>OY728151.1:1557783366-1560283366 GCA_963277665.1 Viscum album | reverse complement strand
AATTCGATCGGCATGAATCTTAGGAAGGAAAAATAATTAAATCCTCATTTTTTTCATTCAATGGTGATGAAAACCTAACATTTTTTTCTGATGTTTTGAACTCTAATAATTTATTGCCTTCTTTATAAACTATAATATTTCATCTATCTCATATTTGGACAATCCAATATATATCTTCTCATCAAAATATAGAAATTATGATCATTATATACCTGAGTTGTGTGATTATTTTAGTGAAATAGTATGTGGATTGCATTATATATTAATTTTTTTGGTGTTTTTATTAAAAGGAAAGGAAATTTCACTAAATTTTCACATATTTTTATACTACATCAAAATTCAGGTTTTCGAATTGAATCACATAATTTTGTGTATTTGGGTAACATTTTGTGATTCATTCAATATTGATTCATACCCTGAGAGGTATATGTAATATATTCAGATATTTTTATATACATATTAGTCAAATAGTAATATTTAAATGTAATATATAATTACATTAAAATTTTAATATAGATTATTATATAATACCATACAACTAGTGAGAACTCATATCAAAACTTTTCTTTTAATGTGGCAATATTCATACAATTAAAAATATTATATTAATTATATACTCATTATATCCTGATTTAAATTCAATATAATTATGAAATTAATGGTAAATAAACAATTGTAACTATCAATTGGTTCTATAACATATAATTTTAAATTTTAAGTATATATATTCTCATGGACTTACGCATGTGTCACATTGTGTTCACACTGAATGAATTCCCCCACCCCATGAATTTGGATTTTTATTGTATCAATAAATGTAGAATATAATATTTCAAATTTTGTTTATTAGACTGTTACATTAAAAAAAACATGTTTTCATAGAAAAAATAGTACATAAAAACCACAGGTTGATTTAGCATTTACAGAGACTCATTACAATTAATTTCTATATCTTCCTATAATTATTCAATTGAAACTTTTATTTTTAAATTCTCCTTAGGAAAAATGATTGATATAGCATATAGATGAGATGACATGTGATATAAAACAATGATATCTTGATAATTTTTGACAATGGATGAACATTGATCACTAATTTCATACATACTATAATGAATATAGAAATAATAGACATAGACTATTCATGGATGGAATACGTCTATATCGAATCCTTTGTATAAAATATATTTCAAGTCATGTTTTATTGGTGATTTACAACTTCTCTCATGAATTTTTTATCATTTTAAAATATTTCATGTTGATTATAATGACATCACGAAAAAAGATAGTCCAAAAATGTTATTAATGTATTCTTCTCACCGTTAATTGATTATTTGAATCTATTATGAGATAAATTAATAAGATATTATTATTATTATAAAATGGAAAATTTTCAATTTCATGTATTGATTATGTTCACTATATATAAAATTCCATGTTATAGAGATTTTTCTGGATAAAGTGTAAAGGGGTTTAAATATTATCCAATTTTTGAACATAAAACATCATATTATCCATATCATTACGGGAGAAAAATAGTAAATAGGGTTCATCGAAAAACTTTATCTATAGGACACACATATATATGATTAAAATACTAATTTAATGGATCATGTGAATTATATATTTATCAAAAATCATTAATCATGAATCAGTTTTTTGAGAGGGTGAAAATTTTTGATTTGACATTCGGAATGACATAGAAATGTGGTTATAATAGTAATTTTTTGAAGAAATAGTCACTATTTATTGGGATAACATATTATAGATATCATGATCCAATCATAAAAATGATGTCAAAAATATGTAGAGGAATATAGAACAGATTTATTTTATCAATTTTATGGATAAAAGGAATGATTAAAGTTGTGTTGAATGCAATATTGGACATACTCTTTATGGGAAAGAATCTTTAGTCGGCTCTCACTCATGATTTAAGGTGAATTTTCATTCCGAAAAATTTTCATACATTACCAAAGAGGTTATAAATTATATTTTTTGAATGTATTTCTGATATAAATTTTCCACAGTGTTATTATTCATATGTAAATAAGATTGTCCCTTAAAAGGATTTGGGGTTGACAGGTATGAAATCTCATGATTTTCACTTCATGACGCAATAACAATTACTAGTTTTATTATAGGTAATATTTCCCATCCATTTCAGAATAAATACTATTGAGGTGTGTTATTTTTTCAAATATTTTTGTATTAATGTGATTGATTAGAATTAATTGAACACTTTTGAAAATCAAGAGATTTTTAAACATTGTTATTTGTAAATGTTTTGTCCTCTATCATTTTTTGATATCCTAGGGAAATTAATTCATAACTATGTGTGAGAAATAATTAATTTATACTGTCTATATCTGCATTGGATGAATCCTCTAAATAATTATATGAAAATATTGAAGGAGGATGTTAAGAATATCTATATAATTTAATCCAATATTGTGTAGAAGTATATTTATAAGTAGGTTTAAAAGTTATATATAAGATATTTTCCACTAGTTGGGAAATTTGGTTTTCCTACATCTCACTATGATCGAGTTAATTATGGGGAAAAGGGGAACCATGGATTAAAATTCAAAACATTTATATATTAATAGATAAATAAGGAACATTTATACATCATGAATAACATAGATTATTCTCATATATATATATATATATATAAATTCCACATTAATGTGTTGAAAGAGTGCTATTCATCTCAGAAAGACATTTTGATTAATTCTGAGAATTTAAATGATATTTTCCATAGTTTTATGATACCGTAATTGGGAGATCAGATCCATCAGGATAATTGAAATTTTTTGTTGGTGGTGCAAGTTTAAATATGAGATAAGGATTTGGGTATGAAATTAATGACTAATAATTTCATACAATAGGACTGGACAATAGATTTACAGTTCATATATTAGTGTATTGGTGTTCGAAGAATAAATGGATTTATCAATTTCCAAAAAAACCCAACACCTATATAAACATCATAATATAGAGTCATTGATGAAATATGTTATATTTATTACGTTAAATTTTAGGTTCCAATTTTTAAAAGAAAACGGATTATGGGTAGCAATGGTGTCTAAAATATGGATTTTGAATGAAACATGTTAATATGAATAAATTGGAACACATAGCTAATAATTTTATCATGGAAACACCTAAAAAATGAATGTCCTTATTCAATGTGATTTGCAGTGGTCTATTATTTAGTATAGAAAAATATTATGTTGTTCATTATAAACATGACGAAGATTCTAATTAATGTGGGATGCCTACCTTCATGTAATGAATAATTAATAATATAGACAATCATGACGTCGACATTTTTTTCTCCATATAGACTGATCATGAAAAAGTAATTTGGGGAAACAATTCATTAGTAAAATCATAATACTAATAGTATTAATTTTTTATTAACAGTTTAATTTTTAAAATTTCATATTTTGTTAGATGTTATAATTTTATTTATTTTATTTTATTTTGGGTTAAAACTAATATGTTAATTATTTTTATTAGTTTATTTTTTTTAGTTTACGTTGATTACCCTTATATATATTATATATTAATTTATTTTTCTGAAGAAAATATATTTAATATTTAATATACTAAATGAAAACACCATATATTATATAATATTATATTAAAAATAATTGTTTGGTCGTATAAGTGATTTATCGGCTTAAGTAATAATTAATACTCAATCCCCTTTTTTATTTTTATGCATTAATATATGTCATGTTTTCTCTCATTAATATTTTTATAACTTTAGTTATATATAGAAAAAATTAATAGATATTATTTAACATTGGTTTATATTAAATTTTGTTTTATAATTCATCATTTTTTCTACATTTCTTTCTAATATTAATTTTTTTCTATTTATTAAAAAATCATTGACTTTTAGGATGGTGATAGATTTATCGTCTAATCCACCACATAATTCTCGTGATTATCATACTTATTCATTAGGGTAGAAACATGCAAATTCTTATATTGATGAGCCTCTTCATCCTTAATTAAATGGGGCATCTACTTCCAATGAGGGTAATAGTTCTAGATTTATTAAACATGGAACCACACATTAAATAAATTATAAGTTACCCTTATCTATGACCATTTGATAATAGTATACACTGATGTTAATGTTATTACAAGTGATCTAAATTCAAAAAAAACATAAATTTTATAGTAGTACAAGGTAAAATAAAAGTTACTATCTATTTTGATGATTGGTGAATTGTTGAAAAAGTGTGATTATCCCAGATATGAGAGACCATTTTGGTAAGCTCATTTGTTATTATTTGACATATTTATACGTTTTTAAAGTAATATATTTTTTCTTCCTCTTATCAGATTTCATATGATATACCTGATACAGGAGGAGTCATGAAAAAATTCTTATCATTGTTTTATAGGATATGGATGAATTTTAAAACATCTGTCAAATAAAAATTCATTTTTGAGGAAAAACAACATAATAATAACTATGATTTATATCCATTTATAGATGATGATACATTGAATAAATATGTTTAATTATGATGAGGAGAAGAATTTTTTTAAATTTAATTTTATCATTTAGAAGGGTATTAATATTAGTTACCATGATAATGATATATTTATTCATAATTTATACTTTAATGTAATTGAGAATATCTCATATGGAGCTCCAATAAAGAAACGTATATCATCATCTGTCATCTCAGTGAGGGTATAATTTTTAATTAAGAACTAATGAAAGAATAAAATCTCCAAATGTAAGAGATGATTCTGTATGGTCTATATAGGATTCCTACCCCACCTCCCTATTGTACATGAAAATTTTAAGATGTTTATAATGAAAAAAATGAAAATATCATACAGAAGAGTTGAGGTTTACAGTTTTGAGGATTGATAGATGTTTATTATAATTTTTTATTTATTTTACATCAAATATATATATATATATATTGTGATTCATGACATAATATTTTATATATTCTATGTAGGATTATCCAGTGGATAAAATATGATAGGGGGTCTATATTACTGAGGGTAGAAAGGATATTTGAGCATTAGCATTGAGAAAACCCAAATATCCAGGTCGGGTATGAGGATACGTAAAAAATGTTTTGGTAATAAAAGGGTTCCCATGTTAGATTAGTTCATCAATGTAAGATATTTAGAAACATTATTATTTTTTGAATTTGAATTTTTGGATATTTCTATGATGATGGAGGACATGATGAGTGCTCAAATACGGTCAATGTTTACAGACCTGCAATGAAAATTTCAGACTATCGATTCAAATTATCCACCATGGACAACAGATCCCACTCCTCATACATATCCTACTCATACATCTCCACCTAAAGACCCCAGTCATTATTATCCTAACCATGCACCGACTCCTCCACATCATCCTTATAATTTAGTGTTAAATAATTTGGATACCTTGTGTACTATTGCATATGTGATGATATATTGTATTAGTGATACCATAAATCATCAAAAGATAGTTATAGTGAATCATAGGGAAACTATACATTATATTATAACTAGATTAATGAAATATACCGTTTCCTACCGATGAGGTGAGTATAGTTGGATAATTATTTGTCAATTTTTTAGTTGTTCCATATATACATGTTCAAAATATTAAAATGGAGGTATGTATATATTTTAACTTTTATTTAATTTTTATGTGATTTTTTTTCAATTTAGTTTATATTTCTTTAATAAATTTTATTATAGGAATACATTATAGTTTCGAAAATACTGTATAGATAAAAAAAATTTAATTCGAAAATAGATTCAGGTAGTCTTGATATACTATCAACATATTATAAATTTTTTAGACGTATATAATATTCTAATTGAAGTTTCTATTTGTGGGTGTGAAATGAATTTGGGGATTTTTAAAATCAATATCATGGATATTTATTTGGATATTAGGTTGGATTCATTATGATGCAAACTATTCCATCTAATTCAATTAACACAAATTTTCTATGTTTTTCATTATTTTTGAATATTTAAAATTATGTTTGTTTTTTATTTGATATCATTATAGAATTTTGATAGAACATGACAATATATATTTATATATATATTGGGGCCAATAACTTATTTTACCTATATAATGGGAAATTATTGATTCCAAATTAATATTTTACATTTCTAAATAATTTTATATGAATGAAATTATATTGTTGCATATTTGTACGTCATAAAGAGTATGAGAAATATTTTTCACAAAATTTATTATATCACATTACAATATAAAAAATAAAATAATTAATTTTTATATATTAGTGGTTATTAATGTTTGGTAGTTTTTTTCAATGGAGAATATATTTTACTAGCCATGCTCTATCCATGGTGATGTGAGTAAAAAAATTTAGAATGTATTGAACACATTATATTTGAATATTATAATACTTATTTGTATGAAAATGACTAAAATTTGTTTTATTAATATTATTTTCAAATAGGGAATGAAATTTCATTAGAATTATTTAAGAAGGAAGAGTTCCAAGATAAAATGTGTCCATGATATGGTGAATTTTCATTTACGATTACTAAATTTTGGATATATTAACTAAAAAATTATTTTGAATAAAAATATATTTGGAATAGTATTTTTTAAAAAAACTAGTTTTAATGTAATGTTGATATTATATTTTGAGATTTATGTATTAAATAGATTCAATTGGGATATTAATGATGTTCTACAATATTATGTTTGATTATAATGATTCCTTCATAATTTATTTGCATTATTAAAAACGTGAGGCCCCGAACCGTTTTCAAATAAAATAATAATAACATGGATTAATTCTATTTATCTTTCATGTTGTCCTAATAAAACTTGAAAATAAAAATATGAATTTCTTTATTCAAATACATCAACAAAAATGATTACATTTCGTCAAAGGCTAAGAGAATATAACTAATCAAAGAAACCTACCAATAGATAAATTATAACTATTGGGAGACCAATGAATACAAAAAAAAAGAACAAGATAATAGTGGGGGTCCTTCGGATCTGTCACAATGGACATCAGTATAGCACTAAACACAATAGTTTTACTAAGAATCTCGGGAATGATGAGCATCATCTTTTCTAAATTATCTTTAATTCGTAAAAACCTAATTCAGGAATATATAAGGCCTTAAAGATAACTAGACTGTTTCCTCCATTAGGTGATCGTTGAGTCTCCAATGGCTATAAAACCTTATAGCCAATGTGTATTCTGGTGTTTTAAGTTAAAGTATCTAGGTATAATGATTTTTATATGTTATTAAAGTTTTCATTGAATTTAAAACTATAAATATGTTTTTAATTAACTCTTTATATATATATATATATATATTAGATAACCATTGGGTTTTAAATGAAATACCAAGAGAATTATGTACTTGGTACTACTTTGTTTTTGTTTAAAGAAACATATATTTGAGTTTGAAATTTTTCTTTGGACAAGTGAAAATAATAACTATTGTTGTATTTGATATTTTATCTAAACGTGGTGAATTATGTATTTAAATATCACAAATGTTTTAAATATGTTTTATAAATTTTTTCATCCTTGGATTTATAGAAGCAAAGTCTTTAATTAAATTTGTTTTTTATTTTTATATTTATAATATATGATTTTATTTATGATGTATTTTACTATGATTTATAAAATTGGGTTTTTAAACATTAGTTTTTATGAAACAAAGCATGCTCATAAAACTGAGGAAAATACTGGATTAAAGACTATTTTTAATATAAATAGAGAATTAATTTTTGTTTGAAAATACCTATATATGTATATTAAAACATATTTTTTTGTTTAAAAAACAATATTTTACTTTTCTAAAAAAAGTTGAGAAGCCCACCTAGTCGAGGGACACCTTTTACGAATCCCCTCAAGGATGTGGTGGCCATCTAAACCACATCCCCTGGAAAATGGCCCAGGGTGGTGTGCATGCGTGGTGCATGATATGTAGCATGAACATGGGGAATAATAATCCCCAACCACTCACAGTTATGCAAGGGAACCAATGTATGGCATTGTGTGAGGCGGCACGGTGGTAAGGGTGGGTGCAGTGCTTCCCCGCAGAACCCAGAACGAGGTGGTACCGCTAGGGGGGAGGCGGTAAAGTGAGCTATGGTATGAAGCTCTGAGATTATAAATGATCCAAAAAATCTATTCCGTTACAATATGGGATATGAATTTTAATGCGAGATCACATTTGGACAATCAAATCTTGTCGCACGTGATCTAATCCATCTGTTTCATTTCAGTTCAAGATTCCTATTGGTCGTGGAGTACCCTCCATGTTTCTATCAACCATATGATCAATCGAGATCTATTCACGGTCATCCAAAACATTTTAATACATCATAGTTTTCTGCAACTGTACAATCAAATATGATCCAATCCCAATCATTCATCTTTTTTTAAACCCTGATTTCACCATAGTCGTCGGACCCGAATCAACATAAATTGGACCATCCATTTTATTCTAGGTTTTCTCTCTTGTCACCTTGCACTTATTCCTCCCACTTACACTAAACTAATAGCCTCACTAAAATACATTATTTTTCAAACTAATGACCTCGGGTGGCCCTTGTTGTCTCTCGTTTTCCACAAGACCGAACACCCTCGGTCATATTTAAAACTAAAGTGCCTTCGGTGTCCATGAATGTTTAATTAAAAATAAATTATATATAATTTATATATACAACTCTTTTTTCACCCAATCCATGTGGACTTTCCACTCTCCACCACCTCTTCATGATTCCCTAGAATTCTCCGCATCTTTCAAATTAGGTAAGGGTACTATGTTGTCATTCCTTGATTCATTTTGGTTATATAAATATATATATATATATATACATAGATGTGTACACATATACATCTATAATTACGTTTGAATTTAATACCCATTTACCTCTTCTATGATTGCGAATATTTTTCCTTAAATGTGATCTTTATCCGCTACCAAACAAGGGTTTGATATATAATGTGTTTGATACATACATATATATTTATATATGTTGATTTATACATATATATATATATATATGTAAATGTTTCATAACTGAACCCTTTATATCTTATGGAACGATTTGAAATCAATGAACCTCGGTTTTACTAATGTACCTAATATGTTTAAAACATGTAAGAGTCATTTAATTTTATTGTAATACCCTTATATATACATTGTATACCAGTTAATATAAATATATATAGTCATAAAATTTTATATAAACCACTATTATGCTCGATTTTTAGACTCCTAAATATTTAATTTCAATGTTTAACTAGTGTTATGAAATTAAATTTTTGTACAATACTCTTATATGAGTATATACAGCTATATGTATATATCATTGGGTTTTAATTATAACCTATTTATATTTTCATAAAAACCCTTTTTTGGTGATTTAATTATGTTTTTGAGTTGTATAGTGTTCATAATAATTTATTAAACGTTGCGTTGGTTGAGAAAATTCAATCTATACACCTTGTGTTCATGTAGTTCATATACTTTTCTTTCTAGCCAACATTTACTCAAGACCAATAGTAAAACTAGTGTATGCACTCCTATCTTAAGGATTAGATAATATTTTATATATATACATGTTAATAACTTGTACAAAAATATATTTAAATGTATTTTTATGAATTCACCCTTCTCATGAAATTTTTATATTTCTAATAAATTTGAATCTGCCACAACAAATGTTTTAAATCATTATGTTTTGTTCTTTTAATTATGTCCATTTATCAGCATCTGTTTTAAATATAAATGTCAATTACCATAATTTTAGAATTATTAATTTTTGAATATAATATGTTTACATTCATAATAAGTATTTTAGGGTTTATCATATTATGTGACAAACAAGTAATTTATGTTCTTTTGTTATTTTCACACGTGGTATAATATTTATTTCATACTATTCATTTATTACCATAGTCGTGCAGTTGTTATTATTTCTATACACACTTATATACATGACTCCCTTTTTATATGTTAATGATATTGAATTTAATCAAACTTAAATTTCCTTTTAGGGAATTAAGAACTAAATTATTCAATGTTGTATAGGACACTTTGAATAGTATAAAATGATTAATTAAAGTATTCATTGTGGTATGGGACACTATGAAATATTTGAAATAAGAAACAAAGTATTATGTGACACTTATATTGATAATTAATTTAATAAATCTAAGTGGTATGAAAACATTGACTTAGAGAAATGAGAAATGCATTGGACTTCTTATGTGATGAGTGTGGCCCATTATAGCCCCTAAATGTATCGGTAGGTCTCCTTAGACAAACTAGAAGTGGAATTGGAAGAGGCCTTTTCCAAATTGATTTATGGTATTGGAATGATCCCATGACACAATTTTTATGGTATTGGCATGAGGCCTTGACACAGTACAACATATTCACTTCCCTCATTATAACTATGAAATCAAATTAACCAAGTGAATATTCATCAAGTTGAATATAAATGGTTAAAGATCTTGTACTTATGGGAATCAGAAGAAGTAAATGCTTAAGGAATAGTGTTTATTCAGCATTCAAATATTTATCTTCCATATTATAATTTAGAGTTAGTAAACAAATAAATTGAAGTTATCATTTTGTACGTAACTTTGGCCATGTTTTAATCTATGTTTTAAATCTAGTTCTGACACTGTTGAATGTCACACTTATTATAGTTATAATTATTGTTACATTATACCATACACACCCTATATTTTTTATGAACATGATTATGTTAGGAATATGTTTCATTTTCACCATTTTAGTATTCTTGGAATTATTCACATATAATATTTGGAAGAATGTTATGTTATTATTCATACAATACAGTTCACCTTACGAAAATGTTTTATGATTAATATGGAAGGAATGTTTTCAGGATGTTTTAACTGAAACAATTATTTATTTTTAAACCCCTTACTCAGTATTTGTATGCTCTCCATACGTTTTAAACATGAATTTTACAGGTTTATTATATTTGAGATACACTATTTGGTGGCAGCTTCATGGAATTATTTTCTCTAAAGATTTGATGGAATTGTAATAATTATATATGATTCTCTAGGTCCTAAATCAAAAATAATATCTTTAGTGAAACATGAAGTGTAATTGTTCAGAATTCCATTTTATAAAAAAACTAAACACCATTTTTTATGTAAAACTGCACCTTCTCTAGGGTAGTATAGGGTCGGGGTGTAACATTTGGTATCATATTATAGGTTTAGACAACCTTGGAAAATTAAAACAACATTAAAAACCTGATTATGTTTTTTACTATGTAAAATTTGTCTTAAACATTTTAGATGGTGACTAATTGAGCCTTCTGTATCTTCTAAAGGAAATATTAGAAACTATAGTTTAAAAATCATGACTAGAAGTGTACAAGGCTTTTTAAAACATTAGTTTGTCATCATAACACCTCTATCATATATCGAATTCACCTCAAATACTCCAAATCCACCGAGGATGTGGATTTGACTATTTTTGGATGATAAATGCTCAATTCCCATTCTATGCACGAAATGGGAAATATTTTGAGGGTTTATATAAATGCTTCACCCTAGGCGGGAATTCTATTTCTCGAGAGGAATTTCAAGAGGCTTCCTTGGGTGTCCTCCGACCAGCATACCTAAGCCAAATCTTGAACATTAGTCTGTGTGGTCAAATTATGTACATTGATGTCCTTGAGAATGAGACTACCTATTGACATTATCCACATCAAGTTCATACCGATGTTGCTCAAAATGATACATGACATGCCACTCTATCACTAAACATCATATTTTCACAAGTTGTTGATCCTAGTTTCCCGCGTTACATCTGGACAAAAGAGATTGATGAATTTAGAACCACATTGGGGATCCACTTATCTGAGAACTGGGGAAATCCCCAACACCAGTGGTAATTGTGAAGTGACATCTCAAGGAATGTTATAAAATCCAAAATAGTGTTTCTTAAGGGATAGAATGGTTTTGTAAAACTTTTGGTTTTATTAACCATGTATAAATTGATAATGTTATATTTTCTGTTTGATATTTTAATATACTTTTATAAAAAAATGTATCTATTTTCAAATAAATTTTCTATACTAAAAAAATATCTCTTGAAATTTTCAGATAGAATACATGAGTTCACTAACCAATCTCTTATCACTTCCCACATAACTTTTAGAGATTATAATTTTCAAGACATCCTCAGATGAATACCAAGAATATGTAAACATATGTTTGTCTTGAAAAAAAACATCATCATTGTCGAACTGGCCAAACATCCTCTGTCTCTACCATGGAGACAATTTTTTCTATTACCGTATTGATAATTCACAATTTGTAGAATATGAGAAAACAAAAAAGTATCAATAATGGATTTTCTTATGTTTCACTTTGGATGATAACTAACGAGTTGTAGGTATAATTCTAGAAGCCTCTTTGGAAGGTGAACATCAAGTGTACTACCAGTTGAAGGTCATGAGTTTTATTATGTATGGGGATCTCTATGACATTAATATTTTAAAGAATGACGTGGTACGAGGGATTTATAGGAAATGATTCCACTATGAAATTTTCGACATTAATTCCTCTCATCACTCTCTAGGGAAGGATGAGTTCTTTAGGCATAGTTTTGACCCTAGCTATTCACAGTGCATCTAGACCAATGAAATTGAGGAGATGAATACTACCCTTAGAATCCACATGAGGTCGTCAGTACCCTATCCTCTGTGGTGGTCCTAGTGAAGGGACCTCGAGAGTAATGTGTGTAACATACCAGGTAAATAAATAATATTAAATTATAATTTTTATCAATATAACTGAATAAAATATTAATATTACTTTAAAGGGAATGATATGCTCGATGGTGTACCCAATACGTAACAACGAGTTTCTTTGAAATCATATAATAATATTATAATAGTTAAGGACTAGCCTTTGTAATGGTGGGAATGAACGGAAATAACTAAAAAATTATTACATATGTTTGTTAAATATTTTTACATTTATCAAATAAATGTTAGAGACTTAAAATCAAAATGAATCCAATTTTAAGAATAAAAACTCTAATATTTTTAATAGATTGGTTTACCGCCTTTTGATGGAGAACCTTTTTTAAACCTAACTTTTGACAATTTTATAAGCTCTATTTGTCAAAATAAACTTATTCTTTATTATTTCGACATTTAAATTTACTTTGGTTAAATTTTTGGTATTTTTCTGACAATGTTCTTTTTTTAATGAATAGTGAAAAATACTGCATTTTACATCAAAACTTCTTTTCCATCTACTTTAAATATATGGATAGATTATCTTTTTAATTGTTTTTAAAGTATAATTAGAATATGTTTTTACCATTTAATTCAATGGTGGTCGTTAGAATTAATTTTACTTTTAAAATGGACATAAACAAGTGCCAAACGTTTTATAGATATTCCTTAAAAACCCGCTATTTGTTTTGACAACGGTAATTATTTTTATATTAATTATTGAAATTTATGTGTTTGGAATTTTGAAAAATGGATTCCATATTTGGAATCAGAAGGTGAAAATTATTTAATTAATACTCTTTTGTCGTGGGACAATATGAATAGTAACGACGGTAATTATCTTTAATTATCGTGATTAATTAGTAATCGGGTAGTTAAGGATAATAAAATAATTTCATAATAATAAAAAATGACCCCAAAATGTGTCCTAATTCTACTATTTGTGTCATTAACGACCATAGGATGCCTTGCGCTAAACTTTGGGACCCCATGGAATCAATTTTGTGTGAAAGTGACACTTTATCATTTTATTTTTAAAGAAAGGAGAATATCACTAAAGAATGTATCACCATAGTAAAGCATTTTTAGTTTTGTCTATGTAATTTATCTCTTAGACTATAAATATTCATTGTAAATCTAAAATTATTTCCAACACCATATTATCTTTTTTATAATTTTTATACATTAAATAAATTAATTTATTTATGACACCATGATGTTGCAGCGATTACCTCATTAATGAAAGATTTAAATAAAATGAAAATATAATGTAAAATCTAAGACTTGAACTTTTCAAAAACCTATTGGATGAATATATTTCGAACCCCTATCACCTTATCCTCAAAATATATTAATGTGGGACCTGTAAAATCCGAAAATCACTTTAAAATAATTTATCATTTCATGACTTTCCAAGAGTACCCCTCCTCTCTCTTATAAAAGCCCCCACGTCTACCTCCTTACCCACACCTCTCAATCCATTTTCTCAGCCAACCCCTGCCCATTTCATCTCTCCACATCCCTCTATTCATCATTTAAGCCTCACCTTAGGCCTAAATCTCTTCAAGAAACCCTTTTGGTTCAAACCATTGTGAGTTACCCAATTTTTAGTTAATGTCTTCTCTTATGTTCTTTTGTTTTATTATGCTTCTCCAACCCCCTAAACACTTTTTATTACGTTATTTTGTAACAACAGAAGTTTATTAATTATACATGGATGTTTTTATAAGAGTGATTCAAGGTACACTTACACACACATCCATCTAATTTTTAATAATCATACTGATTCTGTGGATGGGAAATTACAGCCTCACGAAACGTTGACTGTTAACTATTATTTTAACACCAT
Source organism: Viscum album (assembly GCA_963277665.1). Taxonomy (NCBI): domain Eukaryota; kingdom Viridiplantae; phylum Streptophyta; class Magnoliopsida; order Santalales; family Viscaceae; genus Viscum; species Viscum album. The sequence goes on along the minus strand of OY728151.1, from coordinate 1,560,268,715 downwards.
TAAAGGTGGCCATTATTATGTCAATTTATTTTATATATGATATATATGGTATTTATATTTTCTATATTCTTCTGTATTTTATATTTAAAACTTACCTTTATTCATTGAATGTTTTGCAAATGCGACAATTTCATATGAGGAAGTGTGTACTACCGCCTCTCAAGTGATTTGACTCGTTCATGCAATACATGGAATGTATAAAAATGAAATTAATGAACTAATGTGACCTATATAACATATATATAATACTAGAATTATAATATCTATATGTATATATATATCTCTATTTTTTAATTACATTAATATGACAAATAAATGAAAGTAGCATTCCTAAGTTCGTACGACCTACCGTCTCCATTAACGGTGCATTTCATTTCTTTTTATCTCTAAATTTTATTGAATAGTATAAAATGAATATTTACTGGATATATATGATATTTAAATCATTTATACTATTCTGGAGATGATGTTCTTATAAGTACATATAGAATTATTTTCAAACAAGTTCATTTTTGAATCATGTACCAAACATCGACAAAAAAATCTGACATGAACTCACACAATTAACTAATTATTATGACATTATAATATGTGATATGAATTGAATAAAAAATGTTAATGGAGGTTGTTATGAAATTAAAAATTTGAAAAAGTTTATTATTCAGGAATATAAAGAAATGAAAAAGAAAAGTCGGAAATGAAGTAAGGGATCTTACCACTCTCATTCTTTTTATGTACTCTCTTTTAGGTCATTTATTTTAAGCTCCTATTTATTAGTAGGGGGTTGTGCTTATATATTTCTATGACTGTTGTTTCTCTGTTCATATTATGAGAGACCCTATTTTATTTCATCAATCATTTTTTTGGAAGTTTTAAGTGGTGACGTTAGGCTGCCGAGTTTTCATAAGGGGGTTTTCATCTAACTTTTATTCTCGTGAGATTTATGCTACATTTTCCACCATTTCCTTTGAGTGGTATATGTAATTACCATTATTCTACTCTTTTTTAATATAATTTCTTTTATTAGTATTTACATCAATGTTGTATAGTCCTTCTTTCATGGGGTGTACGTTTCGAAACATACCCAAATCGGTAAGGGAACCGTTCACCCTCCACTTTTTAAATGACTTATTTTGTTATGTATTGTAATTTACATTTTTTTATGTTCGGATATGTTCTTCTATATCCTTATTGATATAAATTTAATTTCCATGTGATGAGATAACATCTTCTCTCTCATCAACTAATTTTATGAATTTTAAAGTGACGCTCTTAGGCTGTCGAATTTTACCAAGGGAACTTCTTAACCCAATTTTGATTTCTTTGGGTTCAACATGTAGTTATTGATTATGTAATCCTTTGAATATGTGTGAATGAAATTTTATTGTTTTACACTTAATATTCACTTATATTGGGTGTATTTATATTTGTCACACACAATTATGAGATGAATTTTTCCTTAATTGAAGGATACCATCTTTATAAGGGATTTCATCTCATTTAACATTTCTATTGAGACTTCATTGTGGTTATGCCCCAATTCACTATTATATGGTGTATATACTCTCCTTTGGAATATTATATCACGAATCCCTTTATTCTTATGATATTACAATGTTTTGATTAAATGTTATTCCTAAATTATTGTATTCAAGTGTCTCTCATTTTGTTAAAAAACCTGTAACTAAAATATCATTTTAAATGTTTTAATGATTTATTATTATAAATATTCCTCATTAATATCCATGTTTTCAAAATGGTTTTAAGGATTTATTTATATGGATATTAATGGCTTAAAATGTTAAAATATTCAAAGTGGTATGGGACACTTTGATTAAAAAATCTATTTATTAAATGTTTTAAATGGTTTTGAAAATGGTTTTTAGAATAGATTCATTATTTCAATATCTTAAAATGATATTGTTATTGAAATGTGGGAATGTTTTCTTTCCTTTATTCTTAAGTTATCTGCTATGATTATGTTATGGTTCTTGGGCATTGTTTATGAAGATGGGTGGTTCCATGATAAACTAAAGGCAGGTGAGACCGATATAGCTATCCAATGCATTGGGTAACGTGAATGGGTTAAACGTTAATATTTCTACTAAGGGATTTAGGGAATATTCTGTGATGGGTATTCCAAATATAACCATGAGGGTTACACCCTACGTAATAATGTTATGAATGCCTCAAGTTACCTTTATGTCTTATGATTTCTATGATTTATTCATGATTTGATGAGGTTTGTTAAAATGCTTATGTTATATGAGTAAAGTATGATTTCATACATTGACTAATGTTTTTATTTCGTACTCTTATATCCATTACTGATCTTTTTATTCTCATCCCCCATTTTTGAAATGTTTTCACAGGTCAAGGGAAAGGTACATTATGTGATGATAGTTTTAAGGAAGTGTCAAGAATGAATCCATGTTTTATTTTAAATATGTTTCCGTTAATGGGAAAAATGGGTAATACATTTTATGTAACCACTTTGTTTAAATGTGGAATGTAATGCATGATTTATGATCTAATTATCTAACACTCTAAACCTGAAAAGATACTCAATGTTAATTAATCAATTTAATTCAATATTAAGTAATGTTTTAAGGATGGGGACTTAAATTTGGTTTCAGAGGTCGGTTTATATAACATTAGAGGTTAGAGTGTTGTTTAAGTACAAGTGACAAGTTGTGTATAACCACAATGGTTATTATATTAGATAGAGTCATTGTTATTTTGGAATGTTGGAATGAGTTTGAGAAAACTTGGATAAGTATATCTTAGTGTTCATCTTCCTCATTAGTAAATGATGATTTTGTTGATATACTGACAGTGACCTTTTTGGTTTTAGTAAAAGGATGGATCTAGCAGGCACCAAAGTGACAATGGGTTTGAAGGAAACTGTGGTGGTTCTCTGATTAAGAGACTAGATGAAATGGGGGATTCAATGAGAAATCTTGTGGTTTTTCTAAAACATCTATCAGGAGTCATGATCAACCACTTGAACTGTGGTGATTTCTCTAATGCATCATGTACGATGGAACCAAATCATTGTGGAAGTTCAGATAATAATTATAAAGGTAACCATTAGGGTTTATATGATCCTTACTTTTGAGGTAATTATGGGTTACTATATGTTATGATGGAATATGAAGACATGAGATAAACTAAAGGTTAAATTATGTTATGGTTATTTTGAAAGATTTTATTTATTTTTGGGGAATGTTATAAGAATTATGTAGTTTTTGAAAAAGGTCAACACGTAAACCGTGATACAACCCATCGTGTCAGACGAAGCTGCGGGAATCGAACTCACAACCAAAGTGCAACTGGTTTTTATCGCCTACCACTGGACAACGTGAAGTCCCTGGTTAGTTTGACTGATTATTTTTAGTTAGATGATTTTAGGAATCAATAGTAAGTTGATAATGGGTTATCTATTGAAATGACTGGCCTATCATGGAGGAAATGTGATTAGGTTAATTACTTTTTAGTATGAGACGTTAAGAGTAAATGCTGTTATTTTGGAAAAAAAATGTTATGATTTATCTTAGGAGACTATGTGATTAAATCCTTCAGGGATTTGGTTTTCAATCATAGTTTAGGTTACCTTGAAGAATTTTATGGATAGATTTTTATTGAATGGTCTTTGTTGAACATTGGGTTTTGTTTGACAAATTGTGGAGATTATGAGTAGTTTTTCTTTTTGTAAAAAAATTATCCTTTTTGGGAATTATCTGATCTCGTACAAAACATTTTTGTTTGGTTTTGGTTAAGGTCTAAAGACATGGGAAATATATAGTTCTCTTTTGTGGATTAGATGGTTCACAATAAGTTGATTATAGTACTCTAAAAGCGAACAATCCTTTCTAAATACTCGTCTTTTGGAGAAAATATAAGTTTGAGTAAGGAATGTAGTAAAAGTTGAAATTCTACATGACATGTAAGTATGTTTCCTTATGATTTAGTTAATCTCAAAAATAAATTTCTCAATGAAAAGTATCATAAAACAAAAATGTTGTCTGTTATCTTTTCCTACTAGGGAATCGAATACCATTTAACCCATCACATGTTTTTGATTTTCAAGTTGTTAAATTTCTCCAAGACATGTTTAATATCACTATCCATCATAACATGAGCCTTTTTTCTCTTCCTTATCCATATTTTCATACTTTTAATCCTATTATGGGTTAAATCGGGTGACCATTGTACCTCTCTCCCTTTCTTTTAAAGTGATAGTTTTACTAACTCTTGTTTCGATGTGGGACGTTGAATGAAGTTTTCAAGCCCAATTTTGAAATTTCAAGCACGCAATTCCCAAAAGGGGGAAGGATGTAACATCCCAGGTAAATAAATAATATTACATTCTAATTTTTATCAATATTTCTGAATAAAATGTTAATATTACTTTAAAGGGAATGCTATGCTCGATGGCGTACCCAATACGCAACACCGAGTTTCTTTGAAATCATATAATAATATTATAATAGTTAACGCCTAACCGTTGTAATGGAGGGAATGAAAGGAAATAACTAAAAAATGATTACATATGTTTGTCAAATATTTTTAAATTTATATAATAAATGTTAGAGGATTAAAATCCAAATGAATCCATTTTTTAGAATAAATACTCTAATATTTTTAAAAGACTGTTTTACTTCCAATTGATGGAGAACCTTTTTTAAAACTAAATTTTGACAATTTTATAATCTTTATTTTTCAATATAAATTTATTCTTTATTATTGGTACATTGAAATTTACTTTGGTTACATTTTTTTGTATTTTTCTGACAATGTTCTTTTTTTAATGAATAGTGAAAAATACTCCATTTTACATCAAAACTGCTTTTTCATCTAATTTAAGTATAAAGATAGATTATATTTTTAATTGGTTTTAAAGTATATTTAGAATATATATTTACCATTTAATTCAATGGTGGTCAGTATAATTAATTTCACTTTTAAAATGGACATAAACAAGTGCCAAGATTTTTATAGATATTGCTTCAAAAACCCCGCTATTTTTTTGACAACAATTTTTTTAAAATTAGTTATTGCAATTTCTATGTTGGGAATTTAGAAAAATGGATTCCATATTTGGAACCAGAATTTCCAAATTATGTAATTATTACTCTTTTGTTTTTTGACCTTATGAATAGTAACGACGGTAATTATCATTAATTATCGTGATTAATTAGTAATCGGGTAGTTAATGATAATAAAATAATATCATAATAAAAAAATGACCCCAAAATGTTTCCTAATTCTACTATTTTTTTCATTCACGACCATAGGATGCCTTGTGCCATACGTTGCGACCCCATGGAATCACTTTTGTGTGACAGTGACACTTTATCATTTCATTTTCAATGAAAGGAGAATATCACTGAAGAATGTATCACCCTAGTAAAACATTTTTAGTTTTTTAAATGTAAATGATATATTGGACTATAAATATTCATTGGAAAACTAAAAATATTTCCAACATCATAGTATTTTTCATAATTTTTATACATTAAATAAATTAATTTATTTATGACACCATGATGATGTAGTGATTACCTCAATAATGAATGATTTATAAAAATGAAAAGATAATGGAAAATATAAGACTTACACTTGGAAAAAACCTATTGGATGAGTATATTTAAAACCCGTATCACCTTATCCTCAAAATATATCAATTTTGGACCTTTAAAATCCGAAACTCATTATAAAATAAAGTACCATTTCATGACATTCCAAGAGTGCCCCTCCTCCCTCTTATAAAAGGCCCCCATCTCTACCTCCCTAACCACAACACTCAAGTCATTGTCTCAGCCAATCACTGCACATTTCATCTCTCCACATCCCTCTATTCATAATTGAAGCATCACCTTAGTCAAAAATCTTTTTAACAAACCCTTTTAGTTCAAACCAAAGGGAGTTACCCGATTTTATGTTAATGTATTCTGTTATGTTATTTTGTTTTATTTTTCTTCTCCAACCGGCTAAACTATTTTTATTCCTTTATTTTGTACCAAAAAGAAGTATTTTAAATATACTAGCATGTTTTGATAATAAGGATTCGAGCTACACTTACACACACATCCACCTAAAGGTTAATGAACATACTATTTCTGTGGATGGCGAATTACTGCCTCATGAAACGATGATTGTACAATATTCTATTAACAGCATTAAAGGTGGCCATTATGATGTCACTGTATTTTATATATGTTATACATGATATTTTTTTTATATTATTCTGTATTTTATATTTAAAACGTACCTTTACTCTTTGCATGTTGTGCAAATTTGATAATTTCATATGAGGAAGTGTGGACTACCGCACCCTCAAGTGATGTGACTCGTTCATGAAATACATGGAATATATAAAGAATGAAATCAATGAACTTATGATACCTATATAACTTATATATTATTATGTAATTATAATATATATATATCTATCCATTATTTATAATTCAATTAATATGACAAAGAAATGAAAGTAGCGTTCATGCGTACGTACAGCCTACCGTCTCCATGGACGGTGCATTTCATTTTTTTTATCTAAACATGTTATGGAATAGCATAAAAAGAATATTTACAAGATATATATGTTATTTAAGTCATTTATACTATTATAGAGATGATTTAATTACAACTACATGGACAATTCTTTTCAAACAATGTCATTTTTGACTCATGTACCACACATCGACAAATACATCTGATATGAACTCACATAAAAAACTAATTATTATAACATGATAATATTTTATATTAATTGAATAATAAACTTTAAAGTAGTTCCTTAAGAAATTATAAATTTAAAAATGTTTATTATTCAGGAATATAATGAAACGAACAAGACAATTCGGAATGAGGTAAAGGATCCTACCTCTCTTTCTTTTTATGTACTCTCTTTTATGTCATTTCTTTTAAGATCCTCTTTATTAGTAGGGGATGTTAGATTATATTTCTATTAATTTAATTTCTATGTTAATATGATGAGATACCCTAATTTGTTTCATAAATCCTTTTTTGGATGTTTTAAGTGGTGTCATTACGCGGCAGAGTTTTCGTAAGGGGGTTTCCTCTCACTTTTTTTCCAGTGAGATTTATGCTACATTTCTCACCATTTCCTTTTACGGGTATATTTACTACCCATTATTCTACTCTTTGTGTAATATACTTTCTTTTATTTGTATTTAAATCAATGTTGTATAGTCTTTCTTTCATGGGGTGTATGTTTCGAAAGTTACCCAAATCGGTAAGGGAAACTTTCACCCTCCTCTTTTTAAAAGACTTATTTTGTTACGTCTTTAAATTTACATATTTTTATGTTGGGATATGTTCTTATATATCCTTATTGATGTAAATTTTATTCCCAAGTGATGAGATAACATTTTCTCTCTCATCAACTAATTTTATGAGTTTTAAAGTGACGTTGTTAGGCTGTCGAATTTTACCAAGGGAACTTCTTAACCCAGTTTCAATTTCTTTGGGTTCAACATGTAGTTATTGAATATGTCATCCTTTGAATATGTGTGAATGACCTTTGATTTTTTTACGCTTAATATCCACTTATATTGGGTGTATTTATATTTTTCACACATAATTATGAGATTGATTTATCCTTAATTTAAGGGTACCTTCTTTATAAGGGATTTCATCTCATTTTACATTTCAATTGAGGTTTCATTGTGGTTATGCCCCAATTCACTATTATATGATGTATATACTGTCCTTTGGAATATTATATCATGAATCCCTTTATTCCCATGATATTACAAAGTTATGATTAAATTTTATTCCTCAATTATTGTATTGATGTGTCTCTCATTATGATAAAACTCTTTACCTAAAATATCGTTTTAAATGTTTTAATGATTTATTCTTATATATATTTCTCATTAATATCCATGTTTTCAAAATGGTTTTAAGGATTTATTTATATGGATATTCATGGTTTAAAATATTAAAATCTTCAAAGTGGTATGGGGCACTTTGATTCAAAAATCTCTTTATTAAATGTTTAAAATGGTTTTGAAAATGGTTTTTAGAATGGATTCATTATTTCAATATCATAAAATGTTATTATTATTGAAATGTGGGAATGTTATCTTTCCTTTATAATTAAGTTATGTGCTCGGATTATGTTATAGTTCTTGGGAACTGTTTATGTAGACGGGTGGTTCCGTGATAAACTATGGGCGGGTGATCCCGATATAGCTCTACAATGCATTGGGTAACGTGAAGGGGTTAAACATTAAGGTTTATCCAAAGAGATTTAGGGAATATACTGTGATGGGTATTCCAAACGTAACCATGAGAGTTACTCCCTACGTAAAAATGTAATTAATACCTCAAGTTACCTTTATGTTATATGATTTCTATGATATATTCATGATTTTATGAGGTATGTTAAAATGCTTATGTTATATGAGTAAAGTATTTTTTCATACATGGAATAATGTTTTCATTTCGCACTCTTATATCCCTTACTGAGCTTTTTATTCTCATCCCATGTTTTTGAAATGTTTTCACAGGTCAAAGGAAAGGTACGTGATGTGATGATAGTGTCAAAAAATAATCCATGTTTTATTTTAAATTTGTTTCCATTAATGGGAAAAATGTGTACTATCTTTTATGTAACCACTTTTTTTAAATGTGGAATGTAATGGATGGTTTATGATCTAATTCTCTAAACCTCTAAACCTGAAAAGATACTCATTCTGAATTATTCAATTTAATTCAATATTAAGTAATATTTTAAGGCTGGGGCCTTATAGTTGGTATTAGAGGTCGGTTTAGATAACTTTAGAGGTTAGGGTGTGGTTTAATTATAAGTGACAAGTTGTGTATAACCATAATAGTTATTATATTAGATAGAGTCATTGTTATTTTTGAATGTTGGAATGAGTATGAGATAACATGGATAAGTATATCTTAGTGTTTATCTCCTTCTTTAGTACATGATGATTTTGTTGATATACTCACACTGACCTTTATGGTTTTAGTAAATGGATGGATCTAGCATGCACCAAAGTGACAATGGGTTTGAAAGAAACTCTGGTGGTTCTCTGATTAAGAGACTGGATGAAATCGGCGATTCAATGAGAAATCATGTGGTCTTTCTAAACCAACTATCAGGAGTCATGATCAGCCACTTGAACCTTGGTGAGTTCTCTAATGCTTCATGTATGATAGAACCAACTCAATGTGGATGTTTAGGTAATAATTATAAAGGTAACCATTAGGGTTTATATGATCCTTACGTTTGAGGTTATTATGTGTTACTATATGTTATACTGGAATATGAATGACATGAGATAAACATGATGTTAAATTATGTTATGGATATTTTTGAAGATTTTATCCCTTTTTCGGGAATGTTATAAGTATTATTTAGTTTTGGAAAAAGGACAACACGCAGACCATGTGACAACCTATCACGTCGGACAAAGCTGTGGAAATCGAACCCACAACCAAAGTGCAACTGGTATTTATCGCATACCACTAGACTACGTGAAGTCCCTGGTTAGTTTGACTGATTCTTTTTAGATAGATGATTTTATGAATCAAGAGTATGTTGATTTTGCGTTATCTATTAAAATGACTAACCTATCATGGAGGAAAAGTGATTAGGTTAATCACTTTTCTGTATGAGACTTTAAGAGCAAATAATGTTATTTTCGAGAAAAATGTTAAGATTTATCTTTGTAGACTATGTGATTAAATCCATCGGAGATTTGTGGTTAAATCATATTTTGGTTTACTTTGAATAATTTTATGGATATATAATTATTGAATGGTATTTGTTGATCTATGTGTTTTTTGGACAAATTTTGGAGATTAAGAGTAGTTTTTCTTCTTTTTTTAAAAATTATCCTTTTTGGGTATTATCTGATCCTGTACTAAACTATTTGGTTTGGTTATGGTTAATGTCTAATGACATGGGAACTATATTGTTCTCTTTTGTGGATTAGGCGATTCTCAAGAAGTTTATTATAGTACTCTTAATGCGAACATGTCTTCCTAAATACTCGTATTTTGGAGAAAATATGAGTTTGAGTAAGGAATATAGTAAAAGTTTAAAGTATACAGGACAAGTAAGTATGATTAATTATTATTTAGATAAGATAAAAAATAAATTACTCAATGAAATTTAACTTAAAACAAAAATGTTGTCTGTTATCTTTTCTTACTGGGGAATCAAATACTGTTTAACCCATCACAAGTTTGCGATTTTCTTGTGGTTAACATTCTCATAGACATGTTTACTATCACACTCCATCAGAAAATGACCCTTTTTTTCTCTTCCATATCAATATTTTCTAACATTGAATCCTAGTATGGGTTTACTCGGGTGACCTTTGTACCTCTCTCCCTTTCTTTTAAAGTGATTGTTTTACTGACTCTTGTTCCGATGTGGGACTCTCAATAAAGTTTTCAAGTACAATTTTGAAATTGCGAGGATGGAATTCCCAAAATGGGGGAAGTATGTAACATACAAGGTAAATAACTACTATTACATTATAATGTTTATCAATATTTTAGAATAAAATATTAATATTACATTAAGGGAATGCTATGCTCAATGGCTTACCCAATACGCAACAACGAGTTTCTTTGAAATCTTAAAATAATATTATAATAGTTAATGCCTAGCCATTTTAATGGCATGAATTATCGTAAATAACTAAAAAATTATTACATATGTTTGTTAAATATATTTACATTTATCCAATAAATTCTTGAGGCGTAAAATCCAAATGAATCAAATTTTAAGAATAAATACTCTAATATTTTTAACAGATTGTTTTACCACCTTTTGATGAAAAACCCTTTTTAAACCCAAATTTTGACAATTTTATATGCTCTATTTGTCAAAATAATCTTATTCTTTATTATTTGGACATTTATATTTAATTTGGGTAAATTTTTTGTATTTTTCTGACAATGTTCTTTTTTTTAATGAATTGTGAAAAATACCGCATTTTACATCAAAATTTTTTTTTCATATAATTTGAATATATGAATAGATTATCTTTATAATTAGTTTTAAAGTATAATTAGAATATATATTTACCATTTAATTCAATGGTGGTCATTATAATTAATTTCACTTTGAAAATGGACATAAACAAGAGCCAAACGTTTTACAGATATTGCTTTAAAAAAACCCGCTATTTGTTTTGACAACGGAAATTATTTTTAAATTTATTATTGTGATTTCTGTGTTTGGAATTTGGTAAAATGGATTCCATATTTGGAATCAGAAGGTCCATATTATGTAATTAATACTCTTTTATTTAACATTATGAATAGTAGCGAAGGTAATTATATTTAATTATCGTGATTATTTAGTAATCGGGTAGTTAAGGGTAATAAAATAAAACTATAATAACAACAAATGACACCAACATGTGTCCTAATTCTAATTTTTCTGTCATTCAAGACCATGTAATTACTTGTGTCAAACTTTGGGACGCCATGGAATCACTTTTGGGTGAAAGTGACACTTTATCATTTTATTTTTAAAGAATGGAGAATATCACTAAAGAATGTATCACCCTAGTAAAACATTTTTAGTATTTTCTATGTAAATGATATTTTGGAAAATAAATATTAATTGGAAATCTAAAATATTTCCAACATCATAGTATTTATTTTATAATTTTTATACATTAAATTAATTTATCTATTTATGACACCAGGATGATGCAGTGATTAACTCATTAATGAATGATTTAAATAAAATGAAATGATAATGTAAAATCTGAGACACACACTTGGAAAAAACATATTGGATGAGTATATTTCTAACCATTATCACCTTATCCTCAATATATATCAATATGGGACCTTTAAAATCCGATACTCATTTTATAATAAAGTAGCATTTCTTGACTTTCCAAGAGTTCCCCTCCTCCCTCTTATAAAAGGTCCCCATATATACATCCTTTCCCACACCTCTCAATCCATTGTCTCAGACAAACCCAGCCCATTTCATCTCTCCAAATCCCTCTCTTAATAATTGAAGACATACCTAAGGAATAAATCTCTTCAAGAAACCATTTTGGTTCAAACCAAATATAGATACCCTATTTTAAGGTAATATCTTCTTTTCTGTTATTTTAATTTATTTTGCTTCTCCAACACCCTAAAATATTTTTATTCCATAATTTTGTAACAACATAAGTATATTCAATATACTAGGATGTTTTTATAAGAATTATTCAGGCAGCACTAAAACACACATCTGTATAATGGTTAATTAACATACTATTTCTATGGATGGGAAATTACTACATCACGAAACAATAATAGTTCAATATTCTTTGAACACTATTAAAGGTGGCCATTATGATGTCACTGTATTTTATATATGATATATATGGTATTTATGTTTTCTATATTCTTCTTTATTTTATATTTAAAACATACCTTTATTCTTTGTATGTTGTGCAAATGCGATAATTTCATATGAGGAAGTGTGGACTACCGCCCTCTCAAGTGATGTGACTCGTTAAATCCATACATAGAATGTATAAAGAATAAAATTAATGAACTTATGTGAACTATATAACATATATATTATACTGGAATTATAATATATATATCTATCCCTTATTTTTAATTCAATTAATATGACAAAGAAATGAAAGTAGTCTTCAGGCGTACATACGGCCTACCGTCTCCATGAACAGTGTATTTCATTTCTTTTTATCTCCAAATGTTATGGAATAGTATAAAATATATATTTACTAGATATATATGATATCTAAATCATTTATACTATTCTTTAGATTATGTAATTATAACTACATGGACCATTCTTTTCAAACAATTTCATTTTTGACTAATGTACCAAACATCGACAAAAACATCTGATATGAACTCACATAATTAACTAATTATTATAACATTATAATATGTGATATGAATTGAATAATAAAAATTAAAGGAGGTCCTAAAGAAATTACAAATTGACAAAAGTTTATTATTCAGGAATACAACGAAATGAACAAGACAAGTCAGACACGAGGTAAGGGATCCTACCTCTCTCTTTCTTTTTAAGTACTCTCTTTTATGTGGTTTCTTTTAAGAACTTATTTATTAGTTGTGGGATGGTATTTTATATTAATATTACAGTACTTTCTATTTTCATATGATGAGAGTCCCAATTTTATTGCATCAATATTTTTTTAGATGTTTTAAGTGGTGTTGTTAGGCTTCTGAGTTTTCGTAAGGGGGATTTCATCTCACTTTTATTCCTATGAGATTTATGCTACATTTTCCACCATTTACATTGAGTGTTATATGTACTGCCCATTATTCTAATCTTTGTGTAATATAATTTAATTTATGAGTATTTACATCAATTTTTTATAGTCCTTCTTTCATGGGGTGTACGTTTCGAATGTTACCCAAATTGGTAAGGGAACCTTTCACCCTCCTCTTTTTAAAAGACTTATTTTGTTATTTCTTTTAATTTACATCTTTTTTTGTTGGGATATTTTATTATATATCCTTATTGAAGTAAATTTTATGTCCAAGTTATGAGATAACATTTTTTTTCTCATCAACTAATTTTAGGAATTTTAATGTAACGTCGTTAGGCTGTCGAATTTTACCAAGGGAACTTCTTATACCAATTTTGATTTCTTTGGGTTCATCATGTACTTATTGAATTTTTTTGAATGACCTTTGATTTTTTTAAGCATAATATCCACTTATATTGGGTGTATTTATATTTGTCACACATAATTATGAGATTTATTTATCCTTAATTTGAGGAAACCTTCATTATAAGGGATTTCATCTCATTTTAGATTTCTATTGAGACTTCATTGTGGTTATGAACCAATTCACTCTTATATGGATTATATAATTTCCTTTGGAATATTATATCATGAATACCTTTATTCTCAAGATATTACAAGGTTATGATTAAATGTTATTCTTCAATTACTGTATTTAAGTGTCTCTCATTTTGATAAAAACCCTTTAACTAAAATATCGTTTTAAATGTTTTGATGATTTATTATTATAAATATTTCTCATTAATATCCATGTTTTAAAATTGGTTTTGTGGATTTATTTATATGGATATTAATGGTTTATAATGTTAAATTCTTCGAAGTGATATGGGACACTTTGATTCTAAAATATCTTTATAAAATGTTTTAAATGGTTTTGAAAATGGTTTTTAGAATGGATTCATTATTTCAATATCATAAAATGTTATTGTCATTGAAAAGTTGGAATATAGTCATTCCTTTATGCTTAAGTTATGTTCAATGATTATGTTATGGTTTTAAGGAATTGTTTATGAAGACGGGTGGTTCTGTTATAAACTAAGGGCGGGTGAGCCTGATATAGCTCTCAAATGCATTGGGTAACGTGAAGGCGTTAAACGTTATGGTTTCTCAGAAGAGATTTAGGGAATATATTGTGATGGGTATTCGAAATGTAACCATGATGGTTACTCCCTACATAACAATGTAATGAATGCCTCATGTTACCTTTATGTCTTATGATTTCTATGAATTATTCATGATTTGATGAGGTATGTTAAAATTATTATGTTATATGAGTAATGTATGATTTAATACATGGACTAATGTATTCATTTCGTACTCTTACATCCCTTACCGAGCTTCTTATTCTCATCCCACGTTTTTGAAATGTTTTCCCAGGTCAATGGAAAGGTACATGAAGTGATGATAGTGTCAAGTAAGTGTCAAGAACGAATCCATGTTTTATTTTAAATATGTTTCTGTTAATGGGAAAAATGGGTACTATCTTTTGTGTAAACACTTTGTTTTAATGTTGAATGTAATGCATGATTTATAATCTAATTCTCTAAAACTCTACACCTGAAAATATCCTCAATGTGTATTATTGAAATAAGTTAAGATTATGTAAGGTTTATGGCTAGGGCCTTATAATGATTGAATAATTTTTCTGGTGTTTGTGAATTAGAGTATTATAATTTAGAGGATGAAATTCACATTATGGAAAATATTGTGATCCCCCAAACCTCTTTCACATGTATTAATAATATCATGGTTTTATTATGTTTAAATTCAATGTTGTCTGAACAATAATTGAAAATAAACACAAGACTTTCCTTATTAAATTAAAACACCAAGAATATTTAAATTTCATCACGGCTAAGTGAATGAAACTATTCAAAAATACACACCAAGAGACCTATTAAAATTACATGGAGACCACCGAATACAACAAAAATCCCATGATAATAGTGGAGGTCCTTCAGATCGGTCACCGTGAACATCAGTATAACCATAACCATAATAGTCTTACTAAGCATTAGCGGAATGATGAGAAACATCTTCACCAAATTATATAGAATTTGGAACACCCTAATTCCTGATTATATAGGGCCTTAAAGACATCCCAACAGTTTCCTCCTTTAGGTTACCATAGAGTCTCCGATGACTATAAGACCTTATAGTCGTTGGGTATTTTGGTGGTTTATGTTAATGTATAAAGGTATAATGAGATTTCTATGTTCTTAAAGTGTTCATTGAAGTTACAACAATAAATATTTTTTAAATAAACTCTTTATATATATATATATATTAAAATATAATAGATAACCCTTTTGTTTAAAATGAAATACCAAGAGATGTATGTATTTTTTACTACATTTTGTTCAATTAATATTATTTTCAAGTTTGAAATTGTGCTTTAGAAAATTGAAAATAATGACTACTGTTGTATTTTATATATTTGCTCAAATTTGTGATTTATGTATTTAAATATTTCAATGTATTTGAAATGATTTAATACATTTTTTCATCCTTAGATGTATAAAATCATGTTCTTAACATAAAATATGTTTTGGATTTTTATAATACTAATATATGCTTTTCTTTATGATGTATTTAACTGCGATTTATAACATTTTTTTTAAACATTATTGTTTATAAAACAATGATTGCTCATTAAACTAAGGAAAATATTGTCTTAGGGACTTTGTTTAGTCATAATAGAGATTTCATATTTGTTTTATGATAACTATACATGTATATGAAAACCTATTTTTATGTTTTAAAAAATAATAATCTTTTACATTAAACAAAACAGGTGAGTACCCCACATTGTCGACGACCACCTTTTAGGCATCCAATCAAGGTCGTGGTGGGAATTTCACCCACAACCCCTAACAAATGGCCCATGGCAGAGCGCACGCATGGTGTGTGCTACGTCGCATGCACAGAGGGCATAATAAGCCCTATGTACGCATAGGCATGCAAGGTAACCAGAGTGTGCCACCGTGTAGGGTGGCATAGTGGCAAGGGTGGGCACAGAGCGTTCCTGTAGAACTAGATACGGGGTGGTACTGGGAGGGGGTGGGAGTAATCTGATATATAGAAGGGAGCTCTGGGATAGTAAGGGAGATGTGAAACCCATCCCATTTCGATGTGGGACCAAAATTCTAATGTGCTCTTACATCTGTACCATCAGATTATGCCACACATGATCTAAGTCATTTGTATAATTTCGTTCCGTGATTTCTAGCGGTATTGGACTACCCTCTGTGATTTTTTCAACTTTCTGATCCATCGAGAACTAATCACAGTCATCCAATCTTTTTTAAAACACTGAAGTAGAAACATATAATCACACATACCATGAAATAAAAATATATATCATTTTTAAAACATATAATGGAAAATTGTGATGTATTATCTCAATATTTATACTATGAACTTCTTGAAAAAAATAAATGTGATTCTTGTTTGATGTATTTTAATATGAAATTGTTGTTTGTTGGAGATAATTTTCATTAATATTATATTTTAATTTAGAACCTTCATAGATGGAGTATGTTGGAAAACCCACTATTCAAGGACTTCACCATTTGGTTTTATCAGATTAATTTTTTTCAACGTGTTATTTCTTATGTTATTTTGTTTTATTGGGTTAGGGGTGTTTTAAACTCTATATAAATTCTATTTTTATTTATTATTTTTATGTCATTTTGAATATTGTAACTCTTAATGAATTTTTTATGTTCGAACAATCATTAAAATTACATATCTTATTTAATTTAATTCTGTAATTCTTAATCCAATCTATTTGTGTAATTATTATCACTTGTGTCAAAAGTGTACGTAGGATATGTTTTTTATATATTTCTCTAATTTCATTGATTGTCATTTTATTTATTTTAAATGAATTATTAGTTTCTTTTTATAAATTAATGCTATATAAGTGGGTATTTTTGGATATAATATTTGGATTTACAATAATTAAATTATTTTATGACATTAATTTAATTTGTAAATTAATTCAACAAATCTAAAATACCATTAATTTATGATTTTTTTCAATATATTCAATGGATGCATCGTATTCTACACCTTCAAGGATATTAGGTAATGAATATTGTATTTTGTGATAAATTATGGTTTGGATATTTTAATATTATGTTAACAAAAGCTCCATAGTCACATCATGAAAATTATATATAATCCACTTCATCGTCAAGTGGATGGATATGTAGTGTTAAAAGATAAGAAATCATTTAGGTAGAGATGAAACTTCCTTTATCCTTAATTCCATTATTTGTAAGTATATTTGTTTTAATGAATGAATCTCCATGGGTAAAAATCATATATCAATGAATTTTTAAGAATTTCTAGTTGTTCTTTTTTCTTCCATTATTATTATTAACATATAATAAGATTATATATATTCTCTGATTCATTATAGAATTAAATTCTATAATATTTTCATTAATTATATCTATTATAAATATATTAATGAATTATTATTAGGTCAAATAAGATTATTCAAATTTTCATATGAATCCATGTATAGTCTTATGTTACTTTTAATAGGGTTCAATTTTCATGGGATTTTTATTTTGTAAATAGAGAACATCCAAGATCACAAAAAATATAATATGAAAATTGATTTTTCCACTCATAATGAAATGTAATACAATATCTATAATAATTCCATGATGTATATCCTATGATTTCCTTAATGATTTAAATAATGTGGTTGTTTTTGAGATCATAAGGGTCATTAAGAATTGTTAAATTATATTATTTAATGATGTTGTTATGAGTAGTATTGACTCTTGAATTTTAATATTTTCTAAATATACTAAATGTAAATTTAAATTTATAAAAATATGAAAATTTTAAGAACAGCAATCTATTATCTATTTGGTAAACATTATGTTTATTAAAATAAAATAACATTCAAAGTGGAGTATGATATGAGTTTTGATTATTTGAATTGAGAAGATGATTATATAAGAATATATTAAGAAATGGAGTTTTCATCCTATATTAATCTAATTTTCATTTAGGGTTATGATTTGAGAAAACAAGAACATGAATACCCTTGGTTTAAGTGCATATTCATTGTATTAAATAGACCAAAAGTTGAGAGTAACTAAACATAAAAAACATGTATATTGTAGGAAAATTAATGTTCTTAATGATGTGAGATATATGGAATTACATTTATCAGATACATCATAATTATGATGTTTATTTATGTTCAATGTAATAAGATTTAGTTGTTGATGACATATTCATATTTTGGTGGTAATTTCATAATATATAAAGGGATATGGTATTATATAATGGGGAAATTATTTTTTTTGGTGTTTATCAGACAATCAGTGAAGCATGATAACATACCATTCCCCATGTAAGTGAAAATAATATTATTAGTGTAAATTTGTTGGTGTGAGATAACAACTAAACATAACAAGTAGTAGGACCTCTCATAATCATTGAGAATTATAAAAGATCATGTCATTTTTTACTTTATGTTTCTCCATTTCATAATTGAAAAGTATTGAGGGTATATAAAAATGATCTATAAATCCAAATGAAATTAAAATATTCAAGAAAATTACATGAATGGAAAGATAATGATAAAAATAATTTTTTAAAGGAGGTTACCTTGAATTTTCAACCACTCAGGGTGAATCTGTGATACATTATGACAATTAAAATATATAATAATGTGATGTATTGATAGATCCTATAGTGTTAATTTAAAATATGGATCAAATAGTTCATACATTATATGTATAAATGTATTGTATTTTCTCAATATTAGATGCATCGAAAAACAACATGTGTGTAATTGTCTCATTATTCATATATGATTAGAATAGTTTTTTATTTACAAATTGTTTAAAAAATAATAATATAATACATTCAATCCACATGGCTTATGATTCCTAATATTTTAAAAACTGTTTGTAAAATGAGATAGGATTATTCTTTTTATCATGGATAAAGGTGTTTTAAAAAACATTGTTAAAATAGGGGGACTCTGATCATTGTAAAACCATATCCTGAACCAAGATTTTCTATGTAAACTATCTCATGACCTAATGTATGCATCCCCATACAAAATAATCTAGATACAAACAGTGAGTGTCTAGGTCCATTAGTGGTGATCCTATGCCATCAGTATTTTATACTCAGAAAAATAATTATATAACAGCATATGATAAAATATAATATCCAAAGTAATTAAGTGGAAAACAAGAAGATAGAATACCCATCACACAAAAAGAAAACATTTTTTCCAACGTAGTAGAAAAAACTCGAGGAAATGTGTGAAAAGTAATAACTAATAATAATTTGGTAATCCTATAGAATTTGTCATGATATAAATCCCATCACCACTTTCCTTAACTCAACCATCTTGGATAATCTCATTTCCCTTTCTTGAATCCATCTGTAAGAATTATTCATGTTCACCAAAATGATTGAACAAAGTGTGAGTAATAAAACCCTATCAAGATACCACTGATTGGTACATATCAAATGATCTCAATGTATTACATGTTTATGATTTATCAAAAATAAATGTGTACCAATCATAATAGTCCTAAAATCATATATCAGACAGTCATGGGCTAACCAATACACTATTCAACTCAGATTGTAACTTCTTTGACTCCAAAAAGGAAGGTTAAAAAAATGATGTCGATAGTGATCAAAATAAGCCACATGGTTTGTAATAGACCAACCTGGGTCAACAAGATCAGTCAACAAGTTAGCATATTACGGGGTGAGGTAAAACAAATATAACAAAAAAATCCTCGTATATAAGAATAAAAAGACATAAAACCAGAGAACAAAGGGAAGAAAGGTAAATATAGACTTTCCAAAAATTATAAACCCAATGAGTATGAAATTTATCGACTATTAGTCTTCATGTGACTAATCATCACCAATAAAGCATCCTCAAACCCGATAAATTATGAACATAGAAACTCATATACCACAAGATTCTCCTCCCATTACCTGAATCCTATAAAACTAGGGCTATAACCACCATATGGGAGGATTTATAGTGTGAGAAAAAACTCCCAATATGATACCACCAATGAATCTAAAATGGTTCTAATAACAACAATTCAGAAGTCCATGATTTAAAACAAATTATATTTATAATAATTTATATAAATAAAACAATTTGAAAATATTTCTCTAAGAATACTTTTATATTCAAAATTTAATTTCATATACAACATGGACATAAACCATATAGGTATAGATTCTGAATATTAATATACATGTGAACTAAAATCCATGAAATAATATGTCATGTAAAAAAACTAGAGAACAACAATGCACCTCCCATCCAGGCTCTTGCATATATTAAAATACGTATTAGACCCTCACAAGCTTAAAAATTCATATGGTTCGATCCAAATAATATTTATTTCAACCAAATTCCATCATTATAGAAGAGGCTACATGATTTTTGTTGCACATACAGTATGGATACACATTTCTCTCTCACTATTAAACCCGGGATCCCACTTTGAACGGTTTTTTAATTTATGTTTTTAAAAAATATGCTCACACTTTATAAAACCATTATAAGGACATGAAAATCATTTTATAATGAATGAAAATACATTTCATTCATAATAATGGACATTTTGATTTCATATAAAAAAACCTTTTAAAACATAAACACATTCCCTTTTATATTTCAATACATGAAATTAAAATATACATCTCAAGGAAACAAAAATAACAAGATGTAATTCAAGAGGAAAAAACTCTATGAAATAACCACCTATCTCATAGATATATAAAACGAATCTTCAATTACAATTGGGATTGGAAACCACATGATCGACCCTTGGAAGAGAATGAATGATAGGAAACTGAAAGTGATTCCTAAAAAACAAAATTTGATTACATGTCCCAATTACAATCAATGCCACAATATTAAATGACATAGAACACTATAGGAAATGAGTACCCATCATTATGAAGCACCATTACCTAATAATTAATCATTGAATAGAGTGATATGGAGGGAAATATGTCACCCAAAATTACATAGGAAATGATCACTGGATGAGAGAATAAGGTTTTAAAACCAATAATGTTTTAATCACCCACAAGGAATCCTAAAAAGTATAACTCATAAAATTTTGTGGTGCGAAATATTTTACATGTCATAAACATCATTAATTTTATGATTCAGAAAAAATGTTTCCTTTTTAAGTAAAAACATAATTTTCACAATAAATGATTTGTAACCCCTATATGTCATGTAAATCTCTCACACTAGGTATTCAGTTCATGGTATCTTCCTTATTGACATTGTGAATTATGTAATCCCATTACACGTCATGTAACATCCCAATAATTAGTTTAACATGTATTTTTTCTGTGGAAAAATGAAAAAAAAATATGTGACTCTTCTATTACATGTATCCTTTAGAATCATGTTTGGAGATACGTGCTCGATGATAATGGAAACCAAATGAAAATAATAGAACATACATGACATAAAGTTAATGGGGAATTACAATCTCAACATAATTAAATATTTATGTCCATAGAATGAGGTAAATATCATTCTCCCACAAAAATATAATACCACTAATATCTCATAAAAAACTCACCACCGTCAGTGGTGGTGATCATATCCATTCTACAACCATACCCATACATGTAGTATCATTTTACTAGATAATAACTTATCCTAGAAATCCATATTGTGAACAGGCTACTCAACCAAAGTGTTATCCAGCCTATAATAGAAGTCATCCATTATAATAACATTGGAAGGATCTGTTATATACCTCCTCAATTGGGAATAATGGGTCATGAAATGTATAAAAGTAAAACCAGTTTATAAAAGAAACTATTTAGTGACACACAAGTCGCACAATTATGTCAAAGGGTCCCTCAATCCTTAGTGCCTACTTACCCTTCCTACACAATATATGACATTCCAAATGAGGTGAATCTCTGAGAAGGACATTCTCATCATCCTCAATCTCTAGCATCCAATGAATAATGATGACATAATATTCATAATGATTCTATGTTCTGATCAAATGCCACTAGTTAAATTCAGCCACCCATGTCATCTCTTCAATAAAACTTCTCCCAACCATGGACCATTCTACCAACTCTTCCCAACACAAGGGTGATCAACATGGACACAAATATAAATCCTAAAAGGTATCCATTGTGATTGAATCGTGATAACAATTATTAAAGGAAATCCCCAAAAATTTAAAAATGCATATCCCAAGATCATGTAATATCAAGCACATAAGCCCAGATCATGTCTTCAACAACCTAGATATTCCTCCCAATATTTCCATCCATTTGTGGATGACAAGACATGATCGATTTAAACTACGATCCCATTTCTGCATTCAAACCATTCTACATGTAGTATGTTAACATTGAGTCCATACAAGAAACAATTATAGGGGTAACCCCATGAAGTATCATAATCTATTGTACATAATAGTTTAATATTTTCTCCTCTTTTGACCATTACTATATTGTAATTAAATGCTCTAAATTAATGTGTCTACAAACAATCAATCAAAAATAATCCCTCTGTCTTAGATATCGTGGTTATCTAAGGATTAAATCCATGTAAATCCCATCCAACTTCTATACTAGAATCGGTAAAAACTTTACCAATCCTACTGGAATCTTGTGTCCCACCGTAATTCATTGACAAGTGATACCCCACGATACAAAATCTAAAACTTTCATACTCTTCCTGGGACACTAATACTAGTGTATCAAATCAAGGCACTTCCTTGTAGCCATAGGGTTCATTAAACACCATGGATGTTGTCCACTATCTAGATCTCTTATCAAAAGCAAAAAATAACAATAAACAGTCTATTGAAGAACAAATATCCATTGGGTTATGGGGAAAACCCACATATGGTATCCCAAATTTATTGGATTTAAATTAAGCATCAACTCATGGGGATGGTCATCTTCTCAATTAGTAATCACTCATTGAATGAAAAATCGGACCTTTTCAATGTCAAGAGAACCTATATGCCACCCTACTCTACTCCAAAGGTAATCACATCGAACAAACTCATTAGATACAACTGATTAACTTATTCCATTATGGGTTGTGTAATAAATTTTCATCTCAGTACATCGTCCACCACATTTACATTCTCGTGGGTATAAATAATATCAAAATAAAATTTCTAAAGATGCACAACCTAGAATCTCAATTGAATTTACATATCCCTCTAATTAAAAATAAATTTCATGATCTTATGATCAGAATAAAATACAAAAAACTATTCAAAGAGATAGTGGCACTACGTATCAATCATTATAGTTACCAACACAAGATCATGGGCTGGGTAGTTCTTCTCATTAGGGTGTAGGTGTAGATATTGATAAGCCATTAAATATTTTACCAATACCATCAATGAAAACACACATACAAGAATAATCATAGATGATCCTAGTCCTAGATGAATCATAATTAGTGTATTATTTATCCTCATTTTTATCTCCTCATATGACCAGTGACTCTTTTCATTTCTTTAAATATTAACACCCTTATGGGATAAAGCTTTCATTGAAGATACAATCATCGTGATGTCCAAAAAACTGTCTATATCACCCTACCAAGACTATTTATATATGGATATCAAACACTTTTCTACAATGATCTAAATACATAACTATATATACCATATTTAGATCAATTGATATTCCCCAATCAGATATCACATTCTGAATAAAAAAAATTCTATATCCAAAAATAACCCTAGGAATACATTTACTTTTCGAAATGCAACCACAAGTCGTAATGAATGATATCCAAATGTTATATCATCTCCTCCTCTAACATTTAGTTCACCATGTATTTTTATATGAAATTAAAAAAAATGATTCTACTAACTGATGAAAGGTTCAGTTCATTAAAGTCACAAATACCACAAGAGTGATAGTATGATCAAATGGCATATCCAAAAATTGAAATTCCTATATCAAATTTTAATCATTATATTGGGTATATCTTTATTTGAAACTCTAAAATGGTTGTTCTATAATCATTGATCAATCATAGAAAACCAATAATACCCTTTATGTAGAGAAAAATATCATCAATCCTTAGTAAAGGATAATTGTTCATGATGGTCACCCAATTAATCATTGATTGGTCACCAAAAATTATGAGGAATACATTTTTCTTCATAAAAAATATAGAGGCAAAGCCCAAAGATAAATGCGTGGATGAAAAATTCCATTAACCACTTGGTTATCATGCTAAACATAATGATCCACAAACTCATCACGTTTCATTCGATAGTACGTCATAGAAATTAGAATCATTCCACGAAGAAGGTCAATAGTAAACTCAAACTACCTAGGCGATTGTAAACTTTAAAAATAAAAAATAAATCATTAGGGTATGCATACATAAAAATATATAGATGACCACTGACGCATGGGTAAACTACATGAAGAAATTGTTCTAAAAAATCATGATATTATAGTGGTATAAGGAAAAATTTCTCTTTCCTTCCGATTATTTAATCCCACTGACACTGGAAAAAATGAGTTACCCCATATTTTGTTAAGAATTGTACATAATGATTATAAAAATATATTTAATCCTTATTATATATCATCCAATCTATGAATATATTCAAGTAAATGATGTGAATATCAAGAACTAATAAATCCCAAACCACATTAAAGTCTCATATCACCACCTAACACGTAGAGTACATGAATCATTGTTCAGAAATATTTTCCAATGGCATGGAACGATACAATAATAATGGAATATTATTTGAAATCAATCCCAAATCATCAAGCAATATTGATGACATAAAATAATTTGTAACGACCGTATAAAACTAATTTAACACAATAGAAGATGAAATCATGAAAATACCTATAATATTAACTATCCCAACTTCATATTCATGTAGTGTACATTCTATCACATGCATACTTATGGGAATAGCCACATGCACATCCACCTTGGACTAACAATGTATCCCACCAACCTTCTAAGGATCATAATGAACATGAAACCCATTGGTGATAGTGGATCATACCTTACTTCCTTTGGAAATTATATTAAAGAATCATTTTGGATTGTCGAATCACATACAAAGATGTAAATTCCTAGGATCCTTCTTATAATGAGACCTTGTGTAAATATTTCTCCCACAATAATATCATATAACCTATTGGTTCCATGATGAATCCCCTAAATCTACTCCAATAGAAAACTAACCACTTGTGTTCTTCCTTTTCTTACCTAGAAAAGAATCTTGGCAAACTTCTATTCTCACTAAATCTCCAACATTTAAAATTCTTCTAGATATTACCAACTCATAAATTGATGATTTATTCAATACCTATAAAATGTTCATAAAGAAAGAATTAACTCTTTTGGACTGAAAATTATCCATGTACCCCTTCTTGATCCTCTAGGCCTTCAGGTAATCAATTATGAAATGATATAGTGCCATATACTCTAACTCTTAAATGTAGTACATTACTCTTTGATAGTGTTCTCCCCTTTCTCCAATTTTATAAATTCCTGGGTATTTTTCACAGTAAAGAACTTAGGATACAAACTATTGAATAAATATATTCTTGAAATAATCCAAGGAAATACCATCATTCAAATTTTACAAAAATATTGAGTCGCACCAACTTATTCCTAGTCCCTCAAGCATAAAAATATAACAAACCACCTAAGAATATTAAGAAATATTCAAGAAGTTTAAGATCCTCTCAATCTAATGAAGTTATACCACCGAATCAGGTCCTCCTCTATTACCATGGAAGACATGTGGATGTTTCTTTTTAAATTATGATCAATAATCCGGCTGCGGGGGTTTCTGCGGGGCGGCCTGGCCCGAACAGCGGACGGCGGCAGCGGCTCGGCACGGACAACGGAGGCGTTTCAGTACAGATAACGGTGGTGGTTCAGCGTGGAGGGCGGCGACAGCGCAGAGGATGGTGTAGGTTTTCCATCCATGGGGCGGCGGTCAGGCCATGGGGCGGCGGTCCGGCCGCGGGGCGGCATCGTAGCGTTGTTGGATTCATCGCGATCAATACCAAAAATCATGACAACATTTGCAGATGGGCTAGGACATGTTTTTTTGGCTCGTACCCTCTGTTTTAGGTTGGTAACATATGGATCATCATGAACATGAAGAATAAAGTCATTCTTTAAATACAACCACAACGATTCATTCTCAAACCACAAAAGAAAACAAGGAATGAATATGGGTAAATATTCATACGCAAATAAACTCCTACCTTGTATTGTTCATTGATGATGATGAGGAGGGAAGTATGGTCATCGATGATGTCCTACATTGGATTCCTCTCCAAGGTGCGTCCGGGGAAGAAGTCGATGTCGGCGTTCTTCTTCAGTGGACCATTCTTCATTGAAGAGAATAATCCTCCAAAGTTCCTCCTCTCCCCAATTCCACCCCAAAATGAAAATGGTAGCCCAAAATAATAGATTGTCCCCTATATTATGTTTTTTAGAATAAATTCAAATAACTAAATTAATTAATGGGTGTAGAATAATTAATTAAGGGGGTGGAACCATTAAATAAGGGGATGTTCAAGAGACATCCCCACATTTAATGTGTAGTTAAAGGGGGTTTAGCCTCGGGTGGTACCCACCACCATAACCTCTCATGGGTGGTTAGCATCGCAAGTCCCCACCTCCATAACCTCTCATGGGAGGTTTTAGTTTAGGTTGTCCCGACCACATTAACTCATCTATAAGAGGGTTCAACAAATAAAATTAGATAGAACATTAATTTTTTTTATTATTTTTTTTATTTCCACAAAAACCCAAATTCAATATATTACCCTCGTCCCACTATGTTCACGGTAGTGGTCTCTATAAGGGAATACCAGCGTTGAGAGTTCAATGGTGCCCTCAGATTTCAATTCCGAGCACCAGTTCAAAAGTTAGATAAACCCTCTCGCACGATTACTAAACGTACCTGAACAAAAGGTCAATAATTCATTCTGGATACTCTGGTCCTCGAAATCACGCACTGTCAATTTTCACGGACTCATAAAATTTCCATATATTTAAAAACAATTACTTGGAAATTCCATGTCATTACAACTTATGCGTGTTTGATGGAATAAGATAAAGCTATTAAAGAAATTTCCATTGTTTGTGGTGTTTACTTTATATCTGGAAGGTTTTAGTGTAAGGTAATTATCAGGAGGTGGTTATTACTGTAGGATACACAATGGGATATATATAATATCATTCCATGCCAATATTAGGTGATATTACTGTTATTAGATTTAAATATGCAACCTTTATTAGAAAATAAAAACATTATGTAGTAGTACCTCTCATTAAGAAATAGTCATACAAAAAACCATTTGCGTTTTTTACTTTATATTATTTTCATTGTATAAGGTAAAAATTAGGATCACTTGTACTTAAGTTCTATAAATCATAAAAAATGATATATGTTTGATCAAATTAATTAAAAAATATTTATCATGAACATAATGATTAAAACCTGTTAACCCTTCGATTCATTGTGCCATTTTGCGTGACTAAATTATTCTATAGGTCTCTTAAAATTTAGAACATTGGGATGAATTGGTAGAGTTTGCAGTTTTCATTCAAATTAGGGATCTACGTTTTAAAATAACAATTATTTACATTTACTTTTTTTATCATAATGGTAGATCAAATTATAAAATATGTATAGTTATATCATTTATATTATATGATTGAGGATTTTTTTGTTAATAGATTTTTTATAAAAAATAAGTTAATAGATTCAATAATCATGGTCTTCTGATTCCATAGATTTTATAAGATGATTGGAAGGGGTTGTATGGATAGAAATATTTATTATGGATATTTTTTTAGAAAGTGATATTGTTAAAGTATACTGGATGATTATCCCTATAACATCATGTCCCAGACCTCTAGGTTCGAATTGATGTGTCAAATAAAATTATTCATCCATCATTGTATGCAAGAGAATACTGACTAACAAAGAGGTTCTTTGTCCATCAATTGTGAGACTATTCCCTTGATATCATGTCCATGAAAAAATAATAATATAATATAATATAATATAATATAATATTATATTATATTATATTATATAATACAATACAATATAATATAATATAATATAATATAATATAATATAATATAATATTATATAATATAATATTATATATTATAATATATTATAATAATTTTGGGTAATCATGTCGAAACTAAATATTTACCATAAAATTCATATAATAAACAAAAATGGCTTCCAATGTGACAATCCACACCATAGTTAATGTGAAACATGTAGTAATAAATAAAACTATGGGAATCATATGGAGTGTGTCCTGGTATAACTCCCAGCTCCATGCAACTTAGCTCTACCATCTCCCACATTACCAATTACATTTCTCTAATCCGTATTCATGAAGATTGCATGTGAATCAAAATGATTGTATAATGTGTGAGTGATAAATCATAGTTGGGAAACACTAATGCATCATTAACAAATGAGAACATGTATTACATGATTTTTCTATAATAAAAATAAATGCGTAAGTGGAATAATAGTAACACGATCGGATATCAAGAATTCCTACCATAACCAAGACACCACAACCCCCGGTAATGCCTTCTTTGTATCCATGAAGAAATAATAATTAAATATTTCATTAAATAATGGATCTAGAAACATGTAAATTGAAATGATATTCTATATACACAATATTCATCATGTTATCGACATGTTACATGGTATCAAAAAGGTTCATAGAGTATGAACATGTTTTTTAGTATCAACTAGGTGAATTTAGTTCTAGACTTGATACTTGATATCCATAATGTGAGTTGAGTATCGTCACATTACACGGTATCCAAAAGGTTCAACATTTTTCTGGTCAGACCACAAGTCTAACGTGTTCCACCATCTTCATTTCTCATATCATAAATACACACCCTATACGGGGTAATCATGGAACAATTACTTCTTGCCACAAATACCAACAAAAAAACCACAAAATGAATGATAATACACAAAAAATATATTTCATGATACGAAAATATATCATTAGAAAATGTGATATAAAATACCGTTGTATATAAACATGTGAACCAATACAAATCATGGAATCAATATATCCCAACAATTATAATTGAAATAATGGTCATAAATTGGTATCTTGAAAATAAACACAACCACAAGAAATTTCCTTCAATAAAAAACATAAAACATGACTAAACACGAATCATACCATGGAAACTGGTTTATAAAAGATCCCCTAATAAAAAGAAACTTCATAAATTATAGTAGATAATAAATAAGATAATGGATATTTAAGGAAATATCTCCTTAATCACTCCCACTTGTTTTTAGGGACAAACTACATTCCAAGGATTCCTATAACTAATTCTATTATTTTATATCCAAAATAAATAAAAACACCATATGCGCTAATATTTTATATCTATGATATTTTCAAAATTATTAATCTAAGAAATATAATTTATTCAACATGTTCTTTTTCATTAAATTCCATTAACATGTGAATATATTGTCTATCTATACAATAATATGATAGAGACATGATAATTAGTCTTTATGAAACATTGATAACTCTAGTTTTTTATCATTATATAGGTTAGTTGTCACCTATACAGAAATATTCATAAATCTTACTTAGAAACTATTGATAAAATAAGGAGAATATAATAATCATTGATTCATACCTTGAATTATATCCCCTAGATAAATACTTATGTCATTAATAGAGGAGGTAGGGTGAGGGGAAATCCCTGCCTAGGGCATAGAACAAATTAAATTTTTCACCGAATTATTGAAACCCATGAATGAGGGTATTTCATAGATTTCGATAATTATTGATAATATCTAAAAACTAAAGTTGTTATTCTTTTGATATTTTAAATAAGTGAAACCACATATTGGTCCATAGTAATAAGAACCACAAAATAAATTCACTATTTCATTTTTATTGTAACAACTTCATTGTATAGTACTATTAAAATTATTCCATAAATATTAGTTATTAATTTAAATGATTCAATTAATTATTTCTCATTATTTGTGGCATTCAAGAACATCAAAACACATTACAAGTCTGAGTGTGGAAAAGGAAATGTAAAAAATAAGGATTTTATATCAATTTACCAAAAAAGTTCTCTATGTATATGTAACACGGTTCTAACCCAATGAAACATCTAGACATCATTTGAGGGTAATTATTTACCCTTTAAAATCACGTGGAAACATCAGTTTACCCATACACTAGAGTTATAATTTAATTCGTACACTTACACAGAATACGAACTAACATTGTGATTATCTTATTTACCATTACACATCATTTAGAAAATTTATGTTACCAACTTATAAATAGAAAACTACCACTATGTGACCTATATATATTCAAACATAACCTTAAATTGAATATGGAAATAGGGATATACCTTTATGAAGCAGCTAGAAAACCCTCTTACCATATTTTGTGACTCATATTCTCATTCACAACAAATTAAAAATAAGGGTTACTATTAAATTACAAAAATAATACATCATTCAAATAGGTATAATCTTTTTTAAATTAATTTTGATCCCAGTTCAAATATAAGGGTCCAAAAAATGATTTTTTTTATTTTTCAATAATGAATTTCGAAAATTAATATAAAAGTGGGATTCAAAACAGTTAAAAACATATTATGTTTCAATTCTCCCCATCTAACTGTAATTTATATGAGAGAATGATATCTCTTTTAAATGTTTAATAGATTATTTCTCCGGTTCAGTTGGTGTGGGAAATGTTTGGGGTGCTTATATAGAACGAGGATTGGGCATTACAAATAGTGCAAATTTACAATGTTAATTTTTCATTGGGAAGAAGCTGTGAATTTTTTTTGTTTAATATATTTTACACCATTAGAAACATTTTTATTATATAAAATCATCGTTCTTGTGTAATTAATATGAAACAACATGTTTTCATAATAAACATGATATGAGAAATTTATGCAGTAAATAATTTATTTATAACTTGAACCCATCAGTACTAGTGGGTCCTGTTTTTCCACACACATGAGGTTTATCACATTTGGGTTTATTCTTCCATAAATCAATCAATATGTTAGAATGAGGTGATTATGCATGAGTCCTCCACATATAGTTCCTTTCATTCATCACTTGACCTTCATTTGGGTTATTTTGCTTCTCATCGGATAAGCGGCCATTCTCCTTCATTGGTAATTTTTTTGGTAGGAGTGTTGGAAAGAAGAATATATTTAATTAATATTTGATGATTCCTTTTTGATATATTATATAGTCAATAACTAATTATATTTTGGAATATACCCTTTTTTTGGTTGTGGTGTAGCATACAATTTTCTCGATGTTTGTTGGGATCTATACCCTACACCAACCATTTAATTAATGGAATCAATTATATGATGGGGGAAATAATATAAGGTCTTTTTTTAGTTTTATGTATTCCTCCTGGTGTTTAGATCCCATTTCATGTTGTTTTTTATCTGATTATGATGTAGATAGTTCTATATCTATAAAATATTAGATGAACTGTAATTTTTATTTATTTAAAAAATTAATTTCTAAATAAATTTCAATGATTGATTTGTGTTCGTAAATAAGTTAGTGATAAATTGATGTTTTCCCCATGTCATGGTAAATATTATGTGTTTTGGAGGTAGGGTGAAATGGATTTTCAAAGAAGGTTTTTTATGGAATAATTTTTTTTTTAAATTTTTGTGAAATATTAAGCCATTTTAATTTGATTTGATAGATGAATAAAATCAGAATCGTTGGGTACTTAGGATGATGGTGTAGCAGTAGGCCTCATACATATTATAATCAATGGTTTCTGTAATGGTGTGTTCTTATAGTCTATAGTCCTATCATTCTTGGGACATCACATTTAAATTTTTGGGAGATTGTCTCATGGGGTGTTTAGATACTCATTAAGACTATGTTATAATGACTTAAGTGCACACTAGTAAAGTATTTTGGTACTATTAATCTTTTATCCTTACCTGTTGTGATACATGGAATGTTTATCATTATTCTATGGGTTTGTACTATTTTGATTTTTTGTACATTAATAAAAAATGATTACAGAAATTATGCCTGAAAACTATTTTACATGGATATTTTTAAAATTGTGGAAACATGGAAATATTTAAAATTATTTTTCTATTAAACTAATTTTATGATTATCATATCATGTGTTATTCAATATATATCATGTTGGGATTATTTTTAGACATAGATGATGCATATGTGGTAATGTACTAAGACTATTCAGTTCACATGATGCATGCCCCACCAATGATGTCTACAACTTATATTGTTTTTTGATACTGGAAAGAAGGACTGGATCCATAATGAGGTCTTTGGTATTATGTAAAGTAGTTTCACCTAGCAGATGGTGAGGTGGTGGTATATTTCATATATATCACCAAGAGTATTGGTGGATGGTTACATTTTTTCCTTCTTGTATTGTTAGAATTCTATTTATTTGTTTTTTGAGATATATCACTTCTATTTTTTCTCTTTGATTATAGAATATTATTCATCCAATATTTCTTTTCATTGAATATATATATTCCTGGATTTTTTTTCAGGTTGGGTGAAAACATTCACTTTGGTTGTGGTTTTACTCCCATGTTCTAGTGTCTAACCAATGAGGATTGGGAATGATCATTATGTCTAGAGATATTCATTTTTAGTTATAGTTCAAGGGTTATCATGCGCCAGTCATTAAAATTTTTATATCATTGTATGGTTATTCCTAGTGAAGGGAATTATTTGGGAATGAGACATGAGTTTTGGTAATTATGATTTATGGTTTATTTAGTTACTAGATGGATTTTACCATGATGAGCATCAAGTTACTATGGAATGTTGGTATTTTCGTGTCTATGGTGTTGTGTTTTTCAGTTGGTCTTAGTTTTTTATTATGGGTTTTTATTATGAAATGAGGTTAGCCAGTTGATTTATTGAATTATTATATTCATGGTGTATAACAATATTCCCTTGAGGAATATTCTATGGGTTCTATATGAGGGTGCATCAAGAGATAATCCTTAGTAGAATCCTCATCTCGATCAAAATCATAGAGAGGTTATCTCTCATATTGTTCATGTCGTGGACGATAATGGACAGTGATATTAAAAACATGCAGCTAGTGAATATCTAGGAGTTGGAGGAGATAAAGATCGAAAACAATTGTTATTATTTGAGAATCCCCCGTACATTAAAGTCATGAATTAAGCCATGATATGTACTAATGACTGGAAATTAGTGATTATATCTTTAAAAATCATGAGACACCTGAGATTATCATGGTGAATTATATGATGTTCAAGAATGAGGGACCCAACAATAAATGATGCGATTGTATGGTAAAGGTAGATAAGAATGTGGAATTGGATTGTAAGGGTTTCAATTGCAGATTAATTTATCAATTAACCCTATATTATATGATGATATGATAGTATAATTAGTTACTCGATTATCATAAAGGATAACATTGTTTTTCTGAGTACACAAATCATTTTATGTAGATTGTTCATTTTTCGGAGGTTGAGAGGAGTGACCAAATAAATTCTCCGAAGTAATGAATGGATTGAGACTTTATATAAGATCGTATCTGTATATACTAAATATTTCCACCATTTATTATTCATATGACAGAGTTATGAAAAAATAAATGATTATGGGAGGAATTATTGATTATTTCCCATCAATTCAATTCAGTGTCTACATCTGTGGTGTTCAGAGAGAAAATTTTAAGTGGAATGATCATCATATGGTTAGTAAAGATGGTTCTCGGTACAGAGACTCATATACACCATCTACGCAAACTATATGTGTTCCCTAGACATGCTACATGTTCAATGTAGTAGAGTAAATCTAACGTTCATTTACCTCCCCCCAAATATGGGCAGTTATTGTGTTCTATAAAACAAATTAGAGAGGATAAGAAATGCTTTGTAAATACCCTGTTATGGTCATGGATATTCAACTCTAATGTCAAATTAAACATATTCATAATATTTAATGTCCATGGGGATCCATCCATAATACATAGGTGTAATTCACCTTTGGTTCATTTATTATTTCACGAATGTGGGAGACTTGATCCAAAATATTGTGGGAGGTACAATTTTTGTTGCATCTTCTATATAAACTTCCTTATTTGATACATTTTTCTCACACTCATTTATATCATATCATTTTATTATTTGTTAAAAACACCAACTATGCTCATATCCCCTATTATAGAGTTTGAGGATCCTATTTCAATGTGGAGGGAGCCGGGGATTCATTATTAATCGTGTTCATCATTTATTTTTGATTCAGAGTTAGTATGAGATTCCTTGGATCTAGATTTGTTTCTGTTTGATTTCATTATTATGATGGATTGGATGGATTATCACAATGATAATATTGATTGTTATCATTGGTGTATTTCATTCTTTTTTTCTAGTGGGAGATATTGTGTGTTTTAGGGGGCATGGGATTTGTGGTATTGTTGTGAAGGAAATTCCCTCCAAAAGCTCAAGAGTTTGTTTTTTTCATTGTAGTTGATCTTGATGATGATTCATCTTCAGGAAATCGTTATATAGATTCCTTGTACATTACTAATTTCTTACTAAATATGTTTTTCATTCTACCTCCATATATGGTGGTAGATTTCTCAATTGATATGGTGTCAGGTACATTTTTCATCTTGATGCGTTCTTATCCTGTGGATTCAATGAATTTGAAACATGACAAGATCATATTGGATGATCTGATGAATTGTTTTTTCTATTATACTGTCTTATTTTTTGGAACCCCAATGATTTTGAGAAAAAAATCATGGTTCAATTTTATTGTGCAGACTCTCACAAGATGAAATGAGTGATTGGTTAGAACAAGCACAATTTTACACATTTGGAAGGATGATTTAATTAGTACATGGTGGTGTTGTCATTTTTAAAAACCAATAATCAGTTCATTTATCATCATCTCAGGGTATGGAATTCTGATAATTTTGAGACCTATTTAAATAAGAGGCATGGATGTTATGAATATATTTCTATTCATTGTGGTTTTACCAACAATACTATTGTTTTTATGGATTTTATAAGCTAGATAATCAATTAATATAATGAAACCTTTTAAGTTGTGTTTTTGGAAGATATATTTGATTATTCGAGATATGATATTGAGCATGCTCTCCATCTAAATATTGTTTTTAGAATCACGAGTAGCTTCCGACGTTATGGATGGATTTCAAAATGTAATTTATTGATTTATAAAGAGTAGTTCTTGGGTAATATTATTTCAAAAATGGAATATTAGTCAATATTTAAAAGGATAATGTTGTCTTATCATGGAAGTAATAATGGAATGTAGTTGATATACATAGATTCGTGACTCTTTCAAGATACTATCAACAATTCATCAATGATTACTCATGATTATACTTAGCATTGACAATGTTATTCTTAAATAGAGGTGGAATTGACATAGGATGCTAAATAACAATCATTTATCAAAGCGTTCAAATGAATCACGAAATGAAAAAATATGTTGATCTTACAAGGTAGGTGTAATAATTATATGGTATATAATGATTCCTCAAGTGATAGTATGTAATTAATACATATACAGGATCATCATATTGTAGTTCATGGACCTTGTCAGCTTTGGTTGTATGAAAAATATTAACCCACACATGGTTTGGATAATACAATAGTTATTCATGATATTAACTATTGGAGACACTATCATTTATGTGATAGTTTTATAGTATTTTCACATCATAAGTGTCTGATCTATTTCTTTTCTAAAAAGTACATGAATCTCAGATAGAGAAGATGAGTAGAATTTAATATCCTGAAATTTTATGAAATATTCTCTTTCATAGTAAATTAAATTATTTGGTATTTTAAATTACTCACAATACATGGATATATATTAATTATAAACAACACCATGTTTATCTTGTGTTCTATGAAACATAAAGTCTCTTTGATAACATGTGTCACACACAAGGGTCAGTCTTACCAAAAAATAATATAATTTATAATTAGGATAATTATCAGATAGCCATTAGAATGGTTGGAATGAATAAGACAAAATAAATTATGAATATATATTTTTTTATATATTGATACTTTTTTAAAATAAATTAGAAGTTCGAAAATAAACCAATTGAATATAAAAGATGTGTTTTAATAAAATAGTCTTTTTCTTATAAAAATTTCTTTTTATCACAAGAAATTATGTTAATAATGATTTTATAATTAAAATAATTAACTTTATATGTTATATATTCAATAAATGTTTTTCAATTCATATAACAGTTTTTAAAGGCATACAATACGGGAAAGTCTGTTTTTAAACAAAAAAGATATATTTTTTCTAAAATGTAGTGTTGCTGCATTTTAAGGGAATAA
This sequence comes from Viscum album, assembly GCA_963277665.1. Taxonomy (NCBI): domain Eukaryota; kingdom Viridiplantae; phylum Streptophyta; class Magnoliopsida; order Santalales; family Viscaceae; genus Viscum; species Viscum album. Next base: position 1,560,231,893 of record OY728151.1, on the reverse strand, counting down.
TTTATTTAAAACATTTTTGTAATGTGTTATAAAAGTTATTTTATTAAATTAATATATTAATTGAAATAAAATTTTTCAAATTATCTTAGATTTAATTTTTCATAATTTTATGAGTTGTTTCATTTTTGTTGAATAGAGAAAAATACTGAATTATAATTAATATATATCATTAAATATAAATAATTAATAATGTTAAATTAAATAACTAATTATATTTAATGTTAAAGTAGTTCAATTAAATATATATTAATCAAATTTAGGTAATTGGGATCATTTTTATAATGAATTCTGATTTAAAAAGATTGTTTACTTTTGGAAATTTTCACCTTAAAAACATGTTAAATCATTCTAACTATGAGATTAGTTTTAAATTAAATTTTGTTACTTATACGGTTGGAATTTGGAATAATGGATTCCATATTTAATATAAAATTAATTTATTATTTATAGTATGGGAACATAGATTTTTTAAAATGAGGCTACCATTTGACATTTTAGTCTTTAAGCATGTCATGGTTTTACTTTTTCATTCTTTGGGTGACGTTTCAGTTTGGATTGGGAGGATACCAATAATGGTAAACTATAACACTTTTTGGGTTTTTCAACATTAAAAAGGGTGTTTTACTAAACTTTTAGGATATTAGACACCATGTAATTAGGATACACACCATGTAACTGTTTTCAAGTGCAAGCCGTCAAAAAAGGTTCAAGGTGTGGTGGGTATATATCATGAATTAAATTCACCCAACGTAAGGTATTTTCATGTTGGTTTTGAATGAATAACAATTTGGGTTTAGTTGGTTAATATTAATAGGAATTACATTTTTGTATACGTATTACATTTCATGAAATACCCCAACATAAAAGGGGACGCAAAAATTAGACATGTCTTCACCGTTATGACCATTAAGAACTTCACGGTGTGTAAATGGATTATAGATGATTAAATCCCCAACACCACCCTATAAAATGATGTAGTGAACTTGGTTATTTTTCATTCAATCCATTCCAATTCCAATTTTTTTAACCAAATAATTCCCTTTTTATTATTTGATCCATTCAACCAATCTGCCTTATTTCAATTGGTGATAAATTGTAAGTACATTGGTGGTTGATATCCGGGTAAGTGTTGTAACAACCCAAGATTTTATAAGATATATTCATTTTAATTTCTTTCATATCTTCTGTTGTACGCTACACCAAGATTATCTTGCACTATACGCAACACTGTATTAGCTTGCAGTATACGCAACAATAATCCTGGATCGTGTTACACACAATTTCATGTTTGTTTGATATTAGTTATTCTACGAAACATTGAGTATATATATATATATATATATTAAATTTATTTTGTTATACGCAACGACAAAGGAGTTTTTCACTACACGCAACCCTGACTTGTCTTGCATTACACGCAGTCACGACCTTCCTCGATAGCAGGTGTTGTACGCGATACCAGTTTTTACTAAACAACGAAATGCTATTAAAATATTATTAAAACTAGCCATTATGAATAGTAATACCCACTTTTTGAATTTTTTTAAATTTTATTTTTCACAATGGACTTCATTTTTGGATTCGAATATTGAAATTATCTTATGGTGAAATTTTGTTACTTTTCAGATTACTTTCATATTCTGATGAATAGTGAAAATTACTAAATTTTATTTAAAAACAACTTTTTTAATAGAAATACTTTATAGTGGTAAATTATTAATTTTAGTGGTTTTAAAGTATATTTATAATATATTCTTACCATTTAATACAATGTTGGTCATTGGATTTAATTTCACATTTAAACCAGACATAAACAAGTGTCAATCTTTTGATAGTTATTATCTCTTAAGAACACGGTATTTGTTTTGTCGACGAGAATTAATTTTTAAATTATTTAATGAAACTGATATATTTTGAATTTGGTAAAATAGAAATAATTTTTTACTTCATAATATCAAATATAGCTTAAGCCTAATTTTTGGTATTTTTCTGGAAACTTTCATTTTTTGATGAATAGTGAAACCACAAAGTGGTAGTTAAAAAACTGAATTTTTCATAAAACATACTTTTACCGCTTCTGTGAGGGAAATTTCGAAAATTCGAGAGACATGGATAATATCAAGGGCTAAAATTTGGTTCAATGAGATGAAAATAATTATTGGTGAATATTAACTTTTTACCTTTTTTTACCACGGTTAAAAGTAAATTGGTAATTAAGGGTAAAAATGATATTATTATTACCCTAACACATGTCCTAATTCTATTGGATAAGTTTAATTCTGCCAAAAACAACCTTAGAAATAAAATATGACCATTTAGGCTCACTTGTATTAGATTAGGACATTTATAATCAATTTATTTAAAGAAGGGTTAAAATAGTTAAAATCAATGTTTAATAGCTAAATCATTTTTAATATAGGGTTATACATAAGATAAATTAAACAATAAATATTAATTATAAAGATAAAAATATTTCCTACATAATGGTATTTTATTTTTAATTTTTAGACTTAAAATAATTTAATTTATTTATGACACAATGATGATGCAGTAATATCTTATTAATGAAATATTGACATAAATGATGGTATAAATACCCAAATAAATGTAATTTGAGACTTTTTATGAATTAAAATTATTTTATAGGTTCAAATGACATGTTATTATTGATTTAGTTAACTTTTTTAGAACTCATAATTCTGTTATGACTTTCACAAAAATAAATTACCTAATAGTGTCAAAATTGACATAAAATAGTTTTTAAAACAAATATTATATTATTAATTGTTATTATATTCCTAAAAATCTAATATTCGTCCAAAATAAATATATAATGATATTTTTATACTTAATGTACCACTTTGGGGTCTCTTGGATTCATATGGTAAGTTTATTAACTATATAATATAAAAATACAAAGTGACATTGTAAATGTCAATCTAATTAACTATGAGATAAAACTAAAAGATAAGGTTAATATGATGACCTAAAATTGTCTATCTTCTATTGGATGATATTATTTAGACCCATCCCCACCTTAGCTTCGAAATAAATAAATTTTGAGCTATTAAAAACCGAATATGACTTTATAATAAAATAATATTTTTAGTTTTTCCAAAGGTGCCTCTCTCCTCCCTTATAAAAGGGCACCTCATCTCTCTCTTTCTCAGACCACTTTGAGCCTTCAAGGTCGGCCAACCACTTCCAAATTCTCTTCTCCACTTCCATAGAAACATCCTAGAGGTTCTGGTCTTCTTCGAAGACCAATTTTATTGCCCTAAGAGGAGGTCTCAAAGAGGCGCTTCAAAGAAGAGGTAATGTCCGTTACCGATTCTTTCAACTCTATTTCTTCTTCCACTTCTTCTCCTTTAGTTGTTTCATTATGAATTTATAAAATCAGTATAACTAATATACTGATATGTTATTATAAGTATGAAACAACCCTATTTCACCATATATCCATCCTACGTAAAACGAAATCACCGCGTGTGCGTACGTACAGAATACCGTCTCCACGCCGTGGTGAAAACTGTTTTTCCACCAACACCTTACATGGATGGGTATAACGGTGTAAGGAATAACTATATATGTTTATTATAATATTATACTGATTCTGATATATTATACCATCCACTCCTATTATATTCAATAATTATTGGAACGATATCATCGCTCGTGCATACGTACGGACTACCATCTCCACGACGCGATGAGATTCATTCTCCATGTTAACCATACATGAATGATCATAAAGTTTATATAATGAATAATAATGAAATATATGAAATAATAATTCTACTGTATTTATGTATATATATATATATATATATATATTCCACTATTTATTTTCATTCAATTCAATAAGGAAACGAAAACAGCGTTCATGCGTACGTACGGCCTACCGTCTCCAGGAACGGTGTATTTCATTCCTTTTATCATTCTATAATATATATATGTATATGATGAATATATATTATATATAAATCATGTTTTACATTCTGGAATTATTTAAATCAGGATATCAGTAACAACATCAACAACGAAAAGTCGAAACACATACGATAAATGAAATGATTTTACCCAAAACACTACTTTAACATGGAATTTACAAAAGAACAGATAATATAAGGTCATAACTGAAACATATATGATATCATAACAATTAATATGATTCTGTAATAATTCAATGACATAATTTAAATCATTATACAGGAGGTTCGGATACGTACGAAGCATATTGGACCTTAGGTAAGGGATAATTTTTCAAATCACATTTTTATCCGAGATTACTTATTCCAAAGTATTTACTGGGGATATTGCTATCATCCATGTCCATGTTTTATAAATGTGTTTTCATGTATGTTTAGAGTCCTTTTTCTAACCATTTTTACTTTTACCCCATGGAATGGATGGAATTTTTCTTTTGTTTACCCTACATGGTACTTTTTTTACTTTTCCGGCAAAAGTACGAGAAGAATGTTTTTTAACTTATATGGAATGAAAGGATTTTTACGGTTTTATAAAGCCTTATTTTAATGAATCTTCCTCTAAAATATTTCATGACTAATTTCAACAAAATCCTTTTCTTTTAAAATTAAATGGCATTTTGTGAAAAGAAAATGATTTTCAAGATGAAAGGATATTCTCCTCAAGAATTCATATCAATTGCTTTATCAAAATCATTTTCCATCTATGATGAAATTATTTCATATGTGTATGTTTTAAGTATCATGTCTCTATGATTTACATGGTTTCACGTTTCTTATTGTGAAATTATATCCATTTCTTTTATATGGATTATGTGATGATGGGATGATGTTTATGAAACCCAATTTATTTATTGGGTTATTATGAATGATGTTTGTTTATTTTGTGGCACAAGTAAGAATGATTTAATTATGAGATGGGTGGGACCTATATCTCCCTCCAATGCATTGGGTAATGATTTATATCTCATGATATAGACATGGCTGGAACAACAAGTTAAACTGGTTCAGTAAAACAGGACTGGAACGAGGAAAGAACTCGATTCAGAAAGGGACTTTGTCCACTAAGATGGTCTTGGAAGCAATGCCTTGACTACTATGGAAATCATAACATGTGCTGAATGGTTGCCAAAATTACATGTTTTACTCCCATGCTATTTTATCATTCTTAATGTTTCTTTATAAACTATGCCTTACGTACTTCCATGTTTTATGTCATTGTTCAAGATTTTAATGTTTAAACATTATGTTCATGTTTTTAAGCTCAAATGTATATGATTTGTTTTATTTTATCCATTATTACCCTTACTGAGAATTTGAGATCACCCTTTATATGTTTTCATTTCCCCAGGATATAGATAAATGTTTTAGGTAAAAAAAGGGGGAAGATCGATATGGGCGATGTTGAAGATCTTTCAACAGGATTAGATGTTTATCTTTCGAGTTTCCAAAGACACTAAACTATTACGGTCCTTGTGTGTCTGTTTTTGTTATGTATTATGTATTCCGCAAAAGTAATGTAATATATATGTACGTCAAGATTTGGGTCTCTACAGTTGGTATTAGAGGAAAGGTTTAGTCAACCATTAGAAACTAGGATGCGAGAATTTTAGTGAGATCCCTAGAGATATTTCTAAGGTATGTCTAGGGATGTCCCTAAGGATAAGTATACGTATAGGATATAGTCCTAGAACTACAGTAACGATCTTATAATTTAACCTAAGATGTTAGATATGGAGGGCGCTTCCCCTTTACTATGTTGTTTTCCCTACCATTATTTTTTCCTCTCACACTATTCTTTTTGGGTTTTAGAAAATGGCTGGAAACAGGAAGATTCATGATAATGAAGGATATGACGGACAATGGAATGATATTCTTCATTAGAAACCAAATGAAACGAGATTTGGAAGTCCAAACATCATTATTATGCCTAATCAGCAATCTCATAATATGATCAATAATCTCAACTTTGGTAAGTCTCCTGACTCAAATAATAAGAGAAAGATGGAGTTTCATGATGATCATAGAGGAAAGAAAGTTCAATTTCCCATATGTAAATCATGTGGGAAGAGGAATCAAGGAGAATGTTTCAAAGGAACTGGAAGATGCTTTGGGTGTGGAAAAGAAGTACACAAAGCCAGTAATTGCAATGGAAAAGGTTCATTTAAAACCATAGATGAGGATAGTGGTATTGCTACGACATCAAAAATGGTTAAATTTTTTAAATGTGGAATGTACGGGCATTATTCAAACCAATTCCCTAAGGGAAAGTCTCATGAAGAGAATCAATACGGTCATATGGGTAGTATTTATGTTGATGATGATGAAGATACTACAAATGATATATGAGATAAAAGAATTGTTGAAGATCGGTCAATGGTTAAGAAGGTAGTGGAATGATTACATGTTTATCAAGTGTAATGTTGTATAAGTAATCTCATGGTACTATGGAATAAAGAGACATCTAAGGATTGTTACACTGTTGTATTTCCTTATGTTTTGAAAGTGTATGATTAATGGTAGCAGTAACCATGAAAGGTTATTCAGATATTTTTTTGAAAGTAGATGATATGTGCATAATGAAGGGATAAAGAGAAAATTAAATGTTTGATAGTATTCATGTGCTCATGACTGATATAAAAAGAAGGTTATATCATGGTTTGAGTATATAGAATTTTTGGATTTTGGTATGTGGAAAGAGTTAACTTTTGACAGCATTTATGTTTTCACTATGGTTTAATGGGTATTAATTTTTCCAGAGAATACATGATTAAGGTATTAACATGATTGGAATGTGACAAAGAAGATATATTGGGGATAAATGATGGTATTCAAATGCTTGGTTGATGACATTTCAAGTAATCATTTTCATTATACTATGAGATTGGATCGAAGTATTTTAGATAAGCCTAAAGATTGGAATGGATTATGTTGGACATAAGTTAGTACTGTTTAAGGATAGAAATTTTTTTGATATTATTGATGGGATGTTATAGTAATGTATTTTTAGAAAAAGGACAACCTCCAGGACGGGCGACAACCCATTGCGTCGGACAAGGCTGTGGGAATCCAACCCACAACCAAAGTGTGACTGGCCTTTATCGCCTACCACTGGCCTACAAGAAGTCCCTGTTTAGTAGAAACTTGTTTTATTATATTAAGCAGTATGATATATGAAGTATAAGTCCATTTTATGAACCATATATGATTAATTTCACTATAGATAGACTTATATATTTTTGTTAACTTTTAAAACCTTTTGTTTGAGATAGATGGAATGACCCATAATTCGATCACATGATCTGCAAACACTTCACCAATGACATATTCAACTTCATTTATTTAAGAGATGAAGTGGAAATTGTCCAAAGAACAACCAACGGTGAGACTGTACCAAAATCACAAAAGTATTTCTTCTAATTCCAATTTCATCAAATTTAGGGAAATGATCTTGAAATCCAAAAATGTTGTCCTATTTCCCTTATATCTGATAAATCAGATGGTACCTTAGATCATCACAAATCTATGGCTTTGTGATTGATGGATTTTTTATATCCATGTTCTCTACTACTCTCTATCAGAACTTGATGCTTAGATTTTTCTTTAATATCCATATTTTCACCTATGATCTCATATATGGAATCCCAGTGATGAGTTTCTTTGGGTAATCCTTACATTTCATACTTTAGTTTTTAAAATGAAGTTTTACTATTCCTTTTTACGATGTGGGTTTCTATGAATAGTAAACGATTTATAACCTTGATATATTTCGAGGGTGAAATTCATTTTAAGGGGGGTAGAATGTAACAACACGAGATTTTATAAGATATATTCATTTTAATTTCTTTCATATCTTCTGTTTTACGCTACAACAAGATTATCTTGCGTTATACGCAACACCGTATTAGCTTGCAGTATAAGCAACACTAATCTTGGATCATGTTACACACAATTTCATGTTTGTTTGATAGTAGTTATTCTAAGAAACATTGAGTATATATATATATATTCAATGTATTTTGTTATACGCAACGACAAAGGAGTCATGCACTACACGCAACCCTGACATGGATGGCATTACACACAATCGCGACCTTCCTCGATAGCGTGTGTTGTACGCAATACTGGGTTTTACTAAACACCGATATGCTATTAAAATATTATTAAAACTAGCCGTTATGAAAAGTAATACACACTTTTTGAAATTTTGTAAATTTTATTTTTCACAATGGACTTTATTTTTGGATTCGGAATATCGAAATTAGCATAGGGTGAAATTTTTGTACTTTTCGGATAACTTTCATATTCTGATGAATAGTGAAAATTAGTAAATTTTAATTAAAATCAACTTTTTTAATACAAATAATTAATATTGATAAATTATTAATTTGAGTTGATTAAAGTATATTTAGAATATATTTTTACCATTTAATACAATGTTGGTCAGTGGATTTGATTTCACATTTAAACCAGACATAAACAAGTGTCAATCTTTTGATAGTTATTATCTCTTAAGAACACGCTATTTGTTTTGACGAAGAGAATTAATTATTAAATTAATTAATGAAACTGATATGTTTTGAATTTGGTAAAATAATATCATTTTTTAATTCATAATATCAAATATAGCTTAGGCCTAATTTTTGGTATTTTTTAGGAAACTTTCATTTTTTGATGAATAGTGAAACCACTAAGTGGTAGTTAAAAAACTGCATTTTTCATAAAACTTAAATTTACCACTTCTGTGAGTGTAATTTCGAAATTCCAAGGGACACAGTTAATATCCAGGATTAAAATTTTGTTCAATGAGATTAAAATAATTTTTGGTTAATAGTAACTTTTTACCTTTTTTACCGCTGTTAAAAGTAAATAGGGTAATTAAGGGTAAAAATGATATTATTATTACCCTAAAACGTGTCCTAATTCTATTGGATAAGTGTAATTCGGCCAAAAACAACCTTAGGAATAAAATATGACCATTTAGGCCCACTTGGATTAGATTTGGACATTTATTATCACTTTATTTAAAGAAGGGTTAAAATAGTTGAAATCAAAGTTTAATAACTAAATCATTTATAATAAGGGGTTGTACATAATATATATTCAACTATAAATATTCATTATAAATTTAAAACACTTTCCTATATAATGGTATTTTATTTGTAATTTTTATACAATATATAATTTAATTTATTTATGACAAATGATGATGCAGTAATTATCTTATTAATGAAATATTTACATAATTGATGTTATAAATACCCAAATAAATGTATTTTGAGACTTTTTATGAATTAAATTAATTTTCTACGTTAAAATGACATATTATAATTTATTTAGTTAACTTTTTTTGAACTAATTATTCTGTTATGAGTTTCACAAAATCAATTATGTAATACTGTCAAAATTGACATAAAATAGTTTTTAAAACAAATAATATATTATTAATTGTTATTATATTCCTAAATATCTAAGGTTCGGCCAGGATACTTATATCATGATAGGTGTATCATTAATGGGCCTCCTTGGGGTCTCTTGGATGTATATGGTATGTTTATTGACTATATAATATAAAAATACAAAGTAACGTGGTAAATGTCAATCTAATTAACTAATAGTTAAAACTAAAAGATAAGGTTAATATAATGACCTAAACTTGTCTAAATTCTATTGTATGAGAGGATTGACACCCATACCCACCTTATCTTTGAAATAAATAAATCTGGAGCAATTAAAAACCGAATATGACTTTATAATAAAATAATCTTTTTAGTTTTTCGAAAGGTGCCCCTCTCCTCCCTTATAAAAGGGCACATCCTCCCTCTCTTCCTCACACCACATTCAGCCTTCAAGCTCTGCCAAACCCTTCCAAATTCTCTTCTCCACTTTCATATAAAAACATCCTAGATGTTTTCGTCTTCTTCAAAGACCAATTTTAGTGCCCTAAGAGGAGGTCTCAAAGAGGCGCTTCAAAGAAGAGGTAATGTCTGTTACCGATTCTTCCAACTATATTTCTTCTTCCACATCTTCTTATTTAGTTGTTTCATTATGAAGTATTAACATCAGAATAACTCATATACTGATATGTTATTATAAGTATGAAACAACCCTATTTCACCATCTATCCATCCTACAGAAAATGAAATCACCGCGCGTGCGTACGTACGGAATACCGCCTCCACGCCGTGGTGAAATCTGTTTTTCCACCAACACCTTACATGGATGGGTATAATGGTGTAAAGAATAACTATATATGGTTATTATAACATTATACCAATTCTGATATATTATACCATCCACTCCAATTCTATTCAATAATTATGGGAACGATATCATCACTCGTGCGTACATACGGACTACCGTCTCCACGACGCGATGAGATTCATTCTCCATGTTAACCATACATGAATGATCATAAAGTTTATATAATTAATAATAATGAAATATATGAAATAATAATTCTACTTTATTTATGTATATATATATGTATTCCATCTATTTATTTTCATTCAATTCATTAAGGAAACGAAAACAACGTTCATGCGTACCTATGGCCTACCGTCTCCATGAACGGTGTATTTCATTCCATTTATTGATCTATAATATATATATGTATATGATGAATATATATTATATATAAATCATTTTTAACATTCTTGAATTATTTAAATGAGGATATAAGTAATAATATCAAGAATGACAAGACGAAACACATACGATAAATGAAATGATTTTACCCAAAACGCTGCTTTAACATGGAATTTACAAAAGAATGGGTAATATAAAGTCATAAGTGAAACTTATAAGATGTCATAACAATGAATATTATTCTGTAATAAGTCAATGACATTATTTAAATCATTATACAGGAGGTTCGGATACGTACGAATCATATCGGACCTAAGGTAAGGGATAATTTTTCAAATCTCATTTTATCCAAGATTACTTATTCGTAAGTATTTACTGGGGTTATTGCTATAATCAATGTCCTTGTTTTATAAATGTGTTTTCATGTATGTTTAATTTCCTTTTTCTACCCATTTTTACTTTTAACCTATGGTATGGAAGGAATTTTTCTTTTGTTTACCCTACGTGGTACTTTTTGGACTTTTCCGGCAAAAGTACGAGAAGAATGTTTTTTTAACTTATACGGAATGAAAGGATTTTTATGGTTTTATAAAGCCTTATTTTTATGAAGCTTCCTCCAAAATATTTCATGACTATTTTCAACAAAATCCTTTTATTTTAAAATTAAATGGCATTTTGTGAAAAGAAAATGATTTTCAAGATGAAAGGATATTTTCCTCAAGATTTCATTTCAAGTGCTTTATCAAAACCATTTTCCATCTAAGATGACATTATTTCATATGTTTGTGTTTTAAGTATCATTTCTCTATGATTTACATGGTTTCACTTTTCTTATTATGAAATTATATCCATTTATTAAATATGGATTATGTGATGATGGGATGATGTTTATGAAACCCAATTTATTTATTGGGTTATTATGAATGATGTAAGTTTATTTTGTGGCACAAGTAAGAATGATTTCATTATGGGATGGGTGGGACCTATATCACCCTCCAATGAATTGGGTAAAGATTTATATCTCCTGATATAGTCATGTCTAGAATGACAAGTTAAACCGGTTCAGTAATACAGTACTGGAAGAAGGAGTGAACTCGATTCAAAAAGGGACTTTGTCCACTAAGATGGTCTTGGCAGCAATGCCTTGGCTACTATGGAAATCATAACATGTGTTGAATGGTTTCCACAATTACTTGATTTAATCCCATGCTATTTTTTCATGCTTAATGTTTCTTTATGGACTATGCCTTATGTACTTCCATGTTTTATGTCATTTCTCAAGCTTTTAATGTCTAAACATTATGTTCATGTTTTTAAGCTCAAATGTATATGATTTGTTTTATTTTATCCATGATTACCCTCACTGAGCAGTTGAGCTCACCCTTTATATGTTTTATTTTTCCCTGGATATAAAGAAATGTTTTAGGTAGAAAAATGGGGAAGATCGATATGGGTGATGTTGAAGATCTTTCAACAGGATTAGATGATTATATTTCGCGTTTCCAAAGACACTAAACTATTACGGTACTTGTGTGTCAATTTTGGTTTTGTATTATGTATTCCTCAAAAGTAATGTAATATCTATGTGCGTCAAGCTTTGGGTTTCTATAGTTGGTATCCGATGAATGGTTTAGTCAACCTTTGGAAACTAGGATGCAAGAACATTAGTGAGATACCTAGAGAAATTTCTAAGGTATGTCTAGGGATGTCCCTAAGGATAAGTATACATATAGGATATAGTCCTAGAACTACGGTAACGATCTTAGAATTTAACCTAAGATGTTAGATATTATGGTTGCTTCCACTTTACTATGTTGTTTTCCCTAGCATTATTTTTTCCCCTCACATTATTCTTTTTGGGTTTTTGAAAATGGCTCGAAACAGGAAGATTAATGACAATGGGGGATATGACGGACAATGGAATGATATTCTTCATGAGAAACCAAATGAAACTAGATTTAGAAGTCCAAACATCGTTATTATGCGTAATCAGCAATCTCATAATATGATCAATAATCTCTACCTTGGTATGTTTCCCGACTCAGATAATAAGAGAAAGATGGAGTTTCATGATGATCATAGAGGAAATAATGTTAAATTTACCCTTTGTAAATCATGTGGGAAGAGGCATCAAGGAGAATGTTTCAAAGGAACTGGAAGATGATTTGGGTGTGGAAAAGAAGGACACAAGTGCAAAGGAAAAGTTTCAGTTAACACCATGGATGAGGATAATGGTATTTCTACGACATCAACAATGGATCAATGTTTTAAATGTGGAATGTACGGGCATTATTCAAACCAATGCCCTACGGGAAAGTCTCATGAATAGAATCAGTACGATCGTATGGGTAGTATTTATGTTGATGTTGATGAATAGACTGCAAATGATATATGAGATGAAAGAATTGTTGAAGCTCGGTCAATAGTTTAAGAAGGTAGTGGAAGGATTACATGTTTATCAAGTGTAGTGTTGTATAAGTAATCTCATTGTACTATGGAATAAAGAGACATCTAAGGATTTTTACACTGTTGTCTTTCCTTATGTTTTGAAAGTGTATGATTAATGGTACCAGTAACCATTAAAGGTCATTCAGATATTTTTGGAATATAGATGATATGCGCATAATGAAGGGATAAGGAGAAAAATAAATGTTGGATAGTATTCATGAGCTCATGACTGATATAAGGAGAAGGTTATATCATGGTTTGAGTATATATAATTTTTGGATTTTGGTATGTGGAAAGAGTTAACTTTTGACTGCATTCATGTTTCCACTAAGGTTTAATGGGTATTCATTTTTCCAGAGAATACATTATTAAGGTATTCACATGATTGGAATGTGGCCAACAAGATATATGGGGGATAAATGGTGGTATTCACATGCTTGGATGATGACATTTCAAGTAATCGTTTTCTTTATACTATTAGCATGGACCGAAGTATTTTAGATAAGACTAAATATTGGAATGGATTATGTTGGAAATAAGTTAGTATTGTTTAAGGATAGAACTGTTTCGATATTATTGATGGGATGTTATAGTAATGTAGTTTTAGAAAAAGGACAACCTGCAGGACAGGCGACAGCCCGTCGCGTCGGACAAGGCTGTGGAAATCGAACCCACAGCCGAAGTGTGAATGGACTTTATCGCCTACCGCTGGCCTACAGGAAGTCCCTGTTTAATAGAAACTAGTTTTATTATATTAAGAAGTATGATATATGAAGTATAAGTCTATTTTAGGAACCATATATGATTAATCTCACTATAGATGGACTTATGTATTTTTGATAACTTTTATAACCTTTTGTTTGAGATAGATGGAATGACCCATCATTCTATCACATGATCTGCTAACACTTCACGAATGACATATTCAACTTCATTTCTTTAAGAGATGAAGTGGAAATTTTCCAAAGAATGACCAATGGTGAGACTGTACCAAAATCACGAAAGTATTTATTCTAATTCCAATTTCATCAACTATAGGGAAATGATCTTGAAAACCAAAAATGTTGTCCTTGTGCCCTTATATCAAATAATTCATATGGTACCTTAGATCATCCCAAATATATGGCTTTGTAATTGATGGATTTTTTATAGCCATGTTCTCTACCACTCTCCATCAGAACTTGATGGTTAGATTTTTCTTCCATATCCCTATTTTCACATATGTTCTCCTATATGGAAACCTAGTGATGAGTTTCTTTGGGTAATCGTTAAATTTCATACTTTAGTTTTTAAAATTATGTTTTAGTATTCCTTTTTACGATGTGGGTTTCTATGAATAGTAAATGATTTATAACCCCGACGAATTTCGCGGGCGAAATTCATTTTAAGGGGGGTAGAATCTAACAACCCAAGATTTTATAAGATATAATCATTTTAATTTCTTTCATATCTTCTCTTGTATGCTACACCAATATTATCTTGCACTATACGCAACACCGTATTAGTTTGCAGTATATGCAACACTAATCTTGGATCGTGTTACACACAATTTCATGTTTGTTTGCTAGTATTTATTATACAAAACATTGAGTGTATATATATATATTCAATGTATTTTGTTATACACAACGACAAAGGATTTGTGCACTACACGCAACCCTGACTTGGCTTGCATTACACACAATCGCGACCTTCCTCGATAGCGTGTGTTGTATGCAATACCGGGTTTTACTAAACAACGATATGCTATTAAAATATTATTAAAACTAGTAGTTCTTAATAGAAATACCCACTTTTTGAAATTTTGTAAATTTTATTTTTCACAATGGAATTCATTTTCAGATTCGGAATATCTAAATTAGCTTAGGGGGAATGTTTGGTACTTTTGGGATAACTTTCATATTTTTATGAATAGTGAAAATTAGTAAATTTTAATTAAAAACAAGATTTTTAATAGAAATAATTAGTAGTGATAAATTATTATTTTGAGTTGATTAAAGTACATTTAGAATATATTTTTACCATTTAATACAATGTTGGACATTGGATTTAACTTCACATTTAAACCAGACATAAACAATTGTCAATCTTTTGATAGTTATTATCTCTTAAGAACACGCTATTTGTTTTGACGACAGGAATTAATTTTTAAATTAATTAATCAAACTGATATGTTTTGAATTTTTTAAATTAACACCATTTTTGAATTCATAATATCAAATATAGCTTAGGGCTAATTTTTGGTATTTTTCTGGAAACTTTCATTTTTTGATGAATAGTGAAACCACTAAGTGGTAGTTAAAAAACTGCATTTTTTATAAAACATAATTTTATCGCTTCTGTGAGTGGAATTTCAAAAATCCAAGGGACACGATTAATATCAAGGATTAAAATGTGGTTCAATGAGATGAAAATAATTTTTGGTTAATAGTAACTTTTTACCTTTTTTACCACGGTTAAAAGTAAATAGGGTAATTAAGGGTAAAAATAAAATTATTATTACCGTAACACATGACCTAATTCTATTGGATAAGTGTAATTCGGCCAAAAAAAACCTTAGAAATAAAATATGACCATTTAGGCCCACTTGGATTAGATTAGGACATTTATTATCAATTTATTTAAAGAAGGGTTAAAATAGTTAAAATCAATGTTTAATAGCTAAATCATTTTTAATATAGGGTAATACATAAGATAAATTAAACAATAAATATTAATTAGAAAGGTAAAACGATTTCCTACATAATTGTATTTTATTTTTACTTTTTAGACTTAAAATAATGTAATTTATTTATGACACAATGATGATGCAGTAATTATCTTATTAATGAAATATTGACATAAATGATGCTATAAATACCCAAATAAATGTAATTTGAGACTTTTTATGAATTACACTAATTTTATAGGTTCAAATGACATGTTAGTATTGATTTAGTTAACTTTTTTCGAACTAATAATTCTGTTATGACTTTCAAAAAAATAAATTACCTAATAGTGTCAAAATTGACATAAAATAGTTTTTAGAAAAAATATTATATTATTAATTGTTATTATATTCCTAAAAATCTAATATTCGGCCAAAATAATTATATCATGATATTTTTATACATTATGGACCACTTGGGGTCTCTTGGATGCATATGGTAAGTTTATTAACTATATAATATAAAAATACAATGTGACATTGTAAATTTCAATCTAATTAACTAAGAGATAAAACTAGAAGATAAGGTTAATATGATGACCTAAACTTGTCTAAATTCCATTTTAAGATAGGATTTAGACCCATCCCCACCTTAGCATCGAAATAAATCAATTTAGAGCTATTAAAAACCGAATATGACTTTATAATAAAATAATATTTTTAGTTTTTCCAAAGGTGCCCCTCTCCTCCCTTATAAAAGGGCACCTCCTCCCTCTCTTCCTCACACCTCATTGAGCCTTCATGCACGGCCAAAACCTGCCCAATTAACTTCTCCACTTCCATATAATCATCCTAGAGATTCTTTTCTTCTTCAAAGTCCAATTTTAGTGCCCTATGTGGAGGTCTAAAAGAGGTGCATCAAAGAAGAGGTAATGTCCGTTACCGATTCATTCAACTCTAATTCTTCTTCCACTTATTTTTCTTTATTTGTTTCATTATGATGTAATAACATCATTATAACTCATATACTGATATGTTATTATAATTATGAAACAACCCTATTTCACCATCTATCAATCCTACGGAAAATGAAATCACCGCACGTGCGTACGTACGGGATACCGTCTCCACGCTGTGGTGAAATCTGTTTTTCCATCAACACCTTACATGGATGGGTATAATGGTGTAAAGAATAACTATATATTGTTATTATAATATTATACTGATTCTGATATATTATTCCATCCACTCCAATTCTATTCAATAAATATGGGAACGATATCATCACTCGTGCGTACGTACGGACTACCGTCTCCACGACGCGATGAGATTTATTCTCCATGTTAACCATACATGAATGATCATAAAGTTTATATAATGAATAATAATGAAATATATGAAATAATAATTCTAATGGATTTATGTATATATATATGTATGCCATCTATTTATTTTAAATCAATTCAATAAGGAAACGAAAGTAGCGTTCATGCGTACGTACGGCCCACCGTCTCCATGGACGGTGTATTTCATTCCTTTTATCGATCTATAATATATATATGTATATGATGAATATATATAATATATAAATAAGGTTTTACATTCTGAAATTATTTAAATTATGTTATAAGTAATAATATCAAGAACGACAAGTCGAAACACATACGATAAATGAAATGATTTTACCCAAAATGCTACTTTAACATGGAATTTACAAAAGAACGGGTAATATAAAGTCATAAGTGAAACATATATGATATCATAACAATGAATATGATTCTTTAATAATTCAATGACATTATTTAAATCATTATACAGGTGGTTCGGATATGTACGAAGCATATCGGACCTAAGGTAAGGGATAAATTTTCAAATCTCATTTTTATCCGAGATTACTTATTCATTAGTATTTACTGGGGTTATTGCTATCATCCATGTCCATGTTTTATAAAAGTGTTTTCATGTATAATTCCTTTTTCTACCCATTTTTACTTTTACCCCATGGTATGGAAGGAATTTTTCTTTTGTTTACCCTACGTGGTACTTTTTTGACTTTTCCGGCAAAAATACGAGAAGAATATTTTTTTAACATATACGGAATGAAATGATTTTTACGGTTTTATAAAGCCATATTTTCATGAAGCTTACTCCAAAATATTTCATGACTATTTTCAACAAAATCCTTTTCATTTAAAATTAAATGGCATTTTGTGAAAAGAAAATGATTTTCAAGATGAAAGGATATTTTCCTCAAGAATTCGTTTCAAGTGCTTTATCAGAATCATTTTCCATCTAAGATGACATTATTTCATATGTTTATGTTTCAAGTATCATGTCTCTATGATTTACATGGTTTTAATTTTCTTATTATGAAATTATATCCATTTATTTTATATGGATTATGTGATGATGGGATTATGTTTACGAAACCCATTTTATTTGTTGGGTTATTATGAATGATGTATGTTTATTTTGTGGAACAAGTGAGAATGATTTCATTATAAAATGGGTGGGACCTATATCTCCCTCCAATGAAATGGGTAAAGATTTATATCTCATGAGATAGACATGGCTGGAACGACACGTTAAACCGGTTCAGTAATACAGAACTGGAACGAGGAGTGAACTCGATTTAGAAAGGGACTTTGTCCACTATGATGGTATTGGCAGCAATGCCTTGGCTACTATGGAAATCATAACATGTGATTAATGGTTTCCACAATTAAATGTTTTTCTCCCATTCTATTTAATCATTCTTAATGTTTCTTTATAAACAATTCCTTACGTACTTCCATGTTTTATGTCATTGCTAAACCATTTAATGTTTAGACGTTATGTTCATGTTTTTAAGCTCAAATGTATATGATTTGTTTTATTTTATCCATGCTTAACCTTACTGAGCATTTTATCTCACCCTTTATATGTTTTCTTTTCCCCAGGATATAAAGAAATGTTTTAGGTAAAAAAAGGGGGAAGAACGATATGGGCGATGTTGAAGATATTTGAACATGATTAGATGTTTATATTTCAAGTTTCCAAAGGCACTAAACTATTACAGTACTTGTGTGTTTATTTTTGTTATGTATTATTTCTTACACAAAAGAAATGTAATATATATGTACATCAAGCTTCGGGTATCTACAAGTGTTCTTCGACATTCAGCATATTTATCTTTTTATAATCTCTTGGGTTTTTATTAGATCATATTGGAATTGCAGGATCATTTTTCTGTGGTGTTGGATATTTCTTCTAGGATGAGTTTCAAGGTCTTATAGACCTTCGTTCTCATTGACAGGTGTCGTTGCAATTGTTGAGTTTTGGGATGATGTAGGTTGTTCATCCTAAATCTCTAAATTGATTATTCATAAATTGTGTGATTATTTCAATTACTTAATTAAATTTAATTACTCAAAATTTATGTCAAATGTTTTGATAAATCCCAATTCCAGTGAATTAAAAGATTTGGAATGGTTCTTGCAAGAGAATTTTGAAAACCCCCAAATCAATTGAATTGGGATGTGTTTATGAAAATTATTTAATTTAAATTATTGAATTTAAATTGTGGATTTGATGGAAATTATTTCAATTAAATTTTTGAATTTAATTGTGGAAAACGAATGTTGAAAAATATGGAATTGATTTTGAATGGAATTAAACATAGTAAATATGACTTAAAATGAATTGATAAAAGACGAGTGATATTATCTATTAAAAAGGGCATGTTTTTATCAAATCCTTTTTTGGTTTTAAATAAAAAAAATTGGATATCTGAAATTGAATAATGGGATTTAGTTTTATTTTAATAAGTCTAAAATATATTCGCATTATTTGAGAACTAATGAAAGCCTTATATAGATGGTGAGTAATTTGGGTACACTCTATACTATTACCATGTATAAAAATATACCAACAGCGGGTCACATCTCTGATGGGAGGGTGATGAGTCACCTCTAGAAAGTGTTATGGGGATGTTAGTATAAACATTTTTATGAAATCACTGTAGAGTATAGAATCCTAATGGTGGTTTATACTATCATAACTTTTGGAATATGACCATGTTTATCTATTTTTCATTTATATTTTAGATATAAATGTATTCCATTGTTCTATAACTACATTAAATGCCTTTTCTGGATTAACATAAACTTGATTATGTAACATATTTTTATAGAATTGTTTTACAAATATTCCATTTCATTTTAATTAATGCATTTTCTTTGAAAGTATTTTACATCATTTTGATATAACAATGAATGTTTTGATTGAATATGAATTTTGAATTCCCAACCTTATTTTTTGTATTTGTGAGAGTTTTAATTTGGATAATATGTATTTGGAATCTGATGTGTAATAATTTTTGGTATCCTACTACGCTCATGATCACACCCTTCTTTTTCCATCATGTATTTTTATACATTCTTATTCCAGGTTTGAGAAAGGGGAAGGGATATTCTGGAGGATGATCCATCTATTGATCATTGAAATAGGTGGGTTTTTTCCTTTGGGACTATGTGAATATTTTCCCAGTTTAGTTCTTATGTTATAAGACGTTGAGATTATTATTGCCTTGTTGTATTCTGGAACATTATTCCCTGTAGATTTTCTTTCGTTATGCATACTACCCTTCTTGTCTTACTTCCGCTGTGTTTTTTTGGAAAATTCATTCCCACATCAATGTTGTATGATGAATGGAACTAGTCACCAACCCTTGGGGATTGGGAACGTCCTTCTACCTATGCCAGGGATTCCTTAGTTATCAGGTTACATGGGTTCCTAAGCTGTTTTGTGAAAAAGATGTATCATAGGTTGGTTGTTCATATTTTTTCTTGATGTTAATATGAATTTTTTAAATCTTTTTGGGACTTAGAAGGATGTCGCAATTGAGTTCTTGGCCAACACTCACCACAGTGAACCTTACATCTCCCCGGTTATTTAAGGAAATAAGACTTCAAGATTACTTCTTACACTTTCCCTCTGTCTCCATTTCACTGACAAGAGAAAACCTTGTCCCATCACCATAGAGACACCACACTCTTCTCCTAAACAGTCAATCTCGGCATGGACCGAAGATAACCAATCCTTTCTGAGAATGATTTCATAAGTCTTCAACGCTTACACCAAGAGGTTTCATCCAATACTCTTGCTTTCGAGGGTAAGATCACACTGTTTATAAAATTGTGTGATCATTGAGTCCCCTTCTGTAGGTGTATCCAAGTGTAAGGTTTGAGTAAACGGCTATACCGGAATCCAAAGGTTTCCAACAAGACAAGTATAATGGGAGGAATTACTGGAACCCGTGTCTATAAGTATGAAAACAAGGTAGAGGAGACACAAATTGTACCTAAGATCATACCTAGAGTCCCTAAGTCATAGGCCTCAACCAAATATAGATGTCCCCAATCCTATACCATAGCTCCCTGATCATGGTGAAGACAACTAGGGGTAGTGGTGGAATTAGATAGAAGCATCTTCCACCACCTACAGCTCTCCCTACTACTCTTCCATGTCTGTCGCCTGGAGGGTCTTTCTGCTCCACTCTCTACCTCTGCCTTTGTGGTCCATCCACAGCCTCACTATTAGAAGCTCTACGAGTCAAACATTCTCTAGAGTGATGTACCATACTATCTCATGATTAGCATCGCCTCTCCCTAGAATGACTGGATGCAGTATGAGAGCCATAGATTGTCGATGCAATGTCCTAGGTCCTCCCATGGCGTCTACCAGGTCTCTAACCCTGTTTATGACATCATGTCCCAACAGATGAGGTCTCCTCACCAGTCTTCATATTCCTAAGTGATGTTGGAATCCTCTATTCCTCCATTAAGCTCTCGATCACCAAGGCATGCTCTAGCACTCCAACAGAAGTCAAAATTCATACAGGCACGACAGTAGTTCAGATGTCCTCGTATAGACCATTCTCAATGGTCCACGATTTGAAGTACAGATCCCTGACCATAACACTCAAGTACCAAGAGTGGTTGGTGAACCATAATGAATTGTCATCCACCATCAAACATCCCAACTAGATAAAATGAATCACCATGATAGGAATTTCTCTCATCATATCTGGAAAGAACTCCTCCATAATTAGTATCTCAAACACCATCAATGGAAGAGTCTTCTCATCAAGATTCTGTGTGGTAAGACTCCACCATCATCCCGGTGATCCCTGAAGAAGGCTCGCTCTTAGGATCACCATCCTGTCTGTTGGCGTCCTCACTTTACTGAATAATCTGGTCACCTGTTCAAGCTAGTCCCCATCTGCCTAAGTTTCAGGCTCACATCCAAACCTGAGGTGTCTCTATCTCTGGAACTCATGGAGCGGCTCCTCCTACGCCCCTCATCTGTCTGTTCTTCAAGGAACATAATCTCCTCCACTGGTGGTGGAATAGTTAGTGCACCACCTTGAGGTAATTCCTAGGAAACTATTCTGTATATAAAAGCCTTGTCACAGAGGGGTTCATCCTCATGATCAAACTACTGAATCCTAATAGGTATGCATTGTAGAGGTATCCTGTAAGGAAAAAATATGTACCATTATCAATGAGTAGATATGGATAGCTGACACAAAGGAAATGTAAGACACAACCCATTCCTATATGATTCATGTACCATTCATTAACATCCCCCAAACAAGTTTTTTCATGTACCGAGTCAAAAATCATGTAATCATAGTTCGACAGTTTGGATACATCGTCCACATGCAGAAACGTTGGTGTCTCATCCCTAAAACTTTAGATCAAAACACTTAGCAAAGTAACCCCGAATCAAATCTCAATGACTCTCGGTCATAATGTAGAACCGACCAACTCTAATACAACAATGTCATGACCCGTCCTACTGGGGCCCTTTTCGTGACACCCCAAGCCTTCCTCCAATAGCCCAGGGATGGTTACTAGAACCGAGTAGGCATATCAAAAACAATGGGAGTCATTGTATAAGTACTTGTACACATGCAGACATCTCGAAGCCCACAAATGTGGAAATGAATAAATACCTCTAAGGAAAAAAATGCATTCATACAAATAAACCCAACCGAAAGAGTACAATGGATGTAAAGAGAGGAAATTAAAATGGGCCAGAATACAACGCCACCAAAAATACGAGTATGCACACTACAAATTCCAACATGTAAGAACAAATAGGTCTTGGGCATACTACTCATCATCAATGGAAATCCTAGGCCTATAGGTTACTCAGAAAGCTAGTTCTGGTGCTGGTCTTCCCAAGACTCCATCAAAATGCCAGTCTTCTACACAAGACATGAGACTTGTGTGAAAAACCCATGAAATGGTGACTATAACAATACTCACTTGAGGACCTAAAAACCATAAAGAAATACAGAATGTAAATTTATAGTCATCTCTATATAGTATATGAATACTAATCATATAAAAAGATATACACATCTAGATATTCTTGAAACCCAGACCCTTATCCTAGAGACGAGTCACACAATGACAAACCCACACTAGGGGTTCGTTTTAAAGATTCAATAATGTACTCGTCTAGAATAAATCACTCCAGTAGTCTAATAGGTCTGGTGATTTCTTTCCATGATTTAATTTTCATCGTGGAAGATCCATGAGAGATAGATACACTCAACCTATGAGAACAAACTCCTGAGTAGGGAAAGATTTCGATAAATAGATGAGCATCACAACCAGAGACATGCCAGATACCACGACTCATCCGGAATTCACCTGCTATAGAGAGGATCAACATCATGTAGGACCGGTAATGTCGATACCTAACTCAACCAAGGGTCATGAATGGATAGAGGATCTCGCTCTGGGCCTCATTGAGGTATACTTGAATCTATCTTGGAATTTCATACTGAAGGGATCATACTCCTATGGATGGAATCGATACTTGACATTCAAGGAAACAAGAAAAGGGGGCACTAACCGGAACGAAACATGTCCAAGGAATGGCGTACAATGTGATCAAGCCAGGTTACAGGATATACACGGTGTTTAGAAGGGGTCACATGTCATGTATCATGACTCGAAGTACTACTCGTGTGTAATGGACCGAGTAAGAGGGAACATGTTGTGTAGAATGGTAAATACACGGCGTGTTCGATGGACCACATGTCATGTATGTGTAATCAAGGCCAGAACTTTTTCTGTTACTGTGTGCCCATACACAGCCTCAACCCATGTAGGACATCCCGTATACCTGGTACACCGGGTTACACGCGTAACCAGACTGGACTGGATGTGTGGTAGATTACATGTTTGTTTACTCTACCACGTGTCTGTGTATCATCCAAGATACATGTCGAGTCCACATAAAGACCAATATGGCATGTGACAATGGTCACACACTTTTTTAGTGATTTCATTTTCGCAGAACCTTAGTCGTCGCTGGGTGGGGTCCACAAATTGTCTCTTCTTGAGGTATAATGTGTTCTCCATCACGTGTAGTGCACAAACCCCATCTTCTGCCATGCATGTCCCACATTGAATTATCATTGGAGAACATGTTGTGTTATTCAGGATTTTCAAGAACCATTGTTCTTCATTGACATGACTTGAGTGGTTCTATGATCTTCTATTAGACTATCCAATCACTTCAAATCTCATTGTTGAAGGTCTCCCAGACACCGCAAGGCGGTTTCTGTTGGTTTCAGGCCTTTGATTGGGACTGAAAAAATTCATGATCCACCCACATGAAGAATTCTTGAAGGTAGATTTCTCCCAAAACATGTTAATTCTTCCACCGATGTCGTCTCAGTCCCTTCATTAATTCATCATGATACTAGATCTACAATTTGGGATCATTTCATTATGAAACGGGTGTGAAACGATCCATTATTAGTCTCTCTTTGAAGAACGCGAAGAACTCATTGAAGGGGAGGAAGAAACACAATAAAAAAATGAGGAATGCAACTCCATCAACATTCGTCCCGACATAAATCTACTCCCATTAATTGATTTATCCTAAAAATAAAATTATCATCTGTAAAATATCATTGAATAAATTCCCAAATCAAAACCACAAAAAAAATAGGAAAAATAAAACCCTCCCACAAGAACACACGATCCATAGATCAACCTATTTGTGGGCTTATCTTGGTTCATCATTTAAAAGACGAATTGGGAATAAATAAATAAATAACCACCCCTACCTAGATTTGATTGAAGAACTGTCATCTCATCACGTTCGTTGGTGAGGTTTGTTGAATCCAAGATGTGTCGATCGAACACGACGTCATCATCCTCCAACATGTTCTCCTCCAAACCTCCATTGGAAAATCCTCAATTCGTAGGGTTATTCGTCAAACCCTGAAAACATTCCATATGAATGTATTAATAGGGGTGGTATTAGGTCACTACATTTAAAAAACATTTAAAATAAAAAAATCAATAAAAAAAATTATTTCCTTCAAAATTTCAAAAAACAAACTTGTGCAATCCACTCATGCAAGTTGATGTTAGGCCCCACCTAATGTAATGACATTGAGTTGAACGCAATTGTGCCCTTATATTTTTGATCTAGGAACTAGTTTATATTTTATTCCAGATTTTTAGGAAAAATGATCGTCCACGCTATTTAGAGTATAATTTTATATCAAACATTAGTTCTCGGTCTCAGAATCACACACCTTTGAAAATCCGAGTCTCATAATAATTTCATATAATATTTTAAAATAAGACACATAAAATCTGAGACAACACATTACATATGATTCCCATACTAATTTTTTGTTTTCATCAACTAATTTACCCTCCTAATTTACACGGTCCTCCTTCCAGTGTACATGACATCAGATAGAAGTGCCTTTAGATTATTATTCATCATTGTCCATATAAACAAAGAAAATATGTTGTTTCATATAACAAAAAACATTTATTGTTGATTTAATATATATAACAATTTAGCATATAGTGATGTATACCACATCCTTACTGTGTCATAAGGGTATATCGGTTTTGATGCATAATCTTTATTTTCAAAACATTTTTTTCTATTTCAGAAAGTAAATTTTTCGAGTATAATTGTATAAAATAAATATTTTCGAATAATATATTAGCAAACACAATGAACATAAAATGATTTCTCATTTTACAATATAATGATTAATAAAATCATTTTTGTGTATGATTGTAGTAAAATTATATGCGAAATATTTTCTTCGTATCAACATATATATTTTATGAAATCATTCAATTGAATAAAAAATTATATATATATATATATATAATATAATAAATCTATAACCATAGAAATTAAATTCATTATTTAAATAATAAAAAATGCTAATCAATTAAATATTTCTATTATAGCATGTGTAATAAATAATAATTTTTACATATTATATATAACTCATATTTTCTAAAATCTAACACCATTAAATCCAATCAATATAATTGAGTATGATTAAAATAAATCTAAAACCCATATATATAGAGTTATGTAATAATTATTTAATTATTTGAATCATGAATAATAAATTTCAATGATTAATAAACAAATAATTATATATTATAATATATTACAATTTTTTAGCCATGAACTGAGATTATTCTTAGGACATATTCACCTGGATTTGATATTCCTCAGAAGTTTGCAAAAAAAAATATACATCCCTTTGACCACTCGAGTACATAATCATGTAATCCCACCTTAAATAATACATTGATTGAAAATGATAACTCTATAATGAGTACAATGATATCTCCCACATCATCCTCTGTGTCCACACATCTTTAACATAATGGTCCTATGTTTGTATCATGTACATCTAATGGGGAAAATATAGTGATAATTTAACCAAAATGTAATACTAACTCCGCATATGTGTCTACAATTGAATTTTCTCTGTTGAAAAATAAGAGATGAATATGAAGACACACAACCCCAACCACATAAAAATTCATTATTTAATAAAATGTAATAACATAATGGATATGATGAAATGGAATTTAAGATCTCCCTGATGTAAACAATATAAATTGTGAATTGTGATTCTTTTTTCACTAGAGAACCCATGGTTATATCAACATATGACCAAAGAACACAATTTATGGAGGACACTACCATCATACCCACAGTACAAATAATTTTATGTAATAAAAACTATGACAGTTATAATAATTCATTGGTATTATAATGAAATAACAATGTGAGAATAATTTACATCCTACTATTAAAAAGAATAAAAATAAGAAATGATAAATTAAATATATATAAAACTATTTTAAAAAAAATATTACTGATATAATTTAAATAGTTAATAAAATAGGAAAGTATTATAATTAATATAGATAATTGGGAATTCTCTACAATTAAGATATGAGTTATAAGGATTCTTAAGTGATGTCTGAAAACCATAGCACTGTTTAGATTATGGATTGGACTTCCATATACTAAAACTCTAGGCTATGTTCACTACTAAAATTACTTCATCAAGGGACACTCAAATTCAAATACAAGAAATGGGAAACCCTCTATCTGAATTTTAAAAGGGTAGGGATTATGGATGTGGGGATGGAAATAAGTATTATAACGTTTGGTAAAAACTCAATAACATACCAAAGATAACAAGAATAAGAAATCATCATTGTGCTGTGGAGAAATATGATTTTTCATGAACAGAGAAAAAATAAAAAACCATTAGAAGTAGAGTTCAACATGTATAAAAAATGGAATTTTTTTTTGAACAAAATACAAGAAATCATTGAAAGAGGAAAATGAGAGAATAAAATTCCTTCGAATCTAGCATTGATTCATCTAATAAAAGGTAAAGGATGAGTGCCTATAGTTGGGGAGATTTTGGAGATCTTGAGAATCATAACTAAATCATTCACCGATAGGGTTATTTTAAATAGATCGGGGATTCATTTATCATCGCTTAACAATAAGAACTGATAGAGATACCTTATATATGAGCTAAAATTATATGTTTTGATAAAATGCATCTTTATCAACACTTTTTTCACACAGATAAAGATCAAGGTGTATCAGTGCAAAAAAATGATAAAATCTATCTTTCTTTATCATTGTTAATACAATAACACTAATAATAGAATTTTTAATTATAATAATAAATTATAAATAACTATATTTATATAATTATATGTAACTACTGTTAGTTTATAATTAATTTAATACACAATCAGTTATTTTTAATTACAGAAATACCTTTAAAAAATGATATTATATATTTATTACTTTAAATATATAATTTTATAACTATAATAAATATACATTTATAAATATATATATTATTATTCATTTATAATTATAAATATATTTATATATTTATAGATATTTATATCATAATAAATATTATTATAAATATATATAAATATAATAAATATACACATATAATAAATATATATATATATATAATAAATATAATAAATATATTTTTATAATTATTAAATATATGTTTTACCATATATATATATATATACTTTAAATATATTAATTATATAAATAATTATATTAGAATTATATAATTATAAATATATTTAAATCTTTATATATATATTATTATATATATTTATATATAAATATAGACAGTATAATAATAATTTAATTATTTTTATTATAATAGTATATTTATAAAAATATATATATCATTTTAAATATTTTAATAGTTATATATATATATATACTATATGCATATAAATAAATATAAATATAAATTTAATATATATATATATATTAATTATTTAAATATATTTAATATAAATTTAAAATATTTAAATATATAATCATTTATTTATATATATACTAATACTTTCAAAATATAATACATATATATTTATACCATTATATATATATAATTGTATTTGTATATTTGTGGTGCAACTCAAGGATAGTTTCCCATGTTTATCTTGACAGCGTCATGGGTTTGTGTCTCATGGAGTACATCTACGTATTATATATTATCATTTTTTTTGTATTGTAGTTCCTTACCCTAAATAAACTAAGGCTTTAAGATCAAATTATATATATATATATATATAATAGTTTATATATTCATTATTTAACTATAATTATTATAATTTTATAATTGTATAAGTATTTAATTGTTTTTTCATTAAGAAATGAATTATTTTATTAAAATATTATTTACATATTTATATCATTATTTATATTTCTATATATAGGGTGACGATCAGTGGTATCTAGATGAAGGTGGGATTCCTAGTGGTCTCGATGACAGTGGTGTGGAGTTTCCTAGCAGCGCCGTCTGCTTTTCAGGATTGGTCAGATCGGGTTTCAGACCAGATATGGTGACCTAATATGTGGGGGGTTTTATTGATATGTGGTCCACTAGTGTTTCTGTTATGTCTTGCTGGTTGAGGCATTAGGTGGCCAGTCAGTGACACAGCTTTATGGGGGAGATCTTCCTCTGACATACAGAGAACCTATAATCCACACATGAAGCATAGAGTAATCTGAAGTGAATAGATATTGAAAAACCCACCAATAAGTGAGATGTAGGTCTAGTCTATGAATCCCCCATAAAATTAAAGGTAAAAACCAAAATCAATCAAGATCCATGAATCCTACAGAGATTTATGGAAGTCAACAGCCTCAGGCTCATGCTACATGATCTCACACAACCTATAATGTTGGTAATTAAAGCATCACTAAAAACCTTGTGAACAATGTGAGGAGGAGAAAAGTCCATGTTCCTAATCAGTTACAACCCCCACATGTGTATCCTCACCTAGGATGACAAAAAAATTATATGAAACATAAAACCTATCAGATGAATGTTTTCATGGAGATCGAGTCTGAATATTATAAAAACTAACAGGGGAAGCAGTCACATCCATAAAAATGGGTCCACCATGCTCCGTGAATTCAATTTTCTCAAAATATGAAGGTGTATGGGGACTATAATTTGATTTTCCCTTATATGTAAGATATTTATGAGCATTTATTATTCAATATTAACAATAATCGGAGACTACTCATTCAAAATCATCCCATTGCACTTCAAATTATGCGTATAAACATTCCATTTCTCATATTTCTACACACAAACCACACTAGAAAAGGGCCTTTTAGGAACATTAAAATCCTAATTTAATAGATTTTACATCACTTTTGGCATCTTCTAACAATGATTATATCGATGTACCTAGATCCCATAACTCTCACAGGACACCCTCCTCTGACAAAACATTATTGTGTGATAATCATCCATACAAACATTACAGAAAAAGTTATTTTATTTCATATTAAACATAAATTTGGATATCGTCGGTGGTAGTTTGTAATGTTAACTTATAAATATTGTTGAAGGTGAGATCTAACTCCACTATAATCTTGGAAAAAATGTCCAAACTACACAAACTTAGATTCATTATCAGGAGGGATTGGAGTCCTTATTGTTATGCGTATATCATGTAGATTCATTATATTCTAAAATACCTAATTGGGTTCAAGGAGATGAACCCATACCTAACAGAATGATTTTATTTCCCACAAGACATTGAAATGCAATGACCATTAAATTTGATAAATCAATCTAGGATTTAAGAATAGAGAACATATTATCCTCAACCAAAGCATTGATTAATCATAAGTAAAGAGATACTGAAAAAACCACTACCAGGGGAGATGCAAGGGTACTCTATAAATCCCCCAAAAAATGAAAGGTGACAAACAAAATCAACCCGAACCAAGGAATATAACCTTTTAGTGAAACAAGAAACATAATTAGGGAGTGTTTCCACATTTCATGTATCAGGGAAAACACATAATAATTCATCTCAAAATGTACTAGAGAATAATTATGAAGGATAATTCTACTGTAAGAGTCGAAGAATGATGCTAGAACTGGCAGGAAATCATCATATTTTAGATCAAAAGTTATAGTTGATCATTCATTCAAATCCCCATCGAGTGGATATAATCTACATAGATAATTCATCACCACATCATATAGAGAGCGATGAATTCCCTGATGTACAACTAGCATGGAAACGACCCTCCAAGCACTAGGTAGATCCAGAAAACAGACATTAGCCACACGATTCTCCACCATAGAATATTGGGTGCAAAAATATCGATGATCTCTACCATATTCGGTCAATAACACACCATCGCTTTGAGCATCATCCTCATTGCTGACCAAGATCACAGATGCATGGTAGTATGGGAATAGAATGGAGTGAAGGTTAATATATATTGAAAATACTATATGATTGTAAATCAATATATTTATAAAAGAAAATGAATAAATTTAAAAAAAAATATAAAAAATGATTAAATAATACTTAGCTATAATAATATTAAAAATAATGAAATAACATTATCCAATTTTAAAAAAATATATTAAATATATGATGTCATAATTAAATTATAATTTATACTAATATTTGAATAAATTACATAAATATTATGTTCATGTGTTTCTATATAAGATTAAATTAATTGTGTAAAAATTATTATGACTGTAATATATATTAAGAGTTAATAAATATGTATATATAGGTGATATCAATGTCAAACACATTTTATATTTCTTTATTTGAATAAATAAAATGACCTTAAAACTGAGTATGAAATTAATATTTTTGTAAACATTATATTTATTCATTATCTATATATTAATATTTAAGGTATATTAATTTTATCTATTATATTTATATTAAACGTATCTATTTTAATAATAATGTTTTTCATTAATAATGTTTTACTAGTTTTTTAATTTATTAATATTTCATTTTAAAAATTATTGAAATTTATTCATTTTAAATATTTATATTTAATATATATTATTTGTTAATATTTATTAAATATATGTATTTTTTAAAATTATTCATTTTTATCAATAATTATTTGGTTTATAAATTTTTTAATTTTTATCATAATATACACATTCAATTTTTTATTTGTTTCAATATTTAATTTTATTAATTTTACATATTTAAATGTATAATATATACTATTTATTTATAATTATTATATACAAGTATTCATTTTAAAATATTCTTATCAATTGTGATTTAATTAATAAACTGGTTAATTTCATTACAATATTTCATTTTATTCAAGTCCTTTAGCATCTTTTTTAGTGCCGATAAAGGCTCCCATTAATGGTGTAAAAAATCCCTTATAAAGGTTAAAATTTATAAATTATATATAAAAGCACTAAAAAAGGATGAATATATCATTTATTTTTTATAGCACTGATACTTTGTCAGCACTGTTAAAGAACTATTTATTAGATGTGATTCTAGATGAGTCATGGGATAAAGTCAAAAAACTCATACTAGCTAAAATAACACCAGGCCACTTAACCAATTATAGTTATTACTTTCTACCCATAGTCATCAATGTATTTTGATATTTTTTTAGTTATGATTATTACACCATTTGTTCCTATTTGGTCTTCAAGCTGAACATAAATAAACATTACAAATAGCATGGAACAATGTTCAATAGAATAATCATTTATAACAGTGGGAGGGTAAATGTGAAAAGATTTTCTAGTTTTGTAATCCATTGGACTACCATTCATATTATCCAAGTATGATGTGTATATACCCTTAAATTCGGTCTTTTCATTACAAACATGTTCTGCATTTCAAATAGATACACTATACGTTTATTTATAAATCCCATACAATTTTTTGATATAAAGTGTTCATCCCAATCAAAAAAATTACTTTATTATCACCATAATTTAGGAATATATCTTCATCAAATTTAATGGTTTCCAAATTTGTATCACTTTATGATTACCACATCACATTCCACATTCAATCCACAAATTATATTCTAAAAGAGGGGCCTAATCCATCTCAATCCATATATTATACACAATCCTTGTCATATCTCACTGATTTGTGTTTCGTTTGATCACCTCTTTATGGATGTTAAAAATGTAGATCCATATTACTAGTATCTCATTGAGTGAACCTTCAACGTGTGTATACTGCATGTGGTGAACCGACATCCATACTCATTATATGTACATATTGGCAAGAGTGGTGATGTTGTTGCACCCCCAGTTTCATGTATGTAACCCTTTTATGATGGTTTTTATGTATGTAAATTATTTAGGTGATGTTTTCGAGGGTTTAGAAGACTTTTGAAATGAAATTGTGGAATTTTTGGGGGTTCACGATTTTAGAATGGTCAGTAGAAACTGTGAAACACCTTCAAGAAATTATGAAATGGAAAATAGTGGGATTTGGGTTGGTTAATGGTTAGGCACGTAGTTTGTCCAAAACATGTTTCCACCATGTATTAATCATATAATGTCAATCAAGGGGGAAAACTATTGGTTCATGTTTATTCTAGCTATGTTATCCAACCTTGGAATTGGTGTTTTGAAGATTGGGATGTCACATATTTCGTGGACATGTTCACTAACCATGCGATCCAACTATGCATGGTTAAATTTTATATCCTATAAATACTATTCTCAATATTTTTCTCAACAAACCCACTTTTTTCACCTATTTCAACCATAATACTATTTTTACTCCTCCAAAATGTTTTGGAGTCATATAACTTCGATTCATGAGTGATCCTTTTGTAGATCAAGGTGCATTCATTGCTATATTGCATGATAAGTCTTCATTCGGGGTGTTGTTTCTAAAATCTATTATTCTTCCCTCTCTTGGCTTCATACATCTAGTTCATTGGGGAGATAGATATGGTTTTTGACACCTATAATGATGGTATTATTATTTTATGATTTTTCAAAAAGAGATCTATGGTGGGTTTTTTGTGATTTGACACAATTTTGTTGATAAATTTGTGTCGTTCTTCATTTCATCCACAGTTTCTTGAGGTAGGTGGATTCACTCTTGACTCCACTTATTATAAAATTATGTCTTAATTTCAATTTTTATGAATTTAATGAAATTTATTGTGAGATTATTGTGAAATGCTTCATATAAATGTTATCTACTGATGGATTGTGGAATTGTGGGAATTGGTTGGGTAATGTACTGTAGATACCTGATGCTTGACGTACATTGACATTACATTAAATTTGCGGAATACTTAGTACATAACAAAAACACACACGCAAGGATCTTAATAGTTTAGTGTCTTTGGAAACTCGGAATATAATCTTCTAATCGTGGTGAAAGATCTTCAACATCTCCCATAATGATCATCCTTTTTGTTACCTAAAACCTTTCATTATATCCTGGGGAAATAAAACATACAAAAGTGTGAGCTTAAATTCTCAGTAATGGTAAACAAAAGAAATATCAATCACATCATATACATAAGAACATAACTTTTTGAAATCATAACCTGCAAAAGAGATCATAATATCATAACATGGGATAAATCATAGAAGTAAATGTAATCCCAACAATCATAACATAAAACATGAAACTTTGTGGCATACACACATAATCATAGAGAATCATTTCTTATTAGTCAACACTCATTGCCAAGACTATCTTAGTGGACAAAGTCCATTTCTGAACCGAGTCACCCTCGTTTCAGTCCTGTTTTACTGAACCGGTATAACATACCATTCCAGCCATGTCTATCTCATGAGATATAAAATCCTTACCCAATGAATTTGGAGGTAGATATAGGTCCCACCCATCTCATAATGATACCATTCTTATTAGTGCCACAAAATCATAAACCATACATCATAGCATAACCCATGTAATAAAAATGGGATTCTTAAACAACGTGACATCATAAAACAATTCATATAAGATAAAGGAATTCATAAAAATTTTTCCATCACAACATAATCAAATCCATGAAATAATAGGGATATAAATATAACCCTTTATTATCTTAGATGGAAAATAATTTTAATAAAACACTTGAACTCCATTTTTGAGAAAAATATCCTTTCTACTTCAAAAACGATTTCCTTTCTTAACATGTCTTTAAATTTTAATCTAAATGAAGTTGATTAAAAATAAACTTGAAAACTTGTAAAGTAAGCTTCTTGGAAATAATTTTTTAAAAATCTATTCATGCCGTATAAGTTAAAAAAACATTCTTCGTACTTTTGTCGAAAAAAGTCAAAAAGTACCTCGTACGAAAAACGACAAAAGATTCCTTTCATGTCTTTTACTAAAAACTCACCGAAGGGTGAAATTGGATTTAAACAATTGTAGGTGGATGGAAATAATATTACATATTGAGGAAACATGGATGTGGATGATAAAATACACCCCAGTAAATACTTATGAATAAACAATCTCGGATAAAAATTAGATTGTGATATTTCCCTTACCTTAGGTCTGATTTGCTTCATAAGTGTCCGAAACTCCTTTATAATTATTTAAATAATGTCACTGACTTATTAAATAATCATATTAATTGTTATGATATCATATATGGTTCACTTATGACTTTATATTACCCGTTCTTTTGTAAATTCCATGTTAAAGAGCGTTTTGGGTAAAATTGTTTCATTTTTCGTCCGTGTTTTGACTTGTAATTATTCATATGATTACTTAGATCATGATTACTTAATTCCAGAATATAAAACATGATTTATATATATATATATATTCAGAATATACATATATATATTAAATCAGTAAATGGAAAGAAGTACACCGTTCATGGAGATGGTAGGCCGTACGTACGCATGAATGCTGTTTTCGTTTCCTTATTGAGTTGAATGGAATTAAGTAGATGACATACATATATATACACATAAATCCAGTATCATTATTATGTCATATATTTCATGATTACTTATTATATATACTTTATAATCATTCATGAATGGTTAAAGTGGAGAATGAATCTCATCGCGTCGTGGAGACGGTAGTCCGTACGTACGCACGAGCGATGATATCGTTCTCATGATCGTGGGACTGTATTGGAGTGTATGTATACTATTTCATAATAAATATCACATTAATATAATAATAAATAGTTATTATTTACACCATTATACCCATCTAAGTAAGGTGGTGGTGGAAAATAGATTTCACCACGGCGTGGAGACGGTATTCCGTATGTACGCACGCGCGGTGATTTCGTTTTCTGTAAGATGGATAGATGGTGAAATAGGATTTTTTCATAATTATAATAACATATATGTATATGATTGATACTGATGTTATTACTTCATAATGAAACAACCTAATAAGAAGAAGTGGAAGAAGAAATAAAGGTGAATGAATCGGTAACAGAAATTTCCTCTTCTTTGAAGCGCCTCTTTGAGACCTCCTCTTAGGGTACTAAAATTGGTCTTTGAGGAAGACCAGAACCTCTATGATGTTGCTAAGGAAGTGGAGAAGATAATTTGGCAGTGTTTTGCCGAGCATGAAGGCTCAATGTTGTGTGAGGAAGATAGGGAGGAGGTGCCCTTTTATAAGGGAGGAGAGGGGCACCTTTGGAATAACTAAAAATATTATTTTATTATAAAGTCAAGTTCGGTTTTAAATAGCTCCAAATTGATTTATTTCTAGGATAAGGTGGCGATGGGTCGAAATCCTCTCATCCAATAGGATTTAGACATGTTTAGGTTATAATTGTTACCTTATCAATTAGATTTAAATCTAAGTTAAATAATTTATCTTTTACCATCTCTTTTTGTTTTCTTACACTATATGGTTAATAAACTTACTATATCAAGCCAAAAGAACCCCAATTTGATTATTATTAATATATATAATTTTATCTAAGTCATGTTTCAGAACCTTATATTTTTAGGAATAAAATAACAATTAATAATATAATATTTGTTTTAAAAACTAATTTACGTCATTTTTGACACTATTTGGTACATGATTTTTATGAAATTCATAATAGAATGATAAGTTCAAACAAAGTTACTTAAATCAACAATAACATGTAATATTAACCTAGAAAATTTGTGTAAGTCATAAAAAGTCTCAAATTACATTTATTTGGGCATTTATAACATCAATTATGTCAATATTTCATTAATAAGACAATTACTGCATCATCATTATGTCATAATAAATGATAATTATTTAATCCCTAAAAATTCCAAATAGATTCCTATGATGTATATAATTGTATTATATTTCTGGAGACTATTCATGTTCGATGTTTCATGAAGTTTATCACTAGATTAAAATTATTATACTTATAAGATTTAACAAAGTGACATGTTGTCACATTCTTTGGTTTTAATAATAATTAAATTATTTTCATGGAAAAAAGTCCATTAAATGAATCTAATCCGACCCTTAGGTGATATGGGTCGACTTTTATTCATTTAATAGTATTTTTACATCTTTTAGGGTAATTTTATAATATTATATTTACCCTTAATTACCCGATTTACCTTTAACTATGGTAAATAAAATTTACCGTAGTTACTATTCATAATTCCCAAAAAAAAAGTAGCTTATTAACATAATTTGGATCCACTGATTCCAAATATGGAATCCATTTTTCCAAATTCAATACACAAAAGTTTCAGAAATTAAATTGAAATTAATCCCGTTGTCGAAAGAAAACGGGTTTTCTTTAAAACATTGCAAAAGGTTGAATTGATTTAACCTACGAATTCAAGGTAAAATCAATGATAATGTCATACATTATATTAAATGATAAAAATATATTCTATTTATACTTTAAACCATTAAATATTATAATTTAACAACATAAGATATTACGATGACAAAAGTTGTTTCTAATTAAAATATAGCGTGTTTTTACTATTCATTAAAATATGAAAGTTATCGAAAAAATATCCAAAAATTATCTTATGTAAATTTTTATATCCTGATTCAAAAGAAGAATTTTATTTTGTAAAATTGAACTTATAAACATGTCAAAAACTAGATTTAAAGTGGGTGCACCATCAAAAGGCGGAAAAACTGCATTTTTTTAAAAATACTTATTTGACCCGAAAAATTTATTTTGTTCTTATACCATGTTCTAGAAATGTGTAAGATGAATAATATTGTTATAAAATTCAAAATTTAATTAACACTATTCATAAAGGCTAGTTCATGACAATATCATAATAATATATCGTTGTTTATTAAAACCCAGTATTGCGTACAACACACGCTATCGATGAAGGTCGTGATTGCGTGTAATGCAAGCCAAGTTAGGGTTGCGTGTTGTGAAAGAATCCTTCGTTGTTTCATATAACATAATCCAACCATATTTCATTTATACATTGAATATATATATATATATATATATACTCAATGTTGCGTAGAATAACTATTATCAAAATTGTGTGTAACACGATCCAAGAATAGTGTTGTGTATACTGCAAGCTAATACGGTGTTGCGTATAGCGCAAGGTAATCTTGGTGAAGAATACAACACAAAACATTAATGAAATTAAATGAATATTTTTCATAAAATCTCGGGGTGTTACATTCTACCCCCCTTAAAATGAATTTCTCCCTCGAAATTCGTTGGGGTTATAAATGGTTTACTATTAGAAAGTTTCTGTCATAGAAACCCACATCATAAAAAGGAATACAAAAACAAATCATTAAAAACAAAAGTATGAAACTTAATGGTTACCCAAATAAACTAATCACTAGGTTTCCACATAGGTTAAAATATGGATATGGAAGAAAAATCTAACCATCATGTTCTGATGGAGAGTGGAAGAGAATATGGCTATGGAAAAGCCAGCAATCACAAAGCCATAAATTTGTGATGATCTAAGGTACCATCTGATTCATCAGATATAAGAGCACTAGGACAAAATTTTTGGTTTTCAAGATCATTTCCCTAAATTTGATGAAATTGGAATTAGAAGAAATACTTTCGTGATTTTGGTATAGTCTCACCGTTTTTCATTCATTGGACAATTTCCACTTAATCTCTTAAAGAAATGAAGTTCAATTTGTCATTCGTGATGTGTTAGCAGATCATGTGATAGAATGATGGGTCATTCCATATATCTCAAACAAAAGGTTAGAAAAGTTATCAAAAAATACATAAGTCCTTCTATAGTGAGATTCATCATATAGGGTTCCTAAAATGGACTTATACTTCATATATCATACTTCGTAATATAATAAAACTAGTTTCTACTAAACAGGGACTTCCTGTAGGTCAGTGGTAGGCGATAAAGGCCAGTCGCACTTCGGTTGTGGGTTCGATTCCCACAGACTTGTCTGACGCGATGGGTTGTCACCCGTCCTGCAGGTTGTCCTTTTTCTAAAACTATATTACTATAACATCCCATCAATAATATAGAAAAAACATCTATCCTTAAACAATAATAACTTA
This sequence comes from Viscum album, assembly GCA_963277665.1. NCBI lineage: Eukaryota > Viridiplantae > Streptophyta > Magnoliopsida > Santalales > Viscaceae > Viscum > Viscum album. Next base: position 1,560,193,058 of record OY728151.1, on the reverse strand, counting down.
TTCCCAACATAATCCATTCCAATCTTTAGGATTATCCATAATACTTCAGTCCACTCTCATAATATAGTGAAAACGATTACCAGAGATTTAATACCATCGTTGATCCCCATATATCATAAAATATGTCTTGTTGGTCACATTCGAATCATTCAAAGGCCTTAATCATGTACTATCTTGAATACCCATTGAACCTTAGTGATAACATGAATTTAGTTAAAAGTTAACACTTTCCACATACCAAAATCCTCAAAATTCTATATACTCAAACCATGATATCACTTAGTCCTTATATCAATCATGAGCTCCTGAATAGTATCAATCATATTAGATTCTCTTTATCCCTTAATTATGTGCATATCATCTACTTTCCAAAAATATCTCAATCACTTTGAATACCATATTAGACCAATACATAAATATTCAAATACTATATGATACAACATTATTTTGGAATCCCATTACATAAACACTTAATCATTCCACCACATCGTTATCATATTCATCATCACCAATGGTGATCGCATGTGACTTCACTTTGTCCTTTTCCTTAAGCGGTTTCTCATGTTGATCATCACTAACCCTTGGATTAGGGAATTTATTAGAATAATGCCCCATTTCCTTGCACTTGAAGTATTGAAATGTAGTTGGTTCATTCTGTGTATCCCTTCCTTTGTTTGCATCATTAGACATCTTCTTCCCAGCATTGCGGCATTCAAATGCCCGATGACCTTCCTTTCCACATTTGAAACATTTACTTGTCCCTTTAAGACAATCTCCACTATGCTTCCTTCCACACTTTGAGCATAAGGAAACATTCCTCTTCTTTTCACCATTATTCTGGGATTTCTCCTTGAACTCCATCTTTCGTTTCTTGTCAAAGCTATGAGATGGATAAGTAACACCGACTTCTATTTCTACCTTGATAGCACAACACACAATTTCTTCATAGCTACTGAAGTCTCTTATAGCTAATCCCCTTCTAAGAATTGGGTTTCAGCCACTGAAGAATCGATCAACTTTACTTTCAGGTTGGATGATAAATCCAGATGCATACCTTGCAAGTCTTGTAAAATTCGCTTCGTATATACCAACAGATTCATCATCCTTCTGCTTCAACTCAAGAAACTCCTTTTCCATCTTTGTTCGAAGAATACGAGGGAAGTACTTACTGAAAAAAAAGTTCTAGAATTCGTCCCATTCCATGGACTCAATATCATCTCTTGGCCTCGTATTCTTGATAATATTCCACCATTGATCAGCTTCACCTTCCAAAAGATATACTGCTAAGATGACTTTATCATGCTCAAAACATTGAAGAACTGAAAATATCTTTTTAGTGGTACTGATCCATTTTTCAGCAACAAGTGGATCAGAAGACCCACTGAAAGAAGGTGGACGTTGCCTCATGAAGGACTCAATAGAATATTGTTCCCTTCTCTGCTCATTTGGAAGTCCAGAATGATTCATAGCTTGTGTAAGTATAGCAATAAGATTTTCCACTCCATCTCCCATAACACTTGTTTGTTCAGGAGGAAAATCAATGCATTACCCATTACATTGATCAACATGGTTCCTTCGGGCTCCAGCCATCGTCTAAAACCCAAAAAGAATAGTGTGAGAGGCAAAAATCATGCTAGGGAAAACAACATAGTAAAGGGGGAGTACCCTTAATAACTAACATCATAGGTTAAATTCTATGATCTTTACCATAGTTCTCGGACTATATCCTATACGTATACTTATCCTTAGGGACATCCCTAGACATACCTTAGAAATATCTCTAGGGATCTCACTAATGTTTTCACATCCTAGTTTCCAAAGGTTGACTAAACATTTCCTCTGATACCAACTGTAGAGACCCGAAGCGTGACATACATTGACATTACATTACATTTGCGGAATACTTAGTACATAACAAAAACACACACGCAAGGATCGTAATAGTTTAGTGTCTTTGGAAACTCAGAATATAATCTTCTAATCATTGTGAAAGATCTTCAACATCTCCCATAAAGATCTTCCTTTTTTTACATAAAACCATTATTTATATCCTGGGGAAATAAAACATACAAAAGGGTGAGCTCAAATGATCAGTAAGGGTAAAGAAAAGAAATATCAATCACATCATATACATAAGAACATAACTTTTTGAAATCTTAACCTGCAAAAGAGATCATAATATCATAACATGGGATAAATCCTAGAAGTGAAATGTAATCCTAATAATCATAACTTAAAACATGAAACTTTGTGACATACACACATAATCATAGAGAATCATTTCTTATTAGTCAAGACTCATTGCCAAGACTATCTTAGTGGACAAAGTCCATTTCTGAACCGAGTCACCCTCGTTTCAGTCCTGTTTCACTGAACCGGTATAACCTACCATTCCAGCCATGTCTATCTCATGGGATATAAAATCTTTACCCAAGGCATTGGAGAGAGATATAGGTCCCACCCATCTCATAATGATACCATTCTTATGTGTTCCACAAAACCATAAACCATACATCATAGCATAACGCATGTAATAAAAATGGGATTCGTAAACAATGTGACATCATAAAACAATTCATATAAGATAATGGAATTAATAAAAATATTTCCATCACAACATAATCAAATCCATGTAATAATAGGGATATAAATAGAACAATTTATTATCTTAGATGGAAAATATTTTTAATAAAACACTTGAACTCCATTCTTGAGAAAAATATCCTTTCTACTTCAAAAACGTTTTCCTTTCTTAACATGTCTTAAAATTTTAAACTAAAAGAAGTTGATTAAAAATAAACATGAAAACTTGTAAAGGAAGCTTCTTGGAAATAATGTTTTAAAAATCCATTCATGCCATATAAGTTAAAAAAACATTCTTCGTACTTTTTTCGCAAAAGTCAAAAAGTACCTCGTACGAAAAACGACAAATGATTCCTTACATATCTTTTACTAAAAACTCACTGAAGGGTAAAATTGTATTTAAACAATTGTAGGTGTATGGATATAATATTACATATTGAGGTAACATGGATGTGGATGATAAAATACACCTCAGTAAATACTTACGAATAAACAATCTCAGATAAAAATGAGATTGTGATATTTCCCTTACCTTAGGTCCGATTTGCTTCGTAAGTGTCCGAAACTCCTGTATAATGATTTAAATAATGTCATTGACTTATTAAAGAATCATATTCATTGTTATGATATCATATATGGTTCACTTATGACTTTATATTACCCATTCTTTTGTAAATTCCATGTTAAAGAGCGTTCTGGGTAAAATTGTTTCATTTGTCGTCCGTGTTTTGACTTGTAATTATTCATATGATTACTTAGATAATGATTACTTAATTACAGAATATAAAACATGATTTATATATATATATATTCAGAATATAAATATATATATTAAATCAGTAAATGGAATGAAATACACCGTTCATGGAGACGGTAGGTCGTACGTACGCATGAACGCTGTTTTCGTTTCCTTATTGAGTTGAACAGAATTAAGTAGATGACATACATATATATACACATAAATCCAGTATCATTATAATGTCATATATTTCATGATTACTTATTATATATAATTTATAATCATTCTTGAATGGTTAAATTGGAGAATGAATCTCATCGCATTGTGGAGACGGTAGTCCGTACGTACGCACGAGCGATGATATCGTTCTCATGATCGTGGGACTGTATTGGAGTGTATGTATACTATTTCAGATTCAATATATCTTTAAAATAATAATATATAGTTATTATTTACACCATTATACCCATCCAAGTAAGGTGGCGGTGGAAAATAGATTTCACCACGGCGTGAAGACGGTATTCCATACGTACACACGCGCGGTGATTTCATTTTCCGTAGGATGGATAGATGGTGAAATAGGATTTTTTTCATACTTATAATAAAATATCAGTATATGAGTGATATTGATGTTATTAATTCATAATTAAATAACCTAAGAAGAAGAGTGGGAGAAGAAATAAAGGTGAAGGAATCGGTAACAGAAATTACCTCTTCATTGAAGCGCCTCTTTGAGACCTCCTCTTAGGGCACTAAAATTGGTCATTGAGGAAGACCATAACCTCTATTATGTTTCTAAGTAAGTGTAGAAGAGCATTTGGTAGGGTTTGGCCGAGATTGAAGGCTCAAAGTTGTGTGAGGAAGAGAGGGAGGAGGTGCCCTTTTATAAGAGAGGAGAGGGGCACCTTTGGAATAACTAAAAATATTATTTTATTATAAAGTCAAGTTCGGTTTTAAATAGCTCCAAATTGATTTAATTCGAGGATAAGGTGGGTATGGGTCTAAAGCCTCTCATACAATAGGATTTAGGAATGTTTAGGTTATTATTTTAACCTTATCAATTAGATTTAACTCTAAGTTAAATAATTTAACATTTACCATGTCTTTTTTTTCTTACACTATATGGTTAACAAACGTACTATATCAATCCAAAAGAACCCCAATTTGTTTATTATTAATATATATAATCTTATCTAAGTCATTTGGAAGAACCTTAGATTTTTAGGAATAAAATAACAATTAATAATATAATATTTGTTTTAAAAACTAATTTATGTCAATTTTGACACTATTTGGTACATGATTTTTATGAAATTCATAACAGATTGATACGTTCGAAAAAAGTTACTTAAATCAACAATAACATGTAATATTAACCTATAAAATTAGTTTAAGTCATAAAAAGTCTCAAATTACATTTATTTGGGCATTTATAACATCAATTATGTCAATATTTCATTAATAAGACAATTACTGCATCATCTTTGTGTCATAATAAATGATAATTATTTAATCCCTAAAAATTCTGAATAAATTCCTATGATGTATATAATTGTATTATATTTCTCGAGACTATTCATGTTCGATGTTTCATGAAGTGTATCACTAGATTAAAATTATTATACTTATAAGATATAAGAAAATGACATGTTGTCACATCTTTGGTTTTAATAATAATTAAATTATTTTCATGGAAAAAATTCCATTAAATGAATCTAATCCAACCCTTAGGTGATATGGGTCGACTTTTATGGATCCAATAGTATTTTCACATGTGTTAGGGTAATTTTATAATATTATATTTACCCTTAATTACCAGATTTACATTTAACTATGGTAAATAAAATTTACAGTAGTTACTATTCATAATTCACAAAAATAAAAAGTAGATTATTAACATAATTTGGATCCACTGATTCCAAATATGGAATCCATTTTTCCAAATTCAATACACAAAAGTTGCAGAAATTAAATTAAAATTAATCCCATTGTTGAAAGAAAACGGGTTTTCTTTAAAACATTGCAAAAGATTGAATTGATTTAACCTACGAATTGAAGGTAAAATCAATGCTAATTTCATACATTATATTAAATGGTAAAAATATATTAGATTTATACTTTTAAACCATTCAATATTATAATTTAACTACATAAGATACTATGATGAAAAAAGTTGTTTTTAATTAAAATATAGCGTGTTTTTACTATTCATTAAAATATGAAAGTTATCAGAAAAATATCAAAACTTTATCTAATGTAAATTTTTATATCCTGATTCAAAAGAAGAATTTTATTTTGTAAAATTGAACTTATAAACATGTCAAAAACTAGATTTAAAGTGGGTGCGCCATCAAAAGGCGGCAAAACTGCATTTTTTGAAAAATACTTATTTTACCCGAAAAATTTATTTTGTTCTTATACCATGTTCTAGAAATGTGTAAGATGAATAATAATGTTATAAAATTCAAAATTTAGTTAACACTATTCATAAAGTCTAGTTCATGACAATATTATAATAATATATCGTTGTTTATTAAAACCAAGTATTGCGTACAACACACGCTATCGAGGAAGGTCACGATTGCGTGTAATGCAAGTCAAGTCAGGGATGCGTGTTGTGAAAGAATCCTTCGTTGTTTCGTATAACAGAATCCAACCATATTTCATTTATACATTGAATATATATATATATACTCAATGTTGCATAGAATAACTATTATCAAAATTGTGTGTAACACGATCCAAGAATAGTGTTGCGTATACTGCAAACTAAAACGGTGTTGCGTATAGCGCAAGGTAATCTTGGTGTAGAATACAACACAAAACATTAATGAAATTAAAAGAATATTTTTCATAAAATCTCGAGGTGTTACATGTACATTATTTTCTAGAATTTAAAATAATGATGTTAATATATGGATTTATTAAATTTATTGAAATTAGTTTCATAAAAAAATTCAACAAATTATTGGTTTTATGGAAATGGATTTGGCATACATGGGTTGGTGTGAGTTCATTATTTAAATTTCAACCTAAATATAGGGATTTCCCCTTTGGGGTATAAGTGACGCTATCCTAGATAAGGGGCCACTAATAAAAAAGAGGCCATTAAGAGTGCTAGAATAGTCCTTTATGAGTAATGACTAACTCAACACGGTTAAAATCCATAGGTTTTTATCTAAAAATATAGAAGCACTGATAAAAGAACATATTGTAGTATTTTCACCATATGGAACTAGAAATAGGTCATACAGTGTTGAGATATAGAAACACCCTTTAGTTTTAAATGAAACTCTAAAAATTATAAATACAGATAATAATTCATACGTTAAATGAAATAAAATTTACAACACAAATAAAAGAATAGTCACTATTATAGAGTAAATGAATAAACTGTATAAAAGAATATATCGAGGTAAATCATGTAAAAAAAGTCACCTATATACGAAAAAAATAATATTTTAGTCAAAATATAACTAAATAAATGAAAAAATGTCTAAATTTCAAAACTAAACATTCAGACATACCTGAAACACTATGTATCATATTGAGTTACAGTTGATTTTTTTACATCAAAACATTTATTATTATTATTAACGAATTAAGATCTCTATATAAATTAAATAAATAATATTATGATAAAAATTATAAGTTAATTAATAATGTAATAAAATATATAATGATGGGAAAGAAAACATTTCTCGTTTTTGGTGATGTTATGCATGTTTTAATCTAAAATGACACTTATTTATTGAAAAGATGAAGTTGAGTAATAATGTCACACCATGTGTAAAATTGAGCTGAGTATGTTACCTATATGTCCCAAATTATTGATGAATAATTTTCATAAATTATAAAAACAATGTAAATGGGTTTTCTACTTTTTCAGTGTGCCACTTTTTCATTTTAATAAAAAATCATATTAAACTCGAAACACACACTTTTAGACATATCTGTCAAATCATGTGTGGGATTGATGTGAGACTGATTATGAAACATTAAAAATTAATTGTGGATTAGTTTACAATATTTTTAATAAAATCTAGTAATTTCTACTTGGGTTTTAGGGAGTGACATTGTATTAGTAAACTATCAATTTTATACTTAAAACAAATACTTTGAGTTATACCTGGCACACATTGTTTTAGATTGAGGTGTGTATCATTATTACATATCCCTAATGAAATAAATATCACTTTAATAGTTTATCAGAATAATATTAATGTGTATTTTTTGAGTATGGTTGTTGGATTTGTTTAGTAAAATTAATGTCAATTTTAAATAAAAAGATTCACATGGAGTCATTCTAGATACATCATTCATGATATTGAAGTGTGGATGATTCCTACATGTCCCTAATTACTTTTTGATAATTTTAATATTTTATCAAAATAATATTTATTTATTTTCTTGATTTTGAGTATGATAATTGCATGTTTTAATAAAATGTCATTTAAAACAGGAAGCAAACACTGTGAGTCTTACCAGTCACATCATGTAGGGGTTTTATGTGAATCATATTCCTAGACATCATAAATTAATTATTAATTTTTTCAGAAATTTTAAATACAATATAGTTTGTTTCCTCAAATTTCAATGAGTGACATTTTCAAGACCCGTCCTCAGGACCAGTGTCGTGACTACCCCAAGCCCGCCTCCCATAGTCCAGGGGCTAGAGACTAGCACCATGGCCTAAATCCTGACAAAAAAGGGGAAGGCATTGCCTTTATAAAGAAAACAAACACCACAGAGTATGCAAGAAGAAGTATAGACTAAGTAAAACTGGGTACAAAAGTAGTGCGGAAAAGTATGTGGGCCAAAATAGAAACCCAAACTGAATGTAAGGTACTACTGGAAAGAAAGTACAACAAATGAAAATAAAGCAACAAAGTCGAGTCGTCCACTAGAAGTCCCACCTGAAGGGTGGGTATAGATAGCCTCCTCAGCTCCTCGGGTCCAGCCGCCCGCTCCGTGTACATCCCGCCCAGTGGTCTACCTCCATTTGCTGACTTTCTCCACAAGCCTCAACCACGATCAACGATTTCCGTCGTCTGAATCCAACATAATGAAGTGAGGGCATATCCCGTGTAGGGGTGAGTATACGCCACTCAGTAGGGACCCCGAGACTCCCGAAGGTCTCCTAGAATCCACAACAGATAAACCACAAAGGAAATATACAATCACGAAGTAACATCCCACACTACATAGGTATATGCCCAGACATATACTAAAGTCATCAATACCCGTTCGGCTACAAAATCTGAGCCCAAGCTCGATCACGTCCACAAATGAGTAAAACCTAATCCACACAGTATAACACAACCTAATACACATAGGAAAGCAGGTCAATCAAATCAATGATATTGATTGAAGTCAAGTCTCAGCTCACACATGTATACATTTTCGGTGATAGAGATAATCAGATATAGCCACTGATTCATCCAAGTTGGGACCCACGTAGGGTACTTATCCATCCAAGCAACCGAACCCACAAAGGATTTCAGTGCAGTATTCATCACCGTCGAACCCACATAGGATTTCAGTACAGTCTTCATCACTGCCGAACCCACATAATATTTCAGTGCAGTCCACATTGCCTTCGAACCCACATATGATTCCAGTACGGTCATCATCACTTTCGAACCCACATAGGATTTCAGTGCAGTCTTCGTCGCCGTCGAACCCACATAGGATTTCAGTACGGTCCTCATCACTGCCGAACCCACATAGGAATTTAGTACAGTCTTCATCACCGTCAAACCCACATAGGATTTCAGTACGGTCTTCATCACTGCCAAACCCACATAGTATTTCAGTATAGTCTTCATCACTGTCGAACCCAAATGGGATTTCAGTACGGTCTTCATCACTACCAAACCCACATAGGATTTCAGTGCAGTCATCATCGCCGTCACAGCCAGCTCTAGGGTTCCCGCACAGAGCATGCTCGATTCCGGGAGGGTCCGCTCCACGAGCCATGGGGTCGATACATCAACTGACACGTAGTCCGGATTTGATGTTTCTCAAAGTTCTGTCTTGACAAGAGGAACTCAACGTGAAACATGGTGCGTCAATCGGACGCCCGATCTAAGAGTTATTGGCCTTTTCATTTCAGGGTCCCGGTTGGTTTTTAAGCCAAACCAACCCGACCTCACTCCAACTGTGTCCAAACCTTGGGCAGATTAAGTCAAAAGGTCCCTCTCACTAAGAGGAATCCAACCAAGTCGACGGCCTGTCGATCAGACGTCCGGAGCTCAAGTTACAAGTGTTTCCGCTCCGAGGGACCGATTGGATTCGTGTTCGAACCAACTCGGTCATACCCAAAGTTCTCCAAACCCATGAGTGTAATATACTGAAACGACTGTCTCGATCCAAGTATCGCATCGCAGCTGACGTTTTATCAATCGGAGGTCCGTAGCCCATGATACGGGCGTTTGAACGGAACTGTCTGAAAATAGGGGGATTGGGCCCTGTCCGACCAGGCCCAATACACCCCTGGGTCGGCCCGAACTGGGTCGACCCAAACTGGTTCTGGGTCCGACCCATTAGGATGCGGCCTGGCCAGACCTGGGGTGGATCGGCGCTGGCCAAGCGGGGTCGGCTCGGCACTGGCCAAGCGGACGCGCAAGGGGGAGGCTGCCCCCTTGAATGAAGCCGCGACCCCCTCGTGGGGGCCGCTCCTTGCCAGTAGACGCGGCCCAGCGCCGCATCCGCCTCTGGTCCCATGTAGCCGCGGGACCGCTCACTTGCCCTCACGGCTAAAGCCGCGTCAGTCCCTCCTAGCGGTGCACCGGGACGCCGCCGTGCCGGTGACCCGCGCCACTTGTGAAGTTTGCGGGCCACCAGAGCCGCTCCTGTGGTCCGTTCTTGCTCTTGTCTGCGCCTGGGGTCATCTCGGGACCCGTAGATTATGGCGACAACCTCTAATCACTCAACGGTCCCGTTTCATCATCGCCCAACATTCCGCGCATCAAGAACAGAGAATCGGTGGGTTCAGACTTGTTTATTGGTCCGCACCCACCGCGTTATAGGTTCAAATGATTTATAACAAATTAAACACATGTCGAGGATATAATACACATAAATTAAATTGAACCAACCCCCTCCCTCAAGGTACCATTGAACGAAGTTTCCTCTTGGAAAAGTACTTCTCGGAAGAAAGTGTCATGGAAGAAGGTTCCATAAGCGTCGTCGGCGTCACTGAGAAGAGAATTGTCGGCATCACGGTACACGGCGTCGCGTCGTCGATCATTGAGGATTCGGAATTCTTCATTGTCCTTCGTCGAAGGCCGGCATTCTTCGTCGGTGACGGTGCGTTCCTCACTTTATTCAAGGTGGAAGAACATTTTTCAAGACATAGAGATTTCCTCTTCCAATGCTTCTCGCACAATGAAACATCCTAATAAAATAAGGCTTTGCCTTATTTTATTTCTCATGCCAACTGTTTTTTAAATTCAAAAATAGATTACGATTTAATTATCAAGTGTTGACCAATTAATGAGGCGTTTAATAATTTCATTAAACGTGAGAGTTGACTTGGCATTAAAAAGGGGGGTGTGGGTGAGTTACCATATTAAATGCATGTGGGAGGTAAAAGAGAAAAAAAGGGGTGGGGATCGTGTGGGCCCCACATCACTAATATCCTTCCTAGGGTAGTTTGGATGTTGTGGGTCCCACCCCAACCTCCAAGCATATGTTTAAGCTACCTTAAATAAAAATAAAATTGGTTGCTCAAATTTTATTTTTATTCTTTATTTAATCCATTTAAATAAAACCTCACTCAAGCAAATGCAAGTCCGGAAAAGGTGTTCCTAAGTAATTACCGGCGCTACGGTTCCATCGGTCGCCTTGGATTTCGATTCCAAGCACCGGTTCAAAATTTAGGAAAACCTGCTCATTCGATTACTGAACGTACCCAAGCTAAAATTAGGAAATTGATTCTTGGGCACACCGGGCCTCAGAATCAGGTGCCATCAGAAATTGCGTTCTTGTAAAATCCCAAAGAAAATTATGAAAAAGAATTTCCTTTAATTTTACATGTCTTTAAATTACTCACACCTCAGAGATTTACGTCCCCGTAAATATACATCATAATCTAGGGGAACAAATGTGGGTATTGTGCACACATCTGAGCCTCCCGCTCCCAAGTGCTCACTTGGAGGTTTCTGTGCTGCCATCTGATACGCACTAGAGGTAGCGACCGTCCACGTAGGACCCGCTCCTGTCGAACCTCGATCTCCACCAGGACCTCCGCAAAAGTCTCCCGATCATCAAGGTCAGCTGAGATATTCCAAAGACATCATGCACTCAGTGCAACTGAGGTGGTACAGCTAGGCGGTAAGCCACCTCGCGTACCCTGCTAAGGACCTAGAATGGACCGATGAAGCGCGGAGATAATTTGCCGCCTCTTCCAAATCTCCATAATCCACGTCGAGGTGAGACCCGAAAGAAGACGTGGTCGCTGTCCTCGAACTCCAGTGGCCTCCGCCTCCTGTCAGCATAAGACTTCTGCCGGCTCTGAGCTGTCCTCGTCCGCTCCTGGATGACCTGGACCTTCTCAGTCATGGCCTGGACCGTCTCTGGTCCCGCAAGTGCTGACTCCCCTAGGTCTGTCCAGTACAGAGGTGATCTTCAAGTTCAGCCATACAACGCCTCTTATAGTGCCATCCCAATGGTGGAGTGGTAGCTGTTGTTGTACGCGAACTCCACCAAGGATAGATGGACCTCCCAACTGCGACCAAAGTTGAGGACACATGCACGGAGCATGTCCTCAAGAGTCTGAATGTTCCTCTCCGTCTGACCATCCATCTGTGGGTGAAAGGGGGTTCTCAGACGTAGCTGCGTCCCGAATGCCTCATGCAACCCCTTCCAAAATAGGGAATTAATGCGAGCATCTCGATCTGAGATAATAGATGATGGAACACCATGAAGTTGTACAATCTCCTAAATGTAGAGACGTCCCAAGATCTCTACTAAGCCCGGCTCTATGATGGGTAAAAAGTGGGCCAACGTGGTGAGTCAGCCGACAATCGCCCAAATGGAGTCGTGACCTCTGGAAGTGTGTGGATGTTCAAAAAAAAAATCCATATATATCCCATCCCACTTCCACTCCGGGACCTCCAAGGGTTGTACCAAGCATGCTGGTACCTGGTGCTCTGCCTTCACCTGCTGGCAGTTGAGGCATCGAGAAATGAAATCTGCCACAACCTTCTTCATACCCGGCCACCAGTGATGTCGTCTGAGATCCTGGTACATCTTTGACACTCATGGATGTACCACTATAGGGGAAGTGTGAAACTCTCTTAGCACCTCCTCCTGCAATGCAGCTGGTACCATAGTACGTCCTCTAAAAAACACATTGTGCTCTCCTCCTACAGAGAATCTAATAGGTGCCTGTCTTGAGGATATCTGCACACGCCGCGTCTCACAGTCAGGGTCCCCATGTTGTGCCTCTCTGATCCGCTGCAGTAGTGGAGCAGTGACTGTGAGTGACTGAAAAAAGGCTGGTCCATCTCTATCCATGAAGGATATCTGAAAAGCGGCTAGCTGCTCCATCGCCTCCCTGAGTAGCTGGATGCCCGTCCTCCTGCAGAGAGCATCGGCTACTACATTCCCCATTCAAGGATTATAGACTATCTCAAAGTCATAGTCCTAGAGGAACTCGAGCCATCTCCACTATCTCAGATACAGGTCCTTATGCGAGAAGATGTACCTGAGACTCTGGTGGTTAGAGTAGACTGTAAAGCACTCGCCCATCAGATAGTGTCACCACATCTTCAGAGCGAAAACAACGGCTGCTAACTCCATGTCATGGGTAGCGTAGTTCTTCTCATACTACCTGAACTGACATGATCTATATGTGATCACTGCCCGCTCCTGCATCAGGAAACATCCGAGTCCAGTCCCTAATGCATCGCAGTAGACTACGTACCCTACTCCATCCTCCGGTAGCCTCAAGATAGGCATGCTGGTCAATCTCTATCTCAGCTCTTGAAAGCTCTGCTGACATCTGTCTGACCACACGAAGGGTTTCCCCTTCTTTTTCAAAGATGATATTGGTGCCACAACACTAGAAAAGTCTGGCACAAATCTCTGGCAGTACCCAGCTAGCCCCAAGAAACTCTGCACCTCCGTCACGCTCCTGGGTGGCTCCAAAGCAAGCACTACCCCGATCTTCGCAGGATCCACCGCAACAACCGCCTCAGAGATGACGTGTCCTAAGAAATGGACATCACATATCCAGAACTATAACTTCGACAACTTTCCATAAAGCTGGTGGTCTCAGAGTGTGTCTAGTACAACCTGCATGTGGTAGGCGTGCTCCTCCTCAGTGGTCGAGTATATCAAAATGTCTTCGATGAAGACCACGAAAAATCGATCGAGGTATGGATGAAATATCCTATTCATTGTACCCATGAACACTGCTGGATCATTGTTTATGCCAAAAGGAAAAACCAAGAACTCATAGTGGCCATACAGACATCTGAAGGTTGTCTTCTGCACGTCCTCATCTCGAACTCTGAGCTAATGATAGCCTAATCTAAGGTCTATCTTTGAGAACCACCATGATCCCTTGAGCTGATAGAAGAGGTCATCAATTCTCAGTAGCAGATACTTGTTCCTCACGGTCACCTGGTTCAGGCGACAATAGTCGACACATAGTCGCATGCTCCCGTCCGCCTACTTGGTGAACAATATCAGGGAAGCACAGTGAGAAACACCAGGTAAGATGAATCCCTTTCCTTGCAATTCCTCAAGCTGTACCCGTATCTCTCGAAGCTCAATGGGAGACATCCGATATGCTGGAGTGGATATCGGGGTTGTTTCGGGTTACAGATCAATATAAATGTCCACCTCTCTGCGAGTATGTAGTCCTGGAACATCATCAAGGAAAACGTTTACATACTGATCCACCAATACAGGAAAACTCGGACTCCGCACGTCAACAGCTCCTTGGATGAGGCTATCCAACTAATGAGTGATGGGTTGTGCTCTCCTCTACGAGAGTCCATCCTATGCTCCAAAGGCTCCCTTATCGCCGGTGAAGGTGAACCTACTCCAGTCAGTGCGTACACACCACACCTTGCGCCTAATATAGCTGATCTGAGCATGGAATGTAGATAACCAATCCATGCCCAAGATGATGTCGTAAGGCCTCGACGCTGATAGAAGAAGATCCCAGCCGAAGCTCTCGACTCCTAGAGTAATCTCACACTTCTGTCCCCAATGTGTAATCATCGAGTCTTCTCCCGTAGGAGTCTCTAGCCGTAAGGATCAATCCAACGGATCTGTCAGAATCTCCGAGCTCCGAACAAGGGCAATGACAATACAGGAATGACTCTCTCTGGTGTCTATAAGAACTGCAGCATTGGTGGAATTGACACAGATTGTACATCGAATCATCTCTAGCATGTTGTGGTCATAGGCTTCCCCTACCTGAAACTGAGCCTGTCTCTTCCCGCCAGCTCCCTGTGGTCGGGGTGGACCTCCTGGTGGTGGTGGTGGTAAAGCCTCAAAGCATCACCCACCACCTACTGCTCGGCCAGCTCCCCTGCCTCGTCCGCCTGCTCTCGGCAGACCACCATGGTTGAACCTCTACATCTGCCTGGGTGGTCCCTCAACCTACTGCTGCTCCTCTGCACAGCGAGTCAGGCAGTCACGAGCCATGTGGCCCTGCCCGCCACATGTGTAGCACTGCCTGCTCCTCGGATGGCGGGATCTGTGCCCTGTACCCCGCACCTCTGAGACAGTGTCCTGATATCGTTTGCCTGATGGTCCAGTCCGCCTGGACCCCTGTGACATCCGTCGACTGCCAGCTGCAGACGTATCTGCTACTTTCCATCCTACCGTAGGTCTCGCTGCTGGCGTAGGCTCGACAAGAAATCTCTCTATTAGAAGATCTATCTCTTGTAATCCTACCTATGTTGGAATGATGGGGGAGATCATTGATTCCCTGATCTAATGCCTTAGTCCCTGCTCGAAGGTCCGGGCCTGGAAGAATGGGTCACGTACCATGTCCGTCGAATAGCGCGAGAGATCGGTAAATCTCACAGAGTACTGGGTGACCCTCATGCTGCCCTTCCGCATCTGTAGAATCTCCTGGATGCGCACCGCACAGAGGGTGGTTGGGACGAACTCCGAGTGGAGGAGGCTCTCAATGTCCATCCAGAGGAGTGATGCCTCGGCGTGTACCTGGAGCTTCAAGTTCCACCATTTTCCTGCTACCGCATTCAGGAGGCTCACTACGACGATCACCATAAGGTTATCTGGTGTGCCCGCTATCCTGAAAACACGCACAACCGCCTCCAGCCAATCCTTGGCTGCCTGAGCGTCCATATCCCCATGGAACCTGGGCGGTCTCTAATGCTGAAACCCATGCAGTGCACTAAGGCGACGTGCACTATCTGTGGCTGGGGATGGTAGCATCGGTGGCTCATCGGGTAGAGGTACCCCCTATGCCTCCACTATCAAAGGGCCCTACACTGAGGCCTCGTCGCTCGGTGGGCTTTCGTCTCGCACAATGCTCAGAACCCAAGCTGGCAGCCGTCGTGGGGCCATCTTGAAGAGAAACAGGTGTGCCACGGTCTAAACAGTATACATGGTGATCTGACACAATGTAATGACAAAGAAAACTTTTGAAACATACATGCAATCAATGTTTTCATGCATTGAGTCGAAAATCAGAATTCAGGGTCCTTGTGTACGGATACGTCGGCCGCCGCACCAACACTGGACTCCATGTACTAATAACCACACTCAATACCCTTAACATTATTGCTTCACATTGAAGAAAGATCAGATTCCTGAGTTCTGCTGTAGAACCGAACCTCCCTTTGATACCAATTTATCACGACTCATCCTCGGGCCCTGTGCCGTGACAACCCCAAGCCCACCTCCCATAGGCTGGGGACTGGAGACTAGCATCAAGGTGTAAATACCGACAAAAAAGGTGAAGGAATTTCCTTTATAAAGAAAACAAACACCATAGAGTAAGCAAGAAGAAGTATACACTAAGTAAAACTGGGTACAAAAGTAGTGTGGAAAAGTATGTGGGCCAGAATACAAACCCAAAATAAAAGTAAGGTACAACTGGAAAGAATGTACAGCAACTGAAAATAAAGAAGCAACGTCAAGCCGTCCACTAGAAGTCCCACCTGAAGGGTGGGTACAGATAGCCTCCTCTACTCCACGGGTCCAGTCATCCGCTCCGTGTACGTCCCGCCTAGTGGTACACCTCCAGGTACCGAATTTCTCTACAAGCCTCGACCACGATCAACGATGTCCGTCATCTGTATCCTACAAAACGAAGTGCGGGCATAGCCCGTGCAGGGGTGAGTACATGCTACTATGTAGGGACACCGAGACCCCCGAAGGTCTCCCAAAATCCACAAAGGAAAGATACAATCATGAAGTAACAACCCACATTACCTAGGTATATGCCCATACATACACCTAAGTCATCAATTCCCGTTCGGCTCCAACATCCGATCCCATGATCGATCACGTTCACAAAGAAGTACAACGCAATCCACACTGGATAACCCAACCCAATCCACATAGGAACGAAAGTCAATAAAATCGATGCTATTGATTGAATTCAAGACTCATCTCACATAGGTATACTTCTTCGGTGATAGAGATGATCAAAAATAGCCACTGATTCATCCAAGCTAGGACCCATGTAGGATACTAAACCATCCATGCTGCCGAACCCACATAGGATTTCAGCGTAGTCTTCATCGACGTCGAACCCACATAGGATTTCAGTACGGTCTTCATCGCTGCCGAACCCACATAGGATTTCAGTGCAGTCTTCATCGTCGTTGAACCCACATAGGCTTTTAGTGTGGTCTTCATCACTGCCAAACCCACATAGGATTTCAGTGTAGTCTTCATCGCCGTAGAACCAATACAGGATTTCAGTATGGTCCACATCATTTCCGAACCCACATAGGATTTCAGTGGAGTCTTCATCACCGTCGAACCCACATAGGATTTCAGTACGGTCTTCATCAATGCCGAACCTACATAAGATTTCAGTACTGTATTCTTCACCGTCGAACCCACATAGGATTTCAGTACGGTCTTCATCACTGTCGAAGCCACATAGGATTTCAGTGGAGTCTTCATCTCCGTCGCAGCCAGCTTTAGGGTTCCCGCACATAGCATTCTCGATTCCAGGAGGGTCCGCTCCACGAGCCAAGGTGTCGATACATAAACTGACACTTAGTCCGGATTTGATGTATCTCAGTGTTCCATCTCGACAAGAGGAACTCAACGTGATAGACGTCGCGCCAATCAGACGCCCGGTCTGAGAGTTATTGGCCTTTTCGTTCCAGGGACCTGGTTGATTATTAAGATAAACCAACCCGACCGCACTCCAACTATGTCCAAACCTCGAGCGGAGTAATCCAAAAGGTATTTCTCACTAAGAGGAATCCAAC
This sequence comes from Viscum album, assembly GCA_963277665.1. Taxonomy (NCBI): domain Eukaryota; kingdom Viridiplantae; phylum Streptophyta; class Magnoliopsida; order Santalales; family Viscaceae; genus Viscum; species Viscum album. Next base: position 1,560,175,292 of record OY728151.1, on the reverse strand, counting down.
AATGTTGACGACACGATGACTGAATTTCTGGAGCTCACGTTATAAGCGTTTCCGCTCGGAGGGCCCAGTTGGTTTTGTGTTCGAACCAACCTGGACATACACAAATTTCTCCGAAACCTTGAGTGTATTATATGGAAACGACCGTCTCGATCCAAGGATCGCATCGCAACTGACGGTGTGTCAATCGGAGGTCTGTAACCTATGATACAGGTGTTTGAACGGAACTGTCCGGAAATAGTGGTATTGAGCCCGGTCCGACCCGACCTAATACCCCCCTAGGTCGGCCCGAATCGGGTAGACCCAAACCGTGTCCGGGTCCGGGATATTAGGGCGTGGCCTGGCCCGGTGGGAGCAGCCCGGCCTGACCTGGGCGGCAGGGCCCGGTGCGGCCCGGGGCGGCTCGGCGCTGGCCGACCAGGGTTGGCTCGGCGCTGGCCGAGTGGACGCGCAAGGGGGTAGCTGCCCCCTTGATTGATGTTGCGACCCCCTCATGGGGGTTTCTCCTTGCCAGTGGACGCGGCCTATCACTGCATCACCCTCGGGTCTCGCGCGGCCGCGGGACCGCTTTCTTGCCGCCCCGGCTTCAGCCGCGGCGGTCCCTCCTGGCGGCGCGCCAGGATGCCGCCGACTCCGGCCGCCGGCACCGCCGTTCCAGCGAACGGTGCCGCCGGTGAAGTCTGCGGGCCACCAGAGCCGCCCAAGTGGTCCGTTCTTGCTCCTTTCTGCGCCTGGGGTCGTCTCGGGACCAGTATATTACTGTGATGGCCTCCAATCGCTCAACGGTCCCGTTTCATCATCGCCCAATGTTCTGCGCATCAAGAAAAGAGAATCGGTGGGTTCGGACTTGTTCATTGGTCTGCACCCACCGCGTTAGGGGATCAAACGATTTTCAACAAAATAAACACATGCCAAGGATATAATCCACATAAATTTAATTAAACCAACCCCCTACCTAATGGTGCCGTTAAACGAAAGTTCGTCGCGAAAAAGAACGTCGCAGAAGAATGTGTCACAGAAGAAGGTTTCGTAAGCATCGTCGGCGTCATGGAGAAGAGAATCATCGGTGTCGCGGTACATGGCGTCGCGTCATCGATCTCCGAGGATTCGTAGTTCTTCGTCATCCTTCTTTGGAGGCCGGTATTCTTCGTCGGCGACGGTGCGTTCTTCGCGTTCATCAATGTGGTTGAACGTTCTTCAAGACTTAGATCTTTCCTCTTCCAAATCTTGTCGTACAATGAAACATCCTAATAAAATAAGGCTTTTCATAATTTTATTTCTCATTCCAAATATTTTTTAAATTCAAAAACATATTACAATTTAATTATCGAGTGTTGACCAATTAATAAGGCGTTTAATAATTTAATTAAACGCTAGAGTTCACTTGGCATTAAAGAGGGGGTGCGGGTGAGTTACCATATTAAATTCATGTGGGAGGTAAAAGGAAAAAAGGGGGTGGGGCTCATGTGGGCCCTACTTCAATAATGTCCTTCCTAGGGTAGTTAGGAACTAGTGGGTCCCACCCAAAGCTCCAAGAATGGGGTTAAGCTACCTTAAATAAAAATAAAATTGCTTGCAAAAATTTTATTTTTATTCCATAGTTAACCCAATTAAATAATAACCTCACCCAACGAAATGAAACTCCGAAAAAGGTGTTATTAAGCAATTACTGGCATTGTGGTTCCATTGGTGCCCTTAGATTTCGATTCCGAGCACCGGTTCAAAAGTTAGGAAAACACCCTCGTTCGTTTACTGAACGTACCTGAGCTAAACTTCGGAAATTGATTCTGGGAAAACCGAGCCTCGGAATCTGGTGCCGTCAGAAAATACGTTCTTGTAAAATCCCAAAACAAAATTAAGAAAAAAAATTCCTTGAATTTTACAGGTCTTATAGAAACCATTTTATAGTGAAATATAAATTTTATACTGATAATTGACAAATTGAGGCATAACAGGAAAATCATGTTTTGGGATGAGGTGAATGTAACACCATGAGATTTTATAAGATATATTGACTTTTTATATCTTATTATACACAACAGAGTATTATCTTTTAGTATACACAACACTATTATCATCTTGAGTTACAAGCAAGAGTATCCTTCGTCGATAGCTTGCGTTGTACGATATACAGAGTTTCACTAAACAACGATATATATTTTTAAAAAATTATTATTTAATGGGATATAAACTAGACATTATGATATTATTAACCTTATTTGGAATTTTATATAATGTTAAAAAATATCTTATGTATTTTCTTTACATGATATAAGAACAAGTTCATTTTTAGGTAAAAAAGATTTTTTTGAAACATTCAGTTCTTCCACCTTTTGATGGAGTAACCATGTTTAATTTAGTTAATAACACTTTTATATATTATATTTGGCAAATTAACCTTCATATTTGGAATCAGGAGAGAAAAATTTATGTATGTTAAATTTTCAGTATTTATTTGATAAAATTTTTATTTTAATGAATACTGAAAATACATCATTTAAATTCAGAACGACATTTTCTTCTAATTTATTAATATATTAAGATTTAATTTTAATTTGTTTTAAACTGTAATTGGATTATATTTTTATCATTTAATCTAATGATGGTAATCATATGTTATTTCACTTATAAATTGGTCATAAACACGTGTCAGGCTTTTGATATTTATTACTTCATAACAACCCACATTTTGGTTTTGTCATTTAGAATTAATATTAAATTAGTTACTAAATATTCTATGTTTTGAATTAGGAAAAATGGATTTCCTATTTGGAATCATATGGTTCAAATTGTGTGAATAGATATCTTTTATATTTGGGTATCTTGAGTAGTTACTTGAATAATTATTTTATTTACTGTGGTTAAAGGATAAATTTGGTAAAGAAGGTTAATAATTAATATTATAATAAAATTAAACTACCCTAATACATGTTCTAATCCTATAGGATGATATTTTTCTAACTACTAGGGATCCTTGGGTCGATTTTGGGCCCCCATGGTACCACTTGGATGTGAAAATGGCATTTTATATGATTTAATTAAATGTAAAGATAAATATGCCATAAAATTGTATCTTCTTAATAAAAATAATTTTATATTGGGTTATACATATAATAAATTAGACTATAAATATTAAATGGAAATTTAAAAATATTTCCTACATCATGGTATTTTGTTAATTATTTTTAGACACCAAATAAATAAATTTACTTATGATAAAATTATTATGTAATGATTACATTACTAAATAATGATTTAAATAAATGAGATTATTAATATAAAATTAAATTTTAAAAAAAAATTATTATTCCATCCACGAATTTCATAGATGAGTATGACTTTTTATCATTAAATTAATGATGTTTTTTTGAATTAATCATGTTGTTTTGGATTTCTAAAAAGTCCTGAAATGAATAGTATAAAAATTAACATAAATGAGTTTTTGAAACAAATGCTATTTAATTATATCTTATAATAGTCCGAAAAATAAATTTTTTTCCCTAATTACTTATATAATTTTTAACATTTCATTAGTGAATCACTTGGTGTTCGATTGGTATTTTATGGTAATTATATTAACAATAGATTATGAAAATATAAGAAGACATAGTAAGAGTTAAATTAGTTAACTAAGGGTTAATGCTAAAAGATATGGCTATATTTGTGAACTAAACCTGTCTAAAAAATATTGGTTGATAGAATTTATAACAGCCCCAAAAATTATATTATAATAAAAAAATATTTCAATACCTTCCTAAAGTGCCGCTCCTCCACTCTTATAAGAAGGGAACCTTCTCCCTCTTCTCTTCACTCAATTTTGAGACTTCAATCTCAGAAAAAACCAATCCCATTTCTCTTATCTACTACCATCGTAACATTAGAAAGGTTTTGGTCTTCTAAAAAGTCCATCTATAGTTCCATTAATATGGTCTCTAAAGAGAGCCCGTCAAAGAAGAGGTAATCCCCTCATCTGATTCTTTCATATTCATTTCTACATCTACATCTACTTCATTAGTTTATCATTATAAAATAACATCCCCAGTAGAACTTATATATTGAGATTTTATTATAATTATGAAACTAACATATTCAACTTTCTATCCATCTTATGGAAAATGAAATCACCATGATTGTATAAATATAACTTATCATCTCCACGCCATGGTGTAATATGTTTGTCACCACCTCCATCCTTGGATGGGTATAAAAATGGATGTAATTACTATATATGATTATTATAAAATGATATTGATTCAAAAATACAGTCCGTCATAAAATTAAATACCATTCATGAGTTTTGGGTATGATATCATTTCTTCTGCATACATATGGCTTACCGTCTCTACAACACGATGAGATTCATTTTCCACATTAACCATTAATGGATGATTATAAAGTATATATAACAAATAATCATTAAATATATTACATAATAATACTATATTTATGAATATATATATATATATGACATTTACATTCTTCCATTCAATCCAATAAGGGAATAAAAACATCGTTCATTCGTACGTACTGCCTAACGTCTCCTGGAATGATGTATTCAATTTCATTTATCTATATATTAAATATATATTTATATACTGAATATATATGGCATATAAATCATGTTTTACATTCTAGAAGAATGTAGATCATGATCTATGTAATAATATCATGAATAAAAAGTCAAAACATGTATGATAAAAGATAATTTTGCAATATCATTTTTTTCTGAGATTGTTTATATGTAAGTATTTACTGGGGAAATATTTATCCTCCAAGTCCATGTTTACTAAAAAAGCTATCATTAAATGGTTAATATTACTATATTTATTTTTTAAGTCACATTTACCCATATTTTACTTTTACTACATGATATGGAATGAATCATTCTTTTATTTGACATACAATGTACTTTTTCACTTTTCTAGAACAAGTACGAGGAGAATGATTTTTAATTTATACGGAATGAATGGATTTTTATAGTTTCATGATGGATTATTTCAATGAAGATTCATCTTCAATATCTCAAGATTAATTTCAACTAAAATCGTTCTTTTAAATTTGTGTGGCATTTTGAAAAAATTAATCCTTTTTTCAGATAGAAGGATATTTCATCAAGAACTAAGTTTAAGTGGTTTATCAAAATTATTTTCCATATAAGATGGAAATATTTAAATACTATTTTTTTTTATCTCTATTATTACTATTATTTAATTCTTTTAATGATGGTATGGTATTTTTTATGATTATGTTATGATGGAATTATGTTTAATAAAATCCATTTAATTTCTTGGGTTTTTCTATGATGAATGATTTATGTTTTTATGCATCATGTTAGAATGAATTAATTATGAGGTTGGTGGGACCTATATGTCCCTCCAATTTATTGGGTAAAGGTTTATATCTCATTATATAAACATCACTGTAATGAAAAGTACATTTGGTTCAGTAATAAATGGCTGGAATGTAAGTAAACCCGGTTCAGTAATGGACTTTGTCTACGATGAATTTCATTCCAGCAATGCCTTGTCTACTATGGAAATCATATTCTGTTCTTATTAGTATTCCATAAATAAATTTTTTTACCAATGAAATTCTATCATGGATAATGTATTTAATGAAATTTTCCTTAAATACTTCCATGATTTATTTCACGACTCATGATTTTGAATTTTAGACATTATGCTCATGTTTTTACGCTCAAATGATTATTATTATGTTATGTTCTCCATGTTTAGCCTTACTGAGCATTTTATCTCAACATATTAATGTTTTATTTTTCACCTAATATAATGAATGGTATTATGTAGGAATAAAAAAGGGGAAGATCCTTATAGAAGATGATAAATATCATTCACTACATTAGAAGATTATGTCCAATTTTCCAAAGACACTAAACTAATACTGTCTTTCGGAAAATATTTTGTATAATGTATTATGTATTCTAAAAAATAAATTTAATTTCCATTTAAATTAATCTAGGGCCGTTAGAGTTGTATCATAGTAATGATTATTCAACCATTGGATACTAGAATACAAAATCTTTAGTGGGATCCCTAGAGATATTTCTATGGTATGACATCAGATGTCCCTAAGGGTATTCTTAACTAGAGGTTATTATCCTTGAATTATGGTAATGAACCTGAATAACCTATGATGAAAACTAAGATGTTTTATATTTAATTTAAACCCCCTTTATTATATTTTTTCATAGTACGCTTTTCGTCTCTCACACAATTATTTTCAGATTTTAGATAATGGCTGGAAATTGGCGGATTCAGGTTAATGGAGAACATGATGAATAGTAGAATGTTATTCTTAATGAGAAAGCAAATAATATGAGTGTTGTAATGAATAATTTCATAAGAACTCTTAACCAGTAATTTCATAATATGGTCAATAATCTAAACATTGGTGAGTGTCCGGAAGCAACTAATAAGAGAAAGATCGAGTTTCATAGTGATCATATAGGAAAGAAAGTTCAATTTTCCTCAATGAAATCATGTGGGAAGAGGCATCAAGGATAATGTATAAAAGGAAGAAGAATATGATTTGGGTGTCAAAAAGGAAATAATGCCATTAATTTCAATGGAAACGTTTTTATTAACACAATGGACATAGATAATTGTATTCCTAAGACATCAACAATGGTAAAATGTTTTAAATATGGAATTTATGGGGATTTTTAAAATATATGCCCTATGGTAATATACCATGAAGAGAATAAGCATGGTCATATTGGAAGTATTTATGTTGTTGATGCTGACAAGACTACAAATGATATATGAGATGAAATAAGTGTTGAGGAATAAAACGATAAAGCTCGGTCAATGGATTAAAAAGATAATGGAATGATTTCATGTTTATCAAGAATAATTTATGGATACATGGAATATAGATATATCTATTTATTGTTACACAATTGTTTTTACTTATGTTTTTGAATGTATATGTTGAATTGTAATGGTAATCATGATAGGTAATTTAGATATTTTTTGAAAACACATGATATGCGCATAATGAAGGGACAAAGAGATAATGAAATGTTTGATATTATTAATTCCCTCATGACTAATATATGGACAATGTGATATCATGGGTGGTGTATAATAATTTTTGGGATTTTTGGTATGTTGAAAGAGTTAACTTTTTACAACATTAATGTTTTCACTATGGTTCTATGGTAATTCATGTTTCAAGCGAATACAAGATAATGGTATTCACATGTTTGGAATGTGACAACCAAGGGCTGCCAAATAAGACATAAGAGGAAAATGTTAGCTAGATTTAGTTCACCTCCTTCTTATGTATTATATTTTCAGTATTTATAATGATTTTTATATTATACATTTATGAATAGTACATGTTATATTCTAATTGATGTTTGTTAGATTAATTTATTATCACAATATAGGTTGACTTATTCATATTTGACAACCTATTGAAACCCTTCTGTTGAGACAGATGGAATAACATATCATTATATCGCGTGGTCTTCTATTTCTTCATTAATGAAAAATTCATCTGCATTTTTTTAATTAGAGATGATGTGGAAATTGTTTAGGGAACCACCAATGGTGATATTGTGCTAAAATCATGTATGTATTTCTCCTCATGTAAAAATTCAACAACTTTTGGAAAATGATCATGAAACCAAAAATGATATCCATGTACTTTATTATCCAATGAATCATATAATCTCTTAAATCATCACAAATTTATGGATTTAATTTTGCTATCTTTCTCAATATCATATTCTCTAAAACTATCCATCAGTACTTAATGGTTAGATTTCTCTTCCATATCCATGTTTTCACTTCTCACATATGTTTTCCTATTTTGAAACCTAATGATGAGTTACGTTGGGTAACCATTATGTTTATAACATTCCTTTTTTGAAATGAAGTTGTAGTATTCCTTTTTATGATTTGGGTTTCCCTGAATGAAACATTCATGTAGAAAACAATTTATTGACCCGACGTATTTCGAGGGTAATATTCATTTTATTGGGGGTAGAATGTAACACCTATATATTTTATGGGATATATTCTATTTAGTTTATTTGATTTAATATGATAAGAAATGCCATATTAGCATTCTGTATAAGAATCACTATTCTTAGCTTGTGTAAAATGCTAGAACAACCATCCTCGATCGCTTGTATTGTACGCCATACCTAGTTTCCCAAAAAAACAATATATTAATAAAATATTATTATTTAATAAGATATGAACAAGTTGTTTTAAATATTATAAGTGAAATTTTAAATTTTATATAACATTAATGTTTAAATTATGTATTTTCTAGACATGATATAGGAACATGAACATTTTTTTTATAAAAGTTATATTTTTGAAATAATTCAGTTTTGCCACATTTTGATCATCCACCAATTTTAAATGTAGTTTTAACACTTTTCTATATTCTATTTTACAAAATAAATTTCATCTTTATAAGCATGACATAAAAATTTAGTTTTTATGAATTTTTGGTATTTCTATGATAAAATTTAAATTTTAATGAATAGTGAAAAAACATAATTTTAATTCAAAAATTTCATTTCATCTAATTTATTTATATAGTTAAAATATCATTTAAATTTGTTTTAATGTTTAATTATATTATAGTATTATCATTTAATCCAATTTTTGTCATGTAAATTAATTTCTCATTTAAACACGACACAAACACATGTCAATATTTTGATAGTTATTATTTCTTAAAACCTGTTTTTTGGTTTGGACAACAGGAATTATTTTTAAATTAATTACTGCAATTTTTGTCTTATGAATTTGAAAAATGTATTCTATGTTTGGAATCATATTGTTCAAATTTTATAAATAGGTATTGTTTATATTTGGACATAGTGAATAGTAACTTCAGTAAATATTTTATTTCCATGCTTAAAAGCTAAATCTGGTAAATAATGGTAAAAATAATATTATAATAATATTAATCTACCCTAACACGTGTCCAAAACCTATTGGATGAGATTTTTATGACCATGGGAATTGATGGGTTGATTTTGGGATCTCATGGAACCACTTGGATGTATAAATGACATTTTATAAATATTAATTTAATGTAAAGAGAAATATGACATAAACTTGTATCTTTTTAATAAAACAATTTTAATATGGTGTTATACATAAGATAAATTCGACAATGAATAGTTTTTAAAAATATAAAAATATTTCTCAGCATCATGCTATTTTATTTATAATTTTTATACACCAAATAAATTAATTTAATTATGAAAAAATGATGATATAGTGATTACCTTATTAATGAATGATTTAAATAAATTAGATATAAATATTAAAATAAAATTATTTTTTATTTTTTATTCCATACAAGATTTTAAATATTTTTTTGTATTTTTTTTCCTTTAATCAATGATTTTTTTTCGAAATAATCATGTTTTTATGGATTTTTTGGATGTCATGATATGAATAGTATAAAAATTGACATAAATTATTTTTTAAAATAAATACAATTTTATTCAATGACATAACAGTACAAAAAATCTATAATTCGTCCAAATGACTTAGACAACGTTTAAAATTTCATTAATGAACTAATTGAGGCTTGAATGTAATTTTATTGTAACTATGTTAACCATACAGTATGAATATTCAATAATACATGGTAAGAGTTAAATTAGTTTACTTCGGGTTAAAGGTAAAAGATATGGTTAAATTTGAGACCTAAAATTGTATAAAACCTATTGGTTTTGAATATTTATAAAAATATACATTTTATATTTTTATTAAATTATTTTTGGACCCTTAAAAAATAATTATTTTATATTAAAATAATATTTCAATACAATATGAAAGTTCCCCCTCCACCACTCTTATAAAAAGGACACCTCATCCCTCTCATATTCACTCTATTTTGAGCATTAATGCTTGAAAACCCCTTCCAATTAATATTCTAATATTTACTTCATACATTCTAGAAGCTATGTTTTTCTCAAAAGGCCAACTCTAGTTCTATTAATAGGGGATCTAAAGAGAGAACGTCAAAGAAAGGTAATCCCCTATAACGATTCATTCATATTTATTTCTACTTATAATTATACTTAATGAGTTGTTTTATTTTAAAATATTAAATCATGTAGAAATAATATTATTAGATGTTATTATAATTATGAAACATCTATATTCAACTTTTTATCCATCTTATGAAAAACAAAATTACTATGTGTGCATAATTAAGGCTTATTGTCTCCATGTCATGGTGTAATCTGTTTATCACCAACACCTTACATGGATTGGAATAAAAATGGATGTCATAACTATATATTATTATTAAAAAAAATTATTCTGAAATATAGTACTCCAACAAATTTAATGCAATTAAATAATTATGGTAATGATATCGTCGCTCGTGCCTACGTACAATACATTGTCTCCACGACATGATGATATTCATTCTCCACGTTAACAATTCAAAATGATTATATAGTATATATAATAAATAATCATGAAATATATGGAATATTAATGCTACTATATATATATATATTAATTTACTAACTTCCATTCAATTCAATAAGGAAACGAAAATACCATTCAAGCGTACGTACGGCCTACTGACCACATGAACGGTGTTTTCCATTTAATTTATCTATATTATATATATATATATAGTGAATATATATGATATATGAATCATGTTTTACATTTTGGATGTAATAAAATCAAGATCTATGTAATAATATCTTGAATACCAAGTATAATCATGTACGATAAATAAAACGATTATGAACCAAAATGTTCCATTAACATTGAATTGACAAATGAACGGGTAATATAAAGTCATATATAAATCATATTTGATATCATAAATATTATAATGGTTCTGTTATAAGATAATAATTTTTTTAAACCCAATATACCAGAGTTTCATACACATACCAAAGAAATCATACCTAAGGAAAGGGATAATTTTGCAAACTCATTTTTATCTGAGATTGTTTATATGTAAGTATTTACTGGGGATATATTTATCATCTATGCATGTGTTTTCTAAAAATGTTATCATAAAATGTTTACAATTATTATCTTTATGTGTAATGAAATTTTGTACCATTTTTTTCTTTTACTACTTGGTATGTAAGGAATCATTCTTTTGATTACCATACATGGAACGTTTTGACTATTCCAAAAATAGTACAAGGAGAATGTTTTTTAACTTATATGGAATGAATGCATTCTTATGATTTTATGAAGTCTAATTTCCATTATGCTTCCACTATAGTATCTCATTTTTATTTTCACCTAAATTTTTTTTCTTATACATTTGTGTTCAATTTTGAGAAAAGAAAACATTATTGAACAAGAAGGGATATTTTACTAAAGAAATAATTTCATGTGGTTTATCAAAATTATATACCATGTCTGATAACACTCTTTAAATAGTGTTATGTTTTTATCCCTTTTATTAATATGATTTTATTTTGTCAATAAAGGAATTTTATTTTATGTGGATTATATTATTATGGAATGATGTCCAAATTAACCAATTTTATTTTTTGGGTTTTGCACTGATGAATGATTTCTATTTTTTCATCACATGTACGAATGATTTAATTATGATATTAGTGGGACCTATATATCCCTCTAATGCATTGGGTAATGATTTATATCTCATGATATATATATGAACTTAACCGAAACTATATCTGGTTCAGTAATACATGGATGGAATGGAATGTAAACTGTGTATAGTAATGGACTTTGTCCACTATAATGGTCTTGGTATCAATGCCTCGACTACTCTAAAAATAATATTATGTGATTATTAGTTTTCCACAATTATATTTTTTATTTAAATGTAATTCTATCATAATTAATGTTCCTTTATGATCTCTTCCATTCATTCTTCCAAGATTTTTTCTAGGGCTCCATATTTTGATGTTTAAACTTTATGCTCATGATTATATGTTCAAATGTTTATGGTTTGTTTTATGTTCTCCATGGTTACCATTACTGAGCATTTTAGTACCCCATTTTTAGGTTTTCTTTTCCCCAGGATATAACGATATGTTTTAGGTAGGAAACAAATAGGGGAAGATCAATGTGAGAGATGGGAAGATCTTTCACCAAGTTAGATGACTATGTACGTGTTTCAAATGACACTAAACTAATACGGTATTCATGAAAGTATTTTTTGTAATGTATTATGTATTCCAAAAAAGAAATGTAATGTCCATTTACATCAAGAGGTGGTCGTTAGAGTAAAGATAATTTTTACTCATCTATATTTACTTATAGACCATTTCAGTTTCGTATCAAAACAATATGAATGTGTTTTATCCGTTTTGAGTTTACCACTTTTCTTTTTTAGAAAAAAATATTGTAATATTTAAACAAAAAGTAACAATTGGATCAATTCTAGTCACACCATAATTCATATTGAGGTTCATATGATTATTACATATCCCAAATTATATATAAATCATTTTTATAGTATATCAAAATGATTAATATTTTTTTGTTTATTTTTGAGTATGCCACTTGGGTTTCATAATAAAATGAAATTTTAATCTAGAGAGATAAACATTGAGTCATTACAATTACCCCATGTGTAGGCTTCACATGGGGATGATTAATACATGAAAAAATTATTTATAAATCATTTTTATTAACTTATCATGATATTCTGAGTGTGTTTTCTTTTTTTAGTGAGTGACTCGTTTTGTAGTAAAATGCCATGTTCAAACTGATAATAGACACCTTGTGTCATACTCGGCACACCATATATCAGATTTCTTTGAGGCTGTTTTCTATACATCCCAAATGACATATGAATCATTTTTGAAAATTATTAAAATAATAAAAATGATTTTTCATAGTTTTTAGTTTGTCAGTTATCCTTTTTTGTAAAAATGTTGTCAATTTAAAATAAAAATACACATTCAGATCCATTCTAGTCTCAATGTGCAACATATTTAGGTGATGTTTATTCATACACATTCTAAAAGACATATGGACGATTTCCAAAATTTATGAGAACAATATAAATTTATTATTATCTCTTATGTGTATTCAAATTGTATTTTTTAGTAAAATTAATGTCAATTTAAAATAAAAACATGCACATGAAGTCATATAGGGCACACCATGCATTATATTGTGGTTAAGACGATTCATAACCATCCAAAATGTCCAATATAATTTTGTTTTTCAAAAATATCAGTATAATCTGAATTTGTTTCATGGTTTTGAGAATTCCAATTGAACTTTTATTAAAATTAATGCCAATATTAAACAAAAAGATGCCCTTAGTGTCATACCGGTATCACCATCCATCAGGATGAGGTGAGGATGATTCCTAAATGTCTAAAATTAAATATGTATTATTTTTTAAATTATCAAAATCATAAAAATTCATCTACTCATTTTTGTGAATCCCACTTCTGATTCATATAAAAATTAATGTCAATATAAAATAAAATGATGCAGTTGGAGTCATATCAGGATCATTGTGTGTTGGATTGAGTATCAAATGATGGATACACATACATAATTCCATATAAGTCATTTTACTAATGTATCATAATAATTTAAATTTTTATCCTTTGTTTGGACTGTATCAGATTTCTTTTATTAAAAATAATGTTAATTTTAAATAAAAAGACACACTATGAGTCATATCAGTCATATAGTCTATCAGATAGTGCTATGGATGACACTTACACATCCCAAATGACATATTGATCATTTTAATAATGGATTAAAATAATAATTATTATTCTTCTCATTTTTTAGTATGCCTCTTCTCTTTATTAGTAAAATTATTGTCAAAGTAAAATAAAAATACACACATGGATTCATACTGGTGCACCGTTCATTATATTGAGTTAAGGATAATTACTACATATCCAAAATAACATATTAATCATTTTTCCAATGTATAAAAATAATCCAAACGAATTTTCATAGTTTTGAGTATGCAAGTTCTGTTTTTTTAGAAAAATTGTAATCAATTTTAAATAAATAGTCACACTCGGAGTTATATTAGGAACACCTTGAACATGATTTAGGTGAGACTGATTACAGAACAACCCAAATTAAATTTATATTGATTTACTAATGTTTCCAAAAAATTCAATTTTTTTCATGTTTTTGAGTATGATAGTTTTCTTTTAAGTAAAATTAATGTCAATTTTAAATAAAAAGAATAGCATTGAGTCATACTAGTCTCACCATGCATCGGGTTGAGGTGAGGCTAATTCATAAATTTCCCAACTGACATATAGTTCATTTTCCTATTATATCAAACAACTCTGAATGGTTTTTCTCTATTTTGAGATTGATAATTTATTTTTAGCAAAATTATCAGTAATTTTAAATAAAACGAAGCACATTAATTAATATTAGATACATTGTGCATCAAATTGATGCACGAATGATTCCTACTAATCCAAAATTTCTTAGGATTTTTTTTATTGTAAAAAAAATTGAATATTATTTCTTGGTTTAGAGTATGCCACTTCTATTTAATTGTGATATTAAAGTCAATTTTACATAAAAACACCATTACAGACATACTAGGAACACTATGCATCATGTTGTCGGCCTGATGATTTCTACACATACCAAATTACATATGTATCATTTCCCTAATGTATAAAAATAATATAAAAGTGTTTTCTTGGTTTTTTAATATTTTAGTTTTCATTTTAATTTAAATTATTGTTAATTTGAAATAAAAAGACACACATGGGGTATTTCCGAGCACACCATGTGTCAAAATGAGGTTTGGATAATATCAAAACATCCCAAATGACATATGGTTCATTTTCATAATTTCATAAAAAATGAAAATATATTTTCTCATTTTTGAGTATGTTAGATTCCTTTATTAATAAAAATAAAGTCGCTTTTAAATAAATGATGGAATTTGTGTCATACCTACCACATTATGTGTCAAATTTAGGATTAGATAACTCATAGAGATCCTAGATGAATTATGGATAACTTTCATAATATATAAAAACAATATAATTGGTTTTTATTTGTTTTGATTATGCCACAATGTTTTACTAAAATTCCATTTTAAATTGGAAACAGACACTTTGAGTCATGTTGGGTCTACCATGTATCTCATTGTTATATGGTTAATTATATCATGTATTTTTATCTTAAAATTTATTCCACACTCTGATTCATCTAAAAATTATATAATTTGAGAAACTATAAATTTTAATGAATTGTTGAATAAAAACAAAATTTCATCGTCATGAGTGAATCATCATTGATGAGTGCATGAAATAATTTTTTTTCAATATGCCACCTATACCATGATCGCATTGGATATTATATTAAGTGTGAATAATTTTGAACACTTTTCAAATGTTTTTCATACACAAAACCTTAATATGATCCTCATTTTACTTCATTTCCCAATATTTTTATTGTTTGAAAGTCAACACCTAGTCTCCCCATCCACCTCGGTCTCCGCCTAGGCCTCCATCTCGTCATCTGACTCACCCTTTCTATTGGCCTTATACTCTAACTCTGACTCCACCTCGGTCTCCAACTCAACCTCAGTTTTTTCCTCCACATATTATAGAAACACCATCCCTGACTCTACCACTAAAATTTCCCTAAAACATTTGTTTGTATGTTAGTGAATATACAAAAAGTGATTTCCACCATTATACATCTCCATGAGAAAGACTTTACAAATTATATATAAGAATTCTGAATGTAGTGTTTCACACCAAAAATATCTTTAATTGATTATATTTCATTCTAGATCAGAAACATCAGAGGTAGTCCCCAGCATTTTTTCCATCATACATTCTAACATCATGTACCATACCACGTCATCTATAAACAAATATATTTCATCTTTGGAATACAGTGGCTATTGGAAATATACATATTACTGAGATAATATAGAAAAATAAATTTATTTTAAATTTATTTTAAAAAAAAGTTCTTCACTGTTGTAAATTACCTGTTGGGGGATGTTAGTCATTTCATTATTTATGATCTCTCTCATAAATTTTAAAAAATATATATCCATGGTCGGTTCCATAATATTTCTTTAGAAACAATATAAACCTTTAAATGAATTAAAAAATTATTTTGTAATCTGTTTTATTGATAAATATATATATACACATTAATATTCATCCATTTTAAATTATCCACATGATTTAAAACATTAGACATCGACTTCATTCCATGATTTTGTGTATATTTGGAGTTCTTTATATCAAAATAAAATTTTTGTCAAAAAATAGATTGTAAAATATAATTTGATATTTATCAATAAAAATTTGATTGTAGTGTATTAAAAATTCATTACACACATAATGTGGGCCATTATTGTTTGATATCGCTTCATTGGATCCAAAATAAATAAATACATCGTGTATCTAGATGGGATGCAATCAATATCCACTTTTCCCTAAAAAACAAAAATATTTTTTGTAATGAAAAAAATTGAAATTATATTTAATTTTATTAGATTTTATAGTATTACTTTATCATTTTAGGCATCAATAAGAGTCTATAATCTATATGTTTTTTCAAAACACTTCATGTACATTTTATTTCTTCTTCATAACCTATTCATTATACAATGTATGATTTATTGTAGAAATGAATCATGGATTTATGACTGAGAATCATGCTACACGTAGTTCTAAATTTATACATGAGTGATATTAAAAACTATAGAAAACATATAAAATGGATATCTGTTAACATTATATAAAATTAAAAATAAGGTTAAAAATATTCATAATGTCTAGTTTATATCCTAATAAACTATAATATTTTAAAAAGATATATCATTGTTTAGTGAAACTCGGTATATCGTACAATGCAAGCTATCGACGAAGGTTACTCTTGCTTGTAACTCAAAATAAGGTTAATTATTTCTCATTTCACATATTAATGAATATAGTCTATATTCCCAACATTATAATGCACATATAACTAACCGGTGGGTAGGGATTTTTTTCCCCTCATCATCCCAAATATGTAACTTCGTTATAAGAGTTTGAAAGCCTCTATGGAATTTTATGATGACCATTAAAACAAATATCATTAAGAAATATTATGAAATAACAATATTTATATGGGATGATGAAAAAAAAATCAACCTTTTATTTTCTAAATTTTCATTAAAATAATTAATTTATATTGGAACTTTACTTATTTTTCTGTAAAAAGGGTTTTATTCATTATAGAATATACATGGTGCCAATAATCGAAATAAATCAGCACATTCATCCTCACTATTACCCCTGATAACTAATGAACATCATCTTAGTGGCATCAATAGTTTAACAACATTGACACCTAACAATCTTATATCTTATTCCCTAACTTATAGCATTGCTAATTTTATTCCACACTATGATGTTGCATCGTTGTTGTTTTTTTCACCATCAATCTGTTAATACCCAAATAATTCTGTGGTTTCATCATCAATCGTATATTCCCTATCATGATTTGGAAACTCATCATGTGTTGAAGAAATTAACTACATGTGTAGTTATTCATTTAATTTTTCTTGAATAACAATAATGTAAACACATACAATGTTTTTGAGAAGGGATAAATGCATTCTCTATTAAAATCATGAAGAAATTTTTATCTCCATATTCATAATTTTTTTTTATAATTTCTAGTGTGTATCAATTTTAAATGAAATGTATAATTGAATTTAGGAAAATAATTACTCCTAAATAGTTATTATTTCAGTTTAATGGTTGAGACTCATCTTCTATATCTTATGGTCATGCAACTATTTTTTCTTTAAATACTCTGATTAGTATTCATCCCATACTAGTCAGTGATGATAATTATATATCATTACTGTTCATAGTAGTACAAGAAACATAGAATAATGTGTGATGAGTAAAATGTAACTATAATGACCCAGCCCGAGTCAACACTATACTGGTTACCTGAGCCAGTCTGCATCATGTCCCGAGGGGTATTCCCCATCCCCTTGGGATGGTAACTACTTCCATACATCAAAATTAAAAAATTATGAATGATTTGGCACGTAAATAAAATACAAGAAAATAAAAACATGTTAATAGTAAAAATGAAATATTGAAGCGGAATGAATGTAAAATTTCACATACCTCTATGTGGCCTCCTATGTCACCACAAGACTCGGAACGCAGTTCTATTAGGGAGTACTCCAACACTAATGGAACCCAAAACTGAAATGATATAGTATGAGTGAGTACCAAAATGGTTATTAGTAAATCCTAATAGAGTTTATTCCATTATTTTCTCAAATAAAATTACATTGATACTAGTTTGAAATGCATTTAAAAACAAACAAGCAACATTATCTATTTCCCCAAATTTTAAAACATGTTACAAGAAGGGAAAAGGGGAATTGTTATTTCTTTTCAAACATCCACATAGATATATTATTTTACCAACCAAAAATTGATAGTTTTACATATAAAATCCAAAACCAGGTACGAGGAATATTAATGTACATGACGAGGGAAACAACACTAGTAATACTTGTAATGAGGAAAAAAGGTAAATCCTAGGAACTCATAGGAAGAGCAGAACAAACCAATACATGTGACTCATCCTAAAGGAATTCCCTACTAGATGGCATCATAATAACTAAATGCTCATCCACCCTAACCCATGACTAAATGAGGGGCCCAATCCCATAGCAATTAACCTATGTATCTACATTCTATGGTTCACTAGTATTATGTAATCAATCTATTGCAGCAATCATTCTCAGTAAACTCATTGCTATACTAGGATTCCACATACATTTTATAAGGGGGTGTTCCATGAAATTCAAAAAAAACCAGTAGGATATGTATACAATCAATCACAACACACAATTATTCATCGCCCCAACCACCACAACGGATTTTCCCTTGGTCACAATAATTATGACTCCATGAAGCCCCATACCGAGGACACTTCCATATCAAGATCAAAAAACAAGGGAAAACACATTACTCTTGTGGGGTTTTACAAAAACAATTTCATTGATTCCAAACAGCCCTCATGTAGTTTTGAAATATCAAACCCATTCCATGTAACCATACCATAAGTTGCAACCCTTCCTTTGTCATGAACCATTCAAGGAATATTTACCAAAACATTTTAAGAGAAACATTTTCAAAATATAATGAACCCATTTTCACTAATCCATTGAAAAAAATTCATTTAGATTCAACCCCACAGTCAAACATTACAAATTGACCATATGGGCCATTATCTATATTCCAAATTACCTTAAAACCATTTCTAAATTGAACACAATGCATTATAAAGGTGCCAAACATGCATTCAACAAATTATAGAAGAAATATACTTTTTCATCAACACCAATAATGTCTTCACTTTCTATCCTTTTTGAACCACCTTATGTCATTTTAAAACCCATAGGACCACATATGAAAAGAATAAATAAAAGGGTGAGGAAGAATTTCTTCATATAAAACCATGATTTGAGGAAAGGACACCTCAAAATGTAATTATAATTTGAAGGCCCATCCATGGTTGCACTCTGTGCAACCTTGGATGTTTCAAATCCAATCTCATAATAAGAGACCATTTCTAATTCATTTTTGATGAAACTACACACACACAGACACATCATCCACTAACACATGAAAAAGTTTCATCAAGTGACAAGTCTCTTAAAGACACAGAACACAAAAAAAATTGATTTCTATAAAAAATGCCTCTCTGTAAAAACACCCACAAAAATATCCAACAAAACCATTTGGTTGAACCATAAAATTACTCCAACCCAAATGGAATTTCAATTACATGTGGATAAATAGAATAGTATAAAAAAAACTATCTTTAATCAATCAACCTAACAAGAATACACTACAAAAAAATTTCTTAGTATGTAACATAGGTGTGAAACATTTTCTAGGAATTGAATACTAAAACACACGTATCACATGGAATGAAGATAGAAGAATGGGATATGTAGACTCAGATCTCAATGAATAAGAAAGCCAGAAATTTCTAACTCACGCAACAGTCCACTCGCACTCACACACTTCCACATATGTATATATATATATATATACCTTTAAACCGACACACATGTTCCACACTCCATGATGGAACATGCACTTTGATGAAATATATATATATATATATAAAGATATGTACATATCAATTCCTAGGAATATATGTGCACCAACTTGGAATCAATCTCAACACCATGCAAAAATTCCTGGAACCCCATATTAACACGTCATGTACTGATACACAAGCAATTAAACACCAAGGACTCACATTGACCATAAGACCATAAATTATGTGGTTCTAAACCAATTAGAAGGTTTAGATTCATACCAGAAAAAGAGATGCAGAACAATTTGAGTCAATCTGCCTCTCCCTTAGTGATGGATACTGGAACATTGACCAATGGGTCCCGATATATCCATTGCATACCCTAATAAAGGAAGAATACAACAATCACATATTATCCCATCCTTGGTGTTTCAATTGGATCAAAACTGTGTACAGAAAGAGAAACATAATTCCAATACGATGATTGTTTATACCATAGATGGTCTATCCTTGAAGAATCAGACCCCATTTATGGATGATCCGAGAGGAATTGACCATGATAGTAGGCGGGGATGTGCAGCCGGCCGCACCAAAGGGAGGGAAGACCACCAGAGGCATGCCATAGAAATGGATCAACGTTGTGATACTAGATGAAAATCCAATGGGTGAGGTGGGGGTGATTTCATCCTGCCAAGGGTTGCAGGTGGACGGGCCTCCGAAAGGAGCGGTGAAGGGGGGTGGGGTCGAAGTGGCTGTGTGTGCATCGCAGATGGGAGAAGAGGGGGGATTCCCCCACTTGGGATCCTTTTATTAATTTTCTAAAAATAATAATAAAATTTATTATTACAATAACAATAATAACATAATTATATTAATAACAAAAACAATGAGAAGATTAAAAATAATAATATTAATCATTTTATTTTAAAACCTTATGATGTTAATAATAATTATATTATAAATATATTAATGACAATCTTTATGATAATAATATAAATAATAATTATCTTATTAATAATAAAAAACATAATTATTATAATAATTATTTTAATATAATTAATCATTCACTATTTTTAGTTTTTGGATTTCATTTTTTAACTAATTTAATTATTTTTAGCATGGAGTAGGCCATGTAGTTTGGCCACATGGTTTGCCAGACCGGTCGCCAGATGATAAATGGAAATAAACTCACGTGATAATTTTAAAATATGAAAATTTTACCAAGGACTAAATCTAAAACTAAAGCATAAAAAAATAAGTTTCCAAGAAAAGAAATAAATAAAAGACGGTTCTGGGTCGGGGTTTAAAAGAAAAAAAATTAAATAATATATATGATGTAGATGAACCTATAGAGTATGATAGTTATCTATTTGTAAAATTTTATATTGTCATTTCATAATTTAAAATTTAAAATATATTCTGCAAATATGAATATTTATCTAACACTACAATGAGAACATCATCTTGTCCCCACTAAGCTGCACCAACTTTAATCTAGGTTACTATTCCTTTTTTCCTCACATGTATCTCAAATAAAAGAGCTCAATATCGACTAAGGTAAATGTGTATGATGTGAGGGTAAAAATAAACAATAAATACTAACATGGAACCAAAAATACACAACACTACCTATATTTAGTATATCTTCAATGTATTGAAACTCAAAACACACATGTATTTTTTGTTAATGTTTACTTAAAAGGCACCATACTAAGGTACATGATAGGTATGAAAAACCACAGTATCACATTTATGTTCTAATAAGATTGAATGAATCATGTAATACATATGTATGAAAGAGTGACATCTAAAATGAGATTACATACAACCAAAAAGGTCCCACTACCCAAAATATAAATAAAATGATTCATTTATGGCTTGTGAAACTATTTTTCTCATAATCTCTTATGTATTGTTTTTTCAGGCTATATTTATTTTCTCTTTTATGTTGTTAAAGTTGTTATGATAAATAATATGTCTTGGGTTCAATGATACTCAATGAAAAATTATCTATTAAAAAATTTAGGGTGTAAACCATTTCCATCCACACTATTAAACCATGAAAATTCACCACCTCCTAAGCACTCACATAACCTGTAGTAATTTATGGTATTTTTTCATAATTTTAATTTAACTGGGATTGACAGAGATGTTTAAAATGTCATTTAATTATTAAATGAAAATAGATTTATTCCAACAACAACATAGTTTGTATTCTAATCCCATTAGTGAGTGTAATAAAACTGTAGTTAACATCATATCAAAATTAAACTAAATTAATTTTTATTATTCTATAATGAGAAATTATATTGATTTATTTTACTGCATCAAAAAAAATTATATTTAAACTATAATAATTTAAATTAAACTTGAATAATATTCCAATATGTACTATGTAAATGGTTATTTATCATTATTGTTTATATTATATTCCAACTATTTATTCTGACATTCTTTTTATGTAGCACAATGGTGTAGAATTATATTATGTAATAATTGAAATAATTTTTTATTTTAACCATTTATGTAATTTTATTAGTCAAATTGGGTTTCATAGGAAACATGTGGTTAGATTTAAATTCTAATATAATTCATTTTTCTTATCTTAGTTATTCTACCATATTATAAAGAAATAAAATTATGGACACTTTTATAATATCATAATCCCTTCTTGATCAAATTTATAGCTATTTATTTTTCATTTAACACCTCATGGATCAATCATAATTTTAGTTTCAAAAAATACCCATTTGATGTGATTAATCAACAACAATCTCATATATTTATTCATTCCCCATTAATCAAAATATTATGAATATTCTCAACTATTTTTTATAGACAGATGGTTGTGAGGAATGGTTTTAAAAATGATCTATACATTTTTTATGCATAGAATATAGAAAAATTATATACATACATTCATTGTATATCCCAAATAAAAACATGATAAATGATTACATTTGTCTTCTAATGGATAAAAAATGAATGCAATGTTTAAATGGAATCTATTAACAATTCGACCTATGTAAATATATTATAATTCATAAAAATACAACTATTTTGGAGTTTTCAAAATTTAATTAATTTAACAATTGTCGCATAGATTTAGAAGGATATGAATCATACATATATATTTGAAAAATAGATCTAGGTAGATGCATTTATAAATACCTGTGATTCTATAATGGTTGGAATTACTAACCATTCACTTATTGTAAATGATTCCTCACCTATACTAACTAAAAAAACCCTAAAATCATCAAAATCAAATTCATAACCATCAAAAAATAAAAACGGAGGGAAGCCTTCTATGAAAATTTTAGAAGGGTGCGGATTTCAGATGAATATTATCAAGAATATCTCAAAATGAAAACCAAAATAAATTTTTTTTCATTAACATTGTTAAATTGCAAATTGAGGGACCCAAAACAAGAAATCAACGATGAATAAAAACAAAGAAAATAACTTACCTAATTTCTATCAATTATTCATTCATGAGAAGGTAGAGGAGGAGTGCCAGTAGCATATGAGTTTCCTGGTAGCATGAGAATCATGACTGAATCATTCACACATATGGTACATTTAAATAGGTTAGAGACACATTTATCAGCACATTCAAAAAGCGCACATAATGAGATCATTTATTAGTCCAAGTTTCAGTTTTGTTGATAAAAGAATTTGGATCATCACTTTTTTTTCTAGTGATAAAAGAAACATTTATTCCTGCTAAAATAATACAGGTGATAAAATATTTAAAATTATAATTATAAATAAAAAATTTCAAAATATATATATATACATATATATAATTTTGTATTACATTTCTAATTATTTATTAATATAAATATTTATATATAAAAACATAATTTTTTTAAAAAAAATTTAGTCTTCTATTTAAATTCTAATATACATAATTTTATAAATATTGTAAATATAAAGATATAAATATAGTTATAATAATTTATTTACAATTAAAAATATAATTATATAATTATATATAGTTATTAAATTTTATATATTTATATAATTATATATATAAATATATTTAATAAGTATATATTAATATAAATAAAAATATAATAAATTTTATAACAATCAATATAATTATATAATTATATATAAAAAAATAATTATGCACATATATTTAATATATATATATATATATTAAATATACTAATAATTAATTTATATTAATTTTAATTTTATTGTTATAAATATATTTATATCAATATTATTTTTTATAATTTTATATATAAAATATATATATATATAGTAAATATCTTCATTATTTAAATATATTTATTATTACATTAATATTTTTAGAAAATTTATATAATTAAATATATATATATATGTAATATATAAAATATAAATATAAATATAGATAATATATTCATTATTTAAATATATTTATTATAAATTTATAATTATAAATATATTATATCTTTATATATATATATATATATATTATATAATATCTGAACCTATTTATTTATAAATATTAATATAGAAAATAGATTAATTATTAAGATATATTTAATATATATTAATAATAATTAAAATATATAATTACTAGTTTCTAATTATTCGAATAATTTTAAAAATAATAATATTATAGTTATATCGATATATATATTTTCTAAAATTATATATATATATATATGGAGCATCTTAGAGGAAGCGACCCTTATGGGTCTCGGTGAGGTCTTCAGTTTGACTCTCACTGAGTACATCCCATTATTAAATTTTTCTTGCTTTCCCCTATAATATAGCCCATTTCCCTAGATAAATAGATAATACACACACACACATATATATATATATATTTATATCAAATTCATTATTTAAATAAATGTATTATAATTTTTAAATTTTATAAATGTATATAATTATATTTTTAAGTATATATATAATTTAAAGAAAATACTTATTTATTTATAAGAATGATAATTTTATAAATTTATAAAAATATTAAATATGAATATATAAATATATTTATTTATTAATATTTATTTACAAATATATTTTCAACTATTATTAGTGGATATATAATAGTAAATACATTCATTTTAATAATTATAGGGAAGCTGAATATTTAGAAATGAATATAATAAATAAATTTGATGAAAGGAACAAGTATTATCAATTAAATATTTTTATTAAAAAATATGGATATATTTATTCAATAATGGTATAAAACATATTTAAAATACTAAAACATAGTAAATACATAGATATAAATTAGTAACAGAAAAGGATTAAATTTAAAAAAATAAAAAAAAATATCAAACATGAATAAATATTACCTAACTATATAATGTTATAAATAAATAAATAAAATTTATTGATTTTAAAACATAGTATATTAAATTTATCATTTTATACTAAAATTATAAAATATACTAAAATTTTAATAAATTATATTAATATTAGTTGCATGTGTCTATAATAATAATTCATTAATTATTAAAATATGTGTGTGTGTGTATTGTATGTTTAAATGAAATAATTAAATATGTGTATGTTAAACCAATGTAATAAAAGATTTATATTTATTAAATTAATATATCAAATAATATTAGAAATTAATAAGACATTAAATTTATTTCAATTATTACATTTTATTCATTTTCTATATATTTATATTAAATATATAATATTTATTACTATATATAAATATTAAACCTATTGATTTTTTTAATAATTTTTCGATTATTAATTTCATTAATATTTTTGTTATTTATACTTTCTAAATATTTTTCGTTAATTATTAAAATTTATTCAATTTGATTACATATATTTAATATATATTATTTATTAATATATTTTGATATATATATATATTTGTCTATTTAATTTATTCAATTTTCAATAGTTTTTAGTTAATTAAATGTTTAATATTTTTCTTAATTTAAGCATTTTTATAATTTATTTTTTTAAGAATTTCATTTTATTAATTTTATATATCATTATATTTAATATAAATTATTTATTGCTATTTTTAATTTATATATATTTATATTCATTTTTAACAATAATTATTTAATTAATAAAATTGATAATATTTTTTAAGATTTATATTAGTTTAATTATTACATTTTTTACTGGACCTTTATCTGAACCTTTTTAGCACTGATAATGGAAATAGTTTATCAACCTTGATAAAGGGTAGCTTTTATCAGTGCTATTGGAATTATTGATAATTGTTACCATTATCAGTGAGTTTATAGTGTTGAAAAAGGTATAAATTATGGGATCTTTTCGTATGATGATAACGGTATCCTTTTCATCACATTCAACTAGCACTGATAAGGATAGTTTTCTTAAATGTATGTTTTGAACTAGTGGGTGTGTGACATTGGGGCACAAGGGTATTGGACACTTTGTGATGACATGGTTGATGGATGAGAATCCAGTCGTGATTGTGGAACTACCAATGAATCATGAATGATCTGGTGTGAATGAGAATCATTTAATGGGTTTCTGAGAATGAAATGTGAAATTTCTTCAAGTATTATTTGATTTGTTTTCATAAAAACTTTTTTTGTTGGAAAACTGCTTTGGGTGTGAAACTAAATATTTTTTATGTAATCATTTGGCATGTTTTAAATTTTTTATATTAATTATTTTATATGAATGTGAAAACATACTATATTTTAATGGTGTGTGTAGCGAAGTCATTTGGGGAAAACCTAATGAGTTTCATTACCCACCCCCTTATTTAGAACATTGTTGTTTTGGCATATGTCATTTAATTAGACATATGTAAAGATAAATTATTATAATTCTTTAGTGGTGCCTCTTGATACATTGGAATGGGTTATGGATTTGGAGATTTTATCTTATAATTAGTTATATAGTTGACATCCTAGATTCTTTAAGAATTGTTAATTTTTTTATTCACTTTGTAGTTGATGTCGATATTGGTATCTACATTGTACTATTATATTGTTAATTTTTTTATACAATGAGTGATGTTTTAGAGGGTATAAAATTTTATAATGGTTTCTTGAAAACATGAAACACCTTTAGAAACAGTTCAATGGAAGAATGAGGGCTCCGGTAAGCACATGGTTAGGCGCATGGTTTGGCCAAACCATGTTGCGACCTTTATGTAAAAATGAAAAGTGAAACATAGTGAAAATATTTTTCTATGTATGTGTTTTATAACTATGAGATCCAATAAAGTAAAGGGTTTTTGGAGTTTGGGGATGGTGCATAGTTTTCATACGGTTTTCCAAACCGTGAGATCCAATAGTGCATGGTAAGATATTATATACCAAAAACTCAACGTCATTTATTTTCACACCTAAACCTCCCATTTTTTCACATTTCAAACTAAAATCAATATTTACTACTATAAAAGGTTATGTAGACATTCCCCTTCAATCCATGATTGTTTATTAAGAATATCATGGGGAGTTGAAGGAAATAATTCAGGTTAATTCTCTATTCATGGTGAATTTTCTATAATCTACTCATCATCCCTTTCATGTATTCTATAACATCCCACATTTTAAAACATAAACTTTCATTACATTACACATAACTGAGGATCATTAAGGTTTAGTGTCTGGGAAACCAGGAACATAATACATGAAAACAACATAAAACAAAATTATTAAACACTTGAAAGGTTTCTCCTTAAGTTCATCCTAGGTTCATTACTGCATCTCATAACCTGGGGACATACATCAAAAGAAAGGGTGAGCAGAAGGCCTAGTAAGGGTAACAAGAGAAACATTTTACATGTGAACTTGAGATACTTCAATAAGGTCATGATATGAACATTAAGGATGAGAAAGAAATCATGAGGCATATCATAATAAAAATAATGTTTTTTATAACTTTAAGTAGTGGCTACATCATTTAACATTGAAAATCATTTTCGTTTCACCATGGTCCATCCCCAAGGTGTCATTAAAAATTACCAAGGTTATTCACCAAGGAGTCGTTAAAAATGGTCATCTCTAGAGATTCAGTCTTAACCCAATGCATTGGAGTGCTATCAGGGTGAACCCTTCATTTGTCTTTATTATCATGTGAGCCACATATATCATCATCAATCATTTCATAAACAACACATATAGCATAAAATAAATGGGATTCATTTCATAATCATAACGTTTTAAAAACTTCTTTAAAGACATGATCTTTATGTCACTTTAAACCCATGGAAAGGGAAAGCGGGTCTCATGTATGTAAATACCATTATTTAAAATAGAATATTTTGGTATATATTTGAA
Source organism: Viscum album (assembly GCA_963277665.1). Classification (NCBI taxonomy): domain Eukaryota; kingdom Viridiplantae; phylum Streptophyta; class Magnoliopsida; order Santalales; family Viscaceae; genus Viscum; species Viscum album. The sequence continues at coordinate 1,560,146,989 of OY728151.1, read as the reverse complement.
TACCCCATTATAAGAAATAGCATTGAGTATTCACATAATAAAATAATTTAATTTCAGAATAAGAGAGGGACATTTTGAGACGTAAATCTGCAGCATAACGGCTATGTTACGAGGTTTTAGAAAACATTGAAAAGAGAGGGGACATGGGTCACCCACTCATAAATGGTCCATAAAATTTTATGTGAACAGAATATAAAGAAGTTTTGAACATGGTAATGAAATTTGAAATATATTCCATATGAAATGAAGAACATGGAATGAAGACAAAAATAAGATTTCTCTTATGAAAATTTGGCTGCCAAACGGCCTCACTTAAACTTCAAAAAAAATTGACGAGATCAAATTGGGTCTCTCATCATATGAACATAAATTATCAGTATGATATATATAGATATCATGACCCAACATAATAAAAAGTAACGTGAAAGACTAGACATGAAGGTAGTACTTTGAAAATGAGAAAGGTGAACGAATCCCGTAAAAATTTTGCAGCCTAACGGCATGATTTAAACTATCATTAAATGAATTGATGAGATCAAGAGGGGGTATCTCATCATATAAACATGAAAAGGGAAGTAAGAGGAATATAAAAGTACATACCCCAACATAAGATCATGGAGCATAAAAGAAATGACATAAAAGAGATTACTTGAAAGGAAAGATCGAGGTAGGATCCCTTACCTTATAACGTAACACTTAAATCTCAATGTTTTGGACCTTGAGGGCTTGGGGGAACCTTGGGATGACTACTTGGGAGGTAATGAGACCAGATATTCTTTGGGGAAACGTTGGGAGTGAAAAAAAAGGAGGAAATGGTGGATATTTATAGGGAAGGTGAGGTGATACTTAATTAGTTCAAGGGGCACTTCAAAAGTGGTTTTCTCAAAACGGTGGGCTCTGCCATGGTATTTCCCATGGAGATAGGCTACATGGGGCCCCCAATACAATAATTAATGACCTTTGGTCGGCCAACCCTTAAAATATCTCATGAAATCATCCTAACAGAGTTATGATGTCATTAAACATACTGAAACCATAAAACTGCATTTTTTACTATTCACTGAAAATTCATCTTTCTCAGAAAAACCCCAAAATTTCACCTTAACCAAATATTGATACTCTGATTAAAAATATGAACTCCATTTTATAAAAATAATTTTCTAAATATTTTTAATTTAATTTTTAAATAAATACGCTATTCACCTAAAATTCGTTTTTTCAGAAAAATCCCCAAATATTACCATAACATAATATTGATTTTTTGAGTTCAAAAATAAAGTCCATTTTATAAAAATAATTTTCTAAATACGTTTAATTTAATTTTTAATTAAAAAAGTACTATTCATAATTTACTATTCATCAAAAAATATGTTGATCTTATTAGACTCCAAATTCCTTACTGAACACTTTTGCAGAAGACCATTTTTTGAATATCATTACACATCATTAATTATTTAAGGTTAAATATATGTTTTAAAATATCAATTTTTTCAAAATTCATCAATAAAATACATCCAAAAATTATCCGGACATTTGAAATTTCACAAACATCACTAAAGGAAGAAATGCAAATTTATTCATCCCAAAGGATTACACAATGAAGCTACGGTCTTGTCACATAGCCCCTTATAACACCAGTATATGACCTAAGTGTAGGTTGTTCTATGGTGAGAGAATATGAGGTAGGATCTGATAAAATTTCCCCAGTAGTAATCTCCATGAACTTGAACTTCTCTTGTAGGAATTTATGTTCATTCTTGATATGCTGGAGTTCGGCTTGGGCTTGGTCCAAAGCGATGCCCAACGATGCCACCTGCTTCCCAAGCTCTGATAAGTGGGCTTCATAAGGTTTGAGTCTACCGGATGAAGCCATCGACTCCTCTTTATGCATTAACCATTAACATCTCTATTAAATCATTAAGTGTATGTTAATATACTATTCAAAAAGTTTGGGTCGTTACATTCTTCCCCCCTTAAGAAATTTCATCCCTGAAGTTTTATACATGAGGCCTAGTCGAAAAGGTGAGGGTACTTTTGCTTCATTGTTTCTTCAGGCTCCCAATTCTCTTCTTCATACTTATGATTCCTCCACAACACTTTCACAAGTAGGGTAGTCTTGTTTCGTAGAACCTTGTGTCTAAGGTCTAAGATCTCCACTAGCTGCTCCTCATAAGAGAGGTCATGTTCCAGTTGTACAACCTCTGGGTTCAGTACATGCGAAGGGTCAGGTATGTACATCCTCAAAAGAGATACATGAAAGACATTGTGAAATTGAGGTAGGTTTGGTGGAAGTTCTAGACGATAGTCCACAGCTCCTATGCGATCGGGGATTTCATCGGGGCCAATGTACCTAGGGCTGAGCTTCCCTTTCTTCCCAAACAACATGAATCTCTTCCATGGTGAAATTAGAAGGAATAATTTGTCGCAACACCAAACTCCAAGTCCCATTGATGGCTGTCAAAATAGCTCTTCTGCCAACTCTGAGCAGCCTTTATGTGTTGTTGGATGGCATGAACCTGTTCTGTCATCTCTTGCACAAGATCTGGCCCAAGAAGCTTTCTCTCACCAGTTTCATCCCAATATGTAAGAGATCTACGTCTATTTCCATACGCAGCATCCTAGGGTGCCATCTGAATACACGAATGGAAGCTGTTGTTGTAGGATAACTCAACTGATGGGAGGTGTTGATCTCATCCACCTTTAAATTCCATTGAGCATAATATCAGCATGTCTTCGAGTTTCGGAATAGTCCTTTCAGATTGGCCATCAGTTTGAGGATGATAGGTCATACTAAAATTCAATTTAGTATTCAGAGAATGTTGAAGACTTCTCCAGAATTTTGATGTGAATCATAGATCACAATCAGACACGATGGATAGTGGTACCCCATGATTCCTAACCACTTCCTTTACGTATATCATGGAAAGTTTATCCAGAGAGAAATATTCCCGAATAGAGATAAAATGGTTTGTCTTGGTGAGACGGTCCACAATAACTCATATCACATTATTTCATTTCGGTGTTTTCGGGAGACCAGTTACAAAGTCCATAGTGATATTATTCCACTTCCATACTTGTATGGGTAGCGGTTGGAATAACCCCTTATGAAGTTGTCGTTCTTCCTTTACTTGTTGACACACCAGGAACCTTTTAGTGTAATCATAAATCTCCCTCTTCATGTTATCCCACCAATAATTATCACGAAGGTCTGTTTACATTTTAGTGCTTCCCGGATGTATAGAGAACGCAGAGCTACGATCTTCATCCATCAGTTCTTTCTTTATCTCCAGAATAGATGGAACACATAGTCTTATACGAAATTTCCATACACCTTCATGATCAACATTGACATCAGGGAACTTCCAATCCTTTATAGCCTCAAACTTCTCCTAAAACAAAGGATCTTCTTTTTGAGCCTTCTTGATCTTCTCTAGTAATGAAGGTTGAGAAATCATTTGGGATAGGGTTAATGATGCCCCTTCCCTTATAATTACCATGTCATGTTTTACTAGATCATTAATCAAGGGATCTCTTAGGATCCTCATTATTTCCAGAACAATAGGATCCTTCCTTCTTAACGCATCTGCGACATTGTTTGCTCTTTCAGGTTGATAATTAATTGAACAAACATAGTCTTTAATAAGATCCAACCATCTCATTTGTCTCATGTTAAATTCTTTCTGCATGAAAATATACTTTAAACATTGGTGGTCGGTGTATATATAACATTTCTCCCCATAAAGATAGTGCATCCATATCTTTAGAGCAAAAAAAACTGTCGCTAGCTCTTGATCATGCGTAGGATAATTCTTCTCATGAATCATTAACTGTCGAGATGCATAATCAATTACCTTGTAATTTTGCATGAAGACGCAACCAAGCCCTTTTAGAGATGCATGGCTAAAAATAACGAATCCTTCTCTGATAGAGGGTAGTGTTAACACATGTGGTGTAACCAATCTCTTCTTCAGCTCTTGGAATCTTTCCTCACATTCCTTTGTCCAAATGAACTTAACCCCTTTTTGAGTCAACTTGTTTAGTGGATTAGAAATTCGTGAAAAGTTTTTCACAAACCTCCTATTATATCCCTCTAAACCAAGGAAACTACGAATCTCAGTTACTGTTGTGGGTTGTGGCCACTCCTCCACAACCATTATCAATGCAGGGTCAAATGAGATTCCTTCATTGGTTACGATGTGTCCCAAGAAAGCCACTTGTTGTAACCAAAACTCAAAATTTCTGAACATTCCAAAGAGCCTCTCATTCCACAGAGTTTTCAAAATAACCCTCATATGATCTTCATGCTCCTCACGACTTTACGAATATATCAAAATATATTCAACAAAAACTACCACGAAGTTATCAAGGTAGTCCTTAAAGACCCTATTCATCAAATCCATGAAAATAGTAAGAGCATTAGACAAGCCGAAGGGCATAACAGTAAACTCATAATTCCCATATCTTGATCGGAAGGAAGTCTTTGGAATATCTTCCTTCTTCACCCTCAGTTGATGATATCCAGATCGAAGGCCAATCATGGAGAAGAATTGAGCCCCACGAATTTGGTCAAATAAATCATCAATTAATTGAAGAGGGTATATGTTCATTACTGTGATCCCATTTAGTTCTCTATAATCAATGCATAGACGCATTGATCTATCCTTCTTCTTCACAATGAGAACTGGTTCTCCCCAAGGAGACATAGTCATTCAGATGAACCCCTTCTCCAACAAGTCTTGGAGTTGTTTATTTAACTATTCTATCTCCACATTTTCCATTCTATACGGGGTCTTTGATGTCGGTTGATATCTAGGTACGAGTTCAATGGAGAACTCTACCTCTCTTTCTGGTGGAGGTCCAGGTAACTCCTCAGGAAATACATCCATGTATTCCTGAACAATCATAACATCTTCTATTTGTATACTCCCTTTTCCTTCATCATCATCACTGATTAACTCCATAAAGAATGCTATTGGAGGTGCTTCTAGATAGGGATCAGTTTGGGATATCTCTTCTTGGAAGATAATTGTAGGTCGTTCATTCATGACTACTGATATTTCCTTACATCTACATTTGATCTTAGCATTATACTTTGAAACCCAGACCATCCCTAGTATAACGTCGAATTCCAGCATGGGAATGACTACTAGATTTGCGATAAGATTGTTGTCACTAATGTAAACAGTAGAGTCTCTAAACAGTGTTGATGCATGGATAATACCACTTGGAGTCTTGACTGAAAACTCTACCTCAAGAAGTTCGGGGATTGATTCTATATTCTTTGCAAACTTGGAGGAAATAAAGGAATGCGTACAACCAGAATCAAACAAAGTAGTTTCTAGTTTTGAGATGACAACATGAGTACCTGCTACCACGTTATTCGGAGCTTCATCATCAGTTTTTGTGATAGAAAAATCACGACCTTTCTCCCATGGCCTTTGCTGAGGTTGATGGTGATTCTGTAAGGGTTGGTGTCCTCAGAACCAACTGTTTTGTACTTTGATTACATAAATGTTCACTTATTATATATTGTTCATTATTCTGCATGTCTATAATATAATAATGTCCTGGAATATTTGTTGCATTAATAAGGTCATAACAGATCCTCTCTATGATGATAACCTTAAAATGCTATAACAATATTCTTAAATAAAGTTCTGTGGTTGGATGACATACTATGATAGGACACATAGTATACAGACTGTCATTCACGAGTACTCGTAAGAAGACGAGACTCTCTCTCATGGAGTTCGCACTTGGTAATCTCCAAGATGGGAGATTATGAGAACAGACCCGCCAGTAGTAATTCCGCATGTCTTGGTGTCATAGGATATTTCTATCTGTGAGCATGTGTAATGGTCCTTAGATTTAAAATTATCATTAACTCATGTCATGACTCACACACTTAGATTTACTGATGAAAACCATCACGCAGACAGTTGGCGGGAAGTAGGTTACGTTGGGTGCGTCACGAGTGACATGTTGTTAATGGATAAGCCAAGGAAGGATTTGTCCCTTCCATTTATGGAAGTTGATATCTCAGCCCTTTGATTGAAACAGAACTATCACATTAAATTCCATGGCCATGGTGTAAATGAAGAGTTTATTTCAGGTAGTCAAAGAATGACATATCAAGCATATAGGTTTACGACACTGCTATGAAACCTGCTTGATGAGATATCGAGACAAAGTGATTAAATCACACAGTAAGCATTCGTATGAGGTGATACATCAATGCGGCGTCAACATCATTCTCTTGGGTTCCTTGACTCGTTGCTAGACAGTAATCTTGGACTTTAGGCAATCCGGCCTAATGCCAATGAGAAAGAGGCCTAGAGGGTCACACACTAAGTTCATCCAAGTATCTCAAGTTAAATAAGGATTATTCCCGTACGTGGTTTTATAATTATTCAAGGAAGCCTAAGTTGTTTTAAATGATGGAGAAAAAATAAAATAAAACAAGTACACACCATGTATTATTAAATGTACACGCTGTGTAGTTTTATTTTGGAATGGAAATGAATAAATGAAAACAAGATATACACACTGTATAAATCTAATGTACACGCCGTGTAGTTTTCAATGAAAAACAAGTACACGCCGTGTATTTATTATTACACGCCGTGTAGTTTTTATAGTCGGGATTTTGAGGATATAATATCGTTTTATTAAATGATATTTATTATAATCAGCATGAGCACATGATAAGGAATTAATTATTCGACATGGGGGTTTTCAATAAGAGTTAATGAAATAAATGAAACGCGTAATGCATTTATTTATTGTCATAACTCTACAACCTCAAAATTGATTATAAATATCCACACAACCCCAACTCTTTTCCTACATAATATAATTAGTGTGCACAACATCTCTGGATAATTCTTTCAAGACCAAAAGATCCTCTTCTTCCAAGAACACTCTCAAGACCGAGAGAGATCCTCTTCCATCGGATCAAGACGATCTAAGGCGGACAACGCAAGAAAAGGCGTCTCTAAGCTAGCACCCAGAGAATCCTTTGGCGACGTCCAGAGATACAAGGTACACGTGTGGATCACCACTAGAGGGTGTCTACACTTGGCTTCTACAACGCAATGACGGATCACATCGACAACGTGATCAAGAACATCAATGAAGAAAGAACACCCAAAAGGTATTTCATTATAATTAATTAAATTAAATATAATCAACCTGTAACGATCCTTGTTTGTGGTTCCGGGACAAACCATATTCTTTGTCTTTTTTTGTGATTCGATCCATGGAGACTGACATTTAACGTCATATTGATCCCGGATTGATCATTACTAATGACAAAACGCCATGTGGGCCCATCCACCCATGTGCTTCCACTACGCCCGGAACCTTCAAATGGTTTCAGAGGGATGTTACAACGTTGATTATTGTTATTAAATTTTTGTTGATAATTTACACATTCATATTTGATTCAATTCGAAATAAATCATTCTATAAATCTGAATTAATGAGATCTATTCTTCCTCCTTCGTTTCTCGATTCATATCACAGAAACGACCTTTTAATTTTAATTTTGATTAAAATAAAAACGAGGAACTCATCCGGAGGAGCCGTTCTTTCTGTCTGTACAACACAGTATTACATGACGTGTAATTAAAACTACACGCCATGTACTTAGGTTCAACGAACCGGCACTGGTCCGCCAAACCACATCGTGTGAATTTATTATGCCTATGTTTTAATAACATCGCATTGACCAGAATAGAACGGTGCATAGAAACTGGAATACATGGAGTGTACGTTGGAACAACACGCCGTGTAGTCCGTTCCGACCCAGGTGAAACCGTGTACAAAGATATGTTGCATACCGCTTACACGGGATCGCCAGGCCGATTACCCCGTAACAAGGAAGTACACGCCGTGTATGATTCATTTACACGTCGTGTACTCTAAAATTTCCAAAGTACAGAAAACACGCAAAATCCCCGAAGTGTACTTTGGATAAATGGATAAAAGAAAAATACATTCCGTGTAATTATAAACTACACGCCGTGTACTTTCCAGAAATGGAATTTCACAAGGTTTCCTCCAATGTAAAAAGACCCGTCCAAGGAATATGGATGAGAAGAATCATAAGGAAATTCAGAAATGAATTTAAGATAAAGAATTGATTAATTATAAGATCATAATTAATTGAATCCGAGCGAATCTTATCTTAAATAAAAGAACGATTGAAAGAATTTGAATTCAAAATATGCGTAAATGTCGTTGCATACTATGGATGATCATGAACTAGACCAAAGTCCCTTTGTATTTGTATGGTTTCATTTAAATTTATTTAATTTTTTTGGCATACGATCCTTCTTCCAATAAAATGTAGGGCATGCGTGCCCATGGATTCTTTAATGTAAACCCATGTAATGGAGGATCTCCCAAGCCAGAGGAGACAGTTCAAATCCCGAATTCGAGGCGAAACCGACATAAGAAGATACAAAGGTGGACAGGTGGGAGCTGCAAAACACGAACCATCAGGTTCAAGGTGTTTTCCCTAGGACAGGGTTAGCTTATCAAAACTGCTAGATAAGATAACCAAATTGAAGCTCATGATCAAACCATCTTATTTTATTTCTGTCTGATTGCATGGTTTATTTGTTAAGTATGTGTTGTCGTGATCACATAATTAATAAAATGATCAAGCATGCAAAGATGGAATAAAATAAAAAAGGGACTATGCGTAAACATTATCGGAACATGGTTAATCACTTAAGCAAGCATTACGTAATATTAACAAGCATGTGATAATGAAAAGATACGCATAAAGAATAAAATCCCTCAAATACCATATTATGTCAGACCAATCCTTCTGTTACTTGATTAAGGGAAAGACTTAATAAAACTGTGTGTTTGACCAACCCTTTTTGGGACACTTACTTTTATAAAGGAATCCCTTATGAAAGGTTTCAGGATGACTTAACCATATTACATCAAGAGAAGTAGCCCTTGCTATACTTGATGTAGTATTGGAGGCAATAGTTGAGGAAATCCATGTCAGGATTTCAGGATTGTGGAGTCCACTCAACAGATCATAGAACTGTAAGCTCACTGTTGGGAAAGCCCCGCCTACCTAAATACCTTAAAATAGCTTGACCAACCCTTGTTGGGGTTATGCGAAGGGAAATATGGATCCTTGCCACTAGAATGTCAAAGCAACTGGACATTCCGAGTTAAATGGTGAGGGCCATTGGGACTTGATAAAATAGTGGGAGACTTAATAAAATTTATTATTTCTCATAAAATTTAATCAAGAATGTACTGATGAATCTGCTCTTTTAAATTTTAGAATCAATATGACAAATACATCAACCACATTTTCTCTACGATCAATTCTGGATAAAGAAACATCCTCACCGGCAGTAACTTTCTGGAATGGTTTAGGCGCCTTCGGGTTATCTAACTCCATGAACGGATGTTTTATGTGCTGGAGTCCTCACTTCCTGATTCTCCTGACCCAGGGGAAAGTGATGAAGATTTCCTAGTCTATGATCAACATTTGAACGATGCTCTAGACGTTCAGTGTTTGATGTTATCATCTATGTCTAGTGAGCTCATTAAGTCTCATGAAGACATGGATGCCTATAGAATGCTCGAGAACCTCCATGGTTTTTACTAGGAGAGAGCAAGACAAGAAAGTTTTGAGATCTCCAGGGCTCTGTTTCAGAGCAATATTGGAGAGGGTTCCTCAGCTGGGCCTCATGTAGTCATGCTCATTGGCTACATTGAGCGCTTGGAGGTTCTAGGGTTTAAACTCCTTGAAGAACTGGGTATTGATCTCATTCTCGCATCACTCCCCCAGAGCATCTCAAATATTGTTGTTAATTTCAACATGAACAATATTGAGAAGTCTCTATCTAATCTTCTTATGCTTATTCTCCAAGTGGAAAATGACATGAAGCGTGAAATGCCTTCTGTCATTATGGTGAATAAAAGGAAAGGGAAGGAGAAGATCATTAAGCCCAAAGATTTTCATGGACTTCCAAGAAATGGAAGATCAAAGGGGAGGAAAAGGAATATGATGCTTTTTGTTTCGCATGTGGAAAGAAGGGCCACTGGAAGAAAAACTGCACCCACCCAAGGAAGCAAGGGGAAGCTTCAGGTGTGTTTGTTATCGAATGAAATCTATCTGTTTATACTAATTGGGTATTGGATACTGCTTGTGGTGCTCACATCTGTATCCAAATACAGGAACCAAGTAGATTCAGGAAGATTGACCGAGGGGAGGTATATCTACGAGCAGCCAACGGAGCCAGACTCGCTGCTGTAGCTGTCGGAGACTACCACCTCACATTGCTTACCGGGATGGTCTTGGATTTGAAAGGATGTTATTATGTGCCTTCTGTTACTAAAAACATTATTTCAGTATCCAGATTAGATACTAATGGATTCATATTCATGTTTGGAAATGAATGTTGCTACTTTTATAAAGATAGCATTTGTTTTGGTAGGGAACATTTATATAACGACCTTTATGCGTTAGAATACACATACCAAGTAATGGAAATCGATAACAAAGTTAATTCACATGACTCATACCACACCCAACATTGGCATCACCGGCTAGGTCATGTCAATGAGAAACGTTTGACAAATTACATCAAGAAGGGTATTTATATTCTATCGAACTAAAACCACTTGGTGTATGTCAAGCGTGTCTACAATGAAAAATGACCAAATCCCCATTTAGTGGGAAAGGTGAAAGAGCTAAAGAGCTTCTAGAATTAGTTCACACAGATGTGTGTGGACCATTTCCAGTTGAAGCAAGGGGTGGGTTCTTGTACTTCATAACTTTTACTGATAATTTTAGTAGATATGGATATATCTATTTAATGATGTATAAGTCAGATTCCTTTGATCGGTTCAAAGAATACAAGAATGACGTTGCGAACCAGCTTGGTAAGAAGATTAAGAAACTCCGCTCAGACAGAGGAGGAGAATATCTTAATCACAACTTCATTGATTTCTTACGAGAGTTTGGGATTCTATCTCAACTCACTCCTCCTTACACACCGCAGTGGAATGGTGTATGTGAAAGGGGGAACCGTACCCTATTGGACATGGTGAGATCAATGATGAGTCATGAAAGTCTTCCATTATCCTTTTGGGGATATGCATTACAAACAACAGCGCACATACTAAACCAAGTACCAACTAAATCGATAAATGGTATTCCATACGAATTATGGAGTGGACGCAAAGAAATGTTATTGAATTTACATGTGTGGGGTAGTGAAGCATTTGTTAAGTCCTCTTCAGGTAACAAACATGCACCCCGAGGCACAAAGTGTATCTTTAAAGGATATCCCAAGGAAACAAGGGGATATTACCTATACAACCCCTCATAAAAAAAGGTTACAGTGTCATGACACGCCTTATTCCTTGAGAGGGATCACATCTCCAAAAGAGACAGTGGGACAGAGAGAGACTTCGATGAAGTCGAGGCTCAAGATACACATGAGTTGGTACAAGAACTGATTCCACAAATCCCGGTGGAAGAATAATCTATTCCAGAGACACAGGAACTGTGTAGGAGCACGAGAGGGGTGAGAGAACCAGAACAATAGGGTTTTCTTGTCACCAAGAATGGTGACTCGTTATTGGTTGACAATGAAGATCCTCTTACCTACAAAGAAGAAGTTTAAGGCACAAATGTTGCCATGTGGAAAGAATCCATGAATTATGCAATGGATTCCATCTACCAAAACCAAGTCTGGATTTTGGTAGATCCTCCAGTTGATGTAAAGCCAATGGTAATAAATGGGTATTCAAGAAGAAACTGGACATAGAGGGGCAAGTCAGCACCTACAAGGCACAACTAGTTGCAAAAGGTATTATACAACGTCAAGGAATTGACTATGATGAAACCTTTTCACCGGTTGCAATGATGAAGTCTATCAGAATCCTATTGGCCATTGTTGCTTACCATGACTATGAAATTTGGCAAATGGATGTCAAAACAGCTTTCCTTAACGGGATCCTCCACGAAGATGTCTACCTGACACAACCTGAAGGGTTTGTGACTCCAAAGGATGCCAACATGGTATGCATGTTGCAGAAATCCATTTATGTATTCAAGAAAGCATCAAGGTCATGGAACATTCTTTTTGATGAAGTTGTTACGAAATTTGGCTTTGTTAAGAATGAATGTGAGCCTTGTGGCTACAAAAGGTTTAGTTGAAGTGCAGTCCTTTTCCTAATAGTATATGTTGATGACATATTGCTAATTGGAAATGAAGTACCTGTCTTATAGTCAGTTAAAGCATTGTTGCATAAATGCTTCTCCATGAAGGACTTGGGCAAGGCGGCATATATTCTTGGGATCAAGATCCATCGTGATAGATCCAAGAGAATGTTGGGCCTGAGTCAAAGTACATACATTGACAAGATACTGAAGAGATTCACTATGGAACAGTCCAAGAGAGGATTGTTGCCAGTGTCACATGGCATTCATCTTTCCAAGAAAATGTGTCCTCAGACACATGAGGAAAAAAATAGGATGGCATGGATCCCTTACGCATCCGCGATTGGGTCAGTCATGTATGCTATGCTATGTACGAGGCTAGATGTTTCTTACGCATTATGTGCAGTAGGCAGATATCAAGCTGATCCAGGAGACCACTATTGGATGCAGTCAAGACTATCCTTATGTGTCTGAGGCATACTAAGGATATGTTCCTGTTTTATGGAGGAGATGAGGAACTAGTCATCAGAGGACATGTAGATGCTAGTTTCCAGACTGATCAAGATGACATGATGTCGTAGACTGGATACATCATCAGTTTGAATGGATGTGTAGTGAGCTGGAAGAGCTCAAAACAATGTGTGGTGGAAGATTCTACAGCAGAGTCCGAGTATATCATAGCATCTGAGGAAGCTAAAGAAGCAGTATGGATGCGAAGCTTCATCCAAGAGCTGGATGTTGTACCAAGCAGTAAATATCCTATCTCACTCTATTGTGATAATACTGCAGCAGTGGAACTTGCAAAAGAGCCAAGGTCACATCAGCGGTCAAAGCACACACTTCGGAAGTATCATCTCTTGAGGGATATTTCTCAGAGCGGTAAAGTTGCAGTGAGTAGTATTTCCACAAAAGATAACGTGGAGGACCCATTGACTAAAGCCTTGACTCAGCAGAAACATGATCATCATGTGAGGACTAGCGGACTAAAAGCCATAGGCAGTTGGCTCTAGTACAAGTGGGAGTTTGTAATGGTTGGTGTCCTCAGAACCAACTGTTTTTTACTTTGATTACAATAATGTTCACTTATTATATATTCTTCATTGATCTTCATGACTATAATATAATAATGTCCTGGAATATTTGTTTCATTAAGAAGGTCATAGCAGATCCTCGTTATGATGAGAACCGTGAAATGCTATAACAATATTCTTAAATAATGTTCTGTGGTTGGATGACATACTATGATATGACACATAGTATACAGACCGTCATGTGCGAGTACTCGTAAGAAGATGAGACTCTCTGTCATGGAGTTCGCACTTGGTAATCTCCATGATGGGAGATTATGAGAACAGACCCGCCAATAGTAATTCTGCATGTCTTGGTGTCATCGGATATTGCTATCTGCGAGCGTGTGTAATGGTCCTTAGACTAAACGATTATCATTAACTCATGTCATTACTCGCGCACTTATATTTACTGACAAAAACTGTCACGCAGACAGTTGGCCGGAAGTAGGGTACGTTGGGTGCGTCATGAGTGACGTGTTGTTAATGGATAAGTCGAGGAAGGATTTGTCCCTTCCATTTATGGAATTTGATATCTGGACCCTTTGATTGAAATAGAACTATCGCATTATATTCCATGGCCATGGTGTAAACGACGAGTTTATTTCAGGTAGTCAAAGAACGACATATCAAGCATATAGGTTTATGACACTACCATGAAACTTGCTGGATGAGATATCGAGACAATGGGATTAAATTACACAGTAAGCGTTCGTTTGAGGTCATATGTCAGTGTGGCGTCAACTTCTTTCTCGTGGGTGACATGACCCATTGCTAGACAGTAATCTTGGACTTTAGTAAAGCCTGCCTAATGCCAATGAGAAAGAGGCCTAGAGGGTCACACACTAAGTGTATCCAAGTATCTCAAGTTGAATAAATATTATTCCCGTACGTGGTTTCATAATTATTCAAGGAATCCTATGTTGTTTTAAATGGTGGAGGAAAAATAAAATAAAACAAGTACACGCTGTGTATTATTAAATGTACACGCCATGTAGTTTTATTTTGGAAAGGAAATGAATAAATCAAAACAAGATATAAACGCCGTGTACATTTAATGTACACGCCGTGTAGTTTTCAATGAAAAACAATTACACACAGTGTATTTATTATTACACGTCGTGTAGTTCTTCCAGTCGGGATTTTGAGGATATAATATCGATTTATTAAATGATATTTATTAAAATCAGCATGAGAACATGTCAAGGAATTAATTATTCGAAATGGCGGTTTTCAATAATAGTTAATGAAATAAATGAAACACATAACGCGTTTATTTATTATCATAACTCTACAACCTCAAACTCGATTATAAATATCCTCACAACCCCAACTCTTTTCCTACACAATACAATCATTGTGCACAAAATCTCTGGAGAATTCTTTCAAGACTGAAAGAGCCTATTCCTCCAAGAATGCTCTCAAGACCGAGAGAGGTCCTCTTCCATCGGATCAAGACGATCTAAGGCGGACAACGCATGCAAAGGCTTCTCCACACTAGCAGCCGGAGAATCCTTTGGCGATGTCCAGAGATACAAGGTACACATGTGGATCACCGCTAGAGGGAGTCTACACTTGGCTTCTGCGACGCAACGATGGATCACATCGACAACATGATCGAGAACATCAACGAAGAATGAACACCCAAAAGGTATTTCTTTATAATTAATTAAATGAACTATAGTCTACCTGTAACGATCCTTGTTTGTGGTTCCGGGACAAACCATCTTCATTATCTTTTTCTGTGATTCGATCCACGGAGACTGGCGTTTATCGTCGTATTGATCCTGGATTGATCATTTCTAATGACAAAAATCCATGTGGGCACATCCACCCATGCGCTTCCGCTATGCCTGGAACCTTCAATTCCCCTCAACTGCCCTTGGATTGGGACAATGATTAGAAAAGTGCCCAAACTGTCCACACTTGAAGCATTGGACTTCGGGTAGGACCAAAACCATCTTTACTCTATCGTTAGTGTTGGGGAGTTGAGGCTTCACCTAACTACGATAATTCCAAGCGATATGGCTTTCTCTTCCACACTTGTAGCACTTGCCACTTCCGATCAAGCAGTGCCATGAATTCTACTTCCCACATTTATTGCATGTGGTATGTTGCATTTTCATTTCACCTATTCCATGATCTAAAGTCTTCCTTAAACAAGGCTCCAACGATCTCTTCTTGTCATTTGATTTATGAGACCACTGTGTCTCACCAAACTCTAGTGCGACATTCATTTCACTCCACACGATCTCCTCATAGCTATCGTAGTCCCAGTTGGCTAGATTATTCCGTAGATGAGGTCTCCGTCCACCGAAAAATCTATCAACCTTACCACTTGGATCCATGACAAAGCTATAGGTATATTGTGAAAGTCTGGTGAAGTTCTTCTCATAGAATCCCACAGATTCATTCTCCTTCTGCTTCATCCCGAGAAACTCTTCCTCCATTCTCGTTCTCATTATATGAGGGAACGTCTTATTAAGGAATATTCTCCGGAACACTTACCACTCCATAGCTTCCATCTCCCCTCTAGGATTCATTTTTTTGACCAGTGACAACCACTGATCAGCTTCTCCCTCTTGGCGGTAAACAGCAAGGGTGACTTTTTCTTTTTCTAAACAAAGGAGAACAGAAAATATTTGTTCAATGGAGCTTATCCATTGTTCTTCAACCAATGGGTAAGTAGATCCACTGAATGTTGGTGGTCGTTGACACATGAAGGACTCAACAAAGTGTTGTTCACTTCTTGGTTAGATCATACTCTCATCATGATTCATGTTATTACTCATAACTTGAGTCAGTTGTTTCATCATTCGCATGAATGTTTCCATTCAAGCTTCAATCGGAGGGTCGTTATAACATGGTGCATTGCGGTCACCATCTCCATGGTTCCTCCTATTGCCCACCATTTTTTCAAATAATAAAACCTTAGTGAGAAACTTATATCATTTATGAATCTTTTAACTAAGACTTCATGCATATACAATTGTATTTCTCTATAATTCCTTCATAATGAGTCATAAAAAAGCTTGTGATTAACCAATCATATCCCCCGGGAGTGTCGTAACCAAGAGTTTAGCAAGACCCATTATCGTGCACCAGTTCCCGTTCGAGTCTAGCTCAAAGCGGTGTTTTCTGGTTTTACCCCTATGAACATCTGTGCCAGAGCCGCCTATACCTGCTCGTATCCAGACATGGTTGTATTTGTTTGATAAACCACTTACTCAATACATACCAAAATACCAGGATGTTTTCTTATATTTAAAATTTTATATAGGGTTATTCCTAATGTTTTTATATTCTAATTTCCACAAATAAATAACCATCCTTTGATACCATCTATAACATCCCGCATTTTATAACATAATCATTCATTACATTATCCAAAAACAAGGATCTTTAAGGTTTAGTGTCATGGAAACCAGAAACATAATACATGAAAACAAAATAAAAAATTCTTCTTAAACACTTGAAAGGCTTCTCCTTAAGTTCATCCTAGGTTCATTACTGCATCTCATAACCTGGGGACACATATCAAAAGAAAGAGTGAGCCGATGGCCCAGTAAGGGATATAAGAGAATCATTTTACATGTGAACTTGAGATACTTCAATAAGGTCATGAAAAGAACATTAAGGCATGAGAATGAAATCATGAGGCATATCATAATAAAAATAATGTTTTTCAGAACTTGAAAATGTGGCTACAACATTTAACATTGACAATAATTTCGGTTTCCCCAAGGACCATCCCCAAGGTGTCATTAAAAATTTCCAAGGTTATTCACCAAGGCATAGTTAAAAATGGTCATCTCTAGAGATTAAGTCTTTACCCAATGAATTGGATCTCTATCAGGGTGCACCCTTAATTTGTCTTTATTATCATGTTAGCCACATATATCATCACAATAATTTCATAAACAACCCATATAGCATAAAATAAATGGGTTTTATTTCATAATCAAATCGTTTTAAAAACTACTTTAAAGACATGTTCTTTATGTCACTTTAAACCCATGAAAAGGGAAAGTGGGTCTCATGTATGTAAATCCCAGAATTTAAAATAGAAAACATTGGAATATATGTGAATAAAAATTTAGAATAAAGAACATTTAGTATTCAATTAATAAAATAAATTAATTTGAGAATAAGAGAGAGACATTTTGAGACGGAAATTCTGCAACATAACAGCTACGTTATGAGGTTTTAGAAAACATTGAAAGAAGAGGGGACATGGGTCACCCACTCATAAATGTTCCATAAAACAGTATGGGAACAGAATATAAAGGATTTATGAACATGGTAATAAAATTTGAAAGATATACCATATGAAATTATGAACATGAAAGGAAGACAAAAATAAGATTTCTCTTATGAAAATTCAGCAGCCTAACGACGTCACTTAAACTACAAAAATAAGAATTGAAGAGATCAAATGTAACGCCCCGACCCCAGTTACCCAGAGTCATTGAATTATTACATAACATTGAAATGATCACAAGAAAGATCAAATCTTGAAAGACCGATTGGTTTAGTAGTCTTGGAAACACTAGATATATTAATAAGTTTTACATTACATAAGAAAATGAAAAACTACTACAAAAACATATTGTCTCCATAATCCACACTCATATCCCCACATAATATCCCTGCAGGTCATTCATAACTTAGATATTCACATCCTGGGAAAAATAAAATATAGAAAATGGGTGATCTCAAATTCCCAGTAAGGATAAAAATATAGCGGAACATTCAAAAATAAGCATAAACATTTAAGGCAATGAATTACTAAAACAAAAGCCTTTTAAACTTGAACTTCAACATAGTATGGAAAAAGTAAAATGAAATAATGCCATTTACTTGTTCACATGGATATTCTACTAATCGAATAATCACATGCAATATCAATAACCACTTTCATAATGTTGGAATGCATAATGCTAAACTTTAATTTCTTTGTCAAGGCCTCGTCCCAAGACCTTGGGGCTAACTGTAACCGGTACCCAACCCGGAGTGCCTCTAATAACTGGACACCAACCCGGAGTGCCTCTAATAACCGGACACCAACCCGGAGTGCCTCTAATAACCGGAGACCAAACCGGAGGGCTTACTTTTACCAGTCCCTAACCTGGAGGGCTTACTTTAACCAGTCCCCAACCTGGAACATACTTGTCCAACACATTCATATGAAGTAAAGGTTGAAATATAACATAAACATTCTTATTGTAACTAGCATACGAAATATCAATACTGTACTCATAAACCATGAATGCTATATAAATGACACATCTACAGTCAAGCATATCACAAAAATTCATTACAATATGGAATTTTTGAATCATAATAAATCAACTTCAAATAATCATAAAATCCATCAAAGGATGTTGACATAGATGAAAATGTTTTTTTAAAAACTTATTGAGAGAAATACCCCTTTTTCATGAAAACATTTTAATGTTACACAATTTAGAAAGTAAGGCATTTAAATACATTTTTGAATCAATGTGTCCCATACCACTTTGAAACTTTTGAATGGAATTAACTTTTTTAAAACATCCATTTTCATATAAATAAATCCTTACAAACCATTATGAAAACGTGGACATAAATGAGGATGATTTAGAAGAATAAATATTTAAAACATTTAAAATGATGTTTTAGTAAAAGTTCCCTTAGAAATAATACCTTTGAAATCTCTTTTATGAAATATGGACATGGATAGTAAATATGTCCCTGTAGATACTTACGTAAAGACAACCTCGGATATTAAAGAGATTGTGAAGTAAACCCTTATCAATTTGGTAACTTATGAAACATACAACCCATGAAAGAGGTATCATACAATGAAAATGTAAATACACATAAGGTAAAGTGTATTACACAAATAATACAATTATGGGCAGTATATACACCACACAAAAGATAATAGTGGAAATATGGCATGAATCTCACGGAAATAAAGAGTGAGATGAAAACCCATTACCACGTTAATCAACTGAGTCGTATGGCCAAAAGTTAATAACCACCAAATTATTTACAGAATAAAATGAATATAAAGAGAATCATGATAATATATATCAAATGGAAGTACACAATACACCACTTTCAATAATTTAGTGGTGAACAATGGAAATCTCACGGAATTGAATTTGAGATAAGAAAATCCCTTACCTCGTACTTTTCCTTTGTTAGGGTAGGTTAACCTCCTGTATAATGGTGAAATAATTGTTATTAAATTATACAAGAATCATATACATTAATATGATAACATATATGATCTTTTAACGTAGCTTTATTAATAATATCTTAGTATTATCGTCGTTTCGGGAGATAATCGATTCGTTCTTCTTAAATGTTTGGTTACGTAAGTCATGTTTGTAATGGATAGATTATATCTTATTAATAATAATAATGATATTAACATTATTTTTAACCCTAAAATGAGAATAAGACTTGAATGGATACGATGGAGAATGAATCTCATCGCGTTCGTGGAGACGGTAGTCCGTACGTACGCACGAACGCTACATCCATTTAATTTTTATTTTAGAAGAATCGAATCCAAATGATACATAGGTATATTACTATTCCAGTATAATATAATATTTTATATATGTTACTTATGTTCATTAACACCATCCTTTATACGTTCCATGTGTGGTATGAACGAGTCATGTCATTTTAAGGGGGCGGTAGTCCGTACTTCCTCAAATGAAATTATCGTATGTATATACAACATGAAACGAATAATGATATGAAATAAAATGGAATTACAGAACCTTATATATAAAATATATATCATTAATATCATATTTAATTATAGTTCCATCATAATGGCCACCATGAGAGGCGGTAAGATGTATTTGAACAATCATCGTTTCGTGAGGCGTTAGTTTTCCATCCACAGAAACATTATGTTCATCATACATTAGATGGAGTTGGGTTTATGTGTAGTTTGAATCCTTCTTATAACAACATCCTAGTATATTTTGGATACTGGTGTTGTTACAAAAGAAAGGAAATAAAAAGAGTTTGGGGGTTGGAGAAGCAAAATAAATGAAAATAATTTATGAGAAATTGTTACCTTTAATTTAGGTAACTCACTTTGGTTGGAACCAAAGGACTTATTGAAATTCTTTCTGCCTAAGGGGAAGCTTCAAGGAGGAGGAGAGGGATGTGGGGAGCTTATTTGGGCAGGGTTTGGACGAGACAAGTGGCTTGAGAGGAGTGAGGAATGAGTAGAAGTGGTCTCCTTTTATAAGGGAGAGGAGGGGCTCTTTAGGAAAGAGTGAAAGTATTACTTTATAATATAATTATATTCGGTTTATAATGGTACAAAAATCATTGAGGTCGGAGATAAGATGAATCATTTTCTAAATAACATCAACCAATAAGAATTGGACAGGTTTTAGATAATATTTTAATCATTATAATCTTATTTATTTAAATGAATTATTAATGAGGTAAACATTGCATCATTATTGTGTCATTAATAATTTAACTTATTTGATGTCTAAAAATTATAAATAAAATATCATTATGTAGGAAATAGTTTTAGCTTTCTAATGAATATTTATAATCGAAAATCCAATATGTATTACCCTTTATAAAAATTGTTCTTCTAAAAGATGTAAGCTTATGCCATTTTTATTTTTATTTTAACTTTATTAATATAATGTGTCCCTACCACATAAAAGTGGATCCAAGGGGTCCCAAAATCGACCCAAGGATGGCCATGGTAGGGTATGTGTCCACCAATAAGGTTAGGACACGTTTTAGGGTAATTTTGTATTATTATAATATTATTTTTTAACCCTTATTTACCGGATTTACCCTTAACCATGGTAAATAAAATATTTACCACAGTAATTATTAAAAATGTCTAAAAATAAAAGTTACCTATTTACACAATTTGGAAATCCTGATTCCAAATATGGAATCCATTTTTATAAATTCAAAACACTGAAGTGGCAGAAATTAATTTAAAATTAATTCCCGCTGTCAAAACAAAAAGCGTGTTTTTAAGTGATAATAACTATCAAAAGATTGACACTTGTTTATGTTCGGTTTAATTGTAAAATTATGTCCAATGACCAACATTATATTAAATGGTAAAAATATATTATAAATATACTTTAAAACCACTCAAATTCACAATTTATCACTATTAATTATTTTGATTAAAAAAGTTGTTTGTAATTAAAATTTAGTAATTTTCACTATTCATCAAAATATGAAAGTTATCCGAAAAGTACCAAAATTTCACCTTAGGCTAAATTCGATATTCCGAATCCAAAAATG
This sequence comes from Viscum album, assembly GCA_963277665.1. NCBI lineage: Eukaryota > Viridiplantae > Streptophyta > Magnoliopsida > Santalales > Viscaceae > Viscum > Viscum album. The sequence continues at coordinate 1,560,125,413 of OY728151.1, read as the reverse complement.
AAGTCCATTTTAAAATATAAAATATATATACTTTCAAAATTTAGGTATTACTAATCATAACGGCTAGTTTGATTGGTTGTGGCGTGTGTTAAAACTCAAGGTTGCGTACAACACACGCTACTATTTTATTCAAAGGAAAGCGTACCGTGGAAGCATGGGATGTTTCATTTTATATTTTTTGATGTCCCAATTTATTCAGATAGTTTAAAATATTTTATTTAAGAAGGTTTCACTATTAAAAGGTCATAAAAGTGCAATACTGGAAATGAATCTGTTCTTGCATTATGACTAAGAAACTCAGAATAGGGATTCTAAAATTATAAGGATTATATAAAGTTCAAAATGTAGTTACTACTATTCATGACCTCTTTTAATGTCTTTTTTTTTATGTCATGGTGTGATTGAACTTGGTGTTGCGTGTAGTGGAAGTTATTGAATTATTTTTTAAGAAATAACACACTATGAAATATTGGGGTGTTACATTCTCCCCTCCTTCAATAAATTGCGTCCTCACAATTTGAAATTGTTCTTCGAAAATAAAAGGTTGAAAGTAGAAAATATATTTGTGGGAAAACCCACATCGAAAATTGGGTTACTAAAATTTAGTCTTAATATAAGGAAAAGAGAAATGAAAGGGTCACCACCAAATTATGATCTCGATTAGGAGAACATTGGTGGCAATTAGAGACATATGATTGGAGGAAAAACGTAAATATTTATAGGTAGTGATTGAGGTCATCAATCACAAACAAGTATAAAATTGAGGTCCTTAAACTCATCAATCTATGATGATTTGAAATACCATCGGTTCAACAAAACATAGGGTATTGGGATAACACATTTTTGACGTTTCAAAATATCTTAGTTGAAATCCCACATCAAAAAATGAATTAATGAGGCCTCTATTTAAAATAAAGAGTGGAAAGTATGAAGATTACCGAAAATAACACATACTAGGGTTCCATGTAGGAAAATATGGATATGGAGGAGAAATCTGACCATCAATTATCTGATGGACAGTGGTAGAGAACATGGCTATGAAAAGGTCAACAATCCCAAAGCCATAAATTAGTGATGATTTAAGGTACCATATAGGACAACATTTATGTTCTAAGCTTCTTTTATTAATGTTGAGGAATTTATTTATGAGATTGGCTAAGATCATAAGGAGATATACTTACATTATAATTAGAGTTTTATCCATTAATAAATTTCTACCACAAACTCATCTTTCACTCTAAAAGATAATAGAACGTAAAAAAATTTCTATTTATACTATTCGTACAGGGTTCCAAAATAAATGAATTTATAATTCATCTACCAAATCTTTTAAAAAAAACTACATTATTTAATCTAGGACATCTCATGGGCCAGTGGTAGGTGATACACCCTTGTCGCCCTTCGGTTGCGGGTTCAAGTCTCGCAGCCTTGCCGGACGCGACGGGTTGCCGCCCGACATCCGGGTTGTCCTTTTATGGTAATCCAAAATAATCCAAACTAGAACTATCCAAAATACTTCTGTACAAACTCACAGTCCAACATTAATAAGGAAGGTAAACATAATATAGATCCTTTTTACCCTGTAATAGCATATGAATACCTTCATCATGTATTCTTTTAATACACTGAAACATCCTGAATTACCATATTCCTTATTGACTACATTCATGCTCCCTTATTCCATATAGAATGTTGGATATACTTCATTAATCAAAAAATGTTTTAAACCCCAACAATGATGGAATATACAAATCATTAATCAGTTCCAAGGTAGTCAAGAATATCCAATTTAATTTATCCAAAACAATCATGTATTATTCCAAAATCACTACCTCAGTATCAGAACTATATTATGATTTATCTTTCTCTCAACCATGTATTTTCCAAAAATTTATCCTGCTATTGAGTCACTTTTCTTTGTTCCTCACAATCTCAAGTCCTTAATGAAATAGTACTGCAGTACAATCCTTATATTATTATAACAAGTACATTGTTGATACAACATTCAATTGATATAATCAACATAAGAACTATAATCATTCCTCTTCATCTGTGGTAGTATCATAGCTTGATTATTATCCAATAGCATCATTTGCGGAATAGTCTGATGACTGGGACATAGGTTCGCGTAGTGTCCAAACTCCTTGTAAATGAAGCATTGTACATTTGAAACCATTTTCTTACCCTTACAGTCACGTACTTTGTGCCCTTTTTCCTCCACACTTATAACAAAGTCCCATTCCTTTCAGGCAAGTTCCAGGGTGTTTCTTTCCACAGTTACCACACATGGGAAAATTCTTCTTTTCCCTCTTCCCTTTATCCATCTTTCTCTCTTCCATCCTTTTCTTCTCTTGCTTCCCTTCAAAGCCATAGGACTCAGTAAAATACTTACTTATCTTATCAACACATGATATTATTTCTTCATATGATGATAATACATGGGAGACTATTTCTCTTATAAATTCTAGCTTAAGACCATGAACGATATGATCCTTCCTTCTCTTTGGATCATATACATTTCTGGAGTTCTCATTCCTTCTACTGGGTGACATTTCTAAACAGTGGTATACACTAGATCAGTTGATGAATCAAAATACATAATCCCATACTTATAAAACACTTAACATAAATTGAACTATTTATGGATATAATCCATAATCATAAAAATGTCTCCTTTGAGGATGTATATACTCATAAACCCTTCATAATGGTTTGTAAAGAAAATGAGAATTATCCTAAACATATCCCCTGGGAGTGTCGTAACCAAGAGTTCATCAAGGCCCGTTGTCGTGCACCAGTTCCCGTTCGAGTCTAGCTCAAAGTGGTGTTTTCGGGTTTTACCCCTAGGTACATCTGTGCCAGAGCCGCCTCTACCTGCTCGTATCCAGACAGGGATGTATTTCTCGGAAAACTCACAAAATCTCTACAATACCAAAATTCTAGGAAGTTCTTCTATACTAATCCTCAAAGTTCATCTTAGGTCTACGTGCTCTAATCAGAGTTTTTCTAAATCTAGCTTCCAAGGTTTGTACTAAACTTCCTCTGATACTAACTGTAACGCCCCGACCCCAGTTACCCAGAGTCGGTGCATTATTACATAACATTGGCATGATCACAAGAAAGATCAAATCTCGAAAGACCGATTGGTTTAGTAGTCTTGGAAACACTAGATATATTCATAAGTTTTACATTACATCATAAAATGAAAAACTACTACAAAAACATATTGTCTCCATAATCCACACTCATATCCCCACATAATATCCCTGCAGGTCATTCATAACTTACATATTCACATCCTGGGAAAAATAAAACATAGAAAAGGGGTGAGCTCAAATGCCCAGTAAGGATAACAATATAGCAGAACATTAAAAAATAAGCATAAACATTTAAGGCAATGAATTACTAAAACAAAAGCCTTTTAAACTTGAACTTCAACATAGTATGGCAAATGTAAAATGAAATAATGCCATTTACGTGTTCACATGGATATTCAACTAATTGAATAATCACATGCAATATCAATAACCACTTTCATAATGTTGGAATGTATAATGATAAACTTTAATTTCTTTGTCAAGGTCTCGTCCCAAGACCTTGGGGCTAACTGTAACCGGTACCCAACCCGGAGTGCCTCTAATAACCGGACACCAACCCGGAGTGCCTTTAATAACCGGACACCAACCCGGAGTGCCTCTAATAACCGGAGACCAAACCGGAGGGCTTACTTTTACCAGTCCCTAACCTGGAGGGCTTACTTTAACCAGTCCCCAACCTGGAACATAATTGTCCAACACATTCATATAAAGTAAAGGTTGAAATATAACATAAACATTCTTACTGTAACTAGCATACGAAATGTCAATACTTTACTCATAAACCATGAATGCTATATAAATGAAACATCTACAGTCAAACATATCACAGAACTTCATTACAATATGGAAGTTTTAAATCATAATAAATCAACTTCAAATAATCTTAAAATCCATCAAAGGATGTTGACATAGATGAAAATGTTTTTTTAAAAAATTATTGAGAGAAATATCCCTTTTTCATGAAAAAATTTTAATGTTACACAATTTAGAAAGCAAGTAGTTTAAATACATTTTTGAATCAAAGTGTCCCATACCACTTTGAAACTTTTGAATGGAATTAACACTTTTAAAACATCCATTTTCATATAAATAAATCCTTACAAACAATTTTGAAAACGTGGATATAAATGAGGATGATTTAGAAGAATAAATATTTAAAACATTTAAAATGATGTTTTAGTAAAAGTTCCCTTAGAAATAATCCCTTTGAAAACTCTTTTATGAAATAAGGACATGGATAGTAAATATGTCCCTGTAGATACTTACGTAAAGACAACCTCAGATATTAAAGAGATTGTGAAGTAAACCCTTATCAATTTGGTAACGTATAAAACATACAACCCATGAAAGAGGTATCATACAATGAAAATGTAAATACACATAAGGAAAAGTGTATTACACAATGAATACAATTATGGGTAGTACATACACCACACAAAAGATAATAGTGGAAATATGGCATGAATCTCACGGAAATAAAGAGTGAGATGAAAACCCCTTACCACGTTAATCAACTGAGTCGTATGGACAAAAGTTAATAACCACCAAATGATTTACAGAATAAAATGAATATAAAGAGAATCATGATAATATATATCAAATGGAAGTACACAATACACCACTTTCAATAATTTAGTGGCGAACAATGGAAATCTCACGGAATTGAATGTGAGATAAGAAAATCCCTTACCTCGTACTTTTCCTTTGTTGGGGTAGGTTAACCTCCTGTATAATGGTGAAAAAATTGTTATTAAATTATACAATAATCATATACATTAATATGATATCATATATGATCTTTTAACATTTCTTTATTAATAATATCTTAGTATTATAGTCGTTTCGGGTGATAATCGATTCGTTCTTCTTAAATGTTTGGTTACCTAAGACATGTTTGTAATGTATAGATTATATCTTATTAATAATCAGAATGATATTATCATTATTTTTAACCCTAAAATGAGAATACGACTTGAATGGATACTATGGAGAATGAATCTCATCACGTTCGTGGAGACGGTAGTCCGTACGTACGCACGAACGCTACTTCCATTTAATTTTTATTTTAAAAGAATAGAATCCAAATGATACATAGGTATATTACTATTCCAGTATAATATAATATTTTATATATGTTACTTAAGTTCATTAACACCATCCTTTATACGCTCCATGTGTGGTATGAACGAGTCATATCATTTTAAGGGGGCGGTAGTCCGCACTTCCTCAAATGAAATTATCGTATGTATATACAACATGAAACGAATAATGATATGAAATAAAATGGAATTAAAGAAGATTATATATAAAATATATATCATTAATATCATATTTAATTACAGTGCCATCATAATGGCCACCATGAGAGGCGGTAAGATGTATTTGAACAATCATCGTTTCGTGAGGCGTTAGTTTGCCATCCACAGAAACATTATGTTCATCATCCATTAGATGGAGTTGTGTGCATGTGTAGTTTGAATCCGTCATATAACAACATCCTAGTATATTGTGGATACTGTTTTTGTTACAAAAGAAAGGAAATAAAAAGAGTTTGGGGGTTGGAGAAGCAAAATAAATGAAAATAATTTAAGAGAAATCGTTACCTTTAATTTAGGTAACTCACGTTGGTTGGAACCAAAGGACTTATTGAAATGCTTTCTGCCTAAGTGGAAGCTTCAAGGAGGAGGAGAGGGATGTGGGGAGCTTATTTGGGCAGGTTTTGGACGAGCCAAGTGGCTTGAAAGGTGTGAGGAATGAGTAGAAGTGGTCTCCTTTTATAAGGGAGAGGAGGGGCTCTTTAGGAAAGAGTGGAAGTATTACTTTATAATATAATTATATTCGGTTTATAATGGTCCAAAAATCATTGAGGTCGAATATAGGATGACTTATTTTCTAAATAACATCATCCAATAATAATTGGAAAGGTTTTAGATAATATTTTAATCATTATAATCTTATTTATTTAAATGATTTATTAATGAGGTAAACATTTCATCATTATTGTGTCATTAATAATTTAACTTATTTGATGTCTAAAAATTATAAATAAAATATAATTATGTAGGAAATCTTTTTATATTTCTAATGAATATTTATAATCGAAAATCCAACATGTATAACCCTATGTAAAAATTGTTCTTCTAAAAGATGTAAGCTTATGCCATTTTTATTTTTATTTTAACTTTGTTAATATAATGTGTCCCTACCACATACAAGTGGCTCCGAGGGGTCCCCAAATCGACCCAAGGATGCCCATGGTCGGGTATGTGTCCACCAATAAGGTTAGGACACGTTTTATGGTAATTTTGTATTATTATAATATTATTTTTTAACCCTTATTTACCGGATTTCCCCTTAACCATGGTAAATAAAATATTTACCACAGTAATTATTCAAAATGTATAAAAATAAAAGTTACCTATTTACACAATTTGGACATCCTGATTCCAAATATGGAATCCATTTTTCTAAATTCAAAACACAGAAGTGGAAGAAATTAATTTAAAATTAATTCCCGCTATCGAAACAAAAAGCGTGTTTTTAAGAGATAATAACTATCAAAAGATTGACACTTGTTTATGTTCGGTTTAATTGTAAAATTATGTCCAATGACCAAAATTATATTAAATGGTAAAAATATATTATAAATATACTTTAAAACCACTCAAATTCACAATTTATCACTATTAATTATTTTGATTAAAAAAGTTGTTTTTAATTAAAATTTAGTAATTTTCACTATTCATCAAAATATGAAAGTTATCCGAAAAGTACCAAAATTTCACCTTAGGCTAAATTCGATATTACGAATCCAAAAATGAAGTCCATTTTAAAATATAAAATATATATAATTTCAAAATTTAGGTATTACTATTCATAATGGCTAGTTTGATTGGTTGTGGCGTGTGTTAAAACTCAAGGTTGCGTACAACACACGCTACTATTTTATTCAAAGAAAAGCGTACCGTGGAAGCTTGGGATGTTTCATTTTAAATTTTTTGATGTCCCAATTAATTCAGATAGTTTAAAATATTTTATTTAAAAAGGTTTCACTATTAAAAGGTCATAAAAGTGCAATACTGGAAATGAATCTGTTCTTGCATTATGACTAAGAAACTCATAATAGGGATTCTAAAATTATAAGGATTATATAAAGTTCAAAATGTAGTTAATACTAGTCATGACCTCTTATAATGGCTTTTTTTGTACGTCATGGTGTGATTGAACTCAGTGTTGCGTGTAGTGCAAGTTATTGAATTATTTTTTAAGAAATAACACACTATGAAATCCTGGGGTGTTACATCAAATAGGTTCTCTAATCATATGAACATAAAATATCAGTATGATAGATATATATATCATAGACCAACATAATAAAAAGGAACATTAAAGACTTGACATGAAAGCAGTACTTTGAAAATGAGAAAGGTGAACGAATCCCTTAAAAATTTGGCAGCCTATCGGCATCATTTAAACATTCTTAAAATGAATTGATGAGAGCAAGGGGGGGTCTCTAATCATATGAAAATGAATAGAGAATTAATAGTAATATAAAATAACATCCTCTAACATAAGATCATGGACCATAAAGGAAATGACATAAAAGAGATTACTTGAAAGGAAAGAGAGAGTTAGGATCCCTTACCATAAAACGCAACTCTTAAAACTCAATGGTGTGGACATTGAGGGCTTGGGGGCACCTTGGGATGACATCGTGGGAGGTAATGAGACCAGATCCTCGTAGGATAAAATTTGGGAGTGAAAAATAAAGGAGGAAAGGTTTGGTATTTATAGGGAATTTGAGGTGATACTTTAATAATTGCAAGGGACACCTCACAAGTGGTTTTCTCAAAACCATGGGCTCTCCCATGGTATTTCCCATAGAGTTAGGCCACATGGGGCCCCAAATACAAAAATTCATTACCTTTGGTCGGAAAACCATTAAAATATCTCATGACATCATCATGACATGGTTATGATGTCATTAAACATACCGAAACCCAAAAATTACCTTTTTACTATTCACTGAAAATTCATCTCTCAGAAAAATCCCAAAATTTCACATTAACCAAATATCGATGATTTGATTACAAATGTGAACTCCATTTTTTAAAAATTATTTTCTGAATATTTTTAATTTATTTTTTATTTAAATACACTATTCACCAAAAAATAATTTTTTCAGAAAAATCCCCAAAAATTACCATAGCATAATATCGATGCTCTGAGTTCAAAAATAAAGTCCATTTTATAAAAATATTTTTATAAATATTTTTAATTTAGGTTTAATTAAAAAATTAGTATTCAAAATTGACTATTCATCAAAAATTGAGTTGATCTTATTAGACCTCAAATTCATTACTGAACACTTTTTCAGAAGACCATTTTTTGAAAATCATTACACATCATTAATTATTTAAGGATTACATAAATATTTTAAAATATCCTTTTTTCAAAATTCATAAATAAAATACATCCTCAAATTATCTGGGCATTTTAAATTTCACAAACTTCACTAAAGGAATAAATCTCAATTTATTCATCCCAAAGGATTACACAAAGATTTTACGGTCTCATCACATAGCCCTATATAACACCAGAATATGACCTAAGTGTAATGTGTTCTAGGGTGAGAGAATATGAGGGAGGCTCAGATAACATTGCCCAAGTAGTAATCTCCACTAACTTGAACTTATCCCACAAGTGTTTTTTTTCAAGCTTTCACGCTAGAGTTCAGCTTGGGCTTGGTCCAAAGATAATCCCAACGATGCCACCTCCTTTCCATGCTCTGATAAGTGGGCTTCAAAGGGTTCGAGTCTACCGGATGAATCCATCGACTCCACTTTATGCATTAACCATTAACATCTCTATTAAATCGTTAATAGTAAGTTAATATACAATTCAAAATGTTTCGGTCGTTACAGATTCCTAGAGCATGTATATTGGGGATAGATCAATGGTTTTAATGCCAATAATGATGAGATTTTTCTTGGTTGATGATATATGAACGAGATCTATGGAGGGTTGTAGAGATTCAGCCTGATTTGTTTTACAATTTTGTGTCATTTTTTATTTCCTCTATATTGTCCAAGGTAGGTGGATTCACTATCAACTCCCATTGTTTGATATATGATTCATTTGTTTTTTATATTCAATAGGAAAATCTCCTCCACAACTTCTTTTGAGGAAATTTGAATTTATTTTCACCTGTTTGCATCTTGAGTATGTCATTTAATGCCAAATATCAATTCTGCCTTGATGTGAGCCAATGAGGAGGGGCAGGATGTTATAGATTTTCTTTAGATTCATTTACATATTATGATTTCCCCTTGTATTTATCGACATTATAACCTCTCATCCCAGAGAGATCACATAATAATCTCGTATAAAATTTTTTATAGGAATGTGAAAAATTGATACTTCTATTACAAAAATATAGAACATTATTTATTCAAAATGCTGATCAAATAGAAAATGTGTGACTAAAATTACAATCGTCTTCAATAATGTGGATCTGAGATTTATTTCTACTAGTATTCAATCAAAATGGAAATTTATAGCTCTTTTATTCTCTTTATCCACCTTGATCAAAACCCCAATACTCTATGCCAATCTCCTATAAAATTTTAGGCACTAAAATGAACCTAGAGATACTCCATATTTAGATATAAAGATGAGTAATTGAGTTCGTGAAATTGAAGGGACTAAAATAAGAAACATAATACTAGAATTTGAATAAACTGGGATTAATAATGATAAATCTATTCCCCTGTGTATTTTTAATTAAAATTTATAAAATATAACAGAACATGATAAAAAACATTCCCAAAAAGAGGTCATATGAATGTCATCGAGGCACTACAAATCAATGAGTCACTTCCTAATAACATTAATAATCCTCTGGTGTTCATTGTGATTGATAAGGAGTGGAAATGAGGTAATGTTTACATTCATTGAGTTTATCAAAAATGTTGTTTTTTGTTTCATCAACAATAACCATATCCCCTTCCATTTTAATTCTCTTAGATAATGAATAATCTCTTCAAATACATTCAATGAAAATATAGTTTGAAGAAATATATGGATCACAGAAAATAGTGGGATTTGATATAGGATCCATAACACACACCTATAGTCCATCCTTAGATATAGATGTCTCAACAAACAAATGATTGAGCACAACAAGATTGTTTGAGATATAATACCATGATTTGTAAATCCCTTTAGAAATTAGATTCTTCCTAAGGGAATTTGTGTTGTTAAATCCTAAATCAACCAAAATAGGTTGATCCTCATTAACCCCCTAATCACCTCCTTTTACAGCATCATTATTAGGGGGTATCGAGTACATTAAATCCAATAATAAGAGAATTAATCAATGATCACCACATACTCTCCCATGGTCGCCTTTATCTGTGCTATCAATCAAATATTTTTATTATATAAATTTAAAAAAGAAATAATAAAAATGAAAATGTAATAAATAAAAATCAATCTTCCTTTTAAATAAATATTAATAAATATAAGGAGAAGTGTCTTCCATTTATAATTCAATGAAATTTGAAATTAAAAAAACAATAATTTCAAAAATAATTAAATTTTATAAAATATAATGTTTTGTTGGAAAATAAAAATGGTTCAAAATATATATTTTTTAATTTAAGATAATTGAATCATAAAAAACCCAATATATTGAAAATCAAAACAAAATATGGATCTAGAACATGATCAAAAAAATTTTGAATAAAAATTTGTAAAACATTCAAATGAATTTAAAATGTGTAGAAAAACAAGATTTTATAGAAATGAAAAATAACCAAAAAAGATGAAACCTATATTTTCATTTATACAAAAAAATAAAAACAACATTGGTTTATTAAGAAAAATATAAAATAGGAAATGTTATTAAAAAAATATTTTCCATTCAAAAAACAAAACATAAAGGAAATCTATTTTCTTAGAAAAAAGAATAATAATAAAAACCCATATTAACTATAAAATATAATAAATAAATAAACAATCATCTAAAATTTTTTAAAATTAAATAGAGAACATATAAAATATGAATAAAATAAAAAAAAATAGAAATTCATAGAATCTCATTTTTCAATCAATAAAATATGAAATCATGAAAATTAAGTAAAATAACTTTTATATTCAAAAATAAGAGTGAAACAAAGGAACATGTCCAAATAACCTATTTTAAATGAAGGTAAACCGAAAAAATAATGATGAACTTTATATTATTAAAAATATAATAAAAATTTAAAAATTAAAAATGAATAATTTTACATTCAAATAAATTATTGAAATTAATTGAAAAAATAAATAAATAAAAAATATATAAATTTTAGTTTATCTTCAATTAAATAATTAAAACATAATAAACATTATTCCGATAAAATAAAAAATAATTAAAATCTATATATTTCAAAACAATGTTAATTTCATATAAATTTTGAAATTATGAATTTTTGTTCTAAAATTTAAAATTTTAAAAAATATAAAAAAATAGAATCAAAATTATAAAAAATATAAAAATTTTAAAAACTAATGTAATGATTTTTAATCTCTAGTCACTTATATTAAAAAATATAATGAAAAATATAATTTTTCAAAAAATAAATGAATCAAAATATTTCATTTCATTACATATTATTAAATAATTTGAGAAAATCTTATTTATTTTAAAACTAAAAATATAAAATGAATTCGAATAAATTAATAAATAAACATTATAGTATATTAATTGTAGAAAATTAAAAAATAAAAATATAAAAAAAACAAAAAATTCAAATATAAATTAAAAAAAATTAAAATATTCATAAAAACAAAAATGCAATAAAAATGAAATTTTAATGTTAAAATAAAAATAATCCAATAAAATTAATATATTAAAAAATTAAATATTTAACTTTTGTATATAAAATTAAAAAAAATAGAGAATATTTTTTATATTATATATTTATAATGGGGGGAAATAAAGTTTAAAATATATTTCAAAATAAAGGCTAAATTATTTCATTAAAAAACTAATAATGAATAAAATGACGACATTCACAATTAATTAAAAATAAAAACTATAGATTTTTAATTTATTTAAATTTAATTAATAAATTATGGGAAACCCTAATTTGTGAAAAAAATTCTGATAAATATATTTTATTTCGAAATATGTTATAATTTTTAAAGATTAGGTTTTTTCAATTAAAAAATTAAAAATTATTAAAATAGGAAAATATGTAAAAAATTATATTTCATTGAAATAAAATAAAATAAATTTGTAACATAGAGAATTATCAATGAAATAAAAATAAGATATTAAAAAAACAATACAAAATGATGTTAAAAAATTAAAATAAAAAAGTAAAAATTGAAAAAAACTAAAAAATTTGATATAGTTTTTTTTAAAATAATTTAAAATTTATTTAAAAAAAATTAATTAATAAATATTAAACTAAAAAAAATTCAATACAGTTATAAAACGTAAAATTAAAATGAAAACTCAATAAAATAAATTTAAATTAATGAAAAAAATTAATACTTTATTAAAATATAAAAAGTGAACAAAAATGAATAAATAATATGAAATTTTATTTTAATTATCAAATAAATATAAAAATTAATGAAATAATGTTTTAATAAATTCCATATTTAATAGTAGAAAATAAAAACCAAATAAATAAAAATTAAAAAATTTTCAAAAAAATTTATTATTTCCCTGATATTTAAGGATGTAAAAAGATGTAACATATTTAAAATAAGTATAAATTATGAAAAAGTGATTATTTCAAAAAAAAAATTATTTTATTTTATTTTTCATATAAAATAAGTAAATCCACCCAATATTATATATATTAAAATAATAATACATATAATATTTAAAAAAATTATATAAAATTATAAAAGGAATAAAAAATACTAAAATTAATTTTATTTGTAATTTAATTAATGAAATTGATATTTAAAAAATTAAAAAAAATAGATGCAAAAAAAAATTATATTTTTAATTATAAGAATAAAATAATAACCCTTCTAATATTATTTAACATAAAATTATTAGTACATAGTGTTTTTATATTGAAAATAGAAACAAACATCCACCCTTTGGGTTAACACAGTTTATACATCATCTGCCTCTTTCGGATTGACCCACAACCTAGTTAATCGATAAATTTTAATTCCACAAAGGTTGTATGTCTTGAAAATAAATACATGACCTAAAGATCCCATCATCCTGGTCCAATGTCCCCCATCCTACAACCTGCGATACACTTCTATGTACTTGGGTCTACAACCATGCTTCGACTATTACTTATGTCTGTACCTACCTTAGTAGGGGCATTGTTGGCCTTAAACAACCCATAAATCCAACCATGAGAGGGACCACAGATATGAACCCTATTCATATGAAAAAATATGGGTTGAAATAAGAACTTAGTCATCCCCCACTAAAAAAAATTATTTGAAAGGATAAGCAAAAAAATTAAAAAATAAACATAATTCATGTTAAATAATACTAAAATAATAATATATCAAATATATCAAAATAATAACAATAATTTATTGAAATTAAAGCATAAAATGTGTAGAAAAATAAATATAACAATTTTATTTTTCCAAAAAAAATAAATATATTGTAAAGCACTGTATTTAAAAATAAATAAATAACATTAAGATGGTAAAGTCGTCTGATCTAGTACTCCCTCACATGGCTTGAAAGGTTTAAATTTGTGTCCTCAAAAACATCTCCAAATGAAATAGAGGTTGATGATTTGATGTGTGGTGTGAAAAGTATTTTTCGGAGACTATTTTCCCATTTAAAGAGTGTATACGGAAGAAATAAACAATATAACTAAATAACTTAGTAACGAAAAAAGCAGAAGAAATACAATAAAATAGATAAACCAAAAGATAAAATCCATCCAAAAAACTAAAAAATAATATTGGAATAATGTAATGACACGTTGAAATGAAACGAAATGTAATGCTTGGAGAAATATATAAAAACATACTATCATACTCAAATAAATCCTCAAAATTACCCTATAATGAACCACATGTCAGTCATGTCTCTATACTCCATCCCACAGAGAAAAGAACAAAATTAACAAAAAGGTCCCTTAACATTATCCTAACACTTATAAATTAAATATTCCTTGGTAGAAAACTAAGACCAAAAATGGATGTGAGTCTAACTCATTAGGTCAACACCACCATTTCTAAACATATTTAGAATGATAATTTCTGTGTGAAATAAGGCGATGAATAAGTTTAATAATTAATGAATTAATACAATATATAAATCAACCTACATAAACACCACTCTAGAATTTCTCTGTAAATGTAGCATAATCATGCCAACCAAAAACCATATAACCATGGTAAAGTACAGAAATCTTGTATGGTCCCTCTATATATGCATTCCATCATGAGATTGGGTAGGTTCCACTATATCAAATCATTACATCATGGGATTGGGTATCACCCGATCAATATAAGAAATGATGTATGGGTTGGGCATAAAGCAATAAATATAAGTATTAGTACATGGGAATAGTGCTCTCAATATAAGCATTATATAATAAATCTGGGCACATCCCACTAAATATAAGAATTACAACATTAGAATACAATTTTTTATAATATTAAGTATATAACAAAATCACATCATTCATCACAATGGTTAATTATGAAAATTATGATTTAACATTAAATAATACTTCTATTTATCATTGTGAAAAATATTTATATCAATAAGAAAAAATCCACTACTTATGTAATCTTATAAGGAAACTAGAAATGGTATCATGTCGTTCTAAACACCCGCCAATCCATCTACCAATTCAATTTAAACAAGGACTTTGTCACACAATAGGTAGCTAAAATCAAGGACTAAATTAATTGAACATAAAAGTATCTGTCATATATTCCAAATCATAATTTATAACTGATAATGAATAAATTAATTAGATCTCATCTTACATTTGTTGAATCACAATATTTTATATACTTTTTAGTATAAAAAGACTGTAGTGTAATGGTTTAGACCCTATACC
The DNA here is from genome assembly GCA_963277665.1 of Viscum album. Classification (NCBI taxonomy): domain Eukaryota; kingdom Viridiplantae; phylum Streptophyta; class Magnoliopsida; order Santalales; family Viscaceae; genus Viscum; species Viscum album. The sequence goes on along the minus strand of OY728151.1, from coordinate 1,560,110,256 downwards.
ATTAAATGACGATTAACACAACTCTTCCAATAGAAATCGCTAAAAAGGATGAAGGAACAGAAGATAACAAATATAACTATGGATCAAATGTCTGATCTGTACATATAAAATTATGGGAGAGACTCAAAAATAATTATGATTCCACCATAGTTGGAGTGGAGAAGGATTAATTTATTGGAACGAAAAGTAATCAAACATTTTTCAAACTTAATACAGCTGATCATGATAAGTATAGGACTTGTAATAAATTTTCACATCTTGTCAATCTTTTTAAAGGGATAAAATGTAAAACATGTAAACTTTAGTAATATTTATCCTACTCAATATTTACACAACATTAATGTTTTAGATAACATGTAATAGGCTCTACAATTGTAAATCTCACCAAATGTGTCTTGTGGAAGATACATTTACTGTAATCTATTCTTGGAATGTATATTATCTGTAGACAGTTTTTATTATAGTTTTTAAAGGACTATAACCACCTCCAAAAACTACCAAAAAATAGGAAAACATCATAAAACCATTCAAAAAATATTATATTTAGACTCCTTTAATTCAAATAAAAATACATCACCAAACAATTATGTCATTTTCAATAAAATAAATCTCCACCTCCAAAAAGGAATCATCCTCCATTTTTCATTGAGAAAATCAAATAGGTTTATACATGGAAATGAAGGGATCTTACAAACTCCCCACTATATTAGAAGTTCATCCCCGAATTTCTCCAAGCATCATCATGGGGTCTTAGTAATCAATTCTATCCACTCTACTAACATATTAAAATCTCTATTTTTGGACACCTCCTGAATATCCCATTTCTTCTAGTGCATTCTAACAAAAGGAATCACCCAAAATAGATATATTTCTCACTATGGTCCCTAATCCATATCAGAAGTTCTTTATGGGATTCCATTGCAGAATGATTAATTTAAATGATTTCAACAACATGAGAAGTGTTATGATAATATTTAAAAATATGGGACATGTGAAACATATCAATCATGGAACTATATCACTATGGAAGGATTAATTGGTACACTATGGGACAAACCCATTCCACTATCTCAAATGGCATGAAAATACATGGTGCAATTATTCCCTATTTCATGAAATTACATTGCCCTACCCTAGGATACATCCCAACGAAAAAATGTGAAAATAATCAATCACAATAGGTTATTAATTATGAAAAGAATATGATTCATACCTTCTCTATGTAGTTAAAAACAACCACCAATTCAGCTAAACTTTCTCAGATGTCTCCTCAAAGAGACATGTCCAAAAAAACACCGACTCACATGTCTTTAATCAAAAAGGAGTAATATGAAATTGAAATACTATAAAAATACTCTAAAGGTTCCATCTAGATTGACACCAATAATCTATTATTATATGTAATATCAATAAGTCCCATATGTTTCACCCATGAAAAACTAAAATATAAAACAAAATCTCGTAACACATCCTCCACGACATGAATGTTATGACCAGTCTAACCACAAATCTAATGATGATTTCCCTAACTCAGAAGAACATATGATCATAGATCCTCCTAAATACTAAATATATTATCAATAGTGATGGTCTTCATAATAATAAAAAATGTTCTACATTCGTCATTTGATCCACAATCACCCACACATAATCATTATTATGAGTTTTCCTTGGCCATCTTGTCACAAAATACATAGTTACATAATCCTATTTTCATTCATAAATTAGAAACAACTACAAGTGTCCAGGTGCAATTTAATGCTCAGATTTCATATACTGATAAGTGAAAAAACATCTGATATTACCTATTACATCCTTGTTCATTCCATACAAATGGTATTTTCTATGAATACCGCAATGATGTTTTTTGAATCGAGGTTCTACCTCCCTTCTATAAGCATGGGACCCTCACATAATCTACTCTTACAGGACCACATGAACACATAATATCCACATAAAATATGAGAATTTCATGTTCCAATAGAGCATCCTGATCATGTATCCCCTGCATATAATATCTACATAATAAACAGTCCCTACAGATATATTAAATGATAAGTCATGATACGATAAAAAATCATGGTTATATGATATGTTGAAGCCCGAGAATCTCATCCTTGAGTCTCCCGAAAATCTTGATTCATGTGTGTAAATATTTTCATCACCCACCACTCATTTCAACTCTTTAAATAACTATTTCTATATATTTTGGGTCAATATATTGGTAAATACATTATCCTGGCCTACTCCATAATCCATATCAAATTCAATGAACTATAGATACTTGACCCTCATTCTCCACCGAAGGATCATGTCTCACTAAGAACTGATGTACCTAATGCTCTTTTGGATAGTGTATAACATAAACATTACCCATTAGATAATTTATCTATCACCTCTAAGCACGTATCACTTCTAATAACTCTATATTTTTTATGGTAATTCTTCTCATGAAATCTTTGTTGTATATATCCATAAGAAAACAAACAATACAGCAGAATTAAAACTAATACAATCCCAACTCTGATTGAATCATTGTACATGATATATTTTCCACCTAGAATAGTTAAAGTGAGGATAATTGTTGAGTCTATCCTCTTTTTAATCTCCTACAAATCTGTATTATATAAATATAACAAACCAGACAACACACATTTCTTGGTCAACCATGACATTGGTGTTTCCAGATGGGATAGTTCCTGGATATAGCGTAGATAATAACATTCCAAACCTAGAGAGATATGAATCTAGAAAAAATTATTAGGTTTCTCCCAAGATACCTTGGTTGTACATTTTTTCCCACAGAAAGTACATCATCAATGTTATATTTTCCCATGAACTATACATTATCGAACATGAAATTACATTAGAATAGCATGGAATACATTCGATGCTCTGTCAATGTACTCAACATGATGTAAATATGTTGGAAATAGCCATGTTCTTATTTGGATATCACTATAATTTCATAGAAAAAAGACAACACAAACTGGTCTAGGAAAGGATGTATGATTCTATTAAACAATGATAGAAATATCACCAGTGTGTTGGTCAGAAATAACATAATCACTACAAAATCATATAAGAAGTGCCTACTCCTAAAATAAATCATGGATATGTCTGATTATCTTAACCTCAAATGGTTGTACCTTGACCTCAATTCTATATTGGATAAAATACATCAACCTCCCAGATGATTGATGGGATTATAAATTTTTGGGAAGGGGATATAAATTCATGCCTATCATATACATCAATATATAATAATCCACTCATCATAGAAATATACCATTAATTATAATGGCATAATGAATTGGAGAAAACTGTAGAGACGTAATAGGCCATATGAAACTAGTATCTTGATGTTCATCCAATTAAAATATCCACTCATGAATCTATACTAGTGCCACAGTGTAAGGCGAGATAAAAATAAGATCGTCTCATAGTGCCAACTCAATCATGAACTCAATATATCACTCAAGAAGTAAACCATATAACTATTTAGGAAAAGTATCGGAAAAAAAACTAACACTGTAGGATAGAATCCTATTGTATTTTTCCATCACCTAGATCAAGTATTTCAATATAAGACATGCGAAAATCTAATCTGAACTGAATTGGTCGTGCATGACTAGCATGAAAATCCTACTCACCCTAGTGAGAATAGTTTCCTCCATCAAGATATATAATAGTAACTCTATTCCTCTAACCATCGATATTATAAATGTATATAAATATCTAATACATACCAAGAATCAAATCAAAACATATATTTTCTAGTTCAAATTGTTCTGAAAAAAATGTAAACCAAAAATCTCTATGGAAGAAACATGAAAACATTTTTTATTCTTTTACCACTCTCCCAAAAAATTATCTATGGTCATAGTACCATCTATGAATTCCAAAAACAAGCTCAATTTTTTTAAAAACAATATATTAAAAGGATTTTCATTCCACTATATAAAAAATAACACATGAATTGGTAGATAATACAAGAATCAGACCTATGATAGTAGAAGGTCTTTCATCCACAATAATAAGAGTAGTCTTCATTTTGTGTAGATGACCAACCCCAATGTCATGGGATCTAGCCCAACTCCCCAGATAAATTCCCTCTACATTAAACTATAATTCCAGCACTTGGAAAATATGTCCTATTCCATTACATGAACATCCAATGGAACTCCATCTACATTTCGACTAATAATTTACTCATACATTCCAAGACTCTGGTAATTTTCATGTTCCCTCTCCTCTACTCTACTAATTAATTCCTGTAGAGACCTGTAGCATGACGTACATCGACATTACATTACTTTTTCTGAATACTTAATACATAACAAAAATAGACACACAAGGACTGTAATAGTTTAGTGTCTTTGGAAACATGGAACATAATATTCTAATCATGGAGAGAGAGATATTCAACATCTCCAATAAGAACTACCCCTTTTTGTTTTCTTACATAAAACCTTTCTTTAAATCCTGAGAAAAATAAACATATAAAGGGTGAGCTCAAATGCTCAGTACGGGTAAACAAAATAAATATCAATCACATCATATACATAAGAACATAACTTTCGGAAATCTTAACCTCCAAAAGAGATCATAATTTCATAATATGGGATAAATCATAGTGGTGAAGTGTAATCCCAATAATCATAACTTAAAACATGAAACTTTGTGGCATACACACATAATCATAGAGAATAATTTCTTATTAGTCAAGACACATTGCCAAGACTATCTTAGTGGACAAAGTCCATTTCTGAACTGAGTTTAATCCTCGTTTTAGTTCTGTTTCACTGAACCAGTTTAACCTACCGTTCCAGCCATGTCTATCTCATGAGATATAAAATCTTTACCCAATTAATTGGAGGTAGATATAGATCCCACCCATCTCATAATGATACCATTCTTATGTGTGCCACAAAATCATAAACCATACATCATAGCATAACCCATGTAATAAAAATGGGATTCTTAAACATCATGATATCATAAAACAATTCATATAAGATAAAGGAATTCATAAAAATAATTCCATCACAACATAATCAAATAAATGTAATAATAGGGATAGAAACAGAACCCTATATTTTCTTAGATGGAAAATAATTTTGATAAAACACTTGAACTCCATTCTTGTGGAAAATATCATTTCTACTTCAAAAACATTTTCCATTATTAACATGTCATACAATTTTAAACTAAAAGAAGTTTATTAAAAATAAAAGTGAAATATTGTAATGGAATCTTCTTTTAAATAATGATTTAAAAATTAATTCATGCCACATAAGTTAAAAAAAACATTCTTTCCGTACGTTTGTCGGAAAAGTAAAAAAGTACCTCGTACGAAAAATGACAAAAAATTCCATTTATATATTTTACTAAAACTAACCTAAGGGAAAAATTTGATTTAAACAATTGTAGGTTGGTGGAAACAATATTACATATTGAGGAAACATGGATGTGGATGATAAAATACACCCTAGTAAATACCAAAGTATAAACAATCTCGTATAAAATGAGATTGTGATATTTTCCCTTACCTTAGGTCCGATTTGCTTCGTATGTGTCTGAACCTCATGTATAATGATTTATATAATGTTATTGACTTTTTCCAGAATCATACTTATTTGTATGATATCATATATGGTCATATTCATAGCTTATTATTAGTAATATTTCATTGCTTCTTGTTATTCAGGTGTTTATTACTTTTTGTTCTTATGCGTGTTTTGTCGAATAAATTATTGTTATTCTCATTAGGTTATAGATACCTCATTTACAGAATGTTATTAGTGTAATATATATCATATTCATTCATTAAATTCATTTATATTATCATTATTCAATGAAGATCATGTATAACAAGTCGCATCACATCGTGGAGATGGTATTCCGTACGTACGCACGAACGATGATATTGTTCCCATGATCGTGGAATTGTATTGGAGTGTATGTATACTATTTCAGAATAAATATCACTTTACAATAATCATATATAGATATTATTTATACCTTTATACCCATCCAATTAAGGTGGTGGTGGAAAATAGATTACACCACGGCGTGGAGACGGTATTCCGTACGTACGCACGCGTGGTGACTTCGTTTTCCGTAGGATGGATAAATGGTGAAATAGGGTTGTTTCATACTCATAATAACATATCAGTATATGAGTGATACTGATGTTATTACTTCATAATGATTCAACTAAAGAATAAGGAGTGGAAGACGAAATAAAGATGACAGAATCGGTAACTGGCATTACCTCTTCTTTGAAGCGCCTCTTTGAGATCTCTTCTTAGGGAACTAAAATTGGTCTTTTAGGAAGACCAGGATCTCTATTATGTTTCTAGGGAAGCGGGGAAGTGAAATGGGCATGTGTTGGCCGGGAAGGAAGGCTCAAATTGGTGTGAGGAGGAGTGGGAGGAGGTGCCCTTTTATAAGGGAGGAGAGAGGCACCTTTGGAATAACTAAACATATATTATTTTATTATGAAGTAAAATTTGGTTTTTAATAGCTCCAAATAGATATATTTCGAAGCTAAGGTGGGGATGGATCTAAATACTCTCATAAAATAGAATTTAGACAAGTTTAGTTATCAATTATAACCTTATCATTTAGATTTAACTTTAAGTTAGATAATTTAACTTTTACCGTGTCTTCTTATTTTTTTACACTATAAGGTTAATAGAAATACTATATCACACCAAACGAACCCCAAGTTGTTTGTTATTAATATATATAACTTTATCTATGTCATTTATCCGAACCTTAGATTTTTAGGAATAAAATAAAAATTAATAATATAGTTTTTGTTTTAAAAACTATTTTATGTCAATTTTTACACTATTTGGTAATTGATTTTTGTGAAAATCATAACAGAATGATTAGTTCGAAAATATTTAATTAAATCAACACTAACATTTCATATTAACATATCAAATTATTGTAATTCTTAAAAAGTCTCAAATTACATTTATTTTGGTATTTTTAACATCAATTATGTCAATATTTCATTAATAAGATAATTACTGTATCATCATAGTATCATAAATAAATTAAATTATTTTAAGTCTAAAAATTACAAATAAAATACCATTATGTAGGAAATCCTTTTATCTTTCTAATGAATATTTATAGTCTAATTTATCTTATGTATGACCCTAAATTAAAAAATTTTTAGTTATTAAACATTGATTTTAACTATATTAACCCTTCTTAAAATAAATTGATAATAAATGTCCTAATCTAATAAAGTGGGCCTAAATGGTCATATTTTCTTCCTATGGTTGTTTTTGGTTGAATTACACTTATCCAATAGAATTAGTACATGTGGTAGGGTAATAATAATATCATTATTACCCTTAATTACCCTATTTACTTTTAACCATGGTAAAAAAAAGTAAAAAGTTACTATTCACCAAAAATTATTTTCATCTCATTGAACCACATTTTAGTCCTTGATATTAACTGTGTCTCTCGGATTTTCAAAATTACACTCACAGAAGCAGTAAAATTAAGTTTCCAGAAAAATACCAAATATTAGGCCTAAGATATATTTGATATTATGAATTAAAAAATGATGTCTATTTTACCAAATTCAAAACATATCAGTTACATTAACTAATTTAAAAATTTATTCCCATCGTCAAAACAAATATCGTGTTTTTTAAGAGAAATAACTATCAAAAGATTGACACTTGTTTATGTCTGGTTTAAATGTGAAATTACATCCAATGACCAACATTGTATTAAATTGTAAAAATATAATCTAAATATACTTTATAACTACTCAAATTAATAATTTATCACTATTAATTATTTCGATTAAAAAAGTTGCTGTTAATTAAAATTTAGTATTTTTCACTATTCATCAGAATATGAAAGTTATTCGAAAAGTTCCAAAATTTCACCTTAAGCTAGTTTCGATATTTTCAATCCAAAAATGAAGTCCATTTTGAAAAATAAAATTTACAAAATTGCAAAAAGTGGTTATTACTATTCATAACAGCTAGTTTTAATAATATTTTAATTGCATATCGTTGTTTAGTGAAACACGATATTGCGTACGATGCAAGCTATCGAGGAAGGCCGCGGTTGCGTGTAAAGCAAGAAAAGCTAGTGTTGTGTGTATTGAAAGATTACTTTGATGATTTATATAACATAAAAACAAAATATTTCTCATAAAAGTCTTGGGTGTTACGTTCTACCCCCCTTAAAATGAATTTTGCCCTTGAAATTCGTTGGGGTTATAAATGGTTTACTAATCTAAAGTTTCTTTAATAGAAACCCACATCGTAAAAAGGAATACCAAAACATGGATTTAAAAATTAATGGATGAAACGTAACGGTTACCCAAATTAACTCATCTCTGGGTTTCCACGTAGGAGAACATAGGTGAAAATATTGATATTGAAGAAAAATCTAACCATCACGTTCTGAGGGAGAGTGGTAGAGAACATGGCTATGAAAAATCCAACAATCACAACGCCATAAATTTGTGATGATCTAAGGTACCATCTGATTCATCAGATATTAGGGAACTAGGACAACATTTTTGGTTTTCAAGATCATTTCCCTAATGTTGAAGAATTTGAATTTGAATAAATACTTACTTTATTTTGGTATAATCTCACTGTTGTTCGTGCCTTTAAAAATTTCCACATCATCTCTTAATGAAATGATGTTGAATTTGTTATTCGTGAAGTGTTAGCAGATCATGTGATAGAATGACAGGTCATTCCATCTGTCTCAAACAAATGGTTAGAAAAAGTTATTAAATATAAATAAGTCGATCTATATTGAGATTAATCATATATGGTTCCTAAAATGGACATATACTTCATATAGCATACTACTTAATATAATAAAACTAGTTTATACTAAACAGGGTCTTCCTGTACGCCAGTGGTAGGCGATAAAGGCCAGTCGCACTTCGGTTGTGGGTTTGATTCCCACAGCCTTGTCTGACGTGATGGGCTATCGCTCGTCCTGCAGGTTTTCCTTTTTCTAAAACTACATTACTATAACATCCCATCAATAATATCAAAAAAAAGTTCTTTCCTTAAACAATACTAACTTATGTCCAACATAATCCATTCCAATCTTTAGGCTTATCCAAAATACCAATGTCCAATCTCATATTATAGTGGAAGTGATTACCAAAGAGTTCATATAACGAGCATGTTAACACCATCGATGATCCCCATATATCATGAGATATGTTTTTTTAGTCACATTCCAAACATTCGAAGGCCTTAATCATGTATTCTCTTGAAAAATTAATACCCATTGAATCTTAGCGAAAACATGAGTGCTGTCAAAATTTAACTCTTTTCACATACCAAAACCTCAAACCATGATATAACTATTTCCTTATATCATTCATGAGCTCATGAATACTGTCAAACATTTCATTTTCTCCTTATCCCTTCATTATGCGCATATCAAATTTTTTCCAAAAATATCTCAATCACTTTCCAGGGTTACTGGTACCATAAAATTATTGAAAACCACAATAGAACAATACATAAATATTCCAATATTCCACGATACTATATAAACATTATCTTGGAATCCCATTACATAAACACATAATCATTCCACCAAATCGTTGTCATATTCAACATCACCAATAGTGATCACATGTGACTTCCCTTTGTCCTTTTCCTTAAGTGGTTGCTCATGTCGATCATCACTAACCCTTAGATTATGGAATTTATTATCACAATTCCCCATTTAATTGCACTTGAAGCATTGATGTGTTGGTGGTTCGTTCTATGCAGTCTTTTCTTTATTCACATAATTAGAAACGCTTTTTCCATTACTTTGAAACTCAGCTGCTCGATGACCTTCATTTCCACACTTAAAGCATTTTCTATTCCCTTTATGACAATCTCCAACATGCTTCTTTCCACACTTTGAGCATAAGGAAACATTCATCTTCATTTGACCATTATTCTGAGATTTCTCCTTGAACTCCATCTTTCGTTTGTTGTCAAAACTATGATATGGATAAGTAACACCAACTTCCATTTCTACCTTGATAGCATAATTCACAATTTCTTCATAGCTACTGAAATCTCTTATAGCTAATGCCCTTTTAAGATTTAGTTTTAAGCCACTGAAGAATCGATCAACATTACTTTCAGTTTGGATTATAAAGCCAGATTCATACCTTGAAAGCCTTGTAAAATTCACTTCGTATACACCAACAGATTCATCACCCTTTTTCTTTAGTTCAAGAAACTCATTCTCCATCATTGTTCGAAGAATACGAGGGAAGTACTTATTGAAAAATAAGTTCTTGAACTCGTCCCATTCCATGGACTCAATTTCATCTCTTGGCCTCGTATTCTTGATAAGATTCCACCATTGATCAGCTTCACCTTCCAAACGATATACTGCTAAAATGACTATATCATGTTCTGAACATTGAAGAACTGAAAATATATTTTCAGTGGTACTGATCCATTGTTCAGCAACAAGTGGTCAGAAGACCCACTGAAAGAAGGTGGACATTGCCTTAGGAAGGACCCAATAGAATATTGTTCCCCTCTCTGCTCATTTGGAAGTCCAGAATGATTCATATATTCTGTATTTATAACAATAAGATCTAGCACTCCATCTCCCATAACATTTGTTTGTTCAGGAGGACAATCGTTGCATTGTCCATTGCATTGATCAACACGGTTCCTTCGGGTTCTAGCCATCGTTTAAAACCCAAAAGAATAGTGTGAGAGGCAAAAATCATGCTAGGGAAAACAACATAATAAAGGGGGAGTACCATCAATATCTAACATCATAGGTTTAATTCTAAGATCGTTACCATAATTATAGGACTATAGCCTATACTTATACTTAACCTTAGGGACATCCCTAGACATACCATAGAAATATCTCTAGGGATATCACTAAAGTTCTCGCATCCTAGTTTCCAAAGGTTGACTAAACCTTTCCTCTGATACCAAATGTAAATACCTGTAGCTTTACGTAGATGGACATTACATTACTTTTGTGGAATAATTAATACATAACAAAAATAGACACACAAGGGCCGTAACAGTTTAGTGTCTTTGGAAACTTGGAACGTAATCTTCTAATCATGGTGAAAGATCTTCAACATCTCCCATAAGATCATTCCATTTTTGTTTTCTTACCTAAAATCTTTCTTTAAATCCTGGGGAAAAAACATATAAAGGGTGAGCTCAAATGCTCACTATGGGTAAACAAAAGAAATATCAATCACATCATATACATAAGAAAATAAGTTTTGGAGATCTTAACCTGCAAAAGAGATCCTTATTTCATAATATGGATAAATCATAGTAGTGAAATGTAAAATTAATAATCATAACCTAAAACAAGAAACTTTTTGGAATACACACATAATCATAGAGAATAATTTCTTATTAGTGAAGACACATTTCCAAGACTATCTTAGTGGACAAAGTCCATTTTTGAACCGAGTTTACTCCTCGTTTCAGTCCTGTTTCACTGAACCGGTTTAACCTGCCGTTCCAGCCATGTCTATCTCATGAGATATAAAATCTTTACCCAATGCATTGGAGGGAGATATAGATCCCACCTATCTCATAATTATACCATTCTTATGTGTGCCACAAAATCATAAACCATACATCATAGCATTACCCATGTAATAAAAATGGGGTTCTTAAACATCATGATATCATAACACAATTCATATAAGATAAAGGAATTAATAAAAACAATTCCATCACAACATAATCAAATCAATGTAATAATAGGGATAGAAACATAACCCTTCTTATCTTAGATGGAAAATGATTTTGATAAAACACATGAACTCTATTCTTGAAGAAAATATCCTTTCTACTTCAAAAACATTTTCCTTTCTTAACATGTCATACAATTTTAAACTAAAAGAAGTTGATTAAAAATAAACTTGAAAACATGTAAAGGAAGCTTCTTGGAAATAATGTTTTAAAAATACCTTCACGTTGTATAAGTTAAAAAAACATTCTTTCCGTACTTTTTTCGGAAAATTCAGAAAGTACCTCATACGAAAAACGACAAAAGATTCCTTTTATATCTTTTACTAAAAATCACCAAAGGGTAAAATATGATTTAAACAATTGTTGGTGGGTGAAAACAATATTAAATATTGAGGAAACATGTATGTTGATGATAAAATACACCCCAGTAAATACCGAAGTATAAACAATCTCGGATAAAATGAGATTGTGATATTTTCCCTTACCTTAGGTCTGATTTTCTTCGTATGTGTCCGAACCTCCTGTATAATGATTTAAATAATGTTATTGACTTATTACATTATCATAATTATTTTTATTATATCATATATGGTCATATTCTTAGCTTATTATTAGTAATATTTCATTGCTTCTTGTTATTTGGGTGTTTAATACATTTTGTTCTAATGCGTGTTTTGTCGAATAAATTCTTATTCTTCTCTTTAGGTTATAGAGACCTCATTTCCAGAATGTTATTGGTGTAATATATATCATATTAATTCATTAAATTCATTTATATAATTATTATGCAATGAAGATCATGTATAACGAGTCACATCGTATCGTGGAGAGGGTATTCCGTACGTACGCACGAGGGATGATATCATTCCCATGATCATGGAATTTTATTGGAGTGTATGTATACTATTTCAGAATAAATATCACTTTTCAATAATCATATATAGTTATTATTTACACCATTATACCCATCCAAGTAAGGTGGTGGTGGAAAAGAGATTACACCAGGGCGTGGAGATGATATTCCATACGGACGCACGTGTGGTGATTTCATTTTCCGTAGGATGGATAGATGGTGAAATAGGGTTTTTTCATACGTATAATAACATATGAGTATATGAGTGATACTGATGTTATTACTTCATAATGAATCAGCTAATGACGAATAAGTGGAAGAAGAAATAAAGATGAAAGAATGTGTAACGTGCATTAACTCTTCTTTGAAGCGCCTCTTTGAGATCTCTTCTTAGGGCACTAAAATTGTTCTTTGAAGAAGACCAGGACCACTAGGATTTTTCTAGGGAAGTGGGGAAGTGAAATGGGCAGGGTTTGGCTGAGCATGAAGGCTCAAATTGGTGTGAGGAGGAGAGGGAGGAGGTACCCTTTTATAAGGGAGGAGAGGGGCACCTTTGGAATAACTAAAAATATTATTTTATTATAAAGTCAAATTCGGTTTTTAATAGCTCAAATTGATATATTTAGAAGCTAAGGTGGGGTTGGGTCTAAATAATCTCATCCAATAGAATTAAGACAAGTTTAGCTCTCAATTTTAACCTTATCATTTAGATTTAACTTTAAGTTAGATAATTTAACTTTTACTGTGTCTTCTTGTTTTCTTACATTATAAGGTTAACGAACATACTATATCAAGCCAAACGAAACCCAAGTTGTTTATTATTAATATATATAACCTTATCTAAGTCATTTGGAAAAACCTTAGTTTTTTAGGAATAAAATAACAATTAATAATATAGTATTTGTTTTAAAAAATATTTTATGTCAATTTTGACACCATTTGGTAATTGATTTTTGTGAAAATCATAACAGAATGATTAGTTCGAAAACATTTAATTAAATCAATACTAACATGTCCTATTAACATATTAAATTATTGGAATTCATAAAAAGTCTCAAATTATATTTATTTGGGTATTTGTAACATCAATTATGTCAATATTTCATTAATAAGATAATTACTGCATCACCATTGTATCATAAATAAATTAAATTATTTTAAGTCTAAAAATCACAAATAAAATAAAATTATGTAGGAAATCGATTTCCCTTTCTAATTAATATTTATAGTCGAATCTATCTTATGTATAAACCTATATTAAAAATTCCTTAATTATTAAGCATTGTTTTTAACTATTTTAACCCTTTTTTAAATAAATTGATAATAAATGTCCTAATCTAATCCAAGATGGCCAAAATGGTCATATTTTATTTCTAAGGTTGTTTTTGGTCGAATTAAACTTATCCAATAGAATTAGGACATGTTTTAAGGTAATAATAATATCATTTTTACCCTTAATTACCATATTTACATTTAACCGTGAAAAAAAAGTAAAAAGTTACTATTCACCAAAAATTATTTTCATCTCATTGAACCAAATTTTAGTCCTTGATATTAACCGTGTCTCTCGGATTTTCGAAATTCCACTTACAGAAGCAGTAAAATTAATTTTTATGAAAAATTCGGTTTTTTTAACTACCACTTAGTTGTTTCACTATTCATCAAAAAATGAAAGTTTCCAGAAAAATACTAAAAATTAAGCCTAAGATATATTTGATATTATGAATTCAAAAATGATGTCTATTTTATCAAATTCAAAACATATCAGTTACATTAACTAATTTAAAAAATTATTCTCGTCGTCAAAACAAATAGCATGTTTTTTAAGAGAAATAACTATCAAAAGATTGACACTTGTTTATGTCTCGTTTAAATGTGAAATTACATCAAATGACCAACATTGTATTGAATTGTAAAAATATATTCTAAATATAATTTAAAACTACTCAAATTAATAATTTATCACTATTAATTATTTCGAATAAAAAATTTGTTTTTAATTAAGATTTTGTAATTTTCACTATTCATCAGAATATGAATGCTATCCGAAAAGTACCAAAATTTAACCCTAAGCTAATTTCGATATTCCAAATCCAAAAATGAAGTCCATTTTGAAAAATAAATTTTACAAAATTTCAAAAAGTGGTTATTAATATTCATAACGGCTAGTTTGAATAATATTTTAATAGCATATCGTTGTTTAGTGAAACTCGGTATTGTGTACGACGCAAGCTATCGAGGAAGGCCGCGGTTGCGTGTAAAGAAAAGAATTCTAGTGTTGTGTGTAGTGAAAGATTCTTTTGATGATTTATATAACATAAAAACAAAATATTTCTCATAAAATTCTCTGGTGTTACAATTCCCCTGTGAAATCTCTACTGTTGGCCCATCCTAATCAATCTTCACACTCTAATGTTGTGTATAGACACTAAATCTACTTGTGGCCCATATTTCCACACTGGAAACAATGCAATCAAACACTTTCCTGGGACGGATGTCAACTTCTATGGATACCTTTTCCACTGATTCTTTAGCGAATTTTGTCATAGTGGAGCTTCTTTAAACCATAATGAGGGTTCCCTATTCTCCCTCCTAAAATAGATAAGAAATTTCTCATGTCCTCACTCAAATTTCCATTAATGATATTTTATTCATTCCTCAAATATGAAATTCTACTAAGATGAAAATAATTCACCTATGACCGTATATAATTGTGAATTCCATCCTAAAAATATCTCATCATGGAGATCTCATCATCTACAAAATTTGGTTTAAATCACACACAGTTAATCAAAAATCATTGTAGAAAATCTCTAACATTCCCTCTTCTGTCTGATGCATCAATTCAGAAGCCTTCTCGTCCCACAATGCCTCAAGAGTGAAATGGATCTGGAACATCATCTTGATATCTATCCAATATAGCTCATATTTCTACACTGCTTCCTCCAGAATATCTCACAAACGCATGGTAGGTCTATGATGAATCAATATTGAAAAACTAAAATTAAAAATGATTTCATACATTGGAGATATTATAAACATTAAATAATTTATTTATCAATGTTTTTAAAAAAGATCACTAAATAAGTTGTCATTGATTTTACGATGATTATAAACATCCTTAATTTAAAGGTACCTCATTTACTAATATTTTTGTGAACTGTCAATAAATAATGATCAGTAAATTAGTGAAATAAATAAATGTGACTAATTAGAAACACCCCATTCACATACATTTTTTTTAAAATGTTGGTAAATAGAACATTCATTTTCTGACATATTTAAAATACATATGAAAATTGTTTTTTAGAATTGTTTTAAACTTTTTAATATATTTTTGATATTTATTTATTTATTATAATTAAATAATATAAACTCAATTATACACCCCTCCCAAACATCTAAACCCACCTCGCTCCTGTTACTCACATGTACACCCCCTCACCAACCCACAACTCCTAATCATGGCTCTCTCCCATTACTCACTCGTACACCCCCATATCATCTATCTTCTCCCCCAACTCCTACATGTACACCTTCACACCGGTTCCTGGAACACTCACCTCTCTCTGATACTTAGAACAATTCACCCCAGCCCTAAATAATCGAAAACTCCTACTGGTACTTCCCTCTATTTGTCATTTAGGTCATGATTAAGGATACCTCCCAACACAAGTTTAAAAGAGGACTTTAATTGCCTAAAAATTATATGGTATTTCCCCTTACATGTTAATATATACATATATATATATCTATGTGTGTGTGTCTCTGTGTCTGTCTGTGTGTGTGTGTTTATGATTTATATTATATATATACATACATTTTTTGTTAATATATATATGCTTATATTATATATATATTTGTGTCTGTGTCTATAATATATATATATATATATTTGTGTGTGTATGTCAATATAATATATAAATGTGTGTATATTATATATATATGTATATATATTATATGTTCATATTAATATATTTATATTAATATAAATATTATTATTATTATTATTATATATAAATGATTATATTAATATATATTTCTATTTATATAAGTGTGATTGTGTATAAAAATATATATGTGATTATATATATATATATATTCACAATTATAATTATATATAATTTTTCATGTTTTAAAAGACTAGTTAAAATATCACTAAAATAGATGCATTTTCATAAAAACATGTTTAAATTTTAAATATATTTTTGTTTATGAAAATATCTTTATATATATATATACATATGTTTGTGTGTTTATATATATATATGATTATATATATGGGTCAGTGTTTAAAAATAATAATATAATATATATATATATTTATATATTTTTATAAATGTATATATATAAATGATTATAATTTATAATTTATATTTTATGTTAAAATATATATATATGTTTATGTCACATTGTGTGTATATATTTATTTATATTTTACATAAATGCTTATATTTTCTATTTTATTTATATCGGTGTGTTTATATTTTAGATATCTATATTTATGTGTTAGGTTATATATATATATATATTTAATGTTTATATATGTATATATTTATATTTATAATTCATATATTTTATATGATTATATTATATATATATATATATCACATGTTTATATTTATATATATATGATTATATTATATATAACCGTCGGTGAGTGTAAATAAATATATATGTATATGTAAATTTAAAATTATAATTATATATATATATATATATATCATTAGAATGATTTTAAATGAATTCTAAAAATGTCTATGTATTCATAATTAAATGAATAAATTTAATATATATATATATGTATATATAAATAAATATATAAATATACATATAAATATATGTCTGTATATTTGTGTGTTTATATATATAAATATTTATTTATATATGTGTATATGTTTATATATATTAATATATATATATATCTAAATATATATTTAAATCAATGTAGGGAAATGAGTTATATAAATATATAAAAATTTAATAATGTTTCTACAGAAATGCCCCTAATATTGTGATTTTTCATGAAAAACATTGATTATTTTGCAATGTTCCATTAAAATTGATTCCAATTAATGGTCGTTTTATGAAAAAAGTCACTACATCAAAAAATTAGTGACATTATTAAAGAACATCTAAAAAATAATTCTAAATATAATTCTTCTTATAGTGAATATTTGAATCAACATTCACCCACCTATCTATGGGTGTCTTAAGATGCATAATGATCACTATGAATTCCTAACTACAAAATCCAACATCCTAGGGGCCTCCCTCCCCAGTATTAATTGTTGGATGCAATAGATGGACCTCTCTCATCTTCTTATAGATCGAGGACACTAGGAAAATAAAATCGCTTTCCATGGATTTCATGGCCCTCAAACAGTTGTCACGTAGTTGAATATCCATTTGATCCTCAGACCTTACATGAAGCTATGGTTCATCTATGTGAAGAGCATTTTGATTTCGAATCTAAAAAGGCTCCACTCAAAGATGAAGAGGAAAAATTTTCTCTCTAAGAAAATCCCAAACATTATGACACTGGATATAACAACAAGGTGAACATCAATAGGTGACAACCTTAGACAACCACTACTCCAGTTCTCTTTAATCCTGGATTACATGTGTTTTAGTATTATATAATTGTTCATTCCATTCTACATTCTAGATATTACATGTATCTCATTAGAAATATCATATTAGAAATATATAACACATGCAATAAGTATGTCCCTATCATGGATGATGAATGTAATATATATCATTACTTGTCTATTTTTATGCATTCCTAATCATCTTATTTCATTTAGGGCCCTGAGTGTAAATATCCAAAAACCACAGAATCAAAAAATAATAACATCAAATGTCATTTGAATCACCCATGGTGTAATAATGACAACTATAACTATAAAACAACCTAAAAAAGAATCCCTTCCCTTGAACTCATATTTTCACATGTATCAATCATATCTACTACCATGAACATGCTCATTTCCCTATATAGACACATCCTGGTCTCCTTTATAACTTCCCAAATAGTAACAAAAACGATGAAACCAAATTATATGATAACATTATAACATAACCCAATCCCTCTCTCATGTGGCTATAAAGGGTTGGATACGATTCCTCAAACTCCCCTAACCACATGATAGAGGCAAGTGACTAGTAGTGGGTGTGTGATAGGAAAATCGGGGAGAAAAAAGTAACCTATTAAAGAGTAGATATAAAATAACTAAAAAACATCAATAAATATCAGAGTTAAAAATATATCAAAAAACAAGGAAATATATAAGATAAAACAAATGAAAAAGATAGCTAAATAATCTAATAAATAATATAGGAATAATATAATTATAGGTTATAATGATTATAAATTTCATACTACTAGTAATATAGAATAAAATAATAATATACTGAAATAAAGACTCAGATGTCCCCAGACCTAAACAACATGTTATTTTCATCTCCAAACTCCACCCCATCTAAATAGAAACAACATAAAAAACATGGTCCCTTTCTCTTCTCCAAAATTATATCCAGGATATCATATTGGGTACCAAACGGTGTCATTAATAGGGTGTGAGTAAACATAGTAGCTTGAAACCATCATGTGTAAACATAACTAGTTTGATAAAAAGTTTTTTCAATAATGAGAGAAACATGTGAATTAATTAATCAATTAATACAATATTTAAATCTTCTTTATTTGACAGCTTATCGAGATGACTATGATAATGTAGAATAATCACACCAAATAACAAAAATATATGAATTAAAAAAGCACACACATCTATGCTGAGCATGATATATTTGAATTTTAGAAAGGGACTAAGAAGATCATGCTCAATATAATAATTACGACCTATGGATGGGTATTGCCTACTCAATATAAGCGTTACAACATTGCACTAAGCGTAGCCCAATAAATATATCCATTATAGAATGAGACTAGGAATATTCCAGTTAATGTAACCAAAACAACAGGGGAGTTGGAAAATCCCACTCAAGATAATATTTACAACACGATACACAATAAGTCATAACAACATATATATCACAGTATCACATCATCCACCTTAATGGTTAATTATGAAAATTACCATATATATTTCAATAATACTTCCATTTATCTCATTGATGAATCGTCATATTAATAAGAAATAAAACATTACCTATGAATTCTATATTAAGTAGTCACCTATTACAAAACAAAATTTCGTTCTTATAATGAACAAGATAATTTGAGTGTAAATTTTGTTGTAAAATCACAATATTGTAGATACTTTACAGTTTAAACATTCCATGGGGATATGATATAGTTACCCTACCTGTAATTGATGATTAATACAACTCATCCAATGGAAAACATTATAAAGATAGAAGTTTTGGAAGATAAGAAAAAGAACAAGGGATCGATTTCAGGATCATGATGTCTGTAATGAAGGGAAATAATAATAAATCACCGAGAGTTATTCTAAGGTCTATAGGAGGAGGATGCATGTGCTTGAAGAAAAAATAGTCACAGTCATCATGCACTTAAATTCACTACTCGTGATAAATACATTCTGTGAAATACATTTCAACATCATCTATATAGTTTTTAAGGGACACACCAAATAAGTCATCTTCTTAAGTAATATTTATCATGGTCAACATTTTCATGACATGAATTGTATATATGACTTGTAACCTATTCACACCCTTCCCAACTCACGACATGTGTCTTGCGATAGTTACATATCGTGTAACCTATACCAGATTTGTAAATGTACTATAGATATTTTTCATCCTAGATTCTTAAAAATTAACAAAACCTCCTCCAAATCATTCCAAAGAATTAAAAACTCAGATAAACCCATTTAGAACATTTATGTTTAGCCTCCATTAATTCAAATACCCATACATATCTGAACTTTTGTTTATTTTTCCCTAAAAAAGGCTCTCCATATCCAATCAAGACTTGATCACCAAGGTTCAATGGATAACACAAAGTTCTTGGTACCTAAAAAAGAGGAGATCATACAAAAACTAGCTGGGGTCAATTTGGATTATTATGTAAATAATACTCTTTTAATTATTTCAATTTTTTGAATTTTTATATTATGTTTTAAATTTTTTTTAATTGAATTTTTTTTCAAGTATTTAATATGATTTGAAAATAAAATTAATCCTTTGACATTATAATTCATTTATACTTTCCTTATTATATACTTCTTAGTGACTATATTATTTAATTTAATATTTTAAAAATAAGACAGACATTTAATTTTTTGGTTTTTTATTATTTTAAGATAATTGAGTTTTTATTAGACTTCAAATTCATTAAAAGAGAAGCATTTTTTATTGTTATTTTAATTAAATAATTTATCATATTTTTTATTTAATAAAAAATATTTTAACAATGTAGTCTATTAAGGAAAACGAAAATAGTAATTAAAATATAGTTTTTCATTAATAACAAATAAAAATTAAAAAATATTATATCTTTTGAATGACATGAATATAAAATTAAATAGAGAAAAATGTAGAATAAATAATAAAAAGACATAAATATATTTCAAATTAATTTAAAATGAATATAAAAATTTTAACAAAACTGTATTATATGTCATAATTTAAAATGTTATTGATAAAAAATAAAAAATATAAATAAAAAATGATTAGTAAAAAAATTAAGAAATGAGGTCATTTAAAAAATCAAGAAATAACATTTATCTATAAAATTTACTAAGAATAATGAATAAATAATAATATATCTGATAAAATATTGAAATTATTTGTCTATTATTTTAGATAAAATAAAATATTTTAAACTTTATAATAAAAATTTAAAAATGGAAAAAATTAACGAAATCTAAAAAATTAGATTATGTTTGAAATAATTTTTAAAAAATTCAAGAACTCTTTTTTGGTAAAAAAATAAATTTGAAAAAATCAAAAATATGAATGTTTGTAAATTCACTATTTCTATTTCACATCAAAATAAATTATTAAAAAAATATCTATATTTTGTTAATATATATATATATATATATTTATTTAAATTGATCAATAAAGTAAAGTTATAGTATTAAAAAAGGTAAGAGGAAAAAATATTTTACTTTTGAAATGGTAAAAAATTACGAAGATGATAACCTTGTTAAAAAAATGACAAAAATCGAAAAAATAGAAAAATAAAAGTGAATTAAATAAAGAAAAAAAGTTATAAGATTTTAGTGTATTTCTACAAAATGTAATGTTTTTTTAAATCATTATTTTAAAAAATAAATAAGGAAAATTTCTAAAAAAATGACTTCAATATGGATTTAAAAAAACACAGAATATTTTATGAAATATTATATTACGATTTCCAATTTTTTAATTTTTTAATAATATTATCGAAAAAATAAAAATTTGTTAAAATTAAAATGTTAAAAAAATGTAAACAAAAGTAAAAAATTAGAAAAAAATATACAATTTTAATAAAAATAAATGTTATAAAATTAGTAAAATAATATTCTAAAAAATTAAAATAAAAAAATTTATTCAAAATGTACTTTTATATTGTTATAGTTAAAAATACCTAAATAATTATATGATATTAGAAAAAATTTCGAATGAATCAATAATAATAAAAAAAATCACTCAAAATTGAAAAAATATATATAAAAACTCGTAGTCCTTTCAAATAAATTATAAAATAAAATGATCAATAAACTATTTAAGAAACAAGAATATCTAATAAATGTTTTATTACATAATATATTAAAAATCACAATATGCATCATTTTTTTCAAAAGTGAAAAAATTCTAAAATATTATATCACTTCTTAATAAAATAAAATATTTTAAAAAAATAATTATAATAAAATAAATTTTATAATTATAAAATTATATAAAAAGGTAAAACAAAACAATAAAAAATTTAAAATTGGAAATTATTCAAATATTCATTTCATTTTAATTAATCTTAAAAAAATAGGAGAAATATAATTTGAATAAAAATTTAATGACTGTAAAATAAAAATATTAAATTTAAAATAATAAAAACATTGTAAAAAAATTCAAAAAAATTATTTCACATCAAATAGAATTAAAATAATTGAAACCCTACTTTATTAATTAAATTATCGTGATGCTGAAAAATGAAAATTATTCAATAGTTATTTAAATTCAATAATATATAATTAGAATTCGATGATAATAACTATTTTAAAAATAAAGAATATTTTTTTAAAAAAAACATGAACTTAAAATTACAATTTTACATTCAAATATTTGATATAATCAAGTAAAACTTCACAATATAAAAAATATATAAGGTACAAAACACTGAAAAATAATAAAAAATTTAAATTCTACTTTTAGATATATTAATAAAATGAAGACGTGCACTTTAATGATTAATAAATTAAATATTATTAGAAAATTCAATACAATTATTTTATTATAAAATATTAAATAACAATTTCTAATTAAAAAAATAAAAAAGTTAATAAAATAAACAAATATTTTATTAAAAATATTAAAATAGAAATTAAAATTAAAATTAATTCTATTTAAGTATATTGAAATTTTTTTAAATTCTAATAAAATACTTTTTTAATTAAAAAATATAAAATATTTAAAAATAATATAAGAAATAAAAAATATTATTTTTTATAATTTATAAACTCATTGAAACACTATTTCCAATTACAAAATAAAATAATATAAAAAAATAGAACTATTTTTTTATTTGAAAAAAATTAAAAATATTCATGGAAATTTTTTTATTTTAAATTTACAATGAAATAAATAAATAAAAAATATATATTATATTTTCAAATAAAATAAAAGAATAAAAAATATGTCATTCATATAAAACATTGAAAAATATAAAATTGAAAAATTAAATTATTGAAAAAATACAATAAAAAAATATTCAATCATTTTAAAATAATAAAATAAAAAACAAAAAAAATTAAACTGATAAATATATATAAAAATTTTACTTTACATTAATATAATTTTAAAATATTAAACTAGAGAGTTATTATTTTCAAAAATTAATAAAAACTTAATAAATAATTTTCATTTTATATTATAAAATTTATACGAAATTATGAATATAAAATTTTTAATAATTTGTTAATAAATTATAATCTAAAAAAATAATATTTGAATTTTTTTTCTATTTGTAAAATATATTATGAATATTTATTAGAATATTAATTTTTCCCATTTTTCTTACGTTTTCGAAATTTAAAATACTTTTTGTATATTAATTTTCCTCTAACTTGTGTTTCAATATTTATAATTTTATATTCTTTAATTTTTTTTATTTTTTATTCTAATTAAATTTTTATATTTTTAATTATAAAATTTTTTCTATATTTCTATGTGTTTCTATATTTTTTTAATAAAATGTAAATTTTGTTACATTTTGTAATTTATTTTATTATATATTATTTATCATGATATTAATTCAATAATTTTCGTTTTTAATTTGTTAAAATAATAAAAAATTTCATTATATTATAAAATTTATTTAGAGATGAAAATATTTGAATAATCTCATTTTTTTGAATATAGAGACTTTTTAAAATTTAGTTCAAATATATATTAAAATATATATTTTTTTTTCTTTCATTTTCATTTAATATTATTTTTATCTTATATATAATTTTTCTACATTATAAGGAAATGAGGGTTCAATGATTTTATATATTTATTTAAATTAAAAATACATTCTTTAGGATTTCTTGTTGTATTATTTTAAAATAATAAAAATAAAATAATATAATATTTATCTTAAAATTTATTTTTAAATTTTGATTTTTTATTTTATATATTACCTATTGAATATAAATTTAAAAACAATTTAATATTTATTTATTAACGTTTTTTCAATATAAAAAATATATTATTATTTTTTTAAAATTATTTATATATTATTAAAAATTATATATTCCTTAATTGTTATTATTATTTAATTATAATTACGTTTAATTTTCATTATTGTTTTTTCTATTTTTATATGAAAATATTTTTGAAGAGCTATAAATTCTTTTTCAGTAAAATATATTTTTTAGATTTTTTAAAATTATTTTCTTGTTTTAGTAATTTAACAGAATGATTTTTTTTAAATTATTTGTTAGTTTTGTTTGGAATTTTTATTACTTATTATTTTATTGATTTTTCAAACTTTTCATTTTTGTATATATGCATTTGTTTTATCGTTTTATTGATTTTTTATATTTTATAATTATTCAAATATATAATAATTTTTTTAGTTTTTCATTTTATTTATTTGAAATAAAATATCCCTTTTTAACATTTTAATGTATTTATAGTAATTTAATTTTTTCCCATTTTTTTATTATTATTATTGTCTTCGATTATTAGACATCATTATAATTTTTATTTATATATTTTTTTTAAATTAAATATAATGTAAAATAAAACATTGAAAATTTTTCATTTTATTAAATAATTTTTATTTTATAAATTGTCTTTCATTTTAATTTATAATTAATATTTAATGATTTAAATATATTAAAAAAATTTCTTATTCTTTTTATAATAGGTCTAGTGTAGTTTTTTTTACTTTTTTTAAAATATGATCATTTTTTAGATTAATTTTTATATTTTAAAAAAATAATTTTTTCATTAAAACATATATGTGGTTAGAAATTAAAAATAATGAAAATGAATAACATCATGCTAAACAACATAAATGAATAATATTAAATCCAATGAATATATTTTCATTATCACCTTTATCTTACCATCATTATTTTTCTTAACCAATTTCAACATATAATATTTAAAATGGTAGTGCAAATAACCATAGCATCAAGCATTCACAACATTAGGTAATTAAAATGAGACTACCATCAGGAATAATGGAATTATTATAAGTAGGTCATAACACCCATTGTGTATTTCTAATCCCTTGTATCAATTAAATTATCCATTTTAGGATAACCATGACCATATACTCATTAAAAATAAATAATGTCTATTAGGCACTTTCACATAAGCCATATAAATGACACTAATCCCATAACTAAACCAAAAACATTGAGAAACACTATTCATAAGTAGAAGAACTATGCATGAACAACTATAATATCACTGGAAACAACCTCATGACCTAACCATAATGATCCACCATCCAGAAAAAGAGATTAATCTTTAAAAATTTGAAGACATTTCTATGATAACCAATCTAAAGGAAGAGAATAAGAGTATATTATAAAAGGGGATAAGTGTCATACCTTGGATTAAGATAGAATATATCCAATAAATCAATATGCTATTATCCAAAAATGGATGTCTGGAAGGAACCCAAGTGGTGAGAGGGTAAACATGGGATTGAATGATATAACCAAAAGGTAAACCATATGGAGATCTACCCCTATTTATAGTGAAAATACAATGGAACTTCACAATGATACAATGATTATGACCATGACCATGGTTCCGCTGGTTAAATCATGATATGAAAATCCAAATTTCAAAATGAAAAATCTCTCCTTCATCGCATGGTTCGATTCTCCCATTTAATACAAGTTTGACTGCCACCACAGGATGTTTGTGCACAAAAAGATCACAGTTCATTTGATAATAAATCTCTTTGATGATCCTCTACACCATAGAGGAATAGTCCCCATTTATAGCCATTATGCACAATTCAAACACACCTTGAAACAATAACACTTTGAACACCAAATATAAAATTTCATCCATCAACATTTCCCATACTTAAATAGTCCATGTGATATGTCCATGAAAATTATACACCAATGATGTCGAGACCACTACAAAGAGTCTCATTCAATGTTGATTATATGATAAGAAACATGGATTTTCATTCAATACTGATTAATCAAGGATACTAGATTTTCTATATCTACTACACTCTTATATATGCAGTCCCATAGATGTGGATTCAATTAGAGGTACAAAATATATCGTATCCTTTATTGATAATTCATCTTGAAGGGCGTGTCTATTATTTTTTCGAATAGAGGATCAAGTACATGACTACTTCAATATATTCAACATCATAGTGGATTATTAAAATGGAAGGTAGATGATGATTCATCATTATGAAAATAGAGGAGATTACACATCTACGTAATTTTTTCCAACTATTGAAATCTGGGAATCCAAAATGAGAATAAGGTCTTACACACCCCACAACATGATAGAGTTATTGAATGGATAATAATAACTATCATGATGAAGGATAGGTGCATTGTGAGATTGGTAATATGCGTAATCCATTATGTGGAGAATCTATTCAGCATGCATTCTACCTCATCAATATCTCACCATCGATCCCATATAATTTTTTGATTCCATACAATATATTGTCTAGTAATCATACCTCTTACTCACATATATGAGTATTTAGATGTTTTAAATTTTCACATGTATCCAAGGAGCTCAGAAATAATATAGATGAGATATATAATGTATACATCTCCACCAACTATGGAGATGTGGAGTTCATATATAATCATTGGTACCAAAAGGAGATGAATGTGATAAAAATATAAGAGTTAATGATCAATGAGAAATGTAAAATTCATTACCTTTAAAATTTAAAAATGTCTTGTAGGAAAAGTATTGATGAATAAATTCTGGATCCCACACATATACTAGCACCACATATCACAAAATAATATGAGGTGTAATAATACACATCTGTAGGTGATCAAGATGTATTAGGGTAGGATATTTTGAAGGGGAAGACTCAATCCTATCCATAAGTAGTAATAGAACAATAAAATGTTCTAGGTGATGTTTTTCCTATTAAATATAACATTCGATAGGTTTGATGATCATTAAATAGAATTATTCTATTAAAAATTTATTCCTAGATGGGGTACCAATTAATAACTTTTTAAAGTGATATATAATAGGAAACCAGGAAGTAGTGTGTGGAATTGAAAAACTCAAGCGTCTACATGTAATGAATGATGATATGGAGTGTTTAATGAATAAAAATACATGTTATTTAGTGGAGATAAATAACCGAAAGAAGACTGAAACCAAATAATAGATGTTCATGGTACATATAGATGAAAACAAAAAAGAGTTCATGAATATAGCATGGTTAGTGGTTATGGGATTCCTTTAGAATAAAAAAATTAGTGTTTGAAAAGAGAATTTAATCAATGGAATCAATGTCTTTAATTCGAGTCATTTTTCATTGGTGGATAACATTAACCAGAACCATGAGAAGATTGACATGAAGAGTTATTTTATTTATGGAGACCACTTAATGAAAATCTCTATGATGAATTATGATGGTGTTATGGTTGTTGGATAATAAAAACTAATCTATAAATTAAATAATATCATTTACGAATTGAAACAAGCTCATGGATAGTGTTACAATATATTTGATACATTCTTGGTGAGTCATGGAAACTATCAGACCTAGGAGTAATAATCATTTTTAATTATAGAGATTCTACGATGAGGAATTTGTTGCTTCTATATGTAATTCATTTATCAATTTGATAATTGGGTAGGATGAATCACTAGTATAAGGCCCCGGCCTTAAACCTTACTTTATATTGAATAAAATGAGTAATTCATATTTAGGATCTTTTCAGGTTTAGAGTTTTAGAGAATTAGGACATAACTATTACATCTCAAAAGATTACAAAGTAGTCACTTCTACTAAATTTCCATAAAATAAAAACTCTTAAAAAGAAACATGTCGAGTTCCATGTATTAGATAGCATGACTTTCCCTTGATCCCATCCTTAACCCTATTCCACATTATGTCCTGTGAAACAAATTTCAAAAAAACTCTTGGGGTGAGCATAAAAAGCTCAGTAAGGGATACACAAAGAATGAAAACTGTTACTTTTTCAAAGCAACAAGTAAACCATGTATACTTTATCAAAGTAATACCATTCACCTTTAGGAAGTAGTAAAAACTCTTCACTGAATAAAATATTGTTACATACCCTTTTGTAACCAAAATATTACCATAAAACCCATATAAATAACACATCACATGTAAAGGTAACGTGGGACATAAACATACATAAATGGAATAAACATACGGTTGACTTCCACATATACTTAATGGAATAGACATACGGCCAACTTCCATACCCAATGCATTGGAGGTTATAACGTACCCACCCATCCTGGTATTCACGGAACCACCCATCATATGGTTTATCACGTAACCACACTTGAAATGTCCAAGTACCATAATTACACATAAAATTTTGAAAATATAAACATTTCAATAACAACATTTCATTTTCAATCAAAATAAGTAATTCCAAGATATTTAATTAATCAATCAATTTTCAAAAATCATTTAATAGAGATTTTTGAATCAATGTGTCCCATACCACTTTGAATCTTTTATTGGAATTATAATTTTAAAACATTAATGTCCATATAAATAAATACTGAAAACCATTTTGAAAAAAAGGACATTAAAGATAAAGATTTAGAATAATAAATATTTAAAACATTTTATACAATATTTTTGTAAAAGGGTTTTTTACAAACTGAGAGACTCTTGAATACAAATAATTGCAGAATAACATTTAATACGAACATTATAATATCATGAGAATAAAGGGATTCATGATATAATATGTTAAAGGCAGTATACACACCATATAAGAGTGAATTTGTGCATAATAATAATAAAGTCTCAACAGAAATGTAAAATAAGATGAAATCCTTTATAAAGAAGGTATCCTTAAATTAAGGATAAATCCATCTCATAATTATGTGTGAAAAATATAAATACACCCAATATAAGTGGATATTAAGTGTAAAACAATTAAAGGTCATTCACACATATTCAAAGTAATGCCCCGACACCAGTTACCTAGATTCAGTGCACTATTTTAATACATTGGCATCATTACAAGGAAACAGGTCCTGAAGGACCGATCAGTCTAGTAGTCTTGGAAAAATAGATCACATACATGAATGTTACATTTTCACTTTAAGACATAAAAAACAACATGAATAATCTTTATGAACGCCATTATTCCCTTATCTTAACCCTGCATTCAATCACAATACACTTCTTGGAATCCTGGGAAAAATAAAAAATTGAAAGGGGTGAGCTCAAATGCTCAGTAAGGGTAAGCAATACTGCGGAAACATTCAAAAATAAGTATAAAAATTTAAGGCAATGTATAAAACTAAAACAAAAGCCATTTAAACTTGAACTTCAACATAATATGGAAGAAATTAAATGAAATAATTCCATTTATTTATTCACATGGATATTCTACTAATCGAATAATCACATGCAATTGCACTAACCACTTTCATAACAATGGAATTCATGATGTCGAACTTTAATTTCTGTGTCAAGGCCTCATGCCAAGACCTAAGGTATAACTATAACCAGAACCCAACCTGGAGTGCATCTAATAACCGGACACCATCCCGGAGTGTCTCTAATCACCGGACACCAACCCGGAGTGCCTCTAATAACCGGACACCAACACGGAGTTCCTCTAATTACCAGACACCAACCCAGGGGGCTTAGTTTTTCCGGTCCCCAACCCGGAACATACAAGTCCAACACATTTATCTTAATAAGAGGATGAAATATAACATGAAAATTTGTATTGAAACTAGCATGAGAAATGTCAATACATTACCCATAAACCATGAATGGTATAAAAATAACACATCCATAGTCAAATATATCACAAAACCTTCAACACAATATTGAAGATTAGTATCATGATAAATCAACTTCAAAACATGTTTAAAATCCATAAAAGGATTTTGACATAGAATAGATTTATTTGTAAAATTTTTGAGAGAAATACCCCTTTTTCATGAAAACATTTAAAAGACACAAAATTTAGAAAAGAAGTCATTTAAAGACATTTTTGAATCAAAGTGTCCCATACCACTTTGAAACTTTTGAAATGAATTATCATTTTAAAAAAACATTCATGTCTATATAAATAAATCCAAAAAAACTATTTTGAAGACATGGACATTAATGAGAAAGATTTAGAAGAATAATTATTTAAAACATTTAAAATGATGTTTTAGTAAAAATTACCTTAAAATAATCCCTTTTAAAACTATTTCATAAAACATGTACATTGATAATAAATATGTCTCAGTAGATACTTATGTAAAAACAACCTCGGATAATAAAGAGATTGTGAAATTAACCCTTACCAGTTTGGTAACTTACGAAACATACAACCCATGACATAGGTATCATACAATTAATATGTAAATACACATAAATTAAATTGTATTACAAACAAAATATAATTATGGGAATTACATACACCACACAAAATGTAATAGTCGGAATATGTCATGAATCTCACGGGAATATGGAGTGAGATGAAAATCCCTTACCTTGCACTTTCCTTTAGTCGAGGGTACGTTTAACCTCCTGTACGAAGATCGTAGTATGTTATTAAATTATAACAGAACCATATTAATATTTATGATATCATACCTGATACATTTATGACTTTATATTACCCATTTAATAATAATTTCAATGTAAAGTTAACATTTTGGATAATAATCACTTTCTTTATCGTACGTGTTTTAATTTGTAACTCTTGGTGGTATCACTTAGATATTGATTTAAATACTTCTAGAATATAAAACATGATAAATATGTCTTATATATTTAGAATATAAATATGTATAAAAGTCATATATATTAAATGGAAAACACCGTTTATGGAGACAGTTGTCTGTATGTACGCATAAACGATGTTTCTGTTTTCGTATAGTATTGAACGAAAGTAAATGAATAAGATATATGTAAGTACATAAATCCTTATATATATATATATATCTCCAATATAATTATTATTTCATATATTACATATATATTAGTAATATATATTTTTATAATCATCGATGAATGGTGAACTTGGAAATGAATCTCATCACGTCGTGGAGACGGTAATCCGTACGTACGCACGAGCGAAAATATCATTCATTTGATATTATATAAATGGATGGTATATAATATATAATTAATCATTATCATGTTATATTTATTATTTACATTAATTACAAATCATTATTATACCCATCCAAATAATAATATATTGAATAACAATTACACCACGACGTGGAGACGGTAAGCCGTACGTACGCACGTATGGTGACATGTCATTCATAGGATGGATAGAATACTGAATATGGTTGTACCATATTTATAATAATATTACAGTATATAGGAGATACTGGATTCATTATTTTAGAATGGTAATAACAAATAAAGAAGAAGTGGAAGAAGAAAGGAACATGAAAAAGGGTGGTGAAATCATTACCTTTTCTTCGGGTTCTTCCTTTTGATTTGATCAAAAGGGATCCTTAAGATGGCTTTCTGACTAAAGTAAGGCATCCAGGATGAAGTGAGGTAAGTTTAGAGAGTATATGGGCAGAGTTTGGCCGAACCAAAATGATTTTAAGGTGTGAGTTAATGAGAATGGAGAGTACCCTTTTATAAGAGGGGTGAGGGACACCTTTGGAAAAAGTAGAAATATTATTTTATAATAAATTCATATTCAGTTTCTAATGGCTCAAAAGTGGATTATTTAAAGTTTAAGGTGTGGATCGGTCGAAAACCACTCAACCAATAGAATTTAGATAGGTTTGGGTCATTATATTAACCTTATCTTTAAGTATTAACTCTTAGTAAATTAGTTTCACATTTACAATGTCTATTTGTATTTTTATATTATATGGTTAATAAACATACTATATACATCCAAGAGACCCCCAAGTAGCCAATTCATGATACACCTATAATGATATAAGTCTCTTGACCGAATTTTATATTTTTAGGAATTTAATATTAATTGATAATATAATTTGTTTTTAAAAACTCTTATATGTCAATTTTGACACTATTCAATAATTGATTTTTGTAAAAAATCATAACAGAATGATTACTTAGAATTAAGTTAATTAAATCAATCCTAACATGTCATATTATCCTAGAAAATTATTTTAATTCATAAAAAGTCTAAAATTATATTTATTTGGGTATTTATAATATCAATTATTCTATTTTTTTCAATACTATGGTAATTAATGCATCATCATTGTGTCATAAATAAATTATATTATTTAATGTCTAAAAATTATAAATAAAATATCATTATTTAGGAGATAATTTTATCTTTATAAGGAATATTTACAAACTAATTTATCTTTTGTATAACCCTATATTAAATTTTTTTAGTAAATAAACTTTGATTTTAACTCTTTTAACTCTTCCTTGAATTAAATAATAATAAATGTCTGAATCTAATCCAAGTGGACCTAAATGATAATATTTTAATCCTAAGGTTGTTTTTGGTAGGTATACACTTTTCCAATAGTATTATAACATGTTTTAGGGTAATATTAATATCATTTTTACCCTTAATTACCCTATTTACTTTTAACCGTGGAAAATAAAAGTAAAAAGTTACTATTCACCAAAAATTATTTTTAATCTCATTGAACCAAATTATACTTCTTTATATTTACCTTGTCTCCTGGATTTTCTAAATTTTAATCACAGAAGCGGTAAAATTATGTTTTATGAAAAATTCAGTTTTTTAACTACCACTTAGTAGTTTCACTATTCATCAAAAATTTAAGTTTTTCAGAACAATGCCAAAATTTCACCCTAAGCTATAGTTGATATTCTGAATTCAAAAATGATGTCTATTTTACAAAATTACAAACATATAAGTTTCATTAATTAATTTTATAATTAATTCCCACTGTCACTACAAATAGCGTGTTTTTAAGAAACAATATATATCAAAAGATTTACAATTGTTTTTGTCCAATTTCAAAGTGAAATTAATTATATTGAACACCATTGGATAAAATGGTAAAAATATATTCTAATTATACTTTAAAATCACTCAATATTATAATTTATCACTATATATTATTTTGATTAAAAAAGTTGTTTTTAAGTATTATTCACTATTCATAAAAATTGGAAGTTCTCAGAAAAATACCAAAAATTCAACTTAGGATAATTTTGATATTACAAATCCAAAATGAAGTCCATTTTGAAATATAAAATATATATAATTTCAAAATGTAGGAATTACTATTCATAACGGCTACTTTGATTGGTTGTGGGGTGTTAGAACTTGATGTTGCGTACAACACACGCAATCACATTATTCAAAGAGAAGAGAACCGTAGAAGCTTGGGGTGTTATATTGTAAATTTTTTATGTCACCGTTATAGAGAATAAATATATTTAGTCAAATTGAATATATAAAAGCTTAAAATATTGGATTTAAAATGGGTTAATGTTGGTAAAAGTGAATTTTTGAAAAATACTTCTTTTATCTGAAAAGAGGAATTTGTTTTTACATTATGTCTAAGAAACTCATAATATGGATTCTAAAATAATAAGGATTATATAAAGTTTAAAATTTAGTTAATACTATTCATAACCTCTTTTTAACGACTTGTTTAGTAAGTCATGGTGCGCTTGAACTCGGTGTTGCGTGTAGTGAAAGTTATTGAATTATTTTGAAGAAATAACACACTATGAACTCTTGGGGTGTTACATTATCCCATCCTTCAATAAATAGCATCCTCGCAATTTTAAATTGTTCTTCGAAAATAAAAGGATGAAAATAGAAAATATCTTTGTGGGAAAACCCACATCGGAAATTGGGTTACTAAAATTTAGTCTTAAAATGAGGAAAAGAGAAATGAAGGGGTCACTAACAAATTATGATCTCTATTAGGATAACATTGGTGGAAATTAGAGACATATAATTGGAGGAAAAACGTAAATATTTATAGGTAGTGATTGAGTTCATCAATCACAAACAAGTGTAAAATTTAGGTCCTTATATTCATCAATCTATGATGATTTGAAATACTATCGGTTCAACAAAACATAGGGTATTATGATAACACATTTTTGGTTTTAGGATTCCTTAAATAAAGTATAAGAATTAATTTCTCCATAGAATAAGAGAAGAATAAATATATTCTTGACAAGTATAGTTCCATCCTTTAACTAATTTCTACCACAAACTCATCTTTCACTCAAAAAGATAATAGAACATAACAAAAATTCTATTTATACTATTCATATAGGTTTCCAAAAAAAATGAATTTTTAATTCATCTTCCAGATCTTTTAAAAAAACTACATTATTTAATCCAGGACATCTCATCGGCTAGTGGTAGGTGATACACCCTTGTTGCACTTCAGTTGCGGGTTCATGTCTCGCGGCCTTGCCGGTCGCGACGGGTTGCCGCCCGACCTCCGGGTTGTCCTTTTATGGCAATCCAAAATTAATCTCAAACTAGAATTATCCAAAATACTTCTGTCCAAACTCACAGTCTAGCATTTATAAGGAAGGTAAAAATAATTTAGATCCTTTTTACCTAGTAATAGCATATGAATACCTTCATCATGTATTCTTTTATAACACTGAAACATCCTGAATTACCATAATCCTTATTGATTGCATTCATGCTCCCTTATTCCATATAGAATACTGAATATACTTCATCCATCCGAAAATGTTGTGAACTCCAACAATTATGGAATATACAAATCTTTAATCATATTCAAGGTAGTTATGAATATCCAATATAATTGACCCAAATCAACCATATCTTATTCCAAAATAAGTACCTCAATATTAGGACTATATTAAGGTTTATCTTTCCTTCAACCATGTAATTTCTATAAAGTTTAACTTGTTGTAGAGTCACTTTTCTTAGTACCATAAAATCTAAAATCCTTAATGAAATTGTACTGCAGTACAATCCTTATTTATTTCCAGAACATCATTGATACAACACATAAAATAAATAATTCTAAAATAACAACATTATAACACTAGTAATTCTTCTTCATCTGTGGTAGTATCATAACTTGATTATTATCCAATAGCATCATTTGCGGCATAGTCTGATAACTGGGACATAGGTTCGCGTAGTGTCCAAACTCCTTGAAAATGAAGCATTGAATAGTTGAAACCATTTTCTTACCCTTGCAGTCACGTACTTTGTGCCCTTTTCCACCACACTTATAACAAACTCCCATTCCTTTCAGGCATGTTCCAGGGTGTTTCTTCCCACAGTTATCACATATGGGAAAATTCTCCTTTTCCCTCTTCCATTCATCCATCTTTCCCTCTTCCATCCTTTTCTTCTCCTGCTTCCCTTCAAATCCATAGGACTCAGTAAACTCTTTACTTATCTTATCAACACATGATATTATTTCTTCATATGATGATAATACATGGGAGACTGTTTCGCTTATAAATTCTGGTTTAATACCACGAAATATATTATCCTTCTTTCTCATTGGATTATGTGCATTGCTGGAGTTATCATTCCTTCTATTGGGCACCATTTTTAAACAATGGAATACACTAGAATAGTTTATGAATAACAATACCTAATTCCAAACTTGTAAAACACATAACATAAATTAAATAGTTTATGGATATGATCCATAATCATAAAAATGTTTTCTTTGAGTAAGTATATACTCATGAGACCTTCATAATGGTTTGTAAAGAAAATGATAATTATCCTATGCATATCCCCCGAGAGTGTCGTAACCAAGAGTGCAGCAAGGCCCATTGTCGTGTACCAGTTCTCGTTCGAGTCTAGCTCAAAGCGGTGTTTTCAGGTTTTACCCCTAGGTACATTTGTGCCAGAGCCGTCTCTACCTGCTCGTTTCCAGACAGGGATATATTGCTCGGAAAAATCACAAAATCTCTACAATACCAAAAATCTAAGAAGATCTTCTATACTAATCCTCAAATTCTATCTTAGGGCTATGTTCTCTAATCAGAGTTTATCTAAATATAGTTTCCGAGGTTATTGCTAAACTTTTTCTGATACCAACTGTAACGCCCCGACCCCAGTTACCCAGAGTTAGTGCATTATTTTAATACATTGGCATTATTACAAGGAATCATGTCCCGAAGGACCGAACAGTTTAGAAATCTTGGAAAAATAGATCACATGCATGAATGTTACATTTGTACTTTAAGACGTAAAAAAACAACATGAATAATCTTTATGAACACCATTATTCCCTTGTCTTAACCCTGCATATCAATCACATTACACTTCTTGGAATCTTGGAAAAAATAAAACATAGAAAGGGGTGAGCTCAAATGCTCAGTAAGGGTAATCAATACAGCGAAAACTTTCAAAAATAAGCATAAACATTTAATGCAATGTATAAAACTAAAACAAAAGCCTTTTAAACTAGAACTTCAGCATAATATGGCAGAAATAATATGAAATAACACCATTTACTTATTCACATTGATATTATACTAATTGAATAATCACATGAAATAGCACTAACCACATTCATAATGATGGAATGCATGATGCCGGACTTTAATTTCTGTGTCAAGGCCTCATACCATGACCTAAGGGATAACTTTAACCGGAACCCAAACTGGAGTGCATCTAATAACCGGACACCAACACGGAGTGCCTCTAATAACCAGACACCAACCCAGAGTGCCTCTAATAACCGGACACCAACCCGGAGTGCCTTTAATAACCAGACACCAACCCGGAGGGCTTACTTTTACCGGTCCCCAACCCGGAACATACTTGTTCAACACATTCATCTTAAGAAGAGGATGAAATATAATATGAAAATTTTTATTAAAACTAGAATGAGAAATGTCAATACTTTACCCATAAACCATGAATGGTATAAAAATAACACATCCACAGTCAAATATATCACAAACCCTTCAACACAATATGAATGATTTGTATCATGCTAAATCAACTTCCAAACAAGTTTAAAATCCATTAAAGGATTTTGACATAGAAGAGATTGATTTTTAAAAATATTTGAGAGAAATACCCCTTTTTCATGAAAACATTTAAAAGTCACACAATTTAGAAAAGAAGTCCTTTAAAGACATTTTTGAATCAAAGTGTCCCATACCAATTTGAAACTTTTGAATGGAATTAACATTTAAAAAAACATTCATGTCCATATAAATAAATCCTTAAAAACCATTTTGAAGACATGGAAATTAATGAGATAGATTTAGAAGAATAAATATTTAAAACATTTCAAATGATGTTTGAGTAAAAAGTACATTAAAATAATAACTTTTAAAACTCTTTCATAAAACTTGTACATGGATAATAAATATGTCCCAGTAGATACTTATGTAAAAACAATCTCGGATAATAAAGAGTTTGTGAAATTAACCCTTACCATTTTGGTAACTTACGAAACATACAACCCATGAAAGAGGTATCATACAATGAATATGTAAATACACATAAATTATAGTGTATTACACAAAGAATATAATTATGGTCAGTACATACACCACACAAGAGGTAATAGTGGCAATATGCCATGAATCTCATGGGAATAAGGAGTGAGATGAAAATCCCTTACCTTGCACTTTCCTTTAGTCGAGGGTACGTTTAACCTCGTGTACGAAGATCGTAGTATGTTATTAAAATATACCAGAACCATATTAATATTTATGATATCATACCTGATTCATTTATGAAATTATATTACCCATTTAATAATAATTTCCATGTTATGTTAACATTTTGGATAATAATAACTTTCTCTATCGTACGTGTTTTAACTTGTCACTCTTGGTTGTATCACATAGATCATGATTTAAATACATCCAGAATATAAAACATGATAAATATATCATATATATTTATAATATAAATATGTATAATAGACATATATATGAAACGGAAAACACCGTTTATGGAGACGGTAGTTCGTACGTACGCATAAACACTATTTCTGTTTTCATATAGTATTGAACGGAAGTAAATGAATAAGATATATGTTATTAAATAAATCCATATATATATATATCCAGTATAATTATTATGACATATATTACATACTTATTATTAATATATATTTTTATAATCGTCGATGAATGATGAACTTGGAAATGAATCTCATCGCGTCGTGGAGACGGTAATATGTACGTACGCACGAGCGAAAATATCATTCTTTTGATATTATATAATTGGATGGTATATCACATATACAGAATAATTATCATGTTATATTTATTATTTACATGAATTAAAAATCATTATTATACCCATACAAATAATAATATATTGAATAACAATTTCACCACGACATGGAGACGGTAAGCCGTACGTACGCACGTATGGTGACATTACATTCAAAGGATGGATAGAATACATAATATGGTTGTATGATATTTATAATAATATTACAGTATATGGGAGATACTGGATTCATTATTTTAGAATTGTAATAACAATGAATGAAGAAGTGGAAGAAGAAAGGAACTTGAAAAAGGGTGGTGAAATCATTACCTCTTCTTCGGGTTCTTTATTTTGATTTGATCAAAAGGTCTCCATAAGTTGTCTTTCTGACTAAATGAAGGCCTCTAGGATGAAATGAGGTATGTTGAGAGAGTATTTGGGAAGAGGTTGGCCGAACCAAAAGGCTTTGAAGGTGTGAGTTAATGAGAAGGGAGAGTGCCCTTTTATAAGAGGGGTGAGGGGAACCTTTTGAAAAACTAGAAATATTATTTTATAATAAATTCATATTCGGTTTCTAATGGCTAAAAAGTTGATTATTTAAAGTTTAAGGTCGGTATGGGTCTAAAACCACTCATCCAATATAATTTAGACAGGTTTGGGTCATTATATTAACCTTATCATTAAGTATTAACTATTAGTTAATTAGTTTCACTTTTACATTGTCTCTTTGAATTTTTATATTATATGGTTACTAAACTAACTATATACATCCAAGAGACCCTCAAGTGGTCCATTAAGGATACAACTATCATGATATAAGTCTCTTTCCCAAACCGTAGATTTTTAGGAATTTAATATCAATTGATTATATAATATTTGTTTTAAAAACTCATTTTTGTCAATTTTGACACTATTCAAAAATTGATTTTTGTAAAAAATCATAACATAATGATTACTTCGAACAAAGTTAATTAAATAAATCCTAACATGTCATATTAACCTATAAAATTATTTTAATTCACAAAAAGTCTCAAATTATATTTATTTGGGTATTTATAATATCAATTATGCTAAGTGTTTCACTACTATGGTAATTACTACATCATCATTGTGTCATAAATAAATTAAATTATATAATGTCTAAAAATTATAAATAAAATATAATTATGTAAGAAATCCTTTTAGATTTCTAATGAATATTTACAATCGAGTTTATCTTATGTATAACCCTATATTAAATTTTTTTTAGTAAACAAACATTTATATTAACTCTTTTAACTCTTCTTTGAATTAAATAATAATAAATGTCCTAATCTAATCCAAGTGGATCTAAATGATAATATTTTATTCATAAGGTTTTTTTGGTCGAGATACTCCTGTGAAATATAATTAGGACACGTGTTAGGGTAATATTAATATCATTTTTACCCTTAATTACACTATTTACTTTTAATCGTGTTAAATAAAAGTAAAAAGTTACAATTCACCAAAAATTATTTTCATCACATTGAACCACATTTTACTCGTTGAAATTAACCAAGTCTCTCAGATTTTCGAAATTCCAATCACAGAAGCGGTAAAATTAAGTTTTATGAAAAATTCGGTTTTTTAACTACCACTTAGTAGTTTCACTATTCATCGAAAATTGAAGTTTTTCAGAACAATG
Organism: Viscum album; assembly: GCA_963277665.1. Lineage (NCBI taxonomy): Eukaryota > Viridiplantae > Streptophyta > Magnoliopsida > Santalales > Viscaceae > Viscum > Viscum album. The sequence goes on along the minus strand of OY728151.1, from coordinate 1,560,069,951 downwards.
CCAAAATTTCACCCTAAGCTATAATTGATATTCTGAATTCAAAAAAGATTTCTATTTTATAAAATTTAAAACATATAAGTTTAATTAATTAATTTTGTAATTAATTCCCGCTATCACAACAAATATCGTGTTTTTAAGAAATAATATATATCAAAAGATTGACAATTGTTTATGTCCAATTTCAGAGTGAAATTAATTATATTGAACACCATTGGATAAAATAGTAAAAATATATTCTAATTAGACTTTAAAATCACTAAATAATATAATTTATAATTATATATTATTTTGATTAAAAAAGTTGTTTTTAAGTTTTTTTCACTATTCATAAAAATTCGAAGTTCTCAGAAAAATACCCAAAATTCAACTTAGGATAATTTTGATATTCCAAATCCAAAAATGAAGTCCATTTTGAAATATAAAATTTATATAATTTCAAAAAATATGTATTACTATTCATAACGGCTAGTTTGATTGGTTGTGGTGTGTTAGAACTCGATGTTGCGTACAACACACGCTATCACATTATTCAAAGAGAAGCGTACTGTTGAATCTTGGGGTGTTGCATTGTAAATTTTTTATATCCCCATTCTAGAGAATAAATTTATTTAGGCAAATTGAATATATAAAAGTATAAAATATTGGATTTAAAAAGGATTAAAGTTGTTAAAAGTGCATTTTTGAAAAATAATTCTTTTATCTAAAAAAAGGAATTTGTTCTTACATTATGTCTAAGAAACTCATAATATGTATTCTAATATTATAAAGATTATATAATGTTTAAAATTTAGTTAATACTATTCATAACCTCTTTTGAACGGCTTGTTTGGTAAGTCATGATGTGCTTGAACTCTGTGTTGCGTGTAGTGCAAGTTATTGAATTATTTTGAAGAAATAACACACTATGAACTCTTGGGGTGTTACATTAAAAGGATGACATATTCAATAAATACATGTTGAACCCAATGAAATCGAAATTGGGTTAAGAAGTTCCCTTGGTAAAATTCGACAGCCTAACTGCGTCCAATAAAATTTTACAAAAAGGGTTGATGAGATAGATAAAGGAGATCTCATCACTTGGACATAAAATTTACATAAATAAGGATATAGAAGAACATATCCCAACATAATATTATGAGAATTAAAAGACATAACAAAAGAAGTCTTTTAAAAAAAAGGATAGTGAAAGGTCCACTTACCGAGTTGGGTAACTTTCGAAAAGTACATCCCATGGAAGAAGGGTCATAAAATGAAGATGTAAATATCCATAAATGAAATTATACTACACAAAGTCTATAATAATTGGAAGTACATACACCACTCAAAGGAAATAGTGGCAAACGTAAAATAAATTTCACGAGAATAAAAGTGAGATGAAAAATCCCTTACGAAAACTCGGCAGCCTAACGGCGCCACTTAAAACTTCAAAAAATGTATTTATGAGATCAAATAGGGTCTCCCATAATATGAAAATAATAAGTAAAGTATGATGAATATAAAATAACATCCCCAAACATAATAAAGATGGGATTAAAAGAAATGACATAAAAGAGAGTACATAAAAATAATGAGAGAGGTCAGATCCCTTACCTCATGTCCGACTTGACTCGATCGTTCTTTAACGTCCTGAATAATAAACTTGAGTTAATTTCCACTAGAATAAGAACCTTTTTCAAGTTAATTATTCCTTTTATATCACTTATTTTCAAGTTATAAGCATTATGTAATCATTTAAGTTAATAATGTTTGTTTTGTCAATATTTGGTTCTTAAGTCGAAAGTGGACTTCTTACAATTACATGTTGTTCGTTTGGTACAAGGTTCATTATATCCACAATTATATTCATGATTTTTATATCATATATATCATTTATATCAAGAATATACAAGTATTTATAATATTACATAATCATTTATAGGTATGAAATGAAATGCACCGTTCATGTAGACGGTAAGGCGTACGTTCGCATGAACGCTACTTTCATTTCTATGTCATATAAATGGAATTAAAACCAAATTCGAGGTATGTATATTTTAATTCCATAATTATATTAATAATTTATATGTAACATACATAATATATAATAACTTCAAATCCATCCTTTATACATCCCACATATGGCATTAACGAATCAAATCACTTTGAGGGGGCGGTAGTCCGCTTTCCTAAAATGCAATTATCGTGTTTACCGACAGTGGAAACCAAAGGTATGGAACAAAAGAGAAATAAAAAATCTTAAATAAAACATAAACATATTATTTATCATATATTAATATAGTGACATCTTAATGGCCACCTTTGAAGGTGTTATATGAGTGTTGAACAATCATCGTTTCGTGAGGCAGAAATTCGCCATCCACAGAAACAATATGTTCTTTAACCATTAGATGTAGGTTTGTTTATGTGTAGATCGAATGCTTCTTATAAAAAAATCCTAGTATATTTATGATACTTTAGTTGTTACAAAATAAATTAATAAAAAGAGTTTAGGAGGTTGGAGAAGAAAAATAAAAAAAAAGAACATAAGAGAAGACACTACCTTTAAATCGGGTAACTCTTTTTGATTTGAGCTCAAAGGCTTCCTTGGGAAGACTTCTGCCCAAAGTGAGGTTTCTAGTAGTAATATAGGGATGTGGAGAGACAAAATGGGGTGGGGTTGGCCGAGACAAAGGCTTTAGAGGTGTGGGTAAGGAGGTTGAGTTGGGGTCCTTTTATAAGAGGAGAGAAGGGGAACTCTTGGAAAGTAAAGAAAGGTTACTTTATTTTAGAATTAGTTTCGGATTTTAAACATCCAAAATTGATGTGTTTCTAGTATAAGGTGATAAGGGTTCGAAATACACTCATCCAATATGTTATGGACATCTTTAGGTCTTATATTTTACATTATCTTTCCGTTTTATTTAAATCGTTAAATAATGAGTTAATCGCTGCATCAGCATGGTGTCATAAATAATTAAATTTAGTTAAAGTCTAAAATTAAAAAAAAATACTATGATGTAGGAAATATTTTTAGTTTATTTAATTAATATTAGTAGTCAAAAATCTGAAATGTATAACCCCATATAAAAATTGCATTAGTAAAAAACACATGTTTGTGACATTTTAATTTTAACATTGAATAAAAAGGTATTAATGTCATTTTCCTACCAAAGTGGCTCAATGGGGTCTCCAAGTTGACCCATGGATTGTCTTGGTCGTCCACGACACATCCAATGAGGATAGGACATGTGTCTAGGTCATTTCATATTATTAAAACATTATTTTTACCTTAAATTACACTAATTACCTCTAATCGTGATTAATAAAATTAAAAGTTACTATTCACCAAAAAATTATTTTAATCACATTGAACCAAATTTTACTTCTTAATGACAACTATGTATGTAAGATTTTTAAAATTCAAATCACATAAGTGGTAAAGTTTCATTTAAACAAAAAATCAGTTTCTTTAACTACCACTTAGTGGTTTCACTATTCATAAAAAATTGACGTTTTTCAGAAAATTACCAAAAAATTACCCTAGGATATATTTGATATTCCAAATTCAAAATTTATGTCTATTTTACAAAATTAAAAACATATAAGTTACGTTAATTAATTTAATAAATAATTACAGCTGTTAGAGAAAATAGCGTGTTTTTATAAAACAATAAGTATCAAAAGATTGACACTAGTTTAAGTCCAATTTCAAGAAGAAATTAATTCCAACGACCACTATTGGATTAAATTGTAAAAATATATTATAATTTCACTTTGAAACCAATTCAAAAGATAATCTAATCATATAAATAAATTAGATTAAAAATAGGTTTTGAATTAAAATACAACATTTTTCACTATTAATTAAAAATGATCTTTATCGGAAAAATACCCAAAATTTACACAAAGTGAATATTGATGTCCCGATTCTAAAGAAGAGTTTTATTTGGTCCAATATAATGGATAAGAGTGACCAGAACTATATTTAATGACGGTTCGCCATCAAAAGTTGATATGTGGACCTTTATTGAAAATTAGTGTATATATGCCTAAAATTGAATTCTTTTCGTATTTTAAGCATTTATCCTTTATTGGATAAATGTAAAAAAATATAACAAACATATATAATCATATTTTAGTTATTTCTATTCATTCCCTCCAATATAACGGCTACATGTTAACTAACATTTAAAATAATTTTATTTTATTATTAGAGTGCAACGTAAGATTTCAATGGAACTCGTTGTTGCGTATTGGGTAAGCCATCATGAATAGCATTCACTTTAAATTAATATTAAAATTTTATTCAAAAAAAGGGATAAATATAGAAATGTCATATTCTTTATTTACCTGGGGTGTTACATCCTTCCCCCTTTTGGGAATTGCGTCCTCACAATTTTAAAATTGTGCTCGGAAACATCATTGAATGTCCCACATCCGAACAAGAGTCGGTAAAACAATCACTTTAAAAGAATGAAAGAGATGTATAGAGGTCACCCAGGTTAACCCACACTAGGATTCCATGTTGGAAAACATGGACATGGAGGAGAAAACATAGGTTCATGTTCTGATGGAGAGTGATAGAAAACATGTTTAGGAGAAAGTTAACCACATGAAAATAACAATCTTGTGATGGGTTAAACAGTATTTGATTCCCCAGTAGGAAAAGTTAATAGAAAACATTTTTGTTTTAAGTTACTTCTTATTGAGGAATTTATTCATAAGGAAAAATAATTACTTATCATGTTGACTTTCAACTTTTATTACATTTCATACACAAACTCATATTTTCTCCAAAAGACGACTATTTAGGAAGACTTGTTCACATTAAGAGTACTATAATCAACTTCTATAGAATCACCCAATCCACAAAATAGAACCATATACTTCCCATGTCTTTAGACTTTAACCAAAACTAAAACCAAAAAGGTTATTACAAGATCAGATAATCCATAAAAGGATAACCCTTTATAAAATGAAAATATATTCTTAATCTCCAAAATTTGTCCAACAAAACCCAAAGTTCAACAAGGAACATTCGATAAACAATTTGCCCATTAAATTATTCAAAGTAAACCAAAATAAGATTGAAACCCAAATATTTCAAGGATTTAGTCACATAGTCTTCCATTATAAATCGTAACATTTATCTCCAAACATCATCTGTTGCTCTTAAAGTATTGTATTGAAAAGTTATTAACCTAATCACATATCCTCCATGATAGGTTAATAAATTTCCATAGATAACCCAAAATAACCTTACTCTTAATACATAAAATCATCTAACTAAAAAGAGTCAGTCAAACTAACAAGGGACTTCACGTAGTCCAGTGGTAGGAAATAAATACCAGTCACACTTTGGTTGTGGCTTCGATTCCCGCAGCTTTGTCTGACGCGACGGGTTGTCACACGGTCTGCGTATTGTCCTTTTTCTAAAAAATATAATTCTCAAATCATTCCCCGAAAAGAGATAAAATCATCAAAAATAACCATAACATAATTTAACCTCAATTTTATCTCATGCCTTTCACTTTCCATCAAAACATATAGTAACCCATAATTACCTCAAAATTAAGGATCATATAAACACAAATGGTTCTTTATAACTATGTCCACAAAATAACAGATGACTATTCCTTGAATAAAATTTTCATATATCAAACATTCGGGTTACACATACTATAAAAAGTCTTCTAATGTAACCCCATCATCAAAAGAGACTTAATACTCAAAAGAATTTCACCATAACTCTTGAAGCCCTTATATGATGACTTCTTACACATTCAACATTCTTCATGATCCATTAACCATTCCTTTCCAAAATATTCTGAAATACATCTTTCCTATAAACAAATTGATGAATCATATCCTAATATTCCAAAATAGGAAAACAAATGTCATGAAATAATCCATACCATTGACTGGTCATTGTCAGTTTCTTCATCCTCAATCAGAATGGCATTAGGTATTGGTAAACGAATATTTGTACGATCTTGGTCATCCCATTCCTGAAACTTCATCACAGGACATGTGTTTTCATAATGACTATGCACACCACATTTAAAACATTCAATTGAACCCTCAGAAAGAACTTCTTTCCCTTTCCTCGAGTCAACTAGATTCTTCCTTTTTCCATGGATGGTTTCTACTTTATGACCTTCATTTCCACATCTATAGAATATTTCTATCCCTTTGAGACATTTTCCTAGGTGTTTCGTTCCACATCATTGACACATAGGTTTTTGAACACACTTACCTTTATTATTATTACCTGTAGTTCCATAGGGATTTGTTTCTAGCATATATGATGCCTTATAGAAATCACCAAGGTTTAGGTGGTCAATAATGACTCCAGATATTTGGTTGAGGATAAACACATGAGTTCTCATTGCAGATCCCATATCATTCAGTTTCATGCTCAGAAAACTGTCATAGTTTCCTTTACATCCACTGTTACTTTGGTTCCTGCTAGATCCATCCATTTACTAAAACCAAAAAGGTCAGTGTGAGTATATCAGCAAAACCAAAATGTACTAATGAGGAAGATAAACACTAAAATATACTTACTCATTCACTTTATCTAAAACTAGGACTCTTTATGAAATCCTAGCCATTATGGTAATGTCACTTATGCTTAAAGAATACCCTAACCTCTAAAGTTATCTAAACCGACCTCTGATACCAACTATAAGGCCCCAACCTTAAACCATACTTAATATTGAATTAAATGAGTAATTCACATTGAGGATCTTTTCAGGTTTAGAGTATTAGAGAATTAGGACATAACTATTACATCTCAAAAGATTGCAAAGTATTCACTTCTACTAAATTTCCATAAAATAAAAACTCTTAAAAAGAAACATGTCTAGTTCCATGTATTAGATTGAATGACTTTCCCTTGATCCCATCCTTGACCCTATTCTACATTAAGTCATGTGAAAAACATTTCAAAAAAAAACTTCGGGTGAGCATAAAAAGCTCAGTAAGGGATACACAAAGAATGAAAACTGTTAGTTTTTCAAGGCAAAAAGTAACCCAGGTAAACATTATCAATGTTATACCATTCACCTTTAAGAAATAGTAAAAACTCTTCACTGAATAAAATATCACTACTTACCCTTTTGTAACCAAAATATTACCATAAAACCCATATAAAGAACACCTAACATATAAAGGTAACTTGGGACATAAACATACTTAAATGGAATAACCATACGGTCGACTTCCACACATACTTAATGGAATAGCTATACGGCCGACTTCCATACCCAATGCATTGGAGGTTATAATGTAACCACCCGTCCTAGTATTCACGGCACCACCCGTCATATGGTTTATCACGTAACCACCCGTAAAATGTCCATGTACCATCATTACACATAAAATATTGAAAATATAAACATTTCAATAACAACATTTCATTTTCAATCAAAATAAGTAATTCCAAAATATTGAATTAATCAATCCATTTTCTAAAATCATTTAAAAGAGATTTTTGAATCAAAGTGTCCCATACCACATTGAAGCTTTTAAGGGAATTATAATTTGAAAAAATTAATGTCCATATAAATAAATACTAAAAACCATTTGGAAAACATGGACATTAAAGATAAAGATTTAGAATAATAAATCTTTAAATCATTTAAAACGATATTTTTGATAAAGAGTTTTTAACAAAATGAGAGACTTTTGAATACAAATAATTGTGGAATAACATTTAATCCGAACTTCATAATATCATGAGAATAAAGGGATTCACGATATAATATGTCAAAGGACAGTATACAAACCAAATAATAGTGAATTGGTGCATAACAACAATGAAGTCTAAAAAGAAATGTAAAATGAGATGAAATCCATTATAAAGAAGGTATCCTTAAATTAAGGATAAATCCATCTCATAATTATGTGTGACAAACATAAATACACAAAATATAAGTGGATATTAAGTGTAAACCAACTAAAGGTCATTTACACATATTCAAAAGATGACATATTCAATAACTACATGTTGAACCCAATGGAATCGAAATTGGGTTAAGAAGTTCCCTTGGTAAAATTCGACATCCTAACAGCGTCACATAAAATTTTACAAAAATGGATGATGAGAGAGATAAAGGGGATCTCATCACATGGACATAAAATTTACATAAATAAGGATATATAAGAACATATAACACCATAATAGTATGTGAATTAAAATACATAACAAAAGTAGTCTTTTAAAAAAGGAGGGTGAAAGGTTCCCTTACCAAGTTGGGTAACTTTCCAAAAGTACACCCCATGGAAGAAGTTTCATACAATGAAGATGTAAATACCCATAAATGAAATTATACTACACAAAGTTTATAATAATGGGAAGTACATACACCACTAAAATTAAATAGTGGCAAACGTAGCATAAATGTTCTTGGAATAAAAATGAGATGAAAAATCCCTTACGAAAACTCGGCTGCCTAACGGCGCCACTTAAAACATCCAAAAATGGATTTACGAGATCAAATAGGGTATCCCATAATATGAACATAAAATTTAAAGTATGTGGAATATAAAATAACATCCCCAAACATAATAAATATGGGCTTAAAAGAAATGACATAAGAGAGAGTTCTTAAAAAAAAGTGAGAGGTTGGATCCCATACCTCGGGTCCGACTTTACTCGATCGTTCTTTAACATCCTGAATAATAAACATGAGTTAATTTCCAATTGCATAAGAACCTTTTTAGAGTTCAGTATTCCTTTTATATCACTTATTTCCATGTTAAAATCATTATTTAATCATTTAAGTTAATAATGTTTGTTTTGTCGATATTTGGTTCTTAAGTCGAAAGTGGACTTCTTGCAATTTCATGTTGTTCGTGTGGTCAAAGGTTCATTATATCCAGAATTATATTAATGATTTGGATATCATATATATCATATATATCCAGAATATACAAGTATTTATAATATTACATAATCATTTATAGGTATGAAATGAAATAAACAGTTCATGGAGACGGTAAGCCGTACGTACGCATGAGCACTACTTTCATTTTTATGTCATATTAATGGAATTAAAACCAAATGAGAGGTATGTATATTTTAATTTTAGAATTATATTCATAATTTATATGTTGCATACATAATAAATAATAACTATAAATCCATCCTTTATACATCCCACATATGGCATTAACGAATCAAATCACTTTGAGGGGGCGGTAGTCCGCACTTCTTAAAATTAAATTATCGTGTTTACCCACAATGGAAACCATAAAGGTATGCAAAAAAAGAAAAATACAGAATATTATGTAAAATATAAAAATATTATATATCATATACAAATATATTTTCATCTTAATGGCCACCTTTGAAGGTGTTATATGAGTGTTGAACAATCATCGTTTTGTGAGGCAGAAATTCGTCATCCACAGAAACAGTATGTTCTTTAACCATGAGATGTAGGTTTGTGTAAGTGTAGCTTCAATTCTTCTTATAAAAACATCCTAGTATATTTAAGATACTGGAGAGGTTCCAAAAGAAAATAATAAAAAGAGTTTAGGGGGTTGGAGAAGCAAAATAACACAAAAGAACACAAGAGAAGACACTACCTTTAAATTGGGTAACTCTTTTTGATTTGAGCTCAAAGGCTTCCTTGGGAAGAATTCTGCCCAAAGTGAGTTTTCTAGGAGTAATAGTGGGATGTGGATAGACAAAATTGGAAGGGGGTGGCCGAGACAAAGGCTTGATAGGTGTGAATAAGGAGGTAGAGGTGGGGAATTTTTATAAGAGGAGAGAAGGGGAACTCTTGGAAAGTAAGGAAATGTTACTTTATTTTAGAATGAGTTTGGTATTTTAAAATTTCCACATTTATGTGTTTTGAGGATAAGGTGATAAGGGTTCGAAATAAACTCATACAATAGGTTTTGGACATGTTTAGGTCTTAGATTTTACATTATCGTTCCATTTTATTTAAATCGTTAAATAATGAGGTAATCACTGCATCATCATGGTGTCATAAATAATTTAATTTAGATAATGTCTAAAAATTATAAAACAAATAATATGATGTAGGAAATCTTTTTATATTTCCAATTAATATTTATAGTCAAAAATATGACTTGTATAACCCCATATAAAAATTGTTTTAGTAAAACAACACATGTTTGTGACATTTTAATTTTAACATTAAATAAAAATGGTATTAATGTCATTTTCCTACCAAAGTGGCTCCATGGGATCCCCAAGTTGACCCATGGATTTTCTTGGTCGGCCATGACACATCCAAGGAGGGTAGTACATGTGTCTAGGTCATTTCATATTATAAAAACATTATTTTTACCTTAAATTACACTAATTACTTCTAATCGTGATTAATAAACTTAAAAGTTAATATTCACCAAAAAATTATTTTAATCCCATTGAACCACATTTTACTTCTTTATGAAAACCATGTATGTCAGATTTTTTAAATTAAAATCACATAAGTGGTAAAGTTTCATTTAAATGAAAAATCAGTTTCTTTAACTACCACTTAGTGGTTTCACTATTCATCAAAAATTGATGTTTTTCAGAAAATTACCAAAAAATTACCCTAGGATATATTTGATATTCCAAATTCAAAAATGATGTCAATTTTAAAAAATTAAAAACATATATGTTACATTAATTAATTTAATAATTAATTCTCGATGCCAGAGCAAATAGCGTGTTCTTATGAAACAATAAGTACGAAAAAACTGACACTAGTTCAAGTCCAATTTCAGGATGAAATTAATTCCAACGACCACTATTGGATTAAATGGAAAAAATATTTTCTAATTTCAAATTGAAACCAATTCAAAAGATTGCCTAATCATATAAAAAATTAGATTAAAAAGAGGTTTTGAAATAAAATACAACATTTTTCACAATTCATTAAATAAATGATCTTTATCAGAAAAATACCAAAAATTTACATAAAGTGAATTTTGATGTCCCGATTCTAAAGAAGAGATTTATTTGGTCCAATAGAATGTATAAGAGTGACCAAAACTATATTTAATGACGGTTCTCCATCAAAAGTTGATAAGTGGACCTTTAGTGAAAATTAGAGTATATATGCCTAAAAATGAATTATTTTTGTATTTTATGCCTTTATCCTTTATTGGATAAATGTAAAAACATTTAACAAACATATATAATCATATTTTATATATTTAAATTCATTCCTGCCAATATAACAGCTATGTGTTAACTAACATTTAAAATAATTTTATTTTATTATTAGAGTGCAATGTAAGATTTCAAAGGAACTCGATGTTGCGTATTGGGTATGCCATCAAGCATAGCATTCCCTTTAAATTAATATTAACATTTTATTCAAAAAAAAGGGATAAATATAAAAATTTCAAACTCTTTATTTACCTGGGGTGTTACAACTAGATCATCGAGATGAGGTAGGATTTATTTATTTCTTTTGATATTAATGAAGTGGTAGTAACAAAATTGATTTTGAGGATTCATATCTATTTTTATATAAAATGGAGGTTGTTATTGCTGTCATATGAGAAATATATGAACGTTTTATGAAATGTGTCAACATGGATAGAGAGAAATCAGTGATCATTCCTCCTGTCGATCATCTAATGTTGATCAACATTTAATTTCCATTATCTAAGAAAGAAAATGAGTGGTTTGATATGGTTTTAGAATTCTATATAGTTAGAAGCTTCATGTGCTATATGGGGCATATGATGTCAAACATTTATGTTGTAGTGGAGATTGAGATCCAATATATATCAAATCATGGTAAGTAGCGATGGGATGCAGTCAAATGGATTTTGAGGTATCTAAATTGTACTTCAATCATATGTTTGTGCTTTGGTTGGATGGACCTATCATGAGCAGCTATAGTGATGCAGATATGACTAGATATCCTGATAGTCAAGATTCTATGTCAAAATAAAAATATAATTTTTCAAGAGGATATGCATCATAATAGTCAGGGGCGAAAAATTATGTGGGTTTATCAATGACAGAGACATATAATGTTATGTCTTTAAAAGATGGAAATGAGATATTCTAGATAAAGTGATTTCTCCTAGAGCTCAGATTCATCCACAAGGGGTTCATAGTTCATTAGAATAGTAAAAGTGATTTTAAATCAAGAATGAATTCCCTGAACCATCCCCAAATGTAGTAAAAATATATTTACAATCATTGGATACATGTTTTGATGAATAATAAACTATTATTACTTTTGATGATCCAAACAAAGGAGAACACAAATGATAGGTAGAAGAATGTGGTTTCCTAGGAAACTCTATACCATTATTAACACTCCATTGGATTGAATGTAGAGTGGTAGAACAGATGCATATTTTTTCTGGATACATGGTTTGGAGGTTGGTTCACCATCTAAACCCACAATGGAAGACTTCTATATTGGAAGCTACACATTCTATAAGTTCATCCCCCATTACAGTAGAACCCATGTGATATTTCAATTCTAGGTTTTTGATTGGTGGGGGTTGTGTACAACTTGAAACTAGAGAAGAACTGAGAAACATTCTACCTGTGTTATGAAAATATAGAAAAATAATTTTGGTTTACAGAGAAGTACTCAATGTACAAGGATTTTCATGTTGGTAAATTAGAACATGCCACCATGGATTTGAAATAAGAACAATTACATTATGTTTTCTCTTCTTATATCTAGACCTGATTAACCCAGTAATGATATTAATGTCTATTTAGTTCCATTGATCAGAAATATGAAATTGATGAGGGATACATGTGTAACAATGTAAGATTCTCATAGAAGTAAAGAAATCACATTGTGGTACTTGTTGTAAAGGATGATAAATGACATATTTTGTTTTTTAAAATTATCATGGTGTTGAATTAAAGGCATAATAAGGTGTCCCACTTGTGAGAAGAACAAATACTCAATTCAGTTGAATCGTTCATCGAAGACTATTCTATTAGGAAATCTAAAGTTCTTACCTTGAAGTCATAAATACCAATCCTGGATGACCAAATTCGATGGGAATATTGAACATGGTACAATACCATATACCAAAATATGTGATAAAATATACAAAAACATAAAAAATATGGCCCCTTTTTTCTATAATCCATTCTTAGAAAACCTTAAAAAATCAGGTCGGAAGCAGTGATCAAATTTATTTGAATTATCTAATTTGAATTTTTTGAATGTCTGAAATTTTCATGATTTCATGAGTTTAGAAAAATATAAATTTGATAGTGTTCTTGGATCATTACTCAATGTTCACAGAAAACCAATGATGAAACCAAGGCTAGGATGGACATTATTGAAAGGGGGATAATGGATGATTTTGCACTCGTGATGGGTAAAATGAGGACTTCCCTTTCCTATATCAGCTTACACTCTATATAGTGGGGAAAATTTATATTTTTCCTTTTTCTTACAAGTGTAAAATTTCAAGAGGGGTATTCATAAAATATTAGGAATGTCATGTTAATGACTAATTTTATGTTTCAGTGACTAAAATCACACCATTTTGATTTTTTCATGTAATATATAATGCCTATTTGTTTCTGTGGAATTCTGCCTCAAAATTTAATACATACATTAACAATACTTTCTTCATTTTGAAATCCATTTGTAGTCGTGTTTTAGACACCACGTTGTTTCCGATCATGAATAAGGAGACTTAAATCATAATATGTGAATTAGAAATTTTCTTCCCACCATCATTCTTTGATATCATGGTCCACCTAATGGTTCCCTATTTAGAGAGGTTCAAATATGTTGTCCTATCCATTAAAGATAAATGTACACAATTGAATGCTATATGATTATTTTTAAAGGGAATGTCCACAATTATAGTTCCCGAAGGTTTTATTATAGAATGATATATTGTTAATGAATCTATTGAATTATACACTAATTACCTATCTGATGATGAAAGCAATGGTCTCCCAATGGCTCCTAGTAATGAACTCCGTTTGAATGAAGGTATTTCTAAAATAGATGTTGTTAATGTTACCTTCACAGTGTGTGTGAAGGAACAATATTCCACATTACATAATAGTGAATATTATTATCCATACATTGATGTCCATAATGAAATTCTTAGATATTTGAATCAATAAAGGGTTGAAATATAGATATTAGATACATATATTCAACATTTTATAGGATGGTGTATATATTAAATTAATAATGGGTTATCTAAAAATACGAATCCAATTTTCGAATGACGTCAATGGATAGTCATAGGACCAAATGAAAATTTTATATATTATATTTGGTTTGTAATCAATGGTAATGTTATCTATAAAAAATAACATGATTCCCTCAGTACGATTTAAAAAAGTTGTGTTATACTTGTGGCTGGAGTGATACTAATATATGGTTCCAATGATATAAATCCAATTTTTTCATTATGTCATATTTTCTCATTATTTAACATATATATGAGTTTTATTCTACAATATTTCAAGTTTCTATTTTCTATTGTAAATGGTTTGAAAATATAATTGGGGGATGGACCTTTCATTGGGATATCACAGTCAATTAATGTGTGTCCCACCATAGATAATGTATTATACATTATAGGGGACCATAACAAGGGGATTTGAATTATTGAAAGTGGAACCAAATCCTTGAAACCTTTTAAAAAAATAAATTCATTTAAATGGGAAGGTAAAAGTGTTTTTTAATATTTTATGTCTTTCTGTATAAAATTATTTGTTCTCAAATGAATTAACATAATATAAATTAAACGATTGATTACACATGTAGACAATATCATATGGACATGATGATGTTACCAATACCTTGCAAGAAATAACTATAATGAAGGAATTCCGTTGGATAGATGAGATAGTAATGTTAAAATATACTATGTATTTTTTACAAAACAATTATGTAATGGAACATTTATTTTTTTTACATTATTCCCTGTAAGGATCCATAATTTTTTTTGATTTCTATCCTTGTTCCATACATTTTCAAGAAGAGAAATGCCATTGTCTCTGCTCAATTACAGAGGTAATCTTGATGTCTGCATTGTAAAATCATTATCCATGGAAATAATTTATTGTATCATATGTATGTTTAATTTATTTATTTTAGAATTACTCACATAATAATTGTTATCTTACATAGGTTGATTCTTTTGTTCATGTATAGGGTGCTCTGTCCAACATGCATGGTCGGTATCCCTTAAAACCTTTTCACCCCTATAGTAGTGAATTTATAACATTTTTTAGTGTTACCCCAATTGCATTTGTAGGATGAGAAACAAAGTAACCTATGCTCAACTATAGAGGTAATCATGATGATTAAATAGTAAAATCAATTTCAATGGAATTAATTTATTATTTAATATGTATGTATAATTTTTTTTAGTATTAGTCACATAATTAATTTTTTCTTATACATGTGGATTCTTTGATCTGAGTTGGAGGTTCTCTATAGCATCCTAGGTAATTATAGAATAATATTATTTCATATCTATTAAATAATTATGAATTATATAGATCAATTACCATAATTTAGTTTCTATCTTTGACAATGTACTCGAGACACTACAACATGTTTCTCAAAAATCATACGTTGCAGACAACACTATGTTATACTAAAAAAAATACAACAACAATATTATTATTTTAGATGAATTTTAATTCCTAGACGTTGAATTAGAAGGAATGAAAAGAAGTATCTAAAATATTATTACACATATTTGTTAATTTTTTTAACATTTATTCAATAATATTTAGAGGTTGAAAATGAGAATGACTTGAATTTAAAGAATAAAATACTCTATTATTTTTAAAATGCGGTTTTACAGTTTTTTGGTGGCGATCCATTTATAAAAATATTTTTTTTACTCGTATATTTTTTAATTTAATAAGTAATGTGTTTTTTTGGAAGCAGGAATTAAAAAATACCTTGGTTGGTATTTTGGTATTTTTTGATGAAATTAATATATTAATGAATAGTGAAAATAATGCATTTTAATTCAAAGTGCCATTTTTGTATAATTTATTTGTATTGTTATGTTATCATTTTATTTAGTTTAATAATGTAATTGTATTAATTTTTTTCCTCTAATCCAATGTTGTTAATTTTATGTTTTTCACATTTAAATGGGTCTAATGACATGTCAATATTCTGATAGTTTTTATTTGCTAAAAAACTAATTTCTAGTTTTGACAACAAGAATTAATTTTAAATTAATTAATAATACTTATTTGTTTTGAATTAGGAATAATTAATTCCAAATTTTGGGCCATTAGTTTCAAATAATTTAAATAGATACATTTTATCTTTGGAAATTATGAATATTATAATCAATATATATTTTTATTTAGCATCGTTAGGGGGAAAATTATGTAAATAAGGGTAAAAAAATTTAATAATATAAAACTACAATAAAATTTGTCCTAATCTTTTTGGATGAGTAATTGGAGAAAAAAATCATTAGGACAAAATTTCTGAATTTCTAAGCTACATTGGTGTGATAATTACATGTTATAATTATTAATTTAAAGTAAAGTGAAATATAACATAAACATATATCTTTTTAATAAAAAAATTTTAATATAGGGTTATATAAATAGTATATTTGACTATAAATTGTAATTCATAAAATTTTAAAGTATTTATTACGTTATGGTATTTTATTTATAATTTTTATAAATGATATAAATAAATTTATTAATTACAGAATGATGAGGCAGTGATTACCTTAATAATGGTAGATTCAAATAATTAATATTATACATATCAAAATAAATGTAATTTGATAATTTTAATGCCATACATAAATATTATGGATTATTGATACATGATATAATTGATTTAATGTATATTTTTCTAATGAACAAAGTTGTTATGAATTTAACAAAAATAAATTAATATATAGTTACAAAATTTTCAAAAATGAGTTTTTTTTAAATTAAATTTTTTTAAATGATCTAATAGTCATAAAAATATAAGATTCATAAAAATGACTTGTTTTTTATAAATGTTATTAATGATCCAATTGAGGTTCCCTTTAAATTTTATAGTAAAAATATTAACCATATTGTGTAAAAATACAAGAATACTTGGTAAAAGTTATTTTATTAAACTATGGGAAAATTCCAAAATATAAGATTAAATTTGTGACATAAAATTGTAAAAACAAATTTAATGAGAGGATTTAGACACATCATTATCTTATCTTAAAAATATATCACTTTTAAATGATTAGAATTTTTAAATTAACTTATAATAAAAAATTATTTCAATAATTTTTCTAAAGTTCCCCTCCTACCACTTCTAAAAGTCCACCAACTATATACACATATCACACCTCTCAATCCCCTTGTCTCATAAAAATTATGCTCAAATACCAACCATATATTTCTCCCTTCAACCTATAGGCCTTAACATGGGTAGAAGGAAACCCATGTAAGCCATTTGGCTCAAATCAAAATGAGTTATCCAATTTAGAGGTAATGTATTCTCTCAAGACCCTTTCTTTTATTTTCGTTATTCTACCCCATATCGTCTCTTTATTAAATTATTTTGAATAAAAAATTATCCACAATATGATATGATGTTTTTATTATATGTTTTTTCCTAACATTACTCAAACCTCCATCTAATGAATATAAAACACATTGTTTCTTTGTACGGTGAACTACTGCATCACGAAACAATGATTGTTCAAGTTTCTCCTACCACCTCTCATACTAGGCATTATGAGGTATCATTATTTATATATGATATATATTATATATATATTCTCTATGATTCTTAAATTTTTATTTAAATATACCTTTATTCTTTCTATAGTGTTTAAATATGATAATTTTATTTGTGGAAGTTTGGACTACCACAAACTCAAAGGGATATAACTCGCTAATGCCACTCATGGAACATATAAATGATAGTGTTATTTAAATTATTTAACTTATATTACATAGATATTACAATATAATTAACAGATACCTATAAATCATTTAGTTTTCATTCCAATAATATGATAATGAAATAAAATTTTTGTTCACGCGTACGTACGTCCTACCGTGTCAATGAACGGTGCATTTCATTTCATATCTCCAAATTCTATAGATTACTATAAATAAATATATAATAGATATATATGATATTTAAATAATGAATATTATATTGGAGATAATGTACTTTTTATCACATACACAAATTGTAATCATAACACAATCATTTTTTAGTAAAGTAGGGAACATCAGGAAAATTTCAAATATGAACTCAACTAATTAACTAATATCTATAACATGGTAATAAGTAATATAAAAATAATTATAAACCGGATAAAGTTTTGATGAAATTATAAATTAGGCTATGTTTATTATTCAGGAATATAAATTATGAACGAGAGATGTCAGATTTGAGGTAAGGGACTTCATCTCAATCTCCATTGATTGAGGCATATTTTGATGTTATACAAAACCTTCTTTTATACATAGTATAATCAACCCCATTGAACTTTTAATTTCATTCAACGGTTTAATAAAAGAATTTTTTTATATTAATAATTTTATTAAATGAAATAAATGAATGTTTCTTTAATGTACACGGCTATAATGACCTTTCTGATGTCATGCCCATTATTTGGTATTTGTCTTTCACTAAAAGACGTAATGTTTTTAAAAATAAAAGTAAACACCATATTTATTATTAGGTATTTTGGTACGGAAAATGGTTTTCCGAATGGATTGATTATATCAATATATTAAAATGGTGATTTATGATTTCAATTTGGAAATTTAATTTATCTTTTATGATTGTTCATTTGTCATGATTGTGTTATGTTTTTTGGGCATTGGTTATGTATACGGGTGGTTCCTTGATAAAACGGATAAGGGTGACCTAGTGATATCTCTCGAATTAATTGAGAAATGTGATGGAGGTAACTCTTCAATTTTATCATAATATATTTAGGTAATATACTATTATGTTTATTAAACATGTAACCACAAAGGGTACAACCTATGTTGGTGTGAATGATACAATATAAGTAGGATATGAATTCTACAAGATACCCATATGATTTATGACTTATATTAAGTTTACATTATTCTTATTAATTAATGGGTTTATAAATTTTCATGGACTACAATTTTATTTTTTTATTCTATCCCTTAGAAAATGTTTATATGATCATCCAATGTGTTTAAATTTTTTTCACTTGCTCTAAGGATGAGCAGGACAATAGCTGAATTTAAGAAGATTCATTTGAAGAAAATAAATCATGGTTTACTTTCAAAAGGGTATCCTTTAGTGGGGAAAATGGATACTGTTTTGATAGTATCCACTTTTATGATTATGGGATGATATATATTAATAATGGACTTATTCTCTAAAACTCTAAACTTATAAATGATCCTAAATGTGAATTTTTGATATAACTCATGAAATTGTAATTTATAAAGGTGGGTCCTTATAGTTGGTGTTAAAGGTCGGTTTAGATAACATTATGTATTATGGTATTTTTATTATAATACCCAAAAATTATTTTACCTTTATGGTAAAATTGAAATATAAATTTTTGATTACGGTGTTGCTTCGTCTTAGAGATGACTGTTAAAAATGGTTTTATCCAATTGAAAAAGGTTATATGTACTAGGATGACATCAAGAAGAAAAGAATCTTCCAATTCAGAAACCATAGGTGGATGGAATCAGATATGAATAGTTTGTTGCTGTAATGGCATAGTTAACTTATGGTATAAATGGAGGTGGAATCCACACATGAGATCAGCCAGATCAACCATCGATGAACATGGTGGTAGTGGAGCATTTATTGAGGAAACATACTCCATCATTTAGAGGATCGTATGATTCTTTGCTTGCTGGAGAGTGGATTAATGCGCTTGAAAAAAAATTCATTGTCCAGTGGTGTTCAGAAAATCAAAAGGATAGTCTTTCTGTTTATCATTTTTTAGGTGAAGCTGATAAATATTGGTCAATGGTTAATAAAATAAGGGATAGTTAAAAGAATGGTTCTCCTGATTGGGTTTAATTTACAAGTATGTTTCTTGAGATATAATTTTAGATAGTGGTTCAACTTTGGATAGAAAACAAATTCCAGGAATTGAGGTAAGAGGATGAATTAGTGGCTACATATGAAGTAAAATTCACTAGAAGAACAAGGTTTGATACAAAATAATTACTATATGTTCATAGAAAAATCAATTGTTTTTACTAGTGATTGACACAAATGTTATTGAATGGAATATGATTCTTATGAGTTTAAAAGATATTAAAAAAATATTCAATGTGCAGAGAATGTGGAAATAGAGTTTTCTGATGATCATGTGTTATTTGAAAATAAGTAGAATCAAAGGATATGATGGAAGAAAAAGGGGAATAATTCTTCCAAATAGTCTGATGGTAAGAAAATTATGTTTACAATTTTTGAAAATTGTCGTAAAATGAACATAGGGGAAGTTTATTTGAATTCTAGTATGTGCTTCACTTGTGGTAAAATAGGGCATAAGGCTCATAACTATACTAAATCATATAATTCTTTGAAAAATTCTTATATATAGTAAGAGAAATGATATTAACATAATCAGATGTATCATTATGTGAACGAGTGTCTGATAAATAATTTGAATGATGGGAAGCAGCTGGTCTATAAGCAGAAAAGTTTGTTGAAATCCTTGAAACCTACTTCAACTGATTATGTTCCGTCAAATTTTTTTGTATTGCGTATATTTTTTATTTTCATATTATGACAATGTGTTTTTTTATTATGGGTTTACACATTCGTTCGTATTTGAGATATTTTCTTATAAATTTCCAATTCCTTCTCATGAAATGAATCCAAAATTTGGGGTAAAAGAACATTGGGAAAATATAACACCCCAAGATTTTATGAGAAATATTATTTTTAATTTCTTTGATGTCTTGTGTTGTATGCTACACCAAGATTATCTTGCACTATACGCAACACCTCATTATCTTGCAGTATACGCAACACTATTTTTGGATCGTGTTACACACAATTTCAAGTTTGTTTGATAGATGTTATTTTACGCAACATTGAGTATATATATATATATATAATGTATAAAGGAAATATGATTGGATTCGGTTATATGAAATAACAAATGATTCATTCACAACACGCAACCCTGACTTGGCTTGTATTACACGCATTCATGACCTTCCTCGATAGCATGTGTTGTATGCAATATCGGGTTTCACTAAATAATGATATATGGTTATAATATTATTTTGAAATATCCATTATGAATAGTATTAAATAAATTTTGAATTTTAAAACATTATTATCCATCTTACATATTTTCTAGAACATGGTATGAGAACAAAATAAAATTTTCAGGTAAAATAAGTATTTAAAAAAAATGCAGTTTTGCCGCCATTTGATGGAGAACCCACATTAAATATAGTTTTTTACATTTTTATAAGTTCATTTTGACAAAATAAAAGACTTGTTTGGAATCAGGATATTAAAATTTACTTTGGATAAATTTTTGATACTTTTCTGAAAACTTTTATATTTTGATGAATAGTAAAAACACGATATATTTTAATTAAAAACAACCTTTTTCATTGTAATAATTTATATGATTAAATTATAATATCGAATGGTTAAAAAGTATAAATAGAATAAATTTTTACCATTTAATATAATGTATGTCATTTCAATGAATTTTACATTGAATTCATATGTAAAACTTTTCAATCTTTTGCAATGTTTTAACTTTTAAAGCATGTTTTCTTAAAACGGGATTAAATTTAAATTAATTACCAAAAATTATTTTTTTATAATTTTTAAAAATTGATTCCATATTTGGATTCAGTTGGTCCAAATTATGTTAATAGTTTACCTTTTTTTTGATATTATGAATAATAACTACGGTAATTTTTATTTACTGCAGTTAAAGATAAATCAGGTAATTAAGAGAAATATTAAGATTATAATATTACCCTAACACCTACCAAAATTATATTGGATGACTAAGAGTCGACCCATATCACCTAAGGGTCAGAATAGATTCATTTTATGGACTTTTGTCAATGAATATAATTTAATTATTATTAAAACCAAAGAAAGTGACAACATGTCACTCTCTTAAATATTATAAGTTTAATAATTTTAAATTAGTGATAAACTTCATGAATCATTGAAACTGAGTAGTATCCAGAAATATAATAATACTATCTACATCATGTGAATTTATTTAGAATTTTTAGGGATTAAATAATTATCATTAAAGGTGGCAAAATAGAGATGTTGAAATTATTTTACTGATTGAAATATCAAATAAATGGTCTTAAAAATATTAAAATACAGATTTTATGAATTATTTAATGTTCTCCAAGAATTTTATAGATTAATATGACATGTTATGAATCTATTAGAACATTTATTTCAAACATATCTTCTGTTTGGTTTTATTTAAATTCAAATAAATGAATAGTTTCAAAATTTACACAATTGTTATTTTATATAAATAACATATTATAAAATTGTTTACAAATCACAAAAATATTTAAAAATTATAAATTGAAATTTATATGGTCTAAAATGTCATAAATTATCCAATTGTGGATAATTCACAACACGTAAGTAATTATTTATAACAATTTAAAATATATAATTTTATTTCCACAAATAAAATTAAATAGATTAAATAATGATAAATCAAGTTTATAATGTTTAAAATAAACATAAAATATGTCCAAATATTATTTTTTTTATTAGATTACAACCCTATATCATCACATCTTCTAATTGAGTAATTTTTTGAGGTTTTTACATGGGTTTTCATTTTATTATAAATTAATATTTCTTATGTTTCCCAAGATGCCCCTCTCCTCCCTTATATAAGGGCACCTCCTCCCCTCTCCTCCTCATACCATTTAGAGCATTCAAGAACGTCCAAATCCTGTCCATTTCTCTTCTACACATCCCTAGAGACATTTTGGAGGTTCTGGTCTTCTCAAAATACCTACTATAGTCCCTGAAGAGGAAGCTTTAAAGAGATGCATCAAAGAAGAGGTAATCTCTTCTACCGATTCTTTCAAGATTCTTTCATCTTAAACTTCTTCTTAATTATCTGAATCATTATAGTGTAATAAAATCAGTATCACTTATATACTGATATATTATTATAAATATGAAACAAACCCATTTCACCTACTATCCATCCTACGGAAAATGAAATCATCGTGCGTGCGTACATATGGAATACCGTATCCACGCCGTGGTGTAATAGTTTTTCTACCACCACCTTACATGGATGGGTATAATTGTGTAAATAATAACTATATTTGGTTATTATAACATCATACTGATTCTAAGATATTATACCATACACTCCAATTCCATTCAATAAATATGAGAACAATATCATTGCTCGTGCGTACGTACGGACCACCGTCTCCACGACGCGATGAGATTAATTATCAATGATTAACCATTGAAGAATGATTATATAGTATGAATAATAATGAAGTATATGATATAATAATGGTAATGGATATATATATATATGTCATCTACTTCCATTCAATTCCATAAGGAAATGAAAAGAGCGTTCATACGTACGTACAGTCTACCATCTCCATGAACAATGTATTTCATTATATACATATATATCCTGAATATATATAGTATATAAATCATGTTTTACATTCTGGATGTATGTTTATCATGAAAAAAGTAATAATATCATGACTAAAAAGTCCAAACACATATGATAAATGAAATGATTTTACCGAAAATGCTGCTTTATCATGGAATTTACAAAAGAATGGGTAATATAAAGACATTATTGAACCATATATTATATCATAACAATGAATTTGATTCTGTATAAATTCAATGACATTATTTAAATAATTATATAGGAGGTTCATATACAAATGAAGCATATCAGATATAAGGTAAGGGATAACCTTTCCAATCTCATTTTATCCGAGATTATTTATTCGTAATTATTTACTGGGGTTATATTTTTCATCCATGTCCACTAAATGTTTTTCATAGATTGTTTAATATTCTTCCATGTATGGTTAAAGTCATGTTTACACCTCTTGGACTTTTACTTTGTGTTATGTATGTAATGTTTCTTTTGTTCACCATATGTGGTTCTTTTTGACTTTTCCATTAAAAGTACGAGGAGAATATATTTTTTAAATTATACGGCATGAACGGATTTTTACAGTTTCATAACGCGTTCTTTTCATGAAGATTCCTCTACATGATTTCATGATTATCTTCAATAAAATTCTTTTCTTTTTAAATTTCAAGTCATTTTTTGAAAAGTAAATGATTTTGAAGCAGAAAGGATATTTTCCTCAAGAATTCATTTCAAGTATTTTATAAAAACAATATTCCATCTAAGATGACATTGTTTAATATTTTTATATTTCAAGTATAATGTCTATATGGTTTTATATTTCTTATGATGGAATTATTTCCATTTGTTTAACATGGGTTATGTTATGATGGAATTATTTTTATGAAACCCATTTTATTCTTGGGGATATGATGAATAATTTATGATTTTTTTATGGCACACGTATGAATGATTTAAATATGAGATGGGTGGGACCTATATCTACCTAAAATGCATTGGGTGAAGATTTATATATCATGAGATAGACATGGCTATAACGGAAAGTTAATCTGGTTCAGTGATACAGGACTGGAACGAGGAGTGAACTCGGTTCCGAAATCAACTTTGTCTACTATGATGGTCTTGGAAACAATTCCTTGGCTACTATTGAAATCATATCGTATGCTTAATGGTTTTCCACAATTACATGTTTTATTCCCATGAACATTTATAGTTATTGATGTTCCATTATGATCTATGCCTTACATACTGCCATATTTTATGTCATTGCTCAAGGATTTGGTGTTTAAATATTATGTTCATGTTTTTAAGTTCAAACGTATATGGTTTGTTTGATTTTCTCCATGCTTACCCTTAATGATCATTTCAGCTCACCCTTTATATATTTTCATTTCCCCAAGATATAAAGAAAGGATTTTGGTAAGAAAACAAAAATGGAAGATCAGTGTGGGAGATGTTGAAGATCTTTCACCATGATTAGAAGATTATGTTCTAAGATTCCAAAGACACTAAACTATTACGATCCATGAGTGTTGAATTTTGTTATGTATTAAGTATTCTGAAAAAGTAATGTAATGTCTATGTACGTCAGGTTTGGGACGTTATAGTTGGTATCATAGGCAAAGGAGGTAGGAATGAATCACATCATTGGGAACTCTCAAATGTGAGCATTGGACGAAACATGGATCTCTACCCAAGGGCTTCATGAAGAAATGGATGCCACTGGGGATGGTGGTGTGTCCCACCCAGGTGGTTTATCCACCCATGGAGTGCCCTGATAGGTATAAATAATATTCAAATGGATGTAATTCCAGACCGTTATAGTTGGTATTAGAGGAAAGGTTTAGTCAACCTTTGGAAACTAGAATTCGAAATCATTATTGACATCTCTAGAGATATTTCTAAGGAATGAATAGGGATGTCCCTAAGGTTAATTATAGGGATAGGTTATAGTCTTAGGATATCAGTAATGATAATAGAAGTAAACCTATTATGTTAGATATTGAAGGTACTCCCCCTTATTATGTTGTTTTCCTAGCATGATTTTTGCCTCTTACACTATTATTTTTGTGTTTTAGACGATGGATGGAAATCGAAGGAACCGTGTTGATCAATATAATGGGAAATTAAATGATTGTACTCTTGAAAAATCCAATTTTATGGGAGATAGAGTGCGAAATATTATTTCTATACTTACACAAACTATGAATCATTCTGGACTTCCGAATGAGCAGATAAGGGAACAATATTTTGTTGAGTCCTTCATCAAGAAACACCCACCTTCTTTCAGTGGGTATTCTGATCCACTTGCTGCTGAACAATGGATTAGTACCATTGAAATGATTTTTTTCCATACTTCGATGTTCGGAACATGAAAAAGTCATTCTGGTTGTTTACCGTTTAGAAGGTGAAGCAGTCCAGTGGTGGACTCTCATTAATAATACAAGGACCTAAAGTGAAATTGAATCCATTGAATGGGATGATATCAAAAACATACTTTTCAATAGGTACTTCCCTCGTATTCTTCCAAAATTGATGTAAAAATATTTCCTTGAGCTTATGCAAAAGTATGATGAATCTGTAGGTATATACGAGGCGAATTTTACACGACATGCAAGGTATGCATCTAGATTTATCATCCAACCTGAAAGCAAAGTTGATCGGTACTTCAGTGGCTTAAAACCAAGTCTTCGAAAGGAATTAGCTATAAGAGTCTTTAGTAGCTATGAAGAAATTGTGAACTGTGCTATCAAGGTAGAAATAGAAGTTGGTGTTACATATCCATCTCATGATTTTAACAAGAAACGAAAGATGGAGTTCAAGGAAAAATCTCTGAACAATGGTGAAAAGAAGGTGAATGATTCATTATGATAAAAGTGTGGAAAGAAGCATGTTGGAGATTGTCTAAAATGTAATAGAAAATAATTCAAGTGCGGAAAACAAGGTCATCGAGCAGCTGAGTGCTGATGTAATGGGAAAAAGGTTTCTAAAGATGAGAATAGGGAAAATACTATAGGGAATGCTCCACAAACACTTCAATGCTTCAAGGGAAAGGTAATGGGGCATTTTTATATTCATTTCCCTAATACAAGGGTTAATGATGATCTACGTGAGCATCCTCTTAAGGAAAAGGAAAAATGGAAGTCACATGCAATCACTATTGGAGATGTTGAATATGAAAATGATGTGGTGGAATGATAAAGTGTTTATGTAATGGGTTTCCATAATAATGTTGTAGAATCATGGAATATTGAAATATTTATGTATTGTCAATTGTGGATTTAAATAATTTTATTGTACCAGTAACCATGAAAAGTGATTGAAATATTTTTGGAAAGTATTTTAAATTCACATAATGAAGGAATAAAAATAAAATAATATGTATGATAGTACTCATGAGATCATGACTGATATAATGACAAAGTGATTTCATGGTTTGAGTATATTGAATTTTTGGGATTTTGGTATATGGAAAGAGTTACCTTTTGATAGCATTCATGTTTTCAATAAGGTTCTATGGTAATTTATCTTTCAAAAGAATACATGATTAAGGTATTCAACAAGATATATCTTATGATATATGGGGGATAAATGATGGTATTCATGTGCTTGTTATGTGACCTTTCCATTAATCCTTTTCCTTATACTATGAGATGGGACATATGAATTTTGGATAAGTATAAATATTAGAATGGAGTATGGTGGACATCAGATAGTATTATTTAAGGATATAACTTTTGTCAATGTTAATTCTGTAATGTTATAATAGTTTAGTTTTAGAAAAAGGACAACATGCAGGACGAGCGACAACCCATCGCGTCGGAGAAGGTTGTAGGAATCGAACCCACAACCAAAGTGCGACATGCCTTTATCACATACCACCGGCCTCCATGAAGTCCCTGGTTAGTAGAAACTATTTTTATTTTATTAAGAACTATGATAGATAAATTATAAGTTCATTTTTGGAACCATATACGATTATTGGACTTATGTATATAACTTTTGCTAACGTTATGTATGAGACAGATGTAGTGACCTATCATTCTATCACATGATCTGCTAGCACTTCATGAAAGACAAATTCAACTTCATGTCATTTAAAGGTGAAGTGGAAATTATTCAAGGAAGGAGAACCTGTTAGATTGAACCAAAATCAAGTAAGTATTTTTTTTAATTCAAAAATTCATCCACATTAGGGAAATGATCTTGAAAACAAAAAATGTTGTCCTAGTGCCCTCATATCTGATGAATCAGATAGTACCTTAGATCATCAGAAATTAATGGCTTTGTGATTGTTGGCTTCTTCATAGCCATGTCCTCTACCACTCTTCATCAGAACGTGAAGGTTAGATTTCTCTCCATATCCATATTTTCACTTATGTTCTCCTATGTGGAAACCCAGTGATGAGTTAATTTCGGTAACCATTACATTTCATACATCAGGTTTTAAAATTATGTTTTACTATTCCTTTTTACAATACGGGTTTCTATGAAAGAAACTCTCAAGTAGTAAACCATTTATAACACCGATGAATTTCGAGGGCGAAATTCATTTTAATGGGGGTAGAATGTAACAACCCGATATTTTATGAGAAATACTATTTTAAATTTCTTTGATGTATTGTGTTGTATGATACACCAAGATTAGATTGAGCTATACGCAACACTTTATTAGCTTGCAGTATACACAACACTATTCTTGGATTGTGTTACACACAATTTCATGTTCGTTTGATAGAAGTTATTATACACAACATTGAGTGTTTATATATATATATATATTCATTGTATAAATGAAATACTATTGGATTATGTTATATGAAATAATAAAGGAGTCTTGCACTACACGAAACCCTAACTTGGCTTGCATTACATGCAATCACGACCCTCCCTGATAGCATGTGTTGTACGCAATACAGGGTTTCACTAAACAATGATATATGGATATAATATTATTATGAACTATCCTTTATGAATATTATTAACTAAATTTTGAATTTTATAACATTATTATTCATCTTACACATTTTCTAGAACATGGTATGCGAACAATATAAATTTATCCGGAAAAATAAGTGTTTTTAAAAAACTGCAGTTTTACTGCCTTTTGATGGCGCAACCACTTTAAATCTAATTTTTCACATTTTTATAACTTCATTTTGACAAAATAAAATTATTATTTGGAATCATGATAAAAAATTTTACTTTGGATAAATTTTTTATACTTTTCCGATAACTTTCTTATTTTGATTAATAGTAAAAACAATCTATATTTTAATTAAAAACAACTTTTTTCCATGTAATAATTTATATGGTTAAATTAAAATATTTAATGGTTTTATAGTATAAATAGAATATATTTTTACCACTTAATATAATTTATGTCATTACCATTAATTTTACATTGAATTCATAGGTGACAACATTTCAATCTTGGGCGATGTTTTAAAATTTTAAAACCCGTCTTCTTAACAGTGGGATTAATTTTAAATTAATAACTACAACTTCTTTATTTTGAATTTTGAAAAATTAATTCAATATTTGGATTCAGTGGTTCAAAAGTTTGTTAATAGTTTAATTTTTTTTGATATTATGAATAGTAACTACGGTAATTTTTATTTACTGCAGATAAAGGTAAATTGGGTAATTAAGGGTAAAAAGAAGATTATAAAATTACCCTAACACCTGCCAAAATTCTATTGTATGACTAATAGTAGACCCATATCACCTAAGGGTATGAATAGATTCATTTTATAGCTTTTTGGCCCTGAAAATAATTTAATTATTATTAAAACCAAAGAAAGTGACAACAGGCCACTCTCTTAAATCTTATAAGTATAATAAATTTAATTTAGTGATAATATTCATTAAACTTCGACCATGAATAGTCTATAGAAATCTAATAGAATTATATACATCATGTAAATTTATTTATAATTTTTAGGGATTAGATAATTATCATTTAAGGTGACATAATAGTGATGTTGAAATTATATTATTGATTGAAATTTCAAATAAATGGTTTTCAAAATATTCAAATAAATATTATATGAACTATTTAATGTTCTCCACTAATTTTGTTGATTAATATGACATTTTATGAATCTATTAAAACTTTTATATCGAACATATCTTCTGTTTTTATTTTATTTAAATTCAAATACATGAATAGTGTCAAAATTGACACTATTGTTATTTTATAAAAATACCATATTATAAAATTGTTTAAAAATCACAAAAATATATAAAAAGTATAAATTGAAATTTATATGGTCTAAAATGTCATATTTTATCAAAGTATGTATAATCACAACACATAAGTAATTATTTATAACAATTTATAATTTATAATTTTATTACCTCAAATAAAATTAAATAGATTAAATAATCATAAATCAAGTTGATAAGGTTTAAAATAAACTTAAAACATGTCCAAAATTACTTTTTTGATTATATTACAACATTGTGTCATCACATATTCTAATTGAGTCTTTTTTTGTATTTTTTAACTGCGGTTTCATTTTATTATAAATTAATATTTCTTATGTTTCAAAAGGTGCCCCTCTACTCCCTTATATAAAGGCACCACCTCCCCTCTCCTCCTCACACCATTTTCAACATTCAATCTCAGAAAAACCCTATCCATTTCTCTTATCCGATACCCTAGTAACATTCTAGAGGTTCTGGTCTTCTCAAAAGACAAACTCTAGTCCCTTTAGAGGAAGCTTAAAAGATGTGCGTCGAAGAAGAGGTAATCTCTTCTAACGATTCTTTCAATTTTCTTTCTTTTTCAACATCTTCTTCTTTAGTTGAATAATTGTATTGTAATATCATCAATATCTCTAATATATAGATATTTTTTTATAAATATGAATCAACCCCATTTCACCTTCTATCCATCCTATAGAAAATGAAATCACCGCACGTGCGTACGTATGAAATACTGTCTCCATGCAGTGGTGTAAACTATTTTTCCACCAACTCCTTACATGGATAGGTATAATGGTGTAAATAATAAGTATATATGGTTATTATAAAATCATACTGATTATGAGATATTATACCATACACTCAAATTCCATTCAATAAATATGAGAACGATATCATCGCTCGTGCGTACATACGGACTACCGTCTCCACGACACGATGAGATTCATTCTCCATGATTAACAATTAAAGAATGATTATATAGTATGAATAATAAAGAAATATATTAAATAATAATGCTACTGGATATATATATATATATATGTCATCTACTTCCATTCAATTCAATAAAGAAATGAAAAGAATGTTCATATGTACGTACGGTCTACCGTCTACATGAATGGTGTATTTCATTATATACACATATATCCGGAATATATATGATATATAATTCATGTTTTACATCTTGGAAGTAATTATATCATTAAATAAGTAACAATATCATGAAAAAAATGTCTGAACATGTATAAAAAATGAAATGATATTACCCAAAATGCAGCTTTAACATTGAATTTACAAATGAACGGGTAATATAAAGTCATAAGTGAACCATATATGATTTCATAATAGTTAATGTGATTCTGTAATAAGTCAATGACATTATTTAAATCATTATACCGGAGGTTCGGATATATACAAATCATATCGGATATATGGTAAGGGATAACATTTCTAATCTCATTTTATCTGAGATTGTTTATTCGTAATTATTTACTGGGGTTATATTTTTCATCCATGTCCATAAAATGTTTTTAATAAAGTGTTTAATATTCTTCCATGTATGTTTAATGTCATGTTTACCCCTCTTCGACTTTTACTTTGTGTTATGGAAGAAATATTTCTTTTGTTTACCATACGTGGTACCTTTTGACTTTTCTGTTAAAAGTAATTGGAGAATGTTTTTTAACTTATACGAAATGAATAGATTTTTATGGTTTCATAACACCTTGTTTTCATGAAAATTCCTCTACATGATTTCATAATTATCTTCAATAAAAAACTTTAATATTAAAATTGTGTGGAATTTTGTGAAAAGAAAATGATTTTGAAGCAGAAAGGATATTTTCTTCAAGAATTAATTTCATCTGTTTTATCAAAACTATTTTCCATCTAAGATGACATTATTTAGTATGTTTATGTTTCAAGTACAATGTATCTATGGTTTTATTTTTCTTATGATGAAATTATATCCATATGTTTTACATGGATTATGTTATGATGTAATGATGTTTATGAAACCCATTTTATTCTTTCGGTTTTGATAAATGATTTATGAGTGTTTTGTGGAACACCTATGAATGATTTCAACATGAGAAGGGTGGGAACTATATCTCACTCCAATGCATTGGGTAAAGATTTATATCTCATGATATAGGCATGGTTGGAACGGAAATTTAATCTTGTTCAGTGATACAGGTCTGGAACGAGGAGTGAACTCAGTTTAGTAAGGGACTTTGTCCACTATGATGGTCTTAGAAACAATGCCTTTGATACTATGGAAATCATACCATATTCTTAATGGTTTTCCATAATTACATGTTTTATGCCCTTGCAATTTTATCATGATTGATGTTCCATTATGATCTATGCATTACGTATTTCCATGTATTACTTCATTGCTCAAGATTTTTATGTTTAAATATTATGTTCATGTTTTTAAGGTCAAATGAATATGGTTTGTTTGATTTTCATCATGAAAACCCTTTCTGATCATTTGAGCCCAGCCTTTATATGTTTTCTTTTCCCCAGGATATAAAGAAAGGTTGTTAGGTAAGAAAACAAAAAGGGATGATCTTTATGGGAGATTTTGAAGATCTTTTACAATGATTAGAAGATTAGGTTCCATGTTTCCAAAGTCACTAAACTATTACGATCCTTGAGTGCTGGTTTTTGTTCTGTATTAAGTATTCCGCAAAAGTAATGTAATGTCTGTGTACGTCAAGCTTGGGTCGTTATAGAACTTGTTCAGACAAAAAGAAATTTTAAGAATCTTTTTGTCCTAGTCTGTGGAATGAATCTAAATGAAAATGTTTTGTTTTTCCTCTAGTATAGATTATTGTCATTATATGTATGGATTGTATTTCTTTTTACGATGAAAATATTTACTATAGATCTAAATAAGTTTAATTTCATAAAGACTTTCAGTTTGTGTACAAGCAGAACCCAAACCATTGCTAACATATCAAGAATATGAGAAAGTAGAAAGGGAAGGAAATGAATATTACCTTGCTCATATTGTTGAAAAAAACGGAACTGTTTAGATTAATGACTTTCCAGTGGTAAATGATTATCTTCATGTTCCTATGAATGATTTTCCATGTTTTATACCTGATTGAGAAGTTGAATATAATGTTGACATGGTTTCTAATTTTATTCCAATTTCAAAAACACCTTAACGAATGGTTCAAATTGAACATTTAGAGTTAAAAAATATAATGCATGAATTATTGATAACAGTTTCATTCAACGAAGACCATTTTTATGGGTTTTTCATGTCTTCTATATTAAAATTAATGATGGTTCAATTAGAATTTTCATTGATAATAGGTCATTGTATAAGATCACTATTAGGAATATGTATCCTTTTCCTCAAATTGATGATTTTTTTTATCCACTCCTAGGTCCATAGTATTTTTCAAATGATGAATTGATGTTGGGGTAGAATCACTTGAATGTAAAGGATGCATGCATTCTGAAGACAATGTTTCATACTAGATATAACAATTATGAATTTTTAGTTATTCTGTTTGGGGTAACCAATTCAGCTATTGTTTTCATGGATCATATCAATAAAATATTCCATGAGTTCATGGATAAGTTTTTTTTTTATTGATAATATTTTGGAATATTCTAAAAGCAAAGATGAGTATGAAATCCATTTAAGGGCTATCTTACAACCCTTAAAAGAAAATAAACTGTATGGGAAATTCAGTAAGTGTGATTTTTGGTAATGAGAATATTAATTACCAGGTCACATTATTTTTAATGATGGAATAAATATTGATCGTGATTAAAAAAATGTTGTCGAATAATGGAAAATACCCAAATATATTACTGAGATACATAGTTTTCTTGGTTTGTTAGGTTATTATAAGAGGTTTTTAAAAAAATCATGGTTACATATCCTAATAACTATGTTTATGTAAAAATATGTTATGTTCATTTGTAAAAAAGAATGGTATGAATGTTTCCATGAATATAAAAGAAGATTGGTTAATTCTATAGTTTTATAAGTACCTTAATGAAATAGGGATTTTGTTATCTACAATGATTATTCGTTGAAAGGAAATTGTTCTTTCCTAATGAAGAAGGATTAGGTCATTGCTTCTACATTAAATTTGTTGAAAACTCATGATTTACAATACCCTACACATAATTTGGAAGTATTTTTTTCTTGTTTATTCAATTAAAAAAATTAGGCATCATTTTTATGGAGTAAAATGTGAAATTTATTTTGACCATAAAATTTTTATGTATACATTTACTGAGAATGAAATAAACATAATATAAAGAAAATTTTTGGCATTAATCTAGGATTATGGTTTCAGGATTCATTAACATCAAGGAAACGCACACAATGTTGTTGATTCATGGACTCATAAATGCAATTCTACCATAATCATGTTACTTTAGGATCATGAACCGTTGATTAATGATTTGATAAAATTTGGAATAGAAGTTTTTGGTCTATGAAATTCATCTATATTGTTTTAGGTTTCAGTGAAATCACATCTATTAGACCAAATTATGTACGAAAAAAATGAAGATAGTGAGTTGGAGAAAAATGTATAATTAGCTCAAAAAGGAAATGATACCTAAATTTAACATTTATAAGGTTTTTTATGTTTAGATAGATATTTTGTATGCCTTGTCATTAATAGTTTAAGATGTATTTGTTATGCGAGGCTTATAGTTTTTTTTTTCAATTTATCATGCCAATATGAAGATGTACAGAGATATTCAAGAGTATTACTTGTGGGATGAAATGAAAATATATATTTCTGACATTATAATGAAGTGTTTGACTTTTCAACTGATTAATGTAGAGAGGCATTTATGAAAAGGGATCCTACAAACCTTGATAGTACTATAGTGAAAATGGAAAATTAAATCAGTGGATTTCGTTGAAGGATTACCAAATCCTTCTCGAGGAAAAAATTATATTTGGGTAATTGTTTATAGATTGACTATATCTTTTCATTTTTTTCTTATTCATGATACATTCTCTCTAGATCAACATTATCAGTTGTATCTTAAAGAGATTTTGAGGTTACATGGGGATACCCTCTTCATTGTAACTAATCTTGATCCCATGTTCACTTATAACTTTTGGAAAGGCCTGGATAACTCATTGGGAACATAATTAAGTTTTAGTATAAATATTCACTGTTAATAAGATTGGTAGTTAGAACATACTATTACACCATGGAGGATATTATACATGCTTGTTCAATGGATTACTAAAGATTTTATAAATACCAACTATATTTTGTTGATTTTTCATATCATAATAGTTTTCATTATAATATTTAGTTGGCACTAATTTTGGAATTATATTGAAAGCGGGGTCGTACTATTGGTGTTTGGGATGAATAAGGTGAATGGAAGTTGATGGGACCAGAATTTGTAGAGAGGATGGAAGAAAAATCTCATTTTATTTAGAAGAACGTGAGGAAAAATTAGAGCATGTAAAAACTTTATGTGGAAAACCAAAGGAACTAAATTTAGTTTAATGTATGTTATCTTGTATTTCTCAATGTATCTCCATGAAAAAGCGTGTTGTGTTTTGGAAAGAAGAGAAAATTGAGTCCGCATTTCATTGGACCATATGAAATCATAGAGAATGTTGGATCAGTTGCCTATAGACTAGCTTAAACTAGATGTTTATAACAGTTACACAATTTTTTCAATATTCAATGTTATAAAATTATATGATAGATCCATCACATGTGTTGTGTCAAGATATAGTTGAGTTGGAAGAGAATATTTCTTATGAGGAACTACCATTATTGATTATTTACCTTAGATAGAATGTTATGATGTATAAGTTGATTCATTAGTTAATGATTTTGTGGAAAAACCATATGCTTTATGAGGAAACATGAGAATATAAGAATAATATGAGTTATAAATACCCCCACTTATTTGATAAGTGAATAAAATTGAAATGACATAATTTCTAAAAGGGTGGAACGATGTAACATCACATGTAATTATATAATAATATATTTTCATATCTATTAAATAATTATCAATTAAATACTTTTTTACCTTAATAGGGACACTATCTTCAATAGTGTACTCTACATGAATCAACGAGTTTTCTTAAATCATACATTTCCCACAACATATAGTTATACCAAAAAATAATACAACAATAATATTATTGTTTTAAATGGTAGTTAACACCTAGCCATTATATTGTCGGGAATGAACATAAAAAACATTAATATTATTACACATGATTGTAAAATGTTTTTAAATTTTTCCAATAAATTTAAGAGGATTAAAATATGAATGAATCATATTATAATGAATATTGAAAAAATACAACATTTTAATTCAAAAAAAAATTTTCATCTAATTTATCGATATAGTTATGATATAATAGTATTTTTTTAAACTGTAATTGGATTTTGTGTTTATAATTTAATCCAATTTTTTCCCATAGACATAATTTCACATTTAATTTGGACATAACTTAATGCCAATCTTTTAATAGATTTCTCTTTATAAAGACCCAGTTTTATATTTTGACAACGAGAAATAATTTTAAATTAATAAAGAATCTTATTTTATTTCAATTTGGAAAAATTTATATCATATTTTTAGTCATAAGGTCCAAACGATGTAAATAATTACCTTTTATTTTTTGTCTTTATGAATACTAATTTTAGTAATTGTTTTATTTACCACGGTTAAAGGCCAAATAATGTAAATAAGAGTAAAAATAATTATATAATTATATTAAAATAACTAAAATGTGTCCTAATCATATTGAATGATTCATGGGAGTCTAATACAATCATTAGGCATACATATTGGAAATTGGGATCCACTTGGGTGTGATAATTACATGTTATAATAATTAACATAAAGTAAAGATAAATATACTATAAATATTTGTATTTTTACCTACCTTTTTTTACTAACTTGTAATATAATTGATATGTTTAGCTATAAATCTTCACAATAAAACTATAAAAAATTCATAAATCATATTATATTATTTATAATTTTAATATAATAATAAAATAACTTCATTTATGACACAATGATGATGTCGTGATTACCTTATTAATGAAAGTTTCAAATAAATGATATTATAAATATTAAAATAAATGTAATTCGAAAATTTGGATTCCATACATGCATTTTATGTAAAAATATGAAATGTTATAATTATTTTGATGTATTTTTTTCAAATTAATCATGTTTTTATGACATTAAAAAAATCAATTACTAAATAGTGTCAATATTGACGTTAATGAGTTTTAAAAAAATTAATTTTTTGTTAAATGACATTACAGTAATAAAAATATAATATTCGGCCAACACACAAAGATAATGATAAAAATATTATTAAAGATCCAATTGAGGTTCTAATGGAAATTTATAGTGACTATATTAATCATATAATTTAAAAATACAGGAAGACATGGTAAGAGTTAATTAGTTTAACAAAGGGTTAATGACAACAGACATGGTTACATTTGTGACATAAAATTTTCTAAATCTGATTGGTTGAGATCATTTAAAAAAAATCTGATCATATCCTCCAAATATATCACTTTGGAACTTTTATATTTCTACAATAAATTGATAATAAAATAATATTTCAATACTTTTCTAAAGTTCCCCTCCTCACTCTTATAAATGCCACCACCTCTAACAACATACTCACACCTCTCAAACCCCTTATATCCAAAAAATTCCAAAACAATAAACTCCCAACATTCCTACCTCCCTCATAAATTCATTACATTAGGAATAATGAAACTCAAGGAAGCCTTTTATATCAAATCAATAAGTTTTTCTCGAAATATAAGTAAAATATTCTCTAAAGAACCTTTCATTTATTTTCATTCTCCTACCCCTTAACCTCTATTAATTACATTCTTTATTACAAAACAAATATCATCAATATACTGGATGTTGTTATTATACATTTTATACCTTCAAATATACACACATCCATCTAATATATGTTGAACATATTGTTTTTGTGTTCAGCGAACTACTGCCTAACGACATGATGTATTTTTAATTTTATCCTACCACCTCTCATGGTTGCCATTATAATGCAAAATAATATATATACTATATATATTTTTTTATATTGTCTCTATTCTTCTATAATTTTTATTTACACAATACATTTATGGTTTCCATAATCAGTAAATATGATAATTCCAATAGGGGAAGTATGTATTACCTCCTCCTCAATGTGACATGACTCGTTCATTCCATACATGGAAAGTATAAAGGATGGAGTTAATGATGTTATATAACAAATATAACAAAGATAATATACTGTAAATTTAATATAAACATGTATCATTTAGTCTTTAGTCATTAAATTCGACAAATAAATAAAAGTAGCATTCATGAGTACATACGGCCTAATGTCTCCATGAACAGTGTTATTAATTTTTTATCTCCAAATATAAGGGATTTCAATATGTATAAAGATAACGTATATATATGATATTTAAATCAATAATAATAATTATGAGACAATATAATTTTGACCACATACACAGTTTGTAATTATAAAATGTTCATTTTGTACTCATGTTCCCAACATCGTCAAAACGTCCAATATGTACTCAAATAGTTAACTAATTTCTATACCATGGTAATAAGTAATAGAAAATTAATGATAAAATTTAAAAAGGTTCTGAATCATGAATAAATTAACTTATATTTATTTATTAGGAATACAATTAATGAACGAGACATATCAAATTTGAAGTAAGGGAATTCATCTCAATCTCCTTTTATTGAGGTATATTATGATGTCATACACAACATTATTTTATATGGTGTGTAATAAACCCCCTTTTACTATTAATTTCCATCAATGGTTTAAATAATGAATATTTTTTATATGAAGCAGTGTTCTAAATGAAGAAAGGATTTTTTACGTAAGTGGTGACAATGATCTTTCTGCCACCATGACCATTATTTGGTATATGGATTCATTTACAAGCCTCAATGTTTTTAAAAAGAAAATTGAATACCATATTACTATTTTAGGTATATTTTTATTGGAAATGGTTTTATGAATGGATTAATTATATCAATATCATGGAATGATGTTTTATGATATCAATGTGGAAAATTATTTTTCCATTATGCTTGTTCCTATGTTATTATTATGTTATGGTTCATGGGAATTAATTATGTATATGGGTGGTTCCATGATAAAACTAGTGTTGGAAAGCCCATGATATATCTAAAATACATTGGGTAATGTTACAGAGGTAAACATTAATCTTTTTTCAAAGAGATTTAGGCAATATACTATGATGGGTATTCCAAACATAACCATAAATGTTACTCCCTTTGTATCTACGAAAGCTACCATGTATGTATGATATTAATGTCATTGGATAACATTATGATTTATGATTCCTATGATGTTTTCATGATTCTTATGAATTCATTTGATTATAAATATTCATGGACTAACATTTTCATTTCATATTTTAACCCTTAATGAGATTTTATGCTCATCCCATGTGTTTAAAATGTTTTCACCGGGTTTAAGGATGTGTATGAGAAAGGAAGAAGTCAAAAAGATTTTTATCATGAAAAGAAATCAAGTTTTATTTTTATAATGGATTCCCTTAGTGGAAAAATGGATAGTTTTATGATAGTATCCTCTTGTAGGATTATATGATGATTTATAATGACTCTTAATTTTCATACATTGTTAGTAATTCGAAATTGGTGTAAACATATTAAAACATATAACAAAACCATGAAAGGACCGTATAGGTATAGTGTCATTGGAAGCTGGGAAACATAAACAACTGGTTCATAATGCATCTACACTATCTCCCATTAATTTCATCATATCTATAGTCCATTTTGGCATATCCTACTTAATAACCATCTTCCTGACCTGGGGAAAGAAAAAATACAAAAGGGGGAGCTCAAATGCTCAGTAAGGGTGTACAAAAGAAGTATCAATCACATCATATTAATAAGAACATAACATTTTGGAAATATTAACCTGAAAAACAGATCATAATTTCATAACATGGGATAAATCATAGTACTGAAATGTAATCCCGTTAATCCTAACTTAAAACATGAATCTTTGTGGAATACACACATAATCATATAGAATCATTTATAATTAGTCAAGATTCATTGCCAAGACTATATTAGCAGACAATGTCCATTTTTGAACCGAGTTCACTCCTCGTTTCAGTCGTGTTTCACTAAACTGGTTTAACCTGCCGTTATAGCCATGTCTATCTCATGAGATATAAATCTTTACCCAATTAATTGGAGCGATATATAGGTCCCAACCATATTATAATGATACCATTCTTATGTGTGCCACAGAATCATAAATCATACATCATAGCATAACCCATGTAAATAAAATGAGATTCTTAAACATTGTGACATTATAAAACAATTCTAATAAGATAAAGGAATTCATAAAAATAACTCCATCACATCAAAATCAAATCAATGTAATAATAAGGATAGAAACAGGACCCTATATTATCTTAGATGGAAAATAATTTTGACAAAACACTTGAACTCCATTCTTGAGGAAAATATACTTTCTACTTCAAAAACATTTTCCTTTCTTAAAATTTCATACAATTTTAAACTAAAATAAGTTAATTAAAAATAAACCTGAATAAATGTGTAAAGAAAGATTCTTGGAAATAATGTTTGAAAATTCCATTCATGCCATATAAGTTAAAAAAACATTCTTCTCGTACTTTTGTCGGAAAAGTCAAAAAGTACCTTGTACGAAAAAAGAAAAAAGATTCATTTCATATCATTTACTAAAAACTCACTAATGTATAAAATTAGATTTAAACAATTGTAGGTGGATGGAAATAATATTACATGTTGAGGAAACATGGATGTGGATGATAAAATACAGCCCAGTAAATACCAAAGTGTAAACAATATCGAATAAAATTGAGATTGTGAGATTTTCCCATACCTTAGGTCTGATTTGCTTCGTAAGTGTCCGAACCTCCTGTATAATGATTTAAATAATGTCATTGAATTATTCCAGAATCATACTCATTATTATGAAATCATATATGGTCATATTCATAGTTTTTTATTAGTAATATTTCATTGCTACTTGTTATTCGGGTGTTTATTTCTTTTTGTTCTTATGCGTGTTTTGTCGAATAAATTCTTATTCGTCTCTTTAGGATATACATACCTCATTTCCAGAATCGTATTAGTGTAATATATATCATATTCATTCATTCAATTCATTTATATAATCATTAGGCAATGAAGATCATCTCTAATGAGTCGCATCACATCGTGGGGATGGTATTCCATACGTACGCACGAGCGATGATATCGTTCCCATGATCATGGAATTGTATTGGAATGTATGTATACTATTTCAGAATCAATATCACTTTACAATAATCATATATAGTTATTATTTACACCATTATACCCATCCAAGTAAGGTGGTGGTGGAAAATAGATTACACCACGGCGTGGAGATGATATTCCGTACGTACGCACGCGCGGTGATTTCATTTTCTGTAAGATGGATAGACGGTGAAATAGGGTTGTTTCATATATATAATAACATATTAGTATATGAGTGATACTTATGTTATTACTTCATAATGAAATAACTAAAAAAGAAGAAGTTGAAGAAGAAATAATGTTGAAAGAATCGGTAACAGACATTACCTCTTCTTTGAAGCGCCTTTTTGAGACCTCCTCTTAGGGCACTAAAATTGGTCTTTGAAAAAGACCAAGACCTATAGGATGTTTCTAGGGAAGTGGAGAAGAGAAATTGTAAGGGGTTGGCCGAGCATGAAGGCTCAATGTGGTGTGAGTTAGAGAGGGAGGAGGTGCCCTTTTATAAGGGAGGAGAGGGGCACCTTTTGAAAAATTAAAAATATTATTTTATTATAAAGTCATATACTGTTTTTAATAGCTCCAAATTTATTTATTTCGAAACAAAGGTGGGTATGGATCTAAATATCTCATTCAATAGAATTTAGACAAGTTTAGGGTTCTATTTTAAACTTATCATTTAGATTTAACTTTAAGTAAAAGAATTTTACTTTTACCGTGTCATTTTGTTTTCTTACACTATAAGGTTAATAAAATAACTATAACAAGACAAACGAACCCCAGGTTGTTTATTATTAATATATATAACCTTATCTAAGTCATTTGGCCGAATCCTAGATTTTTAGGAATAAAATAACAATTAATAATAAAATATTTATTTTAAAAACTATTTTCTGCCCATTTTGACACTATTTGGTAATTGATTTTTGTAAATATCATAACAGAAATATTAGTTCGAAAAAGATTAATTAAATCAATAATAAGAAGTCATATTAACCTATAAAATTATTTAATTCAGAAAAAGTTTCATATTACATTTATTTGGGTATTTATAACATCAATTATGTAAATATTTCATTAATATGATAATTACTGAATCATCATTGTGTCATAAATAAATTACATTATTTATTATCCAAAAATAAAAAATAAAATACTATTATGTATTAAATCGTCTTATCTTTCTAATTAATATTTATAGGAGAATTTATCTTATTTATAACCCTATATTAAAAATGATTTACTTATTAAACATTGATTTTAACTATTTTAAACCTTCTTTAAATAAATTAATAATAAATTTCCTAATCTAATCCAAGTGGGCCTAAATGGTCATATTTTATTCCTAAGGTTTTTTTTGGTCGAATTAATTTTATCCAATAGAATTAGGAAATGTGTTATGGTAATAATAATATCATTTTTACCCTTAATTACCCTATTTACTTTTAATCGTGGTAAAAAAAAGTAAAAAGTTACTATTCACCAAAAAATATTTTCATCTCATTGAACCACATTTTACTTACTGACATCAACAGTGTCTCTCAGATTTTTGAAATTCCACTCACAGAAACGTTAAAATTAGGTTTTATGTAAATTTAAAAATTTTCCTAGGAGGTGGGTAAAAGACGGTGAAAAGTTCGATAAAATTTTTATATATCTAAAATTATTATAAAATGACTCCAATGAATTACTTTGAACATATAAAGGTATTATGTAGCAATTTTGATCTAAAATTAATTTATATAAAATAAATAATTATCTAAATAAAATGTCGGTTTTAAATAGTAACTCAGTGTTTTCACTATTCCTCAAAAATTTATGTTTTCAGAAAAATATGAAAATTTCACCCTATGCTAATTTCGATATTCCGAATCAAAAAATGAAGTCAATTTTGAAAGATGCAATTTAAAAAATTTCAAAATGTGGTTATTACTATTCATAACGGCTAGTTATAATAATATTTTAATAGCATATCATTGTTTAGTGAAACTCGGTATTGCGTACGACGCAAGCTATCGAGGAAGGTCACGATTGCGTGTAAAGTAAGCCAAGCTAGTGTTGTGTGTAGTGAAATATTCCTTTGATGATTTATATATCATAAAAACAAAATATTTCTCATAAAAGTCTCCGGTGTTACATTCAACCCCCCTTAATATGAATTTCTCCCTCGAAATTCATCACTTTTTAACAAACAGATGAGGATACCTCTCCCTCATCATATCCTCATGCTTCCATGTAGCTTATTCTAATTGGTGGTTCCTCCATAAAACTTTCACCAAGTGAGTGGTCTTGTTCCGTAGGACTTTTTCTCTACGATCGAGAATCTCTATCGCCTGTTCTTCATAAGAAAGATCTTGTTCCAACGGTACAACTTCTGAGCTGAGTACATGTGATGGATCATGTATGTACATTCTCAGGAGAGATACATGGAACACATCATGAAATTGGGAGAGATTCGGTGGAAGCGTCAATTGGTAAGCTACCTTCCCACATGATCTAGAATTTCAAAAGGACCGATATATATAGGGCTCAACTTTCCCTTCATTTCAAATCTCATGACCCTCTTCCAGGGAGATATA
Organism: Viscum album; assembly: GCA_963277665.1. Classification (NCBI taxonomy): domain Eukaryota; kingdom Viridiplantae; phylum Streptophyta; class Magnoliopsida; order Santalales; family Viscaceae; genus Viscum; species Viscum album. The sequence goes on along the minus strand of OY728151.1, from coordinate 1,560,026,206 downwards.
CGTAAGAACACTTTATCACCCACTTCAAACTCTAGGTATTTTCTTCGGTTGTAGGCATAACTTTTTTGTCGACTCTGAGCTACTCCTATGTGTTGTTTAATAGATCTGACATTTTCTGTCATCTCTTCAAAAAAAATCAGTTCCTAATATCTTTCTTTCCCCAACTTCATCCCATCAAGTTGGAGTCCTGCATTTCATTCCATAGAGAGCTTCATAAGGAGCCATAAGAATACTAGAGTGAAAGCTATTATTATAAGAAAATTCCACCAAAGGTAGGTGTTGATCCCAACCACCTTTGAAATCCATCTAGCAAGATCTCAACATATCTTCTAGAGTTTGAATTGTTTTCTCAGACAGACTGTCTGTCTGAGGGTGATAAGCAGTGATTAAACTCAACTCTGTATCCAGAGTATGCTGAAGACTTCACCAGAACTTCAAGGTAAACCTCGAATCTCGATCAAATATAATATAATGTGGTACTCCATGAAATCATACCACTCCCTTTACATATATCCTGGAAAGCTGATCTGGAGAGAAATCCACTCTAATAGCAATGAAGTGTGCAGACTTTGTAAGATGATCAACTATGACCCAGATAGTATTATTTCCTTTGGATGTTTTAAGAAGTCTGGTGACAAAGTCTATAGTGATGTTTTCCCACTTCCATTTGGGTTTGGGTATTGGTTGTAGCATCCACTTGGAATTCTGTCTCTCAGCATTAACTTGCTGACAAACCAAGCATCGAGAGACATATTCAACAACATCTCTTTTCATGCCATCCCACCAGAAATACTATTCTAGGTCCCTATACATCTTCGTGCTTCCAGGATGAATAGAGAATGAAGAACTATGATCCTCATCCAGCAGGTCATTCATTAATTCTGGGATCGAAGGAACACAAACCTGATTCCTGAACTTTTTTATCCCATCACAATCAAGGTTGAATTCATGAATATTTCTCACCTTATTTTGTAACTCTACATCTTCTTTCAGCTCCTCTTTAATCTTCACTTGTATAGATGGTTGAACATTCAATTGAGAAAGATACGATTTTTCCCTTCAATTATAATTCCAAGATCCATCCATTGTAAATCCATAAATATTGGATCTTTTTTTATCCTCATCATGGATAAGCTAGCATGGTCTTATCTAATTAATGCATCTTCCACCTTGTTTGCTTTCCCAGGGTGGTAATGATTTGAGCAGTCGTAATCCTTAATCAGCTCCAACCATTGTCTTTGGCGCATATTCAGATCCTTTTGTGTGAAAATATACTTTAAAATTTTATGATCAGCATAAGTATCACACTTTTCTCCATAAATATAATGCCTCCAAATATTTAATCCAAATATTACCACATCTAACTCCAAATCATGAGTGGGGTATATTTTGCTCATGGATTTTCAACTGTCGTGAGGCATAAGCTATCACCATATCATTTTGCATATGAACACACCCCAATCCCTTCATGAATGCATCACTGTAGATCACAATCCTTTTGCCACTACAAGGAAGTGTGAGCAGAGGTGCACTGGATAACCATCTTTTCAACTCCTTGAAATTCTCTTTATATTCCTCCATCCATACGAACATAACTCCTTTTCCAGTCAACCTGGTGAGTGGATTAGATAATCGTGAAAATTATTTCACAAAACGTCAATAATATCCAGCCAAACCAAGAAAACTTCGGATCTCAGTTACTATTGTCGGTCTCGACCATCTTTCGATAACCTCTGTTTTTGATGGATCCACAGATATCCCCTCTTTTGAGATTATGTGACACAAAAATGCAACTTTTTGAAGCCAAAATTCACACTTGGTAAATTTGGCGTAAAGCTTTTCATTTCTCAGGGTCTTCAATACAATTTTCAAATGATCTTCATGTTCTTCCTTGCTCTTTGAATAGACAAGAATATCGTCTATAAAGACTACCACAAACTGACCATGATATTTTCTATAGACTCTATTCATCATATCCCTGATGATAATAGGGGCATTAGTAAGACCAAATGGCATCACTATAAATTCATAGTGTCCATACCTTGTACATAAAGCCATATTTGGTATATCCTCCCTTTGGACCCTTAATTGATGAAAACCTCAACGAAGATCAATCTTGGAAAAGTATTGAGTTGCGCGTAGTTGGTCAAATAAGTCATCAATGCGTGGGAGATGATATTTCTTCTTGATGGTGATCTTGTTAAGTTCTCGATAATCAATGCAGAGTCTCATTGATCCATCTTTCTTGTTAACAAACAGAATAGGTGCTCCCCAAGTTGACGCACTAGGGCATATGAATCCCTTATCAATATTCTATTGGAGTTTCTTTTTCAATTCCTGCAACTCAATTGGGGCCATTCTATAAGGTGTTTTTGAAATAAGAAAAACACCCAGTACGAGTTCTATTGAAAACTCAACATCACGATTTGGTGGAAGACCCGACAATTCCTCCGGAAAGACATCATCAAACTTCCATACAATGGCCATATTCTTAATCGTGAGTTTCTCTCCAACCATTTGAGGTAAATAACCTTCATTTAGTGGAATCAAAACCCATAAGATGGAAGAAATTTCCACTGGAAGGTTATGTTCATCCTTGCATTGATAGACGATCATAGATTGAACTGGAATATGAAATGTGACTTCCCTTCTTTGGAAATTGATATGAACACCATATAAAGAAAGTCAATCCATGCCAAGAATCACATCAAATTACAATTTAGGAAGGATCACAAGATTTTCAGGAGGCACTTTCCCACAAACTTAAATCGGAGAAGAATTATAAACTATTGATGCGACGGTTAAGCCATTAAGAGTTGTCACAACTAACTCAACATCTAATTGTTGAGGTAATACAGTGATAACCTTAGAAAATTCTTCAGAAATAAAAGAGTGGGTGGATCCAGAATCAAATAAAACATTTTCTACTTTATCATGGATGGTAACTGTACCTTTAACCACATCGTTATCGTACTCCAGATCACTGATAGATATTGCATGTGACATTCCTTTGTCTTTGGACTTTAGAGTTTGTTGACATCGATCATCATCAACCCTTGGATTTGGGCATTGATTGGCATAATGCCCCATCTCCTTGCACGTGAAACATTGAAGGGTAGTAGGTTCATTCTACGTATCCCTTCCTTTGTTTGCATAATTATACATCTTTTTCCCATTATTTCAACATTCAATTGCCTGATGACATTCTTTTCCACAGTTATAATATTTTCTTGCCCCCTTAAGACAATTTCCTCCATGTTTCATTCCACACTTTGAGCATAAGGGAAAACTCATCTTCTTTTCAGAGTGCACTTTATATTTTCCTTTGAATTCCATTTTCCTCTTCTTATCAAACCCATATGACGGATGGTTTACACCAATGTCCATCTCAAACTTGAGAGCACATCGAACAATTTCATCGTATATATTGAAATCCCTTATGGCTAACACCCTTCTATGGCTTGGTTTTAAGCCACTAAAGAATCGATCGATCTTACTCCCAGGTTGGATAATAATACCAGAAGTGTACCTTGCATGTTTTGTAAAATTTTCTTCATAGGTACCAACAGATTCATCATCCTTTTACTTTAGTTCAAGAAACTCATTCTCCATCATTGTGAGGAGAATACGAGGGAAGTACTAATTGAAAAATAAATTCTTGAAGATGTCCCATTCCATGGAATCAATTTCATCACTTTGCCTCGTATTCTTAATAATATTCCACCATTGATCAGCATCACCTTCCAAACGATAAACTACTAAGATGAATTTATCATGTTCTGAAAAATGAAGAACTGAAAATAACTTTTCAGTGGTACTGATCAATTGTTCAGCCACTAATGGATCAGGAGACCCGCTGAATGTAGGTGGACGTTGCCTCATGAAGGATTCAACAGAATGTTTCTCCTTCCTTTTCTCATTCAGATGTCGTGCATGATTCATAGCTTGAGAAAGTTGTGTGAGCATGCCTACGAGATTTTACATTCTAGATCCCATAACGTTTGGTTGCTCAGGGGGACAATCATTGCATTGCCCGTCAAATTCTGCATTAACACGGTTCCTTCAGGTTCCAACCATTGACTAAAACCAAGAAGAATAATGTGAGAAAAACTAATTATAATATGAAAAACACATAATCAAGAATAAAATTTTACACATAAGGTCTTATCATAGGTTGATCATGGCCATTTCTAAAACACTAAGATTGTGTTCTATGCATAGACTTATCCTTAGGGTTCTTACTAATGCTTTCACAACCTAGTTTCCAAAGGTTGACTATACCTTTCCTCTGATACCAACTATAATGACCCTTAATTTACATATATTGTTAGTACTTCAAAATTGAAGTACACGTATTACAACATATAACAAAACCATGAAAGGACCGTATAGGTATAATTTATTTGGAAGCTAGGAAACATAAACAACTGGTTCATAAAGCATCTACATTGTCTCCCATTTATTTCATCATATATAGAGTCTCTTTTGGAATATCCTACTTAATAAACTTCATCCTGACCTGGGGAAAGAAAACATACAAAAGGGTGAGCTCAAATTCTCAGTAAGGGTATACAAAAGAAATATAAATCACATCATAATCATAAGAACATAACATTTGGGAAATCTTAACCGGAAAAAGAGATCATAATTTCATAACATTGGATAAATCATAGTAGTGAAATGTAATACCAATAATAATAACATAAAACATGAAACTTTGTGGCACACACACATAATCATAGAGAATCATTTCTTAGTAGTCAAGACTCATTGCCAAGACTATCTTAGCGGACAAAGTCCATTTCTGATAAGAGTTCACTCCTCGTTTCAGTCCTGTTTCACTGAACCGGTTTAACCTGTCGTTCCAGCCATGAATATCTCATGAGATATAAATCTTTACCCAATTAATTGGTGGGAGATATAGGTCCCACCCATATTATAATGATACCATTCTTATGTGTGTGAAAAAATCATAAATCATACATCATATCATAACCCATGTAAATAAAATGGGATTCTTAAACATCATGACATCATAAAACAATTCATATAAGATAAAGAAATTCAAAAAAATAATTCAATCAAAACATAATCAAATCAATGTAACAATAGGGATAGAAACAGAACCCTATATTATCATAGATGGAAAATAATTTTGGTAATACACTTGAACTCCATTCTTGAGGAAAATATCCTTTCTACTTCAAAAACATTTTCCATACTTAACATGTCAAACAATTTTAAACTAAAATAATTTGATTAAAAATAAAATTGAAAACTTTTAAAGGAATATTCTTGGAAATAATGTTCTAAAAATCCAATCATGTCTTATAAGTTTAAAAAAAATTTCTCATACTTTTTTTTGAAAAGACAAAAAGTACCTCGTACGAAAAACGACAAAAGATTCCTTTAATATCTTTTACTAAAAACTCACCGAAGGGTAAAATTTGATTTGAAAAGTTGTAGGTGGATAGAAATAATATTCAATATTGAGGATACATGGATGTGGATGATAAAATACACCTCAGTAAATACCAATGTATAAACAATCTCGAATAAAAATGAGATTGTGAGATTTTCCCTTACCTTAGGCCTGATTTGTTTCATAAGTGTATGAACCACCTGTATAATGATTTAAATAATGTCATTGACTTATTCCAAGATAATAATAATTGTTATGATATCATATATGGACATATTCCTAGCTTCTTATTAGTAATATTTCATTTCTACTTGTTATTCGGGTGTTTATTACTTTTTGTTCTTATGCGTGTTTTGTCGAATAATTTCTTATTATTCTCTTTTGGATGTAGATACCACATTTCCAGAATGGTATTAGTGTAATATATATCATATTCATTCATTCAATTCATTTATATAATCATTATTCAATGAAGATCATGTATAACGAGTCACATAACATCGTGGAGACGGTATTCCGTACGTACACACGAGCGATGATATCGTTCCCATGATCGTGGAATTGTATTGGAGTGTATGTATACTATTTCAGAATCAATATCAATTTACAATAATCATATATAGTTATTATTTACACTATTATACCCATCCAGGTAAGGCGGTTGTGGAATATAGATTACACCACGGCATGGAGACGGTATTCCGTACGTACGCACGTGCGGTGATTTCATTTTCCATATGATGGATAGATGGTGAAATAGGGTTGTTTCATACATATAATAAAATATCATTATATGAGTTATAATGATGTTATTACTTCATAATTAAACAACTAAATAAGAAGAAGTTGAAGAAGAAATAATGTTGAATGAATCGGTAACGGACATTACCTCTTCTTTGAAGTGCCTCTTTGAGACCTCCTCTCAGGATACTAAAATTGTTCGTTGAAGAAGACCAAGACCTGTAGGATGTTTCACGGGAAGTGGAGAAGATAAATTTTAAGGGGTTGGCCGAGCATGAAGGCTCAATGTGGTGTGAGTAAGGGAGGGAGGAGGTGCCCTTTTATAAGGGAGGAGAGGGGCACGTTTGGAAAAACTAAAAATATTATCTTATTATAAAGTCATATTCGGTTTTTAATAGCTCCAAATATATTTATTTCGAAAATAAGGTGGGTATGGATCTAAATACTCTCATCCAATATAATTTAGACAAGTTTAGGGTTCTATTTTAAACTTATCATTTAGATTTAACTTTAAGTTAAATAATTTTACTTTTACCGTGTCTTTTTGTTTTCTTACACTATAAGGTTAATAAAATTACTATAACAAGCCAAACGAACCCCATGTTGTTTATTATTAATATATATAACCTTATATAAGTCATTTTTCCGAATCCTAGATTTTTAGGAATAATATAACAATTAATAATAAAATATTTATTTTAAAAACTATTTTCTGCCCATTCTGACACTATTTGGTAATTGATTTTTGTGAAAATCATAACAGAAATATTAGTTCGAAAAAGGTTAATTAAATCAATTCTAAGAAGTCATATTAACCTATAAAATTATTGAAATTCATAAAAAGTTTTATATTAAATTTATTTGGGTATTTATAACATCAATTATGTCAATATTTCATTAATATGATAATTACTGCATCATCATTGTGTCATAAATAAATTACATTATTTATTATCCAAAAATTAAAAATAAAATACTATTATGTAGTAAATAGTCTTATATTTCTAATTAATATTTATAGGTGAATTTATCTTATGTATAACCCTATATTAAAAATGATTTATTTATTAAACATTGATTTTAACTATTTTAAACCTTCTTTAAATAAATTAATATGAAATGTCTTAATCTAATCCAAGTGGGCCTAAATGGTCATATTTTATTCCTAAGGTTTTTTTTGGTCGAATTAATTTTATCCAATAGAATTAGGAAACGTGTTAGGTTAATAATAATATCATTTCTACCCTTAATTACACTATTTACTTTTAACCGTGGTAAAAAAAGTAAAAAGTTACTATTCACCAAAAATATTTTCATCTCATTGAACCACATTTTACTTACTGACATCAAAAGTGTGTCTCAGATTTTTGAAATTCCACTCATAGAAATGTTAAAATTAGGTTTATGTAAATTTACAAATTTTCCTAGGAAGTGGGTAAAAGACGGTGAAAAGTTCGATAAAATTTTTATATATCTAAAATTATTATAAAATGACTCCAATGAATTAATTTGAACATATAAAGGTATTATGTAGCAATTTTGACCTAAAATTAATTTATATAAGATAAATAATTATCTAAATAAAAAGTCGGTTTTAAATAGTAACTCAGTGTTTTCACTATTCCTCAAAAATTGATGTATTCAGAAAAATATGAAAATTTCACCCTATGCTAATTTCGATATTCCGAATCAAAAAATGAAGTCAATTTTGAAAGATGCAATTTAAAAAATTTCAAAACGTGGTTATTACTATTCATAATGGCTAGTTATAATAATATTTTAATAGCATATCGTTGTTTAGTGAAACTCAGTATTGCGTACGACGCAAGCTATCGACGAAGGTCACGATTGCATGTAAAGTAAGCCAAGATAGTGTTGTGTGTAGTGAAATATTCCATTGATGATTTATATATCATAAAAACAAAATATTTCTCATAAAAGTCTCGGGTGTTACATTCAACCCCCCTTAATATGAATTTCTCCCTCAAAATTCATCACTTTTTAACAAACAGATGAGGATACCTCTCCCTCATCATATCCTCATGCTCCCATGTAGCTTATTCTAATAGGTGGTTCCTCCATAAAACTTTCACCAAGTGAGTGGTCTTGTTCCGTAGGACTTTTTCGCTACGATCGAGAATCTCTATCGCTTGTTCTTCATAAGAAAGATCTTGTTCCAACAGTACAACTTCTGAGCTGAGTACATGTGATGGATCAGGTATGTACATTATCAGGAGAGATACATGGAACACATCATGAAATTGGGAGAGATTCGGTGGAAGCGTCAATTGGTAAGGTACCTTCCCACATGATCTAGAATTTCAAAAGAACCGATATATATAGGGCTCAACTTTCCCTTCATTCCAAATCTCATGACCCTCTTCCAGGGAGATATACGTAAGAACACTTTATCACCCACTTCATACTCTAGGTATTTTCTTTGGTTGTAGGCATATCTTTTTTGTCGACTCTGAGCTACTCCTATGTGTTGTTGAATAGATCTGACATTTTCTGTCATCTATTCAAAAAAAATCAGGTCCTAATAGCTTTCTTTCCCCAACTTCATCCCATCAAGTTGGAGTCCTGCATTTCATTCCATAGAGAGCTTCATAAGGAGCCATCAGAATACTGGAGTGAAAGCTATTATTATAAGAAAATTCCACCAAAGGTAGGTGTTGATCCCAACCACCTTTGAAATCCATCGAGCAAGCACTCAACATATCTTCTAGAGTTTGAATTGTTTTCTCAGACTGACTGTCTGTCTGAGGATGATAAGCAGTGATTAAACTCAACTATGTATCCAGAGTATGCTGAAGACTTCACCAGAACTTCAAGGTAAACCTCGGATCTCGATCAAATATAATATAAAGTGGTACTCCATGCAATCATACCACTCCCTTTACATATATCCTGGCAAGCTGATCTAGAGAGAAATCCTCTCTAATAGCAATGAAGTATGCAGACATTGTAAGACGATCAACTATAACCCAGATAGTATTATTTCCTTTGGATGTTTTAAGAAGTCTGGTGACAAAGTCTATAGTGATGTTTTCCCATTTCCATTTGGGTATGGGTATTGGTTGTAGCATCCACTTGGAATTCTGTCTCTCAGCTTTAACTTGATGACAAACCAAGAATCGAGAGATATTCAACAACATCTCTTTTCATGCCATCCCACCAAAAATACTATTCTAGGTCCCTATACATCTTCGTTCTTCCAGGATGAATAGAGAATGAAGAACTATGATCCTCATCCAGCAGGTCATTCATTAATTCTGGGATGGAAGGAACAGAAACCCGATTCCTGAACTTTTTTATCCCATCACAATCAAGGTTGAATTCATGAATATTTCTCACCTTATTTTGTAACTCTACATCTTCTTTTAGCGCCTCTTTAATCTTCACATGTATAGATGGTTGAACATTCAATTGAGAAAGATACGAATTTTCCCTTCCATTATAATTCCAAGATCCATCCATTGTAAATCCATAAATATTGGATCTTTTTTGATCCTCATCATGGATAAGCTAGCATGGTCTTGTCGAATTAATGCATATTCCACCTTTTTTGCTTTCCCAGGGTGGTAATGATTTGAGCAGTCGTAATCCTTAATCAGCTCCAACCATCGTCTTTGGAAGATATTCAGATCCTTTTGTGTGAAAATATACTTTAAAATTTTATGATCAGCATAAATATCACACTTTTCTCCATAAATATAATGCCTCCAAATATTTAATCCAAATATTACCACAGCTAACTCCAAATCATGAGTTGGGTATATTTTTCTCATGGATTTTCAACTGTCGTGAGGCATAAGCTATCACCATATCATTTTGCATAGGAACACACCCCAATCCCTTCATGGATGCATCACTGTATATCACAATCCTTTCGCCACTACAAGGAAGTGTGAGCACAGGTGCACTGGATAACCAACTTTTTAACTCCTTGAAATTCTATTTATATTCCTCCATCCATACGAACATAACTCCTTTTCCAGTCAACCTGGTGAGTGGATTAGATAATCGTGAAAATTATTTCACAAAATTTCGATAATATCCAGCCAAACCAAGAAAACGTCGGATCTCAGTTACTATTGTCGGTCTCGACCATCTTCTGATAACCTCTGTTTTTGATGGATCCACAGATATCCTCTCTTTTGAGATTATGTGACACAAAAATGCAACTTTTTGAAGCCAAAATTCACACTTGGTAAATTTGGCATAAAGCTTTTTATTTCTCAGGGTCTTCAATACAATTTTCAAATGATCTTCATGTTCTTCCTTGCTCTTTGAATAGACAGGAATATCGTCTATAAAGACAACCACAAACTAACCAAGATATTTTATAAAGACTCTATTCATCAGATCCCTGATGATAATAGGGGTATTAGTAAGACCAAATGGCATCACTATAAATTCATAGTGTCCATACCTTGTACATAAAGCCATATTTGGTATATCCTCCCTTTGGAACCTTAATTGATGATAACCTCAACGAAGATCAATCTTGGAAAAGTATTGATCTGCGCGTAGTTGGTCAAATAAGTCATCAATGCGTGGGAGATGATATTTCTTCTTGATGGTGATCTTGTTATGTTTTCGATAATCAATGCAGAGTCTCATTGATCCATCTTTCTTCTTAACAAACAGAATAGGTGCTCCCCAGGTTGACGCACTAGGGCGTATGAATCCCTTATCAATATTCTATTGGAGTTTCTTTTTCAATTCCTGCAACTCAATTGGGGCCATTCTATAAGGTGTTTTTGAAATAGGAAAAACACCCAGTACGAGTTCTATTGAAAACTCAACTTCACGATTTGGTGGAAGACCCGACAATTCCTCCGGAAAGACATCATAAAACATCCGTACAATGGCCATATTCTTAATCGGGAGTTTCTCACCAACCATTTGAGTTAAATAACCTTCATTTAGTGGAATCAAAACCCATAAGATGGAATAAATTTCCACTGGAAGGTTATGTTCATCCTTGCCTTGATAGACGATCATAGATTGAACTGGAATATGAAATGTGACTTCCCATCATTGGAAATTGATATGAACACCATATAAATAAAGCCAATCCTTTCCAAGAATCACATCAAATTACAATTTAGGAAGGATCACAAGATTTTCAGGAAGCACTTTCCCACAAACTTAAATCAGAGAAGAATTATAAACTATTGATGCGACGGTTAAGCCATTAAGAGTTGTCACAACTAACTCAACATCTAATTGTTGAGGTAATACAGTGATACCCTTAGAAAATTCTTTATAAATAAAAGAGTGGGTGGATCCAGAATCAAATAAAACATTTTCTACTTTATCATGGATGGTAACTGTACCTTTAACCACATCGTTATCGTACTCCAGATCGCTGATAGATATTGCATGTGACATTCCTTTGTATTTGGACTTTAGAGTTTGTTGGCATTGATCATCATAAACCCTTGGATTTGGGCATTTATTGGCATAATGCCCCATCTCCTTGCACGTGAAACATTGAAGGGTAGTAGGTTCATTGCATTGCCCGTCACATTCCGCATTAACACGGTTCCTTTAGGTTCCAACCATTGACTAAAACCAAGAAGAATAGTGTGAGAAAAACTAATTATAATATGAAAAACACATAATCAAGAATAAAATTTTACACATAAGGTCTTATCATAGGTTGATCATGGCCATTTCTAAAACACTAAGATTGTGTTCTATTCTTAGACATATCCTTAGGGTTCTTACTAATGCTTTCACAACCTAGTTTCCAAAGGTCGAGTATACCATTCCTCTGATACCAACTATAATGACCCTTAATTTACATATATTGTTAGTACTTCAAAATTGAAGTACACATATTACAACATATAACAAAACCATGAAAGGACCGTATAGGTATAATGTCTTTGGAAGCTGGGAAACATAAACAACTTGTTCATAAAGCATCTACATTGTCTCCCATTTATTTCATCATATCTAGAGTCTCTTTTGGAATATCCTACTTAATAACCTTCATCCTGACCTGGGGAAAGAAAACATACAATAGGGTGAGCTCAAATTCTCAGTAAGGGTATACAAAAGAAATATCAATCACATCATAATCATAAGAACATAACATTTGGGAAATCTTAACAGGAAAAGAGATCATAATTTCATAACATTGGATAAATCATAGTAGTGAAATGTAATACCAATAATAATAACATAAAACATGAAACTTTGTGTAACACACACATAATCATAGAGAATCATTTCTTAGTAGTCAAGACTCATTTCCAAGACTATCTTAGCGGACAAAGTCCATTTCTGATACGAGTTCACTCCTCGTTTCAGTCCTGTTTCACTGAACCGGTTTAACCAGTCGTTCCAGCCAATAATATCTCATGAGATATAAATCTTTACCCAATTAATTGGTGGGAGATATAGGTCCCACCCATATTATAATGATACCATTCTTATGTGTGTGAAAAAATCATAAATCATACATCATAGCATAACCCATGTAAATAAAATGGGATTCTTAAACATCATGATATCATAAAACAATTCATATAAGATAAAGGAATTCAAAAAAATAATTCAATCAAAACATAATCAAATAAATGTAATAATAGGGATAGAAACATAACCCTATATTATCATAGATGGAAGATAATTTTGGTAATACACTTGAACTCCATTCTGGAGGAAAATATCCTTTCTACTTCAAAAACATTTTCCTTACTTAACATGTCAAACAATTTTAAACTAAAATAATTTGATTAAAAATAAAATTGAAAACTTGTAAAGGAATATTCTTGGAAATAATGTTCTAAAAATCCAATCATGTCGTATAAGTTAAAAAAAAAATTCTCGTACTTTTTTTGGAAAAGACAAAAAGTACCTCGTACGAAAAACGACAAAATATTCCTTTAATATCTTTTACTAAAAACTCACCGAAGGGTAAAATTTGATTTGAAAAGTTGTTGGTGGATATAAATAATATTAAATATTGAGGATACATGGATGTGGATGATAAAATACACCTCAGTAAATACCAATGTATAAACAATCTCGAATAAAAATGAGATTGTGAGATTTTCCCTTACCTTAGGTCTGATTTGTTTCATAAGTGTATGAACCACCTGTATAATGATTTAAATAATGTCATTGACTTATTCCAAGATAATAATCATTGTTATGATATCATATATGGTCATATTCCTAGCTTCTTATTAGTAATATTTCATTTCAACTTGTTATTCGGGTGTTTATTACTTTTTGTTCTTATGCGTGTTTTGTCGAATAAATTCTTATTATTCCCTTTAGGATGTAGATACCTCATTTCCAGAATGGTATTAGTGTAATATATATCATATTCATTCATTAAATTCATTTATATAATCATTATTCAATAAAGATCATGTATAACGAGTCACATCACATCGTGGAGACGGTATTCCGTACGTACACACGAGCAATGATATCGTTCCCATGATCGTGGAATTGTATTGGAGTGTATGTATACTATTTCAGAATCAATATCACTTTACAATAATCATATATAGTTATTATTTACACCATTATACCAATCCAAGTAAGGCGGTGGTGGAATATAGATTACACCACGGCGTGGAGATGGTATTCCGTACGTACGCACGTGCGGTGATTTCATTTTCCATAGGATGGATACATGGTGAAATAGGGTTGTTTCATACTTATAATAAAATATCATTATTTGAGTTATAATGATGTTCTTACTTCATAATTAAACAAATAAATAAGAAGAAGTTGAAGAAGAAATAATGTTGAATGAATCGGTAACGGACATTACCTCTTCTTTGAAGTGCCTCTTTGAGACCTCCTCTCAGGATTCTAAAATTGGTCGTTGAAGAAGACCAAGACCTATAGGATGTTTCTAGGGAAGTGGAGAAGAGAAATTGTAAGGGGTTGGCCGAGCATGAAGGCTCAATGTGGTGTGAGTAAGAGAGGGAGGAGGTGCCCTTTTATAAGGGAGGAGAGGGGCACGTTTGGAAAAACTAAAAATATTATTTTATTATAAAGTCATATTCAGTTTTTAATAGCTCCAAATTTATTTATTTCTAAACTAAGGCGGGTATGGATCTAAATACTATCATAAAATATAATTTAGACAAATTTAGGTTTCTATTTTAAACTTATCATTAAGATTTAACTTTAAGTTAAATAATTTTACATTTACCGTGTCTTTTTGTTTTCTTACACTATAAGGTTAATAAAATTACTATAAAAAGCCAAACGAACCCCATGTTGTTTATTATTAATATATATAACCTTATCTAAGTCATTTGGCCGAATCCTAGATTTTTGGGAATAAAATAACAATTAATAATAAAATATTTATTTTAAAAACTATTTTCTGCCCATTTTGACACTATTTGGTAATTGATTTTTGTGAAAATCATAACAGAAATATTAGTTCGAAAAAGGTTAATTAAATCAATAATAAGAAGTCATATTAACCTATAAATTATTGAAATTCATAAAAAGTTTCATATTACATTTATTTGGGTATTTATAACATCAATTATGTCAATATTTCATTAATATGATAATTACTGCATCATCATTGTGTCATAAATAAATTACATTATTTATTATCCAAAAATTAAAAATAAAATACTATTATGTAGTAAATCGTCTTATATATCTAATTAATATTTATAGGCGAATTTATCTTATGTATAACCCTATATTAAAAATGATTTATTTATTAAACATTGATTATAACTATTTTAAACCTTCTTTAAATAAATTAATAATAAATGTCCTAATCTAATCCAAGTGGGCCTAAATGGTCATATTTTATTCCTAAGGTTTTTTTGGTCGAATTAATTTTATCCAATAGAATTAGGAAATGTGTTAGGGTAATAATAATATCATTTTTACCCTAAATTACCCTATTTACTTTTAGCAGTGGTAAAGAAAGTAAAAAGTTACTATTCACCAAAAAATATTTTCATCTCATTGAACCACATTTTACTTACTGAAATCAGCAGTGTCTCTCAAATTTTTGAAATTCCACTCACAAAAACATTAAAATTAGGTTTTATGTAAATTTACAAATTTTCCTAGGAGGTGGGTAAAAGACGGTGAAAAGTTCGATAAAATTTTTATATATCTAAAATTATTATAAAATTACTCCAATGAATTACTTTGAACATATAAAGGTATTATGTATAAATTTTGACCTAAAATTAATTTATATAAAATAAATAATTATCTAAATAAAAAGTCACTTTTTAAATAGTAACTCAGTGCTTTCACTATTCCTCAAAAATTGATGTTTTCAAAAAAATATGAAAATTTCACTCTATGCTAATTTCGATATTCCGAATCAAAAAAAGAAGTCAATTTTGAAAGATGCAATTTAAAAAATTTCAAAACGTGGTTATTACTATTCATAACGGCTAGTTATAATAATATTTTAATAGCATATCGTTGTTTAGTGAAACTCGGTATTGCCTACGATGCAAGCTATCGAGGAAGGTCACGATTGCGTGTAAAGTAAGCCAAGATAGTGTTGTGTGTAGTGAAATATTCCTTTGATGATTTATATATCATAAAAAAAATATTTCTCATAAAAGTCTCGGGTGTTACATTCAACCCCCCTTAATATGAATTTCTCCCTCGAAATTTATCACTTTTTAACAAACAGATGAGGATACCTCTCCCTCATCATATCCTCATTCTTCCATGTAGCTTATTCCAATAGGTGGTTCCTCCATAAAACTTTCACCAAGTGAGTGGTCTTGTTCCGTAGGACTATTTCGCTACGATCGAGAATCTCTATCGCTTGTTCTTCATAAGAATGATCTTGTTCCAACGGTACAACTTCTGAGCTGAGTACATGTGATGGATCAGGTATGTACATTCTCAGGATAGATATATGGAACACATCATGAAATTGGGAGAGATTCGGTGGAAGCGTCAATTGGTAAGCTACCTTCGCACATGATATAGAATTTCAAAAGGACCGATATATATAGGGCTCAACTTTCCCTTCATTCCAAATCTCATGACCCTCATCCAGGGAGATATACGTAAGAACACTTTATCACCCACTTCAAACTCTAGGTATTTTCTTCGGTTGTAGGCATAAATTTTTTGTCGACTCTGAGCTACTCCTATGTGTTGTTGAATAGATCTGACATTTTCTGTCATCTCTTCAAAATAAAAACAGGTCCTAATAGCTTTCTTTCCCCAACTTCATCCCATCAAGTTGGAGTCCTACATTTCTTTCCATAGAGAGCTTCATAAGGAGCCATCAGAATACTGGAGTGAAAGCTATTATTATAAGAAAATTCCACCAAAGGTTGGTGTTGATCCCAACCACCTTTGAAATCTATCGAGCAAGCTCTCAACATATCTTCTAGAGTTTGAATTGTTTTCTTAGACTGACTTTTTTTCTGAGGATGATAAGCAGTGATTAAACTCAACTCTGTATCCAGAGTATGCTGAAGACTTCACCAGAACTTCAAGGTAAACCTCAGATCTCGATCAAATATAATATAAAGTGGTACTCCATGCAATCATACCACTCCCTTAACATATATCCTGGCAAGCTGATCTAGAGAGAAATCCTCTCTAATAGCAATGAAGTGTGCAAACTTTGTAAGACGATCAACTATGACCCAGATAGCATTATTGCCTTTGGATGTTTTAAGATGTCTGGTGACAAAGTCTATAGAGATGTTTTCCCATTTCCATTTGGGTATGGGTATTGGTTGTAGCATCCACTTGGAATTCTGTCTCTCAGCTTTAACTTGCTGACAAACCAAGCATCGAGAGACATATTCAACAACATCTCTTTTCATGCCATCCCACCAGAAATACTATTCTAGGTCCCTATACATATTCGTGCTTCCAAGATGAATAGAGAATGAAGAACTATGATCCTCATCCAGCAGGTCATTCATTAATTCTGGGATGGAAGGAACACAAACCCGATTCCTAAACTTTTTTATCCCATCACAATCAAGGTTGAATTCATGAATATTTCTCACCTTATTTTGTAACTCTACATCTTCTTTCTGCGCCTCTTTAATCTTCACATGTATAGATGGTTGAACATTCAATTGAGAAAGATACGATTTTTTCACTTCCATTATAATTCCAAGATCCATCCATTGTAAATCCATAAATATTGGATCTTTTTTTATCCTCATCATGGATAAGCTAGCATGGTCTTGTCGAATTAATGCATCTTCCACCTTGTTTGCTTTCCCAGGGTGGTAATGATTTGAGCAGTCATAATCCTTAATCAGCTTCAACCATCGTGTTTGGCGCATATTCAGATCCTTTTGTGTTAAAATATACTTTAAAATTTTATGATCAGCATAAATATCACACTTTTCTCCATAAATATAAAGCCTCCAAATATTTAATCCAAATATTACCACAGCTAACTCCAAATAATGAGTTGGGTATATTTTTCTCATGGATTTTCAACTGTCGTGAGGCATAAGCTATCACCATATCATTTTGCATATGAACACACCCCAATCCCTTCATGGATGCATCACTGTAGATCACAATCCTTTCGCCACTACAAGGAAGTGTCAGCACAGGTGCACTGGATAACCATCTTTTCAACTCCTTGAAATTATCTTTATATTCCTCCATCCATACGAACATAACTCCTTTTCCAGTCAACCTGGTGAGTGGATTAGATAATCGTGAAAATTATTTCACAAAACTTCGATAATATCCAACCAAACCAAGAAAACTTCGGATCTCAGTTACTATTGTCGGTCTCGACCATCTTTCGATAACCTCTGTTTTTTATGGATCCATAGATATCCCCTCTTTTGAGTTTATGTGACACAAAAATGCAACTTTTTTAAGCCAAAATTCACACTTGGTAAATTTGGCATAAATCTTTTCATTTCTCAGGGTCTTCAATACAATTCTCAAATGATCTTCATGTTCTTCCTTGCTCTTTGAATAGACAAGAATATCGTCTATAAAGACTACCACAAACTGACCCAGATAGCATTATTTCCTTTGGATGTTTTAATATGTCTGGTGACAAAGTCTATAGTGATGTTTTCCCATTTCCATTTGGGTATGGGTATTGGTTGTAGCATCCACTTGGAATTCTGTCTCTCAGCTTTAACATGCTGAAAAACCAAGCATTGAGAGACATATTCAACAACATCTCTTTTCATGCCATCCCACCAGAAATACTATTCTAGGTCCCTATAAATCTTCGTGCTTCCAGGATGAATAGAGAATGAAGAACTATGATCCTTATCCAGCAGGTCATTCATTAATTCTGGGATGGAAGGAACACAAAACCGATTCCTGAACTTTTTTATCCCATCACAATCAAGGTTGAATTCATGAATATTTCTCACCTTATTTTGTAACTCTACATCTTCTTTCTGCGCCTCTTTAATCTTCACATGTATAGATGGTTGAACATTCAATTGAGAAAGATACGATTTTTTCCCTTCAATTATAATTCCAAGATCCATCTATTGTAAATCCATAAATATTGGATCTTTTTTGATCCTCATCATGGATAAGCTAGCATGGTCTTGTCGAATTAATGCATCTTCCACCTTGTTTGTTTTCCCAGGGTGGTAATGATTTGAGCAGTCGTAATCCTTAATCAGCTCCAACCATCGTCTTTGGCGCATATTCAGATCCTTTTGTGTGAAAATATACTTTAAAATTTTATGATCAGCATAAATATCACACTTTTCTCCATAAATATAATGCCTCAAAATATTTAATACAAATATTACCACAGCTAACTCCAAATCATGAGTTTGGTATATTTTGCTCATGGATTTTCAACTGTCGTGAGGCATAAGCTATCACCATATCATTTTTCATATAAACACACCCCAATCCCATCATGGATGAATCACTGTAGATCACAATCCTTTCGCCACTACAAGGAAGTGTGAGCACAGGTGCACTGGATAACCATCTTTTCAACTCCTTGAAATTTTTTTATATTCCTCCATCCATACGAACATAACTCCTTTTCCAGTCAACCTGGTGAGTGGATTAGATAATCGTGAAAATTATTTCACAAAACGTCGATAATATCCATCAAAACCAAGAAAACTTCGGATCTCAGTTACTATTGTCGGTCTCGACCAACTTTCGATAACCTCGGTTTTTGATGGATCCACAGATATCCCCTCTTTTGAGATTATGTGACACAAAAATGCAACTTCTTGAAGCCAAAATTCACACTTGGTAAATTTCGCATAAAGCTTTTCATTTCTCAGGGTCTCCAATACAATTCTCAAATGATCTTCATGTTATTCCTTGCTCTTTGAATAGCCAAGAATATCGTCTATAAAGACTACCACAAACTGACCAAGATATTTTCTAAAGACTCTATTCATCATATCCCTGATGATAACAGGGGAATTAGTAAGACCAAATGGCATCACTATAAATTCATAGTGTCCATACCTTGTACATAAAGCCATATTTGGTATATCCTCCCTTTGGACCCTTAATTGATGATAACCTCAACGAAGATCAATCTTGGAAAAGTATTGAGCTTCGCGTAGTTGGTAAAATAAGTCATCAATGCGTGGGAGATGATATTTCTTCTTGATGGTGATCTTGTTAAGTTCTCGAAAATCAATGCAGAGTCTCATTGATCCAGCTTTCTTCTTAACAAACAGAATAGGTGCTCCCCAAGTTGACGCACTACGGTGTATGAATCCCTTAACAATATTCTATTGGATTTTCTTTTTCAATTCCTGCAACTCAATTGGGGCCATTCTATAAGGTGTTTTTGAAATAGGAAAAACACTTAGTACGAGTTCTATTGAAAACTCAACTTCACGATTTGGTGGAAGACCGGACAATTACTCCGGAAAGACATCATCAAACATCTGTACAATGTCCATATTCTTAATCGTGAGTTTCTCACCAACCATTTGAGGTAAATAACCTTCATTTAGTGGAATCAAAACCCATAAGATGGAAGAAATTTCCTCTGGAAGGTTATGTTCATCCTTGCATTGATAGACGATCATAGATTGAACTGGAATATGAAATGTGACTTCCCTTCTTTGGGAATTGATATGAACACCATATAAAGAAAGCCAATCCATGCCAAGAATCACATCAAATTAAAATTTAGGAAGGATCACAAGATTTTCAGGAAGCACTTTCCCACAAACTTAAATCGGAGAAGAATTATAAACTATTGATGCGACGATTAAGCCATTAAGAGTTGTCACAACTAACTCAACATCTAATTGTTGAGGTAATACAGTGATACCCTTAGAAAATTCTTCAGAAATAAAAGAGTGCGTGGATCCAGAATCAAATAAAACATTTTCTACGTTATCATGGATGGTAACTCTACCTTTAACCACATCGTTATCGTACTCCAGATCGCTGATAGATATTTCATGTGACATTCCTTTGTCTTTGGACTTTAGAGTTTGTTGACATCTATCATCATCAACCCTTGGATTTGGGCATTGATTGGCATAATGCCCCATCTCCTTGCACGTGAAACATTGAAGGGTAGTAGGTTCATTCTACGTATCCCTCCCTTTGTTTGCATAATTAGACTTTTTTTCCCATTATTTCAACATTCAATTTCCAGATGACCTTCTTTTCCACATTTATAACATTTTCGTGTCCCCTTAAGACAATTTCCTCCATGTTTCATTCTACACTTTGAGAATAAAGGGAAAACTCATCTTCTTTTCAGATTGCTCTTTATATTTTCCTTTGAATTCCATTTTCCTCTTCTTATCAAACCCATATGACTGATGGGTTACACCAATGTCCATCTAAACCTTGAGAGCACATCGAACAATTGCATCGTAGCTATTGAAATCCCTTATGGCTAACACCCTTCTATGGCTTGGTTTTAAGCCACTAAATAATCGATCGATCTTACTCCCAGGTTGGATAATAATACCAGAAGTGTACCCTGCATGTTTTGTAAAATTTCTTCATAGGTACCAACAGATTCATCATCCTTTTACTTTAGTTCAAAAAACTCATTCTCCATCATTGTGAGGAGAATACGAGGGAAGTACTAATTGAAAAATAAGTTCTTGAACATGTCCCATTCCATGGAATCAATTTCATCACTTTGCCTCGTATTCTTAATAATATTCCACCATTGATCAGCATCACCTTCCAAATGATAAACTACTAAGATGAATTTATCATGTTCTGAAAAATGAAGAACTAAAAATAACTTTTCAGTGGTACTGATCAATTGTTCAGCCACTAATGGATCAGGAGACCCGCTGAATGAAGGTGGACGCTGCCTCATGAAGGATTAAACAGAATGTTTCTCCTTCCTTTGCTCATTCGGATGTCGTGCATGATTCATAGTTGAGAAAGTTGTGTGATCATTCCTACAAGATTTTTCATTCTAGATCCCATAACGTTTGGTTGCTCAGGGGGACAATCATTGCATTGCCCGTCACATTCCGCATTAACACGGTTCCTTCAGGTTCCAACCATTTACTAAAACCAAGAAGAATAGTGTGAGAAAAACTAATTATAATATGAAAAACACATAATCAAGAATAAAGTTTTACACATAAGGTCATATCATAGGTTGATCATGGCCATTTCTAAAACACTAATATTGTGTTCTATGCTTAGACTTATCCTTAGGGTTCTTACTAATGCTTTCACAACCTAGTTTCCAAAGGTTGACTATACCTTTCCTCTTATACCAACTATTATGACCATTAATTTACATATATTGTTAGTGCTTCAAAATTGAAGTACACGTATTACAAAATATAACAAAAACATGAAAGGACCGTATAGGTATAATGTCTTTGGAAGCTGGGAAACATAAACTACTAGTTCATAAAGCATCTACATTGTCTCCCATTTATTTAATCATATCTAGAGTTTCTTTTGGAATATCCTACTTCATAACCTTCATCCTGACCTGGGGAAAGAAAATATACAAAAGGGTGAGCTCAAATTCTCAGTAAGTGTATACAAAAGAAATATCAATCACATCATAATCATAAGAACATAACATTTGGGAAATCTTAACCGGAAAAAGAGATCATAATTTCATAACATTGGATAAATCATAGTAGTGAAATGTAATACCAATAATAATAACATAAAACATGAAACATTGTGGCACACACACATAATCATAGAGAATCATTTCTTAGTAGTCAAGACTCATTTCCAAGACTATCTTAGTGGACAAATTCCATTTCTGATACGAGTTCACTCCTCGTTTCAGTCCTGTTTCACTGAACCGGTTTAACCTGTCATTCCAGCCATGAATATATCATGAGATATAAATCATTACCCAATTAATTGGTGGGAGATATAGGTCCCACCCATGTTATAATGATACCATTCTTATGTGTGTGAAAAAATCATAAATCATACATCATAGCATAACCCATGTAAATACAATGGGATTCTTAAACATCATGACATCATAAAACAATTCATATAAGATAAAGGAATTCAAAAAAAAAATCAATCAAAACATAATCAAATCAATGTAATAATAGGGATAGAAACAGAACCCTATATTATCGTAGATGGAAAATAATTTTGGTAATACACTTGAACTCCATTCTTGAGGAAAATATCCTTTCTACTTCAAAAACATTTTCCTTACTTAACATGTCATACAATTTTAAACTAAAATAATTTGATTAAAAATAAAATTGAAAACTTGTAAAGGAATATTCTTGGAAATAATGTTCTAAAAATACAATCATGTCGTATAAGTTAAAAAAAATTTATCGTACTTTTTTTTGGAAAACACAAAAAGTACCTCCTATGAAAAACAAAAAAAGATTCCTTTAATATCTTTTACTAAAAACTCACCGAAGGGTAAAATTTGATTTGAAAAGTTTTAGGTGGATAGAAATAATATTAGATATTTAGGAAACATGGATGTGGATGATAAAATACACCTTAGTAAATACCAATGTATAAACAATCTCAAATAAAAATGAGATTGTGAGATTTTCCCTTACCTTAGGTCTGATTTGTTTTGTAAGTGTATGAACAACCAGTATAATGATTTAAATAATGTCATTGACTTATTCCAGGATAATAATCATTGTTATGATATCATATATGGTCATATTCTTAGCTTCTTATTAGTAATATTTCATTTCTACTTGTTATTCGGGTGTTTATTACTTTTTGTTCGTATGCGTGTTTTGTCGAATAAATTCTTATTATTCTCTTTAGGATGTAGATACCTCATTTCCAGAATGGTATTAGTGTAATATATATCATATTC
This sequence comes from Viscum album, assembly GCA_963277665.1. NCBI lineage: Eukaryota > Viridiplantae > Streptophyta > Magnoliopsida > Santalales > Viscaceae > Viscum > Viscum album. The sequence continues at coordinate 1,560,002,780 of OY728151.1, read as the reverse complement.
ATTCATTAAATTCATTTATATATTCATTATTCAATGAAGATCATGTATAACGAGTCACATCACATCGTGGAGACGATATTCCGTACGTACACACGAGCGATGATATCGTTCCCATGATCGTGGAATTGTATTGGAGTGTATGTATACTATTTCAGAATCAATATCACTTTACAATAATCATATATAGTAATTATTTACACCATTATACCCATCCAGGTAAGGCGGTGGTGGAATATAGATTACACCACGGCGTGGAGACGGTATTCCGTACGTACGCACGTGCGGTGATTTCATTTTCCATAGGATGGATAGATGGTGAAATAGGGTTGTTTCATACTTATAATAAAATATCATTATATGAGTGATAATGATGTTATTACTTCATAATTAAACAACTAAATAAGAAGAAGTTGAAGAAGAAATAATGTTGAATGAATCGGTAACGGACATTACCTCTTCTTTAAAGTGCCTCTTTGAGACCTCCTCTCAGGATACTAAAATTGGTCGTTGAAGAAGACGAAGACCTGTAGGATGTTTCTAGGGAAGTGGAGAAGAGATTTTGTAAGGGGTTGTCTGAGCATGAAGGCTCAATGTGGTGTGAGTAAGAGAGGGAGGAGGTGCCCTTTTATAAGGGAGGAGAGGGGCACCTTTGGAAAAACTAAAAATATTATTTTATTATAAAGTCATATTCGGTTTTTAATAGCTCCAAATTTATTTATTTCGAAACTAAGGTGGGTATGGATCTAAATACTCTCATACAATAGAATTTAGACAAGTTTAGGGTTCTATTTTAAACTTATCATTTAGATTTAACTTTAAGTTAAATAATTTTACTTTTACCGTGTCTTTTTGTTTTCTTACACTATAAGGTTAATAAAATTACTATAACAAGCCAAACGAACCCCAGATTGTTTATTATTAATATATATAACCTTATCTAAGTCATTTGGCCGAATACTATATTTTTAGGAATAAAATAACAATTAATAATAAAATATTTATTTTAAAAACTATTTACTGCCCATTTTGACACTATTTGGTAATTGATTTTTGTGAAAATCATAACAGAAATATTAGTTCTAAAAAGGTTAATTAAATCAATACTAAGAAGTCATATTAACCTATAAAATTATTTAAATTCATAAAAAGTATCATATTACATTTATTTGGGTATTTATAACATCAATTATGTCAATATTTCATTAATATGATAATTACTGCATCATCATTGTGTCATAAATAAATTACATTATTTATTATCCAAAAATTAAAAATAAAATACTATTATGTACTAAATCGTCTTATCTTTCTAACTAATATTTATATGCGAATTTATCTTCTGTATAACCCTATATTAAAAATGATTTATTTATTAAACTTTGATTGTAACTATTTTAAACCTTCTTTAAATAAATTAATAATAAATGTCCTAATCTAATACAAGTGGGCCTAAATGGTCATATTTTATTCCTAAGGTTTTTTTTGGTCGAATTAATTTTATCCAATAGAATTAGGAAATGTGTTAGGGTAATAATAATATCATTTTTACCCTTAATTACCCTATTTACTTTTAACCGTGGTAAAAAAAGTAAAAAGTTACTATTCACCAAAATATATTTTCATCTCATTGAACCACATTTTACTTACTGACATCAATAGTGTCTCTCAGATTTTTGAAATTCCACTCACAGAAACGTTAAAATTAGGTTTTATGTAAATTTACAAATTTTCCTAGGAGGTGGGTAAATGACGGTGAAAAGTTCTATAAAATTTTTATATATCTAAAATTATTATAAAATGAATCCAATGAATTACTTTGAACATATAAAGTTATTATGTATCAATTTTGACCTAAAATTAATTTATATAAAATAAATAATTATCTAAATAAAAATTCGATTTTTAAATAGTAACTCAGTGTTTTCACTATTCCTAAAAAATTGATGTTTTCAGAAAAATATGAAAATTTCACCCTATGCTAATTTCGATATTCCGAATCAAAAAATGAAGTCAATTTTGAACGATGCAATTTAAAAAATTTCAAAACGTGGTTTTTACTAGTCATAACGGCTAGTTATAATAATATTTTAATAGCATATCGTTGTTTAGTGAAACTCGGTATTGCGTACGACGCAAGCTATCGAGGAAGGTCACGATTGCGTGTAAAGTAAGCCAAGCTAGTGTTGTGTGTAGTGAAATATTCCTTTGATGATTTATATATCATAAAAACAAAATATTTCTCATAAAAGTCTCGAGTGTTACATTCAACCCCCCTTAATATGAATTTCTCCCTCGAAATTCATCACTTTTTAACAAACAGATGAGGATACCTCTCCCTCATCATATCCTCATGTTTCCATGTAGCTTATTCTAATAGGTGGTTCCTCCATAAAACATTCACCAAGTTAGTGGTCTTGTTCCGTAGGACTTTTTCACTACAATCGAGAATCTCTATCGCCTGTTCTTCATAAGAATGATCTTGTTCCAACGGTACAACTTCTGAGCTGAGTACATGTGATGGATCGGGTATGTACATTCTCAGGAGAGATACATGGAACACATCATGAAATTGGGAGAGATTCGGTGTACGCGTCAATTGGTAAGCTACCTTCCCACATGATCTAGAATTTCAAAAGGACCGATATATATAGGGCTCAACTTTCCCTTCATTCCAAATCTCATGACCCTCTTCCAGGGAGATATACGTAAGAACACTTTATCACCTACTTCAAACTCTAGGTATTTTCTTCGGTTGTAGGCATAACTTTTTTGTCGACTCTGAGCTACTCCTATGTGTTGTTGAATAGATCTGACATTTTCTGTCATATCTTCAAAAAAAATCAGGTCCTAATAGCTTTCTTTCCCCAACTTCATCCCATCAAGTTGGAGTCCTGCATTTCTTTCCATAGAGAACTTCATAAGGAGCCATCAGAATACTAGAGTGAAAGCTATTATTATAATAAAATTCCACCAAAGGTAGTTGTTGATCCCAACCACCTTTGAAATCCATCGAGCAAGCTCTCAACATATCTTCTAGAGTTTGTATTGTTTTCTCAGACTGACTGTCTGTCTGAGGATGATAAGCAGTGATTAAACTCAACTCTGTATCTAGAGTATGCTGAAGACTTCACCAGAACTTCAAGGTAAACCTCGGATCTCGATCAAATATAATATAAAGTGGTACTCCATGCAATCATACCACTCCCTTTACATATATCCTGGCAAGCTGATCTAGAGAGAAATCCTCTCTAATAGCAATGAAGTGTGCAGACTTTGTAAGACGATCAACTATGACCCAGATAGCATTATTTCCTTTGGATGTTTTAATATGTCTGGTGACAAAGTCTATAGTGATGTTTTCCCATTTCCATTTGGGTATGGGTATTGGTTGTAGCATCCACTTGGAATTCTGTCTCTCAGCTTTAACATGCTGAAAAACCAAGCATTGAGAGACATATTCAACAACATCTCTTTTCATGCCATCCCACCAGAAATACTATTCTAGGTCCCTATAAATCTTCGTGCTTCCAGGATGAATAGAGAATGAAGAACTATGATCCTTATCCAGCAGGTCATTCATTAATTCTGGGATGGAAGGAACACAAAACCGATTCCTGAACTTTTTTATCCCATCACAATCAAGGTTGAATTCATGAATATTTCTCACCTTATTTTGTAACTCTACATCTTCTTTCTGCGCCTCTTTAATCTTCACATGTATAGATGGTTGAACATTCAATTGAGAAAGATACGATTTTTTCCCTTCAATTATAATTCCAAGATCCATCTATTGTAAATCCATAAATATTGGATCTTTTTTGATCCTCATCATGGATAAGCTAGCATGGTCTTGTCGAATTAATGCATCTTCCACCTTGTTTGTTTTCCCAGGGTGGTAATGATTTGAGCAGTCGTAATCCTTAATCAGCTCCAACCATCGTCTTTGGCGCATATTCAGATCCTTTTGTGTGAAAATATACTTTAAAATTTTATGATCAGCATAAATATCACACTTTTCTCCATAAATATAATGCCTCAAAATATTTAATACAAATATTACCACAGCTAACTCCAAATCATGAGTTTGGTATATTTTGCTCATGGATTTTCAACTGTCGTGAGGCATAAGCTATCACCATATCATTTTTCATATAAACACACCCCAATCCCATCATGGATGAATCACTGTAGATCACAATCCTTTCGCCACTACAAGGAAGTGTGAGCACAGGTGCACTGGATAACCATCTTTTCAACTCCTTGAAATTTTTTTATATTCCTCCATCCATACGAACATAACTCCTTTTCCAGTCAACCTGGTGAGTGGATTAGATAATCGTGAAAATTATTTCACAAAACGTCGATAATATCCATCAAAACCAAGAAAACTTCGGATCTCAGTTACTATTGTCGGTCTCGACCAACTTTCGATAACCTCGGTTTTTGATGGATCCACAGATATCCCCTCTTTTGAGATTATGTGACACAAAAATGCAACTTCTTGAAGCCAAAATTCACACTTGGTAAATTTCGCATAAAGCTTTTCATTTCTCAGGGTCTCCAATACAATTCTCAAATGATCTTCATGTTATTCCTTGCTCTTTGAATAGCCAAGAATATCGTCTATAAAGACTACCACAAACTGACCAAGATATTTTCTAAAGACTCTATTCATCATATCCCTGATGATAACAGGGGAATTAGTAAGACCAAATGGCATCACTATAAATTCATAGTGTCCATACCTTGTACATAAAGCCATATTTGGTATATCCTCCCTTTGGACCCTTAATTGATGATAACCTCAATTAAGATCAATCTTGGAAAAGTATTGAGCTGCGCGTAGTTGGTCAAATAAGTCATCAATGCATGGGAGATGATATTTCTTCTTGATGGTGATCTTGTTAAGTTCTCAATAATCAATGCAGAGTCTCATTGATCCATCTTTCTTCTTAACAAACAGAATAGGTGCTCCCCAAGTTGACGCACTAGGGCATATGAATCCCTTATCAATATTCAATTGGAGTTTCTTTTTCAATTCCTGCAACTCAATTGGGGCCATTCTATAAGTTGTTTTTGAAATAGGAAAAACACCCAGTATGAGTTCTATTGAAAACTCAACTTCACGATTTGGTGGAAGACCCGACAATTCCTCCTGAAAGACATCATCAAACTTCCGTACAATGTCCATATTCTTAATCATGAGTTTCTCACCAACCATTTGAGGTAAATAACCTTCATTTAGTGGAATCAAAACCCATAAGATGGAAGAAATTTCCACTGGAAGGTTATATTCATCCTTCCATTGATAGACTATCATAGATTGAACTCGAATATGAAATGTGACTTCCCTTCATTGGAAATTGATATGAACACCATATAAAGAAAGCCAATCCATGCCAAGAATCACATCAAATTACAATTTGGGAAGGATCACAAGATTTTCAGGAAGCACTTTCACACAAACATAAATCGGAGAAGAATTATAAACTATTGATGCGACGGTTAAGCCATTAAGAGTTGTCACAACTAACTCAACATCTAATTGTTGAGGTAATACAGTGATACCCTTAGAAAATTCATCAGAAATAAAAGAGTGGGTGGATCCAGAATCAAATAAAACATTTTCTACTTTATCATGGATGGTAACTGTACCTTTAACCACATCATTATCGTACTCCAGATCGCTGATAGATATTGCGTGTGACATTACATTGTCTTTGTACTTTAGAGTTTGTTGACATTGATCATCATCAACCCTTGGATTTGGGTATAATGCCCCATCTCCTTGCAGATGAAACATTGAAGGGTAGTAGGTTCATTCTACGTATCCCTTCCTTTGTTTGCATAATTAGACATCTTTTTCCCATTATTTCAACATTCAATTTCCTGATGACCTTCTTTTCCACAGTTATAACATTTTCTTGTCCCCTTAAGACAATTTCCTCCATGTTTCATTCCACACTTTGAGCATAAGGGAAAACTCATCTTCTTTTCAGAGTGCTCTTTATATTTTCCTTTGAATTCCATTTTCCTCTTCTTATCAAACCCATATGACTGATGGGTTACACCAATGTCCATCTCAACCTTGAGAGCACATCGAACACTTTCATCGTAGCTATTGAAATCCCTTATGGCTAACACCCTTATAAGGCTTGGTTTTAAGCCACTAAAGAATCGATCGATCATACTCCCAGGTTGGATGACAACACCAGAAGTGTACCTTGCATGTTTTGTAGAATTTTCTTCATAGGTACCAACAGATTCATCATCCTTTTACTTTAGTTCAAGAAACTCATTCTCCATCATTGTGAGGAGAATACGAGGGAAGTACTAATTGAAAAATAAGTTCTTGAACATGTCCCATTCAATGGAATCAATTTCATCACTTTCCCTCGTATTCTTAATAAGATTCCACCATTGATCAGCATCACCTTCCAAACGATAAACTGCTAAGATGAATTTATCATGTTCTGAAAAATGAAGAACTGAAAATAACTTTTCAGTGGTACTGATCAATTGTTCAGCCACTAATGGATCAGGAGACCCGCTGAATGAAGGTGGACGCTGCCTCATGAAGGATTCAACAGAATGTTTCTCCTTACTTTGATCATTCGGATGTCGTGCATGATTCATATCTTGAGAAAGTTGTGTGAGCTTGCCTACAAGATTTTTTCATTCTAGATCCCATAACGTTTGGTTGCTCAGGGGGAATATCATTGCATTTCCCGTCACATTCTGCATTAACACGGTTCCTTCAGGTTCCAACCATTGACTAAAACAAAGAATAATAGTGTGAGAAAAACTAATTATAATATGAAAAACACATAATCAAGAATAAAATTTTACACATAAGATCTTATCATAGGTTGATCATGGCCATTTCTAAAACACTAAGATTGTGTTCTATGCTTGGACTTATCCTTAGGGTTCTTACTAATGCTTTCACAACCTAGTTTCTAAAGGTTGACTATACCTTTCCTCTGATACCAACTATAATGACCCTTAATTTACATATATTGTTAGTATTTCAAAATTTAAGTACACGTATTACAACATATAACAAAACCATTAAAGGACCGTATAGGTATAATGTCTCTGGAAGCTGGGAAACATAAACAACTGGTTCATAAAGCATCTACATTGTCTCCCATTTATTTCATCATATCTAGAGTCTCTTTTGGAATATCCTACTTAATAACTTTCATCCTGACCCGGGGAAAGAAAACATACAAAAGGATGAGCTCATATTCTCAGTAAGGGTATACAAAAGAAATATCAATCACATCATAATCATAAGAACATAACATTTGGGAAATCTTAACCGGAAAAAGAGATCATAATTTCATAACATTGGATAAATCATAGTAGTGAAATGTAATACCAATAATAATAACATAAACCATGAAACATTGTGTCACACACACATAATCATAGGGAATCATTTCTTAGTAGTCAAGACTCATTGCCAAGACTATCTTAGCGGACATAGTCCATTTCTGATATGAGTTCACTCCTCGTTTCAGTCCTGTTTCACTGAACCGGTTTAACCTATCATTCCAGCCATGAATATCTCATGAGATATAGATCATTACCCAATTAATTGGTGGGAGATATAGGTCCCACCCATATTATAATGATACCATTCTTATGTGTGTGAAAAAATCATAAATCATACATCATAACATAACCCATGTAAATAAAATGGGAATCTTAAACATCATGACATCATAAAACAATTCATGTAAGATAAAGGAATTCAAAAAAATAATTCAATAAAAACATAATCAAATCAATGTAATAATAGGGATAGAAACAGAACCCTATATTATCATAGATGGAAAATAATTTTGGTAATACACTTGAACTCCATTTTTGAGGAAAATAACCTTTCTACTTCAAAAAATTTTTCCTTACTTAACATGTCATACAATTTTAAACTAAAATAATTTGATTAAAAATAAAATTGAAAACTTGTAAAGGATTATTCTTGGAAATAATGTGCTAAAAATCCAATCATGTCGTATAAGTTAAAAAAAAATTTCTCAAGCTTTTTTTGGAAAAGACAAAAACTACCTCGTACGAAACACGACAAAAGATTCCATTAATATCTTTTACTAAAAACTCACTGAAGGGTAAAATTTGATTTGAAAAGTTTTAGGTGGATAGAAATAATATTAAATATTGAGGAAACATGTATTTGGATGATAAAATACACCTCAGTAAATACCAATGTATAAACAATCTCGAATAAAAATGAGATTGTGAGATTTTCCCTTACCTTAGGTCTGATTTGTTTCGTAAGTGTATGAACCACCTGTATAATGATTTAAATAATTTCATTGACTTATTCCAAGATAATAATCATTGTTATGATATCATATATGGTCATATTCTTAGCTTCTTATTAGTAATATTTAATTTCTACTTGTTATTCGGGTGTTTATTACTTTTTGTTCTTATGCGTGTTTTGTAGAATAAATTCTTATTATTCTCTTTAGGATGTAGATACCTCATTTCCAGAATAGTATTAGTGTAATATATACCATATTCATTCATTAAATTCATTTATATAATCATTATTCAATGAAGATCATGTATAACGAGTCACATCACATCGTTGAGACGGTATTCCGTACGTACACACGAGGGATGATATCATTCCCATGATCGTGGAATTGTATTGGAGTGTATGTATACTATTTCAGAATCAATATCACTTTACAATAATCATATATAGTTGTTATTTACACCATTATACCCTTCCAGGTAAGGCGGTGGTGGAATATAGATTACACCACGGCGTGGAGACGGTATTCCGTACGTACGCACGTGCGGTGATTTTATTTTCCATAGGATGGATAGATGGTGAAATAGGGTTGTTTCATACTTATAATAAAATATCATTATATGAGTGATAATGATGTTATTACTTCATAATTAAACAACTAAATAAGAAGAAGTTGAAGAAGAAATAATGTTGAATGAATCGGTAACGGACATTACCTCTTCTTTGAAGTGCCTCTTTGAGACCTCCTCTCAGGATACTAAAATTGGTCGTTGAAGAAGACCAGGACCTATAGGATGTTTCTAGGGAAGTGTATAAGAGAAGTTTTCTGGGTCTGGCGGATCTTGAAGGCTCAATGTGGTGTGAGGAAGAGAGGGAGTAGGTTCCCTTTTATAAGTGAGGAGAGCGGTACCTTTGGAAAAACTAAAAATATTATTTTATTATAAACTCATATTCAGTTTTTAATATCTCCAAATTGATTTATTTTGGAGATAAGGTTTGGATGGGTCGAAATACTCTCATCCAATAGAATTTATACAAGTTTAGGGTTCTATTTTAACCTTATCATTTAGACTTAACTTTAAGTTAAATAATTTTACTTTTACCGTGTCTTTTTATTTTCTTACACTATAAGGTTAATAAACTTACTATAAAACGACAAAAGAATGCAATGTTGTTTATTATTAATATATATAACCTTATATAAGTAATTTGGACGATCCATAGATTTTTAGAAATAAAATAACAATTAATAATATAATATTTGTTTCAAAAACAATTTTATGTCCATTTTGACACTATTTGGTAATTGATTTTTGTGAAAATCATAACAGAAATATTTTTTCTAAAAAAGTTAATTAAATCAATAATAACATGTCATATTAACATATAAAATTATTTTAATTCATAAAAAGTCTCAAATTAAATTTATTTGTGTATCTATAACATCAATTATGTCAATGTTTCATTAATAAGATTATTACTGCATCATCATTGTGCCATAAATAAATTAAATTATATATTTTCTAAAAATTAAAAATAAAATACTATTATGTAGGAAAGCGTTTTAAATTTCTAATGAATATTTATATTCGAATTTATCTTATATATAACCCTATATTAAAAATGATTTAGTTATTAATCTTTGATTTTAACTATTTTAACCCTTTTTTAAATAAATTAATAGTAAATGTCCTAATCTGCCAAGTGGGCCTAATTTGTCATATTTTATTCCTAAGGTTGTTTTTGGTTGAATTACACATATAAAATAGAATTCGGACATGTGTTAGGGTAATAAAAATATAATTCTTACCCTTAATTACCCTATTTATACTTTTAACTGTGGTAAAAAAAGTAAAAATTTACTATTCACCAAAAATTATTTTCATCTCATTGAACCACATTTTACTGACTTGCATCACTCGTGTGTCTCAGATTTTTGAAATTCCACTCACAGAAGCGGTAAAAACATTTTTATGTAAATTTGCATAATCTCCTAGTAGGTGGGTAGAAGACGGTGAAAAGTTCGATAAAATTTTTATATATCTAAAATTATTTTAAAATTACTCCAATGAATTACTTTGAACTTATATAGGTATTATGTATCAATTTTGACCTAAAATTAATTTATATAAAATAAATAATTATCTAAATAAAAAGTCGCTTTTTAAATAGTAACTCAGTGTTTTCACTATTCCTCAAAAATTGATGTTTTCAGAAAAATATGAAAATTTCACCCTATGCTAATTTCGATATTCCGAATCAAAAAATGAAGTCAATTTTGAAAGATGCAATTTAAAAAATTTCAAAACGTGGTTAGTACTATTCATAACGGCTAGTTATAATAATATTTTAATAGCATATCGTTGTTTAGTGAAACTCGGTATTGCGTATGACGCAAGCTATCGAGGAAGGTCACGATTGCGTGTAAAGTAAGCCAAGCTAGTGTTTTGTGTAGTGAAATATTCCTTTGATGATTTATATATCATAAAAACAAAATATTTCTCGTAAAAGTCTCGGGTATTACATTCAACCCCCCTTAATATGAATTTCTCCCTTGAAATTCATCACTTTTTAACAAACAGATGAGGATACCTCTCCCTCATCATATCCTCATGCTTCCATGTAGCTTATTCTAATATGTGGTTCCTCCATAAAACTTTCACCAAGTGAGTGGTCTTGTTCCGTAGGACCTTTTCGCTACGATCGAGAATCTCTATCGCCTGTTCTTCATAAGAAAGATCTTGTTTCAACGGTACAACTTCTGAGCTGAGTACATCTGATGGATCAGGTATGTACATTCTCAGGAGAGATACATGGAACACATCATGAAATTGGGAGAGATTCGGTGGAAGCGTCAATTGGTAAGCTACCTTCCCACATGATCTAGAATTTCAAAAGGACCGATATATATAGGGCTCAACTTTCCATTCATTCCAAATCCCATGACCCTCTTCCAGGGAGATATACGTAAGAACACTTTATCACCCACTTCAAACTCTAGGTATTTTCTTCGGTTGTAGGAATAACTTTTTTGTCTACTCTGAGCTACTCCTAAGTGTTGTTGAAAAGATCTGACATTTTCTGTCATCTCTTCAAAAAAATCAGGTCCTAATAGCTTTTTTTCCCCAACTTCATCCCATCAAGTTGGAGTCCTGCATTTCTTTCCACAGAGAGCTTCATAAGGAGCCATCAGAATACTGGAGTGAAAGCTATTATTATAAGAAAATTCCACCAAAGGTTGGTGTTGATCCCAACCACCTTTGAAATCCATCTAGCAAGCTCTCAACATATCTTCTAGAGTTTGAATTGTTTTCTCAGACTGACTATCTGTCTGAGGATGATAAGCAGTGATTAAACTCAACTCTGTATCCAGAGTATGCTAAAGACTTCACCAGAACATCAAGGTAAACCTCGGATCTCGATAAAATATAATATAATGTGGTACTCCATGCAATCATACCACTCCCTTTACATATATCCTGGCAAGCTGATCTAGAGAGAAATCCTCTCTAATAGCAATGAAGTGTGTAGACTTTGTAAGACGATCAACTATGACCCAGATAACATTGTTTCCTTTGGATTTTTTAATAAGTCTGGTGACAAAGTCTATAGTGATGTTTTCCCATTTCCATTTGTGTATGGGTATTGGTTGTAGCATCCACTTGGAATTCTATCTCTCAGCTTTAACTTGCTGACAAACCAAGCATCGAGAGACATATTCAACAACATCTCTTTTCATGCCATCCCACCAGAAATACTGTTCTAGGTCCCTATACATCTTCGTGCTTCCAGGATGAATAGAAAATGAAGAACTATGATCCTTATCCAGCAGGTCATTCATTAATTCTGGGATGGAAGGAACACAACCCCGATTCCTGAACTTTTTTATCCCATCACAATCAAGGTTGAATTCATGAATATTTCTCACCTTATTTTGTAACTCTACATCTTCTTTCTGCACCTCTTTAATCTTCACATGTATAGATGGTTGAACATTCAATTGAGAAAGATACGATTTTTTCCCTTGCATTATAATTCCAAGATCCATCCATTGTAAATCCATAAATATTGGATCTTTTTTGATCCTCATCACGGATAAGCTAGCATGGTCTTGACGAATTAATGCATCTTCCACCTTGTTTGTTTTCCCATGATGGTAATGATTTGAGCAGTCGTAATCGTTAATCAGCTCCAACCATTGTCTTTGGCGCATATTCAGATCCTTTTGTGTGAAAATATACATTAAAATTTTATGATCAGCATAAATATCACACTTTTCTCCATAAATATAATGCCTCCAAATATTTAATCCAAATATTACCGCAGCTAACTCCAAATCATGAGTTGGGTATATTTTGCTCATGTATTTTCAACTGTCGTGAGGCATAAGCTATCACCATATCATTTTGCATATGAACACACCCCAATCCCTTCATGGATGAATCACTGTAGATCACAATCCTTTCGCCACTACAAGGAAGTGTGAGCACAGGTGCACTGGATAACCATCTTTTCAACTCCTTGAAATTATCTTTATATTCCTCCATCCATACGAACATAACTCCTTTTCCAGTCAACCTGGTGAGTGGATAAGATAATCGTGAAAATTATTTCACAAAACGTCGATAATATCCAGCAAAACCAAGAAAACGTCGGATCTCAGTTACTATTGTCGGTCTCGACCATCTTTCGATAACCTCTATTTTTGATGGATCCACAGATATCCCCTCTTTTGAGATTATGTGACACAAAAATGCAACTTTTTCAAGCCAAAATTCACACTTGGTAAATTTCGCATAAAGATTTTCATTTCTCAGGGTCTTCAATACAATTCTCAAATGATCTTCATGTTCTTCCTTGCTCTTTGAATAGACCAGAATATCGTCTATAAAGACTACCACAAACTGACCAAGATATTTTCTAAAGACTCTATTCATCAGATCCCTTATGATAACAGGGGAATTAGTAAGACCAAATGGCATCACTATAAATTCATAGTGTCCATACCTTGTACATAAAGCCATATTTGGTATATCCTCCCTTTGGACCCTTAATTGATGATAACCTCAATGAAGATCAATCTTGGAAAAGTATTGATCTACGCGTAGTTGGTCAAATAAGTCATCAATGCATGGGAGATGATATTTCTTCTTGATGGTGATCTTGTTAAGTTCTCAATAATCAATGCAGAGTCTCATTGATCCATCTTTCTTCCTAACAAACAGAATAGGTTCTCCCCAAGTTGACGCACTAGGGCGTATGAATCCCTAATCAATATTCTATTGGAGTTTCTTTTTCAATTCCTACAACTCAATTGGGGCCATTCTATAAGGTGTTTTTGAAATAGGTAAAACACCCAGTACGAGTTCTATTGAAAACTCAACTTCACGATTTGGTGGAAGACCCGACAATTCCTCCGGAAAGACATCATCAAACTTCCGTACAATGGCCATATTCTTAATCATGAGTTTCTCACCAACCATTTGAGGTAAATAACCTTCATTTAGTGGAATAAAAACCCATAAGATGGAAGAAATTTCCACTGGAAGGTTATGTTCATCCTTGCATTGATAGACGATCATAGATTGAACTGGAATATGAAATGTGACTTCCCTTCTTTGGCAGTTGATATGAACACCATATAAAGAAAGCCAATCCATGCCAAGAATCACATCAAATTACAATTTAGGAAGGATCACAAGATTTTCAGGAAGCACATTCCCACAAACTTAAATTGGAGAAGAATTATAAACTATTGATGCGACGGTTAAGCCATTAAGAGTTGTCACAACAAACTCAACATCTAATTGTTGAGGAAATACAGTGATACCCTTAGAATATTCTTCTGAAATAAAAGAGTGGGTGGATCCAGAATCAAATATAACATTTTCTACTTTATCATGAATGGTAACTGTACCTTTAACCACATCATTATCGTACTCCAGATTGCTGATAGATATTGCATGTGACATTCCTTTGTCTTTGAACTTTAGAGTTTGTTGACATCGATCATCATTAACCCTTGGATTTGGGCATTGATTGGCATAATGCCCCATCTCCTTGCACGTGAAACATTGAAGGGTAGTAGGTTCATTCTACGTATCCCTTCCTTTGTTTGCATAATTAGACATCTTTTTCCCATTATTTCAACATTCAATTTCCTGATGACCTTCTTTTCCACAGTTATAACATTTTCTTGTCCCCTTAAGACAATTTCCTCCATGTTTCATTCCACACATTGAGCATAAGGGAAAACTCATCTTCTTTTCAGAGTGCTCTTTATATTTTCCTTTGAATTCCATTTTCCTCTTCTTATCAAACCCATATGACCGATGGGTTACACCAATGTCCATCTCAACCTTGAGAGCACATCGAACAATTTCATCGTAGCTATTGAAATCCCTTATGGCTAACACCCTTATAAGGATTGGTTTTAAGCCACTAAAGAATCGATCGATCTTACTCCCAGGTTGGATAATAATACCAGAAGTGTACCTTGCATGTTTTGTAAAATTTTCTTCATAGGTACCAACAGATTCATCATCCTTTTACTTTAGTTCAAGAAACTCATTCTCCATCATTGTGAGGAGAATACGAGGGAAGTACTAATTGAAAAATAAGTTCTTGAACATGTCCCATTCAATGGAATCAATTTCATCACATTGCCTCGCATTATTAATAATATTCCACCATTGATCAGCATCACCTTTCAAACGATAAACTGCTATGATGAATTTATCATGTTTTGAAAAATGAAGAACTGAAAAAAAACTTTTCAGTGGTACTGATCAATTGTTCAGCCACTAATAGATCAGGAGACACGCTGAATGAAGGTGGACGCTGCCTCATGAAGGATTCAACAGTATGTTTCTCCTTCCTTTGCTCATTCGGATGTCGTGCATGATTCATAGCTTGAGAATGTTGTGTGATCATGCCTACAAGATTTTTCATTCTAGATCCCTTAACTTTTGGTTGCTCAGGGGGACAATCATTGCATTGCCCGTCACATTCTGCATTAACACGGTTCCTTCAAGTTCCAACCATTGACTAAAACCAAGAATAATAGTGTGAGAAAAACTAATTATAATATGAAAAACACATAATAAAGAATAAAATTTTACACATAAGGTCTTATCATAGGTTGATCATGGCCATTTCTAAAACACTAAGATTGTGTTCTATGATTAGACTTATCCTTAGGGTTCTTACTAATGCTTTCACAAACTAGTTTCCAAAGGTTGACTATACCTTTCCTCTGATACCAACTATAATGACCCTTAATTTACATATATTGTTAGTACTTCAAAATTGAAGTACACATATTACAACAAATAACAAAACCATGAAAGGACTGTATAGGTATAATGTCTTTGGAAGCTGGGAAACATAAACAACTGGTTCATAAAGCATCTACATTGTCTCCCATTTATTTCATCATATCTAGAGTCTCTTTTGGAATATCCTACTTAATAACTTTCATCCTGACCTGGGGAAAGAAAATATACAAAAGGTTGAGCTCAAATTCTCAGTAAGGGTATACAAAAGAAATATCAATCACATCATAATCATAAGAACATAACATTGGGAAATCTTAACTGGAAAAAGGGATCATAATTTCATAACATTGGATAAATCATAGTAGTGAAATTTAATACCAATAATAATAACATAAAGCATGAAACATTGTGTCACACACACATAATCATAGAGAATCATTTCTTAGTAGTCAAGACTCATTGACAAGACTATCTTAGCGGACAAAGTCCATTTCTGATACGTGTTCACTCCTCGTTTCAGTCCTGTTTCACTGAACCGGTTTAGCCTGTCGTTCCAGCCATGAATATCTCATGAGATATAAATCTTTACCCAATTAATTGGTGGGAGATATAGGTCCCACCCATATTATAATGATACCATTCTTATGTGTGTGAAAAAATCATAAATCATACATCATAGCATAACCCATGTAAATAAAATGGGATTCTTAAACATCATGACATCATAAAACAATTCATATAATATAAAGGAATTCAAAAAAATAATTCAATCAAAACATAATCAAATCAATGTAATAATAGGGATAGAAACAGAACCCTATATTATCATAGATGGAAAATAATTTTGGTAAAACACTTGAACTCCATTCTTGAGGAAAATATCCTTTCTACTTCAAAAACATTTTCCTTACTTAACATGTCATACAATTTTAAACTAAAATAATTTGATTAAAAATAAAATTGAAAACTTGTAAAGGATTATTCTTGGAAATAATGTTTTAAAAATCCAATCATGTCGTATAAGTTAAAAAAAAATTCTCGTACTTTTTTTTGGAAAAGACAAAAACTACCTCGTACGAAAAACGACAAAAGATTCCTTTAATATCTTTTACTAAAAACTCACTGAAGGGTAAAATTTGATTTGAAAAGAGGTAGGTGGATAGAAATAATATTAAATATTGAGGAAACATGGATGTGGATGATAAAATACACCTCAGTAAATACCAATGTACAAACAATCTTGAATAAAAATGAGATTGTGAGATTTTCCCTTACCTTAGGTCTGATTTGTTTCGTAAGTGTATGAACCACCTGTATAATGATTTTAATAATTTAATTGACTTATTCCAAGATAATAATCATTTTTATGATATCATATATGGTCATATTCTTAGCTTCTTATTAGTAATATTTAATTTCTACTTGTTATTCGGGTGTTTATTACTTTTTGTTCTTATGCGTGTTTTGTCGAATAAATTCTTATTATTCTCTTTAGGATGTAGATACCTCATTTCCAGAATGGTATTAGTGTAATATATACCATATTCATTCATTAAATTCATTTATATAATCATTATTCAATGAAGATCATGTATAACGAGTCACATCACATCGTGGATACGGTATTCCGTACGTACACACAAGCGATGATATCGTTCCCATGATCGTGGAATTGTATTGGAGTGTATGTATACTATTTCAGAATCAATATCACTTTACAATAATCATATATAGTTATTATTTACACCATTATACCCATCCAGGTAAGGCGGTGGTGGAATATAGATTACACCACGGCGTGGAGACGGTATTCCGTACGTACGCACGTGCAGTGATTTCATTTTCCATAGGATGGATAGATGGTGAAATAGGGTTGTTTCATACTTATAATAAAATATCATTATATGAGTGATAATTATGTTATTACTTCATAATTAAACAACTAAATAAGAAGATGTTGAAGAAGAAATAATGTTGAATGAATCGGTAACGGACATTACCTCTTCTTTGAAGTGCATCTTTGAGACCTCCTCTCAGGATACTAAAATTGGTCGTTGAAGAAGACCAGGACCTATAGGATGATTCTAGGGAAGTGTATAAGAGATGTTTTCTGGGTCTGGCCGATCTTGAAGGCTCAATGTGGTGTGAGGAAGAGAGGGAGTATGTTCCCTTTTATAAGTTAGGAGAGCGGCACCTTTGGAAAAACTAAAAATATTATTTTATTATAAACTCGTATTCGGTTTTTAATATCGGAAAATTGATTTATTTCAGAGATAAGGTTTGAATGGGTCGAAATACTCTCATCCAATAGAATTTATACAAGTTTAGGGTTCTATTTTAACCTTATCATTTAGACTTAACTTTATGTTAAATAATTTTACTTTTACCGTGTCTTTCTATTTTCTTACACTATAAGGTTAATAAACATACTATAAAAAGACAAAAGAACCCAAAGTTGTTTATTATTAATATATATAACCTTATATAAGTAATTTGGACGATCCTTAGATTTTTAGAAATAAAATAACAATTAATAATATAATATTTGTTTTAAAACTTAATTTATGTCCATTTTGACACTATTTGGTAATTGATTTTTGTGAAAATCATAACAGAAATATTTGTTCTAAAAAAGTTAGTTAAATCAATAATAACATGTCATATTAACATATAAAATTATTTTAATTCATAAAAAGTCTCAAATTAAATTTATTTGTGTATCTATAACATCAATTATGTCAATGTTTCATTAATAAGATAATTACTGCATCATCATTGTGCCATAAATAAATTAAATTATATATTTTCTAAAAATTAAAAATAAAATACCATTCTGTAGGAAAGAGTTTTAAATTTATAATGAATATTTATATTCTAATTTATCTTATGTATAACCCTATATTAAAAATGATTTAGTTATTAATCTTTGATTTTAACTATTTGAACCCTTCTTTAAATAAATTAATAGTAAATGTCCTAATCTGCCAAGTGGGCCTAAATGGTCATATTTTATTCCTAAGGTTGTTTTTGGTTGAATTACACATATAAAATATAATTAGGACATGTGTTAGGGTAATAATAATATAATTCTTACCCTTAATTACACTATTTTTACTTTTAACTGTGGTAAAAAAAGTAAAAATTTACTATTCACCAAAAATTATTTTCATCTCATTGAACCACATTTTACTGACTTGCATCAATCGTGTCTCTCGGATTTTTGAAATTCCACTCACAGAAGCGGTAAAAACATTTTTAAGTAAATTTGCATAATCTCCTAGTAGGTGGGTAGAAGACGGTGAAAAGTTCGATAAAATTTTTATATATCTAAAATTATTATAAAATTACTCCAATGAATTAATTTGAACTTATATAGGTATTATGTATCAATTTTGAACTAAAATAAATTTATATAAAATAAATAATTATTTAAATAAAAAGTTGGTTTTTAAATAGTAACCATGTGTTTTCACTATTCATCAAAAATTGAAAGTTTTCAGAAAAATACCAAATATTCACCCTAGGCTAATTTCAATATTATGAATCCAAAAATGAAGACCATTTTGAAAGATGAAATTTACAAAAATTTCAAAATGTGGTTATTACTATTCATAACGGCTAGTTTTAATAATATTTTGATAGCATATCATTGTTTAGTGAAACTCGGTATTGCGTACGATGCAAGCTATCGAGGTGGGTCATGATTGCAAGTAAAGAAAGAAAAGATAGTGTTGTGTGTAGTGAAATATTCCTTTTATGATTTATATAACATGAAAACAAAATATTTCTCATAAAATTCTCGGGTGTTACATGATTATAATGTCCTAATTCTCTAAAACTCTAAACCTAAAATATCCACAATGTTAATTCTTGATCTAAATAAATATTATTTATCGTTTAAGGACATTTCCTCAAATTATTTGTTCAACATTCATGATTTTTTTCATTTATGTCCTTTTCAACCATGAAATGGTGCATTTATCTCAATCATTCAAGTTTCCTCCATCACCTCTACAAAAGGGAAATGATGCTACATATGCTCAATTATTGATTCCAACAAAATGTTTTCATAGTAAAGTCATTTTCCATGGAATTAATGTATTGTTTCATATGATATTTAATTTATTTCTTATTATTATAAAACACATAATAATGTTTTTCTTATAAAGGTGGATTATTTTGTTTATGTTGTGGGTAAACAGTCCATCTTCCATTCTCTTTTTCTATTAAATCATATTCACCACTATATTGGGGTATTTATCACTTTCTTTCATGTAACCTCCACTACATTTTTATGAATAAAAATAATGTTGAATCTTCGCAATTACAAAGGTAATCATGATGTTTTAACTGTAAATAAATTCTCTATATAAATAATGTATTGTTTCATATGTATGTATAGTTTACTCAGAGAAAAATTATTTTATGATACATGTCTATTATTTTGTTCAAGATTGGGTTCCAGATATATCATTATTTTATTTATGAAAAGAACATCCACAAGATTCATCTTTCACAAAACCTTTCTCACCTATAGTTTTAACAATTATCACATTTATTTAGGTTCCTTTCATTACTCAATAACAGATGTAATCTTTATGTTTTCATAGTAAAATCATTCCACATAGAATTGATTAATTATTTGATAATTAGTTTTAATTTATTTCTTTATAGTATTATTCATTAAAACTATTTTCTTATATAGGTGAATTATTTTATTCGAGTTGAGGTGGATCATTTGAGACTACTCAGTAATGATTGTAGTTCGACAATGAATGTCAATGAGAATCAAGGAAACATTGATAGTACTGATTGTTTTTAAATGTGTGTAGTAATTTAAATTTATGTAATTATTTAATCCAATGTTTGTAAATATTATAATATAGTTTATTTTGTGGTATTTGTGTGGTAAATTTTATTTTGGTTAAATTATTTAGGTGGAGTTGATTTTATTGATATTTGATGTGTTTTTTGTTTGTTTCTAGGGCTGTAGTGTGCCATTACAGCACACTATAGCGGTTATACAATGTAATATAACAAAATACTATAGTATGAACAATTATGAGTTCATTTAAAGGAACTGAAAGAAAAGATTTTCTGGAAATTCAGAAAGAGTTCATAAATAGTTATTTTAGTGTCACTAAATTAAATAGTAGAGAAATGGGTATTTTAATAGCTCTTTTTAGTGATGATAAATAAATCCTTTATGAAATACTTTTTAGTGATTATTAATGTTCTTGTCCTTTAACATCGATCAAGATATCGGTGATTTTATAGCACAGATAACGGCCATTACTAGAACATTTAAAGGCCTAATTTATACTAGTGTTTGTAATTTATGACGTAAGTTATATTCACTTATGAATATATATAAGATCTATAATTGTAGGGAGATGATTTTTTCGAATTGAAAATTCTTTTGGACGATATTTGGACTGATGAAGATGAAGAAGTTCGTATTCAGATGGTTTTCATATAGGGCTAGATCATTAGACTAGGAATTAGAATAGGATATCTATAATGTGTATGAGGTAGTTTATATTTGTTTCATAGATATTATATTATTTATATTATTCTATTGGGAAATAAAATTATAAGATCACAGTGGGAAGAAGACTATGTATCACCACAATGTCTAGATAAGTTCATACCCAAAGGTAGGTAAGAATGTAAATAATTATTTGGAATAAAATACTTGTGAAATTCGACAAGGCTATATAGTAACTTTTTTTGAAACATCTAGAGAAATTTTTTAAAATGATACAAAAAAATTCATTACATAATATCAAGTTCCTTGAAGAAAATGAAGTATTTTAGTTATCATAGTGATGCATAAGTGTAATGGAATATCATACATTTTGTATCTACCAAAAGTATTTTTTTTATTGTATTTTGTGGTGTTTGATTGTTTACAATTCATATGAAAGACGTAGATACTCTTGTTTGGATGTTAACCATGTACATTATTTTCTTCCTATGTATGTTGGATTGTTTTGTTTTGAATAGGGAATGAAATAGGAAATAGAAGGTGAATTCGGGTTCATGGAAAGAAACATGAAAGAAATAGATATCAGTAACACTCCCCCTCACATTATCTGTGATACTTAGATACTGGTTTGGCAATTATATTTGATCATTGGAGATTCTCAATAGGAATCATAGAACATGATCACATTTATTTGAAGATATTTTATTAAATATGATTTAATAAGTACTCAAGATGAATAAACAAGACCATTCAAACAAGCATATGAATCTATGTATTATTCTAAGTATTTTTACATTGAAATAAATCCATTCATAAAAATTCAACTAAATTTATAGAATATATAATTCTATTTATGATGGGTCTATAGAATGATAAATTAGAGATGAAATCCAAAAACAAATAAATATATGATTCATTGGGCCATGTCATTTAAAAATTTATAACTCTCAATAAATTCATAACAGAAAAAGAAAAATTATTCTAACATTACAATGAAAAATACGAGATATTATAAATATAATTTCAAGGGTTAGTATGGGAGAAATATTGTAACACCTGGATGTTTTTATAAAATATTTATTATAAGTAATTATAATTATTCAGTAGGTTTCATTACTTATAATCATGATTTTATATGAACTACGAGATTCCAATAGTATGAAATTACCATTATAGCATGGCCATTAGGTTTATAGGAATAAGTATTACTAACTTATGAAAATGCATTTTGAATTAATTGGATTCCAAATGTCTATGAAAAATATAAATCAATTAGATATTTATATTTCTGAGATAATTAATATTGGTATTGAAATTAATGAGTAATAAATGTTTTATACTTAGTAAAATATTTTTGATATTCATCAAATTGATATTTTAGTCAGATGGTATGAATAAATCCTATTTTATGTATAAAAAACAATATTTTTTAAGTGTAATTTTAAACCACTGTGTGGAGAACCCCGTTGACATTTTGATATTGACACATTAATAATTTTTATTAAATCGTAAACATGTTCCTTTAAATTAGAATTAAAAATTTACTTGGGATGATTTTTTGAATTTTTTCATATAACATTCACATTCTGATTAATAGTTCAAATGCAAAACATTTATGTGAAAAGACCCTTTTTCATCCAAAATATTTATATGGTTAAATTGTAATATATAATTTTTTTAATCTATAAATATAATATTTATTTTTTCATTCAATATAATATATGTCTTTAGAATTAAATTTACATTGAATTTATATATAAATACATTTCAATATTTTTCAATGATTTAACTTTTAATGAACTATTTCTATCATTCTGACATTGAGATTGATTTGAAATTAATTTATTTAACATCCACAATTTTTAAATTTTAAAAATGTATTCCATATATGGAATCATTGGGTCCAAATTATGTAAATAATTTTAATTTTCTTTTGGACAAATTGAATAGAAACATATGTTATTTTTTATTAATAATGTAAAAGGGTAAAAAAACTAATTATGTGTAAGGATACTATTATAAAATTACACAATCAATTTTATTGATATGATTGTATAATATTTTTTGAACAAAAACATCCTTGGGTCGAAGTGGTATCCATTTGAATCCACATGGATTAATTAGGACATTTAATTTGTTTTATTTGAAGAAGAGTAAAATATGCCTCGCTCAAATTTTAATAGCATAATCATTATTAATATAAGGATATACAAAATATAATTTCAATTATAAGTATTCAATTTAATGGTAATTTTTTATTTATTTATCATGGTAATTTATTTTTTATTTTTCAGAAATATTTAATCACCTTAATATGTAATACATTAATGATGGATAAATTATTTAATTGATGATGAATCAATAATATATCTTTTCTTAAAATTATAATACCCATTTGAAGATCAAAAAACAGGACCAAATCTTATTGGTCGAGTGCATGTTGACCATAATCATATAAGGGTCGTGTTATAGACCATTTGTAGCCATATAAAAGGGATTATTACACATATATTATGATATTTAAAGTGATGTTAAAATTGTCAGATTCATAATTTATGAATGTAGCATTTTAAATATTTTATTTTACAAGATATAATGTTAAATAAAATTATAATTTTGAAATATATTATATTTATATTCATCATAATTTTTTTAATTTTTATTCCTCAAATAAAAATGTTAAATAATTACAGAATTTTTTTGTAGTAATTATTTTATTAAGGGAAATATAAAATAGATTTTATTATATATATTGAAGAAAATATATTTGGGAGAATTCACATATATAATTAATTGCATAGATTACCTTTCCCACCTAGGAATATTATAATTTTTTTGTTTGATGTTATCAAGTTATATAAAAATTTATAAAAATCAACAAATGGAATAGTGTCATACATGATTATATTTATTTTTATGAAAATAATGCTCTATTAAATTATTTATATATCATTAAATTTTTTTTAAAAATATATAATAATTGTGATATAGTATAAAATTATCTAAATTTGTTATTTATGATCTATTTTACATAAAATAATTAAATATTGGACCATTTAATATTGAATTATTTTTTAGAATTGATAAACATTAAATAAAATAATTATGTGTTAATTAAAAATATAATGTTTAAATTGGTATAAATAGTTAATAAAATTTATAGGTGTATGATATTTCAACCCTATATAATCTAATATTCTAAATTGGGACATTTGAGATGTTTTTTTGTAGAATTTGATTTTATTATAATTTATTATTTATGGAGTTCCAAAAGTGCCCCAAACCTAAATTATAAAATAAATCCTCCTCCCTCACCACTTAACATCACATTGAGGCTTAATGTTTGGCCATAACTTTTATTTTACCTTATCATTATCCAAATTTACATTCTAGAGGTATTGGAAAACTTCAAAGTATAACCCTAGTCCTATATGATGATATTTAGAGGAAGCACGTCGAGGAAGAGTTATTATTTTCTATAGATTCATTCAATATTCATTCTTTTACTACGCCCTCTTCATTATTTGTTTTATTATAAAGTAATATAATCACTATCCATCATATATTTATATATTATTATAATTATGAAAATCCATATTTCACCTACTATCCATCATTTTTAAAATGAAATTGCCACACGTGTATATATATGACTTACCGTCTCCACGTCGTGCTGTAATATGTTTTTCACTACCACATTACATAGATGAGTATAATAAGTGAATTCATAAGTATATATTATTATTATAAAATTATTAATATTTTTAAATATTATACTCTATTAACTTCTATATCATTCCAGCATTATGGGAATGATATCATTGATCGTGCATACGTACGACGTAACATCTCTACGATGAGATTTGATTCATTCAACATGATCTTCAATAAAAAATAACTATATAAATGAATGTAATGAATAGATATTCTATATATTGTAATAATACCATTGTTAAAATGGTATAACTATAACCATTGAAGTGGAACATTAAATTATCTGATAAAACATGCATTAGAAGATAAAGCAGTTCATATCTGAATAACATGTAATAATGAAATGACACTAACAAATATACGATAATATGATCATATATGCTATCATAATAATTAATATGAAGTATTAAAATGCCAATAAATTTATTTAAATCATTATAAATTAGTTTTTAATACATACAATGCATATCAGACATAAGGAAAGCGATAATTTTTCAATCTCATTATTATCCTAGATTGTTTATTCGTAAGTATTTACAATAGCTCATTTATCATCCACGACTATGTTTCATAAATATGTAATATTATTTCAATTACTCTACATTTTTTAAATTCAATTTTACCCATCAGTTATTTTTTATTTAATGGTATGCAGGGAATCTTCTTTCGTTTATAGTATGATGTACTTTGGGACTTTGTTGGGAAATGTATGAGAAGAATGTTATTTTTAACTTATATGGAATCAAATGATTACTTTCTATTATAACTCCATATTTCCATGATTATTCCTTTACATGAATTCAGATGTATTTTAAATTAAATTCCATTCTTTCAAAATTCCATTACATTTTTATAAAAGAACAGTTTTTGAGTAGGAAAGGTTATTTTCCTCCAAAATGTATTTAATTTGTTTTATCAAAATTATTATTCATCCAAGTTGAAATTATTGAAAAACGGGTATATTTATATCATAGTTATTATAATTATTTTAGTCGTTTTATGATGAAATATTTTTTATGACCTCCATTTTTGTAATGCACTGGTTTCGTGTGCTCCACAACAGTGTCTCATACCCAGTTGGTCATATGGGATCAAATGCTTTTAACCCAGATCTAGAAGCTTCCAACTAGAAGCGAGGGACATTTGTGTGGTGGGGGGGATATGCCCTTATAGGTAGAGTAAGATAGTAGGGAAAAAAGTAAACAATATCTGAAGTAGTAATAATATACAAGAAGATAAAAAGTGGAAGTATACCCTTATATGTAGAGTAATATAGTAGGAAAAAAAAGTAAATAATAGCTGAAGTAGTAATAACATACAAGAAGGTAAAAAGTGGAAGACTGATACTACAAACAATTGTAACATAAATATAAATAATTATGCATGTCACAAGTATCTAAGATAGAAGAAAAACAAGTCGCAATGCGGGAAATACTATACTAAAACTAATGTAATGAAAATAGAAATCAAATCCAATGTTAACGAAATCCTTATCTTGTTCCATTGCACTCCATCTTCAACAACAATCAAGAACCTGATGTAGAAGGGTTCTTTCCATTATCTATACCAGCAACCATATAATATAATTGGGTCCAAAAGAAAGACCCAAACCGATTGTGAGAGGAATAACAGTAGGTTACCACCACAAGATATGTTCCTAACTATCAGTGAGTATATATATCATGTTATAATGGAAATGCGGCAACGAAACTATGAGTACACAAAACCAAGCAACCATGCATTTTCAATTTACATTATTTAGCATTTAAGGATCATCATTTAATCAAGTTATTATCACAATAGGTATCTAAGATGAATAACTAAGAGGACCAAATCCATGATTGTGCATTGGCTTGGAAGATTCATCAAACACTTTAAAAAATTTACATTAACACTCTTGGTAGCTCACATAGTCTAAACCCTCTAACCATGTAATGAAAATAATAGAAAAGACTCTCTAAAGAAGCACTCATCGTCAATTCCCCAGATGGTATTTCCACCATATCTACAAACTCTGTAGGGAATAACTCAACGT
This sequence comes from Viscum album, assembly GCA_963277665.1. Taxonomy (NCBI): domain Eukaryota; kingdom Viridiplantae; phylum Streptophyta; class Magnoliopsida; order Santalales; family Viscaceae; genus Viscum; species Viscum album. The sequence continues at coordinate 1,559,975,976 of OY728151.1, read as the reverse complement.
CAAATCCCCCTATGAACTCGTAATTTAAAATAATAAAACATTGAGGTAGAACTCACCGTCAATCTGCCATGTGGTATTGTAGAGTGAAATATAACATACACTCTATGGAAGTACTAAACATCATTTCCCCATATGGCCTAACTAAACCAGGTTCTCACAACCATTTTCAATTCAATCGTTCATATAAGATATCAAGAATACCAAATTTAACTAGATTACTACATGGGTGAATAATTCTAATGCAAATCACATGCTTGTAACAAGCCGCATGATACAATTAGTTCCATCCTATAATGAAAGTAAAAAAACGTGGTAATCATAATAGGAACCCTAGATCAAATAGTTGTACACATTCAAACAAGGAGACAAACTATAGGGGTGATCCATAGACATGAAATTTCACATAATTCCTCAATAATAAACCCTTAGTCTAATATTAAATCTACTGTAGAAAAAAAGGGTTTAATTTCCTTAACCCTAAATACCTGAAACAAGTATAATCAGCGCTTTGTAAAATAATCTATAATTGAAACAACAAAACGCATCAAACCACCTACCTCGACATTTTACAATCGATATAGTGTAACCTTATCCTTTGAATCACTTTAGAACACCATAGATCTACAAAAACACAAAAAATGATCAACATTTAATATCTCATGAAAGAAGAGGAATTAGGAGGAGAGGATATTGAAGAAAGAAGAACTCAACGAGGTGATTCCATGGAAACCAATGAGATTTTATTCGGAGAATAGATTTTGGATCTATGGCTCAGAGAATAATAATTTCTCTTGGTCACTATTGGATGATCCTAGACCAAAAGAAGATTTTTTATAGGATTAGACGCGACCCTCGTCCGATTAGTGAAATAAATTAAAAAGCACATGGCGAGTTCATTTAATGTACACGCTATGTACATGACTCAACCGACCCCCAATTTAGGTTTCTCTATGTCACCGTACACAGCCATTTACTCTGCCGTTATGTGGCAAGTACACAGCTACATGCGGTAACTGGGTACACGACCTATACTCCAAAGTACACGCCGTGTACATATAAAATTTCTAAAAACTATCATTTTCTAAAAAACACTTGTAGTCAAGACCTATACATAAAAATATGATCTAGGTTATTACAAACATCCCCCTTAAATAAATTCATCCCATATTTTCCTTGAAATGTTGCTGAAGAAGACTCCTCAAATAACTCCAGCCACCGTGATTGCACATCAGCCTCCCTCTCACAAGTATCGTCATGTACATGCCCATGCTGTTATAGAACCCATACCATATGAATAGACCGACCATGAAGAACATTAGTTCTATGATCATCAATCTTGATAGGATGTTCCTCAAATGATTCATCCACCTCCAATTCAACCTCCTTGGGTTGAAATAAATGATACAGGTCTGAGAAGTAACAATACATCTGAGAAACGTGGAAGACGTTGTGCATAGTCTGTTACCTTTGAGTTAACTACAACCTATAGGAAACCGTTGTGAATCTATTCAAAACTTCAAATATACCAATGTATCATGGTGAATTATTTCCCTATATCCTAATCATACTGTGTCCCAACTTGTTTTGACCCATATGAAAACAGGATCTCCAATCTCAATCTCCAGAGGCCATCTTCACCGATCAACAAAAGACATAGGTTGTGATTGTGATTTATCCATCCTCTTATAAATAAATTCATCCTTCTCTATTGTCTCCTAAAAAATATGAGGACCCATTATAGCTACTTATCTTACCTCCATCCAATATAGTGGTCAACAGAATTTCATACCGTACATAGCCTCATATGGTTCCATTTGAATTGTGGCCTGAAATATATTATTGTAGGAAAACACCACTAAAGTTATGTTCTTATATAAAGAACCTCAAAAATCTCGGACGGATGATCTAATAATATCTTAAAGTACCTAAATCGTGTCCTTTGACTTTCCATATGTATGGGGATGATAGGCTATAGTCATAAGTACCTATGTTCCCAAATCCTTCTATAGCCCTTTCCCGAAAGGAGAATTAAAGAAGGCATCTCGTTCTGTGATGATATAGTTTGTAACCCCATGAAAGTGTACAATCTCTAAAATGTACAACTATTAAATATAACAAAAAATGAAGGTATCCTTGATCGATAGAAAGTGTGAATCCTTGGTGAGTATGCCAATGAAAATCCAAATTCATCATTCCCTCTAGGAATTATCAGTAAACCTACTATGAATTCCATCACCACATCATTCCACATCAACATGGGAATGAGTAACTGTTTTGAAATCCTTACTAATAGATGATCCCCAACCTTCAACTATTGATAGGTGGAACATCTTATCAAAAAACCAGAAACATCTCCCATCATACCTGGACCCCAATACTGACAATGAAAATCTCTATACATCGTGGTGATAGAAGGATGATTTTCCCAAGACGAAGAACGAAAATCCCACATATTATCCTTGTGTATATAGGCTTACATTTACACATACCCATGAAATTGCAAGATCTCATCATCGCCTATGGTCTATCTAGGAGTAGGGTCCTTTCCTAACACACCCTCCTATTGGACTTGGCCTTCAGAATCTCATAGCTTCTTCATTTACAACCATTCTAGTGTAGTAGAAAAATTATCTACAGAAGAAATAAAATTTCTACCCTGTCTATCATGCACCTCCAAATGAATCATAAAGAATAGATCCATAATATTCCACTCACTTGTGACCTCCTAAAATTCCCGTATTTGAGTCCACCCACTCAATGCATCAGCTATTATGTTGCCTTTCCCAAGCGTGCTGGAAAGATAAAATTCAGTAGACTGATGGTTTTCAACCCACGTTCACTATTTCAAATTAATATTGCGATTAGTAAAGATATACATGAGACATTTGTGGTCGGTTAAAACCAAAAGAATTATTTCCCAACAGATAATGTCTCCAACAGTGTAATGCATGCCCAACTATAGCTAACTCGAGATCGTCCATCTGATATTTCCTCTCACATGGCCTCAACTGGAAAGACCCATATGCAAGGTATCCTTCCCCGTTCATAATCACTGCTCCTGGCCCGATAACTGATTAATCATAGTAAACAGTGTAACTATTTTCCATCTCTTGTTAGATAATGATCGTTGCAAAAGTCAATCTCCCTTTCAGCTCTTGAGAGGCTGAATTGAAGGAATCTGTCCACAAATACATCGCACCCTTCATAGTCTGGCTTGTTAGTAGCAGTGATTAGAATGAAGAGTCTTTTATAATGGGTCTTTAGTAACCATCCAGCCCCAGAAAACTCAATAAATCAAAGATGTCCTTCGACTTGTCGCTGAAAACTACAACACTTACTTTCTATAGGATTATTGATACTTCTGAATCTGAGATGACATGGCCCAAAAAGTGAATTTGGTATATCAAAAAATGGAATTTTGATAGAATATCATATAACATATTCTCTCATAATGTACCCAAAATGATCTCAAGAAGGACGGAATGGTTGTGTTGAGTGTAATATTACACAAAGATATCATCAATGAAAACAATCATGAAGGAGTCAAAGTATGGATGGAACCCATGGTTTATCAGTGGCATAAAAACTACAGGAACGTTCCTCAGACCGAATAGAATAACCACATACACATATAGACCATACCTTCTCTAAATAGTTGTAATTGGTATATCTGATGGTCTAACACGCAACGAATGATAACTACATCTGAAGTCAATCTTTGACAACACCTAGAATCCACGATGTTGATAAATGAAATCATCAATCCTTGAAAAGTGATTTCAGTTCTTGGTCATCAATGGGTTCATCTTCTGAAAATCCAAAAAATGTATATGGGTACCATTTGAATTCAATAAAAATAAGATAGGCGAACCCATTGGAGAAACACTGGGTTGGATGAAATCATTTTCCTGTAACTCCTCCAACTACATCATGAGCTCTTGTGACTCTGGTGTAGCCACCCTATAAGGATTAATGGACACTGATGCCACACCTAGAACAAGCTAAATAAGGAATTATAACTCACACTCTAGAGGTAAACTTGAATAGTCATCTGGAAAGACATCTCTGTAATGATACACCATTGGAGGCATGCCAATATGTGAAGTCCCCCGATCATCTAGATACAAACTAGAAATCAGGATTGTAAATCCTCTAAACCATGATTCTCGGGTCCAGATCTGCTTTCCTATACATCAAAACTGCCATTATGTATAAAAGTCCCACCCTATGTCGATGTGAATCTAATCCTACAGTGATAGCAGTCATAAAAGTTCATGAAAAAGACTAACCAGTGCATTCCAATAATGATATCGAATTCAGTCAAATCTGAGACATATACATCGCATAAGAAGTGACACCCTCCAGCATCAAGAGGGAACAACCCTCACTAGTATACACTAGCCAATAAATTCTCCAAGGGAGTGTACATAATCAATATATTATAAAATGTAACGATACAGAGCCCAAGTCTTCCCAAAATAGTAGTATATATAAAAATATGTGAATTTTCTATATTTACAAGAGAAGAACCTAAAAACGGGGCAACTAGAATTGTACCTCAAACTGTTGACGGTACATGATACTTCTCTTTCTATGTTTTGTCCGCTAAAAATGTCTGACTTTTACTGCATCCCTATGACCATACCTGACAACCCTGTGCTGATCCACCCTGCCATCGCTGAAAATGTGTAGACTGATTTCCACGACCACAATCACCTCATCTCCCAGAATGGGCTGAAAACTCCAGTTACCTGACTAATGAGAAACTGGTGGACCTGATCCTAAATGTGGAGTCATAGAAGATCCCCTTTCACCATCTGATGGTTAGGAAAAATGACAAAAATGATGAATATATCCCATATTGCCGCAAGATTGGTAGTCAATTGGGTCTCTTAGGCAATTTGGACATATTTGTCCACTCATCCTACCTAGGTATAATTCCACCTTGATATCTGAATGATTATCCCACTTCTTGGATATCTATATGTAGACTCCCTATGATTCTTCTTAGAATCAGTTGGAAGGGTACCATCTCAAGATGTTGAACCACATTGGCCCACAGCTCTAGAATCCCTCAGGTTGCGCTCGGTGAACAATGTCTTATTATCTATTGAAGATATAGAAGTCAACCTAAATATTTTTACATGATATCATATGTCATTCCCGAGACCACACTCAAGAACTCTCACCAAAAATAACCCATCCTCCTCAGATTGGGTATGAAACACTGCAGCTCTGTGAAATAAGAATAATACTCCATGACTGAGAGTGTACCCTTCTTCAAATTCATGAACCCTCAGGCTCGGTCGGACCTCAAGGTCTCTAAGATGATGTATTAAATGACGGTCCACTGTAACTCATCCCAAGACATATCTCACTGGTGTCCCACTTGTGATATCACATCCCAACATATCTTGGTAGAATCCCGAAGCATGTGTGTAGCAAGATTCACCCTCCACACCGGAGGCATCTCGAGATGCTCGATGATAGAAAAAATATCTTCTAACCATGACTATATATCCTGAGGTACTCCATCATCTTAGATGATGGAAGGATGTTACTGCTAAAAACCCCAAGTCAAATCGTCCATAAATGGGGAATTTTTTGGGGAATCACCAGATGTTCTCCATAAACCTCATGGATCCTACTCGGAACAGCACATCAGCACTAGTGCCGGGTATAATCGATGGTAATAAGACGTGCATGATGAGAGGATCAACATGTAGTCCCCGATCTACTATTTCGGGTGCTTGATCGTTTCCCTATATCTGGTGTACAAGCAGATGACATCTCAATGGCATGACTCTGCAAGGTGAAGCACACACCTCATTTTAAGATTAAAAAGGGATGAAACAAAGAAGTGCAAGAAAAAAATAAGAGAAAGGGAACATTCATGTTTTTCCAAAACATGGATACACAACGTGTATTAACCCTACACGGAATTTCCTCTTATTCTTTTAACATGGCATGTTCCTCTACCAAAATGGTTCATGTAACACCCCTACACACGGCATGTCCATCCTTAGGACACGACTTGTACATGAATTTATCTATACACCTGAAGTTCTTCAACACAACAAAACCACACAGATCTCTCATAGGTAACACTACACATCATGTTCACCATACACACAATGTGTACAACTTATATTCAAACCACTTGTGTCATTTTTCGCACATTTGGACAAACGGTCGATTGTACATGGCATGCAAGAACGAGAGATGATGTGTGCAACCTATGTTTCATCTACCCGTGTTGTTGGTTTCACGACTGGATACACGACCCATACCACACAGCATGTACTGCTTGTACATGTCATGTTCCAGCAAACATTTATCAACCCCATGTCTCTTATTAAATAGTTAGTCACACGGTTATGAACTACACACTGTGTACTCAAAGAACACATTGTGTACATAAGAAAAGTTGTTTCTTCTAAAACAGAATGACAACTAGAATGTGTTCATAGCACCACACATCGGGTTGTCTAGGATTTCTGATAGTATACCTATAAAACATCTTTATAACCCTTATAAATATAGAATTTTGTCCATGTAATGAAAAATTCCAAACCTCAATAGCCCATACTTCAAAAAATAAATTTTTTTCATCCTTAGTCATATCACAACTAGACAATGTTCAACTATAGTTCATACGTAATCAACAAAATTCTGACAGAAGAGGGCCCATAACATCTCAGGGATCAATGTTTGTGATCTATCCAAATGAAACTATATATATTAGTAATAAAATGTAAAATAAAATCTATTCTATCAAGGCATCTATCACAATGGCATGCATACCTAGTACAAAATCTATCACAACAACATGCAATCAATAAAGCACACTAAATGGCACGATAAGAATGCATGACATGTGATCTCCAGTAAGTGCATATATGATGCATGAGATGGAATACACTCATCTCCCATGGTTACAACATAAATACATACTCAATGATATATATCATAACAACACAAAACATGTGTATCACCCAACGATGAAATAAACTCAATTATTACAATTGAAAACCATAAAAATTTCAATAATCAAGGTAAAAATGAATTTACCTGTACATGGTTTAGCTACTTACATAAAAATATTATTACTGACTACCCATTCCATCCCATCCATGTCTATATGCTCCAAATAGTAAGACAAAAAAGAAAATATCCTATTGTGATACCACTTCGAAACGTCCTGGTTCCGGGTGCCACCCAAAGGTTCCCCATACCCGATTGGTAACCTGGTTTCAAAAGAATTTCCCCAATTTCCAGAGGCTTCCGAAATGTAGCGACGGCCATGGATGTGATAGTAGGGAAACAATTACCTCATAGGTAGAGTAAAAAATGAAATAAAATAGTGACAAATAGTAGAAGAAGTAATACCAAACAAAATGGAAAACAATGGAACACTACTAGGATAAAAACAGCATCATATATATAAATAATGATGCATGTCACAATAATTTAGGAAATTATCCAAACATGTCACAATGCTGCAAATACAATACAACAAACAATGTATTGATGAAGTAAATAAATCCAAAAACATCGCAAGCCTCAGCTTGGTCCCATGCTCTCCGGCTCTAATAGCAATCAAGCACCTGATGTATAAGGGAGCATTCCCTTATTTATCCCTACAACCATATATTATATTTTGGACCAAATACATGACACAAATAGGGTGTGAGAGGAAACCCAGTAGGCCACCACTACAAGATCTATTCCTAAAGTAAATGAGTATAAATAGCAGGTAATTTTTCTAATGCAGCAATGAAACTAGGAGTGAAAAAAGGTACCAACATTATAGTTTCCATATACATTAATTAACATTTAATATTAATTATTTAATCAAGTAAGATTCAAAGAAGTTATATTAGAAGACTACCTAATAGGATTGAATCCAAGAATGTGCTTTGACATGGAAGACACATCAAATACATTAATGAATTTATATTAACCCTATGGGACGCTCACACAGTTTAACCTCTCTGGCCATGTAATGCAATAATTTTAAAGACTCATTGAGGAAGAACTCACTGTAAATCCCCCCTATGGTCATTCCACCATAACTACAAACTATCTTGGGAATCACTCAACATCAGTACCCCATGTGGTCTCGTAACGTAAACTATATACACTCTATGGGATCAATAACCATTTATCCCCCTTGTGGTCTCGTAGCGTGAAATATAACAGACACTCAAATAAAGTAATCAATGTCAATTTCCCCTATGGTCTAACTACACCAGGTTCTCACATCCCTGTGCAATTCAATCATGCAAATAAGATATCAAGCATCCCAATGTAATATCATCTACTACATGGATAAAAACTTCTAATTCATATCACAAGAATGTAACAATTATGAAGAGACAATTAGTTCCATCATATCAAGAAAGACTAAGAAACAAGGTCAACCTCATTGAAACCTGGGCCATGTAACCCTAAACATTCAAAAATGGAAATGCACACATGGGGTGTTCCTTAAAAATAATTTTCTACATAATTACACAACAAGAAACCCATAGTACAACAATAAATCTATGGAAGATAAAATAGAGTTTAATTTACATAACCTGAAATACACAAAACATGGGTAATCAGCATATTGGCATATAAACTGAAGGAAAAAAAATTAATGGAAACAAACCACCTTGCTCGATCTTGTATGATTGATATAGTTGAACCTTGTCTTTCGAATCGACCAAGAACATCATAGATCTAAAAAAACAATAATATTCTTTCAACCTTGAATAAATAACAATAGAAGTGGAATCATGAGGAGAGGATCTAGAAGAACGATGAACCCCCTACGGAAATTCAAATGAAACCAACAGTGTTTGATTCGATGAACAAATGAACGATTGGTGTCTTGGAGAATATTATTCACTCTCAGTCCCTCATGGATGAACCAAGGTCAGATGAAGATTTTTCAAGGGGTTAGATGAGACCATGGTCCGATTAGTAAAATAAATGAAAAGGTAAATGATGTGTTCATTAAATTTACACATTGTTTACAAGCCTCAACCGACCCTAGCTTTAAGTGGTCTCCAGGTCACCTTACCTGGCGATGAACTCAGCCATTACATGGCCAGTACATGGCTACCCATGATAATTGGATACACGACGTTTAATCCAAAGTACATGACGTGGAAATATAAAAATTACAAAATCTACCATTTTATCAACAACACCCGAAATCAGTATCTATACCTGAAAAGAATATTTGGGTTATCACAATTTTTTATATAGATTATGATGGAATGATGTTTAAAAAACAAATTTAATTCTGTGGATTATAATATGGTTTATGTTTTTTTGGAAGATATAAGAATGATTTTATTATGAGATGGTGAGACCTATATCTCCATCCAATTCATTGGGTAATGATTTATATCTGATTTAATATACAAAAATTCAACAGAATGTAAATTCAGTTTAGTAATACAGGGCTGGAATGACATGTAAACCCAGTTAAGTAATGGAATTTGTCCATGATGATGGCTTTGGAAATAAGACTTGACTAATATAAAATGGTTTTATTTGCTTATGTGTAAGCCAAAAAACTTCTTTTCTTATCTTATGGATTTTGGTATTATGTCCAATAGTTATTATGAATTTTATACCATGACATGATATCCTAATATTTCATATGTTGGATTAGACATTAAAATAGTATGTTCCTATATATTATGATTGTAATATTATTTATATTTCCCCTTTTTACCCTTAAAATGCATTTGAGATCACCATTTAATATGTTTCTTTTCCCCAATTGATGAATAAGGTTATTAGTTATGTTATTTAAAAAAAGATTTCAATTAAGAAAAATTAAGAAGTAGACAATGTAAATGTTATATAGACCAGTTTTTTAGGTTTCGTAGTATCTAAAGACACTATAAATATATAGTCTTATCATTTATTTATTATATGGTGTAAAAAATATACATAAAATTTTATGCAAAATAAATTTATGTAATTTATGGGTCATTATAGTTGGTATTAAAATAATGGTATAGTTATCCCTTAGAAACTAGGATGATAAGTCATTATCTATAACCCTAATGTTGTGACTAGATATAGGTTACAATAATAGTGATTTATAAATGAGCATGAATATCATAGGTTAAAAGAAAACGTGTCCCAAATTGTAATATTATTTTTTATTACATGTTTTTCCTGTTTTGATTAGTGTTTCTCACAATATGCTTCTTGTTTTGAGTCAATGGATCGAACTAGAAGGAAGTGCATTATTACATAATGAGACCAGAAATCCAATGAATTTCCTCGAGAGAAACCAAATTTTTTGGGAGATGGAATGAAAAATCATATAGATATGGTCACACAACAATATCAAGTTATGAATCATGCAGGACATCCAAACGAGCAATCGAGGGAGAAATATTCTGTTGAGTCTTTCATGAGGCAGCGCCCAATTTCTTTAAGTGGCTCTTCTTATCCATTAGTGGATAAAAATTTATTAGTACCACTGAAATGATATTTTCATTATAAAATGTTATCAAAATTATAATGTCATCTTATAAGTCCATTATTACAAAGGTCAAGCTAATCAAAGGTTGAATATTTTCTAGAATATGAGGAAAAGTGATGAAATTAAGTTCATTGAATGGGAAGAGTTCCGGAGATTATGTTTTAATAAGTACCTTCATCAAATTCTATGAACAAATATGGAGAAGGTGTTTCTGGATCTTATGAAAAAGCATGATGAATCTGTTAGAACCTACAAAGAAAATTTTACCATGATTGCATGGTATGCTTCAAGATTTATTATCCAAACTGAGATTAAAATTGAATGATTCTTTAGTGGCCTAAAACCAAGAATTCAAATGGAATTATCCATTTGTGACTTTAATAGATATGTGTAAATCATTTGATGTGATCTCTAGGGTTAGATGGAGATTGGAGTAACCCATCAGTCTTATGGTTTTGATAAGAAGAGAAAAATGGAATTCAACGGAATCTCTAAATACCACACATTATCAATGTTGAGTTTTCCATTATGCTCTATCTGTGGAATGGAAAACAAAGTAAACTATCATAAAGGGTCTAGTAAATGGGTTATGTGTGAAAAGGTTGGCAACTCGGTAGTTGAATGCTGAAGTGATTGGAAAAAGATGTCCGATGATGTGAATAGGGAAAAGTATACACATAATTCACCTACTACACATCAATTCTACATGTTAAAGTAAATAGGGAATTATTCCAATCGATGCCATAATACAAGGGTTATTGATGATGATAGACGTAGCAAACTTGTAGTGCCATATGTTTAGTGAAGTCATAATAAATGAATATCAACAATGTGAAGTACTATAATGATGTGGTGAAAGATACACTTACCATCCACTCTAAAATAAAAAATATTTTATTTGATTATGGATCCACTGACTCTTTTATTTCGGAATAATTTTCTATGGGTATCGTCATATCACCTTAACAATTACATATTGAGTTGGCTATAACAACAACTAATGGAATAATGGTCATATCAAAAGTATATAATTTTTTTCAGTTAATGTTGTTTGAAAGTTGTTCATTAAAATATTGTGATCCTTCCAATAGTGTATTTTGATGTGATTCATTCCATGGATTGACATTCTCTATTTGGGGATCATTATAATTACCAAGGAAGGGAAGTCACATTTCATATTCTAGATCAATTTATTATTATCTATTGATGAAAGGGTGAATATAACTGTCTAATAGAAATTCCATCTATATTATGGGTCTTGATTCTTAAAAATTAATTTTATTTATCTCAAATGGTTGTGGGAAACTCATGATTAAGAGTACACCATTTCTATGGGAGTTTAATGATGTCTTTCCAGAGGAATTACCTGGTCTTCCACCAAATCATGATGATGAGTTTTCAATAGAACTCATACCAGGTTCTATTCCTATTTCAAAGACACCATATAAAATGGCCCCAATTATGTTGAATGAATTGAATAAGAAACACTAAGAGAATATTTATAAGGTATTCATATTCCCTAGTGTGTGACCATGGGGATAACCAGTTCTCTTTTTTATGAATAAATATGGCTAAATTTTAATTTTCATTTATTATCGAAAAATTAACAATATATATATCAAGATCATATATCCTCTTCCCCGAATTGATGAATAATTCACCCAATAATTTAGAGCTCAAAACAAATACATGATTGACCTTGGTTTAGTATATCATAAATTAATGGTCAAAAATAGTATATACCAAAAGAAACATTTCGTACACGGTATGATAACTATGAATTTATAGTGATGCATTTTGGTATTACTAATTCCTCTTTTATCATCATTGATCAAATGAATATAATCATTTGAGACTAACATGATTAGTTTTTTTGTAGTAATTATAGATGATATTCATGGTTATTTGAATATCAAGTAAGAACATGAAATCCTATAGAGAATTCTTCTAAATAATCTGAGAAAGGATAAAATTTATGAAAATTTTACCAGATATTAATTTTGGCATCAAAAAGTTTCATTTTTACATCACATAATCTCATGATAATTGATATCTTTGGATCCATAAAATAAAAGACGTTTTTTATGTTTTCTGAGGCAAAAATTTGTAACGTAGATCCGAAGTTTTCTTGGTTTGGGTTGATATTATCAACATTTTTTGAAATGTTTTTATATAATAGTTAATACACTCACCATGTTGTCTCAGAATGAAGTTAAGTCTGTATGAATATAGTAATGTGATGAAAATTTCAATGATCTAAAAAGAAGGTTTTGTAGTGCACCTATGATCATACTTCATTTTAGTTGAGAAATGTTTCAGATTTACAGAGATGCATTCAAGAAGGGGATGTGATGTGTTATCCTGAAAAATGTCATGGTGTTAGCTCTTGCGTCATGACAGTTGAAACTCCATTGGAAAAATTAACAAACTCTTTATTTTTTGTTTGCTGTGGTAATATTTTCAATAATGATATGGAGGAACTATCTTTATGGTGAAAGGTGTGGTATTTTTTCTTATGTAAAATGTTTAAAGTATATTTACACACAAAAGTATCTTAATATTTGATAAACAATGTGGTTGGAGTTGATTAAAAATCTTTACTGCTCAATACATTACAACCCTGTGGGTGAAAACAAGGAGGTAGATGCTTTGTGTCGATAATACCATGCTAGGCTATCCATGATAAGGATAAAAAAAGATCCAATATTTATGGATTTTGAAAGGATGGATAATGATATTTTAATTGATGGGGAGACATCTTATATTTATAAAATGAAGTCTCAACCATCTATTCAAGTTAAGATTAAGGAGGCACAAAATAAATATGAAGAGCTACAATGATGGTGGGAAATGTTCATAAATTAATCCTTGATTCTGATAAAATAATATGGTTCAAGAATCGTGTTTGTATTCCTCCCATATCATAATTTAAGAAGGATGTATGGGATGAGGCTCATAAGTCATCATTATCTATTATCCCTATAAGAACAAATATGTATATGGAGCTAAAAGAGTATTTCTGATGAGATGGCATGAAGAGAGATGTTGTAGAATATTTCTCTTGATTCTTTGTTTTTCATCATGTTAAGGATAAGAGAGACAAGTATAAGGGGATGTTCCAACCATAACCCATACCTAAATTGAAATGGGAAAACATCATTATGGAATTTCTCTTATAATTACCAAAACACCCAATATAATATAATGCAATTGGGGTTACATTTTTTCTCTTTAAATGTTAGCACACATCATTGATATTAGAGAGTATATCTCTCTTGATCATATTTCTTTTATATGAGTAATGAAAAATGGTTAGATTACATAGGGTACCAAATTACATTATATTTGATTAGTATCCAAGGTTTACCATGAGTTTGGGGTGAGGTTTTCAGCATGCTCTGGGTACAGAGTTATGATTCAGCAGTGCTTTTCATACTAAGACAGTCAGTAAGTCATAGAGTAGAATTCAAACTCTAGAAGACTTGTTCATAGCTACCTCTATGAATTTCAAAGGTGCTTGGGATCAACAATGATCTTAGGTATAATTTTATTATAATAATATATTTCACTCTGTGATTTTGATTTCTCCTTAGTAATCCCACTATGTAAATTAGTGCATAACACCAAATTACTAGGAACAAGTTGGGGAAATAAAGCTATTAGGACATCATCTTGTTGAAGAAATGGAAGAAAAGGTTATATCTATTCAACAACACATAATAGAATACCATAGTTGAAAAAAATGTGGTAAAAACTAAAGAAAATGACTATATATTTAAGTGGGTGATAATGTTTTTCTATGAATATCACCCTAAAATAGAGTAATAAGATTTGGAAAAAGGGAAAGTTGTGCCCTGGGTATATCAATCCTTTTGAAATTTGTGATCATTTTGGGAAGGAACCTTACCTATTTTCACAGGCACTGAATCTATATCATGTTCATGTTGTGTTATATGTATCTCCCCTGAGAATGTACATACTTGATCCTTCATATGTACTAAAATCAAAATTAGTACTACTGGAGAAATATCCTTTTTATGAAGAACAACCGATAGAGATTCTGGATCGAATAAAAAAAATTTATATGAAACAAAACCACTCACTTGTTTAATGTTTTATGGAAGAACAACTAATTTTAGGAATATACATGGGAGATTTAGTATAATATGAGAGAGTGGTATCATCATCTATTTGTTTCCATGTGATGAATTTTTAGGGACAAAATTAGTTTAAGGGGGTAGAATGTAACACCCAGATGTTTATATAAAATATTTAATTTAAATACATCTAATTCATCATAAGTTTTCATTTCACACAATAATGAGATTAATGGAACTACAGGATTCCCATAGTATAAAATTACTATTATAGGATTGTTGTTAGTTTTTCAAGAATTTGTATGACTAACTTATGAAAATACATTTTGAAGTCATTGGCTACCAATTGTTTGTAATAAAATTAAATCAATTAGATATTTTTAATTTTTAAAGAATTACTGCTACTTATTAAATTTATGGTAAATATATATGATACATATTTAAAAATAGTTTTTTTTTCATCCAATGGATATTTTAGTCATAAGGTATGCATAAACCCTATTTGATGTATAAAAAATATATTTTTAAAGGGTATTATTACGCCCTATCTTGTACAACCACTTAAAAAATTCGATTTCGACACATTAATAATTTCTATGACAACATATAATTACATTTCTAAATTATTATATAAAAAATTACTTTGGATGAATTCATGATATTTTTCTTATAACATTCAATTTTTGATGAATAGTAACTAAACATTATATTTTTTGTGCAAATATCAATTTTCATCAAAATAATTTATATGGTTAAATTATAATATTTAATGGTTTTAAAGTATAAATATTATATATATTAATCATTAAATATAATTTATGTCCGTGGAATTAATTTTACATTGAATCCATGTGTAAAATCATTTCAATATTTTACAGTGTTTTCACTTTTAAAAATGCATGCTCTCTCATTACTATAATGGGTTTTATTTTAAATTAATTAGTAAAACATCTTGTTTTTAATTTTGAATAATTTATTACATATTTATAATCAATGGGTTGAAATTATGTAATTAAATGTATTTTATTTTTGGGAATTATGAATAGTAACATCAGATATTTTTTATTAATACGGTAAACAGGTAAACTGGGTAATTAAGGGTATGAATACTATTATAAAATTACCCTAACACTTGTCTTAATATCACAGGATTATTGTGATTTTACCTAAATCATCCATGGGTGGAAATGATATCCATTTATATCCACATGTATGAGATTGGGACATGTAATTTATTTTATTTAAAGAAAAGTAAAATATGTCTCACCCAAATTTTAGTTACTAAATAATTAATAATATAATTTTACTTAAGAAAATTTCATTTATAAGTACTCATTTGAAATATCATTTTTTTTAACTATCATGGTAATTATTTTTAATATTTTGTTAATAAATATTTACCTTAATATCTTATACCTTAATGATGCATAAATTATTTAAATAATTAAAAATAATGAATATATATTTTATAAAAATAATAATACCAATTAAAATATCCATACAATTGAAAAAATAATATTGGTAGAGTATATCTCAACCATAATAATCCAAGGGTCAGTTTATGTACCATTTGGGGCCATATATAAGGGATTATGACACTTATATTATTTTATTAAAATTGATGTTAAAATTTTTACCTTAATAATTTATTAAGTATAAATTTATAAATAATAGATTTTACTAAATATAAATTAGACTAAAAGTATTCTTAAGAAACGTAGTATAATTTTGTTCATAAAATTATTTTATTTTAAATATTTATTCAATAAATAGGAAAATTAAATAATTACAAAAAACTATTGTAGATATTATTTTAGTAAGAGAAATATCTAATAAATGTTAATGAAAATATTAATGTAAATATATTTTGGTCCAATGAACATGTATAATGAATTTTATCTATTTCCTAGACTATCGATAAATATTATAAATTTTTTGGTTCAATGTTATTTGGTTATATTAATATTTTTAAAAAGAAATTAATTGAATAGTGTAAAAATTGAAACTATTGATTGTTTATCAAAATAATATTTTATTAAATTAATTAAAAATTCATAAACAAAATAAAAAAATATAATATATATGATATTGTATAAAATGATCTAATTTATTTATTTATGATCTATTTTACATCAAATAAGTAAATATTTCACCGTCTTAATCATGAATTATTTCTCACCCTTGTTAATAATTAAATATAAAAACTAAGTGTGAATTAATGTTATATGGATTAAATTGACATAAATACATGTCCTAAAGTTATGGGACATTTAGATTACAACCCTATCTCATGGAATCTTCAAAATTGGGACATTTTGGATGTTTTCGGGTAGGGATTTATTTTATTATAAATTATTATTTATGGTGTTTCCAAAATTACCCCTCACCTAATTTATAAACAGACACCTCCTCCCTCACCTATTCACTTCAATTTGATCCTTAATGATCATCCATACAATAACATATTTCCTTATAATGTTTCCTATTTAATTTATACAGGTTCTGGTCATCTTTGATGACAAACTCTAGTTCTCTAAGAAGGGATTTAGAGGAAACATATCGATTAAGAGGCAATCTCTTCTACCGATTCATTCAGACATCCCTCTTCTTATACGTCATATATATTTTTAGTTTCATTATAATTTAATATAATTATTATAATTTATATACTTATATGTTATTTAATTATTAAATAACTATATTCTTCCTTCTAACCATCCAACGAAAAATGAAACCACCACGCATAGGAACGTATGACTTATCGTCTCTAAGACATCGTGTAATTTGTTTTTCCCCACTAACTTACATGGATGGGTATAATGATGAAAATATTAAATATTTATGATTATTATTACATGAATATTATTATGGAATATTATACACCATCCACTTAAATTTTATTCACCTATTATGGGAATGATATCATTTTTTGTGTGTACATACGACCTACCGTCTCAATGATTTGATTTGATTATTTCTACCTGATCTTCATTAGAAAATGATTATATTCTTGAATTGAATTAATAAATATGATATATATTATACTAATATCATTCTTTAAATATTATAACTATATCCCAATAAGTGGAACATGATCTTATTTGACAAAACATGCATAAGAACATAAAGAAGTAATTATCCGAATAACGATTGACAATGAGATGTTAGTAACAAACAGATGATAATATGATCATAAATGATATCATAAAAATGAAAATGATTCTGTAATAACTGAATTAAATTATTTATATCATTATGCAGGAGGTTTGGATTCATACAACGGATATCAGATGTAACACCCCAAGCTTCCACGGTATGCATTTTTTTAATAATATAGTAGCATGTGTTGTATGCAAACTCGAGTTCTAACACACTGTGACCTATCAAAGTGGTCGTTATGAATAGTAAAAACAAATTTTTTAAATTATATAAATTTTTTATTTCCTAATGGACTACATTTTTGTATTCGGATTTTTGAAATTAGCCTAATTTGAATTTTGGGTAATTTTCTATGAACTTCCAATTTTGGATGAATAGTAAAAAATACATAAAAACAACTTTTTAAATCAAAATAATTTTTTGTGATAAATTATACTATTGATTGGTTTTAAAGTATATTTAGAATATATTTTTACCATTTATTCTAATGGTGGTCATTAGAATTAATTTCACATTGAAATTGGAAACAAACAATTGCCAATCTTTTGATAGATATTGTTTCCTAAAAACAAACAATTTGTTTTGACAGCGAGAATGTTTTTTAAATTAGTTACTGCAATTTCTTTGTTTATAATTTGGTAAAATGGATTACATATTTCAAATCTGATGTTCCAAATTATGTAATTAAGACTCTTTTTTTTGGACCTTATGAATAGTAACAACGACGATTATCTGTAATTATCATGATTAATTATTAATATGGTAGTTAAGGGTAATGAAACACTAGCATAATAATTTAAAATGACCCCAACATATGTCATAATGCTTTTCTTTGTGTCATGGCCGACCATGGGATTCCTTGTGCCAACTTAGGGACCCTATGGAATTACTTATGAGTGATAGTGACATTTTATCATTTTAATTTTAAAGAAAGGAAAATATAACCAAAGTATGTAACACCTATATAAAAATAATTTAATTTAATTTAAATAAATGATCTATTAGACTAAAAATAGGAATTGGGATCCTAAAAAATATTTACTACATCATGATATTTTATTTATAATTTTTAGACATTAAATAAATAAATTTATTAATGACACCATGATGATGCAGTGATTACCTCATTAATGAACCATTTAAATAAAATGAAAAGATAAAGTAAAATCTAAGACATAAAATAGTATAAAACATATTGTATGTGTGGATTTAGAACTCTAATCACCTTATCATATAAATTTATCATTGTGGTATGTTTAGAATCCGAAAAGCAATTCATAATAAAGTATCATTTCATGACTTTCCAAGAGTACCCCTCATCCCTCTTATAAAAGGCCCCCACCTCTACCACCTTTCCCATATCTCTTAAGCCATAGGTAGAACCAAAAACTGCTCATTTTATCTCTCTGCATCCCTCTCTTCATCACAGAAGCCTTTCAGTTGGCAGAAAACTCTTCAAGAAACCCTTTTGGTTCAAACCAAGAGGAGTTATCCTATTTAAAGGCATTATCTTCTCTTATGTTCTTTTGTTTTATTTAGCTTCTCCAACCCCCTATAATATTTATATTCCTTAAATTCCTAACAAAAGCAGTATATTCAATATAAAAGTATGTTTTTATGAGAATGATTTTATTTACACTTACACACACTCTCGTCTAATGGTTAAAGAACATAGTGTTTCTATGGGTGGCGAATTACTGCCTCACGAAACGATGATTGTTCAATCTTATCTTAAAACATTTCATGGATTCCATTAAGATGTAAATATATTAATATTTGATATATATTATGTTTGTGTTTTCCTTATGCTTCTGTATTTTTCATTTATGTCATACCTTTATGATTTCTATTATGGGTAAACGCAATAAATTCATTTTAGGAAGTGCGGACTACCGCCCCCTCAAAGTGATTTGAATCGTTAATGCCATATGTGGGATGTATAAATAATGGAGTTAATGATATTATATATGATATTATTCTAGAATTATATAATAAATTTATATCATTATGATTTCATTTCATTAAATATGAAATAGAAATGAAAGTTGCGTTCATGCTTACGTACGGCTTACCATCTCCATGAACGGTGCATTTTATTTATTACCTCTAAATGTTATGTAATATTATAAATGAATTTATATATTCGATATATATGAAATATATGATATCTACATCATAAATATAAATTTGGATATAACATATATTTTACCACATGAACATCTTTTAATTATAAGTACTTTATTTTTGACTCAAGTACCAAGTATCTACAAAATGACTGTTATTAAACTAAATTATTAAACAATATTCATAACATGGTTATAAGAGAAATAAAAGGAATAATTAACTTGAAAATGTTTCTTAAGAAAATAGAAATTAACTATAGTTTATTATTCAGGAGATTAAAGAACGATCGAGTCAAGTCGGACACGAGGTAAGGGACTTCGTCTCAATCTTATTTCATTGAGGAATATTTTGTTTTAATACAAGCCATTATTTTATAATGGGTATAAAACCCTTTGAATTTTAAATTAATTAAAAAGGGAATATATTTACACGAATCATATTACTAAACGACAAAAGGAATGTTTTTTTCTTATATAAGCGGCGAAAATGACTTCCCCGTCGCCGTTACCATTATTTGAGTCTCGGCTTCCTCTAAAACCCATAACTTTTTAAAAATGAAAAACAAATACCATGTTTTAATTTTCTTTTATTTTCGTATTGAAAATGGATTTGAATTTTTTTTGATTATATCAATGTGTGGTATCGATATCTTGTGATTGAAATGTAGAAAATGTTATGTTTCCTTTATGCATGTTTTTTGTGATACGATTATGTTATGGTTCTTTGAATTGTTTATGATCTGTTTAAACCTTTTCATATAAGGAATGAATCGGACATAGTAAGTGACGCGTGGAGCCCGGTATAACACCTCGATGCATCAGTAGGTCTCACGAGACAAACTAGTATCTTGGTACAAGGCCTTGACAATATCTTATTTGTAGTCTTGGAACAAGGCCTTGACTATGTGGTTATGATAGTCTGGCATTATGCATTCCATTATTATGGAAGTAGTTATTGATATTCCATGTGAATAAGTAAATGGAATTATTTCATTTTATTTTTTATATATTATTATGAAGTTCTTGTTTAAAAGGCATTTGTTTTAGTTATACATTTACTTAAATATTTATGTTTATTTATGAATGTTTCAACTATATTGTTATCCTTACTGACCATCTAACCTCACACATTTCTACTATTTATTTTTCCCAGGATGTGAAGAAATATTTTATGACTAACCCACAGGACAGTCTAGGGGGATATGAGTGTGGACTATTGAGACTATGTTGTTGTAGTTTTTCACTTTATGATGTAATGTAAGACTTATGAATGTATCTAGTGTTCCCAAGGCTACTAAACTAATCGGTCTTTCGAGACATGATATTTTGTTATCATGCCAATGTTTTGTAATAATTCACTGACTCTGGGTAACATGGGTCGGGGCGTTACAGTTGGTATTAAAGGCAGTTTAATACTAACCTTGGAAGCTAGATTTAGATAAAATCTGATTAGACCACTTAACCCTAAGATAGACTATGAGGATTAGTATTGAAGAACTTCATAGAATCTTGGTATTATAGAGGTTTTGTGAGTTTTCCGAGAAATAAATCTCTATCTGGATATGAGCATGTAGAGGCGTCTCTGGCACAAATTTACCTAGAGGTAATCCCTGAAAACACCGCTTTGAGCAAGACTCGAACGGGAACTGGTGCACGACGACAGGCCTTGTTGCACTCTTGGTTATGACAGTCCTGAGGGATATGCTTAGGATAATTATCATTTTATTTACAAACCATTATTATGGGTTTATGAGTATATACTTCCTCAATGAAAACCTTTTTGTGAGTATGGATTATATCCAAAATATGGTCATTTTATGTTAAGTGTTTTTCAAGATTGTAATTATGTATTTTGATTCATAAACTATTCTAGTTTATGACATTTTTTAGAAATGGAACCTAGTGGAAGGAATTGAAACCATATCAATACACACACTCCATGTACGGATTTCCCTCCTGCTCAAGATAATTATAGTGGAACTGGTGATACAACTGGTGCTGATCAGTTTATCACCATATTGGGACAACTCACTCAGGTTATGAATAATAACCTTACTCATTTGGAGTGTCGTGATCTGCAATGTGGGGGATCAATGATATACCGATTCATGAGGAAACAACCACCAACATGTAATGAGGGTACAAATCCATTAGTAGTTGTGTAGTGGATAAACTTCTTAGAGAAAATATTCCATGCCTTGGGGAGTAGCGAAAGGGAGAAAGTTGTCATGGATGTTTACCGCCTCACTGGAGATGCCGATCAGTGGTGGTCACTAATTGAAAAATAGGAAGATGATGAAGTATAAAATACAGAATGGAGGGAGTTTAAAGAAATTTTCTATGAAAAATACATTCCTCATGACCATCGAGCAGATATAGAAATACAGTTTTTTATTCTGAGGAAAAAAGATAATGAGAATGTTGAAAGTATGAAGCCATCTTTACATGGTTAGCGAGGCATGAAACAAATTATATACGTAACCCAAGGGGTAATATTGATTATTTCATTGATTGTTGAAAACATTTTCTACATCGAGCTATAGTCTCCCAATCTTTCTCAATTTAAAAGGACATTCTCTCCTATTCTATCAAGATAGAGAAGGAATTCTCTAAGTCATATGACAATAAAGTAAAGCATGAGAATAAGAGAACGATGGAGCAAGAGACAAATAAAGGGAAAAATGGAAAGATGGATTTTCCATTATGTAATAATTTTGGGAAGATTGACCCCGGTGCTTGCATAATGGGAATGTGAGTTTGTTACCAATGTGGAGATAAAGGTCACCAGGCCCGCTATTACAAATGAAAGAGAGAGGCTGTCAATGTTGAATGCTATAATTGTAGAAAAATGAGGCATTATGCAAATAAATGTCCTAAGCGTCAGGAGAACATACCTCGGAAAAGGCCAAGGGATCAAGGCCAAGATTATGCTATTACTATATTTGAAGTAGAATAATTAATGTGTTTGTGTTTTGGGCTGAAAGATTACATTTTTGTTATAATAATAATGTGATGTATATAAGGATTGAACAACTGTACTTGTTGTTTTCATAAAGGTTTAAATATGACTAAGGTAATCATATTTTTAGTCTATGACAATAAGAGAAACTTTACTTTGTTTGGGGAATCTGATGTCACAATTGATTTTGGAATTTAGATACCTTTTACAGAGAGTTTGGACAGAGGTATTTTGGATAACTATAATGTTGGGAATGGATTAAGTTGAACATTGAATAGAATTATTTATGGTTAAAACATTTGATATGATTATTTTTCAAATATTATAATTCTATAGTTTAAGGAAAAGGACAACCTACAGGTCGGTCGATAACCCATTGTGTCGGACAAAGCTACAGGATTCAAGCCCACAACAATAGTGTGACAGGCTATTATTACCTACCACTGGCCTACAGGAAGTCCCTGGTTATTTAAAAAAAATTTCTTCATGGTATGTGTTAATATTTGGAATCATATATGATTAGGAAAAATATAATAATTTTGATTTCTATTTTCTTTTTGAGTGAAAGATGAGTTTATTGTATAAATTAGTTGAAGGATGAAATTCTACTTGTCAATTTAGTTATTTAATATCATTTTATTTTATTATATTATAAAATTGAATGACCATTAATTAGAATATCATAATTCATTTAAATATAATGAATTATATTCATTTAATTTTTTAATTAAATAATTTTGTTATTTATTTGAAATGAAATTTTATTATTTCTTGATGGAATTATAGAAATTTGTATAAAAACTTATAAATGAATATAATATTTTAGATCTGTTTTTTTGTTTTTTAATAAGTGGATCATGTATTTAATTTAATAATGTATTATAATTATATTAATAGTAGGTTTAATTATAATTTTTTGAATATAATTGTTCTTTAATTATTCATCTTTTTTTATTATTATTATCAATATATATATTTTTTAATTATTAAATGTGTACAACAAATTTTATAATGTTTTTCTTATCCTTCCAGAAGGATTATAAGTTTCTTATTGCCCTTATGCGATCTTCATTTTACCATTACATGTTTTATGAAAATTTATCATTACATTTATGTAACTATATTATGCCTTTATGCATCTATGATTGTACCCATATGTAGGCAGTTTAATTTTAATCTAACCCCTATGATTTTCATGGATGAATGTTTGTCATACCTTTACACAACACATGTTTTAACATTACACTTGCCATTTAATTTTGATGTTATCCTTACATAAAACTTTTCATTTCATGGCTACCTTTATATGAACTATAAAATTTCAACGTTACATTTATGCATCTTAAATCATCCCCACACACATCCCCTTAAAAATACATTTTTATCATTATAAAAGATAAACAAATTTTCTATTTTTCTATTAGATGTAGAACTCCCATACTTTTGGAGAATAGTAATGGTAATGAATCCTCTATTTTCTAGAAATATGAAAAAGAGATCACATAGTCTATTTTATACCTACCATCATTATATTGGGATTATAGAAAAAAAAATTGAATCGACCACACCAAGAAAATATTAATTGTATGTTATACCTCATAGTTAGTGCGGGACTAATCAATAAATTTTTATGGATGATTCACTGCATGATTTGATGGATTAGTCATTGGATACAATATATGTACTGCATTATAAGAAAACTTGTTCAACCATACACTCAAATATATCAACCCCTTATCAGGGATCTCACGGTGTGATGGCCAACATTGATCATCTTGGATGGGCCATTAGTTTCTAATTTTCTATCTTGTTTAGGAATTATACATATTGTTATTTATAATAACAATTTTGATGAAATGATTAACGATAATTTTTTATAATATTTTTCACAATTTAT
This sequence comes from Viscum album, assembly GCA_963277665.1. NCBI lineage: Eukaryota > Viridiplantae > Streptophyta > Magnoliopsida > Santalales > Viscaceae > Viscum > Viscum album. The sequence continues at coordinate 1,559,951,243 of OY728151.1, read as the reverse complement.
TTAATTCATAAATTCATATAGATTATATAAAAATTAAATGATCAATATTTAAATTCTTTGTCATTAATATTCTATTAAAATATATTCTACATTATTATGGATTTTGATATTTTAATCAACTTTCTGTTTATTCAAATTATTTTATTTATTTTATTTCTTTTTAATATAAATATCTATTATAAAAACAATGTGTTATAAATATGGAATAGAAACTATCATGTGTTTTTAAAGAATAATGAGTTAAAACTAATTATCATGTACAATTTGGTAAATTTTTTAATTACCAGAATATTGAATGATTTTTATAATGATTTTATTTCTTTATTGATTTTAACAACACTCATTTTCTCAAATTATAGGATTACAAGTTTTTTAATGAGTTTAATGTAGGAATTATAGAATTGTAAAATTATTATTTGAATACACATGATGATTATACATGTAAAAACATGATTTCCTATTTTTTACTATTTCTAACAACTCAATATTATTTTTGAGTTTAGGAATATCCTAAATTAAAATAACTATGTGTTTGAGCTAAAACACCATTGATTTGTTTTCTGTACATAAATATCAAAAAATGATGTTGAAAAATAATATTCTTGAAACTAAACTAACATCTTGTGTCACTACATTTACATTAATGTGATCATGAAATAGATTCAAACGTTCATTCATTGTATAAAAATGGATCAATGATCCATGACTTACATCAGACACCTCGCCTTATTCTCTTTACTAAAGGAAATTATGTTCTATTTTTTTATGTGTGATATTTTACAATATATTTCTGTAAATGAAATCATTTATTTATGATTTTCCCAATCAAATTAATGTGTGTAATTGGTTATTCTATAAAAAAGGAAGGTTCTTGGTTTGTGAGTATTGAAAAAAAGTCTGTTCTAAAAATTTTGTGAATCTTATAAGAATTTTGGTTCATTGTGCTTCTGGATATTGTAAAACATAGGATCTTTAAATAGGTTACCACACCATAAAATGTGATGTGTCTATGTGGGCAACGTTATACTATCCAAGTAGAAAATATTTATGAGTATAATATGACCTTGGTTATTTAAACTACGATTAAAAATATAATATTGATATTTTATTTATAATGACTAGACCTTTTAACACTAAACTACGGTATTAATTGATCAACACCCATATCATTAATATAAATTATTTCATGATATATTAAAAAAAACATGATTAGTATAACATATAATATCATGATGCCTAATGTATTTTGATGGTTAGGTACATATCACATCAGCACAACACATGGACACAAAGTCATTACTCAAAAAAAATCATAACATTATTTTAAACTATATTACTCTAATAATTGAATCAGAAATGCTAAGGAAATGGATAAAAAGGATAAATTAAAAAATACCTATAAATAAATTAATATAATAACCTATTGAATGTAATGATTTTTTTCAATAGGTATTTTCAAGGGACATAAAAAGAGGAAAAATCATAACAATTAATTATTAGGTATGATACAACATGATGGAATATAGGTAACATGGGAATGTGGAAACAACATTAAACCTGACATCATAAACATTTGAGAAGTATAACCACCATGAAACCATGAAATGGAGAAAAAATCCCCGTAATAATTTTTTTTACTAACCATTCAAATGGAATACATCATATGATACTAAATCATCTCCAAGTTCTTTGGAGAACTATATATTTCTAGGTGTCATCATCACTTTCATATAATGTAATTGCATAAGTGTGTCACATATATCATTCAAACCATGACCATATTTCATCAAATTTAATCACTTGATTATGGATTGTGGAATATGTATGTTTAATTAAAAAACAATACAAGGATATGTGTGCCTTAGTGAGTACCACTAGGTGGAAATGGGATAGTATTCAAAAAAAAAATTCATGGAAAAACCACTGGATAATTTAAGCTGCATAAGGAGGTATATAATGAACAATATGAGTGCTTAATGAGAGTTAATGGGGTATCTAATTTATTTTTAATAAAAAGGGAAGTATGATATATGTGTAAAATCACATACCATCTATATGAATTGTTGTAAAACAATTAAATACATAAAGAATGTGGTTGAATAAATTAAAGAATGAGATGACCTCTTACCTCTATAAGGTCTTCTCAAAAGCATGGAAGGATATTCTTGTGATATTAGGGAACCTTGGGAGGGAACTAGAGAAGAAGGGGAATTGTATAGCTATTCATTAATGATTTTTGTGAGTATTAAGTTGACATTAGGTTGGATTATATTTTAAAAGGTAGGGGAGTTCTTTATAATTTTTCAAACCTAGGTTTTGGACTCTATAAAATAATGTAATCAAAAACTCAAACATTTCCATGTTTTTCTCACATTGTTTCTCCAATAGTGGAATACATTTTATTATTTTATAATTCCATTACAATAAGATATTAATATAAAAACCTCTGTGATATGAAATGATTCATGTTTATAATGAATTGATTTCAAATCATTAAAATATAATATACGTTTTGGAGGATTCATAACGTGTTTATTCAATTTATAAAATATTCTAAAAAATTATTTAATAGTTAATATATTTATTTACCCATGGAACCTAAAATGTATCCTATTAAATAAGTGTTGGGTCAATATGAAATGATAATATATACCATATACATAAACCATATTTAATGTTTACTTGAAAATTAGAATGTCTAAAAAAATATGAACAATTCACTGTTGTATATTTTTTAATTTCTTATTACAAAATAACTACCTATTTTATCAAAATAATCATTTAAAAATTATAAATTGTATTTTACAATAAAAATAACCATATATTGTAAAATAATATTTTTTTCATAATAATTGAATTCTTACTCATATAAATATAACATTTTCACTTCTTAAAATTATATGATCATTTATAATTCATATAGACTATTTAGTAAAAATAAATAATTATAATATAATTGATTTCAATAATTCCTTAATTAATCAAATGGAATGTCTTATTTAAAATTGAATATTTCCCCAAAATTTTATTTGATTTTTCATATTAAAATATATTTTTTATCAAACAAAATATTTAATAATTTAATATTTCCAAAAAAATTTATATATATAATTATTGATTTAATGAAAATATAACATACATATTCCTATTATTTGTGTTGTTATACACGAATATTTATTACACCAGTGAACTCTTTAAGGGTAATGTGTGAAACATTGTGATTCTTGTGAAGTTTTTCGGTCAACATGGTTTGGATGATGCTCTAAATGAGATGGAACATCTATTGTAAATGATTTCACTAAAGCTTTTGAGATTAGATATTATCATGTGATTGGTCGAGGGAAAATCACAGTGGTTCTATCTCCCTTATAAGCTCTAATAAATGGATTCGTATGGTTTGAATCTACTGGCTGAGGGCATCAATTTTTTTATGTTAATAGGAATTTATAATAATGCATTATATATACTAATCCTTTGATCAAAATTCAACATCTATATTATCACAATTTATAATTCCTAGTGGTCTTTTAAATATGATATAATATACCTTATAACGATAGAATATAACCAATGTAGTGCATGAATATTCTATATTTACAATACATAAATAATAAACATATTCATTTAGAAAGGTAATTTAATGTATAAATGTTCAGGTAATTACAATATTTCCCCCTTCCTAAATTTCTTCTTTGAAATTTTCATTTCATTCATAAAAACATATGAGGTATCTTCTATTTTGTCACCTCTTCTAGTTCCCACGTTGCTACATCGAATTTGTGGTTCCACCACAATTCAAGGACAAGTTGAATTGACTACTTTCATTGAATTTTTTTCTATATGGTAGAAAATATTTACAAGATTCTCTACATATGGATGATAATTCTCTAATGGTAACAATTCTGTATTTAGTACTTGTTATTTTTCTTCTATATACTTACTCATGTGGGATATTTGGAACATATCATGTAAATTATACATCTTAGGTCAGAGTTGTAGTCAATATGCCACTTCAGTGATGCAATATATTATCTGAAAGGATAAGATTTATTTTTGACCAAGCATCCTCTTCTCCCCAGAAATCATTAATTTAATACATTAATATATATGAAGAGAAATGATCCCAACAACCTTAAAATCCAAGGCTCATTAATGATTTCATGTATATATTTCATGTTGTCTTTTGTGGAATCCATGAGTCATTGAATGGTTTGAACCTTCACTATAATACCATGTATAACATCAGGTCCCATAATATTCAATTATCCAAATTCATCCCATCATGTCGGAGTTCAAAAAATATTCCCATAAAGAGCCTCATAATGTCATGAACAGAATCTGGTCACCGCCAAAACTGGCACCAAACCCATCATGTGACACTTCCTGAAGGGCGTTACCTATCCCCACTGGATGGAATAAGTGCTCGGGTATCATTTATCTTGTTTTGGAAATGATTTACCCGAATATGTATACATAAACACCAAAAATATTTGATAAAATGAATCTGAAAAATTCATACAACAAGGTTTATACAATAATCCAGAACTGAATACATAAGTTCAAATTCAATACAAAAGGTCCAATGAAACAATGAAATAGAAAAAAAATCCCCATGGACTCCACATGATAAGGTGTCATCACCCCCAAGACGTCTCCATAACTCCGCCCCAATGATGGGGACTAACACCATGAACCACCATCAACCTTAGCCATTCCATTACCTAAGTCAAACATAAACTAGTATAATTACACCCAAGGGGAGTACGTATAGTGTGATAATAATCCCTATAGGATACCACCCAATGATTCCATATAGCATGCAATATATTGTAAAAATGTAAGCAGTTTTAATATGCAATGAAAATCAGAGATAAAATCGAAGAAATGAAACATTCAATTCAAAAAAAATTCAAGATAAAGTTTTCAAAATGTTCACAAATTTAAATAGACATATTAGATACTTTACAGTAAATCCAAAACAAACCCAATACATGGTAAAATACCACAAACACAATGAGCAACAAAATCAAGAACACCCCTAGGCACAATATAGTCTCGGGCCCCATGTACCTCATACCTCGGTGTAAAGTAACTATAGTAAAATCCATTCTTGTGCATGAGCCACTAGTAGGGAACATACCCATAACCAAGTGGTCCCCAAACATAATCTACATAGTTAAGATACCATTGTCTATATCCAAATTCTATGTGAAACATGGACCAAACCCATCTTTTCCACTAGCCGTACTAGTACACATCCGCCCATCCTAGGTACTCGGGATTCCCCCTTTGTGATCAAACAATTTCGGAATGATACATATATCCATTGTCATATAAAACACCACTAATGGTCACATATAATCAGTACAGTATCTACACACATTTTATACCATTTAAAACACACAACAATACACTTTGGCTTTCAATAAAACAACTTTTCCAAATCATTATTTGTTTTCCACCCAAAACTCTTTGAAAACCTAAGATTAAAACCATATTCATAATCATATTTATCAATACAGAATCCAAAACACACTAAAAAATTCTTTATACTCATTTCATGATTTATAAAACAATCCCAATAATCATCTCATAGAATACCCATGTAAAACACCCAATTCAACACCAAATTGGTACTCAAAATCCATTTTTCATAACAAACGTCACCCAAAACCAATTTCTCCGAAACAAACAAAGAATAATAACATTTAAAACATCATTATAAACTATAATAATGTTCAATAAGGTCAACTAAATAATTAAAAGGAATCCCTTAATTCACCAATAATAAATTTATTTAAAAAATGTAAGGCCCCGACCCTAATTACCTAGAGTTGGTGCATTATTACATAACATTGGCATGATCACAAGAAAGATCAAATCTCGAAAGACTGATTGGTTTATTAGCCTTGGAAACACTAGATATATTCATAAGTTTTACATTACATCATAAAATGAAAAACTACTACAACAACATAATGTCTCCACAGTCCACACTATTATCCCCTCCTAATATCCCTGCAGTTCATTCATAACATACTTCTTCACATCCTTGGGAAAATAAAACATAGATAAGGTGTGAGCTCAAATGCCCAGTAAGGATAACAATATAGCGGAACATTCAAAATAAGCATAAACATTAAAGGCAATGCATTACTAAAACAAAAGCCTTTTAAACTTGAACTTCAACATAATATGGCAAAAGTAAAATGAAATAATGCCATTTATTTGTTCACGTGGATATTCTACTAATCGAATAATCACATGAAATATCAATAACCACTTTCATAATGTTGGAATGCATAATGCTAAACTTTAATTTATTTTCAAGGCCTCGTCCCAAGACCTTGGGGCTAACTGTAACCGGAACCCAACCCAGAGTGCCTCTAATAACCGGACACCAACCCGAAGTGCCTCTAATAACCAGACACCAACCCAGAGTGCCTCTAATAACCGGAGACCAAACCGGAGGGCTTACTTTTACCAGTCCCCAACCTGGAGGGCTTACTTTAACGAGTCCCCAACCTGGAGGGCTTACTTTAACCAGTCCCCAACCTGGAACATACTTGTCCAACACATTCATATGAAGTAAAGGTTGAAATATAACATAAACATTCTTATTGTAACTAGTATATGAAATGTCAATAATTTCACCGTAAACTATGAATGGTATAAAAATAGCACATCCACAGTCAAACATATCACAAAACCTTCAATACAATATAGAAGTTTTGTATCATAATAAATCAACTTCAAATAAGCGTAAAATCCGTCAAAGGATGTTGACATAGATGAAATCAAAACACTTTTTAGAGAAATATCTCTTCCTATTTTTGAAATCATTTAAGAGCCATATAAAATAAAACATTTTCTTGAAAATATTCTTATAAGCTTGTAAGGTAAGCTTTGACGATTTTATAACGGCGGAAAATAACCGCACCCGCCGTATAAGTTAAAAAAAACATTCTTATCTTAATTCTGTCGAAAAGGTTAAAAAGCACCTTGTTTGGAAAACGACGGAAAGATTAACTTATAAACCTCTTATAAAAAGTCAAACAAGGGTGTAAATGACTTTAACCCATATTATTTTAAATATTAAACATGTTTTGAAATACATTTTGAAGAAACATGGACGTGGATGATAATGAGGTCCCAGTATATTATTACGTATAAACAACCTCAGATAATGAAGAGATTGTGAAATAACCCTTACCAATTTGGTAACTTATGAAACATACAACCCATGAAAGAGGTATCATACAATGAAAATGTAAATACACATAATGTAAAGTGTATTACACAAAGAATACAATTATGGGCAGTACATACACCACACAAAAGATAATAGTGGAAACATGGCATGAATCTCACGGAAATAAAGAGTGAGATGAAAACCCCTTACCACGTTAATCAACCGAGTCGTATGGCCAAAAGTTAATAACCACCAAATGATTTACAGAATAAAATGAATATAAAGAGAATCATGATAATATATATCAAATGGCAGAACACAATACACCACTTTCAATAATATAGTGGTGAATAATGGAAATCTCACGGAATTGAATGTGAGATAAGAAAATCCCTTACCTCGTACTTTTCCTTTTTTGGGGTAGGTTAAACTCCTGTATAATGGTGAAATAATTGTTATTAAATTATACAAGTATCATATACATTAATATGATATCATATATGATCTTTTAACATTTCTTTATTAATAATATCTTAGTATTATCGTCGTTTCGGGTGATAATCGATTCGTTCTTCTTAAATGTTTGGTTACGTAAGACATGTTTGTAGTGGATAGATTATATCTTATTCATAATAATAATGATATTAACATTATTTTTAACCCTAAAATGAGAATAAGACTTGAATGGATACGATGGAGAATGAATCTCATCGCGTTCGTGGAGACGATAGTCCGTACGTACGCACGAACGCTACTTCCATTTAATTTTTATTTTAAAAGAATCGAATCCAAATGATACATAGGTATATTACTATTCCAGTATAATATAATATTTTATATATGTTACTTAAGTTCATTAACACCATCCTTTATACGTTCCATGTGTTGTATGAACGAGTCATATCATTTTAAGGGGGCGGTAGTCCGCACTTCCTCAAATGAAATTATCGTATGTATATACAACATGAAACGAATAATGATATGAAATAAAATGGAATTACATAAGCTTATATATAAAATATATATGATTAATATCATATTTAATTACAGTGCCATCATAATTGCCACCATGAGAGGCGGTAAGATGTATTTGAACAATCATCGTTTCGTGAGGCGTTAGTTTCCCATCCACAGAAACATTATGTTCATCATCCATTAGATGGAGTTGTGTGTATGTGTAGTTTGAATCCTTCTTATAACAACATCCTAGTATATTGGGGATACTGGTGTTGTTACAAAAGAAAGGAAATAAAAAGAGTTTGGGGGTTGGAGAAGCAAAATAAATGAAAATAATTTAAGAGAAATCGTTACCTTTAATTTAGGTAACTCACTTTGGTTGGATCCAAAGGACTTATTGAAATGCTTTCTGCCTAAGGGGAAGCTTCAAGGAGGAGGAGAGGGATGTGGGGAGCTTATTTGGGCAGGGTTTGGACGAGCCATGTGGCTTGAGAGGTGTGAGGAATGATTATAAGTGGTCTCCTTTTATAAGGGAGAGGAGGGGCTCTTTAGGAAAGAGTGAAAGTATTATTTTATAATATAATTATATTCTGTTTATAATGGTCCACAAATCATTGAGGTCGAATATAAGATGACTCATTTTCTAAATAACATCAACCAATAAGAATTGGACATGTTTTAGATAATATTTTAATCATTATAATCTTATTTATTTAAATGATTTATTAATGAGGTAAACATTGCATCATTATTGTGTCAATAATAATTTAACTTATATGATGTCTAAAAATTATAAATAAAATATCATTATGTAGGAAATCTTTTTATCTTTTTAATGAATATTTATAATCAAAAATCCAACTTGTATAACCCTATGTAAAAATTGTTCTTCTAAAATATGTAAGCTTATGCCATTTTTTTTTATTTTAACTTTATTAATATAATGTGTCCCTACCACATACAAGTGGCTCCATGGGGTCCCCAAATCGACCCAAGGATGCCCATGGTCGGGTATGTGTCCACCAATAAGGTTAGGACACGTTTTAGGGTAATTTTGTATTATTATTATATTATTTGTTAAAACTTATTTACCGGATTTACCCTTAACCATGGTAAATAAAATATTTACCACAGTAATTATTCAAAATGTCTAAAAATAAAAGTTACATATTTACACAATTTGGAAATCCTGATTTCAAATATGGAATCCATTTTTCTAAATTCAAAACACAGAAGTGGCAGAAATTAATTTAAAATTAATTCCCGCTGTCAAAACAAAAAGCGTGTTTTTAAGAGATAATAAATATCAAAAGATTGACACTTGTTTATGTTCGGTTTAATTGTAAAATTATGTCCAATGACCAAAATTATATTAAATGGTAAAAATATATTATAAATATACTTTAAAACCACTCAAATTCAAAATTTATCACTATTAATTATTTTGATTAAAAAAGTTGTTTTTAATTAAAATTTAGTAATTTTCACTATTCATCAAAATATGAAAGTTATCCGAAAAGTACCAAAATTTCACCTTAGGCTAAATTCGATATTCCAAATCCAAAAATTAAGTCAATTTTAAAATATAAAATATATATAATTTCAAAATTTAGGTATTACTATTCATAACGGCTAGTTTGATTGGTTGTGGCGTGTGTTAAAACTCAAGGTTGCGTACAACACACGCTACTATTTTATTCAAAGGAAAGCGTACCGTGGAAGCTTGGGATGTTTCATTTTAAATTTTTTGATGTCCCAATTTATTCAGATAGTTTAAAATATTTTATTTAAAAAGGTTTCACTATTAAAAGGTCATAAAAGTGCAATAGTGGAAATGAATCTGTTCTTGCATTATGACTTAGAAACTCATAATAGGGATTCTAAAATTATAAGGCTTATATAAAGTTCAAAATGTAGTTAATACTATTCATGACCTCTTTTAATGGCTTTTTTTTGTACGTCATGGTGTGATTGAACTCGGTGTTGCGTGTAGTGCAAGTTATTGAATTATTTTTTAAGAAATAACACACTATGAAATCCTGGGGTGTTACATTCTCCTCTCCTTCAATAAATTGCGTCCTCGCAATTTGAAATTGTTCTTCGAAAATAAAAGGTTGAAAGTAGAAAATATATTTGTGGGAAAACCCACATCGAAAATTGGGTTACTAAAATTTAGTTTAAAATAATGAAAAGAAAAATGAAAGGGTCACCACCAAATTATGATCTCGATTAGGATAACATTGGTGGCAATTAGAGACATATGATTGGAGGAAAAACGTAAATATTTATAGGTAGTGATTGAGGTCATGAATCACAAACAAGTATAAAATTGAGGTCCTTAAACTCATCAATATAAGATGATTTGAAATACCATCGGTTCAACAAAACATAGGGTATTGGGATAACACATTTTTGACGTTTCAAAATATCTTAGTTGAAATCCCACATCGAAAAATGAATTAATGAGGCCTCTATTTAAAATAAAGAGTGGAAAATATGAAGATTATCGAAAATAACACATACTAGGGTTCCATGTAGGAAAATATGGATATGGAGGAGAATCTAACCATCAATTATCTGATGGAGAGTGGTAGAGAACATGGCTATGAAAAGGTCAACAATCCCAAAGCCATAAATTAGTGATGATTTAAGGTACCATCTAGGACAACATTTTTGTTCCAAGTTCATTTTATTAATGTTGAGGAATTTATTTATGAGATTGGCTAAGATCATAAGGAGATATACTTACATTATAATTAGACTTTTATCCATTAATAAATTTCTACCACAAACTCATCTTTCACTCTAAAAGATAATAGAACGTAAAAAAATTTATACTATTCGTACAGGGTTCCAAAATAAATGAATTTATAATTCATCTACCAGATCTTTTAAAAAAACTACATTATTTAGTCCAGGACATCTCATGGGCCAGTGGTAGGTGATACACCCTTTTCGCCCTTCGGTTGCGAGTTCAAGTCTCGCAGCCTTGCCGGACGCGACGGGTTGCCGCCCGACCTCCAGGCTGTCCTTTTATGGCAATCCAAAATAATCCAAACTAGAACTATCCAATATACTTCTATCCAAACTCACAGTCCAACATTTATAAGGAAGGTAAACATAATGTAGATCCTTTTTACCCCATAATTGAATATGAATACCTTCATCATGTATTCTTTTAATATACTGAAACATCCTGAATTACCATATTCCTTATTGATTACATTCATGATCCCTTATTCCATATAGAATGATGGATATACTTCATTAATCCAAAAATGTTTTAAACCCCAACAATGATGGAATATACAAATCATTAATCAGTTCCAAGGTAGTCAATAATATCCAATTTAATTTATCCAAAACAATCATGTATTATTCCAAAATCACTACCTCAGTATCAGAACTATATTATGATTTATCTTTCTCTCAACCATGTATTTTAAAAAAAATTATCCTGCTATTGAGTCACTTTTCTTTGTTCCTCACAATCTCAAGTCCATAATGAAATAGTACTGCAGTACAATCCTTATATTATTATAACAAGTACATTGTTGATACAACATTCAATTGACATAATCAACATAAGAACTCTAATAATTCCTCTTCATCTGTGGTAGTATCATAACTTGATTATTATCCAATAGCATCATTTGCGGCATAGTCTGATGACTGGGACATAGGTTCGCGTAGTGTCCAAACTCCTTGCAAATGAAGCATTGTATATTTGAAACCATTTTCTTACCCTTTCAGTCACGTACTTTGTGCCCTTTTCCTCCACACTTATAACAAACTCCCATTCCTTTCAGGCAAGTTCCAGGGTGTTTCTTTCCACAGTTACCACATATGGGAAAATTCTTCTTTTCCCTCTTCCCATTATCCATTTTTCTCTCTTCCATCCTTTTCATCTCTTGCATCCCTTCAAAGCCATAGGACTCAGTAAACTCTTTACTTATCTTATCAACACATGATATTATTTCTTCATATGATGATAATACATGGGAGACTATTTCTCTTATAAATTCTAGCTTAAGATCATGAAAGATATGATCCTTCCTTCTCTTTGGATCATGTGCATTTCTAGAGTTCTCATTCCTTCTACTGGGTGCCATTTCTAAACAATGGAATACACTAGATCAGTTTATGAATCAAAATACATAATCCCATAATTATAAAACACTTAACATAAATTGAACTATTTATGGATATAATCCATAATCATAAAAATGTTTTCTTTTAGAAAGTATATACTCATAAACCCTTCATAATGATTTGTAAATAAAATGAGAGTTATCCTAAGCATATCCCCCGGGAGTGTCGTAACCAAGAGTGCAGCAAGGCCCATTGTCGTGCACCAGTTCCCATTCGAGTCTAGCTCAAAGCGGTGTTTTCGGGTTTTACCACTAGGTACATCTGTGCCAGAGCCGCCTCTACCAGCTCGTATCTAGACAGGGATGTATTGCTCGGAAAACTCACAAAATCTCTACAATACCAAAATTCTAGGAAGTTCTTCTATACTAATCCTCAAAGTTCATCTTAGGTCTACGTGCTCTAATCAGAGTTTATCTAAATCTAGCTTCCAAGGTTTGTACTAAACTTCCTCTGATACCAACTGTAACGCCCCGACCCTAATTACCTAGAGTCGGTGCATTATTACATAACATTGGCATGATCACAAGAATGATCAAATCTCGAAAGACCGATTGGTTTAGTAGCCTTGGAAACACTAGATATATTCATAAGTTTTACATTACATCATAAAATGAAAAACTACTACAACAACATAATGTCTCCACAGTCCACACTATTATCCCCTCATAATATCCCTGCAGTTCATTCATAACTTACTTCTTCACATCCTGGTGAAAATAAAACATAGAAAAGGGGTGAGCTCAAATGCCCAGTAAGGATAACAATATAGCGGAACATTCAAAATAAGCATAAACATTAAAGGCAATGCATTACTAAAACAAAAGCCTTTTAAACTTGAACTTCAACATAGTATGGAAAAAGTAAAATGAAATAATGCCATTTACTTGTTCACATGGATATTCTACTAATCGAATAATCAAATGAAATATCAATAACCACTTTCATAATGTTGGAATGCATAATGCTAAACTTTAATTTCTTTTCAAGGCCTCGTCCCAAGACCTTGGGGAAAACTGTAACCGGAACCCAACCCGGAGTGCCTCTAATAACTCGACACCAACCCGGAGTGCCTCTAATAACCGTACACCAACCCGGAGTGCCTCTAATAATCGGAGACCAAACCGGAGGGCTTACTTTTACCAGTCCCCAACCTAGAGGGCTTACTTTAACCAGTCCCCAACCTGGAGGCCTTACTTTAACCAGTCCCCAACCTGGAACATACTTGTCCAACACATTCATATGAAGTAAAGGTTGAAATATAACATAAACATTCTTATTGTAACTAGTATACGAAATGTCAATAATTTCACCGTAAACTATGAATGGTATAAAAATAGCACATCCACAGTCAAACATATCACAAAACCTTCAATACAATATAGAAGTTTTGTATCATAATAAATCAACATCAAATAAGCGTAAAATTCATCAAAGGATGTTGACATAGATGAAATCAAAACACTTTTTAGAGAAATATCTCTTTCTATTTTTGAAATCATTTAAGAGCCATATAAAATAAAAAAATTTCTTGAAAATATTCTTATAATCTTGTAAGGGAAGCTTTGACATTTTATAACGGCGGTAAATAACCGCACCCGCCGTATAAGTTAAAAAAACATTCTTATCTTAATTCTGTCGAAAAGGTTAAAAAGCACCTTGTTTGGAAAACGACGGAACGATTCCCTTATAAACCTCTTATAAAAAGTCAAACAAGGTTATAAATGACTTTAACCCATATTCTTTTAAATATTAAACATTTTTTGAAATACATTTTGAAGAAACATGGACGTGGATGATAACTAGGTCCCAATAGATTATTACGTATAAACAACCTCGGATAATGAAGAGATTGTGAAATAACCCTTACCAATTTGGTAACTTATGAAACATACAACCCATGAAAGAGGTATCATACAATGAAAATGTAAATACACATAAGGTAAAGTGTATTACACAAAGAATACAATTATGGGCAGTACATACACTACACAAAAGATAATAGTGGAAATATGGCATTAATCTCACGGAAATAAAGAGTGAGATGAAAACCCCTTACCACGTTAATCAACCGAGTCGTATGGACAAAAGTTAATAACCACCAAATGATTTATAGAATAAAATGAATATAAAGAGAATCATGATAATATATATCAAATGGCAGTACACAATACACCACTTTCAATAATTTAGTGGTGAACAATGGAAATCGCACGGAATTGAATGTGAGATAAGAAAATCCCTTACCTCGTACTTTTACTTTGTTGGGGTAGGTTAACCTCCTGTATAATGGTGAAATAATTGTTATTAAATTATACTAGAATCATATACATTAATATGATATCATATATGATCTTTTAATATTGCTTTATTAATAATATCTTAGTATTATCGTCGTTTCGGGTGATAATCGATTCGTTCTTCTTAAATGTTTGGTTACGTAAGACATGTTTGTAATGGATAGATTTTATCTTATTCATAATAAGAATGATATTAACATTATTTTAAACCCTAAAATGAGAATAAGACTTGAATGGATATGATGGAAAATGAATCTCATCGCGTTCGTGGAGACGGTAGTCCGTAAGTACGCACGAACGCTACTTCCATTTAATTTTTATTTTAAAAGAATCGAATAAAAATGATACATAGGTATATTACTATTCGAGTATAATATAATATTTTATATATGTTACTTATGTTCATTAACACCATCCTTAATACGTTCCATGTGTGGTATGAACGAGTCATATCATTTTAAGGGGGCGGTAGTCCGCACTTCCTCAAATGAAATTATCGTATGTATATACAACATGAAACGAATAATGATATGAAATAAAATGGAATTACAGAAGATTATATATAAAATATATATCATTAATATCATATTTAATTACAGTGCCATCATAATGGCCACCATGAGAGGCGGTAAGATGTATTTGAACAATCATCGTTTCGTGAGGCGTTAGTTTTCCATCCACAGAAACATTATGTTCATCATCCATTAGATGGAGTTGTGTGTATGTGTAGTTTTAATACTTCTTATAAAAACATCCTAGTATATTTTGGATACTGGTGTTGTTACAAAAGAAAGGAAATAAAAAGAGTTTGGGGGTTGGAGAAGCAAAAAAATTGAAAATAATTTAAGAGAAATCGTTACATTTAATTTTGGTAACTCACTTTGGTTGGAACCAAAGGACTTATTGAAATGATTTATGCCTAAGGGGAAGCTTCAAGGAGGAGGATAGGGATGTGGGGAGCTTATTTGGGCAGGGTTTGGACGAGCCAAGTGGCTTGAGAGGTGTGAGGAATGAGTAGAAGTGGTCTCTTTTTTTAAGGGAGAGGAGGGGCTCTTTAGGAAAGTGTGAAAGTATTACTTTATAATATAATTATATTCGGTTTATAATGGTCCAAAAATCATTGTGGTCGAAGATAAGATGACTCATTTTCTAAATAACATCAACCAATATAAATTGGACAGGTTTTAGATAATATTTTAATCATTATAATCTTATTTATTTTAATGATTTATTAATGAGGTAAACATTGCAACATTATTGTGTCATTAATAATTTACCTTATTTGATGTCTAAAAATTATAAATAAATTATCATTATTTAGGAAATCTTTTTATCTTTCTAATAAATATTTATAATCGAAAATCCAACATTCATAACCCTATGTAAAAATTGTTCTTCTAAAATATGTAAGCTTATGCCATTTTTATTTTTATTTTAACTTTATTAATATAATGTGTCCCTACCACATACAAGTGGCTCCAAGGGGTCCCCAAATCGACCCAAGGATGCCCATGGTCGGGTATGTGTCCACCAATAATGTTAGGACACGTTTTAGGGTAATTTTGTATTATTATAATAATATTTGTTAACCCTTATTTACCGGATTTACCTTTAACCATGGTAAATAAAATATTTACCACAGTAATTATTCAAAATTTCTAAAAATAAAAGTTACCTATTTACACAATTTGGACATCCTGATTCCAAATATAGAATCCATTTTTCTAAATTCAAAACACATAAGTGGCAGAAATTAATTTTAAATTAATTTCCGCTGTCAAAACAAAAAGCGTGTTTTTAAGAGATAATAACTATCAAAAGATTGACACTTGTTTATGTTCGGTTTAATTGTAAAATTATGTCCAATGACCAAAATTATATTAAATGGTAAAAATATATTATAAATATACTTTAAAACCACCCAAATTCACAATTTATCACTATTAATTATTTTGATTAAAAAAGTTGTTTTTAATTAAAATTTAGTAATTTTCACTATTTATCAAAATATGAAAGTTATCCGAAAAGTACCAAAATTTCTCCTTAGGCTAAATTCGATATTCCGAATCCAAAAATGAAGTACATTTTAAAATATAAAATATATATAATTTTAAAATTTAGGTATTACTATTCATAACGGCTAGTTTGATTGGTTGTGGCGTGTGTTAAAACTCAAGGTTGCGTACAACACACGCTACTATTTTATTCAAAGGAAAGCGTACCGTGGAAGCTTGGGATGTTTCATTTTAAATTTTTTGATGTCCCAATTTATTCAGATAGTTTATAATATTTTATTTAAAAAGGTTTCACTATTAAAAGGTCATAAAAGTGCAATACTGGAAATGAATCTGTTCTTGCATTATGACTAAGAAACTCATAATAGGGATTCTAAAATTATAAGGATTATATAAAGTTCAAAATGTAGTTAATACTATTCATGACCTCTTTTAATGGCTTTTTTTTGTACTTCATGGTGTGATTGAACTCGGTGTTGCGTGTAGTGCATGTTATTGAATTATTTTTTAAGAAATAACACACTATGAAATCCTGGGGTGTTACAAAAAACCCACAAATTTCACATGCAATTGGACCTTAAAATTCACTTGAATTACAAACACAACTAAAACCAATTTTTATATCACAAAATAAATGGGTTAAAAATGACAATATAATAAACACAATAGCTATGTCACAAGGATTTCATACAACGTGGAATCACCTACCAAAGTAATGAAAACCCTAGAATCAACGTGAAAGAATCTTGTCGCACCAACACCGTACCAAGAGGGACTTAGAACAAAAATAAAACAATAAAATTGGACAAAGAAAACACAATGTTAAACCCTAGTTTCGAAACCCTACCTATTTTTCATTTGGTACTTCATTGAAAAGGGAATAAACCCCAAATAAAAATAATAAAACCCTAAGCAATTTGAAAGAGGAATGGAAGAGACTCACTTACTTGAGGGATCTTGATTAATTTCCCCTAATACACGAGTAGCTGAAATTTAAAATAGTAAAAAATTCATGTGAGGTACTAATAAGGATCAAGAGGTCATTTAGGAATTGTAATGGAGGAAAAAGAGTAACAATTGAGGGAGTTATAATGGAAAGAACATACCTCCCCAAATAATCCTCATTTTAGAAACCCTAAGAAGTACAACACACAATCGCGATGAAAAAAAGCTCCAAATAGGGGGGAGAGAGAGAGGTTGGGAACATTTATACGTTATATGGGTGTGTGTGAGGCTTGTAATCACCGAAAAATCGTTAATATGTCAGGGTATACCATTTTGGAATTGGAATGGGTTCCAAATATTAAAAATTTAAAATGATATGAAAGAAACAAAATTTAGTTTTAAATCTTGAATTGGGCTCATGTTTTGGCCCAATTCACGAAAACTCACCCATTAAACCATAAATTCTTGGGAATTCCCAAAAACAAAGCATAAATGGAAATTAAATGAAATTTATCTATAAACTAATTTATGTATGTGACTATTATCCCCACCATGAATACTTTCCTTCCCTAGAAAGCTACATCAGAGCCAGTTACCAAAACCTAACAGAACCGATAAACCAAGATGTACTTCTTTTCCCAGCATCACCCCAAGGGCCAAAATGCCTCTAGTGATAAATTAAGGAATTATTAATCTCACAACCCAAACATACAACACATTCCTAAAATGATCAATCATGTTCATACATTATCCCAAAATGAAACATCTCGAACGCTATCCAAGCAAGACTCAAGCAATTCACCCAAATGAACAAGAACTTCGAACAAGGTAACACTTATGTAACATTAACTAAACCCTTGGGAGATCTCCAATCCCAACATTTACACAAGGAAGATGTTGGTATCTAGATAGTTCCAAATGAGAATACCTACCACCAAGCCACGACCATGGATAAATCTGAGCTATTGGAAAGGGGGGACAAAAATATGCACCCCACCATTAGAGGAAAACTATAATATTTTCCAAGACAAAATCAAGACACTAAAAAGGGAGGCCTGAATGAACAGTCTTGTACATATGGTAGAATTCCATTCACATTTTACGAAGGAAAGTACATGTGAATAATAGTGGGTCTCCCAACCATAAGAACCAACCATCTTAACCGACCAGCATGGGCCGACATAGAAAGACCCAATTTTTTTAACGATTTGGGAAGGGTGCAGGGTCAGTCCGCAAGGTTTGGGAAATTATATACTAACAGTGCAGATCATTCTTTTCGCATGTCTTCCTGGAACATGGCCACTACTAATAATACACAAAATTTGTACTCAGGATGTCTATCCAAATTTCCAACCATTCTCTAATGACTCTATGGAAACCAAATGGGTAGGGAATGCCATTAGGTGAAGACATGGGTACAAGGCCCTCAACCTATTCCCACTGAATGGGAACAACATAAGAAAGTTGATGAAACAAGAGGTTTAAACTCTTACTATCTTTCATAAATTGGATAAGTCATTGTACATGGGTTTAAACAACCTTGGGATTTACTCAGACTACGTGTCAACTTCACTCCGAGACATATGGTTGGAGTTCAAACGATTGAAGCATATTCTATAAGGCCCTAGCCTTAAACATTACTTAATCTTGAGTTACATCAAGAATACACGTTGAGGATCATTTCAGGTTTAGAGTTTTGGAAAATTAGATCATAAAACATGCATTAAATTACACATTTAAAAAAATTGGTTACATAAAAGATAGTATTCATTTTTCTAATCAATGGAAACATATTTTAAAAAAAACATGGATTCTTTCATTAAACTTCCATGACCTTATAATCACATCATGTACCTTTCCCTTGACCTATAAAAAACATTTCAAAAACATGGGATGAGCATAAAATTCTTAGTAAGGGATATAAAAGTACGAAATGAAAACATTAGTCCATGTATGAAATCATAATTTACTCATTAAACATAAGAATTTTAACATACCTCATCAAATCATGAATAAATCATAGAAATCATAAGACATAAAGGTATCATGAGGCATTCATAACATTCTTACGTAAGGAGTAACCCTCATGGATACGTTTGGTATACCCATCGTAGTATATTCCCTAAATCTCTTTGGAGAAACCATAACATTTAACCCCTTCGCGTTACCCAATACATTGGAGAGCTATATCGGGCTCACCCGCCCTTAGTTTATCACTGAACCACCCGACTTCATAAACAATTTCCATGAACTATAACATAATCGTATAACATAAAACATGCATAATGGAAACATAACATTTCGACATTTCAATCACAAGATATCAATACAACACATCGATATAAAAATATTATTAAAAAAATTTTAAATACCAAAATAAATGAAATGTAAAACATGGTATTTATTTCTCATTTTTAAAAAAATTTATGGCTTGTAGAGGAAACTGAAGCTCAAATAATGGTCATGGCGGCTGAGAAGTCGTTGTCGCCGCATATGTACGAAAAAAACATTCATTTTGTCGTTTATTAAAACAATTCATATAAAAAAATATTCCTTTTGAATAAACGTAAAAGTAAAAGAGGTTTATACACCATATGAAAGAAAGTTGTGTATAAAACAAAATATGCCCCAATGAAAGGAGATTGAGACAAAGTCACATACCTCGTATCCGACTTGACTCGATCATTCTTTAATATCCTGAATAATAAACATGAGATAATTTATACTTTCTTAAAAAAAAATTCAAATTAATTATTCCTTTTATATCACTTATTACCATGTTATGAACACTATGTAATTATTTATGTTAATAATGGCCATTTTGTCGATCATTGGTACTTGAGTCAAAAACAAACTATTTATAATTACAAGTGTTTCATGGGGTAAAATATCCATTATATCCAGAATTATATGCATGATCTAGGTATCAAATATATCATATATATCCAGTATATACAAGCATTTATACTATTACATAACATTTAGAGGTGTGAAATGAAATGAACTGTTCATGGAGACGGTAAGTCGTACGTACGCATAAATGCTACTTCCCTTTCTATTTCATATTTAATGGAATTAAAACATAATGATACATAATTTTATTATAAATTCAGTATGGTATCATATATAATATCATTAAATCTATCCTTTATACGAACCACATATGGTATTAACGAATCCAATCACATTGAGGGGGCAGTAATCCTCACTTCCTAAAATGAAGATATAACGTTTACCCATAATGGAAACCATAAAGGTATGTCATAAATGAAAAATAATGTAGCTTAAGTAAAACATAAACATATTATACATCATATATAAATATAGTGACATCTTAATGGCCACTATTGAAGGTGTTATATGAATGTTGAACAATCATCGTTTCGTGAGGAAAAAATTCACCATCCATGGAAACAGTATGTTCTTTAACCATTAGATGTATGTGTGTGTATGTGTAGCTCAAATAATTCTTATAAAAACATACCAGTATATTGAAGATACTGGTGTTGACACAAACGAAATGAATAAAAAGAGTTTAGGGGGTTGGAGAAGCGAAATAAAACAAAAGAACACAAGTGAAGTCATTACCTTTAAATCGGTTAACTCTTCTTGGTTTGAACCAAAATGGGTTCCTGAAGAGATTTCTGCCAAAGGTAAGGAATCTAGGATGAGGAGAGAGATATGGAGAGACAAAATGAGCAGATATTGGCTGATCCAAAGGCTTGAGATGTGTTGGTAAAGATGTAGGGGTGGGGGCCTTTTATAAGAGGAGAGGAGGGGCACTCTTGGAAAGGTATAAAATGTAACATTATTTTCAAATGAGTATCGGATTTTAAATGTCCCACATTGATTGATTTCGAGGATAAGGTGATAAGGGTTCGAAATATTTTCATAAAATAGGTCTTTGACAAATGTAAGTCTTAGATTTTAGATTATCTTTTAATTTTATTTAAATGATTCGTTAATGAGGTAATCACTACATCATAATGATGTCAAAAATAAACTCTTTTTAATTACAAGTTGTTCATGTGGTAAAATATCCATTATATCTAGAATTATATTCGTGATTAAGATATCATATTTATCATATATATCAAGTATATACATGCATTTATAATATTACATAAATTTTAGAGGTAAGAAATAAAATGCACCGTTCATGGAGACGGTAAGCCGTACGTACGCATGAACACTACTTCCATTTCTATTTCATATTTACGGGAATTAAAACATAATGATACATAAGTTTATTATCACATCATTATGGTATCATATATAATATCATTAAATCTATTCTTTATACATACCACATATGGTAATAACGAATCAACTCACTTTGATGGGGAGGTAGACCGCACTTCCTAAAATAAAGATATCGCATTTACCCATAACGGAAACCATAATGGTATGCCATAAAAGAAAAATAAATAAGCTTAAGTAAAACATAAAAATATTATACATCATATATAAATATAGTGACATATTAATGGCCACCATATAAGGTGTTATATAAATGTTGAACAATCCTCGTTTCGTGAGGTAGAAATTCTCCATCCACGGAAACAGTATGTTCTTTAACCATTAGATGTAGGTGTGTGTAAGTGTATCTCGAATACTTCTTATAAAAACATCCTAGTATAATCAAGAAACTGGTTTTTTTACAAAATAATTAATTAAAAGTTATTAGGGGGTTGGAGAAGCAAAATAAAACAAAAGAACACAAGTGAAGACATTAACTTTAAATTGGGTAACTCTTCTAGGTTTGAACCAAAATGGTTTCTTGAAGAGAATTATGACTAAGGTAAGGATTCTAGGATAAGGAGAGAGATGTGGAGAGAAAAAATAAGCAGAGATTGACTGAGCCAAATTCTTGAGAGGTGTGGGTAAGGAGTCATAGGTGGGGGCCTTTTATAAGAGGAGAGGAGGGGGACTCTTGGAAAGGTATAAAATGATACTTTATTTTCAAATGTGTTTCAAATTTTAAAGGTCCCACATTGATGTATTTAGAGATTAAGGTGATAAGGGTTCTAAATATACTCATAAAATATGCCTTTTACAAGTTTATGTATTAGATTTTACATTATCTTTTCATTTTATTTAAATCGTTTCTTAATGAGGTAATCGCTGCATCATCATGATGTCATAAATAATTTAATTTATTTAATGTCTAAAATTATAAATAAAATACTATGATGTAGAAATTTTTTTATCTTTCCAATGAATATTTATAGTCCAAAATATCATTTATATAGAAAAAATTAAAAATGTTTTACTCAGGTGATATATTCTTTGTTATATTTACATTCTTTAAAAAAATAAAAAGATAAAAAGTCATTATCACACAAAAGTGATTCCATGGGGTCCCCAAGTTTGGAACAAGGCATATCATGGTCGGCCATGACACAAAACGTAATATTAGGACACATTCTGGTGTCATTTTTTATTAATATGATATTATTTTATTATCCTTAACTACCCGATTACTAATTAATCAAGATAATTAACGATAATTACCGTCATTACTATTCACAATGTCCAAAAACAGAAGGGTCTTAATTGCATAATTTGGACATTCTGATTACAAATATAGAATCAATTTTACCAAATTCCAAACACATAAATTTCAATAATTAATTTAAAAATAAGTCCCATTGTCAAAACAAATAGCGGGTTTTTTTTGAAACAATATATATGAACAGATTGTCATCAGTTTATGCCCAATTCCAAAGTGAAATTAATTATAATTACCACTATTGGATTAAATGGTAAAAATATATCCTATTTACACTTTAAAACCAACAAAAAAGATAATATAACCATATAATTAATTTATATGAAAAAGCAGTTTTGATGTAAAATGCATTATTTTTTCACTATTCATTAAAAAATGAACATTGTCAGAAAAATACGAAAAATTAACCCGAGGTAAATTTCAATGTCCCAATCATAATGAATGAGTTTTTTTTGAAAAATAGAGCATATAAAATTGTCAAAATATAGATTTAAAAATGGTTTTCCATCAAAAGGCGGTAAAAAAATCTTTTAAAAATATTAGTGTATTCAATGATTAAGATTGGATTTATTCTCATTTTAAGAAACTAAAACAATATCTAATTCATAAATAGACATAGATAAGAATTTCAAATTATTAATTACTTATTTGGGATGTTAAATCCTTCCCCCCTTTAGAAAATTGTGTCCCTGTAATTTATTTACTTGTTGAATAAGTGGGGGTATTTATCCCTCATTGCATTTTTAGATTCCCATGTTGCCTCTTCAATAATGTGGTTTTTCCACAAAACCATTACTTGATGAATCTCCTTATTTCGTAATAGATGCTCCCTGTGGTCAGGAATCTGGACACGTTGTTCATCATAAGATAGGTTCTCCTCTAACTAAACTACTTCTGGACTCAAAACATGAGATGGATCTGGCATGTACTTCCTTAACATTGAAACATGAAAAACATTGTGTACCTAAGATAAACTCGGATGTAAATCCACTCAGTATTTAACTGATCCAACTCTCTCCAAAATTTCATATGGTCCAATGATCCTTGGAATCAAATTTCCTTTCTTACCGAATCACATCACACTTTTCCATGGTGAGAATTTGAGAAAAACATGATCGCCTACCTCAAAAGAGAGATCCTTCCTCCTATTGTCCACATAACTTTTCTGCCTCCTCTGAGCTGTTCTCATGTGTTTCTGTATCAGCTGAACTTTTTATGCAAACTCTTCTACCAATTCCGGTCCCATAATCTTAATTTCACCCACTTTATCCCAAAAATATGGAGTTCGACACTGCTTCCCATATAATGCCTCAAATGGTGCCATCTGTATACTGGTATGAAAACTTTTATTACATGAAAACTCTAACAAAGAAAGATGTTGGTCCTAACTTCCCTGATAATCCATCGAACAAGCATGTAGCATATCCTCAAAAGTATGAATCATTCGTTCTGACTGCCCGTCTGATTGAGGATGAAAAGCTGTACTAAAATTTAATTCAGTACCCTATGACTTCAGAAGGCTTTTCCAAAAGATAGATGTGAATCTGGGATCACGATCAGATAAAATGTAGAGGGGAACTCCATGTAACATGACTATCTCTTTAAGATACAAACGAGAAAGTTGATCTCGGGAAAAAGTATCTTTTATATCAAGGAAATGAGAATATTATTCAAGCGATCAAAAATAACCCAGATTGCATTTTTACCTCGAGGTGTCTTAGTAAATCCCACAACGAACTCCATGGATATATTCTCCCATTACCACTATGGGACTGGTAAAGGATGAAGCATCCATTTCAGTAACTGTCGCTTTGCTTTTAGTTGTTGATGAGTCAAACAATTCACAGTAAAATCAGAAATATCCATTTTCATTTTTTCCCACCAGTAATACTCCCAATGATCTCTAAACATCTTAGTACTGCCTGGAGGAATTGAAAACAGACAACTATGATCTTCACATAAAAACTCTCTCTTCAAATTTGAATGACAAGGCACACACAATCTCTTCCCAAATCTCAAAACACAATTATTATCAATGTTGAATTCAGGAAACTTACCCTTTTGAACTAGCTCTACCTTTTTCTGCAACTCGCTGTCTTGCTTCTGTGCTTTCTTAATCCTGTCTGATAGAGTAGTTTTCACTGATACCAGAAACAAAATAGAAGGACATCCTGCACCAACAACTTCTATGACAATGCTCATCAAATACTTAACCAAATGATCACATTCCAAACACAACATTGTTAACGAGTCATTACTTTTTCAACTCAAATCATAATCAACTTTATTTGCTTTTCTCGGATGGTAATGAATTATACAATCATAATCCTTGATTAATTCTATCCATCTCCTTTGTCTCATGTTCCATTATTTCTGAGTGAATATATACTTTAAACTTTTGTGATCGGTATATATTTCATACTTTACTCCATATAAATGATGCCTCCAAATTATTATAGAGAAAACAGCAGCAGCTAATTCCAAATCCTGTGTAGGGTAATTTACCTCATATGTTTCAACTGATGTGAAGAATAAGCAATTACATGATCATTCTGCATTAGGACGCAACCAAGTCCTTTCAATGAAGCATCAGTGTAGATATCAAACTCCCCATTTATCGAAGGTAGTGCCAAAACTGGAGCATTCACCAATCTTCTTTTTAGTTCCTAAAAACAATCATCACATTCTTTTGTCCAGATAAACATAACACCCTTCTGAGTTAGCTTAGTCATTGGACTAGATAACCATGAAAAATTTCTAACAAACCTTTGGTACTAGACTTCCAAACCAAGGAAGCTACGAATCTCAGTTACATTTGTGGGTCATGGCCATTCTTCCAAAACCTTTGTTTTTGCAGGATCAACAGCTATCCCATCTTTAGAAACAATGTGACCAAGGAAAGAAATTTGTTGCAACCAAAATTCACACTTTCTGAATTTCCCATACAATTTATTTTCTTTTAAGGTTTGAAAGATAAACCATAAATGACTTTCATTCTCCTATTTACTTTTAGAAAACACTAATATATCATATATGAAAACAACCACAAACTTATCCAAGAACTCATGGAAAATTCTATTAATTCCATGAATAAAACAGGTGTATTGGTTATCCCAAAAGGCATTACTACAAATTCATAATGGCCATATCATGTACGAAATGTGGTCTTTGGAATATCTTCTTCCTTTACCTTTAACTGATGGTACCCCGATCTCAGGTCAATATTTAAAAAAAACTGAGCTCCCTGGAGATGATCAAACAAATCATATATATGAGGAAAAGGATATTTTTTCATAATAGTGATGTTATTCAAGGCTCTATAATCAATTCAAAGTCTCATTGAACCATCTTTCTTCTTAACAAATAAAACAGGAGCACCCCATGGTGATGTGCTAGGTTGAATAAAATCTTTCTCTAATAAATCATGCAATTCCTCCTTCAACTCTAAAAGATCAATTTGAGCCATTAGATAAGGGGGTTTTGAAATTGGCTTAGCATCAGGAACTAAGTCAACAATAAACTAAACTTCCAGATCTGGTATTATTCTAGGAAACTCATCAGGAAAAACATCAGGATACGCATTTACCACTGGCACATCATTAATCTGAGTAGTTCCTTTATTTTGAACAATATGTGCAAGGTAACATTCATTTCCAAATTTTACAAGTTTCTCAACCTCTTGATATGTTATCAATAGAAAGGGTTCATTCTTGTACACAAACTAAAAGTCTTTTTGAAAAGAATCATCTTTATCTCTACAGTCAATTTAAGCTTGGTAAATTGAGAGCCAATCCATACCCAAGATAACATCAAACCCTACTAGAGGAAAAAAATATGGTTTGCAAGTAGGATCTTTCCATGGATAAGGATAGGACGATTCGTATAAATTCTGTGTTCCTCAACATGTCCTCCAGGTGTTTTTACCACAAATTCAGAAGTCATTTCTTGAGATGGTATTCCCATTTTACTAGAAATGTTTTCAGAGATGAAAGAATGTGTAGACCCTGAATCAAACAACACACTGGCATAATCTGAAAAAACAAACAAAGTACCGTATACCACTTCATTTGATGGCCCAACATCTGCTGAAGTTGTTGAAAAGGATTTCACCACCACTTTTTTCCTGTTTTCTAATTTCTTCCCATCACTCGAGCTCTTTTTCGGACACTTGTTTGCATAGTGTCCCATCTCATTTCACTTAATAAATTTCAGTAACTATAAATCAAATTTGGTCTTACCATCACACTGAACTTTTTCTGTGCAATCAAGAGCCTTATGTCCCATCTTACTGCATCGGTAGCACTTTCCAGAATTCAGAAGGCATTCCCCAGCATGCTTTTTACCACATCTATCACAAACTGGAAACATAGTTTTCTTACCGTCAGACCTTTTTGAAGAATTCTTTCCTTTCTCCAGCAACCTCGGTCTCTTATTCTGCTGGTTGTTAAAGAACACTTGATCATCAGGAAACTCCATTTCCACCTTCTTAGCACATCAAACAAGCTTTTCATAACTCTTGAACTCATGAGAAGATAAAGCCCTTCGATATTTTGTCTTTAATCCTGAGTAAAAACAATTGATTTTACTATCAAGGTCTCAGATAAAATTTGGAGCATACCTTTCCAATCGAGTGAACCTTTCTTCATAGGCAGCCACTGAGTATTCCTTTTGCATCAATTCCAGGAATTGTTTTTCCTTACTAATTCGAACAACCATAGGAAAATACATCTTAAGAAACATACCTTTGAATTCATCCCACTCGAGAGCATCAATCTCAACAGCATCCCTGATATTTTTAACCATCTACCACCACTGATGTAACGCCCCAACCCCAGTTACATAGAGTCGGTGCATTATTACATAACGTTGTCATTATTACAAGAATGATCAAGTCTCGAAAGACCGATTAGTTTAGTAGCCTTGTAAACACTAGATATATTCATATGTATTACATTACATCATAAAAATAAAAACTACAACAACATATTTTCTTCATTGTCCACACTCATATCACCACATTCTATCCAAGCAATTTATTCATAAATTACTTCTTCATATCCTGGGAAAAATAAAACATTGAAAGGGGTGAGCTCAAATGGCCAGTAAGGATGACAATATAGTGGAAACATTCATAAATAAGAATAAAAATTTAAGGCAATGTATAACTAAAACAAAAGCGTTTTAAACTTGAACATAAACATATTATGGAAAAAATAAAATGAAATAATTCCATTTACTTATTCACATGGATAATCTACTAATTAAATAATCACATGCAATATCAATAACCACATTTATAATGATGGAATGCATAATCCCAAACTATCATAACCACATAGCCAAGGCCTCGTGCCAAGACTACAAATAATAATGTGCCAAGACCTTATGCCAAGACACTAGTTTTTCTCATGAGACCTACTGATGCATCGAGGAGCTATTGTGGGATCCACCCGTCACTTATTAAGTCCAATGCATTCCTCATATGAACAGGTTTAAATATAACATAAACATTTGTATTAAAACTAGTATACGAAATGGCAATACTTTCTCCATAAACCATGAATTGTATAAAAATAACACATCCACAGTCAGACATATCACAAAACCTTCAATACAATATGGAAGATTTTTATCACAATAAATAAACTTCAAATAAGCTTAAAATCCATCAAAGGATGTTGACATAGATGAAATCAAAACTATTTGAGAGAAATATATCTTTTTTTTAAATCATTTAAAAGTCACATAATTATGAAAAATAACATTTAATTTGAAAATATTATTACTAGCATGTTAATGAAGCTTTGAAGATTTTATAACGGCGGAAAATAGCCGTACCCGCCGTATAAGTTAAAAAAACATTCTTACCTTAATTCTGTCGAAAAGGTTAAAAAGCACCTTGTTTTGAAAATGATGGAAATATTCCTTTATAAACCTTTTATTAAAAGTCAAAAAGGGTATAAATTACTTTAACCCATATTCTTGTAAATATTAAAAAAAATTGAAATACATTTTAAAGAAACATGGATGTGGATGATAAAGAAATCCTAGTAGATTATTACGTATAAACAGCCTCAGATAATGAAGAGATTGCGAAATAAACCCTTACCTTGTACATTTCCTTGGTTGGGGGTAGGTTAACCTCCTGTATAATGGTGAAATAATTGTTATTAAATTATACAAGAATCATATACATTATTATGATATCATATATGATCTTTTAACATTGATTTGTTAATAATATCTTAGTATTATCGTTGTTTCGGGTGTTAACTTACTCGTTTTCTTTTATATGTTTTGTTATGTAAGTCATGTTTTTCAAGGATAGGTTGTATCTTATTCATATCCAGAATCATATCAAGTCCTTAAACATTATTTTTAAATCATAAAATGATAATTATACTTGAATGGATACGATGGATAATGAATCTCATCGTGTTCGTGGTGACGGTAGTCCGTACGTACGCACGAGCGACAATATCATTCATTTGATATTAAAATAATATATAATTGGATGTTATATCATATATATATATAATCATTATCATGTTATATTTTTTATTTACATGAATTACACATTGATATTTTACCCATCCAAATAATAATTATTTGAATAACTATTACACCACGACGTGGAGACGGTAAGCCGTACATACGCACGTAATGTGACATGTCATTAAAAGGATGGATAGAATAATGAATATGGTTGTACCATATTTATAATAATATTACAGTATATAAGAGATACGGTATTAATTATTTTAGAATGGGAATAACAAAGAAAGAAGAAGTTTAAGAAGAAATGAATTTGAAAAAAGGTTGTGAAAACATTACTTCTTCTTCTGGTTCTTCCTTTTGATTTGATCAAAAGGGATCCTTAAGTTGGCTTTCTGACTAACGGAAGGCCTCTAAGATGAAGTGAGGGAAGTTGAGAGTGTATTTGGTAGAGTTTGGCCGAACCAAAAGGTTTTGAAGGTGTGAGTTAATGAGAAGGGAGAGTTCCATTTTATAAGAGGGGTGAGGGGCACCTTTTGAAAAGATAGAAATATTATTTTAAAATAAATTCATATTCGGTTTCTAATGGCTCCAAAGTAGATTATTTAAAGTTTAAGGTGGGGATGGGTCGAAAAACACTCAACCAATAGAATTTAGACAGGTTTTGGATACTATATTAACCTTAACATTAAGTATTAACTCTTAGTTAATTAGTTTCACTTTTACAATGTCTCTTTGTATTTTTATATTATATGGTTAATAAACATACTATATACATCCAAGAGACCCAAAGTGGTCCATTAATGATACAAATATCATGATATAAGTCTCGTGGTCGAACCTCAAATTTCTTAGGAATTTAATATCATTTAATAATATAATATTTGTTTTAAGAACTCTTTTATGTAAATTTTGACACTATTCAATAATTGATTTTTGTGAAAATCATAACAGAATGATTACTTCGAAGAAAGCTACATACGTCAATCCGAACATGTAATATTAACCTAGAAAATTAGTGTAACTCAAAAATGTCTCAAATTATATTTATTTGGGTATTTATAATATCAATTATTTTAATTTTTTCACTATTATGGTAATTACGACATCATCATTGTGTCATAAATAAATTAAATTATTTAAGGTCTAAAAATTATAAATAAAATATCATTATGTAGTAAATCATTTTATATTTATAATGAATATTTAAAATCAAATTTATATTATTTATAACCATATATTAGAAATGTTTTAGTAAATAAACATTGATTTTAACTCGTTTAACTCTTCTTTGAATTAAATAATAATAAATGTCCTAATCTAATCCATGTGGACCTAATTGATAATATTTTATTCCTATTGTTTTTTTGTCTAGATACACTTGTCCTATATAATTAGGACATGTGTTAGGGTAATATTAATATCATTTTACCCTTAATTACCCTATATACTTTTAACCGTGGTAAATAAAAGTAAAAAGTTACTGTTCACCAAAAATTATTTTCATCTCATTGAACCACATTATACTACTTGATATTAACTGTGTCTCTCAGATTTTCGAAATTCCATTCACAGAATCGGTAAAATTATGTTTTATGAGAAATTCAGTTTTTTAACTACCACTTAGTGGTTTCACTATTCATAAAAAATTGATGTTTTTCAGAACAATGCCAAAATTTCACCCTAAGCTATAATTGATATTACGAATTCAAAAATGACGTCAATTATACAAAATTCTAAACATATATGTTGCATTAATTAATTTTATACTTAATTCCCGCTGTTACAACAAATAGCGTGTTTTTAAGAAACAATATATATGTAACACCCCAAGATTTCATAGTGTGTTATTTCTTGAAAATAATTCAATAACTTGCACTACACGCAACACTGAGTTCAATTGCACCATGACTTACCAAAAAAAAATCCATTAAAATAGGTCATGAATAGTATTAACTAAATTTTAAACTTTATATAATTTTAGAATCCATATTATGAGTTTCTTAGTCATAATGCAAGAACAGATTCATTTTCAGTATTGCACTTTTATCAACTTTTGATAGTGAAACCTTTTTAAATACAATATTTTAAACTTTTTGACTAAATGGAGACATCAAAAAAATTTAAAATGAAACATCCCAAGCTTCCACCGTACGCTTTCCTTTGAATAAAACAGTAGCGTGTGTTGTACGCAACTTCGAGTTCTAACACACCGTAACCAATCAAACTAGCTGTTATGAAGAGTAATACCTACTTTTTGAAATCATATATATTTTATATTTCAAAATGGACTTCATTTTTGGATTCAGAATATCGAAATTAGCCTAGGGTTAAATTTTGGTACTTTTCGGATAACTTTCATATTTTGATGAATAGTGAAAATTACTAAATTTTAATTAAAAACAACTTTTTTAATAAAAATAATTAATAGTGATAAATTGTGAATTTGAGTGGTTTTAAAGTATATTTAGAATATATTTTTACCATTTAATATAATGTTGGTCATTGTACATAATTTTACAATTAAACCGAACATAAACAAGTGTCAATCTTTTGATAGTTATTATCTCTTAAAAACACGCTTTTTGTTTTGACAGCGGGAATTAATTTTAAATTAATTTCTGCCACTTCTGTGTTTTGAATTTAGGAAAATGGATTCCATATTTGGAATCAGGATGTTCAAATTGTGTAAATAGGTAACTTTTATTTTTAGACATTTTGAAAAGTTACTGTGGTAAATATTTTATTTACCATGGTTAAAGGGTAAATCCGGTAAATAAGGGTTAAAAAAATAATATTATAATAATACTAAATTACCCTAAAACGTGTCTTAACCCTATTGGTTGATACATGGTCGACCATGGGCATCTTTGGGTCTATTTTGGGACCCCATGGATCCACTTGTAAGTGATAATGACACATTATATTAATAAAGTTAAAATAAAAATAAAAATGGCATAAGCTTACATCTTTTAGAAGAACAATTTTTACATAGGGTTATACATGTTGGATTTTCGATTATAAATATTCATTAGAAAGATAAAAGGATTTCCTACATATTGATATTTTATTTATAATTTTTAGACATTAAATAATTTATTTTATTTATGACACAATGATGATGAAGTAATTACTAAAATAGTGAAAAATTAAAATAATTGATCTTATAAATACCCAAATAATTATAATATGAAACTTTTAATGAATTAAACTAATTTTCTATGATAATATGATATATTAGGATTGATTTAATTGACCTTTTTCGAAGTAATCAATCTGTTAGGAGTTTCACAAAAATCAACTATTGAATAGTGTCAAAATTGACATAAAAGAGTTCTTAAAACACATATTATATTATTAATTGATATTAAATTCCTAAAAATCTAAGGTTCGGCCAAGAGACTTATATTATGATAGGTTCCTCATTAATGGACCACTTGGGGGTCTCTTGGATGTATATAGTAAGTTTATTAACCATATTATATAAAAATACAAAGAGACATTGTAAAAGTGAAACTAATTAACTTAGAGTTAATACTTAAAGATAAGGTTAATATAAGTACCCAAACCTGTCTAAATTCTATTGGTTGAGTGGTTTTCGACCTATCCCCACCTTAACCTTTGAATAGTCAACTTTTGAGCCATTAGAAACCGAATATGAATTTATTATAAATTAATATTTCTAGCTTTTCAAAAGGTGCCCCTCACCCCTCTTATAAAAGGGCACTCCTCCTTCTCATTTCTTCACACCTCTCAAGCCACTTGGCTCGTCCAAACTCTGCCCAAATAAGCTCCCCACATCCCTCTCCTCCTCCTTGAAGATTCCCCTTAGGAAGAAAGCATTTCAAGAAGTCCTTTGGTTCCAACCAAAGTGAGTTACCTAAATTAAAGGTGTCGATTTCTCTTAAATTATTTTCATTTATTTTGCTTCTCCAACCCCATAAATCTTTTTATTTCCTTTCTTTTGTAACAACACCAGTATCCTCAATATACTAGGATGTTGTTATAAGAAGGATTCAAACTACACATACACACAACTCCATCTAATGGATGATGAACATAATGTTTCTGTGGATGGCAAACTAACGCCTCACGAAACGATGATTGTTCAAATACATCATACCACCTCTCATGGTGGCCATTATGATGGAACTGTAATTAAATATGATATTAATGATATATATTTTATATATAATCTTCTGTAATTCCATTTTATTTCATACCATTATTCGTTTCATGTTGTATATACATACGATAATTTCATTTGAGGAAGTGCGGACTACCGCCCCCTTAAAATGATATGACTCGTTCATACCACACTTGGAACGTATAAAGGATGGTGTTAATGAACTTAAGTAACATATATAAAATATTATATTATACTGGAATAGTAATATACCTATGTATCATTTGGATTCGATTCTTTTAAAATAAAAATTAAATGGAAGTAGCGTTCGTGCGTACGTACGGACTACCGTCTCCACGAACGCGATGAGATTCATTCTCCATCGTATCCATTCAAGTATAATTATCATTTAATGATTTAAAAATGATGTTTAAGGACTTGATATCATTCTGGATATGAATAATATACAACAAACATGACTTATGTAACAAAACATATAAAAGAAAATGAGTAAGTTAACACCCGAAACGACGATAATTCTAAGATATTATTAACAAATCAATGTTAAAAGATCATATATGATATCATATTAATATATATGATTCTTGTATAATTTAAT
This sequence comes from Viscum album, assembly GCA_963277665.1. Classification (NCBI taxonomy): domain Eukaryota; kingdom Viridiplantae; phylum Streptophyta; class Magnoliopsida; order Santalales; family Viscaceae; genus Viscum; species Viscum album. Next base: position 1,559,916,933 of record OY728151.1, on the reverse strand, counting down.
AACAATTATTTCACCATTATACAGGAGGTTAACCTACCCCAACCAAGGAAAAGTACAAGGTAAGGGTTATTTCACAATCTCTTCATTATCCAAGGTTGTATTATACGTAATAATCTACTGGGATCTCTTTATCATCCACATCCATGTTTCTTCGAAATGTATTTCAAAACATTTTTACTATTTACAAGAATATGGTTTAAAGTCATTTATACCCTTGTTTGACTTTTTATAAGAGGTTTATAAAGGAATCTTTCCGTCGTTTTCAAAACAAGGTCCTTTTTAACCTTTTCGACAGAATTGAGGTAAGAATGTTTTTTTTAACTTATACGGCGGGTGCGGTTATTTTCCGCCGTTATAAAATCGTCGAAGCTTTCCCTACAAGATTATAAGAATATTTTCAAAGAAAATGTTTTATTTTATATGGATCTTAAATGATTTCAAAATAAAAGGAGATACTTCTTTTAAAAGAATTTTGATTTCATCTATGTCAACATCCTTTGATGGATTTTAAGATTATTTGAAGTTGATTTATTATAATACAAAACTTCTATATTGTATTGAAGGTTTTGTGATATGTTTGAATGTGGATGTGCTATTCATAGTTTATGGTGAAACTATTGACATTTCGTATGCTAGTTTTAACCCGAATGTTTATGTTATATTTCAAACTTTTCTTCAGATGAATGTGCTAAACAAGTATGTTCCGGGTTGGGGACCAGTAAAAGTAAGCCCTCCAGGTTGGGGACTGGTTAAAGTAAGCCCTCCAGGTTAGGGACTGGTAAAAGTATGCCCTCCGGGTTGGTGTCCGGTTATTAGAGGCACTCCGGGTTGGTGTCCGGTTATTAGAGGCACTCCGGGTTGGTGTCCGGATATTAGAGGCACTCCGGGTTGGGTTCCGGTTAGAAGTAACCCCTAGGTCTTGGGATGAGGCCTAGACAATGAAATTAACGTTTGGAATTATTCATTCCAACATTATAAAAGTGGTTATTGATATTTCATGTGATTATTCGATTAGTAGAATATCCATGTGAACAAGTAAATGGCATTATTTCATTTTACTTTTGCCATACTATGTTGAAGTTCAATTTTTAAAAGGCTTTTGTTTTAGTAATTCATTGCCTTAAATGTTTATGCTTATTTTGAATGTTCCGCTATATTGGTATCCTTACTGGGCATTTGAGCTCACCCCTTTTTTATGTTTTATTTTTCCCAGGTAGTGAAGAAGTAAATTATGATTGACTTGCAGGGATATTATGGGTTTATAGTGTGGACGTTGGAAACATTATGTTGTTGTAGTAGTTTTTCATTTTATGATGTAATGTAAAACTTATGAATATATCTGGTGTTTCCAAGGCTACTAAACTAATCGGTCTTTCGGGATTTGATCTTTCTTGTGATCATGCCAATGTTACGTAATTAATGCACCGACTCTGGGCTGCTGGGGTCGGGGCGTTACAGTTGGTATCAGAGGAAGTTTGGTACAAACCTTGGAAGCTAGATTTAGATAAACTCTGATTAGAGCACGTAGACCTAAGATGAACTTTGAGGATTAGTATAGAAGAACTTCCTAGAATTTTGGTATTGTAGAGATTTTGTGAGTTTTCCGAGCAATACATCCCTTTCTGGATACGAGCAGGTAGAGGCGGCTCTGGCACAGATGTACCTAGGGGTAAAACCCGAAAACACCGCTTTGAGCTAGACTCGAACGGGAACTGGTGCACGACAACGGGCCTTGCTGCACTCTTGGTTACGACACTCCCGGGGGATATGCTTAGGATAACTCTCATTTTCTTTACAAATCATTTTGAAGGGATTATGAGTATATACTTCCTCAAAGAAAACATTCTTATGATTATGGATTATATCCATAAATAGTTCAATTTATGTCAAGTGTTTTATAAGTATGGGATTATGTATTTTGATTCATAAACTGATCTAGTTTATGCCATTGTTTAGAAATGGCGCCCAGTAGAAGGAATGAGAACTCCAGAAATACACATGATTCAAAGAGAAGGAAGGATCATATCTTTCATGGTCTTAAGCTATAATTTATAAGAGAAATAGTCACCCATGTATTATAATCATATGAAGAAATAATATCATGTGTTGATAAGATAAGTAAAGAGTTTACTGAGTCCTATGCCTTTGAAGGGAAGCAAGAGAAGAAAAGGCTGGAAGAGAGAAAGATGGATAAAGGGAAGAGGGAAAAGAATAATTTTCCCATATGTGGTAACTGTGGAAAGAAACACCCTGGAACTTGCCTGAAAGGAATGAGAGTTTGTTATAAGTGTGGAGGAAAAGGGCACAAAGTACGTGACTGCAAGGGTGAGAAAATGGTCTCAAATGTACAATGCTTCATTTGCAAGGAGTTTGGACACTATGCGAACCTATGTCCCAGTCATCAGACTATGCCGCAAATGATGCTATTGGATAATAATCAAGTTATGATACTACCACAGATGAGGAGGAATGATTAGAGTTCTTATGTTGATTATGTCAATTGAGTGTTGTATCAACAATGTACTTGTTATAATAATTATGGAGTATATAAGGATTGTACTACAGTACTATTTCATTAAGGACTTGAGATTATGTGGAACAAAGAAAAGTGACTCAATAGCAGGATAAATTTTTGGAAAATATATGGTTGAGAGAATGATAAACCATAATATAGTTCTGATACCGAAGTAGTGATTTTGGAATAATACATGATTGTTTTGGATAAAATATATTGGATATTCTTGACTACCTTCGAACTGATTAATGATTTGTATATTCCATCATTTTTGGGGTTTAAAACATTTTTGGATTAATGAAGTATATCCAGCTTTCTATATGGAATAAGGGAGCATGAATGTAATCAATAAGGAATATGGTAATTTAGGATGTTTCAGTGTATTAAATGAATACATGATGAAGGTATTCATATGATATTACGGGGTAAAAAGGTTCTACATTATGTTTACCTTACTTATAAATGTTGGACTGTGAGTCTGGATAGAAGTATTTTGGATAGTTCTAGTTTGGATTATTTTGGATTACCATAAAAGGAAAACCCGGAGGATGGGCGGTAACCCGTCGCGTCCGGCAAGGCTGCGAGACTTGAACCCGCAACTGAAGGGCGACAAGGGTGTATCACCTACCACTGGCCCACGAGATGTCCTGGATTAAATAATATAGTTTTTATTAAAAGATCTGGTATATGAATTATAAATTCATTTATTTTGGAACCCTGTATAAATTTTTTTTTACGTTCTATTATCTCTTAGAGTGAAAGATGAGTTTGTGGTAGAAATTCATTATTAGATAAAACTCTAATTATAAAGTAAGGATATCTCCTTATGATCTTAGACAAACTCATAAATAAATTCCTCAACATTAATAAAAGGAACTTAGAACAAAAATGTTGTCCTAGATGGTACCTTAAATCATCACTAATTTATGGCTTTAGGATTGTTGGCCTTTTCATAGCCATGTTCTCTACCACTCTCCATCAGATAATTGATGGTTAGATTTCTCCTCCATATCCATATTTTCCTACATGGAACCCTAGTTTGTGTTATTTTCGGTAATCTTCATACTTTCCACTATTTATTTTAAATAGAGGCCTCATTAATTCATTTTTCGATGTGGGATTTCAACTAAGATATTTTGAAACGTCAAAAATGTGTTATCCCAATACCCTATGTTTTGTTGAACCGATGGTATTTCAAATCATCATAGATTGATGAGTTTAAGGACCTCAATTTTACACTTGTTTGTGATTGATGACCTCAATCACTACCTATAAATATTTACGTTTTTCCTCCAATTATATGTCTCTAATTGCCACCAATGTTCTCCTAATCGAGATCATAATTTGGTGGTGACCCTTTCATTTCTCTTTTCCTCATATTAAGACTAAATTTTAGTAACCCAATTTCCGATGTGGGTTTTCCCACAAAGATATTTTCTATTTCCAACCTTTTATTTTCGAAGAACAATTTCAAATTGCGAGGACGCAATTTATTGAAGGAGGGGAGAATGTAACACCCCAAGATTTCATAGTGTGTTATTTCTTGAAAATAATTCAATAACTTGCACTACACGCAACACTGAGTTCAATTGCACCATGACTTACCAAAAAAAAAATCCATTAAAAGAGGTCATGAATAGTATTAACTAAATTTTAAACTTTATATAATTTTAGAATCCATATTATGAGTTTCTTAGTCATAATGCAAGAACAGATTCATTTTCAGTATTGCACTTTTATCAACTTTTGATAGTGAAACCTTTTTAAATACAATATTTTAAACTTTTTGACTAAATGGAGACATCAAAAAAATATAAAATGAAACATTCCAAGCTTCCACGGTACGCTTTCCTTTGAATAAAACAGTAGCGTGTGTTGTACGCAACTTCGAGTTCTAACACACCGTAACCAATCAAACTAGCTGTTATGAAGAGTAATACCTACTTTTTGAAATCATATATATTTTATATTTCAAAATGGACTTCATTTTTGGATTCAGAATATCGAAATTAGCCTAGGGTTAAATTTTGGTACTTTTCGGATAACTTTCATATTTTGATGAATAGTGAAAATTACTAAATTTTAATTAAAAACAACTTTTTTAATAAAAATAATTAATAGTGATAAATTGTGAATTTGAGTGGTTTTAAAGTATATTTAGAATATATTTTTACCATTTAATTTTATGTTGGTCATTGTACATAATTTTACAATTAAACCGAACATAAACAAGTGTCAATCTTTTGATAGTTATTATCTCTTAAAAACACGCTTTTTGTTTTGACAGCGGGAATTAATTTTAAATTAATTTCTGCCACTTCTGTGTTTTGAATTTAGGAAAATGGATTCCATATTTGGAATCAGGATGTTCAAATTGTGTAAATAGGTAACTTTTATTTTTAGACATTTTGAAAAGTTACTGTGGTAAATATTTTATTTACCATGGTTAAAGGGTAAATCCGGTAAATAAGGGTTAAAAAAATAATATTATAATAATACTAAATTACCCTAAAACGTGTCTTAACCCTATTGGTTGATACATGGTCGACCATGGGCATCTTTGGGTCTATTTTGGGACCCCATGGATCCACTTGTAAGTGATAATGACACATTATATTAATAAAGTTAAAATAAAAATAAAAATGGCATAAGCTTACATCTTTTAGAAGAACAATTTTTACATAGGGTTATACATGTTGGATTTTCGATTATAAATATTCATTAGAAAGATAAAAAGATTTCCTACATAATGATATTTTATTTATAATTTTTAGACATTAAATAAGTTATTTTATTTATGACACAATGATGATGAAGTAATTACTAAAATAGTGAAAAATTAAAATAATTGATCTTATAAATACCCAAATAATTATAATATGAAACTTTTAATGAATTAAACTAATTTTCTATGATAATATGATATATTAGGATTGATTTAATTGACTTTGTTCGAAGTAATAAATCTGTTAGGAGTTTCACAAAAATCAACTATTGAATAGTGTCAAAATTGACATAAAAGAGTTCTTAAAACACATATTATATTATTAATTGATATTAAATTCCTAAAAATCTAAGTTTCGGCCAAGAGACTTATATTATGATAGGTTCCTCATTAATGGACCACTTGGGGGTCTCTTGGATGTATATAGTAAGTTTATTAACCATATTATATAAAAATACAAAGAGACATTGTAAAAGTGAAACTAATTAACTTAGAGTTAATACTTAAAGATAAGGTTAATATAAGTACCCAAACCTGTCTAAATTCTATTGGTTGAGTGTTTTTCGACCTATCCCCACCTTAACCTTTGAATAGTCAACTTTTGAGCCATTAGAAACCGAATATGAATTTATTATAAATTAATATTTCTAGCTTTTCCAAAGGTGCCCCTCACCCCTCTTATAAAAGGGCACTCCTCCTTCTCATTTCTTCACACCTCTCAAGCCACTTGGCTCGTCCAAACTCTGCCCAAATAAGCTCCCCAAATCCCTCTCCTCCTCCTTGAAGATTCACCTTAGGAAGAAAGCATTTCAAGAAGTCCTTTGGTTCCAACCAAAGTGAGTTACCAAAATTAAAGGTATCGATTTCTCTTAAATTATTTTCATTTATTTTGCTTCTCCAACCCCATAAATCTTTTTATTTCCTTTCTTTTGTAACAACACCAGTATCCTCAATATACTAGGATGTTGTTATAAGAAGACTACACATACACACAACTCCATCTAATGGATGATGAACATAATGTTTCTGTGGATGGCAAACTAACGCCTCACGAAACGATGATAGTTCAAATACATCATACCACCTCTCATGGTGGCCATTATGATGGAACTGTAATTAAATATGATATTAATGATATATATTTTATATATAATCTTCTGTAATTCCATTTTATTTCATACCATTATTCGTTTCATGTTGTATATACATACGATAATTTCATTTGAGGAAGTGCGGACTACCGCCCCCTTAAAATGATATGACTCGTTCATACCACACTTGGAACGTATAAAGGATGGTGTTAATGAACTTAAGTAACATATATAAAATATTATATTATACTGGAATAGTAATATACCTATGTATCATTTGGATTCGATTCTTTTAAAATAAAAATTAAATGGAAGTAGCGTTCGTGCGTACGTACGGACTACCGTCTCCACGAACGCGATGAGATTCATTCTCCATCGTATCCATTCAAGTATAATTATCATTTAATGATTTAAAAATGATGTTTAAGGACTTGATATCATTCTGGATATGAATAATATACAACAAACATGACTTATGTAACAAAACATATAAAAGAAAATGAGTAAGTTAACACCCGAAACGACGATAATTCTAAGATATTATTAACAAATCAATGTTAAAAGATCATATATGATATCATATTAATATATATGATTCTTGTATAATTTAATAACAATTATTTCACCATTATACAGGAGGTTAACCTACCCCAACCAAGGAAAAGTACAAGGTAAGGGTTATTTCACAATCTCTTCATTATCCGAGGTTGTATTATACGTAATAATCTACTGGGATCTCTTTATCATCCACATCCATGTTTCTTCGAAATGTATTTCAAAACATTTTTACTATTTACAAGAATATGGGTTAAAGTCATTTATACCCTTGTTTGACTTTTTATAAGAGGTTTATAAAGGAATCTTTCCGTCGTTTTCAAAACAAGGTCCTTTTTAACCTTTTCGACAGAATTGAGGTAAGAATGTTTTTTTTAACTTATACGGCGGGTGCGGTTATTTTCCGCCGTTATAAAATCGTCGAAGCTTTCCCTACAAGATTATAAGAATATTTTCAAAGAAAATGTTTTATTTTATATGGATCTTAAATGATTTCAAAATAAAAGGAGATACTTCTTTTAAAAGAATTTTGATTTCATCTATGTCAACATCCTTTGATGGATTTTAAGATTATTTGAAGTTGATTTATTATAATACAAAACTTCTATATTGTATTGAAGGTTTTGTGATATGTTTGAATGTGGATGTGCTATTCATAGTTTATGGTGAAACTATTGACATTTCGTATGCTAGTTTTAACCCGAATGTTTATGTTATATTTCAAACTTTTCTTCAGATGAATGTGCTAAACAAGTATGTTCCGGGTTGGGGACCGGTAAATGTAAGCCCTCCAGGTTGGGGACTGGTTAAGTAAGCTCTCCAGGTTAGGGACTGGTAAAAGTATGCCCTCCGGGTTGGTGTCCGGTTATTAGAGGCACTCCGGGTTGGTGTCCGGTTATTAGAGGCACTCCGGGTTGGTGTCCGGATATTAGAGGCACTCCGGGTTGGGTTCCGGTTAGAAGTAACCCCTAGGTCTTGGGATGAGGCCTAGACAATGAAATTAACGTTTGGAATTATGCATTCCAACATTATGAAAGTGGTTATTGATATTTCATGTGATTATTCGATTAGTAGAATATCCATGTGAACAAGTAAATGGCATTATTTCATTTTACTTTTGCCATACTATGTTGAAGTTCAATTTTTAAAAGGCTTTTGTTTTAGTAATTCATTGCCTTAAATGTTTATGCTTATTTTGAATGTTCCGCTATATTGGTATCCTTACTGGGCATTTGAGCTCACCCCTTTTTTATGTTTTATTTTTCCCAGGTAGTGAAGAAGTAAATTATGATTGACTTGTAGGGATATTATGGGTTTATAGTGTGGACGTTGGAAACATTATGTTGATGTAGTAGTTTTTCATTTTATGATGTAATGTAAAACTTATGAATATATCTGGTGTTTCCAAGGCTACTAAACTAATCGGTCTTTCGGGATTTGATCTTTCTTGTGATCATGCCAATGTTACGTAATTAATGCACCGACTCTGGGCAGCTGGGGTCGGGGCGTTACAGTTGGTATCAGAGGAAGTTTAGTACAAACCTTGGAAGCTAGATTTAGATAAACTCTGATTAGAGCACGTAGACCTAAGATGAACTTTGAGGATTAGTATAGAAGAACTTCCTAGAATTTTGGTATTGTAGAGATTTTGTGAGTTTTCCGAGCAATACATCCCTGTCTGGATACGAGCAGGTAGAGGCGGCTCTGGCACAGATGTACCTAGGGGTAAAACCCGAAAACACCGCTTTGAGCTAGACTCGAACGGGAACTGGTGCACGACAACGGGCCTTGCTGCACTCTTGGTTACGACACTCCCGGGGGATATGCTTAGGATAACTCTCATTTTCTTTACAAATCATTTTGAAGGGATTATGAGTATATACTTCCTCAAAGAAAACATTCTTATGATTATGGATTATATCCATAAATAGTTCAATTTATGTCAAGTGTTTTATAAGTATGGGATTATGTATTTTGATTCATAAACTGATCTAGTTTATGCCATTGTTTAGAAATGGCGCCAAGTAGAAGGAATGAGAACTCCAGAAATACACATGATTCAAAGAGAAGGAAGGATCATATCTTTCATGGTCTTAAGCTAGAATTTATAAGAGAAATAGTCACCCATGTATTATAATCATATGAAGAAATAATATCATGTGTTGATAAGATAAGTAAAGAGTTTACTGAGTCCTATTCCTTTGAAGGGAAGCAAGAGAAGAAAAGGCTGGAAGAGAGAAAGATGGATAAAGGGAAGAGGGAAAAGAATAATTTTCCCATATGTGGTAACTGTGGAAAGAAACACCCTGGAACTTGCCTGAAAGGAATGAGAGTTTGTTATAAGTGTGGAGGAAAAGGGCACAAAGTATGTGACTGCAAGGGTGAGAAAATGGTCTCAAATGTACAATGGTTCATTTGCAAGGAGTTTGGACACTATGCGAACCTATGTCCCAGTCATCAGACTATGCCGCAAATGATGCTATTGGATAATAATCAAGTTATGATACTACCACAGATGAGGAGGAATGATTAGAGTTCTTATGTTGATTATGTCAATTGAGTGTTGTATCAACAATGTACTTGTTATAATAATTATGGAGTATATAAGGATTGTACTGCAGTACTATTTCATTAAGGACTTGAGATTATGTGGAACAAAGAAAAGTGACTCAATAGCAGGATAAATTTTTGGAAAATATATGGTTGAGAGAATGATAAACCATAATATAGTTCTGATACCGAAGTAGTGATTTTGGAATAATACATGATTGTTTTGGATAAAATATATTGGATATTCTTGACTACCTTCGAACTGTTTAATGATTTGTATATTCCATCATTTTTGGGGTTTAAAACATTTTTGGATTAATGAAGTATATCCAGCTTTCTATATGGAATAAGGGAGCATGAATGTAATCAATAAGGAATATGGTAATTTAGGATGTTTCAGTGTATTAAATGAATACATGATGAAGGTATTCAAATGATATTACGGGGTAAAAAGGTTCTACATTATGTTTACCTTACTTATAAATGTTGGACTGTGAGTATGGATAGAAGTATTTTGGATAGTTCTAGTTTGGATTATTTTGGATTACCATAAAAGGAAAACCCGGAGGATGGGCGGTAACCCGTCGCGTCCGGCAAGGCTGCGAGACTTGAACCCGTAACTGAAGGGCGACAAGGGTGTATCACCTACCACTGGCCCACGAGATGTCCTGGATTAAATAATTTAGTTTTTATTAAAAGATCTGGTATATGAATTATAAATTCATTTATTTTGGAACCCTGTATAAATTTTTTTTTTACGTTCTATTATCTCTTAGAGTGAAAGATGAGTTTGTGGTAGAAATTCATTATTAGATAAAACTCTAATTATAAAGTAAGGATATCTCCTTATGATCTTAGACAAACTCATAAATAAATTCCTCAACATTAATAAAAGGAACTTAGAACAAAAATGTTGTCCTAGATGGTACCTTAAATCATCACTAATTTATGGCTTTAGGATTGTTGGCCTTTTCATAGCCATGTTCTCTACCACTCTCCATCAGATAATTGATGGTTAGATTTCTCCTCCATATCCATATTTTCCTACATGGAACCCTAGTATGTGTTATTTTCGGTAATCTTCATACTTTCCACTATTTATTTTAAATAGAGGCCTCATTAATTCATTTGTCGATGTGGGATTTCAACTAAGATATTTTGAAACGTCAAAAATGTGTTATCCCAATACCCTATGTTTTGTTGAACCGATGGTATTTCAAATCATCATAGATTGATGAGTTTAAGGACCTCAATTTTACACTTGTTTGTGATTGATGACCTCAATCACTACCTATAAATATTTACGTTTTTCCTCCAATTATATGTCTCTAATTGCCACCAATGTTCTCCTAATCGAGATCATAATTTGGTGGTGACCCTTTCATTTCTCTTTTCCTCATATTAAGACTAAATTTTAGTAACCCAATTTCCGATGTGGGTTTTCCCACAAAGATATTTTCTATTTCCAACCTTTTATTTTCGAAGAACAATTTCAAATTGCGAGGACGCAATTTATTGAAGGAGGGGAGAATGTAACACCCCAAGATTTCATAGTGTGTTATTTCTTGAAAATAATTCAATAACTTGCACTACAAGCAACACTGAGTTCAATTGCACCATGACTTACCAAAAAAAAAATCCATTAAAAGAGGTCATGAATAGTATTAACTAAATTTTAAACTTTATATAATTTTAGAATCCATATTATGAGTTTCTTAGTCATAATGCAAGAACAGATTCATTTTCAGTATTGCACTTTTATCAACTTTTGATAGTGAAACCTTTTTAAATACAATATTTTAAACTTTTAGACTAAATGGAGACATCAAAAAAATTTAAAATGAAACATCCCAAGCTTCCACGGTACGCTTTCCTTTGAATAAAACAGTAGCGTGTGTTGTACGCAACTTCGAGTTCTAACACACCGTAACCAATCAAACTAGCTGTTATGAAGAGTAATACCTACTTTTTGAAATCATATATATTTTATATTTCAAAATGGACTTCATTTTTGGATTCAGAATATCGAAATTAGCCTAGGGTTAAATTTTGGTACTTTTCGGATAACTTTCATATTTTGATGAATAGTGAAAATTACTAAATTTTAATTAAAAACAACTTTTTTAATAAAAATAATTAATAGTGATAAATTGTGAATTTGAGTGGTTTTAAAGTATATTTAGAATATATTTTTACCATTTAATATAATGTTGGTCATTGTACATAATTTTACAATTAAACCGAACATAAACAAGTGTCAATCTTTTGATAGTTATTATCTCTTAAAAACACGCTTTTTGTTTTGACAGCGGGAATTAATTTTAAATTAATTTCTGCCACTTCTGTGTTTTGAATTTAGGAAAATGGATTCCATATTTGGAATCAGGATGTTCAAATTGTGTAAATAGGTAACTTTTATTTTTAGACATTTTGAAAAGTTACTGTGGTAAATATTTTATTTACCATGGTTAAAGGGTAAATCCGGTAAATAAGGGTTAAAAAAATAATATTATAATAATACTAAATTACCCTAAAACGTGTCTTAACCCTATTGGTTGATACATGGTCGACCATGGGCATCTTTGGGTCTATTTTGGGACCCCATGGATCCACTTGTAAGTGATAATGACACATTATATTAATAAAGTTAAAATAAAAATAAAAATGGCATAAGCTTACATCTTTTAGAAGAACAATTTTTACATAGGGTTATACATGTTGGATTTTCGATTATAAATATTCATTAGAAAGATAAAAAGATTTCCTACATAATGATATTTTATTTATAATTTTTAGACATTAAATAATTTATTTTATTTATGACACAATGATGATGAAGTAATTACTAAAATAGTGAAAAATTAAAATAATTGATCTTATAAATACCCAAATAATTATAATATGAAACTTTAAATGAATTAAACTAATTTTATATGATAATATGATATATTAGGATTGATTTAATTTACTTTGTTCGAAGTAATCAATCTGTTAGGAGTTTCACAAAAATCAACTATTGAATAGTGTCAAAATTGACATAAAAGAGTTCTTAAAACACATATTATATTATTAATTGATATTAAATTCCTAAAAATCTATGGTTCGGCCAAGAGACTTATATTATGATAGGTTCCTCATTAATGGACCACTTGGGGGTCTCTTGGATGTATATAGTAAGTTTATTAACCATATTATATAAAAATACAAAGAGACATTGTAAAAGTGAAACTAATTAACTTAGAGTTAATACTTAAAGATAAGGTTAATATAAGTACCCAAACCTGTCTAAATTCTATTGGTTGAGTGGTTTTCGACCTATCCCCACCTTAACCTTTGAATAGTCAACTTTTGAGCCATTAGAAACCGAATATGAATTTATTATAAATTAATATTTCTAGCTTTTCCAAAGGTGCCCCTCACCCCTCTTATAAAAGGGCACTCCTCCTTCTCATTTCTTCACACCTCTCAAGCCACTTGGCTCGTCCAAACTCTGCCCAACTAAGCTCCCCACATCCCTATCCTCCTCCGTGAAGATTCCCCTTAGGAAGAAAGCATTTCAAGAAGTCCTTTGGTTCCAACCAAAGTGAGTTACCTAAATTAAAGGTAACGATTTCTCTTAAATTATTTTCATTTATTTTGCTTCTCCAACCCCATAAATCTTTTTATTTCCTTTCTTTTGTAACAACACCAGTATCCTCAATATACTAGGATGTTGTAATAAGAAGGATTCAAACTACACATACACACAACTCCATCTAATTGATGATGAACATAATGTTTCTGTGGATGGCAAACTAACGCCTCACGAAACGATGATTGTTCAAATACATCATACCACCTCTCATGGTGGCCATTATGATGGAACTGTAATTAAATATGATATTAATGATATATATTTTATATATAATCTTCTGTAATTCCATTTTATTTCATACCATTATTCGTTTCATGTTGTATATACATACGATAATTTCATTTGAGGAAGTGCGGACTACCGCCCCCTTAAAATGATATGACTCGTTCATACCACACTTGGAACGTATAAAGGATGGTGTTAATGAACTTAAGTAACATATATAAAATATTATATTATACTGGAATAGTAATATACCTATGTATCATTTGGATTCGATTCTTTTATAATAAAAATTAAATGGAAGTAGCGTTCGTGCGTACGTACGGACTACCGTCTCCACGAACGCGATGAGATTCATTCTCCATCGTATCCATTCAAGTATAATTATCATTTAATGATTTAAAAATGATGTTTAAGGACTTGATATCATTCTGGATATGAATAATATACAACAAACATGACTTATGTAACAAAACATATAAAAGAAAATGAGTAAGTTAACACCCGAAACGACGATAATTCTAAGATATTATTAACAAATCAATGTTAAAAGATCATATATGATATCATATTAATATATATGATTCTTGTATAATTTAATAACAATTATTTCACCATTATACAGGAGGTTAACCTACCCCAACCAAGGAAAAGTACAAGGTAAGGGTTATTTCACAATCTCTTCATTATCCGAGGTTGTATTATACGTAATAATCTACTGGGATCTCTTTATCATCCACATCCATGTTTCTTCGAAATGTATTTCAAAACATTTTTACTATTTACAAGAATATGGGTTAAAGTCATTTATACCCTTGTTTGACTTTTTATAAGAGGTTTATAAAGGAATATTTCCGTCGTTTTCAAAACAAGGTCCTTTTTAACCTTTTCGACAGAATTGAGGTAAGAATGTTTTTTTTAACTTATACGGCGGGTGCGGTTATTTTCCGCCGTTATAAAATCGTCGAAGCTTTCCCTACAAGATTATAAGAATATTTTCAAAGAAAATGTTTTATTTTATATGGATCTTAAATGATTTCAAAATAAAAGGAGATACTTCTTTTAAAAGAATTTTGATTTCATCTATGTCAACATCCTTTGATGGATTTTAAGATTATTTGAAGTTGATTTATTATAATACAAAACTTCTATATTGTATTGAAGGTTTTGTGATATGTTTGAATGTGGATGTGCTATTCATAGTTTATGGTGAAACTATTGACATTTCGTATGCTAGTTTTAACCCGAATGTTTATGTTATATTTCAAACTTTTCTTCAGATGAATGTGCTAAACAAGTATGTTCCGGGTTGGGGACCGGTAAAAGTAAGCCCTCCGGGTTGGGGACTGGTTAAAGTAAGCCCTCCAGGTTAGGGACTGGTAAAAGTATGCCCTCCGGGTTGGTGTCCGGTTATTAGAGGCACTCCGGGTTGGTGTCCGGATATTAGAGGCACTCCGGGTTGGGTTCCGGTTAGAAGTAACCCCTAGGTCTTGGGATGAGGCCTAGACAATGAAATTAACGTTTGGAATTATGCATTCCAACATTATGAAAGTGGTTATTGATATTTCATGTGATTATTCGATTAGTAGAATATCCATGTGAACAAGTAAATGGCATTATTTCATTTTACTTTTGCCATACTATGTTGAAGTTCAATTTTTAAAAGGCTTTTGTTTTAGTAATTCATTGCCTTAAATGTTTATGCTTATTTTGAATGTTCCGCTATATTGGTATCCTTACTGGGCATTTGAGCTCACCCCTTTTTTATGTTTTATTTTTCCCAGGTAGTGAAGAAGTAAATTATGATTGACTTGCAGGGAT
Source organism: Viscum album (assembly GCA_963277665.1). Classification (NCBI taxonomy): domain Eukaryota; kingdom Viridiplantae; phylum Streptophyta; class Magnoliopsida; order Santalales; family Viscaceae; genus Viscum; species Viscum album. The sequence continues at coordinate 1,559,901,820 of OY728151.1, read as the reverse complement.
ATTATGGGTTTATAGTGTGGACGTTGGAAACATTATGTTGTTGTAGTAGTTTTTCATTTTATGATGTAATGTAAAACTTATGAATATATCTGGTGTTTCCAAGGCTACTAAACTAATCGGTCTTTCGGTATTTGATCTTTCTTGTGATCATGCCAATGTTACGTAATTAATGCACCGACTCTGGGCAGCTGGGGTCGGGGCGTTACAATATATCAAAAGATTGACAATTATTTATGTCCAATTTCAGAGTGAAATTAATTCTAATGAACACCATTGGAAAAAATGGTAAAAATCTATTATAATTATACATTAAAACCACTAAATAGTATAATTTATCACTATAAATCATTTTGATTAAAATAGTTGTTTTTATGTATTTTTTCACTATTCATAAAATTTTTATGTTCTCAGAAAAATACCAAAAATTAAACTTAGGATAAATTCAATATTCTGAATCCAAATATGAAGTTCATTTTGAAATACAAAAAATATATAATTTCAAAAAGTATGTATTAATATTCGTAACGGCTAGTTTGATTGGTTGTGGTGTGTTAGAACTCGATGTTGCGTACAACACACGCAATAACATTAATCAAAGAGAAGAGTACTGTAGAAGCTTGGGGTGTTTCATTCTCTCCAAATTAAAATAATTTCGTGCTAGAAATTTCTAGAATACTACCGCATGAAAAGACTCGGGTGGTTCTTCATCATATGTTCCTCGGGTTCCCACGTTGCCTCTTCCATCTTATGGTTTCTCCACAAAACTTTTACCAGATGTGTCGTCCGGTTTCTCGGTACTTGTTCTCTCGTATCAAGAATCTTGACGGGATCTTCGCAATAAGACAGATTGGGTTCTAGTTCTAATTCCTCATAGGTGAGTACATGTGTTCGGTCAGGCATGTATTTCCTAAATAGAGATACGTGGAACACATCATGAACTTTGGAGAGACTTGGCGACATTGCCAATCGGTAAGCGACAGCCCGAATTCGTTCTAGAATTTTGAAAGGTCTGATGTACCTGGGACTCAATTTACCTTTCTTACCAAAACGTATGACTCCCTTCCATGGAGATACCTTTAGGAAAACATGATCACCGACATGAAATTCCAAATCCTTCCTTCGATTATCGGCATAGCTCTTCTTCCTACTTTGAGCTGCTTTGATGTGATTTTGGATTACCTTCACCTTTTCCATCGTTTCCTCCACCAGTTCTGGACCTACAAGTTTTCTTTCACCAATGTCATCCGAGTAGGTTAGTGTTCAATATCTCTTCCCTTATAACGCTTCATATGGTGCCATCTGAATACTCGAATGGAAGCTATTGTTATAGGAAAATTCTACCAGAGGTAAATATTGATTCCACATACCCTGAAAGTCAAGTGAGAAAGATCTCAACATGTCTTCTAAGGTTTGAATAGTCTGTTCTGATTGTCCGTCTGTCTGAGGGTGGTAGGAAGGGCTCAATTGATGTTCAATATCTAGGTATTTCTGAAGACTTTTCTAGAATCATGAAGAAAAATGGGGATCACGATCAGAAACAATCGATAGGGGTACTCCATGAAGTCTCACAACTTCATTAAGATATAGTCTTTCTAGACGTTCTAGGGGTAGATCTTCTCTTATAGCAAGAATATTTTCTGACTTGGTAAGACGATCAACAATAACACATATTACATCGTTCCATCTAGGAGTCTTTGGTAGCCCCATGACAAAGTCCATCGTAATATTGTCCCATTTCCACTCCGGTATGGGAAGAGGTTTCATGACTCTTCCAGGCAGTTTCTTTCCAGCTTTCACTTGTTGAAAAACCATACATCTTGACACAAAATCAGCAATCTCCCTCTTCATGTTGTCCCACTAAAAATGTTCCTTCAAATCTATATACATTTGGGTTCTCCCATGGTGTATAGAGAAATTGGAACTATGATGATCATCCAGCAATTCCCTATTTAGATCAGGTATTTCGGGAACACAAAGTCTCTTCCTAAATTTCAAAATTCCATCTTCATACACAAAGTCTCTCAATCTCCCATCATTCAGAGATTTAATCTTCTTTTGAAATTCATCATCATCAGTTTGAGAACTCTTAATCCGTTCTAGTAAAGATGTTTTGGCAACCATTTGAAAACCCATTGATGTTTCACCTTCCCTGGTTATTCACTTGTACATCTTCACTAGATCCATGAAAATTGGATCCATTTCAATTCTCATATTGTTCAAAACTCCATGATCTTTTCTACTCAAAGCATCTTCCACCTTAGTTTCATTCCCTAGGTGGTAGTGTATCGTACCATCATAATCCTTGAGTAATTTGAGCCATCTGCTTTGCCTCATGTTGAGTTCTTTTTGTGAGAAAATATAATTCAAACTCTTGTGATCAGTATAAATCTCACATTTTTCACCATAGAGGTAGTGCCTCAATATATTCAAAGCAATTATCATAGCTGCTAACTCAATATCCTCAGTAGGATAGTTTTGTTCATGAATTTTCAACTGTCGTGATGCATAGGCAATAACCCTCTCATTCTGCATAAGGACACAACCAAGTCCTTTCTTCGATGCATCACTATAAATAACGGACCCATCATTCCCCGATGGTAGAGTCAATATAGGAGAATTGAATAATCATCTCTTACGTTCTTCGAAATATTTTTCACAATCTTTTTTCCAAACAAATTTAACCCCTTTATGTGTGAGCATTGTTAATGGGCTAGCCAACTGGGAAACATTATAGACGAAACATCGATAATGACCTTCCAAACCAATAAAATTGTGTAACTCAGTTACACTCGTAGGTGCTGGCCATTCATGGATTGCCTTGGTCATAGAAGGATCATCATAGATTCCATCTTTAGATACAATATGGCCAAGAAAATAAATCTCTTGAAGCCAAATTTCACACTTGCTAAACATACCATATAATTCATCTCTTCTCAGAGCCTTCAGGATAATGAGCAAGTGATTTTCATGATCTTCCTAGCTTTGGATTATACCAAGATATCATCAATAAATACCACCACAAATTCATCGAGATATTCCCTGAAAACTCTATTCATCAGATCCATGAATATACAGGGTGCATTAGTCAATCCAAAAGGCATTACTGTAAACTCGTAATGCATGTACCTGGTTCGAAATGCTGTTTTCGGAATGTATTCCTTCTTCACACACAACTGATGGTATCCAGATCAGAGGTCATTCTTTGAAAAGTATTGATATCCATGCAGTTGGTCAAATAAATCATCAATTCAAGGTAGGGGATACTTGTTCTTTATTGTTATAGAATTGATCTCCCTGTAGTCGATACATAACCTCATAGATCCATCATTCTTTTTAACAAAGAGAATAGGGGCTCCCCATGAAGAAACACTAGGGAGAATAAATCCTTTATTACTCAATTCCTCTAGTAGTTTCTTTAGTTCGAATAATTCTACAGTGGCCATTCTCTAAGGGGTATTCGATATAGGCCTTGATCTAGGAATTAAATCAATGGAAAACTCAACATCTCGTTCTCGAGGATGTCCAGGTAAATCTTCCGGAAACACATCTACATATTCTATCACAACATGTACATCCTCTATTTGAACATTTCTTTCCTCACCCACTGTCATTTCATTCTCTTCCTCCCAATAATTGAATTTATTTGAGCTACTGGGGGTGGATCTAGATAAGAATTATGTGGTGACGATTCTGCTCTAAAGATAAGGTGTTCCTTATCATCATCATCAAAAATCATAACCTCCTTCTTATTCCAATAAATATTCGCATCATATTCCGAAATCCATTCCATAACGAGTATTATATCAAACTCAATCATTGGTATGACGATGAGATAAACAGATAAAGATCTTTTATGTGCTCTAATGGGGACTGAATCAGAAAACATTGTTGCAATGATACCTCCCTTATTAGTTTTAACTGACAACTCCCTTGTTAAATCAAATTGGAAATATCTAATTTTCTTACCAGACTAGGAAGATATGAAACAGTGAAATGATCCAGAATCAAATAATGCATTTGCTAAACCTGAGGAAACCATTAAATTACCTGCCACCACGTCTTTCGGAGCTTCTACCTCAGCAGTAGTGATAGCATAAGCTTGGCCTTGATCCCTTGGCCTTTTCTGAGGTAATATCCCCTGATGTTTTGGACATTCATTTGCATAATATCCCATCTCCCTGAAATTGTAGAATTGAACATTGGTAGCTTCCTTCTTCCCTTTGTAATCACTAGCTTGGTAGCCTTTTTCACCACACTTGTAACAGACACCAATTCCCTTCAAGAAAGTACTGGGGTGTTTCTTCCCACATTTACCACAGGATACATATTCATCCATTCCCTTATTCCCATTATTTTCATTCCCAAATCAATCAGCAGATCTCTTATTCTCTTTCTTTTCATTAATGTCATAAGACTTAGAGAATTCCTTTTCGGTCTTGATAGCACATGAGACAGTGTCTTCGTACGATGAAAAGGATTGTGAGACTAATGCTTGACGGAGAAATGATTTTAACCCATCAACGAAACGATCAATATTACTTCTTGGGTTACGTACATAATCTCCAGAATACCTTGCTAACCTTGTAATGTTAGCCTCATACTTTGCAATATTCCCATCCTCCTTTTTTCTCAGACTCAGAAATTGCCTTTCCATATCTGCTCAATGGTCGTGAGGAAATTATTTTTCTAAAAAAAGATATTTGAACTCCCTCCATTCCATATTTGATACTTCATCATCTTCCTTCAAGTTTTGAATCAATGACCACCATTGATCAACATCTCCAGTGAGGCGGTAAACTGCCATGATAACTTTTTCCCTTTCACTACTCCCCAAAGCCTGAAATATTCTCTCTAGGGAATTTATCCATTTCTTAGCTACTAAGGTATTTTTACTCCCATTGAACGTTGGTGTTTGTTGCCTCATCAATCGATCTAACATTGATCCTCCATGCTGCGGATCAGGGTGCTCCATACGGGTAAGGTTATTATTAATAACCTGAGTGAGTTGTCCCAGTATGGTGATTAGATGATCGGCACCAGTTGCATCACCAGATCCACTATAATTATCTTGAGTGGGAGGGAAATCCCTACATGGAGTGTGTGCATTGATACAGTTTCCATTTCTTCCACTAGGGACCATTTCTAAACAATGGAATAAACTAGATCAGTTTATGAATCAAAATACATAATCACATACTTATAAAACACTTAACATAAATTAAACTATTTATGTATATAATCCATAATCATAAAAAAAAATTTCTTTGAGGAAGTATATACTCATAAACCCTTCATAAAGATTTATAAATAAAATGATAGTTATCCTATGCATATCCCCCGGGAGTGTCGTAACCAAGAGTGCTGCAAGCCCCGTTGTCGTGCACCAGTTCCTGTTCGAGTCTAGCTAAAATTGGTGTTTTTGGGTTTTACCCCTAGGTACTTCTGTTCCAGAGCCGCCTCTACCTGCTCGTATCCAGACAGGGATGTATTGCTCAGAAAACTCACAAATTCTCTAAAATACCTAAATTCTAGGAAGTTCTTCTATACTAATCCTCAAAGTCCACCTTAAATCTATGTGATATAATCAGAGTTTATCTAAATATAGCTTCCAAGGTTTGTATTAAACATCCTCTGATACCAACTGTAATTCCCCGACCCCATTTACCCAGAGTCGGTGCATTATTACATAACATTGGCATGATCACAAGAAAGATCAAGTCTCGAATGACCGATTAGTTTATTAGCCTTGGGAACACTAGATATATTCATAAGTCTTACATTACATCATCAAAATGAAATCTAAAACAACATATTTTATTCATAGTCCGCACTCATATCCCCACATACTATCCCTGCTGGTCATTCATAAATTACTTCTTCATATCCTAGGAAAAATAAAACATTGAAAGGGGTGAGCTCAAATTCCCAGTAAGGACAACAATATAGCGGAAACTTTCATAAATATGAATAATCATTTAAGGCACTGTATAACTAAAGCAAAAGCCTTTTAAACTTGAACTTAAACATAGTATGGAAAAAATAAAATGTAATAATTACATTTACTTATTCACATTGATATTCTACTAATCGAATAATCACATGCAATATCAATAACCACTTTCATAATGATGGAATGCAAAATTCCAGACTATCATAACCACATAGCAATGGCCTCGTGCGAAGACTAGAAATAATATTTTTCCAAAGCCTTGTTCCAAGACACTAGTTTTTCTAATGAGACCTACCGATGCATCAAGGAGCTATAGCGGTCTCCACCCATCACCTATTATGTTCAATGCATTCCTCATATGAACAGGTTTAAACATAACATAAACATTTGTATTAAAACTATCATACGAAATGTCAATACATTCTCCAAAAACCATGAATGGTATAAAAATAACAAATCCATAGTCAAGCATTTCAAAAAACCTTTAATACAATATGGAAGGTTTTTATCATAATAAATAAACTTCAAATATGCTTAAAATCCATCAATAGATGTTGACATAGATGAAATCAAAACTATTTGAGAGAAATATATCATTTTTTTATATCATTTAAAAGTCACAAAAATATGAAATAAAACATTTACATTGAAAATATTCTTATAATCTTGTAAAAGAAGATTTGATGTTTTTATAACAGCGGAAAATATCCTCACCCACCGTATAAGTTAAAAAAAATATTCTTACATTAATTATGTCGAAAAGGTTAAAAAGCACCTTGTTTTGAAAACGACAGAACGATTCGTTTATAAACATCTTATTAAAAGTCAAAAAAGGGTATAAATGACTTTAACCAATATTCTTGTAAATAGTAAATATGTTTTGAAATTCATTTTTTAGAATCATGGATGTGGATGATAAAGAAATCCTAGTAGATTATTACGTATAAACAACCTCAGATAATGAAGAGATTGCAAAATAAACCCTTACCTTGTACTTTTCCTTGGTTGGGGGTAGGTTAACCTACTGTATAATGGGGAAATAATTGTTATTAAATTATAAACGAATCATATACATTAATATGATATCATATATGATCTTTTAACATTGATTTTCTAATAATATCTTAGTATTATCGTTGTTTCGGGTGTTAACTTACTCGTTTTATTTTATATGTTTTGTTACGTAAGTTATTTTTTTCATGGATAGGATGTATCTTATTCATATCCAGAACGATATCATGTCCTTAAACATTATTTTTATATAATCAAATGAAAATTATACTTGAATGGATACGATGGAGAATGAATCTCGTCGCGTTCGTGGAGACGGTAGTCCGTACGTACGCACAAGCGACAATATCATTTTTTTGATATTAAAATAATATATAATTGGATGGTATATCAAATATAAAGAATCATTTTAATTTTATATTTATTATTTACATGAATTACACATCATTATTATACCCATCCAAATAATAATTTATTGAATAACAATTACACCACGACGTGGAGATGGTAAGCCGTACGTACGCACGTATTGTGACATGTCATTAAAAGGATGGATAGAATACTGAATATGGTTGTACCATATTTATAATAATATTAATGTATATAGGACATACTGGATTCATTATTTTATAATGGTAATAACAATGAATGAATAAGTTGAAGAAGAAATGAATTTGAAAAAGGGTGGTGAAAACATTACCTCTTCTTCAGGTTCTTCCTTTTGATTTGATCAAAATTTATATTTAAGTTGGCTTTCTAACTAAATAAAGGCCTCTAGGATATATTTAGGGAAGTTGAGAGAGTATTAGGGCAAAGGATGGCCGATCCAAATGTATTTTAAGGTGTGAGTTAATGATAAGGGAGAGTGCCCTTTTATAAGAGGGGTGTGGGGAAACTTTGGAAACACTAGAAATATTATTTTATAATAAATTCATATTCGGTTTATAATGGCACCAAAGTGGATTATTTAAAGGTTAAGGTGGGTATGGGTCGAAAACCTCTCAACCAATAGAATTTTGACAGGTTTGGTTAATATATTAACCTTATCTTTAAGTATTAACAATTAGTTAATTAGTTTCACTTTTACAATGTCTCTGTGTATTTTTATATTATATGGTTAATAAACATACCATATACATACAAGCGACTCTCAAGTTGTCCATTAATGATACTCATATCATAATATAAGTCTCTTGGCCGAACCTTATATTTTTTATGAATTTAATAGCAATTAAATTTATAATATATGTTTTAAAATCTATTTTATGTCAATTTTGACACTATTCAATAATTGATTTTTTTGAAAATCATAACAGAATGATTACTTCGAAAAAAGTAACTTAAGTCAATTTAACATGTCATATTAACCTATAAAATTAGTGTAATTCATAAAAAGTCTCAAATTATATTTATTTGGGTATTTATAATATCAATTATTTTAGTTTTGTCACTATTATGGTAATTATTGCATAATCATTGTGTCATAAATAAATTAAATTATTTAATGTCTAAAAATTATAAATAAAATATCATTATGTATGAAATCATTTTAGATTTCAAATTAATATTTAAAATCTAATTAATATTATGTATAACCTTATATTAAAAATGTTTTAGTAAATAATCTTTGATTTTAACTATTTTAACTCTTCTTTGAATTAAATAATAATAAATTTCCTAATCTAATCCAAGTGGACCTAAATGATAATATTTTATTCCTAAGGTTGTTTTTGGTTGAGATAAAATTGTCAAATAGAATTAGTACATGTGTTAGGGTAATATTAATATAATTTTTACCCTTAATTATCCTATTTAATTTTAACCGTGGTAAATAAAAGTAAAAAGTAACTATTCACCAAAAATTATTTTCATCTCATTGAACCACATTTTACTATTTGATATTAATCATGTCTCTTGTATTTTTGAAATTCCATTCACAGAAGTGGTAAAATTATGTTTTTTGAAAAATTCATTTTTTTAACTACCACTTAGTGGTTTTACTATTTATCAAAAATTGAAGTTTTTCAGAACAATGACAAAATATCACCCTAAGATATAATTGATATTAAGAATTCAAAAATTTTATCTATTTTACAAAATTATGAACAAATAATTTGCATTAATTAATTTTATAATTAATTCCCGTTGTTACAACAAATAGTGTGTTTTTAAGAAACAATATATATCAAAAGATTGACAATTGTTTATGTCCAATTTCGAAGTGAAATTAATTCTAATGAACACCATTGGATAAAATGGTAAAAATATATTCTAATTATTTTTTAAATCCACTCAATAACAAAATTTATCACTATAAATCATTTTGATTAAAAAAGCTGTTTTTAAGTATTTTTTCAGTATTCATAAAAATTGGAAGTTCTCAGAAAAATACCAAAAATTCAACATAGGATAATTTCGATATTCTGAATCCAAAAATGAAGTCCATTTTTAAATATAAAATATATATAATTTAAAAAAGTCGGTATTACTATTCATAACATCTAGTTTGATTGGTTGTCGTGTGTTAGAACTCGATGTTGTGTACAACACACTCTATCACATTATTCAAAGTGAAGCGTACCGTAGAAGCTTGGGGTGTTACAACTGATCTTCTTAACCCTTCAAATGGTAAATAACAAGAGTAACTTTTTTATTGTCTGAACACCCCATGACATCGAAAATCTTCTCCAGTGATTTAATCCACCCTTCAGCTAGCACAGGGTCAGATGATCCTCTGAATGATGGGGTATGTTTCCTCATGAAATGTTCCACCACTGACATTTTCCTCTGTGATTGATCTGGCTGATCTCGTGCATGGATACCACCACCATTTATCACTTGAGTCAATTTTTCCATTGCTGCAAAAAACTGTTCAGTTCCAATTCCGACCATCTCTGGATGCTGATTTTGAAGTTCATTTCTTTATGTATGTCTTCCTAGCACTACTTCCATGTTTCCTCTGTGGAAAACCATTCTGAACAAACATGTATTAGATGAAACGACACGGTAATCTTCAAATTCTTTATCATTTCAATTTGACAATAATAACAAATATTTATGGATAATAATTTAATATAATTCTAACTCCTAATGTTATCTAAACCGACCTCTGATACCAAATATAAGGCCCCAGACTTAAACATTACTTAATCTTGATTTACATAAGAATACACGTTGAAGATATTTTCAGGTTTTGAGTTTTAGAGAATTAGATCATAAAACATGCATTACATTCCACATTTAAACAAAGTGGTTACATAAATGATAGTACTCATTTTTTCCATCAACAGAAACATATTTAAAATAAAACATGGATTCTTTCATGACACTTCCTTGACCCTATCATCACATCATGTACCTTTCCCTTGACCTGTGAAAATCATTTCAAAAACATGGGATGAACATAAAAAGCTCACTAAGGGATATAAAAGTATGAAATGAAAACAATAGTCCATGTATGAAATCATACATTACTCATAAAACATAATCATTTTAACATAAATCATCAAATCATGAATAAATCATAGAAATCATAAGACGTAAAGGTAACATAAGGAATTCATAACATTCTTACGTAGGGAGTAACCATCATGGTTACGTTTGGAATACCCATCACAGTATATTCCCTAAATGTTTTCAGTTAATCCTTAATGTTTAACCCATATGTGTTACCCAATGCATTGGAGAGATATATCGGGCTCACCCGCCCTTAGTTTATCACAGAACCACCCATCTTCATAAACAATTCCCATGACCCATAACATAATCGTATCACATAAAACATGCATAATGGATACATATCAATTCCACATTTCAATCAAAAGATATCAATACAACACATCGATATAAAAACATTATGAAAACTATTTTCAATACCAAAATAAATCAAAATTAAAACATGGTATTTGTTTTTAATTTTTTAAAAAAGTTATGGCTTGTAGAGGTAGCCGAAACTGAAATAATGGTCACTGTGGCTGAGAAGTCGTTGTTTCCGCATATGTACGACAAAAAAACATTCCTTTTGTCATTTATTAAAACACTTCATATAAACAAATATTACTTATGAATAAATATAAAAGTAAAAGAGGTTTATACAACGTATAAAAGAAAGTTGTGTATAAAACAAAATATGCCTCAATGAAAGGATATTGAGACGAAGTCTCGAACCTCGTATCCGACTTGACTCGATCATTCATTAATCTCTTGAATAATAAAGTTGAGTTAATTTATAATTGCATAAGAACCTTTTTCATGTTCATTATTCCTTTTATATAACTTATTACCATGTTATGAACACTTTGTAATTATTTATGTTAATAATGGTCGTTTTTTCGATCATTGGTACTTGACTAAATAATAAACTCTTTATAATTACAAGTTTTTCATGGGGTAGAATATTTATTATATCTAGAATTATATTCATGATTTAGATATCATATATATAATATATATCCAGTATATACATGAAATTATAATATTACATAACATTTAGAGGTAATAAACGAAATGCACAGTTCATGGAGACGGTAAGTCGTACGTACGCATGACCGCTACATCCATTTCTAATACATATTTAATGGAATTAAACCATAATGATACATAATTGTATTATAACTTCAGTATGGTATCATATATAATATCATTAAATCTATCCTTTATATGTACCACATATGGTATTAACGAATCAAATCACTTTGAGGGGGCGTTAGTCCGCACTTCCTAAAATGAAGATATCGCCTTTACCCATAATGGAAACCATAATGGAATTCCATAAATGAAAAATAAATAAGATTAAGTAAAACATAAACATATTATACATCATATATAAATATCGTGACATCTTAATTTACAACTTTTGAAGGTGTAATATGAATGTTGAACAATCATCGTTTTGTGAGGCAGAAATTCGCCATCCATGGAAACAATATGTTCTTTAACAATTAGATGTAGGTGTGTGTAAGTGTATCTCGAATAATTATTATAACAACATCCTAGTATAATAATGATACTTGTGTTGTTAGAAAAGAAATGAATAAAAAGAGTTTAGGGGGCTGGAGATGCAAAATAAAACAAAAGAACACAAGTGAATACATTACCTTTAAATCAGGTAACTCTTCTTGGTTTGAACCAAAATGGTTTCTTGAAGAGATTTCTTCCTAAGGTTAGGCTTCTTGGATGAGTACAGATATGTGGAGAGACAAAATTAGAAGAGCTTGGCCGAGCCAAATACTTGAGAGGTGTGGGTAAAGAGGTAGACGTGGGGCCTTTTACAAGAGGAGAGGAGTGGCACTCTTGGAAAGGTATAAAATGTTACATTATTTTCATATGAGTTTCGTATTTTGAAGGTCCCACATTGATTTATTTCGAGTATAAGGTGATAAGGGTTCTAAATATACTCATCCAATAGGACTTTTACATGTTTATGTATTAGATTTTACATTATCTTTTCATTTTATTTAAATCGTTCATTAATGAGGTAATCGCTGCACCATCATGATGTCATAAATAATTTAATTTATTTAATGTCTAAAATTATAAAAAAATATTGTGATGTAGTAAATATTTTTATCTTTACAATTAATATTTATATTCCAAAATATCATTTATGTAGAAAAAGTTAAAAATGTTTTACTCAGGTGATACATTCTTTGTTATATTTACTTTCTTTAAAAAAATAAAAAGAAAAAAAGTCATTATCACACAAAAGTAATTCCATCGGGTCCCCAAGATTTCCAAAACGAATCACATTGTCGGCCATGACACAACCAGTAGTATTAGGACACATTTTTGTGTCATTTTTTATTATTATGATATTATTTTATTATCCTTAACTACACGATTACTAATTTATCATGATAATTAACGATAATTACAATCATTACTATTCACAAAGTCCAAAAACAAAAGAGACTTAATTAAATAATTTGGGCCTTATGATTAAAAATATGGAATCAATTTTACCAAATTACAAAAACATAAATTTCAATAATTAATTTAAATATAATTCTCGTTGTCAAAACAAATAGCGGGGTTTCTTGAAACAATATCTATGAAAAGTTTGGCATCAATTTATGCCCAATTCCAAAGTGAAATTAATTATAATGACCACTATTCGATTAAATGGTGAAAATATATTCTATTTACACTTTAAAACAAATTAAAAAGTTAATCTAACCATATAATTAAATTATATGAAAAAGCAGTTTTGATGTAAAATGCAGTATTTTTTTCACTATTCATTAAAAATGATCCTTGTCAGAAAAATACTAAAAATTAACCCAATGTAAATTTTAATGTCCCAATCATAAATAATAAGTTTATTTTGACAAATATAGCTTATAAAATTTTCAAAATATAGATTTAAAAATTTTTTCCATCAAAATGCGGTAAAACAATCTTTTAAAAATATTAGTGTTTTCCATGATTAAGATTGTATTTATTCTCATTTTAAGCCTCTAAAACACTATCTAATTCATAAATATACATAGATAAGATTTTATTATTATTCATTACTTACTTGGGATGTTACGTCCTTCCCCCATTTAGATAATTGCGTCCCCACAATTTATTTACTTAGTGAATAAGTGGGGGTATTTATCCCTCATTGTGTTTTTAGATTCCCTTGTTGCCTCTTCAATCATGTGGTTTTTCCACAAAACCTTTATTTGATGAATCAAACTATTCTGTAAAACATGCTCCCCGTGGTCAAAAATCTAGACAGGTTGTTCCTCATAAGATAGGTTCTCTTCCAACTAAACTACCTCTGTACATAAAACATGAGATGGATCTAGCATATACGTCCATAACATTAAAGTATGAAAAACATTGTGTACCTAAGACAAAATTGGAGGTAAAGCCACACAGTATGAAACTGGTCCAACTCTCTCCAAAATTTCATATGGTCCAATGATCCTTGGACTCAACATTCCTTTCTAACCAAATCACATCACACTTTTCAATTGTGAGACTTTGAGAAAAACATGATCGCCTACCTTAAAAGAGAGATCCTTCATCCTATTGTCCGCATAACATTTCTGCGTGCTCTGAGTTGTTCTCATATGTTTCTGAATCAGCTGAACCTTTTCTGCCTACTCTTCTACCAATTGTGGTCCCATCAACTTCCTTTCACCCACTTCATCCCAGAAAGATTTAGTTCATCACTGCTTCCCATATAATGCCTCAAATGCTGCCATCTGTATACTAGAATGAAAAATGTTATTATATGAAAACTCAACAAAAGAAAGATGTTGGTCCCAACATCCATGATAATCCATCAAACAAGAATGTTGTCACGTACGTAACCTATTTTAGGGTTATTTTAAATTTATTTTCCACTCATGATTTGTTTTGGTGGTTTCCAAAAGTTTTATTGAGAATAGGTGAGTTTTCATGAATTGGGCCAAACTGCGAGCCCAATTCCAGATTTAAAAATAAATTTTGTTTGATTTATAACTTTTTCAATTTTTAATATTTTTGACTCATTCCAACTCCAAATTGTTCTCCACTGATATATTAACCCCAAATTTAAATTTGGGGCCTTTATAAATCTATAAGCAAGGGGGATTTTTGTTTTTATTTGAGAATTGGGCCAACCCGAAGGCCCATTTTCCAGTTTTAAATTGTTTCATTAATTTATTAATATCTTATTCATTAAAATGGAGTTTTCAGTGATTCCACCTCCCTATCGACCCTAAGAAGCCAAGGCGCGACCCCATGCCTTCCTCGCACAATTTGGAGCCCGATAGAGTCGCGCAAATAATCGATACTTTCTGGATTTCAGAAATCGTCCAGATTTTGGAGAGGTAAATTGATCCTTTCATAACTCCTTATATTCTTAATCTTTTCCCTCCATTCCAGTTCCTAAATGACCTAATAAATCTTGTGAGACCATCACCTGAGTTTTGGACGTTTTAAATTTCAGATACTAGTGTTTTGGGGAGATTCATTCTAGAATTCTCAAGTAAGTTTGTCCATTTCTTTTCCCCTTTCAAATTGATTAGGGTTTCATTCTATTTTTTTAGGGTTTCCTCCCTTTTTATTGAAGTGAACAATGACCAGTGGGTAGAGGTTCGAACCTAAGGTTTAACCTTGGGTTTTCTTGGTCCAATTTTCTATTTTTAGGTTTTATCTACCCTTCTTGAGGTGCGGCGGTGGTGCGTTTGTGTTTTCGCACAAAGGATTCAATGGTTTCATTTGATTTGGTAGGTGATTCCAATGTTGATGCAATCTTTGTGTATTAGCATGCTGTATTTATCATATTTTCAGATTTATATAATTTTATTATTGCTACAAAAATTGGTTCTAATGATGTTTCCATTGCAATTGAATTTAAAATGCAAATTTGGTGTGAAATTGGGGGTTTTCCAAAGAAGTGTTTTGTTTGTTTATTTGGGGATGCCCTATAAATAATTAGTTGTTTTTATTGATCTGTAATAAGGCATAAAATACTGTTTATAATGTTTATCCCCTTTGGTAATTTCGGCAAATAATGAGTTTTAATTGTGCTTGTAAAGAAAGTGAAGTTTTGGTTCCACTTTTGTGTGAAAATGAAGGGTTTACAAAGAGAACACTTCTTGTTTAACATGAGGATTCCCAATAATTGATTTGTTGTTTTAATTGATATTTATTGGGCTGCCTTTACTGTTTTGGTAACTTACAACTGTGAACATCGTGTACAAGTGGGTTTCTTAAGGGGTTTTGTGTGCAAAACTACATGAGATTTTGTGAAATTGATTTATTCAAATTAAAAGTGTTTGTTGTGTGTTTTAAGTGGTATAAAATGAGATAGCTACTGTATTTGGTGTATTTGACCAGTAGTGGTGTTTTACATTAAAATGGTTGTGTGTTAAATCCTGAAATTGTTTGAGCACAAAGGGGGAAGCCCGGGTACCTAGGTGGGGCGGATTGGTACTAGTACGGCTAGTGGACCGGATGGGTTTTGTCCCTGTTTCACATAGCATTTGGATAACGACAACTCTAACTAAACTATGTGGATGATGGTTGGGGACCACTAGGTCATGGGTATGTTCCCTACTAGTGGCTCGTGCACGAGAAAGGATTTTACTATGGTTACATTACACTGAGGTACGAGGTACATGGGGCCTGAGACTATCTAGTGCCTAGGGGTGTTCCCGGTTTTGTTGCTCAGTGGATTTGTGGTATTTTCCCTTGTTTTTGGGTGCCTTTGGAATTATTATGAAGTATCTAATATTCCTATTTAAATGTGTTAACATTCTGAATGTTTTATCTTGAAAAATGTTTTCAATTTAAAGTTTCATTTTGTGGAATTTTTCACCGCTTTTAATTGCATATTAAAACTGCCTGCTTTTTCACCTTGTATTGCATGCACCTTGGAATCATAGGGTGGTATCCTATTGGGCTTAGGCTCACACCCTACTTACACCCCTTGGGTGTATGTTGACCTTTTTTTTGACCCAGGTAAAGGAAAGGCAAAGGGTGATGGCGGTTCAGGGTGTTAGTCCTCATCCTTGGGGCGGAGTAGTGGAGACGACTTGGGGGGTGATGACCCCTTGTCATGTGGAGTCCATGGGGCTATTTTGTTTCTATTCCATTGTGTCTTTGGACCTTTTGTATTGACTCTAAACCTGTGTATTCAGTTCTGGTTTTTGTTTAAACATCATTTGGTATGAATTTTCAGATTCAGTTTATTGATTGTTTTTAATGGTTTATGACTTCATATTCGGGTAAATCGTTCCCAAACCTAAATAAATGATACCCGGGCACTTGTGCCAGCCCGTGGGGATAGGGAACGCCCTTCGGGTCATTTCACGGGCTGGGTTTGGTGCCAGTTTGGGCGGTGACCAGATTTGGTTCGTGACAAAATGGTATCAGAGCAGGTTCTGGTTAACTCTTTGGGTCACGTTATTTGGGGAACAGTCAGGATAGTATAAAGTTACGATTGTTGGGACTTGATAGTTCAGTTATGGGTAGTGTGCCTGATCACCACACCTCATGACAGGATTCGAGTCGCCATGGGAAGTCGGGATTTATCTAATTCTTTTGGTTTTCTTGGTTTGATGATGATTAGGGGAAATGAAAAGAGAGTTGGGTTAATGGTCTCAGTGAGCTCGCAGGGCCGGGCAAGCCATGTGAAGCTGGGGATATTCCCTAAAACACTCTCTGTTACAGTGAAGTGATTGGAATATGGCTGCCAACCATATTTCCAAGTCACCCATAGAAACTAGTTTCCTCTCGGATTGTTTTGGGCTTTAGTTTTGAAATCCTAACACTTTGGTTTTCTGGTGACTTGGTTTTAATAAGCGTAAAGTTTTTATGAAATGATTTTCAAATAAAGAGGGAATGGTTCGGTTTATGAAATTGATGAATTGAATTTTCAAAATTGTTTTCAAATCTAAAATGGTGTGCTTACACCTCTTTTGAAAGAAGGAACTATATTAAAGTTGGTTTTGAAAAGTGTTTCCAATAGAGTTTTCTAAATAATAAAACAATGTTTAATGGGATGAGATGTTTTGATATTGATATGAATATCTTGAATGTGGGTTCTTTTCCAAATTTTTGTGTCTTTATGAAATGTTTTGTAAGATGTGAATTGGTATTTTGATCTCATTGTTAGCAGTTTTGAGAAAAAGGTTGGGTTGGTTGAGCATTTTGTTTTTGAAAAGTGGAAGGAATTTTTGTTTTACCGTTTGGTATTTCCATGTGTGACCACATGCATGGGGTTATATGGGATGATGGATGGTGGATGGAATGACTGGATGAGTGCTTGGATAGTTATGAGGAGGGTGCCCGGTGTGACACAAAAACATGCATGTGTGAGGCCCATGGGGTACCATTGGTGGATACTCTTACTGCAAAACCGTTTGTTTTCAAAGAAATAGTTTTAATGAAAAACATGATGTATTGATGAATAGTTTGGTATAGTTTTTATTATGGGTTTTTGATAATGTTGATGTTGTGGGATGTTTTGTGTCCAAGAACCCATCCTGTTTGAACTGTGTTTTGGGTTTGTGTTGTGTCGGGGAGCTGTGCTGTAGGGACGATTAGTGGTCTCTTTTGAAAAATGTTTTGGGATGCCTCTACGGTGGTTCCCTTCATGTGTTTGGATATGTTTTGAGGCATGTTTTGACTAATGGACCAGATTGGTTGGGTCCTTGGGTTCTCTCATTGGATAAGGTATGCCCCCATTAAGGGTTAATGCACAGATGAAGTGCAATCCATATTTTTCGCCATTGGAAAATCCTCCAGGTGATCAATATAAGGAATATTTTATCGATCATTGTTGATTGAGTCTACACCCATTCATTTCGTTGATTTTTGGATCCTCTTGTAGTGGTAAAGTTATTGTGGAAGGTTGAAAGAAACCATAGTTTCTAATGATTCATGATTCATCGAAGGTGGAAGTGTTCATTGGTTGTAAGTGTGGATGAGTGTCTCGATGGTGTCTAAGAGGACCTTTGGGTTCTTCAAAGTTTCTTTGATGCATTAATTCATGTTAAATCACCGGTGTGGGAAATATGGTCACGATAGGATATTGTGGCCACTTTCTAGAATTGTGTGTTGTTTGGGGATGTTGTATAAGGTCCCTCTCCATGAATTGTTTATATCAGTTGAAATGGTCATGTTTGGAGATGCCTTATGATGTCATGTACTCGATTGACTGTATAGGTGAAAGTAGTGAAATCCTCTGAGAGTCCCTGTTATGTTGGGAAAATGTCTCCCTTGGAAAAACTTCAAAATCATCTATTTTAGAGGAATGTGAGTGTAGGTGTTCTTTACTTATATTGTTTCTCACCTGAAGAAACAAGTTGTGATGTGTGTGTATCTTCTCAGCCCTTGTTTCAGTGAAATATCAGGATAAGGTAAAGTGAGTTTGGAATGTGTTATGTCTAGAAAACTTATTTGGGACTGCAGTGTAGTTTTTGGTGGCACCGAAAAGAAGAATTCTCATTCAGTGGGTTTCCAAATATTAACTACGAGGCCGAAGATGCTTCAATCATTTGAGCTCCAGCCATAGGTCTCGGAGAGAAGCTGGCTCGTAGTTAGGGAAAATCCCAGGGCCATTTAAACCCTTGTACAAAGTCCTATCCTTAGTATGAAAGATGGGAATAGTTCAAACCTATGGTTCCGTCATGGTTGAGCATATAGTTTGTGCACGTTTAGTAGTGGTCGTGTGCTAGGAAGCCATGTAGAAAGAATTATATTCATAGTTAGTGCACAGTTTCCCATACCATGCAGACTAATCCTGCGCCTTTCCTAAATCTTTGATTTCTTTTTGGGTCTTTCTGTGTCGGCCCATGCTGGTCGGTTAAGATGGTCAGTTATTATGGTGGGGAGACCCACTATGATTCTCATGAATATTCCTTCATAAACAT
Organism: Viscum album; assembly: GCA_963277665.1. Taxonomy (NCBI): domain Eukaryota; kingdom Viridiplantae; phylum Streptophyta; class Magnoliopsida; order Santalales; family Viscaceae; genus Viscum; species Viscum album. The sequence goes on along the minus strand of OY728151.1, from coordinate 1,559,882,506 downwards.
TTAATGGAAGTATATCCCTTTTACTAGAGAGTATGTTTGGGCCTCCCACTATTAGTGTCTTGATTCTATCTCGAGAAAACAATTTAAGTTGTCTCTTATGGTGGGGAGCCCATTTGTGTCTCTTCATACGAGTAACTCATATATTTTTTTTCTTTGGACTTGTCTGGGAAGTAGGTATTATCATTCGAAGATATATAACTACCTACATATTCATTGGGTAAACATTGATATTGGAGAGCATCCAATGGTTTAGTTATAGTAGGGATGTGTAACCTTGTTCAATGTTGTTGTTTTTTTTGGGTAAATTGATTGAGTATTGTTCAGATTGTATTTGAGGAGTTTTCATTTGGGATAAATCCTGAATGTACTTTATTTTTCAGGAAAGTGGTGTAAGTTTGGTTTGTGACAGTATTCCTTCCATCATTGATCACTGGAGGTGTTTTGACCTTTGGGGGTGAAACCTGGCAAGGGTGTACCTATTGGTTTCTCAGTTGGGTTTGGTTGTTGCTTTGACCTTGCTGTGACTTTCCAGGGCGGAAAGTTTTCAAGGTGGGGAGAATTGTCACGTACGTAACCTATTTTAGGGTTATTTTAAATTTATTTTCCACTCATGATTTGTTTTGGTGGTTTCCAATGGTTTTATTGAGAATAGGTGAGTTTTCATGAATTGGGCCAAACTGCGAGCCCAATTCCAGATTTAAAAATAAATTTTGTTTCATTTATAAATTTTTTAATTTTTAATATTTTTGACACATTCCAACTCCTAATTGTTCTCCCCTGATATATTAACCCCAAATTTAAATTTGGGGCCTTTATAAATCCATAAGCATGGGGGATTTTTGTTTTTATTTGAGAATTGGGCCAACCCGAAGGCCCATTTTCCAGTTTTAAATTGTTTCATTAATTTATTAATATCATATTCATTAAAATGGAGTTTTCGGTGATTCCACCTCCCTATCGACCCTAGGAAGCCAAGGCGCGACCCCATGCCTTCCTCCCACAATTTGGAGCTCGATAGAGTCGCGAAAATAATCGATACTTTCTGGATTTCAGAAATCGTCCAGATTTTGGAGAGTTAAATTGATCCTTTCATAACTCCTTCTATTCTTAATCTTTTCCCTCCATTCAAATTCCTAAATGACCTAATAATTCTTGTGAGACCATCCCCTGAGTTTTGGCCATTTTAAATTTCAGATACTAGTGTTTTGGGGAGATTCATTCTAGATTTCTCAAGTAAGTTTGTCCATTTCTTTTCCCCTTTGAAATTGATTAGGGTTTCATTCTATTTTTTTAGGGTTTCCTCCCTTTTTATTGAAGTGAACAATGACCAGTGGGTAGAGGTTCGAACCTAAGGTTTAACCTTGTGTTTTCTTGGTCCAATTTTCTATTTTTAGGTTTTATCTACCCTTCTTGAGGTGCGGCGGTGGTGCGTTTGTGTTTTCGCACAAAGGATTCAATGGTTTCATTTGATTTGGTAGGTGATTCCAATGTTGATGCAATCTTTGTGTATTAGCATGCTATATTTATCATATTTTCAGATTTATATAATTTTATTATTGCTACAAAAATTGGTTCTAATGATGTTTCCATTGCAATTGAATTTAAAATGCAAATTTGGTGTGAAATTGGGGGTTTTCAAAAGAAGTGTTTTGTTTGTTTATTTGGGGATGCCCTATAAATACTTAGTTGTTTTTATTGATCTGTAATAAGGCATAAAATACAGTTTATAATGTTTATCCCCTTTGGTAATTGCTTCAAATAATGAGTTTTAATTGTGCTTGTAAAGAAAGTGATGTTTTGGTTCCACTTTTTTGTGAAAATGAAGGTTTTACAAAGAGAACACTTCTTGTTTAACATGAGGATGCCCAAAAATTGATTTGTTGTTTTAATTGATATTTATTAGGCTGCCTTTACTGTTTTGGTAACTTAAAATTGTGAACATCGTGTACAAGTGGGTTTCTTACGGGGTTTTGTGTGCAAAACTACATGAGATTTTGTGAAATTGATTTATTCAAAATCAAAGTGTTTGTTGTGTGTTTTAATTGGTATAAAATGAGATAGCTACTGTATTTGGTGTATGTGACCAGTAGTGGTGTTTTATATTAAAATGGTTGTGTGTTAAATCCTGAAATTGTTTGAGCACAAAGGGGGAAGCCCGGGTACCTAGGTGGGGCGGATTTGTACTAGTACGGCTAGTGGACCGGATGGGTTTTGTCCCTGTTTCACTTAGCATTTGGATAACGACAACTCTAACTAAACTATGTGGATGATGGTTGGGGACCACTAGGTTATGGGTATTTTCCCTACTAGTGTCTCGTGCACGAGAAAAGATTTTACTATGGCTACATTACACTGAGGTACGAGGTACATGGGGCCTGAGACTATCTAGTGCCTAGGGGTGTTCCTGGTTTTGTTGCTCAGTGGATTTGTGGTATTTGCCCTTGTTTTTGGGTGTCTTTGGAATTATAATGCAGTATTTAATATTCCTATTTAAATTTGTTAACATTCTGAAAGTTTTATCTTGAAAAATGTTTTCAATTTAAAGTTTCATTTTGTGGAATTTTTCACCGCTTTTAATTGAATATTAAAACTGCTTGCTTTTTCACCTTGTATTGCACGCACCTTGGAATCATAGGGTGGTATCCTATTGGGCTTAGGCTCACACCCTACTTACACCCCTTGGGTGTAAGTAGACCTTTTTTTTGACCCAGGTAAAGGAAAGGCTAAGGGTGATGGCGGTTCAGGGTGTTAGTCCTTATCCTTGGGGCGGAGTAGTGGAGACGACTTGGGGGGTGATGACCCCTTGCCATGTGGAGTCCATGGGGCTATTTTGTTTCTGTTCCATTGTGTCTTTGGACCTTTTGTATTGACTCTAAACCTGTGTATTCAGTTCTGGTTTTTGTTTAAACATCATTTGGTATGAATTTTCAGATTCAGTTTATTGATTGTTTTTAATGGTTTATGACTTCATATTCGGGTAAATCGTTCCCAAACCTAAATAAATGATACCCGGGCACTTGTGCCAGCCCGTGGGGATAGGGAACGCCCTTCGGGTCATGTCACGGGCTGGGTTTGGTGCCAGTTTGGGCGGTGACCAGATTTGGTTCGTGACACATGTGGCATATCCTCCAATGTCTGAATTGTTCATTCTGACTGCCCATCTGATTGAGGATGAAAAGCTATACTAAAATTTAATTCAGTACCCAATGAATTATGAAGGCTTTTCCAAAAGTTAGAAGTGAACTTGGTATCACGATTAAATACAATGGAGAGTGGAACTACCTGTAACATAACTATCTATTTATGATACAAACATGAAATTTGATCAATGAAAAAAGTATCTCGTATAGCAAGTAAATGAGCAGATTTAATCAAGCGATCAACAATAACCTAGATTGCATTATTACCTCAACGTGTCATCGACAATCCCACAACATAGTCCATGGATATATTCTCCCATTTCCACAATGGCACTGGTAAAGGCTGAAGCATCCATTTCGGTAACTACCACTCTACTTTTACCTGTTGACAAGTCAAACACATCATAGTAAAATCAGAAATATCCCATTTCATTTCATCCCACTAGTAATACTCCTGAAAATCTCTATACATCTCAGTACTGCTTGGATAAACTTAATACAAAGAACTATGAGCTTCATATAACAAATCTCTCTTCAATTGTGAATCACAAGGTACACACAATGTCTTACCAAATCTCAATACACAATCATTATCACTGTTGAATTCAAGCAACATACCCTTATGAACCATCTCTACCTTTTTCTAAAACATTATATCTTGCTTCTGTGCTTGCTTAATCTTGTCTGATTGAGAAGATTTCACTTATACCTGAAACAAAACAGAAGGACATCCTGCACCAACAACATCTGTGCAAAATTTCATCAAATCCTTAAATAAAGGATCACATTCCAAACGCAACATTGTTAATGAAGCATTACTTTTTCGACTCAAAGAATCAGCCACTTTATTTTATTTTCCTGGATGGTAATTAATTGTACAATCATAATCCTTGATTAATTCTATTTATGTCCTCTGTCTCATGTTCAAATCTTTTTTAGTGAATATATAATTTAAACAGTTTTTATTGGTATATATTTCACACTTTACTCCATAAAAATGATACCTCCACATTTTAAAGCGAAAACAACAACATCTAATTCCAAATCATGTGTAGGGTAATTTACCTATTGAGTTTTCAACTGACATGAAGCATAAGAAGTTACCTGATCATTCTGCATTAGGATGCAACCAACTCCTTTCAATGAAGCATCACTATAGATAAAAAACTCCCCATTCTTGGAAGGTAGTGCTAAAACTGTAGCATTCACCAATCTTCTTTTCAGTTCCTAAAAATGATCATCACATTCTTTTGTCCAGATAAACATAACACCCTTACAAGTTAGCTTAGTCATTGGACTAGATAACCGTGAATTTTTTATAACAAACCTCCAGTAATAGACTACTAAAAAAAGGATGCTTTGAATCTCGGTTACATTTGTTGGTCTTGACCATTCGTCCACAACCTTTGTTTTTGCAGGATAAACAGTTATCCCGTCTTTAGAAACAATGTGACCGAGGAAAGAAATTTTTTTCTACCAAAACATACAGTTGCTGAATTTACTATACAATTTATTTTCATTTAAGGTTGTAAAAATAAACCTTAAATGACTTTCATGATCCTCTTTACTTTTAGAAAACACCAAAATATCATCAATTAAAACAACCACAAAATTATCCAAGAACTCATTGAAAATTCTATTAATTAATTCCATGAATAAAGAAGGTGCATTGGATAGACCAAAAGGCATTAAAGAAAGTTTATAAGGGCCATATCTTGTACGAAACATGGTCTTCGGAATATCTGCATCCTTTACCTTCAACTGATGGTACCCCGATCTCAGGTCAATCTTGGAAAAAAACTGAGCTCCCTGGAGCTCATCAAACATATCATCGATATGAAGAAAAGGATATTTGTTCTTAACAATGATATTAATCAAGGCTCTATAATCAATTAAAAGTCCCATTGAACCATCTTTCTTTTTAACAAATAAAACAGGAGCACCCCATGGTGATGTGCTAGGTCGAATGAAACCTTTCACTAATAAATCGTGAAATTGCTCCTTCAACTCTAAAAGTTCAATTTGATCCATTCGATAAGGGGGTTTTGAAATTGGATTATCATCAGGAACTAAGTAAATAGTAAACAAACTTCTCGATCTGGTATTATTCCAGGCAACTCATCAGAAAAAACATCAGGATAGTCATTTACCACTGGCACCTCATTAATCTAAATAGTTTCTTTTCAATCAACAATATGTGTAAGGTTACATTCATTTCCATATTTTACAAGTTTCTCAGCATCTTGATATGTTATAAACAGTAAGGGTTCATTCATGTACAGAAACTGAATGTATTTATGAATAGAAAAATCTATATCCCCACAGTCAATCTTAGCGTGGTAAATAGAGATCCAATCCATACCCAGGATAACATCAAACTCTACTAGATGTAAAACAATAAGGTTTGCAAGTAGGTTCTTTCCACAGATAAGGATAGGAAGATTCTTATAAACTATTTTCGCCTCAACATTTCCCCCCGGTGTTTTTACCAAAAGTTCAGGAGTCATTTATTGAGATAGTTTTCCCATTTTACTAGAAATGTTTTAGGTGATGAAAGACTGTGTAGACCCCGAATCAAACAACACACTGGCGTAATGCGAATTTTTTTTACCTGATACCACTTCATTTGATGTCCCAACATCTGCTGAAGTAGTTGCAAAGGTTTTCACCACCCCTTTCGGCTTGTAGTCTAACTGCTTCCCATCACTCGTTCTCTTTGTCGGACACTCGTTTGCATAGTGTCCCATCTCATTTCACTTAAATAATTTCACTAACTGTAAATAAAATTTGGTCTTACCATCACCCTGATCTTTTTCAGTGCAATCACGAGCCTTATGTCCCATCTTACCACATCTGTAGCACTTTCCAGAATTCAGAAGGCATTCCCTAGCATGCCTTTTACCATATCTATCACAAACTAGAAACTATGTTTTCATACCGTCATAACTTTTTGAATAATTCTTTCCTTTCTCCTACCACCTCGGTCTCTTCTTCTGCTGGTTGTTATAGACCACTTAATCATCAGAAAACCCCATTTCCACCTTCTCATCACATAGAACAAGATTTTCATAACTCTTGATCTCGCGAGAAGCTAAATCCCATCGATATTTTGGATTTATTCCTGAGTAAAAACAATTGATTTTACTATTATGGTATCAGATAAAATTTGGAGCATACCATGCCAATCGAGTGAACCTTTCTTCATAGGCAGCCACTGAGTCTTCCTCTTTCCTCAATTCTAGGAATTTTTTTCCATCCTATGTCGAACAGCCTTAGGAAAATACTTCTCTAGAAATATACCTTTGAATTCATCCCAGTTGAGAGCATCAACTTTATCAGCGTCCCAGATATTTTTAACCTTCGACCACCACTGATCTGCTTCACCCTCCAAACGGTAAATATCAAGATTAACATTTTGATTTTATGAACACCCCATGACATTGAAAATATTTTCCAGTGCTTTAATCCACCCTTCAGATAGAACAGGGTCATATGATCCTCTGAAGGATGGGGGATGTTGCCTCATGAAATGTTCCACCACTGACATCTTCCACTGTGGTTGATCTGGATGATCTTGGGCATGAATACCACCACCATTTATCGCTTGAGTGAATTGTGCCATTACTGCATCAAACTATTCAGTTCCAATTCCGTCCATCTATGGATGCTGATTTGGAAGGTCATTTCCTTCTGTATGCCTTCCTAGCACTGCTTCCATGTTTCCTCTGCGGAAAACAATTCTGAATAAACATGTCTTAGATGAAGCAACATGGTAATCTTCAAATTCTATATCATTTCAATTTGAACATAATAAAAAAAATTATTGGATAATAATTTAATATAATTCCAACTTCTAAAGTTATCTAAACTGACCTCTGATACCAACTATAAGGACCCAACCTTAAACATTACTTAATATTGAGTTCTTTCAAGAATACATGTTGAGGATCTTTTCAGGATTAGAGTTTTATAGAATTAGATCATAAAACATCCATTACATTCCACATTTAAACAAAGTGGTTAAATAAAAGATAGTACTCATTTTTCCCATCAACGGAAACATATTTAAAACAAAACATGGATTCTTTAATGAATCTTCCTTGACCCTATCATCACATCATGTACCTTTCCCTTGACTTGTGAAAAAAATATCAAAAACATGGGACGAGCATAAAAAGCTCAATAAGGGATATAAAAGTACGAAATGAAAACATTAGTCCATGTATGAAATCATACTTTACTCAGAAAACATAAGAATTATAACATACCTCATCAAATCATGAATAAATCATAGAAATCATAATATGTAAAGGTAACTTAAGGCATTCATAAAATTCTTATATAGGGAGTAACCCTTATGGTTACGTTTGGAATAACCATCACTGCATATTCCCTAAATCTCTTCAGAGAAAACTTAACGTTTAACCCCTTCACGTTACCCAATACATTGGAGAGCTATATCGGGCTTACCCGCCCTTAGTTTATTAGGGAACCACCCGTCTTCATAAACAATTCCCATGAACCATAACATAATCGTATCACATAAGACATGCATAATGGAAACATAATATTTCCACATTTCAATCACAAGATATCAATACAACACATCGATATAAAAACATTATGAAAACCATTTTCAATACAAAAATAAATGAAAACTAAAACATAGTATTTATTTTTCATTTTATAAATAATGGTATGCCTTGTAGAGGAAGCCGAAACTAAAAATAATTGTCACGGTAGCTGAGAAGACGTTGTCGCCACATATGTACGACAAAAAACATTCCTTTTGTCATTTAGTAAAATGCTTCTTATAAACAAGAATTCATTTTGAATAAACATAAAAGTAAAAGAGGATTATACACCGTATAAAATAATTTTGTGTATAAAACAAAATATGCCTCAATGAATGGAGATTGAGATGAAGTCCCATACCTCGTATCCGACTTAACTCGATTGTTCTTTAATCTCCTGAATAATAAAATTGATTTATTTTCTACTTGCTTAAGAACCTTTTTCAAGTTCATTATTACTTTTATATCACATATTACCATGTTATGAACACTATGTAATTATTTATGTTAATAATGTCCGTTTTGTCGATCATTGGTACTTGAGTCAAAAATATACTCTTTATAATTACAAGTTGTTCATGGGGTAAAATATCCATTATATCTAGAATTATATTCATGATGTAGATAATATATATATAATATATATCAATTATATACATGAATTTATAATATTACATAACATTTAGAGGTAATAAATGAAATGAACCGTTCATGGAGATGGTAAGCCGTACGTACTCATGAACGCTACTTCCATTTCTATCTCATATTTTAATGGAATTAAAACATAATGATACATAATTTTATTGTAACTTCAGTATGGTATCATATATAATATCATTAAATCTATCCTTTTTATATACCACATATGGTATTAACGAATCAAATCACTTTGAGAGGGCGGTAGTCCGCACATCCTATAATGAAGATATCGCGTATACCCATAATGGAAACCATAAAGGTATTACATAAATGAAAAATAGAAAGCTTATGTAAAACATAAACATATTATAAATCATATATAAATATAGTGAAATCTTAATGGACACCTTTGAAGGTGTTATAAGAATGTTGAACAATCATCGTTTCGTGAGGCAGAAATTCGCCATCCACGGAAACAGAATGTTCTTTAACCATTTGATGTAGGTGTGTGTATGTGTAGCACGAATCCATCTTATAAAAACAGCCTATTATATTGAAGATAATTGTTTTGTTACAAAAGAAATGAATAAAAATAGTTTATGGGGTTGGAGAAGAAAAAATAAAACAAAAGAACACAAGTGAAGACATTACCTTTAAATCAGGTAACTCTTCTAGGTTTGTACCAAAATGATTTCTTGAAGAGCTTTCTTCCTAAGTTAAGGCTTCTAGGATGAGGAGAGAGATGTGGAGAGACCAAATGAGCATTTCTTTGCCGAGCCAAATACTTGATATGTGTGGGTAATGAGGTTGAGGTGGGGGCCTTTTATAAGAGGAGAGGAGGGGCACTCTTGGAAAGGTATAAAATGTTACTTTATTTTCAAATGAGTTTCGGATTTCAAAGGTTCCACATTGATGTATTTAGAGGATAATGTGACAAGGGTTCGAAATATAATCATACAATAGGTCTTTGGAAAGTCCAAGTATTAGATTTTACATCATCTTTTCATTTTATTTAAATTGTTCGTTAATGAGGTAATCGCTGCATAATCATGATGTCATAAATAATTTAATTTATTTAATGTCAGAAATTATGAAAAACAATTACTATGATATAGGAAATCTTTTTATATATCTAATGAATATTTTATTCCAAAATATCATTTATGAAGACAACATTTAATTTTTTTACTCAGGTGATACATTCTTTGTTATATTTACTTTCTGTAAAAAAAATAAAAAGATAAAAATTCATTATCACACAAAAGTTATTCCATGGGGTCCCCATGTTTGGAACAAGGCATCCCATGGTCGTCCATGAAGAAAAAAAGAAGTATTAGGACACATTTTGGTGTCATTTTTTATTATTATGATATTATTTTATTATCCTTAACTACACGATTACTAATTAATCAAGATAATTAATGATAATTACCATCATTACTATTCACAAAGTCCAAAAAAAAAGATTCTTAATTAAATATTTTGTAACTTATAATTAAAAATATGTAATCCATTTTACCAAAATAAAAACACATAATTTTCATTAATTAATTTAAAAATAATTTCTATTTTCAAAACAAATAATATGTTTTTTTGAAACAATATCTATGAAAAGTTTGGCATCAATTTATGCCCAATTCCAAAGTGAAATTAATTCTAATGAAAACTATTGGGTTAAATGGTAAAAATATATTCTATTTAAACTTTAAAACAAATTAAAAATATTATCTATCCATATAATTAAATTATATGAAAATGCAGTTTTGATGTAAAATGTAGTATTTTTTTCACTATTCATTAAAAAATGAACATTGTCAGAAAAATACCAAAAATTATCCCAAGGTAAATTTCAATGTCCCATTTATAAATATTAAGTTTATTTTAAAAAATTTAGCTTATAAAATTGTGAAAAGATATATTTTAAAATGGATCACCTTTAAAAGGAGGTAAAACAATCTTTAAAAAATATTAGTGTATTCCATGCTTATGATTGGATTTATTCTCATTTTAATCCTCTAAAACACTATCTAATTCATAAATAGTCATAGATAAGTATTTATTCTTATTCATTACTTACTTGGGATGATACATATTCAACCTCAAAATTAGGCTTTGGAAACCCCCCTAAATAAGGATTCTTCATTCGGTGCCACCAACAACTAAACTAAAATCCCCGATAATATTTCCAAGACATAACACATTCCAATCTCACATTACCCTAACTCAGTATTTCACATAATCATGTGATTATAAAATGAACACACATCACACCTTGTTTATGCGAGTGAGAAACTACCCAAGTAAATTACACCTTTAATAACCATCCTCTAAAATGGAATATTTTGATGTTTTCCAAGGGAGACATTCTCCCAAAATAAATAGACTCTCATAAGATTGCATGACATTCACCATTAATGTCAATCGAGTGCATGAAATCAGAAGGCTTCACCAAACATGACCATTTCGACTGATATAAACAATGCCTGGAGTGGGATCTCATACAAAATCCCCAGACAACACACAATTCTAGAGAGTGGACACAATATCCTCTCGTGACCAGATTTACAACACTGGTAGTTTATTGTGAACTCCTTCTTCAAAGAGACTATGATGGACTGAGGGGACATCTTTGACATTATCTAGATACTCATCCATGCTAACAACCCGAGACCACTTCCCCCTTCGGCAAATCTGTTATCTTAAGAGGACAAGGTATCTTTCAACCTTCCATGATCACTCTCCCACTACAAGAGGATACACAAGACAGGGAAAGGAAAGGGTGTAGACTTAGGGTAAAAATCTCAAGAAAAATATTCCTTATACTGATCAACTAGAGGGACTTCTAAGGGAGAAACAATCCGGGTTGCACTTCAGTTGTGAACTGAACCTTAATAGGGCGTACCTTATCCAATGATTAAACCTATGGACCCAACCAATGTGATCCATTGATCAAGATATACCACAAACTAGATCCAAAAACTTGAAAGGAAACACCGTAAAAGCATCTCAAAACATTTATCTGAAGAGAAGACTAACCAGCCCTTCAACACAGCTTACCGACCAAACACAAACCCAAAACACAATAAAATGGGAGTGGTTATTAGACTCAAAACATCTCACAACATCAAAATTAAAAAAACACATAATAAAAACCATCCCAATCTAGTCATAAATACATCTAGTGTCTCATTTAATAATATATTTTGGAAAATAAACGATTCAGTGGTTAGCGTATCCACCAATTGTAGCCCATGGGCCTTATACATGCATGTTTCTGTGCTATAATGGGAACCCTCCTCATATCCATCGAAGAAATCATCCAGCCATTCCATTAAACATCCATATTCCCATATAACACTATGCATGTCGTCGCTCATGGAAATAGCAATGATTAAAATAAAAAAATCATTCCACTTTTCAAAATGAAAACAATCAACCAATAACTCCTTTTTCTCAAAACCTCTAACCACAAAATCAAACCAAAATTAAATCTTACCATGATTTTTCTAAAGGAACAATAATTTAAATGAAAACTATCTTTAAATTAATACACATCAATTCAAAAACCTCTCATACCATTAAAACACCTTTCAATAGTTTAGAAAAGTCGATCGTAAAAAGTTTTTCAAAACCAACATTGACATAGTTCATGCTTTCAAAAGAGGTGAAAACACACTATTTTACATTCCAATACAATTCTGGAAATTCAGTTCTCCATTTTAAAAAATCTAACAATTCTCTCTTTATTAGGTAATCATTTCAAAAAAACTTTGCGCTTCTTAAAACCAAGTCACTTTATAACCAAAGATCCACGATTTCAAAACTAAAGAATACAAGACAATGCGAGTGGAAACTAGTTTCAGTGGGTGACATTGACATATGGTTGGTATCCATATTCCAATAACTTCACCATCACAGAGAGTGTTCTAGGTAAATATCCCCAGCTCCAAATTGCTTTCCAGACCCTTCGATATCACCGAGACCAGCAACCCAACTCCCTTTTCATTTCCCCTAATCATCCTCAATCCTATAAATCCAAAGGACTCATATAAATCCTGACATCCCCTGGGGACATGAATCCCATCATAAGGTGTGGTGATCAGCCACATTACTCATTACTATAATTCCATGTCCCGACAATCCTAACTACAGACTATCCCGGCTGTTCCCCAAATAACGTGACCCAAAGAGAGTGAACCTCCTTTGATACCATTATGTCATGAACCGAATCTGGCTATCGCCAAAAAAGGCACCAAACTCAGCCTTTGACATGGCCCGAAGGGCATTCCCTATCCCCACGGGCTAACACAAGTTCCCGGGTATCATTTATCTTGGTTTGGGAATGATTTACCTGAATATGTATACATAAACACCAAAAATATTTGATAAAATGAATCTGAAAAATTCATTCAGACAGGGTTTATAAAAAAATCTAGAACTGAATACATAAGTTCAAATTCAATAAAAAAGGACCAAAGACACAATGAAACAACAACAAAACATCCCCATGGATTATACATGACAAGGGGTCATCACCCCCAACCCGTCTCCACAACTCCGCACCAATGATGGGGACTAACACCCTGAACCGCCATCACCCGTAGCCTTTACTTTACCTATGTCAAACATAACCAAGTCTACTTACACCCAAGGGGTGTAATTTGGGAGTGTGGCTAATCCCAATAGGATAGCACCAAATTATTCCAAATTTCATGCAATACAATATGGAAAAAACAAGTAGTATTAATACGCAATGAAAAGCACTGATAAAATCCATGAAATGAAACGTTCAATTGAAAACATTTTTCAATATAAAGTTTTCAGAATGGTCAGACATTTAAATAGACATGTTAGATACATTAACGTAAATCCAAAAAATCCCAAATACATGGGGAAATACTACAAACAAAATTAGTAACAAAATCGGGAACACCACTAGGAACTATATATTATTGGGCCCCATATACCTCATACCTCGGTGTAAAGTAACCATAGTAAAATTTGTTCTCGTGCACGATCCACTAGTAGGGAACATACCCATGAAGTAGTGGTCCCCAATAATCATCCTCATAGTTTATTTAGAGTTTTAGATATCCAAATTCTATGTTAAATAGGGACAAAACCCATCGGATCCACTAGCCGTAGTAGTACACATCCTCCCCACCTAGGTACCCGGGCTTCCCCCTTTGCACACAAACAATTTCAGAATGATTCATATATCCATTTTCATATAAAACACCACTAACGGTCACATACAATCATTAAAGTAGCTAAACTCGTTTTATACCATTTAAAACAAACAACAAAACACTTCGAGTTTCAATAAAATAGCTTCTCCAAATCATTCTTTGTTTTTCACCCAAAACTCTTTGAAAACCCCACATGAACACCATATTCATACACATATTTACCAAAAAATAATCCAAAACACCCCAAACATTTCTTTAAACTCATAACATTATTTATAAAACAATCCCCATAAGCATCACATAGAATACCTATGTAAAACACCCAATTCAACACCAAATTGGTACTCAATAACCTTTTTCTTAACAAACGTCACCCAAAATCAATTTCACAACAACAAAAAAAGAATAATAACATTTAAAACATCATTTTAAGACATAATACAGTTTAATAAGGTCAAATAAATAATTAAACTTCATCCCTTAATCATGCAATAAATTATTTATATAAAAAAGCATAAATGTCACATGAAATTGGCCCTTAAAATTCACTTGCATTAAAAACACCACTAAAACCAATTTTTTCAGCAACAAATAAATCGGTTAAACATGAAAATACAATAAACACAATATCTTTGTCACAATAATTTCATAAAAGTGTAATCACCTACCAATGTAATGAAAACCCTTGATTCAACGTGAAAAAACCAAGTCGCACCACCACCGCACCAAGAGGGACTTAGAAAAAAACCTAAGACCACAAAATTGGACAAATAAAACCCAAGGTTAAACCCAAGGTTCAAAACCCTACCTCTTGTTCATTTGTTACTTCTTGAAAAATGGAATAATCCCATAGAAAATAGAATGAAACCCTATGCAATTTGAAAGGGGAATGGAAGAGACTCACTTACTTGAGCGATCTTGATGAATCTCCCCTAATACATCAGTATATGAAATTTAAAATAGTAAAAAATTAAAAGGAGGTGAGAATAAGGATATGGAAGTCATTTATGAACTAGAATGGAGTAAAAAAGATTAAGAATTGTTAGATTTATGATTTAATTAACTTACCTCATAAAATATTCCATATTTTAGAAACCCTATGAAGTTCAGCACTCAATCGAGATGATTAATAGTTCAAATGAGGGGAGAGAGAGATTGGGAGCGCATCTAGCTTCAATGGGAACGTCTGAGGATTGTAATCATAGAAAAATATGTAAAATTTAATATGTTATTAATTAATCAAATTTGATTTTTAAAACTGGAATTGGAATTTCAGGCAGGCTCAATCCCTTAAATAAAATCACATATACACCTTGGTTATGGATTTATAAAGGCTCAAAACTACAATGGTGGTATTAATATGAAAGGGAAGGAAATTTAGGAATTTCAATGAGTGAAAAATATTAAAAAATGAAAATGTTTAAATGAAACAATTTATTCTAAAATCTTTAATTGGGCTCACAGTTTTTCCCAATTCATGAAAACTCGCCCATTCCACAATAAAAACTTGAGAAACCCCCCAAAAAAATCATAAATGGAAATTAAATGAAATTTAACTTTAAAATAAGTCATGTATGTGACACATAAGGTGCCACATGAATATAATAATTGAAAATATTATTAAATGGGAACTCTAGTAGGTACATTTATTATCTCAACATCCTTGTAAATCCATTGATCGTGATGTTCACATATCCTCCTGAGTATGAATTTTATTTTTAAAATTTTCTTGTTTTTTAGGGTGTCAATAAGTGATGAATCCATGTTCCATATTCAATTATGGATACTAAATTATCAAAAACAATTAAAAACCTTTGGGATTGACCAGATAGTGGAAATTCAATAAGTCATAAATCTTCCCTTATGTAAATCATAGAATGCTTGTTATGTTTGAAATATTCTTTGATAGAAATGAAATGTGATTACTTGGTAAAGATATTAACTATCACCCAGATATCTTTATTCACATTAGGTTTCTTGGGGATCACTACCATGAAATCCATATTATATTTTACCATTTACAAAATGGTATACCTGATGGTTTCATCATACCATTAGACATCCAAAATTCTAACCTAACAAATTGGCTTACCAAGAATCGGGACACAGAATCTACAATCTCCTTCATCATGTCATCCAGCCATAATATTTTCATTAAATCTATATACATCTAAGTTATTTCAACATGAATATAGATGGACGAGATATTCCCATCATCTAGAATACCACTCTCTTGTTTTTTTGATAGTATACATATCCGGTTTTGAACCCTTATAACTATATCATTGGAAAAGTTGATCATATGGATATTATCTACCTTCTTGCATTACAAACCATCATCTATCTGAGCCTCCATGATTCTATAAATAATGTAGATTTAAGTAGTTATTTTATCATGTTAGGATGATGATCATTTTATTATTCCCATGTAAATCATTTACATGTATAGTAATATTATATCCATTACAACCCTCATCATGGATTTAGTTGTGGGATACATTCTAATCAGAGTATCCCCAAATTTGTTCTCCTTATCAGGATGGTAATAGATTGAATGATCATAATAATTTATTATCTTTATTCTCCACAATTTTTGAATATTAGTTTCTTTTTTTTGTGAATATATACTTGAGTCTTTTATGGTTTATATATATGGCGCACATTTCACTATAGAGATAATGACATGAAATAATTTACACAATTATTATCACGGCCAATAATATATCATTATTTTGGAATTTGTTCTCATGGTTAATTATTTTATAGAGTTATTGGATATAATTTTGAAATTTTCCAGGAGTACAAAACCCAATACCTTTTGGAGGCATCACAATAGATAACAAATCATTCCGCATGTGTGGGTAATGTGAGTACAGAAGCTATGACTAGGATTTTATTCAGATCTTTATAACTATACCAACATTTATTGTTCCAATAAAGGACAAATTATAGATTAAGAATGGGTTAGGGGTCTGAAAATCTGGATATGTTTCTAAAAAATCAATGAAAATACCCTTCTAGTCCATGGATACAATAGATTTCTATCAAAGAGGTTGGTTTAGGCCACACATCTGTCATCTCCATTTTTGAAGGGTCTATAGAATTCACTTTTCTAGTGATGACATAACTGATGAATATTATTTGTTCCAATGATTACATTAATTTAATATACTTTTCATACATATTTCCTTTACACATGATCCATAGTATAATATTCAAATTGTAATCATGTCCATCTATTATTTTGAAGATGATAAGAATATCATCAATAAAGACTACCATAAATATATTAAGTTAATTCCTAAAGACTCTATTAATCAAATTAATAAATATTTATATAGAAATAGTTATAATTAATTGAATAACTATGAATAAATATTTCTTGTACCTTTTTTGAATATTATTCTTGGGGATATCCTTCTTGAAATTTACTTTATAAAACGCCAACTAGAGATCTGTCATAGAGAAATACTACAATCCATGTAATTGATCGATCAATATATCTATCGAAGGAGGAATAATATTTCTCTTTGTCATGATATTATTGATATCATGATAATAAATTATGAGTTTTATTGACCCATCCTTCTTGTTTATGATTAGGACCAATGCACCTCATGGTGAAGTTCTTTGGGGTATAAACCCATTATCTAGATTCTCCTATTGTTTTTTCATCATCCACTCATATTAAAAATTTTCTATAATATATGGATTCTTAGAAATTAAAAAAGTCCCATGAATAACCAATATTCAAATTTACACCACACAGCTAGGAGGAGGATAAATTCATTGGATACACATGAGCATATTCCCACACAATGGCCTTGTCTTCAAGGATGATCTTTTGCATAGACTAACAAAATATTGATAGATAATATTTAAAATAAGTATGGAATTTCCATTATTGAGAGGATGATACAAATTAATATTCAACCCGTCCTCTCAATTTCGTTAATTCAAAGGGTGATTCACGATATTAAGTGTAATTTTAGTCTCTTAGTAATATAAGGTAGCTCTATATATGGAAAAGAAATACACAACCAAAATTTTGTTAAATCCTACTAAATATGGTATTAAATGGTTCTATGGTAGTTTAAAAGAAATATTTTGATAAGGAAAGAGTTATATACCAAAGATAAAATAATTTCCCAATTTTTTATGTTCATAGAAAACACTAGATAAATTATATTCTGTAGTTTTTGATTAAATCTAATCACAATTTGAAATTTAAAATAATACATATAACAATGGAAAATAATCCTACATCTCACTATTTTATTCTCTTCCTAAAAATTTTGAACATTTATAATAGACATGGGGATGATAATTCTTCATCTACTATACTCAAAAAATAGGAAACTATGAACATTACTGGGATAAGTCTTAAATATTGTATACTCCCCAACCTATGATTTTTAGGATTAATTCTATTATAAATGATATATTTCTTAATATAAAATATTATATACTTTTTTGTTCCCCAAATAATGATTTTTAATGAGATTATGAATTTACCAAAGCATATCCCCTATGCTTATCAAACCGAGTTTACAGAAGGGATCATTTTCATGCACCCATATTTTATCGAGTCTCCCTCAATAAACTATTTTTGGGTTGTTAGACATATGTTCATTTATAATGGAGCCATAAGAAATTCTTTTATCTATAAATGGATATATTATTATTGGAAACTAGTCATTCTATATTTTACCACAATTGAGAAAAAATTTCATATGATTATTATTATTCATAATTATTTCAAAAGATTTTTTTATTCCTAATCCAAAAAATAACAAGACCTTGATACGATGAAAACTATGGTAAACATTATCATTAACTCACATTATTTCATAATTTTTTTACATAAAAAGAATATAATGCAACTCACAAGATCATGAATCCTTCTATCTATGGGATATTAGGAACATAACCCATCAATGTGACACAGTGATGCAACAAAATTTTTGAAACATCTAAACATGATCTAACATTCTATTACTCTAAAACAGACAAAGGAGAATCTAGAGAGATACATTAAAAATGAGTGTGCTATAAATCCCAATAAAGGACTAAAAAAGTATAAAATGATGGATGAATTAAATTTTATTCAATATTAATATCAATGGGACATAAATGGACTGATTATCATAATCATGAACAATGTGCCATGATAAAACCTGATATCAAAATGACAATAAGGTATTATGAAAACATCATTAGTTAAGAGGTCATAAGAATAGGTCAAGGATAACCAAAGATAAATCATAAAATTATGTAAAGTGTCCCATAATGGATTAGGTTTATTCCCTAGTCCAACACAAAACATCTCATGATACTAAAACATTAATAAATGCATTATAGAAAAATATAATTTTAGGGGATCCCAGCTGTTTCATATCATGTACATGCATAAGTGTGCCAAACATATCATTAAAACTCCGATCATATATTATCACATTTAACAAAAATATTATGGATAATTGAATAAAAATATTAAATTTCACAATCATTTATGGATATGTAAGTCTAGGGGAGTTACCTTGAGTAGAAATTGTGATGCTATTAACAATAAAAAGGATTATTATGGAAAAATCACTAGATAATTTCAACAATAAAACTAGGGTATATAATGACTCTTAAGAGGGATTAATTAAACTAAATGTGGTTTCTAATTACATTGAAATCATGAGGGATGTAATATTTTTGTGGAAAATAATGCCCCATTAATATGTATTCTAATAAAAAAAGAACAATGTAATGATGGTTCTTGATTGAAGAGGAGAAGAATATGATCCTTTACAATGATGGGGTGTTTCCGAACGCCTGTGAGGTGATTATTGAGAGATTGGTGGCACTATGGAAGGTATCTAAAGTGTAAATGAATGATTATAGTTAATATATATATTTTTAGTGAATATGAATTGGATATTTCGTGAAATTATATAGGGAATTTTAGGGGGAGTTCTTTATTATTTTTCAAACATAGTTTTTGGACACTATACTTTAATATAATAAAACCAAAAACCTAATCATGGTTTTTTCTTATGGATTCAGAAAAATGTGATTGGTTTTGGTTATATTATAAGTCCATCTTCTGATTGAATTAATATAATACCCTAGGTGACGTTGAAGTACATCATTCTTACATTGAATTAATTTTAAAACCATAAAATATAATATTTTTTTGGGGGATTCATAAAGGGTTTATAAAATTAATAGAGCAATATCGGGTATTTCTAAATGAAAAATTCTGACACAACCATGGATACATTTTATGGTATATATTTGATAAATTTTAGTTATTTATGATATCCTAATACATAAATTATTGAATTTCATCAAAAATATTCAACTATCACAAAAAAATATGAAAAATTCAAAATTTGATAATTTCAACATGGTGATTTAAAAAATAAAATTCATTTTACATGAATTATAATCTAAATATTATAAAATATAATTTTATATTTTAATCTATCATTTTTTAAATATACAATTGTTTAACAAAAACAGTTTTCTAGCATTTATAAAAATTTAATTTTCACATCATAAAATTATCTTATAATTTATAAAAAAAAATTTAATAATAAAATATTATTAAAATATATTATATTTAAAAAATTCAAAAATTCATTAGAAGTAATGTATTAATTGAATTTTCATATGACTCATAATTAAAATTAATGTTTTATAGTACTAAAATAAATTTTTTCAAATTCATTAATTAATCCATTATAAAGATATAAAAATAAGGTATAAGTATAATAAATATTTTATTGAAAATAAAATTAACATATTAATACTTTTATTTTCATGATACATAACCCCTTATTACATCTACATATTACCTTTGGGTAATGTGTTATATAGTTAAATTCTCATGGGGTGGATGGTCGGAAATGGTTTTGGATCGTGATCTTCATGATCTTGATATTCTCCAATAAATGTTTTCACTCATGACATAGTTTTTAGATATAGACGTGGATTTGGTAAATAGAAGATTATAGTGGTGATATATTCCATAGATTCTGTGAATAATGGGTTTTATAGGGTATTATTTTACTGGTCTATGACGACACTTCTTTCTTCTATATCAATAGAGTATTATCATAACCCTTGATATATAATAATCATATGATCAGTTCCCAAAGACCATATTTTAAATTTTTATGATTATTTATGGCCTTATAAAGCATATATGATTTAACATATTGTGGTGCAATATAAACAATGTACGCCCTATGTATTCTATATATATTTATTACACAAATAAGTAAATTATTCATTCAATGATGGAATTCAATTTCCAAAAAATTTGGTCATCACATGATTCATTTAATAATAAACATTTATTGATTGTTTTATTTCATTGTTTTAGTGAGTCTTAACTTCTTCCTGATTTATATTTCCATCTTCATGGGACCAACCATTGGTGATTGAGGAAAATTGATTATGAAATAGTTTTTATTATGTTTATATTTTTAATTACACTAAACTAACTATCCTAAATCTAATTGTCTAACGTATATGATTCTTGAAGAGGGAATATATTAATGAAGATAATATACGGTTACCTCAAAGAGGATAATTTTTAATGGAGATGATTATCTATATTAGAATGATGGAATAGAAGAATTCATGAATCCATTAATTTTGTATCATTAGAAAATCATGGAGACACCATATAAATTACTGGAAGCTAATCCAAAGGAACTTTTATGTAATGATTTTGAAAAGTATGTTTCAAAATATAATGTAAATAATATTTTTTAAAATTATATAATTTGAAGTATGCATAGAAATATTTTAGAAATAGAATGTTTCCTAAAAAATACCAGGATTTATTGATATGAGAAAATGATTCATAAAATAAGATGTTCCACCTGTTTTCAAGCTTATCAAATGGAGTGATTTCACTCGGTGAAGAATTCGATTCAATAAATGTAGTTGAAAGGGTAATTTGAACTCTACTAAAAATATGGAATTCCTAGAATGTGAAAATAGAAGAATGTAATACTTTTAATGATTATACATTATATTTACTACTCATACTTTTTACTATAGTATGGACATGAGTTGAAAATGTTTTCAATGAGGGGACTACAAAGAAGAAAGCTATTTATTTTATGTAGAAAATTATTTATCTAACTCTTCTAAATATGAGTCCTAAGGAAGAGATACAGATGTTTCTCAAATAATAATAAAATATTTCAAATATATAAAAATAAATTATTTAATATGTAGTTCATAAGGAAGAAAAAAACACATGGTAATACAATAATGAATGATGGCATTTCATATCAAACGTGCTATGAGTATATGAAAAATGGGAAAATCAATGTTGATTATCCCAAACAAAAGAATTAAATGAAATAAAAAGACTAAATGATAAAATAAAAGAAAACATCTATTGGAGGATGATATTATACATATAGATCTTATTTTTCAGTGACTCAAGAAATGAAATATAAATAAGTAACTTTTCTCTGATGACTATAAATTGTGAGGCAGTCGATTCATTTTTAACATAAGTCAAAAAACTAAATAAAAATTTTTAAATGGATAAATGTTGAATGGAACATGAATCACCTCTTAAAATGAATCCTAAAATATTTATCATTATTTTAATACTAATTTTGAATCAAAAAAATATTCAGATTTATAGTGTCATTCAGATTCTCAAAATTGTAATGTAAAAAAATTGCATTTTGAAAATGAGGAACTAATAAATTATAGTAATTTAATTATTTAAATATATAAATATTTAAATGATAAAAGTAAAACATTATAAAAAAATCTAAACTCCAAAAATAATACACAAATTTGAATTTGATTGTTTCCTATAATTCAAAATATTAAAATAATTATTAAATTTAGATATTTAAACTAAAAGGAAAAAAATTACATACTGAATGATTTTTTGGAAATTAATTATAAATATCATTGATGAAGGATCAATTCAATATTAGAGGTCATGAATAAAAATGATATTGACTGTTGGAAGATCATTTATTAATGTAAATATATTCTAAATTTTTTTTTGGCTTTAATGAAAAGTATATACATATTTAAATTTTATTTAAAAGAATAATATGGATTATAAAAAGTATGTTACCTTTTTAAAACAAATGTTGTCTAATTTTGTTCAATTAAAATAAAAATAAGATAAAATCATGTCAATTATGAAACTAATATATAAAATGAATTGGTTTTCTTATAGAACTTTTTTATATGGATGAATATGATTAATTTTTTTAAAAGTTCAAAATACTGTTTTTATAGTATACATTATTTTAAATATAGAATGAAATGTAATTACTATAATCATTTATCATTGATATTTTCACAATTTTATCATCATACTAAAACATTAATATCTATGAATTTATTTTCAAAATTATCAAAAAATAGTTGTTTGAAATGTAATTGGGTTACCAAAATTTATACAATAAATTCAGTTAAATCTAATAATGCATGTGAACCACAAGGATCTAACTCAAATTCTATTAGACCTATGATGGTTAGCATGCCTATATATGTATTTTTCTATCATGAAATATTCATATACTATACTATTAAAAAAATAGTATGATGGAATGCATAGTATCTTATATACATTATCATTCTATTTTAAGTTCAATAGTTTAAGTATGTAGCTTAAGTTCTATATTTTGTAATGAAATGTAATCATGTATCTTATTATTTAGTTAAAAAAATTTAATTCATATATGAATATTATCACTTATATTTATGATAATCAATTTAAATATTTTTATATCTATGTTTATAAAAACATGAATTTAAGGGGAGATAACCATTATTTCATAAATTAATTACCATGATGAAATCTGAGTTTCAAATTTGAGTTTAGATAGTCAGTATATTAATATTTCAATTTAAAAAAAAATATTTGGATGAGAATTTCAATAAATCTTTTATGTTTTCTGAATTAAATTATTGTTTGTTTATTATCTTCAAACAACATGATTTTACAAATTTTTTCTGGGATGTTTGTATTGTTAAACTAATTAACAACCAACTACATTAAAAATTTATTTCTTCTAGTGGTTCCTAGAAATATAATTCTGAACATTCCCAATATAGGTATGTTTTTTACTATTCATATGGGTATCATAATATTCATTAGAGTGTGTTACTATTCACCAAAGAATAATTTTTTTCTATTAGACTCCAAAAATCATCTTAAACACAACCGTGTATGTCAGATTTTCAAAATTCAAAACATATAAGGGGAAAATTATGTTTAATTATCACATAGTATTTATTATCATGATATGTCATTGTGCTTACAAATGTTATTATACTATATAGAGTAATTACATTAAGGTAATTTCTTTGATAAATCATTAGTTTGTTACATATATTCCATGTTATAACTAATAGAGAGCGCGGATTGGGTGGTGTAGTCAGTCATCTATATCCTGGAAAACTATGATTTCGTAAAGTAATAATTAAATAAAATGCCAAAAATTTGAAATAGTCTCTCAAAACAACTAAAGTTGTGGTGTGAATGAAATATCATAACATATGTAATATAAGGCAGAATGATTGTGGGGAAAACAACTTAGCCCTATATTTAATAAAATGAAGTCCATTACATTTGAAAATTCATCTACCATCATTAAGGATTAGGAAGCTAAACTAATATATCATATAAGAAAAAAGATTCAATATTATCTATAATCATTTACTTTAATAATAATAAATTATAAAATATAGTTATAATTTACATTAATAAAATAATATAGAGTGATTTTATATCCAATAGTATCATTCTAGATTTTAGAACATTCTCATAAAGCCTTAATCTCAACTAATTCATGTTTCCCATTTAATATATCATTAAATTCATGATGAACTATTCATATAAATTCATTTTCCTTCCATACTTTAGGGTATCCAAGGAATCATCCTGATATATCCCTAGGAATATTTATATTACCAAGGAATAAGTAATCAGCATTAAAAACAAAAAAAAATAAATGATATATGTAACACCCAGCAACATCCATGGCTGGAAAATCAAGAAAACAATAATAGAATCATCACTAAAAACCATCCAAATAACCGATCAATCATCCACGAAAATACACTTCAAAAAAATGGGAAAATATCCCAGCCCTTTTCAAATAATCTAACAATACCAGGTTCATATTAATTCATATAATATGATCTTTCATTCTAAATTATAATCACAGTAGTATGAAAAAATTATAACAAAAAACCATTAAGTAGAAATAAATTTGTCACAAAGAAGTCATGAAAGCTTATATCAAATAAGGTTAGGCTAAAATTTAACCACTAAATTAATTCCAATAACATTTTTTCAAACAATGTGGATTAATTGATTCTTTTTGAATATTTTTTGTAAAATGTGAATATATACAAATAAACAACTAATAAGATATATAACCATTTAATAGACATTATAAAAACAACATTTTATCAAGATAGACAATTTCATGGAAGAATAAAAATTACCATGATTATCTATTAATTATCATTTTAATCTTACCAAATGTATACTACATAAAAATTGAAAAGTTTAAAATATGAAAGGATTTATAGAATATCCCAACATCAAGACTTTATAAAATCTAGAAAATTATATTATAAAATCATCAAAAATAAATGAGACGTCCTAAATAGGACACAACACAATTTAAATTTATTAAATACTTTATGTGAGTTTAATATATTCATTAGGTTAACCCCAAATATTTACTCGTTAAATTTAAATAATGATCAAACCACAAAAGTATATAAATAAATGAATGGTCTAAAATCCCCAATCCCAAAATAGAACTAAAAGGAATATAAAAAAATAATGATGATACCAAGGATCAACCACCACATACATGATGGAATCCTCCATGGGATCTTACAACAATAAACCACCATTAACAAAATTCAAATACTAACTCAAAACTACGTGAAATAAATTCCATAACATATATGAAGTAATGAATTATGTGGAAAATATAAAAGTGGATAAGATTGGATAGTTGGATCAAGAGGGAATATATACCCTGAATAAATATGTTAGTCTTCATTAATGAATGGTCAGAAGGAACCAACGAGGTTTGAGGTCTTCTATGGTGTAAAGAATTGATAAAAATGAAAATTCATATGGAATCCAACCTCAATTTATAGATAAAATCTACTGGGTCAACACAACAACATGAAGTAAACAACTATGAACATGGTTATTCTAGTCACATCCATATATGAACCTCCTATCATAAAAATAACAAAATTCCTTTTTAGTGTAAATATTAGTATTTTAAAAAGGGATTGATCAACGATGGCATGTTAGCACCGATCACATATGAGGTGAATTTGATTTGGAACTCATTAATATTTCTACCAAAATAAGGTAAAATAGCCTTTACTTTTCATATCCTTATTTAAATAATCAACAACACCTAATCATAGCATACCCTGAAAATAAAATTAGGCAGTCCATATATCCATATTTTCATCGTGAAAATCATCTAAATGCCACCCCCAAATAATTATTACCCCTATAGAGTGGTGACCTCTACAAAATTAAACTAAAATACGAAAATAGAAAAGGTCTAAAAATATATATAAGGTTCACTACTCATTTACGGACTAATACATATGATAAAAACATATTCATTAATAATTTATAGTCTCCCCATGATGCCACAAACTTATAAAAGGGGTTTTCACATCCATGGGTTATATAGGGAAGTATTACACACAAAATTCCCTCTGAAATGAATATTTATACCCCATGAATTTTATTAAAAACATAAAATCCAACTCCCATGGCTATAGATCTAGAAATGGTCAGAACAAGACCTATACCAAAACTATAACCATGGGTGTTTTTAAACATTAGAGATCTAGAACTAAAATTTATTCTTCATAGATACCTCAAAATACTTGAATTCACAATAGAATGTTTTGAAAATATAAGTTCCTTATAACTAATGTAATATTAAACTAAAAAATATAAATATAAATGAGCATAACAATTTCGTAAATTAACTCATATTATGTGAAACAAAATAGTCACATAAGAATAAAAACATTGCTCACAATTGATTAAATCAAAACATCATCTGGTAGATTTAGGTGAAATAAAAATATAAAGTATAATGTTTTTTTATATATTTTTCACATATTTAATATTTTATTATTATCATTTCATACGTTTGGAATTATATATTCTTATATTTTTTCTTCAAGTTTATTAAACATGAGGAGATCCATTGATAGGTATCATCAAGTGGATCTCTTCAATTCAAATTTCTTTTATTTTCACAAGTTATCCATGGATTTTACAAAAATATAGGTTATTAAACATATTAGAAGGGTCATTCAAATAAATATGGTTTTTAGGAGTGATGGGGAAGTCCTACCAAGTTATTTCTCAATAACCATCCACAATAACCACTCTCACTATTTCCATGTATCTAAGTACAGTCCATCATTGTAGTATTAGTGCCGGGTAAGATTGGGATCCTACTCCCAAATGAAGATATCTTCAAATCTATATCGTGGATCATTGGAGAGATATTTTTATATTCACGATAGATGTGTGATCATTGGATGCATGAAAGAGACTAAAAAAGCTATATTTGTGCTATTATTTGGCATTTTATTATCTAGATTTATTATTGTTAGCGATTAATTCTCACTTATAGTGGAGGATCTATTCATATGTTTTTCTTCATATAGGGTATTAATATTCAGATCATAGGTTCATATACTAGGTGTGGTGGTTATACATGATTCCAGAAAAAAGAGTAACTAGAACATCTATACAATTTGGATCACACCTTTTTCCTTGAATAAATATTCATTGGAGAAAGGAAAAAAATCTCGAATGAAGGGAATAAATATAATATGATTATTGTGTACTTAATTTTTAATCTATTTGCTTAATTGTTTCAATAATAGAGGATAATATGTTCCCTTTTATCATTGTGGGGAGGGAAATATGATTAATTAAATAAATGTTTTCAAAAAAATTAGTTAATTATAAAGAGAGACCGTAAAAATGGAAAACTACTAGAATAAAATTAAAATTAAAATTTTAATATCATTAAAAAATAATAATGTTACAATTTTATGTGTAATTACTTCACATATCTCTTAGCATAAACCCACAAAAAACCAATTTTATCTTGACAATGGAAACATGATTTTTCTATTCTTACAATTCTTATGATTAAAATTTTGTGATCTTATTAATTTTTTTTATTATTTTGATTTTAATTATGGAATACATTTTATCAGATTCAAATTCTATAAATGGATGTGTTTAAATTTAACCAAATACACAAAATGAGCCGTAACATAATTTTTTTAATTGCATTTTAATCATAAATCTAAATTTACTTCCAACCCTTACCATATAAAAAAATTAAAATGTATTATGTTATATATAATCTATAAATTTCATTAAAACTGTTAAAAAAATGATATTAATTTAATTTACAAAGATAAAAACGTAATTCTTGTATAAAAAATGTTTTTAGAAAAATGTATTTTTAAGCATAAAAACAAACTTATACAAAAATAAATTAAAATGATTATTAATATTTAATTAATAAGATTAATTTTAATTATAGAAAAATTAATATAATTTAATATAAAATTGAAAACATATTTCAAAATTTAAATAATTTATTTAATTAGAATATATTATAGTTTTTATAAAAATTGGTATTTTGATTATTCAAATTAAAAAAATAATTTTTGAAAAAATCCCAAAAATAAAAAAATGATAACAATTATATTTGAATTTAATAAAAATTAATCATCCAGAAAAATTTAATACTAATACTACAAATTAATATTAATTTCTATTTTCAAAATTCAATTAAAACCATTTTTGAAGTCAATTAAATCTTTAATCATAAATTTTATTTCTAATAATTAATTACTTATTTATTATGATTTATTCAATAAATTTCCATTATTTTAATATTATAGAAAGAATTTCAAAATATTTTTATTACTAATCATACATACCAATTTAATGGAAATGTTATAAAAGTTTTCAATATCATGGATTATTTAGACTCGGGGTGTCTGTAACGTAATCTATCAAATAACTCAAGTGTATTTCAAGAGAAATATTTTTAAAATATTGGGTTTTTACATTATACTGATTTTGTAATAATTTTTTCCTCAAAATTTTATCAATTCGAAAAAACAGGGTATATCTATTTCATCAAATCCCCATGTTCTTATTTATGTTTCTTGAATTTTTTATTTTTCTAAATATCTTTAACTATGATAGTAATAATGTCTTATAGATTATTATCTCAATGATCCAATATTTCTACTGGTTATTCTTTATAAAAAATATCATACTCTATTGGTTAGAGAACTATAATTTTATTTTTCCAATAAGGATATATTTATTAGTAAAAGAAAATTTTATATTGGTAAAAGGTTTTCGTAACAAGAATTACCCTTGTACTAATTTTTTTCTAAATTTATTTTGGTACATATTATTGTGATAGATAAAATTATTTTTTTGAAATTATAATAATTATAATATATAATATATATATATATATACCATTTCAAATTGTAATCAAAAAAATCTTAAGGAATATTTATATTTTGATAATATAATTACCTAAATTTATCTTTCCACAACCAATATTATAAGAATAAATAATTATTTATACCAGTTGGTAAATAACTTTTTTTGAATAAAATATTATGCATGGGTATTCTTATATTTTTTTTGATAAAAAAAATATTATATTTGTCATTATATATTTATATAATATATTTATAATATATGAATAATAAAATATATTATTGGGAACTCTGTTACAAATATTATTTGTCTGAAACAATAAGTTTAAATAAAATTTAAAAATATAGTCATCTATAATCCATTCAAATTATATATTGATTTTCATTATCCTCATTCACACAATCAATTAGATCCACTCATGTAGGTGTGTCTCCTTTATTATAGTGCTCTTTTCGTGCCCTTGTTGTCACTACAAAAATTGATACTTATACCAATAGAATTTGATTTGACAATAAATATGTCTATTAGTATAAAAGAGTAATTCTAAAAGATATTAGGTTTAATTTGTATTATATTAATGTAACAACATATTTTTATGAAAACTTAGATTTTTTGTTATTAATTGGTTATTACCAACATATATTTTACAAAAATTAAATATGTTCCTTCATAAAATTAATTAAAATGATTTACTTAAAAAAATTATTCTATTGTTAGTAATTGTTATATATTATGTTTTTTTCAACATATCAAATTGTTTCTAATATATTTTTTAAAAAATAATTTTACAATAAATTTTTATTACTATTACATAGTAGTTTTATATAAAAATTATATTCAAATTAACAAAAATAAAACAATAAATATTTTGAATATATTTAAAAGTCTATCCAATATACATTATATTTTAAGAGAAATTAAATTTAAATTTTAAATATATTTTATTTGAGAATAAATATTATATCTGAGTAAAATTTTAAGAAGATAATATAATCCATTATATTTTAATTTAATATTAATCTATTCAAGAAATGTGAAAAACAAAAAATAGAAATAATGAAGAAATAAAATATAATACCTCCCATTGGTTTCATTCTCCCCATGCCCCCTATCCCTAGATCAACACCATGTATTCATTGCACACCACCCACATAGTGGTGGTCTATAACAACACTTACGGACCTAGTTCGTCGCCATCATCTACACCCACTCCCATATCTTCGATCACCTACAAATTATCACACCCCATACTATTAATGATTAATTTTTGTTAAATTTCATTAATGTAATCAAAATATATAATTACCATCACTCATTTGATGTATAACTATTTTGGTGTTACTATAAATTTTGAAAAAATAATTTTATATTATGGTTTTCAAATAAAACGTTTATATTCTAAATAAATAATTTTATTTATTTTATTAAAAAAAATTATAGATTATTCTTCGATGATATAAATATTATTTAAATTATTTAAAAAGTAATTAATATTGGGGAATTGTGTTAGAATAATATAATTTTTACAAAATATTTTCCATCAATAGTTCATTATGTTTTATAACTTTATATTATAACAGATTTTATTTAATATATTATAGATTCCAAAAAATTGGGAAAGATTCTGTTATCTTCAAAAGGATTTTAAAAGATATCTATTTTGTTGAATAATGAGGAAGTTATGTCCCTACAACATACAATACTATACATCTTAATAGAAAAAATATAAAATACTTCATTAATTAATCTGTCAATAAGATACTAATTTAACATCGCAAATAAAATTGTTAGGGATATTAATTATACTATTTTATAGTTAATAAGTTAAATTTTATTTCATTATTCTCAAGATAATAACATGAATTATAGTGTATTTATTTCATTTTATTTTCGTAATTGTGAAGTATATTATTCTTTAATAATTAATATCAGGTGTTGACTCCTAGTAATTTTATTAAATATATAGAAAAAGAAATTTTTTTATTACAGATGAAATTATATATTATCTTTTTTGTATTATATTTAATTATATTCGGATGTGTATATAGTGTTCATATCACAAATTTATTTTTCCAATGTCTTCATAGAATCCACATTGATTTTAGGTTCTTAATTTTGGGAATCGCTGACCATAAAATATGGAGACCCAATCAGAATATTCCACATATTGTTCCTTTTCACTATTACAAGAACATTGACAAAATAATATTTATCATCTTAAATTTTCATGAATGATTATAATTAATTTCAATAATTTTATATTCATTTAATTATTTAATTTGATGTGGTTATATATCATAGAGTTATATTGATTTTATATTTCTTTGAGTATCAATCAACATCTGTAGTGATTAGAAGTAT
This sequence comes from Viscum album, assembly GCA_963277665.1. Lineage (NCBI taxonomy): Eukaryota > Viridiplantae > Streptophyta > Magnoliopsida > Santalales > Viscaceae > Viscum > Viscum album. The sequence continues at coordinate 1,559,851,050 of OY728151.1, read as the reverse complement.
GTTTTCTCATCTTTCATTATTACATGTTTTTTCATATTTTGAGTTATGTTTTTTAATTCCTTCATCTAAATAGTTCTTGAGTTATCATCTTTTATATATAACTTATGTAATGAGTTTAGTTTCTGATTAATTAATTAATTATTAATTAATTTTTTTATATTCATGCATATTATCTTATCTATATATTTTTCTATCATATATATTATTTCTGAATATGTATCTTGTTAGGAGAATATATCAATTAGAGATTTTATTAGACTATGGAATTATACAATAATAATGTTCAGACATTCTATCATGCATTATTTTTTTATTATTATAAATTATTATGTTTATTTCATATCTTGGGTAGATCTATTATTTTAAATAAAATTTATTTATTTAATATATTTATAGTTTTTCCTTATTCATTAATAAGATTTTTGATGTGATAACAAGGTAGATTTATTAAAAGGAGTTAATTGTTATACTTATCCATCATCGATATGCCTTATTGTAGGAACTAAGACTTGGATGAATAGTGAAAAGGATGTAGGAAGCATTCCAATATCTTTATTCAACCAATACATTTTATACCTCTTAAGAGAAAACACAAAAAATCACATGGAATATCTAGTGATGATCATATAATCCTATCTTCCAGTTCCAAAAAACATCCATTATGTAATGAACTAGGTGATAGTTAGGTTTTAGTGCCAATATAGAGTCATCTTTTCTATGTTGCATGATAGATACTTATTTAATTTATTTATTTTATCTCATTCATCCATTTTTCCTAATAATTCACTTTATTCTATCTAGTATGTTAAATGTTTTATGATTTAATTAAAATTAAATGATATTCATAATCATGTTTTTGATGAATATTAAAGTAGGTTATTTGATATTCTATTAAATTTTTTATGAATTTATTTTAATATAATTTTAATTTTAATGAATATTCATGTTACTACCAATTTTAAATTTGTTATAAACCCCTCAAATTTACTAGTGCATGAATGGTGAACTAAAAACATGTGTGAGGATGATCGTTTATATCATGCCACATATTCTTGAAATCTTAGAAATCCCACATCAAACTACCAATGTGAGAATACTATTAGAGATCAAAACAATTATGTCCATGTCTCGTCTTATCAGGTGAGCTATATGTGTAGACCCTACTACTAGTGTGAACTATGACACCAATAACTGATGTGTGAGATAAATAGATTGTGGAGGAATTTTGATAGATTATAATGAAAATTCTCTTAGAGTTTTAACATTATTAAATCTTCAACCTTTTCATAAAGCATCATGAATTTTCATAGAGTTGAAATATTTTTAAATTATGTTTGAACCCATTTTTTAAAATCAATCCTATAATTGATTTAGTTCCATATAATTAAATTTTATAACTAATATAACATTTATAATAAATATACTATATATAAATAGATTAACAAATATGATTGGAATTTTCTGATATAAATATTATAATATCAACACAAAATATTTATATAATATATAATATAAAATCTATATATTAATTGATTTTGTTACATATAAATATTAATAATAATATTATTAGAAGATAAGTGTTTTTTATGTATTTTTTGAAAATATTTTGACTGACAAATTTTTTATTTATTAGTATTATTATAATTTAAATAGACCAATTGGATCTATTTAAATAAGACTTAGAAAAAAGGTTTTAACTAAAAATGTATGGATAATGCCATATTTTTTGGAAAACATCTTTACCAAAAGAAAATATAAATTTACTAACAGATATTCACTTAGTGTATGTGTACTTGTGTATAAAAGTAGATATCTATTATATAGTTTTTGATGTCTTGTTTCAACAGTAATGAATGAAATTCCCACATCATAGACTTGATGATAGAGTCAACTCATTCCCAATTTTCCATCGCTAACAAAAATAAGATTCATATAAATCCTCAAATATTTATACATGGGTTCATTTTAAATAATTTTTATAGACTTATCAAATAATCAAATTATATTTATTATAGGGTCATTTATGAATCACTTAAATAAAAAAGGAATGAAAAAATAGTGTTGATTAGTCTAGTATAGTTTACTATATTATGAAAATTTTATAATTAGTTTTTCATAGAATTGTGAAAAATGATACATGGGAGGAAGTAGCAACTACCTTCTTTTTTTAGTGAGATTTACATGAGACAATCCATATTTTTTTATTGTCAATAGAATCGCCTCTCATCCATGTGAAATGAGTTTGTTTTTCTGTGTTGTTGTGGTCCACCATTAAACACATGTGACGATGCCAAATATGATAAAGACTATAAGATATTCCCCAAAAAAACAATCTTATAAAACCATAAATTTTTTTTCTATATGTGACATTAGGTCCACCATGATACACCTAAGAAAATCCCAATCACTCCACCTCTAAAAATTATTTGAAATAAGGATGTGTCAGGTTTTGGAAATTGTTTAACCGGGAAATAGTTCAATGAAGCCCTAATTTGGGAAATTTGTATGAATTGGGAAATGTGAATGAATTGGGTAAACGGTAATGAGAATACCTTGGTAAGGAATTTGAACTAGAAAATTGGCATACCAGGGTAATTGGAATAAACTGGGAAATGGAAAATGGGAATATATGCAGAATCTGGGCAATGGTATATTGGTAAACCTATGCAATGGGGATGAACTAGAAAATGGTAGTACATACTCATGCCAAAAAATGGTTCTTAAATGAATTAATCCATGTTAAAAACATGAAATAAAATTTATGTTGAGGAATATTTTGTTATTTTTCCACATTTACCATCTTTAATTTACACAAAAACAACATTTTTTTATAGAGTGAGACCCATAGAGTAAATTAACCAAGAAAAAACAAAAAAAATAAAGTTATTTTAAAATAATTTTTGTCAAAATTATTATATAATAAACGTTGTGAAAATGATCAGAAGTCATCGTATGCTTAAATACTCCTATGGTCAAAATTAATACCCATCTACCACACCAAGAGGATTTTCTAACTAATGGAAACAATAACTATAAAATTATATTAATAATAACCACAAAAACTAGAGGATAATCCATTCATTGAATAAAATATTAATATATAACTAAGGAACACAATAACATAAATAATGCATAATTTTAAAAATAAATAGTTTGAATAACAATATGAGAATGATTATAAGAACTAATGATAGCAAAAAAATTAAATGTGACCAATCCAACTGAAGATAAATATTGGCTATAAAAATTTAAAATAACATTCCACGATATAAATTGAAACTAATATTATCTATCCTGTGATCAAAAACCATAGATAACGAATGTAATTTGAATTCATTGTGACATGTAACATAAAATTCATTAACCTAGTTACACTATAATAAATATATAATTTACTAAATACTATTTAAATTTATAATGAAGATACTTATTAATTTATAAATAAAACTAAAAAATATATTTAAAAAATTGTGTCAAAAAGACAATAAGCATTAAGTATATATTTACAAAGAAGTAATTGTATGATATATTCAAATTTTAAAAATATAACAGGGAACATATTTATGATGTTTTTTTGACTCTTTAATTAATATTCATAACAGGTGGAGTTTAACTACGCCAATTAAAAACCTCTTAAATATATGATGATTTATATCACATAGTATTAATCTTAAAATAAAAAACCTACTAAATGGAGGGAAGTAGTGTTGGATTAAATATAATATGTGTTCAGACCATGGTGGTTTAAAAAACCCCAATATAAGTTGGTAAATGAAGTGATTCGGAATGAGCCGTGAGATATTGAACACCAATCCTTATCCACTAATCATTTTGTAAGAAATAAACTCGAACACTATTTTAGAGGACCACCTCCCATGAATGATTATTCTCCTTGTACAAAAACACATGAATTCCCTATGAAAAAAATCATAAAAATCTTATTCATTTTTTAAACTAACACTCTATAAACACCTACAAAAAATCTTCTAAAAGTAAATAAGTAATACAAGCACATGTATCAACCTTTCCTACCACATTCTATGATAGAAAGAGTTTGATCCATTTTATATTAATATGTTTTACATGAAAATTTAACTCACCTAAAATTTGAACATTAACCTTCTAATCAATGATTGATGAATTTGAGTAATATAAAGTTATTCAATAAACTGATTGAGTAATTTCATTAAAAAATTTAAATCTGAAACTAACATGAAATTTTCATTTGGATGGGTAAACTTTAGAAATGAATTTAATTCCTATTCATATGGTTTCAGATGAGAATCATAATTTAGAAATACATATGGCTCTTACATGTTAAAAAACACCAAATTAGTTATTTTATTTCTTATTTAGAAGTAATACATAAAAAATGTTACACATAGAAACCACAAATCAATCAAAAATATACATGAATCTCCTCCACAACATTGAATCAAATATATGTGATAATATGTTATTGGAAATGTAATTATTATTCGGATGGATACTCTATTCAATATTTTTTCCAATAAAAAAATACCACATATTTCTCAACATACAGTTCAATGTCATTAATATGATATAATATAATTGTGGATGTAATGATCATAATCTATAACCATATTGGCTATAAAAACTAAGAACATATTTGGAAAATAGAAAATTAATTATAATTTTAAATTATAAGAATCTCTTATAGATCTTCCATTCATGATATATGAATATGATTTTTTCCTTTTTGATATATATTATCAGAAATATTCACTGTTCAAAAGATGGGTTTTCCAACCATTCCTAGAATTTTATTTGTTGTAATTGATGCACCACTTCCGAAATTAAATTTTATGAAAAATTAGGTCAATTATGACAACTTTTCAAACCTTAATGAATATATTCCATCACAAAATTAATGAAAATTATAATAATAGAATATTTTTAGACAATTTAATAAGTCATAACTGTATAATAAAAATGAAACTAATATTTAAATAATTTATAGTGTAATAAATTTTAAATACTAAAATACATTATGATTTAATTAATACAAACAATGAAAGTTTATAATAATATTAATACATTATTATGATGATCAAAATATTAATGAAATTCAATATTGGCATCAATTTTTATCGAAGGATGAACTATTTAATAACTAATCATAATTATTTATTTGGAAAATCACCACACATTATAGACACTCATTATCAAATTCATTATTATAGTAAATAAATATGATAAGAAAATAAATATAATCAAATTTTAGATCACGATGAATGGGAATCATACATTTTTCATGAATTGATTAAACATTTTGGTCTTCCTTATACCAAATCAATTAAATAATTATAGTCAGGTACTAAATTGAGAAACAATATTGACTCATCAATGAACGAATCCTTTTTAGTTTATTTTATTTATCATGTATTCATGTTCGGAACCTTCAATCTATATTAATTAAAGGTGTACAATATAAATTTGTATAATATGTATTTGTATAATTTTTAGAATGAAGATAATTTAATCAATTTATATTTCATTTTTAAAAATGAGGACATATATAAAATATCCGGATCGATTTTTATTCCAATAAATAGTCCATACATCTTCATGTATTCTATACCTTGACTCAATATTAATGAATTTGTTCCACAAGTAATTTTCTTGCGTGAAAATTTATTTTTTTGAAGTGAAAAATATATTATAATTAATGATACTCTTTAGAATTGGTTTATCACTTATATGATAAATTGAATTTTGTTTGTATATTTTAGTGAGGAAATGTATAATGGATGAATTATCTCAACATTCATAGCCTAATATTTGGAAACCGGGGTAGAAATTTAACATTTTTATGCATCCAATATGTTCACAAAAATTTTATTCATTCACATGATTAATTAGGCTATGTGAAAAAATTTATTGAGCATAAATATTCATGTTAACAATCTCACTGAATAATTATTCACATTTAACCATTGGAAAATACATTTGAGAGAACAAACCAAAACATTAATAGATAGTGAACCATTATTGCTTATTTTCCAATAAATCATGAATAATTCTAGGTATTTACAGTCACTATAATGATGGTTCATAATTTTCATTTTCTAGATCAGCTCCAGTTTCTCCATAATAAAGAAAATAATATTTTTACCTTTTTTAAACATACAGATATCTTATTTCATAAATTTTTTAATGGAATGGACTAATCAAAACCATTCTTCTTGAATTCATCATAATATTTTTATAATGGTGGATAATTATGTAAGAATTACTGGGAATTGGATGAATATTATCAATAATTACTTGATTTAATGTTGGTATCAAATTATTTTCTAGATATACATGTTGTATTATAATTCTAAATTATCCCAAAAAACTAGTATAAGAATTCTAATTTTACCTTAATTTCGCTAAAAGTAAAATTGGAATTCAATTTAAACATTAGAGACACATATTGTTTTCTTCATAAAACATAAAAAATAGATGTGAATTACTGATAATATTTCCAAGAATCGACTTATTTAATTTGAAATGGGGTTTTTCTATGCCCCACCCTACACCTCATATGTATAGTTGAAAGGGGATAATGAAATCAAGAATTATTAGATAAAGTTGTGTTCAATAATATATAATCAAGGGTGTGGATGTGTTTTTGATAGATGATAACGATCTAGGAGTGTAATAATAGGTGGATATTATCACTGTGAGTAATGAATGTTAGGAGGTTACAAAGAAAGAGGGGAAACACAGGGAGGAATTAGATATGGAGTTAGAAGCCTATTTTCATTTCCCTTTTCTTTTTAATTTTTTAAATTATTTTAAATTAATGATTATTATATGGGAATATTCTAGTTTACTTTTATTTTTTTCAATAGGTTTTTACATCCCAAAGAATTATTTATTTGAAATAAAACATATTTAAAATACCATTTTAAAATTATTTTAAAAGGATTTGGTCATATGCCTAATATTTATCAAAAAATTGTTAATATTTTTATGTAAACTATAAATGGATAGTAATTAAAATACTAATCTTAATTGTTTTTTTGTATTTAATAAATACTATTAAAATATTGATATTTTGAAAACGATGGTAGTTATAAGTAGTAAAAATAAATTCATTGGTTCATAATAAAATTGTCAGTATATATATGATAAAGAAAAAATTAAATTTTTTTAAAGGAATAAATTGGAATTAAACTATTAATACCAACAAATATATATGTTGGTAAAAATAAATTTTGGTACATGAATTTTTTACAATTAAAACATAATCTATGTTGGAAGTTATTATATATAATAATATATATATTATCTATCAATAAATTTCATATGGTATTTGTCAAATATTATGTAGAAGGTAAATCCTCTATGTTTATTACATTTGAATGATCTGGTTTGTTACATTTCAAATACAATGTATATACCAGATCATGAACTAGAGAGAGGAGTGGTGGATATTACAATTGATAATTTATATTCCATACTCAATAAATAATATCAATTGTATAAATACAACTATAGTTCAAATTTACCATCTTTTTGAAACTCATAAATTTCATTAATAGACATAATTCATAGAAATATCTTGTCACTAATCTCAAATTCAATTTCATTATAATTATTATCATCATAACTCTTATTTTGAATTTTATCCATCATGATTTTATACTGAATAGATCTAGACATACCATATATTTCCTCATCTATATCAAGTAGTAAATGATTCTTTTTTAAACATCCTCACAACAAATTAGATTTATGCATATACCTCCAAAAGTGTTATTATAAGGATCCATCTGAATCGTCGATTAAAATATATTGTATTATGGATATATGACTAAGGGATTGTTTTTATCCAAAAATCATTGGATTTTCATAGAATGTATGATCAACATATCCTCTAGGGTTTTATTGTTTCTCTTAGGATAACTATTTTTATAAGGATCATAGGTTCTAGTGAAACAATAATCTGTATCTAGATCTTGTTTAAGACTTCATAGAAACCTTTACATAAACCTAAAATGTCAATTTTATTCAATAAATAGTGATAATCCAACACACCATAAAACATCCTAAAAATAAATCAAAGCACCCATGTTAAGATAGGGGTATTATATGATATCATGTAGTTGTGTTGACGGTGTATTGTGATAAACTAGAATCTAAATGAAATTATGGAATTTATATGTTTTAGGGAGGATAATGACGAAATAAATGGGGTTGATTCCTTTTTTCTATCTTATTATGTGTAGTGGTTCTAAGATCATCATTAAATTTTATCTATAAAACATTACATGGTGACCTACCAAAAACCGGGATACATTTTTTGAAATTACCCTCTTATAATTATCCCACCATAAATTCTATTTTGGATGTATATATATCTTAATACTATTGTGATGAATATGGAATTATAATACATATATATATGAGTCTCTTAATTAATATTTTTAATATATTTGTGGTATTTGGTCACATACTTAGTTCCTAAACCTTATCATTCCTTAAAAATCATGGTTTTAATCTAATGTAGTTCAGACATTATAATTTTTCTCATCATCCAAATATTATTCCCCTAGAGATATCACAAGGATAGATGGATTAATGATCATTTGAAAAATATATAATTTATGAACCTCCTCCAATATTTCAAGATAAATCCTCTGCTAATATATGAATATTATATCTTTTCTGTTCCTCATCATATCAATGATAGTAAGATATTTTTTACTCAAATCATTATCAACCTATTTTTCTAATGGTGGTAATATATTGAGAACTGGTAATCTTTTACTAACTCCAACGATATTCTCTAGTGCATATTCAACTCATTTTGGTGAACATAATAATTAATGTCATATTATATATATATATATATATGTCACACCATCCATAGAAAAAATAATTCATCTATATATTTAATCTAGAAATCACTATGGTTAGATCTATATCAATAGTTAGGTAATTTATATCATGAAACTTAAAGTGATGTGAGGCATAATCTATCCCCATATAATTCTGTACAAGAAAACATCTAAGAATCTTCATCATTCCATCACTATAAATCACAATCCCTTCCCCACTATAAGACCTTTAAAATTCAATTAGTTAGTGGATTATAATACTATGATAAATTCATCAGAAAGAGTTTATAGTATACATATATTCCAAGAGAAAATTTGTTCTCAGTCATAGTGGTTGTTCTAGGCCAATGATTTTTAAAATTTTTCTTTGATTGATCTACTTATATATCCATTTATGAGATTATAATGACCAAAAAATAAACATTACATATTCGAAATTCACATATGATAATTTTTTCATATAACTCTTCATTCTATAGGGTAATGAGTACAATCTTAAACTAATGCCCATGAACATACATTATTTTTGGAAATATAATAGTATCATTTATACATACCTCCACAAAATTAACATTGTAATATCTAAACACTATATAAATTAAATCCATAATGATAGTGGGTGTATTAGTATGAGAAAATGGAATCAGTATAGATTTATATTGTCCACAACACTATATGAATGGTGTCTTTCTGAATGTATTAAATATTGGACATTAAATTATTGTATCATAATCTATAAGATATATTGGGAAAATATTTGTCTCTTTATATATAAATAAAAAATAATAAATATCGGAATCATGTCACATATTATTTCTCATTACTTTGTTGTGTTATTAATAATAAATTTGGTGACACATTGATCCATATTTATTCTAAAAAAATGAATGGTCCAACCAAAGGTGATTCAATTTGAGGAATGAATCCTTTTTTTTATTCTAGATTAGTTTTTCCACAATATAATATTACTCAATCGGGGAAATTCTATATGGAGACTTTGAAATATGTAGGGCACCATGTAAGAGTTCTATTGAAAACCCATCTTCCTGATTCAGAGGAAGAATAATAAACACTTCATAGAAGTCATAAAACCCCCTATAATATATGTATATCTACAATGTTGGGTTTCACCCCTAAAATATGAGATAAATAGTCCATTTTAATAGTAATATTGACAGATTCAGTAGATATATTTTTATTATGATATTATATTTATCCTCACACCCATAAACATTCTTAATTTTTGTTTCAAATATAAAATTCTACTACACTTCCTCATAAATTGAAAAGTTATTTATATAATTAAATCCAATCCATGACATAAATAACATAAAAATTATTCAAATGGGAAAATATTAATTCTTATAGGATGAAAATTCCCTAAAAATAAATCGGATTAGAATCATAGAATTGAGATAAGATCATGATATCATCAGAAATTTTTACTCAAGATTCAACAACTAATCAATGATGATATGAATTAACCATTAATCATATTTTTAATTGAATACATGATTTCATAACAATAAACTCAAATTCGGTCCTTCTATAATCAATAAGAATTTTTACTACCGCAACATTATCATTAAATCCTAAATTCATAACTAAAAGTAAATTGGATAATGTGATAAATAATATTTATAGTGAGAAATCATATAATCCTGAATATAATATATATAATTTCAAAATCATAAACCCAACTATTCAATATATGTAACCTTTTTCTTAACATAGGTTATCCATGATCGTTTTCTATTAAAATACATTAAAACGGTTCTTAAATTAAATTAGATTTAACCAATTAATATCCCCTAGGAGTGTTTATCCAGGTGTGTAGTTCTAGACACACAAATTTTTTATTGGTGATGGTTAATTTAGGATATAATATAAAATATTAAAAGTTTATAGATTTATGTTAATCAATTTCAATCCCTCATCCACATTCTACTTTTTAGAAACTGATGTACTTTCTCAGAAAACGACACTACCTTCTTTCCCCTAAAGGAGAATGTTCTCCAATATTTAGTCATATCATAAGGGTTATCACTAATGTTTTCTCATCCTTTTTTTTGAAAATAAACAAATAAATTCATCATATATAAACTATAGTGAAACTATAATAACAATAATATATATTATATAATTTAATAAGAATATTCAAAACATTTAACATTAATACAAACTCACAAATGGTTATGGTTTAATATATTTTGACACATTGAAACATCAAATAAAATAGTACATAAAAGATATATATAATATCTCAATATGTTCTTCAAAACTAGAACCCTTGTTATACACATAAATCATAAAACCATTCTTCACATCCAAGGGAATAGGAAAAATGAAAATTGATGATCAAGGGTTCTTAGTTGGTGTAATCAAGGGAGATATCAATGTATGATTATATGTAATTGTATTATGAGATTATGGGTATGAGAACATGATATTAACATTTGAAATTCATTCCCAATAATTCATAGATCATAATAATGAGTGGTGGAATATAGATTTATAGTTCATTGGACATGGATAATAATGAAATGAAAAAATGATCCCTGATATAAAAAAGTTGTCACACAATCTTGTTATAAAATAGTGGCATAATGTGTGAGTCATTATAATAATATAAATCATATTTCAAGGAAACCCACTAAGATATTTATTACATGTTAGGCTTAAAAAAACCTCAAATGTAGTTTTTTGTCATATACATTGGTCAATGATGATATAGAGGTTGTGGAGATTAATTCAAATTATTAGAGTTATTAAAAATAAATATGGATTTTGGGGCGTCATTTTTTTTGAAATCATCTCGTAAAATAAGAAGATTAGTGGATGTGTTTATAGTGTATAAAAAATAATAAAAAGAATAACTCAAAAAAATGTTATAGTTGTTCTGATCTAAAAAACCTACTATACTCCTCCCACACCAACTGATTGAGTACATCACCTACTATTAATGTTATATAGAGAGAGATAATTCTACACAAGATCAATATAATCTGTGAATTTCATACTTGGATGAATACCAAGATAATAATTTATTATGAGCATCCACCAACCAAACATCACCTAGCCCATTATAGAATCATATAGGAACCCATTCTTTCTTCATGGATCATCCCCAAACTATTTGTTATAAAATTAGGTTATGTTTTAAAAACAAATGAACACTTTTTATACGTGTTATAAACTATGATACAAATGACTACATACAACCCTCAGACTAGGAAGAAAATATAGAACAAAAATACCACTAGATTGTATTTGAATGAACTAAAGGAAGTGAAATAGTTTATTCATATCCTTCTAATGGAATGTAATTTTGATGTCTGGGTATTCTATAAAAAAAATATTAAATCTATTAAAGCTAATTTATTTCTAATAATGTTAGTTAATCCTTTGATATTTCTTCATAGATGATGTAAAAAATTGATTATTGGATTAATTTGATGGATGTAGGAGTATTAATTCACGGAATCATCTATAATCATTGTCAACTATTTTCTATTATAATCATCCTCTTGTCCTTTAAATACTAATATTTTAGGACTATACACTCAAGAAAATCATTAGAATAATAAATGCGACTAAAATGTATTATCAGAGAGAGAAACAATGCCATTGAAAAATAATCACACAACAAACATCTATTATTCAAACCAATAAAGATTATTTCAAACAAATTTTAAGTTATCCATTAAATAATTTAAATGGTTAGTATAATAATAGGTGATTGAATGATCCCATGAAAATAGAATCATTGAATTTTGAATACAATATAAAAAGAGAATTCATTTAGGACAAGTATTAAATATGAGGAGAATAAAATAATAATAGCACTACATTAATGAAATTTAAAAAAATTTAAATGAAATTATTAATGAGTAATTTTAATTTATAAACAATAGAATCAAATAAAAAAATAAAATAAAAAATCATTTGTCGGTTTCAAGGTGTATGTTTTACGCTTGAAAATAAAACACACTCAGATGTTTATAAAATCATGTTTAAAACATTATAAAACCATATTTATTGGATTCAAATAATTAATGTGAATTTTACAGTATCTAGAAAAATTGAAATATCATAACTAAAATTGATGAAAAAAAATATATAAAATAATATGAAAAACTTTTTTATAATTTTAGATAGGATTATAATTGAGATATATAAGAAAATTTATATTGTTGAATTTCACATTTTTTTAAAGTATTAAAATTGACCACATATTATAATAAATGCTAAAATTCAATTAAATGGATTCTTCTAAGTGAATCATAATAGGTGATTCATGTATCTGTATTTGTAACATTGGTTATTCACCTATTAAATTTTTTTAAACATGTTAATAGATTGAATTCAAATTTTTATTATATAAATAATCCCTCAATAAAGGCATAATCAACTTTTTTTCTAGTTGAATTATATTTATGAAATTTCATTATGTTTCATACAATTCATGAATCAAGTTGATATTATTTATTTAATCTATATTATGATTAAAAAACATTATAAAAATGATTTGAAAAACAATATAAAATAGTATAAAAACATATATTACCATCTGCTCTAATTCCATTAAAGATATATATTAATTCCTATGATTATGTATTTTAAATAAATATATAATATTTTGTTAGAAAATTAAACAAAATATTGTAGTAAGTTTGAGTTATATAGATGAAAATATGGTATAAATTAGAAGGCTATGTTAATCTAAAAAATATTCTATGTTGATTTCATAAAGGCAACATGTTTCACAGATTGGGTATGTTGTCAAGAAATTGGTAATTTGGTGAACAATTATTTTCCTATATGGGAATTGTAAAAAAACATCTAATAGATATATTAAGGTCCTAAATAATATATTTATCTTCAGAACCCAATATACAACGTATAGAACAAGTTATCAATAGTACCAAAATAATATGTAAATTTATTATATGCAATTAAATGTAATTATATAAGAAATATTAATGTTAATTTATGTAGTAAATAATTAAAATTATTATGTAATAAAATTAAATAAAAAAATGAATTTGTAATTATATAAAAAAATGTGGTTCAAGGAGCTACACACTATTCTCCTACTCATTGACAATTACAAAACCTTGTATTCATTCAAAAATATACCTTGACCTATAAAATTATAAAAAATATGAGGATTCAAAATTAAAAAAGGATTGTATGCTGTGAGATAATTAAATAAAAACAACTATAAATTTTGTATATAATTTTTCTAAACATGGAATCTGTTATAAAACATGTATCATAGAGAAACAGTAATGTCAGAAACTGTAAAAACATTGATTTAAAATTAGTTATAATACTTTTAAAAAGTGTTTGTTAGAAAATGAAAAATTGTTACAAAATACGTTTTAATGAAAATTAATGGTTTAAAAAAGTAAACTAAAGTCATCTTTTATGTATGATATGTTTTAAAATAGTTATATAAAAACATTTACATAAAAATTAAACCATAAAAATGGAAGGAGTTTCTAGATTTTACAAATTTCCTGAATGTATAAAAATTTAATAATGTAAAGACACTCAAAACACCCCTAGAAAAAATTTAAAATAATAATAATTAATAATATTGTAGAATTAATTATTAAAATAAGTAGTTATATCCATTATTGTAATAGAAGAAATAGTCATTTGTATAGACCCCAGAAATTATTCATTATTTAAAAAAGATCCACATGTATAAAAATGGTTCGAGAATATAATAGAAAATTTAGAATTTGTCATGTATTATAATGAAATGATATTTTTTCTGTAGCTAATCCACCAATTGATTAAAAAATGATGTACATGTGTGAAGGTCCAATAAAAAATAAAACTAATATAATTTTTGGTACATATTCTATTTTGGGATTAATTATGTTAGTAACATGTTGTTTATTACCCAATATGACATAAACCATTTATTATAAGGTATAAGAGAATATAAATTCTATAGATATAATGTCTAGTAATATTGAGAAATTGAGGGATCATGAGAGAACATTCCATTAAATAATGTCCTGACAACTGACATTTAAATCGTTGAACTATTTCTACTATACGAATATTTTTTTACGAAATATAACTTTTAATGTCCAGGGTGTTGGAGTATATGTCCTAGAACCAACTACATTGTACTTTTTTCCTTAATAAAAGCCTTCTCACATCTTGATTGTTCTCATGTGTGACAATGATTGTGATAATGTCCTGTGGACAGGTGTTTCATTAAAGGGTGTTAGTGGTTCCCTGCTATGATGAGAAATCTGAAGTGCCATAACACTGTTCTTGAATATATGTTCTATGTCCAGATGATATTATTTGAGGGACACAAATAATACAGTTAATTATGGGTGGGGGATCATAAAACATAGAGGAACCTTCTCATGGTGTGCGCCCTTGGTAATATCCAGGAGGATATTATGAGAATGAGACCCGCCAGTACGAAATCAACATTTCATAGTGTAATTGGATGTTCGTATCTGCGGATGTGTGTATTGGTCCTTAGACATTAATATTATTATTAATGGGTATTACAACATGCTCAATTAGATGTATTAATGAATACTGTGACGACACACTGTTCACATCGAGTTAGGATATGTTGTGTGCGTCATGAGTAATACTGCATTAATAGGTAATGCGAGAAAGTATTTGTTCCTTCTTTTCAATAATGAAAGTAGATATCTCGGGACCTTTGATGGAATTGATATAGCATAAATAAACCATGGCCATGGTGTGGTATGAGAGAGTTTAATTCCAGGAAGTCAATGAAAGAATAATCGAGCACATGGGTTGATGGAAATATCATGCAACCCGCTTGATCAGAGATATCGAGACAAAAGGATTATATTACATGGTAAGCATTCGTAGCAGGTGACACTTCATTGCAGCTTTAAAATCTTTCTCTATGGGTTCCTTGGTGTGTTGCTTGATGCTAGCCTTAGACTTTTGGTATGCTTCACATAATGCCACTAAGAAAGAGGCCTAGAGGGTCCCACACTAAGTGTGTCAATGTATCTCAGTTAATAATTAATTTGGCAAGTTGAATAATGATTATTCCCGAATGTGGTTTAATATTTATTCAAGGATGTCTGATTAAATTTATTTTGAAACTAGTTATTATAGAGAATATATTGTTGGAGAAATAATATATTTATTAGCAACTAATGCAGTAAAATTTATTTGAGAAATAAATAGCCAATTCTCATGGTCTAGTAAATGTGGTGGAGGAAATAAAGAAAAATGATAAAATAAAAGTACAGGCCGTGTATATTTAAATATACACACCGTGTAGTTTTTCTTTTCGTGATTCGTGAGAAAATATTGTTTATTTATTTAATTGATATTAAATGTAATTCGCAGGGTGCATGTCAGTTAATAATGATAGTCAACTTTTATTATTAAGACATGGGGTATTGCTAAGAATTAAATGAAATGATTAAATGATTTTGAGTAATTAATTCATTTTAAGTTTCTATGTATTATAAATCCCAATTACATTATTTTCATTAGATCTAGCCATTTTTGTGCACAACGAATTTGGAAATACTGTCAAGCCAATAGAGAATTCACTTTCCAACAAAATGCTTTAATGTTACGAGAGTGAAATCCTCCACCATATCAAGGAGATCAAAGGCAGATATCGCAAGCGTAGGTTCTTCCACGCTAGAACCCATAGATCCCATCGACGACGTACAAAGATATGTGGAGCACGTGTGGATCACTACTAGAGGAATCCTATTAATCGATTATATGACACAACGAAGGATCACTAGATCGTGACTGGAGAAATCAATGAAGAAAAAAATTCAATCGAGGTAATTCTTGTGAATTAATAAAATTAATTATAACCAACATATGATGATCCTATCTCAATGGTTGTGAGACTCATATTTTCATTTACGTTCTTCATTCTATTTTGAAGATATGGCATTATATATCATGAATGATCTTGAATTGAACATTGTTTAACGCTAAAATTAAAGTTGGGAAAACCCACCAACGTGCTTCCGCTGTACTCGGAACCTACAAGTGGTATCAAAGGGACATATCGTTGATTATAATTATTTAGTTTTTTGTTCATGTTTTACGCGTTTAATAATTTAGTTGTTTCAATTCATGTTTAAAATTTCTAGAAATATGAATCTCAAGATCTGTTCCTCCTCCCTCATTTAATGTTCACCAAACAGAAATGAATTTTTTATTTTAATTTTGATTAAAATAAAATAATGGATTTCATATGAAAGACCCAAACGTTTCTGCCCATACAATATAAGAATACATGACCTGTATTTGGAATTACACTCCATGTAGTCTAGGTTCAATGTATTGACTGATCAACGAAATTAGGTTATGTATTGGAGTATACCTAAGTCATTTATGACACTGTGTGTTGACCAGGAACATGTGGAACACAATTTCCATATTACACGCCGTGTGGTCCAATGATCACATCATGTAGTTCCTTCGGGTTATGGTTGGGCCATGTACCCCATACAAGGCTTGCTCGGATGGAAACTGTGTAACACAGAGACTACACGGCATGTGTCCCACTGAACTCGCTTTGTACTCAAAAAATTACCATAGTACATAAATACACCATGTCCCCGGGCATGTACTTCAGATGGACGGTGAACAAAGGTACACGTCGTTTAGTCGGAACAACACGTCGTGTACTCATCCAAATTACACAAATTAATTAAAATTTATTATTTATATCATACAAACCCTTGATAAGTGTACAATAGTAAAGGCATAAAGTTGAGGCACAACACATGATTGGTGTTATATATATATGTGTTTAATTTAACAATATTCATAATGTTCATTTTTCTCATGGGGTAGTTATGAATGGGAATTCACTAGGTTTCTTCAAAGGTACATGTTACATAAAAGGATTATTTTAAATTAATTTATTTGTTTAATATTATGATTGATGGGAATCTCAAGGAAATTCAGAAATGGTTTTAAGATAAAAGGATTGATTAATTAAATTCAATTAATTGATTCGGGCATGATTTTTCATAAACAAGAAAGATAAAATAATTGAATGCTAGTTTTATTTGTGTGTAAATATCTTTTCATGTATGAATGATCATGATCTAGACCAAGACCTTTGTATGTGAATTGTTTATTCTAATTTATATATTTAAATTAAATTTGTTGGCCTGTGAGCCATCTCCTCTTTAATATGTAGGGTCTACACGCCCAAGGATTCTTTTATGTAAAAACCCTTTTTACCCCTCACCTGCATGTGAGATAAATGCATATGTAAATGATATATCTCCCAAGATATTGGAGGCGGCTCAAGTTAGGCGCCAAGGTGAAACCTGTCCAAGGAGATACAAAGGTGGACAGGTGGAAAGATGTAAACACAAACTTAAAATGTTCAAGGTTTTTTCTCCCTTACGTCTTGGGTTAGTTTATCAACCGCTAGATAAACTATAGAATAGAATAAAGAACATGATAATTCCATTTATTTTATTTCTGTCAGTTGCATGGTTTATTTATTGTGTGTGTGTTGTCACGATCACACAATTAATGAATTAAAAAAGCATGCAATATGGATCTAAAATAATATTGGTTTATACATAAATATTATCTTTATATGGTTAATCACTTAAGTTTATCCCACATAATATTAATAAACACATAATCAAAGATAAAAAAATGGCAATTTATGTATAAGGATAAAATCCATCAAAAGAAATATTATGTTGTTATAGCATTCCATAATCATGGTTAGAATCGAACCATAGATCAAAGTGCATGACCAACCCTAGATGGGATGCTTTCAATTATCGGAGAATTCTAATTCAAGGTTTTGG
Source organism: Viscum album (assembly GCA_963277665.1). Classification (NCBI taxonomy): domain Eukaryota; kingdom Viridiplantae; phylum Streptophyta; class Magnoliopsida; order Santalales; family Viscaceae; genus Viscum; species Viscum album. The sequence continues at coordinate 1,559,832,359 of OY728151.1, read as the reverse complement.
GTTGACATAACATGGTTCGTATCAAGGGTTGACTGCCACAGTAGGACTTGGTGTAACCAAGAGGCAACAGTTGAGGAAATCCAAAATAAAAGGATTTAAGGATTGGGGAGTCCACTCAGCGGATCAAGGAGGTGTGAGATAATGTTGTTGGAATTTGGAATGCCAACCTAAAACCTTTCAAGTTCCTTTACCATCACTAGTTGGGGTAACGAGAAGGGAAATATGGATCCTTGCCACTAGAATATTCAGGCAACAAAATATTCTGAAGTCAATGGTGAGGGCTATTGGATTTTGATAAAATAGTCGGAGACTAATAAGTATTAATTTATTTATTTGTTTCATTTTTTTAATAAAGTAATAACCCTTTTCTCATCTTAATTTGTAGAAACGGAATTAAAATTACTTCAAACATATCATTGTGCATCATACTCGAGAAGGAAACCTTCTCACCGGCACCAATTTCCAAGAGTGGCAGAGGCATTTACACATCATACTTCACCACGAAAGGTAAAATTATGTACTAGAAGAGCCTATTCTAGTTGCACTTGGGAAAGATGCCTGTGATGGGGAAATATCTCTACGCAAAACAAATATATGATGCCATAAATGTCCAGTGTTTCAGGCTATCATCCATGTTTAATGACCTCTTTAAGATGCCTGAAAACATGGACGCGTATAGCATGATGTCTCGCCATAAGGATATGTTCTAAGAGAAGGAGAGACAAGAGAGGCATGAGATTTCCAATGATTTGTTTGAAACTATGAATAGAGAGTCTGTGACAACTGGGACTCATGTAGTCAAGCATATTGGATACATTGAATGCCTAGACATCATAGGAATTAAATTTTCAAATGAGTTGTGTACAGATCTCATCCTATCATCACTTCCCAAGACCTTCTCAAACATCATTGTCTATTATAACATGAGCAGAAATTAGAAGAGTTGATCAGATCTTCTTTCCTTTATTCGCCAGGTAGATAAAGTATTGTGGCATAACAAACCTGCAGTTCATATGGTGGACAAGAAATGGATGGAAAAGGAAAAGGGACCAAACACTTATAAAGGGTCTGAAGCCCCCGACCACCGTCCCTCCATGAAGGGGGAGATCTAGAGGCAGGGTAAAGAATGGAAGGCAGTGAGTTTTTCATGTGGCAAGAAGGTAAACTGGAAGAGGAATGGCACCCAGAAGTGTGGGGACATAAATGTGTATTCATTATCGAGTGAAATCATTCTTTTTCTACTCATTGGTTATTATATACAACATGTGGGGATCACATCGGTATTCAAATGTAGGAACCTAGTATATTTAGAATGATTGTCAGAGGAGAGGTGGATCTTAGATCTTCTAATGGCACAAGGATGGCTGAATTGGCTATTGGGGACTACCACCTCTCATTGCCAACTGGCATGATTTTGGTTTTTCAAAACTATTATTATGAGCCTAGTTTTACCAAGAATATAATTTCTGGATATTCTTTGGATATTGATGGATTTATTTTAATGTTTGAAAATAAGGGTTTTCTCTTTTATAAGATAAGATGTATGTTATGGAATGAAACATTTAAATAATGGTTTGTATGTATTAAATTACGAAACCCATGTGTTGGAAATTGATAATGAAACGGACTCCCATGAATCATACATCACCTAGTTGTGGCATCACCTCCTCAGTCATGTAAATGCAAAGCGCATAACAATGCTCTGCCAAGATGGCTATTTAGACTCTACTGATTTTAAACCACTTTATATATGTCACACTTGTTTACAAGGTAAAATGAAAAGGCCTCCTTTTTGTTGGACATTATGAATGGGCCACAGAGCTTCTAGGATTGGTGAACACAGATGTGTGTTGACAATTTCTAGTAGAAGATAGAAGTCGATATTCTTACTTCATTACTTTTTCTGATTATTTGAGTAGATATGACTATGGCTACTTAATGAGGTATAAGTTAGAGTACTTAGTGTAATTTATTAAAATCAAGAATGAAGTAGAGAATCATCTTGGTATGAAGATAAATAAGCTTTGATCGGATCGAGATGGAGAATATTGGATCCAAGTGTTCATCGATCTTCTATAGGAGTTTGGGATTATATCTCAGTCACTCCTCCTTATAAACCACAGCGGAATTATGTTAGTGAAAGGAGGAATCACACCTTGTTGGACATGTTGAGGTCGATAATGAGTCTTGCGAATCAGCCATTATCCTTTTGGGGATATGCATTGCAAACTGCATCATACACATTAAACTGAGTACCAACTAAGGCAGAAAATGGAATTCCCTTCATGTTATGGAATGGAAAGAAACCCATTTTGTCACATACACGTGTATGGGGATGCGAGGAGTTTGTTAAGGATTTCTCAGGAAAAAAACTATCACCCCAGGGCATGAAGTGTACCTTTATAGGATATCCTAAGGAAACTAAAGGATATTACCTATATAACCCTTAAGAGAAGAATGTGAATGTCACCAGACAATCCATCTTTCTTGAGAGGGGCCACATCCTCAAAATGAATAGTGGGAGAAAGATTGACTTTGACGAAGTTGATGCTCATGATAAACAAGTGTTGGTACATGAACAGGTTTTACAGCTCCTCGTGGAAGAGGTTCCAGAAACACATGTACTGCGTAAAAGCTCAAGAGAGGTAAAGGAACTAGAGAGATTTGGTTTACTAGTCACTAAGGATGGTGAATCATTATTGTTGGAAAATGATGAACCTCTCTCCTATAAGGAAGCAGTAGAAAGCTCAGATGCTGCAAGATGGCTAGAAGCTATGAATTATGAGTTGGATTCCATGTATCAGAACCCAGTATGGGTTCTTGTTGATGATCCTATTGATGTAAAGCCTTTTGGATGAAAATGGGTATTCAAGAGAATTCTGGACATGGTAGTTCAAGTTAGCACATATAAATAAAGTCTAGTGGCTAAAGGATTCAGAAAACGTTATGGAATTGAATATGATGAAACGTTCTTTCCATTTTCAATGTTTAAATCCATAATAATAATACTTTCCATAATATCTTACCAACAATATGATATTTGGAAAATGAATGTCAAAACAACATTCTTTAACAGGAAACTTTAGGAAGAAGTCTATATGACACTACTAGTAGGGTTTTTGACACCAGGTGAAGACAAATGGGTTTTGAAGTTGCAGAAATAAATTTATGGATTGAATCAAGAATCCAGGTCATGGAACATTCGATTTCATGAAGCCATAATGGAATTTGGATTCATTTAGAATTAATGTGTTCCATGTGTTTATAAGCAGTTTAATTGGAATGCGGTCATTATCCTAGTAGTATATGTTGATGACATATTGATTATTGGAAACGATGTACCAGCCTTACAATTAGTTAAGGACTCGTTGAAAAAGTGTTTCTCCTTAAAGGACTTGGTAGAATCACCCTACATTATTGGGATCAAGATCATTAGTGATAGATCATAGAGGCCGATTGGACTATGTCAGGGTACATACATTGACAAAAAAACGAAAGAGATTTTTTATAGAACAATCCAAGAGGGGATTGGTTCCAGTGTCACATGGCTTACATCTTTCTATGAAAATGTGTCCTCAGACACAACAAGTGAATTTTAGGATGACTAAGATCCCATACGCTTCAGCTATATGATCCATCATGTATTCCATGTTATGTACAAGGATTGATGTTTCCTATGCACTGAGCATGGTAGGATGATATCAAGAAGATCTATGAGAACATCATTAGACTACTGTTAAGACTATCCGTAAGTATCTGAGAAGAACTAAGGATATGGTCATGGTGTATGGAGGAGACGAGGAGCTTGTCATTAGAAGGTATGCTGATGCTAGTTTTCTGAAAAATCAGAACGATCTGAAGTCGCAATCTGGATATGTTTTCTATCTCATTGGAGAGGTTGTGAGCATGAAGAGGTCAAAACATCCAATTGTTGCCGATACTGCAGTCGTGTCTGAATATATAGTGGCTTCTGATGTAGCCAAGGAAGCCATCTGGATTTGGAACATTGTCCAGGATTTTGATGTGGTGCCTACCAATAAAGATCCCATTACATTATGTTGTTATAATATTTTAGCGGTGGCTCTTGCAAGATAACCAAGGTCACATCAACGGACAAAGCACATACTCTGGATGTATCACCTCTTGAGTGATTCTATCAGAGGGGTGATGTTGTAGTAAGCAGAGTGTCCACGGAAAAGAATGTGGCGGACCCCATGACTAAAGGCCTATATTAGCAGAAGCATGAATATCATGTGAGAGCTAGCAGGTTAATGTTTGTTAGTAGTTGGCTCTAGTCCAAGTGGGGGTCTGTTGGAGTTGGTGGAAGAGAGCCAAATACTTTGTAATTTATTCATTAATAAAATCCTTGTCACATCTTGATTTTTCTTCTGTGTGACAATTCATTTGATAATTTCATAAGGACAACTGTTTTATTAAAGGGCCATTGCTGATCACTCCTATTATGAGAACCCAGAAGTTCCATATCACTATTCATGAATATATGTTCTATTTCCAGGTGATATTATTTGAGGGACACAAATAATACAGGTCATTAGGGGTGTGGACTCATAAAACATTTATGCGCCTACTCATGTAGTGCGCCCTTGGTAATATCCAGAAGGATATTTTTAAAACGATACCCGCCAGTAGGAAATCCACATTTCATAGTGTAATTGGATGTTCCTATCTGTGGATGTGTGTATAGGTCCGTAGACTTTAAGATTATTATTTATGGGTATTACAGGTCATGCACCTATATGTATTGACAAAAAATATGACAACGCTCTGTTCACAGCGAGGTAGGATATGTTGGGTGTTTCATGTGTAATATTGCATTAATATATAATGTGAGAAAGGATTTTCACCTAATGTTCCAAAATGGAAGAAGATATCTCAGGGCCTTTGAGGTAATTAATATAGCCTACATAAATCAATGTTCATGGTATGGTATGGGCGAGTTCAATTACGGGAAGTCAAAGAATGAATAATCGAGAACATGGGCTGATGGCACAAGCATGAAACCCGCTCGATCAGAGATATAGAGATATAGGGATTATATTACATGGTAAACGTTCGTAGGAGCTGACACATCATTACGTGGTTATCTTCTTTATCTATGGGTGCCTTGGCGTGTTGCTAGATGCTAACCATGGACTCTAGACAGGCTTAACCTAATGCCACTGGGAAATAGGCCTAGAGGGTCACACACTATGTGTTTCCATGTATATGAGTTAAATATTAATTTAACAAGTTGAATAAATATTATTCCCGGTTTTAGTTTAATAATTATTCAATGATGTCTGATCACATTTATTTCGACACAAGTTATTTGAGAGAATATATAGTGGGATAAATAATATATTTATTAGTGTGAAATGCAGTTACATTTATTTTAGAAATAAATAGCCATTTCTCATGGTCAAATAAATTTGGGGGAGGAAATAAAGAAAAATGAAAAAAATAAAAGTACATTCCATATATATTTAAATATACACACCATGTAGTTTTTATTTTCGGGATTAGTGAGAAAATATTGTTTATTTAATTAAATGATATTAAATTTAATTCACTGGGTGCATTTCAAGTAATAATGATTGCCAATGGTTATTATTAAGACAAGGGGTATTACTATAAATTAGATGAGATGATTAAATGCTTTTGAGTAATCAATTATTTTTATTATTCTATGATTTATAAATCCAAATTATATTATTCTTAGTAGATCTAGACATTATTGTGCACAATGGATTTGGAAATACTCTCAAGAAAATAGATAATTCCCTTTCCACCATGAATGCTCTCATGTTACGAGAGCGAGATCCTGCACCGGATCAAGGCGATCGAAGTCCGACATTGCAAGTGAAGGTTCTTCTGTGCTAGGACCCGAAAATACCTTCAGCGACGTCCGGAGAAGTGTGGAGCATGTGTGGATCGCTGCTAGAAGAATCTTTTACTTGTATTCTACAACACAACGATGGATCACATGATCATGACTGGAGACATCAACGATGAAATAATTCCATCGTGGCAATTCTTGTGAATTAATTAAACTAATTATAACCAACATATGATGATTGTATGTCAATGGTTCCAAGACTCTTCTTTTCTTTTTAATTCTTCGTTCTATTCCGATGATCCTGCATTTTATATCGTGATAGATCTCAGATTGAACATTATTTAACCCAAAAGTTAATGTTGGTAAAACCCACCAACGCGCTTCCACTGTGCCCAGAAGCTACATAAGGATATGATGACTATAAAATAATATTTATCATTATTTTAATAATCATTGATAAAACCTAATCCTATTCTCGTTTTCCCAAAACAAAGATAGATAAAATATCTTCCAAATTTACAATTTCCTTTATATGATTATGATTATTGATATTAACAATCATGAGATCATAATAGAGTTAATTGTTTAAAGGTGATGAAAATTTTATCAAACAATGTCTTTCCATTTAATGATTAGAAAGATTAATCAGAATAATATTCATTTAATCTATTTCATTATCCAAATAAATATTATAATTCATCAATTTTTTGATGATCCTTATTTTTAGTTTTCATATATACATTCTTTTGATCGATAGTCATATTTTCATACTTTTTAGGATGTATTTCTATTTCCTCTTGAAATGTTTCACGTACAGTTTCTAATTATTTAACATTACAATATTCACAATGGGAGGTAGATGAATATTGATAAATAGAATCATAATTAGAATAATTACTAAACTTCTTTGATGTTACCATTACACCAAAATTAACAATATTTACCATTTCATCAAAATGAAATATTACATGAGGATTTATCCAACAAGATAAGGGTCGGTAGATTATTTTTTATGTTAAAATTCATCATAAATATCCGATTCATTAGTGAATCTCCCACCATCAAGGTGCGATAATTTCATTTCCTTTTTACACTTATTATCTTTACAATTTAGTTTAATCATTGTACATTAATGTTTATTATGATTGGGGTTCCTGTATTCATAATATGTAATATTATATTTACCTTCCTTATATTTTTAAGTAATTATTATACCACTATATTTTACCTCAACGCCTTTTGGATTTATTATGATTCTTTTTCAGCCATTGAATGCCTATAAAAACATGACATAGATCATCTTACATCTATTTGATAAATGAATCCATGGAATCACTGGAAGTGTTAAAAGAAACATATTTAGATATAATGAAAACACCCTTTATTTTATCAGATGTGTCAAGATTATTGTTATTCAATACAACATCATATTCTAATAGAGATACAATTAGTACATGAAGAGTTTATTCTGAAAAAAATATGGTCATTATTTAATTACTACATTCATTGAATGACATATCATTGGTGTGGTCGAACTATCCTTTCAATCAACACTACATTCATATTGGTTTGATCATGTGTTACCATTATTTTGATAATATTTATGAATTTGGTAAACATATCAATAATTGATTCATTTTCAGACAATATAAAAGAATGAAATTTAGCCCTATGTACTCCATGCATAGTTATCATTAGTTTTTTAGTTACTTCTTGAGATATTTTTAATGTCCTTAAAATTTCATAAGAGGTTATATAAGAAGATATATGACTATTAAAACAACTTCCAGGAGAGTAGAAATGATAAATAAATACTTTAGAATGGATGATATATTTTTTATAATTCTTTTCATTTACTTTTTCTTATTCCAGTTCATTTTTTATGAGGTCTATAAATGATGATCCCATATTCCATAACAATATTATTCCAAAATAACTACATTCTTCCACTATAATTCATATAATAATATCCATTGTAATTAGGTAGTATAAATAGATAAAATAATTTAATTTGTTGACATTGAATTAAACTGAAAATGATGTTTCTATAGTCTTATGATGCACTATGATACATGTCAGATAAAATGAAAATATTAAAAAAGCTAAAATACTCCTTTTAAAAGACAATAGTGCATAAAAAATGATTTCTAAAATGTTATCACTTTGATACCATTTGTTAGGTACCATGAAAATGAATACTTGTTCTAAACCGACCTTAGGTAAGGTAATGAACTGATAATAATTTTTAGTTTTGATACATTGATGGTATATTATCTAATGTTGTAATGAGGATACCTTTATTAAAACTATAACAGTTTTTCAAAATAATTTTAGATTTTTTTTAAAAATTAGTAAACAATTATTTAATAAAAATATTATAATACTCAATGCATGAAGAGTGTATGTAAAAAATTAATTATTAGATTATAATGACTTTTTATTGTAGTTCAGATCTAAATGATCACACTATACTCTTTCATCCTAATATATTTTTATGAAATCCACTATAGAAGAGATACATTGTTATGTCACGGGGGACATCTATACATAGAATTTTACATATGTGTAAAGCCCAATGCAAGAATTTTTGAGGAGTAGTCCCATATCACACATGATATCGTATTTTGTAAGAGTATACAAGAACCTATGATTTATATAAAGTGGATCCCAAACCAAATGAATTTTGGTCCGGTTATCATTACCAATGAATTCCTTTTATAAGTATTATAACTTGCATGAGAAAGTGTTGTGATCATTCATATTCCAAGATAGATATTATAGAAAAAAGAATACAAGTCGATATAATTAGAAAGAATTGATAGTTATGAAATAGATGATGAAGGTCCTTGAAATGGATTTGAATTATGAAGTATGCATGTTCCAAAAAGAAATATGTCTCTTCAAGATGAATGATGTCACTGGAGACTTCTTTCTCCAGTGAGATTTCATTATTGATGATATAAATAATTGATAATTGGATTGCAATGATTGAAACAAGAGTATTAATGCATGTAATCATATGTTATCATTTTCAACCATTTTAGTTCCAAAAATCCTTGAGGTCAATGAATAAAATTCTATTACGATCATATACATGACCAAATATATAGAATTATAAAACAAATATACCAGAATTATTAGAACAATAGTGGAAATATCATTACATGATAATCATAAAACTCACATACTTTATTTAATAAATAAATAATAATTCTAATATAATTTATAAAATCGATTATATAATATGAACATTCTAGTTAAAAATATATCATCTAATGATACTATGAATATAACAACTAGAATTTGGGATATAAAATTTATAAAATAATTTTCTATAAGAAAAATATTTAAAATACAGAGAGTATAATATTTTAATAACACCAATTTTATTATGTTAAAAATAGGTTCAATTAGTTTAATGTTAATATATAATAATTTATAAAATATACAATCAATGAAAAAAGATAAAATAATAAATATTATTTTTGATGTTCAATGATTATGTTTTATGCATGATAATAAAACTCAAATCAATCATCATAAAAAATTAAAACAATGAAAAAATTACACATAATAAAATTAATTGAATTTATAAATGTCATTTTTTAATTACAAATAGATGAAAAATAGTTCTGAAAATCTGGGGAAAATAAACTTAAAATATATAGTAAATTTTACCCTAATTTTAGAAAATATAGAGATTGATCGCATATTTTATGTCTTAAAATGAATCACAAAAAAATTAACTCTATAAAAAATAATTAATTTCGATTTATTTATCTTAATATATGGTCAAAATATATAGGTCATGTGAAACATGAAAATCAGCTATGAAGATTTCTAAATGTCTACGTTGTGTAAAAACATGATAAATTGTTATAAAATTGCATACATGGGGAACACTGATTTTCTTGTTTGGGAATAGTAAAAAATACCTAATTGATATTTTAATGTTAAAAATAACATATTATGCTATGGAAAACTATATAAAACATTTATAACATGTTATATAAAAACCTAATTATATTTTAAGTTATTTAGATATTCTGTTATGATCAAAGTTAAACATACATTATCAAATAAAAAATTCAATGTATTACTAAATTTAAATGAAATAAAAAAATTATTCTATTTAATTATAAAAACATAAATTAGTTTAGTGAGACACTCAACTTCTACCATCTTCTGGATTAGGATAACCTAACATATACCCTTATTGGGTTTGGGTAACCTCTTTTATAACCCCTTTTGGGCAAGATATAACCTCCTATGTGGCATATTTTATGATTATTTATAACCTCCCATGTACAATTTGAGATCATAAAACAATAATCATTACCAAATGAATTAGAGGATAATGACAGATCAATCTCTCTCACAATCATAATTCATTCATCTATATACCATATGATAATGGAAATTGTTATCATTTCATTGTAACTAGATCAATGTAAATGAAAGAACATTTAATAAAAATCTCTTCCTCATTATAATTAACCATATAGAGAAATAGAAAATTAGGTAACATGAAATCCTATCCTAAACAATTCATAAGAAACATCTATCAAATATTTTATAGAATAAAATACCATTACATGATTACATTAATAATTTTGAGGCTAATATCCTTTTCATTCTGAAATCATTTATTAAGAATATATAAGATTACAAAATGTAATGGAAGAATAATTTTTTTTATAGAAACATAAACACATAAAAATAATGCTTCCATTTAATGGGATTCCATGATCTTGTGAAATTTCATTGAAGGCATGATTATTAAAAAAATTCATTTCACATTTTCAATAAAAAATCAAAATTACCTCATTCAGAAAAATAAACGAATATTACGTTTACAAAATATAGTAAAATGAAAAACATAAAAAAAATTGATTTATACATTTATTAGTGAAGGGTAATGATATTCATGAAAAAATTTAAATAAAATATTAATGTATAATAATGTTATTACTTATAGAAGTGATAAATAAAATTATATTTTCTTAAAAATATTATTCTAGTCCTCATAGTATATAATGAAAGGAAAATGAAAGGTAAAATGGTATCAATAGAAACAAATAGAGGAATATAGAATGCATTATATTTTAAAAATATTGATCATATAATTTCATCATCATAAATCAATGCATAAAAAATCCTAGTAAAATATGAGATTGTAATGTAATACCATTACAACATTAGTAAATCCCAAATCTTAATACCCATTAAATGAGTAAATTAAAATGAAATTATAAATAAAAATAACATATGGAAATTAATGACACAACACATTAAATATTCTGTAGATACACATCATAATATATGATCGGTGTAAAAAATAATTTTTGTCCCAAAGAAAATACATTGTGAAGATATACCCTTTCTAATTTGGTAACTTTTAAATCGAAACCCCTTGATGAATTAATCTGAAATCTATAATTACATATCAAAAATAAAGATGGGTACATGATATATCATATAAAATTGGAAATATATTCATTTAACAAATATAAATAGGTGAATAAAATCAATCATGTCACAATGAGAAAATATTGAGACAGGGAACACTTACCTTATATCCAATATGATTTGTAATCAGTATAAAATAATTTTAAAAAAATTATATTTTATAATTATATTACATAAAATTTATTTTACTTATAATAAATAAATTTTCCACTTATAAAATTTCAATACATGTTTTTTAATAATTATATTTCAATGTCATCATTTTGGGTGTTTATTGCTTCGTTTAACATATATGATTCAATTATGAATATAACATACTTTCACATTAATCATGGTACCATCATCTTAAAAATAATAATCATGTAATAATTATAATATTTAATCATTATATAAACATTTATAACCATTCATATGAAGCGATGATGAATGATGAATTACGTCACATTGTGTATATGGTTGTCCATATGTACAAATGAGGGATGTTTTCCACATTTTGAGGGATTGAATGACAGAATATAAAATAACAAATCACATTTTCAGAATAATTATTATATCAGAAATATCATATATATACATTAAATTAATCATAATAACCAGTTATGTATTATGTAAATTAAAAATTCATAATATTGTTATGTAAATTTTCTAGTCCCCATGTACGGATGGGTGATTATATTAGTTCCCATTTGATGATAAATATGAGTTAAATGTTTTTGAAGTCATCAAAATAAAATATAATTATATTTATGTTGTATAAGACAAAATGATTAGATTAATTTTTATTGTTTATATAAGGTGAATGAATAAATAATATTGAAATATGTTAGTTATGTTTTATACCTCATCATTGACAGACCTCCATGGTCTTACAACATAAGAATTAGAATATTGGATGTATTGGATGAAATGAAGATCTAAGATGAATGGAAATGATATAATAATTTTTAAAGGGTATTTTAAGACATATAAGACTATAATTTTTTAATGAAGGAGGAGAATATGTACAATTTAATAATTGTGGGTAGTGACACACGTGGGATTAAAAAATATTTCAATAATTTAAGGTCGCGTTAATTAAAAAGTTGTAAAAACATTAATTTATTTGATGATATAATAGTATATGGTAGATATAACTTAAAACTAATAATTTTACCTGTTTCTGTTCCATTACAACCCTTATCTCTTTGTTTAACCCCCCTTGTAAAAATGTTTTGAGATATACCATTATATCCAAATTTTAATCATTTTATTATTCATTACGATTAATGCAGAAGTTGAAATTAAAAAATTACATTTATAATTATTATTAATAATATTAAATACATTTCACTTGATTAAATATCTATAATTTTAAGAATTTATTTTTAAATAATTGTTTCAAACTTAAGGAATTCCCATTTATAGGGAAGTGAATTTTCACAATAAAACTAAATTTACATCCATTCATTTACATTTTAAAAATACCAAACAAATTTATATTTTTTTACTGAATATATAATATATAAATTTAAATATTAAATTTAATAAATAGAGTTAAATATTATTTTCTAAGAAAAAAACACATTGTGTGCATAAATGTTTTTTAGGGAAATATGTGTTTTAAGGACGAAAATGAAGGTACAAAAAATAAAGTATTATAAAGAATCTTATTAAATTAATTGTATTATTTTTGAAAAATATATAATTATTAATCATTAAAATAAAATTTTGGAAATTAAAAGGCTTTAAATTATTTCATTTTTTGAACTGAAATGACAGTTTCTAAACAATTATTATTTTTATTATTCACTAAAAAATATTTTATAAAAATATACAAAAATTCCTCCCAATAAAAAAATGGAGTGATGACGAAAAAATGATTTTCCCTATCTCGAATAATATATCAAAAAATTTAAATTAATAATAATTTTCATGTAAAAAAGTAAAAATAACTGCTTTTGATGAAATCATATATTTAAAGCATAAAATGAATTTGTTGAACATCAGGTACTAATATATGTCAAAATAATCAATATAACATCATTATTTAGAATTATATACATATTTTTTCATAGTGCAGTTATTATTAATCATATAATTTAATTTAATGACTAGTTTATAATGGATTACAATATCACAGTTCATTTATACACGGGGTTGCATGTAATGAAATCAATCAAATACCTCAAGAATATTTCAAATAAAAAATTTATAAAATCATGGAGTTCTACTAATATAAAAAACATGTTTCTTTGAAACCATTAATGTAGAGTGCCTAGAAATTGATGAAATAATATGATGATAAACCCAAAATAAAAACGGTTTCTCATCACAGGGATGCATAATTGGAATCTGGGAACTGTAGTTGGAATCATACAGACAGATTAAGAAATAAATTGATGGAATCCTATCCATTTCATAGATCTAATGAATGAGATTTTAATATTTTTCCCAATTGAACAAATGTTGAAGTTGATCATACCCTTAAAAGCTGTATATGATAGTCCATCTCATAAAGGTGATATTTTTCAAGAAAAGAGGAAGAGGTCCCTTATCCTATCATTCGATCACAATGATCATATTTTTTCTATGGGGACTTTAATATCATTATTAGAAATAATATTATTATAATTAAAAAAATTAATATTATATTTTTATATATTTTTAAAATTTATATATTATAAATAATTAATAATTACAATAATAATTTGACTATTAATGAATTAAAATTTCATACATAATAGGTAAAAATATATTTAGAATATCATTATCAATAACTAATAATGTAGTTATTAATAAAAATTTAATTTAATTATCAATAATCATAGTCCCTAAGATATTTCAATTGGGGTCTGAATTGGGGCCTTGTGTTGGATAAGAAAACATGCTTCATAGAATTTCTAAGGGGTTATTGTCTAGACAAATTGGTGTTCAGGAGAAATGAATCATGATATCCTGTGAAATATGTAATTAATAAAGGATGTAGAATAGGAAAAACCCCTAAAACATACTTGTCAGAATGAAAAATGATAATTCTAATTTTTATAGTTATAATATTGTTTATTTGTATTAACATAGACTTTTCTGTACTCCATAATGTTTCATTGCAGATATTATCATATAAACTGGTATGTTGATTAATCATGATGATATAATTCATTCCATTTTCAAAAAATATATCACATTATTAATGTTGAAATTTATGTTTCTCTATGTTATAAATTATTGTCATATGGTCTTAATTGATCATTTATGAACATTATGTCATATTTGATACCCCGATAATGTCTCAATTTCTAAACCTGAATGCTCTCTTATCAAACATAAATAAAAAATTGATAAACCATATATTTATCAGAAATATGGAACACAAAATGTTTCATATTATAATGATTAAATTATATATTAACCTAATTTCTCACTTCCAAATCCACCCCATCAACCCCCTTTTGTCTCGATTTCATGGGTCCCAAAAACGTTATGCCAGCAATACTGAAAATAAGTCATTTATCATGAAATATAATCTACTAATAATGTTATGACTAATAAGGGCCTCTTTAATGAATAGAAAATTTAATGATGATTGAGTATATATTTTATCAGAGAAAATGATTTAGATTTGATAAAGGCTATCTTTTACAGTGCTCTAAATAGAACTCATAAAATCCTATTTAGCTAAAACAAATATCAATGTTATAAATTCTAAAATACAACATCATATTGGAAGGAAAACACTATTTTTTTGAAAAAAATTAATCTTTTTATAAAATAAATAATATTTTTAGAAAATATAAAATATATTAATATTTCCTCATTTCAATTAAAATCAATTTAAAATTATGTGTTTCAATATTATACATTTACTAATATTTGAAATTCATTTATAAAAAAAATTTAGCCACACCAAAAAATATTTTATAAGACCTTCTCCATGGATCAAATCATCCCTATAAAAAATTATTATGTGAATGCAATAAAATGATGATAAATTTAGTATTATTATATATTTAAATAAAAAATTATAATTTGTATTTTATAAAGTATTTGTTATATTTTAGTTATTTAAACTATATATATTTATAATATAAGATATCTAATTCAGAGGATAAAATAAATATTACAATGTAATATATAAAAACACTATAAATACGTATTATAGTATAAAAATACACATTCAATCATTCTATTCATATAAAAAATATGATTAATGAGCAGTTTAGGTCATAATTTTCCATTAATATATAAATAATTTGTATTGTTCTGAATTTTTTTAAATTTTTCTAAAAATAAATAGTATATTTATTTCATTAAAATCACATTGAATCATTATTATCACAACACACCTTGATTTTATGTGTAAATTTTTTATTAAGGTGATAGGTTAGTTGCTATCACTTCAAACAATTTTGACCAAAACAAAAATTTTACACGTTTTTTATTGTATGAAACTTATCTATATAACTATAATCCGTTTCTATAGCAATAAATGAACCTTTTATCACTATAGATAAATCCAATTTTAGTTTAGTGTATAATTTTTCTCCAACATTTCAATAATTATTCAATAATCACTATTCTATAGTTTCATGATAAATTGAAATTTATTACTCAGATTTATGACTCTAACATATCTTTTGAAAGAAAATATCAATTTTAAGATGAAGAAAAATGATTTCTGTCAGGCTTGACAGACCATGTTTTTAAATGAAGTAATATTTTTAATAGGTCATAAATAAAACATTAATATACTACCATAAAAATAAAATCATTTTTTCCTAGTTTTGACAATGTGACACGTAATTTTGAAATAAAATGCCACTTTTAAATTTTTTAAAAAATACATTTTTTATTATAATTTTCACTTGTAATGTTATAATGAAATTTCTTAAATTTAAATATTTCACAAATTAATAAATGGTTTTTTCTAAATTGGTTTATAAATATCGATGCATTCATCATTATTTTTTTTCTATTAGATGAACATTTAGAAAAAAATGATAATATGTAATTTTTGACAATATATTATTGTTACTACACCACTCATCAATTTGATTTTCTATTTTCCCATAAATTTCGGAAATTAATAGCCAATTATATTTATAGGGTTTCATGAAATCATGAAATTTTTTTCTCAATTTTGAAATCCTGACACATGTTTTGAATGAAAACAACATTTATAATTTCAAAAATAACCTCTACATCATTCTATCTATACCCCACATTGAGATGATGTGTGGACCATTCATATACGTGTCAAATGAATAATTTTTTTAAACAAACATGATCATTCAATTGTGTTTTTTTAGTTTTCAGATTTAACATATGTTTGGAATAAAAATAAATCTTTCAAAATTAAAGCATTCACTGGACACACAACATATCAAAATTAATTGAAGTTAATTATTATATATCACAAATGAAACATTGATTGCTTTCATTTATTTCATTATAATACAATAATTTTATTATTTTTTAGAATGAGATGAACAATTTTAATTTCAATAAATCTTAAAATGTAATAAATCACTTTGAATCAACATAAATTCAACATTCATTAAAAATACTTAATTTTTTTATTTTCATCACAAATGTTTAATTGATCATTGTCATATATATTGATAAAAATAATAAATTGTTTACTCTGTTTTGATCATATGATGAATCTTTAAAACTAAAATATAATTTTTATATTTTAAATACTAATTTATTCATTATAAACAATACATACATATAAAATAAATATGGTATGTCCTAAGTGGTCATAAATGAATTAATAATCATTTTCTTAAAGTACATAAGAACAAAAAATATTTTCTCATATAAATTTTTTTAATGATTAATTCTAGTAATAAATTAACTCCATTAAATGCGATGTTGTAAATGAAAATTTTACGTTTGTTATAATAACTAGCATTATAAATGGGTTTCCACAATTGCTAAAAATATAACTCACATTTAAAATTAAGTGATAGATAAAAAATTGTTATATTTCACATTTGATCTAATAACCTGATATTGTATGTGATCTTTAATGTCAGATATTTATTAAATGATGTTAAATAGTAAGAATATCCATTTTTATAGTAGTTTTAAAAATAAAAAACATGAAAAATAGATATTAAAAAATAAATTATTTTAAATTATGATATACCAGATCATATATTATTAATAGAAATAACAAAACATGTATTGGAAATAAAGAAGAACAAGATATTAAAATTCATTATAACTCCTATGTAAAAAAGATTTGATATAACTACAAAAAAAAAATATTTTGTAGGTGAAAATATAACAAATCATGAAAAAACATTTAAAAATGAACAAAAATTTTATTTGAATTGTATATTAATTAGACGATACTCCTAGACATTTATTAAGGTCATTTGGACTATATAATTAATCATATTCAATGAACTGAAACTAATAAAAAATGATTTATGATTTAATAACTATATTTTGATAAGAAAAATATAGTGAAAAATTAATATAAAAAATGACCTAACTTGATGATGTAATTATTATAGATAAAATAATGTCATATATTAATCTCAATACACAATACCAACGTTGAATATTTCTTATTTGAGATTACACTACATCTCCGAATAATGTTTCAAATTGAAGATAAAATTATATATTTTTACCAATAAACTAACTATAATATAACACAAAATTTTAAATATATGTTATTTTTCATCGCCTTCTTGTTGATAACTCAAGGTAGATAATCAATGACCTTTTGAAAATGATAATTTTGATGAAATTAGAAATGGTTTTCTGGTAACATTATCATTGGAATAATATAACATACATCTCCAATATTATTTTAATGCTGTCATATCTATCACTATTAGTGGAAAATAATTATTATGTAGTTTTTTAATGTAACAATAATAGACAGTGCCTAATGGTAAAAATATACCAAAAATTCCAATGTGGGTGGTAGAGACTTAATACCTGAATGAAATAGTATATTATAATGAAATACGTTTTCATAACACTATAGATAATGTAGCATATAAACCATAATTTATAAATTTTGAAATATTGTTAGTATATAATTGACCATACCTAGTTCCCCTAAAGTCCTTGAAACTAGATAAAAAAATTGTTGGTCGATAAATCTATATGTAGAAGTCGGTCCATATTTAATGAAATATATTTAAAGAACCCAAATTAAATAAAAAACAACATGTTTTATGTTGTATCAATTTTATACAATCGAAAAAAATAAGGTTATTTGACTAACATGAAAAGTAATTTCTTCATCTTATTGGAAAACATAACTACAATTAAAATCCCCATATTTGATTTTAATTTTTTAACCGTTAATCATGGGCACAAACCGTAACATGGAACAGTAACTGATAATTATATTTTATCAAATGTATATAAAACAATAACTTAGAAATTCATTCATATATATTGAAAAGCAGTATATAAAGGGATAAAAAATGTGTATAATATTCTCTATGACATTTATTATTTTAATATTATGTAATTTTGAAAAAAATTCTAAAAAATATAATAAATAATTAAAATAAATTTGAAAAAAAACATTGAAGGATTTATACAATATACCCATACCTTAGTGGTGTGTTTTTCTACAAATCATGATATAAAAGGTACTACATATATAACACTATGTGTAACTATTGTCACCAGATCTATAATGAATGATACTCTAATAGATGCATCTAAAATATCATGTACAATAACCAATAGCTGATCAGAGTTTATATGCTAATGATGTATTATAGTGACAATATATTATATAATTAGATATGCTACAATATGATAGATTTTATTCTAAATATTTAAATCAAAATAGAAATTCAACTGTAGTGGAGGTATATTAACGAGATATTCTGGATGGAAGACACGTTGAATGCTGAAATGTTTTAATTACACAAACTATTAAATCATATAATCCATATATTCACTCAAATCATTAACTTGTTATTTTAAAGATTAAATTTTTATCTTGTATAATTACTCCTCCAATTTAGTACTATGATGAATGAACAATTTTCTAAAGGATACACCTACCTTATATCCTCATATGGAAATAGATTAGTCATCCATCCCTAACATAGTTAGTAAAATATCCATTTTACCCTATTATATTATTGTCTCAATTTTTTTCTAACACAAAATTGAATCTTATATATAATAAATGTTTAGAATATATATTAGTAACATAATATTTAAATGACTTTGGAAAAAACATAATTTTGTTATTATAATGTTATCAACATCCGACATTGACTTCTTAGTATGATATTTCCCTTTTTTGATTTATAGTGCACTATCCATTTTTATGGAATGTTGGGGGGGGGATCTCCCTGGAGCATAATGACTCATATCCCCCAAAATACTAAACAATAATTTTCCATTAACATAATATATACCCTACCCAAGTTAAATAAGTAATGCATATCCTATACTACTATTTCTCTTGACGAGAATTTCCTAATGCATATCATTTAATAACAATCCAATCATTGATAATTTTAAAATAATTATATAAAAAATAAATTTATATAGTTAAAATAATACTTATCAAAAATATTTCATGATATTTACTTTTGAAAAATTTCCTATATCTGTTTTCAAATAAAAAATCCAAAATTTAGAGTGGATATTCAATTTTTCTATCCCTATAATGAAAATATTAAGTAAGGTTATTTTAAAATCTTCAATATATTTTTCGTACAACACGAGCATCACTGCCATACTTATTTTATATTAATAAAATCAATTATTGTAACCTACTAGGTAAATACAGAATAAGACATTTTAATATTTAATAATATTTTTGAATTAAATAAAGTGGATGCTATGTTTGATAGTGTACACAATACACAAAAAATGGGATTCATTGAAATCTTACGTTGCTTACAATGATGAGTCATATTAAAAAATTAATAATATAATATTATTTTAAATGGTAGTTAACGCCTATCCATTGTATTGGCGGGAATGATCTAAACTTACTAAAACCTGATTTCACATGTTTGTTAAATATTTTTACATTCATCTAATAAATTTTCGAGGATTAAAATGTGAATGAATCCCATTTTAAGAAATAATAATCTAATATTCATTAAAATGTTGATTTACCGCCTTTCAATGGTGTACCCTTGTTAAATATAGTTTTTATCACTATTATATGTTTTATTATACAAAATAAAAACCATTTATAAATCAGATCATCAAAATTTTAATTCGGTAAATTTTTGGTATTTTTCTGATAAAATACATTTTTAATGAATAGTGAAAATATTGTATTTTAATTCAAAATTTACTTTTAATCTAATTTATTTATAAGGTTATATATTGTTTTTAATTTGTTTTAAAGTTTAACTAGATTATATTTTTACAATTTAATTCAATGTTTGTCATTGGAAAAAATATCACTTAGAAATTGGACATAAACAACTGTCAATATTTCGATAGATATTATTTCATAAAAATACGCATTTTGTTTTGGAAATATGAATTAATTTTTAATTAAAATAATGAAACTTATATGTTTTTAATTTGGTAAAATAGATAAAATTATTTAATTCAGAATATCAAATATAGCTTAAGCTATGTTTTTGGTATTTTTCTGGAAAACATCAATTTTTGATGAATAGTTAAAACATTGAGTAGTAGTTAATAATTGACTATTTCATTTCAATGAAATTTTACTACTTCTATCAATTGAATTTGGAAAATACCACACATATGGTGTTTATTTTGATGTAAAATTTCATTCGATAAAATGAAAATAATTGTTGATGAATAGTAACATTGGACTTTTATTTACCGCGGTTAAAGGTAAATGTGGTAATTAAAGTAAAAAAATATTATAATAATAAACAATTACCTTTAAACATTTCCTAAAATAATTGGATTAGTAATTGAAAACTATAATAATCTTAGGATGGGACTTTTTACCTTCTAATTCCACTTGTATATGATAATGATTTTAATAACTTTTTATTTAATGTAAAAATAAAAATATCATAAACATGTATTGATTTGATAAAACAATTTTTAATTGGGTTTATATAATTGATATTTTTTACTATAAATATTCATTAGAATTATAAAAAGATTTCCTACATCATGGTAATTTTTTTAATTTTTAGATAACATATAAATAAAATTAATTATGACACACTAATGATGCCGTGTTTGCCTCATTAATGAATGATTTAAATAGATAAGATTATAAAAATTAAAAAATATCCAAAACATTCCCATTTCTTATGGGATGGATTTATTTTGGAAATTAGTCATCTTATATTTTACTTTTATTAGTTTTGGATCATTAGAAACAGAAAATCATTATATAATAAAATAATGTTGTGAAACTTTCCTAAGTAGCCTCTCCTCCCCCTTATTAGAAGCCCTCACTTATAACCCATTCCTCACACCTCTAAATCCCCTTGGAACATCCATCCACAAACTAATTATTCACCCTATGTCAGTTTATTCCTCCTAGAATCCATACCATAGGCAGAAGTAACTTCATGAAATCATTTTAGTTCAAACCAAACGGAGTTACCTGATTTAAAGGTAACATCATCTCACAAGTTCTTTTCCATTATTTTACTTCTCCAACCCCCCAAAAATATTTTTTATTCAATTATTTTATGACAACACTAGTATACTCAATTTACTAGGTTGTTTTTATGATAATGATTCTATCTACACTCACACACACCTCCATCTAATGGGTAAAGAACATACTATTTTGGTGGACGGTGAATTGCTGCCTCACGAAACGAGGATTGTTCAAATATCTCCAAAAACATCTCATGGTGGCAATTATGATGGGACTGTATCTATATATGATATATATAATGTTTATGTATTATTTATGATTATTTATTTTCCTTTTATAATATACCATTATGGATTCTATATTAGGTGATAATTTTATTTCAGGAAATGTGGACTATGCCCCCTCAAAGTGATATGAATCATTCATGCCATAAGTGGGATGTATAAAAGATGGAGAAAATGAAATTATATATTATATTATACTATAATAATAATATACCTTTATATCATTATATTTTCACTGTATTAAAATATGAAATAGAAATGAAAGTAGCGTTCATGTGTACGTACAACTTACTGTCTCAATTAACAGTGCATTTCATTTAATATATCCAAATGTTATGTACTATTATAAATACATATATATAATGTATATATATGATATATATTATATCTAAATAATGAATATAAATTTATAGATAATGTACTTTTGACCACATAAACAACTTGTAATTATAAGAAGTTTATTTTTAACTGAAGTTCCAAACATTGACAAAATGTCCGATATGAACTAAAATAATTAACTAATTGTTATAGCAAGGTAATAACTAATATAAAAGGAATAATAAACATGAAAAAGGTTTTCAATAAAGTAGAAATTAACTTAATTTAATTATTCAGGAAATTAAACAACAAACGGGTCAAGTCATTTATTAGGTAAGTGTTATCATCTCAATCTCCATTCATTGGAGCATATTTTGATTTATACATGAAATTATTTTATACAGTGTATAAACCCCTTTGAAATTTAATTTCATTCAAAGGTAATATTTTTTTATACGTAGTGTTTTACTAAACAACAAAAGGAATGTTTTTATCGTTTTTAGAGACAATGGCCTCTCTGTCGTCGTAATCGTTAGTTGGCTTCCTCTACAAGCCTTAATGTTTTTAAAGGAAAATAAATACCTTATTCTATTTCTGGGTGTTTTGGAATTGAAAATGTGTATTTTATACATAGATTTAATATTTTAATATATTGATATTATTTGTTGGGATTTAAAATGAAATATTATTAGTAAAATATTGATATTTGCAATATTTTAAGGTGTTATGATTTTATAATGTTAGTTAGACATTTGACGGGTGGATACGTGATAAACAATGATGGGTGGTGATGTGATACACCAGGAAGAGTGTTAAGGTTATAACCTCCAATTCATTGAGTCTATAAGTCATCCATATGGCTATTCCATTTAGTGATATGTGTGGAAGTCAACTGTATGGTTTTTTTATTTAAGTATGTTTATGTCCCAAGTTACCTTTATATGTTATGTATTATTTCTATGGGTTTTATGGTAATATTTTGGTTACGAAATGGTATGAAATGATGTTTTATTCGGTAAAAAGTATTTACAACTTCAAAAAGGTGAAAATAATTATTTATGATAAGGTATTCTTGGTTTACTTGTCATTTTGAAATACTAATAGTTTTCCTTCATTGTGTATCAATTACTAATCTTTTTTTTCTCATACCAAGTTTATGAAATGTTTTTCATAGGACATAAAGTGCAATATGGTCACTAATGGTATCATGGAAAAGGCATGCTATTTAAAACATGGAACTAGACATGACTCTTTTTTTTCAATGAGTTTTTATTTTATAAAAAATGGATTCCGAGTAGAAGTGTCCACATATAATATTCAAGTTGTTATGTATATTTTATGATGTAATTCTATAAATTTCTCAACCTGAAAAAATCCTCAATGTGAATTATTAACTTCATTCAATATTATTTAATGTTTAAGGTTGTGGCCTTATAGTGGGTATTAGAGGTCAGTTTGGACAACATTTGGAGTTTGAATATTAGTAAATT
This sequence comes from Viscum album, assembly GCA_963277665.1. Taxonomy (NCBI): domain Eukaryota; kingdom Viridiplantae; phylum Streptophyta; class Magnoliopsida; order Santalales; family Viscaceae; genus Viscum; species Viscum album. Next base: position 1,559,808,425 of record OY728151.1, on the reverse strand, counting down.
AATGTCTTTAAATTAATTTATGGTAATATTGAAATGATATAACATTTATATATTTCTATGTTTCTTCATCTATGATATTTATGTGTTCAGAATGGTTTTCAGTAGATAAAATCGTGATGCTTTGTTGGGAATGAATATAGAGGAAGACAACCTTCCAAATCAGTAACCTGAGATGGTCCGAATCGAAACTGAACAGTTTGTTGTAGTGATGGAACAGTTGACTTAGGGTATAAATGGTGGTGGAATCCATGTAAGAGATCATCCATATCAACCATATAGGAACATGTCAGTAGTGGAGCATTTCATGAGGCAACGTCCCCCATTATTCAGTGGAACATCTAACCATGTGTTAGTGGAAGGGTTGATTAAATCAATGGAAATGAATTTTGATTTCATGGGTTGTTTAGAAAATTATATTTATTGTCATGCTGTTTACCGGTTTTAAGGTGAAGTTGATCAGTGGTGGTCGATGGTGAAAGATATCAAGGAAAATGAAGAGATTGATGATCTTGATTGGGTTGAATTCAATGGTTTGTTTCTTGATAAATATTTTCCTATGGAGGTTTGACATAGGATGGAGAAACAATTATTTTAATTGAGGTGGGAGTATGACTCAGGGGATAATTATGAATAAAAGATCACTCGACTATCACAATAGGCCCCAAATTTCATCTGTGATCATGATAATAAGATAAATTGATTTTACTCATTAATGAAGAGGTGATATTGAAGAGAATTATCCTCTAGGGAATTCAAATTATATTAAAAACTTTTAAGATGTGCCGAGAAGGAGGAAATGGAGTTGTCTAATGATCAGGTGTTCTAGGAGAGAAAAAAAAGAGGTCCAGTTGGTAAGGAAAGTGAAAGAATTCACCAAGAATCCTTGAGGTAAGAAAATTATATGTCCATCTTGTGAGAAGTGTGGTAAAAAGAATCCTGGAGATTTTTTTATCAATATCTAGAAATTGCTTCTAGTGTAGTATGCCAGGTCATATTGCTCATAACTATTAGGAGCATGATCAAGTAGACAATGAAAAGCCAACAGTATGATGTTTTAACTACAATGAAATGGGTCATTATGAAAATGAGTGCCCATTAAAGAACTGAACTAAGGGAATCCAACCAGAATACAATAATAAAGGTGCGGTGAAATCGTTTTCAATTATTTTAGTAGATGTTGGGCCATATAATGAAGTAGTAACAGGTACACTATATTATTGTTCAAATTATGAAAATGTTCTTTTTTATTCAGTGTATACACCTTCATTCATTTCTGTGAATTTTTCTAGTAAATTGGGAATTCGATGTCAATATATGAATCCTAACCATATGGTAAAAATACTGGGGGGAATTTTGATACAAAATGAAATTATAAAAACCTTCATGTCCTTGTGTGTGGAAAGAATCTACTTAAAAAAATTATTGTTTTGACTATAGTAGTGTTTGATGTTATTATGGGTGTGGATTGGATTTCTATTTATCATGATATGAATGACTACATAGCAAAAATGGTATATTTTAAGAAATAATTATAGTTTGTGTACTATAATGAACCCTTACTTTTCATAACATATCTGGAAGCTAAGAAACTAGTAAAATATGGAAATAGATTTTACCTTGCACATATTTTTGAAAACAATGGAACTATTTAGATTAATTATGTGCCGGTGGTAAATGAGTACCTTGATGTTTTTCTGGATGAGTTTCCAAGTATTATACATAACCAGGATGTTGAATTAGTTATTTTCTTACTTCTTAATGACAATCAAATTTCAAAACCCCCATATCAAATTGATTAAATTGTACTTTTAGAGTTAATTAAACAATTAAAGGAGTTAGTAGATAAAGGATTTAGTTGACCTAGCTCATCGCCAAGGGGTGATCCTGTCTTGTTTGTTTAAAATAAAGATTGTTCAATCAGACTTTTCATTGATTATAGACCATTATATAACATAACTATTAAGAACAAGTATATGTCTCCTCTTATCGATGATTTGTTTGATTAGCTCTAGGAAGCTCAGAATTTTTCAAAGATTGACTTGAGATCAGGGTACCATCAGTTGAAATTAATGAAAGAAAACATTTTGAAGACAATGTTTTGTACCAGATATGGCTATTTTAAATTTTTGGTTATAACATTTGGGTTTACCAATTCACATGATGTATTCATGGATCCAATTAATAGAATTTTTGTGAGTTCTTGGAAAATCATGTGGTTGTTTTTGTTGATTATATTTTTTTTACAAATGTAAATAGGAAGACAATAGACATTTAAGGGTTTTCTTGCAATCCTGAAAATAAAATAAACATTTTTTATAAATTTAGCTACTGTGATTTCTGGTTACAAAAAATTTCTTTCTTTTGTCACATTGTTTCCAAAAATGGAATAACTGTGGATCCCGCTAAAAAAATTTATTGAAGAATGTCCTAGACCCACAATTATTACTAAGATCCATAGTTGTTTTGGTTCAGTAGTTTATTACCGGAGGATTGTTGAAAATTTTACACAGTTATATAGTCTAATGACTACATTACCGCGAAGATTTGTTAAGTTCATTTGGACAAAATAATGTGATGATTGTTTTCAGGAATTAAAATCAACATTGTTTAATGCTACTGTTTTTGCATTACCTTCGTGAGATGGTTATTTTTTTATCTACAATGATGCTTTTTAGAAATTAATTGGTTGTGTCCTTATGTAGAGTGATCATGAAATTTATTATGCTTCAAGTCAGTTGAAAAATCATTAGTTAAATTATGCGACACAGTCATTGGAATTAGATGCTCTTGTTATGTCTAAAAAAATTTGGAGCCATCATCTGTATGTATTTTCATTTGAAATATATACTGACCACAAAAGTTTGATGTATATATTTACTCAGAAAAAATTAAACTTGAGATAGAGTAGATGGTTATATTTAATCATGGATTATGATTTCACGATCCATTACCATCCAGAAAAGGAAAATAAAGTGGATGATGCTTTGATTAGAAAATGTAAGGCTACATTAACCATTATATGTTCGGAACAAGATCCTTTGGTTTTTGATTTGATAATCTTTAGCATAGAAATTGTTGGTGTAGGAAATTCCTTAGTTTTGTTTCATGTGTCAATGAAATCATCTCTATCTGAGAAAATTAACCAAACGTAGAAGGAAGATAGTGAGTTACATAAAAAGGTAGAGTTGGTTTAGAAGGATAAGTGACCAGATTTTATCCTTGATAATGATTGTATTTTGAGATTTGGAAAGTTATTTTGTGCGCCTTGTGATTCAAAGTTGATGAATGAGTTGTTATGTGAAGCTCATAGTTCTCTGTTTTCAGTTCATCCTGGCAGTTCTAAGATGTTTAGAGATCTTCATGAGTATTACTGGAGGGATGGAATGAAATGCGATATTTCTGATTTATCTATGAAGTGGTTGACTTGTCAGTAGGTTAAAGTAGTACAGCATTTACTGAAAGAGATGATTCAAACTTTTCTGGTTCCAGAGTGGAATGGGAAATAATATCAATGGACATAGTTATGGGATTACCAACGATATCTCAAGGTAACAATGCAATCTAGGTTATTATTGTACTATTGACTAAATCTTCTCATTTACTTCATATTCGAGATACTATATCACTAGATGAAATTTGTCAATTGTATTTTATAGAGATAATAATATTTCATAGACTTCCTATCTCTATTGTATCTGATCGTGATCCCAAGTTTACTTCTAACTTTTGGAAAGGCCTTCTGATGTTTTTGGGTATATAATTAAATTATAGTATATCTTTTTATCCTCAATAAGATGAGCAGTCATAACTAACAATTCAGACCACGGAGGATATGCTATGTGCTTGTTCACATTATTAATTGGAAAGTTGGGACCAACATATTTCATTGGTTTAATTTTCTATTAATAATATATTTCATTCTAGTATACAGATGAATCCATTTGAGGCACTATATGGGAAGTGGTGTGGGAATCTATATTTTTGGGATGAAGTAGGAGAAAAAAAGTTGATGAGAATAAATCTGGAAGAAGAGATGGAAGAAAAATATATATTGATTCAGAAAAAAATGAGAACAACACATATAAAGAAGAAACATTATGTGGACAACCATAGTAAGGATCTTTATTTTGAGGTAGGTGATCATTTCTTTGTCAACGTTTCTCCATGGAAAAGTGTGATGCATTTTGGGAAGAAGGGAAAGTTGAGTCCGAGGTTCATTGGACCATATGAAATCCTGGAGAAAGTTGGATTAGTTTCTATAGAGTGGAATTACCTCTATGTTTATTCTAGGTACACAATGAGTTTCATTTTTCAATGTTGATAATGTATTTTCATGATCCATATCATGTTTTGAGCCCATAGGTAGTTTGTTTGGAAGAGAATCTCTCTTATGAGGAGGAACTAGTCCAGATTCTTGACCGAAAAGTGAAAGTGTTGCCGAATTAGGTATTTATTCAGGTAATGGATTTGTGGAAAAACCATATTTTTGAAGAGGAATCATGGGAATCTGAAATTGCTACGAGGGATAAATAACCCAATTTATTTGATAAGTGAATAGAATTGTGAGGAGACAATTTCCAGAAGGGGGGAAGGATGTAACATCTCATGTAAATAAAGAATAAGTCATTTTCAAATTTATTAATAATTTTGAATTAAATAAAGGGAATGCTATTTTTGATGATGTACCTGATGCGCAACAATGGGTTTTTATAAATATTATGTTTCACACAATACTGAGTCATGATAAAAAATAATAATATAATATTATTTTAAATGTTAGATAACGCCTAGTTGTTGTATTGGAAAAAATGAACCAAACATACTGCAATATGATTTCACATGTTTTTTAAATATTTTTACATTCATCCAATAAATTTTTTAGGCTTAAAATGTGAATGAATCCCATTTTAAGCATATATACTTTAATATTCATTAAAAGGTCGATTTATCACTTTTTAATGGAGAAACCTTTTTAAATCTTGTTTTTGTCACTTTTATATGTTCTATTTTCAAAAAACAAAATGTCTTTTAAAATCTAAACATGAAATTTTACGTTGGGTAATTTTTTTTTATTTTTATGATCAAAATCATTTTTAATGAATAATGAAAATACTGAATTTTAATTCAAAAGTGACTTTTAATCTAATTTATTTATAAGAATATATTTGGTTTTTAATTGGTTTTAAAAGTGTAATTAAATTATATTTTTACGATTTAATCCAATTTTTGACATTAGAAGTAATTTCATTATGAAATTGGACATAAACAAGTCTCAATCGTTTGATAGTTATTATATCTTTAAAAAATAGTTTTGTTTTGACAACTGAAATTAATTTTAAATTAATTAAAGAAACTGATATGTTTTGAATTTATAAAATTTAAATCATATTTGAATTTAGAATATCAAATATAGACCAGGATTAATTTTTATTATTTTTAAGAAAAACATCAATTTTTGATGAATAGAGAAATCATCGAGTAGTAGTTCAAAAACCGACTATTTAATTTAAATGAAATTATATAGCTTCTATGAATTGAATTTTGAAAATCTAGCATACATGGTTGTTATTATAATGTAAAATTTGGTTAAATAAGAAGAAAATATTTTTTGGGTAATAGTATATTTTCACTTATATTTACAGCAGTTAAATATTAATAGGGTAATTCAAGGTAAAAAAATATTATCATAATATCAAATTAACTTAATAGTTGTCCTTACCTTATTGGATGAGTAATTACACACCAAGAAAATCCTTGGGTGAGACGATTGGCCTTTGAATTCCACTTGGGTAAGATAATGATATTAATAACACTTTATTTCAAGAAGAAATAAAAATATCATAAACATATATTTTTTTTCTAAAACAATTTTTATGTGGAGTTATATAAATGATATTTTTGACTATAATATTAATTTGAAATAAAAAACTATTTCTTACATTATATTAATTTTTATAATTTTTGGACAACATATAAATAAAATTAATTATTACACAATAATGATGCAGTGCTTACCTCATTAATGAATGGTATAAAGAAATAAGATTATATAGATTAAAAAAAATATCCAAAGCCTATCCAATTCATTATTGGATGGTTTTATTTCGATCATGAGTAATCTTTTATTAGAAATTTATGAGTTTTGGATGTTTCTTTTTTTATCCCAATTAGGTAAACTAATAAGAAATAAATAAATGATGATGTCATCATGTGTACATCCTTCTTTATGAGATTTCATTAGTCAAAGAAATTATATTATAGAGTGTGTGTTCATTGTAATTGTTTTCATTTCTATGCATATTTATTATATCTACAGGGGAATTGATTAGTTTCTAGACTCTTCTACTGTTCTATGAATAGTATTCACTAATATTCCTATAAGGGACTAGAGATCAAACAATATGGGAATTCAAGATTCTTCATTGTTCTAGTTAATATGAGATAAAGACATGATGGTCCCTCCCACAATGTTCTACGGATGTATGAGAATATTAGATCACCTAGAATAAATAAATTCATTATAGTTTGATTATAGTATTTATAGTGTTGAATTTATTTGAATATTTACAACTATTAAAGTAAATAAATGGAAAATATTATACAATTGAATATTATTTCCATATTCATGGATTATATTATATTTGGAGGAATTATGAGTTTATTTAAGGAGTCAATTTTTTTAAAGTAATATAATTATTATATTATATGAAAGTGATAAACATATAAATTACTTTTATGACCCACTTAGTTGGTCAAAACACATAATTTTTGGCTTATATAGTGGAAAATATGAACACAAGGTACAGTGATCCGACATCAGAAATTATATACACTTAACTATATATGGAAGATATGATCTCAATCACGTATACTATTATTTAGAAGTCTTGATACATTCTTTCTCTTCTTCTACATCTTAGAGTGAGATGTAAATGACGTTGGTATCCGATCTGAGTTCTTCTCCATGTACTGATGGATAGTCATTGCACTAATCATTGATACATAAAAAAAGTAGTTGAATTATCATGACATAAACCAGAACATAATTTATTATGTTCTTATAGACATATAATGATTTTTAGATGATCCAGAGGGTTCTAAATTGGCTTCCTTCAAAAAATAGTCACCAATAATGGGCCGATGATGATCACAATTTCAAATCGAATGTGTAATTTATTTGATCTAATATTTTATCTTCATTTATTTATGTGATATACATAGGTTTTATCAAGGAAACATTTATTCTAGAGGTGATGATACGACATTAATCAATGTAATAATGTTTTGAATTCAAGATTTTTGGGGTATCTATTGCATGCTCGGTGCCATGAATTGTTGTCAGAGAAAAAGTGCGATTTTTTATTTGAAAAAAATATAATATATTTGTATTTATAGAAAGGATAACATTATAATACAATCATATTAGACGATTCATCAATAACATTATGAGTTTTACTTTAGAATAGTAGAGTTTTCTTTTAAATCAAATTAATTTTAGCTAGATTCCATATTCGAACTATTCTTTTCTGTCCAAGCTCATTTTTTTAATCGTTTTGGAATTCCCATATCCTAACCATATCATTTGAAAAAATTGTATTAATATTTTACATAAGGGGTGGATGTATTATCAATTTAATTGAAAAATAATAATGTAAACAAATAAAACAAGGAATTGGGGAGGCTATCATGCCTGTAAAAAAATGGATGTCGTCGATGGAAACAATTGAATACCTTTCACTGATGAATACTACTCCTAGAAACCTCCTGATAGTATCCTCGTGAATCTAGTCCTAAAACCACATTTAACATACCATGTTTCGCTATCATTGATTCACCACATGACGTCCACTACTGACCGTAAGACCCATTTTCATTGCACCACATGAGTTTCCTATGGTTTTTCTCCACCTACACGATCCATCCACCAATACATGACTTCCCCAATTACAATATTCCCACTCTTGGATTTTGATATCCACACCCATTTCACCTTGCCATCATAGCATGACAATCCTAAAAGTCCATTGGACCATGGGGATGTAATTCTTGAAAATGAATCATCTTTCTATCCATGCGCCTTGCACACTCTCATTAAGTTGATATCCACGATGATAATCTCTATGTAGTGGCCTCCCTTCATAACCTAGTCGTATTTTGTGCCAACCCAACTTTCACTACCCCTCACCGACTGACTGATCCCCATTATAGTTATCCACAACCCACAACACCATAATTTGCACATTACGTTCTCATAGCACATAACCTCAGTAGCGTAAAGACGTGCCACAGTTGTGTGGGGTAGCATTATCAGTCAACCAAACAGTTAATATGGGACTACTTGATATGGAATGGCCTAGTTCATGCCCTTTCTAACCCACCTAGCCGATTTTATCCATTAATGGACCATTACCCATTTCAGGTGTTTTCTAGGCTATGGTGGGCCCCATGAGAAATTTAATAGATTAAAAAATGATTATCTTTTTTTGGAATAAAAATTATATTTCAATTAGTAAAATGTGATATATATTATTAGATTTAAATAATATAATGAAATCTTACAATTACTATAGTTCACTATAGATGAATTTGTCACATTTTTAACTTTTAAATTCGTATTTAAATTTCATATCAATAGATAATGAGTTTTCAATGAGGGATGTATATGTTATTTTTTAATTAATCATTTCATGTGGCGGTTTCTATAAATATTACATAATTAAATAGATGATCCATACATAATATTTTCTATCATAATACGTATATGATTTATAAGTCCTTGAGATTTATATTGATTTTGTATTAAAAATTCCTGATACCCCCTCATATACTTGTGAGTAATTATGTATTGAGGTGATGTTGAATGATTACACATATCAAAACAAGTCCAAAAATGTTTTATACAATGCATCAATACATTTGTATGAGGTATGAGGTACTATTTGACTTAAACTCGTGAATTTTAACCAGAAGATACTGTTGATCCATTGATTATAAATGGGTCATAAAATACCAAAAACTCACGATATATTGCATTATATTATTTAATTTATGCATGGATTATTATTACTTAGTAAATTTTCATGTTTAAATGATCACATAAACTAATAAACTATTTTCATATTTTACAATAATGTAAGGTGTGATGAATGTTTGTAGATTTCTTACATAGTTAGTTATGTGTTTTATCACACATTATTACCATATCATTTAGAAAATGAATTCATTCATTATGAAATAATAATAATGATCTCTCAATGAGATATTAAGTCATATTATCATTCGATATTATAAATTGAACAGAAACCGGTGTACGAGGTGATCGTCAACCCTAGTTGAGGGTTCCTCCTACTGATGTTGAGTACTTATGAACTCAACGTGTTAAATTAACTAAATTTTATGGAAATAAAGTATACCTATATTTATTGATTCATCTTTTGAGGAAATTTGTTTAGTTAATCCTGTTTATGATTTCTAAAATATGCGACTTCACTCAAAATCTCAATGATACACTATTAAATGTTGTTGTAAATTTAAATAAAAACAATGATGATTTCCATGTATTGGTGTATCCATTACTTAAGAATTATGGAGATATTATAGGGATACTTTCCAATATAAATCAATAGAAATAAGTATTCTGAATATAGTACTGAGTGATATTAATGGTTGGTACAATTTTGGGACACATCTAATTATTTAAATAATTAGGTAATTTCATATGGGTAATCATGAAATGATTAACAATAATCTAGAGTTCAATTTTGTATAAAATTAAATGTAATAACATATATAAACTACCATTAATATTATACAAATTAAATAACTTATATGGTTAGAATTTCAATTATTAGTAAAAGATTTTTTCACAAATTACTAAAATGTAGGTAATTATAAGTTCATGGGTACCCATTACCTATTAAGTACCCTTAAGAAGATAGGGTGCGATGTATAATATAATATAAGATAGATTTATATTTTATTTTATCCTTAAATTATAATTTTGTCACCAATTTTCGATAGGGTGATGAATACACTAAATATGTTTAATCAGAAAGATGGATAATAATCTAACAATTCACCTCTTAATAATATATTTATCACCCATATAATCCATTTTTAATTGTGTTTATATAATGTATACTGTGTATAAAATGAATCATTCCCATTTTGGTAAGGTCTTCAATAAAAATTAGAACCTATTAGAATTTTAGTATTTAGTTATTATGGTGAATAATATGAAAGTAAATGATAAAATATTGAAGGAGAGTGGGACACTAATGGATCCTTCAAAACATTCAAAAAAAATAGATGTTGGTTATCATAAAAGAGGTTATTTACATTATATGTCATGGGAAATGGATATGGAATATTTAATATAATTAACTGAAGAAAATATACGATGTGGCTTCCACATAATTCATTTTTATCATTGCATGTGATGTTTTTGTCACAACTATTAGGTTTAAAATAATATATTCATATATATATTGTCCCAACCTGAGTTCCACACAATGGTTCCTCATGTCGGTCGGTCACATGACCTCAAGAATGCCTCCCTATATTCTAATTTCTACCAAACAAGTGGGGATTGTATAATATCGATCATGGGGATACTATACCATATTTTTATTATATTAATAAATAATAATTAATAAAAAAACCAAATGATATGACATAAACAAATTAATACCAGTATATCAGTACAACCAATTTTGAAAATAAAATGTTAGGACTCGAAAATAAATATTTTATACCAAATTAAGTTCCAAGTGTCAAAATGAAAACCCAAATGTATGAATACTGACAACTCCCAACAGTGTCATGAACCATGTCTTGTTCTCTAATCCATGATCTATAAAAAATCATATATATAAACAAAATTAATTTTCTCTTATCATTTCCATCAGTCATGTATTCTATTTTGGTACAGATTTGGAAGCATGAGTAGTGTGTGAGTGTTACTCAGTAGTCCACCACTAACAATGCATAAAACAGATCTATTCATATATTGTATGTAGTTGTATAAATGATGAAATAAAATTAACAATGTATATAGTTTACAAGTATTATATTATTATTTATTTCACCACATAACCCAACTATTTCCCAAGGACACAAAAATATCAATACCTACATCTATCTGTTCCAGTGTGTGGACCATGTCTCACATTCAGTTTACAATTTATTATCACATATGTGCTTCCATTACAGATTTTAAAATAATCTATAATACATATAATTTGAACCACAATTCAATTCCATCATTTTGTGTCTGAGTCTCCATGGCTATGACCCAATGGGACTGGGAAGTAGAAAACCATTTCACATACATGATCATCAAACAATTTATCACTATTGGCTTTTCACACAATTGTCTATGTCCTATACACAATTATAATATGTTTTGACAAAATAGGAATAAGATTGAGTATACCATGTCCCACACACATTTATCAAAATCAAAAATATATCACATTTATAACATCAATCAAGCTTTTTCAACATTAACCATAATATCACATTTCTCAATCAACATCCTTTAATTAATTAAAAAATTATTTATTTCATTTAATTCATAAGAATAATCACAACTATTTCCACCAATTAATTACTCATTCCACAACCTCAAGATCCAAGATTTTAATCATCAATTAATTATTCAATTCTAAATCTAAATAATCCTATAATTAATTCATCAATCGATTATTAAATCCTCAGTCTCAATATATCTTAATTAATTCAAGAAATTATTATTTAATTTTGAAATTAAATAATCTTTAAATAATTAATCAATTAATTTTCAATCCAAAATCTAAATATCCAATAAAAAATTCATCAATTATAATTTTCTAAAAATATTATAATTTCAAGATTATGAAAACTAATTCATGAATCAATTATATCTAATTTGAAAATCACTTATTAAATTAATATAAACAAGTATTTAAATCAAATGGAATGTTTAATTGTTAAGAAAACACTAGAAATGATACAATTATATACACATAATTGAAATCATTACTATGGTTTTTGAATAATATACCAGCTACCTAAATTCATTAAGGAATGGTCACTCAAGGAATTACCGTAAAATCAAGTTGGGGAAATCATGAACTAGATGAAGAACATTGTATAATTCCAAAAACAACAACTATGATCAATTGAAACAATTATTCCTAAATAATGTTCTATATTTAAAATTCATTGAACTAGATTAAAGATGTATAGATCTAGATAAAAATATATAGTGTATAAAAACACACAAAATTAATGGGAGAAAGACATGAGAGTGATCGAAAATCAATCGAGAATAAACCATATACCCAATTTGATGAAGATCATCCATCGTAGCTTCAAATAAAAAATAACGCATATAAGAGTGATGTGGAATCACTATGAGTGTCTCTATAATTGTGGGAAATCTATTACTGGTTAATTTAAGGAATTTTTTGTTTTAATATGGAGGTTTAGCACATTGTTTAATAAAAATTGGGGATTAAAATGTCGTACGCAAGGTTTTCTGCATGGGGTGCATAGTTTTCCCAAACCATGTGCCTTAACTGTTCACCTATCCTTGGGGGTGGGGTGGAGTGTTTCTTTTAAAATGATTGATGATTTTACAAATCATGCATGATATGTGGGAATCCCATCTATTTGGGTTTTCATGGTTTACTGGTATAGGGATCTCAGTTTTTGAAAATCCTACTCTAACTATGCACTTTCTATTTTTTTTAAATTTAAAATTGTCACCCAAACGAACCCAATAATTATCCAAAACATAAATTAATCAAAACATGTCAACAGAGTTCCAATAAAGGACCCCATGTCATATTATAAAATGAAAAGAGGTTTACAATATTCCCACAATATAATAGTTCATCCTCATGCTATACCCAAATCATATCTATGATTAAGATTCAAAAAGATTTGGACATTATGACCACATATATGATTAACTACTACCATGTTCCCTCCTTAAAATGTCTATGTTTCCAAAAGAAAAGAACGATCATCATTCCCCTTCCTCAAAATATTATCCCACTATGATCCAATACATATATAAGATCATCCAAAAACGGATAATCACTCTCAATATCAACATAATCCATGTCGATCAAATATGAATGGCCAAGGGGATATCATGGAAGTTGTTACACAAAAAAAAATTCACACATAACACTATATCTCTCTAGAAGAGCCAATTGGTAAACCTATATCCTAACTCTACCCACAACCTCAAATTAATCAATGAACATGGTCCCTATCTTACCTTGTGACAATAGCTTTTTGTGACCTTGTCAAGGTGACACCTAAAAGAATACACAATAAACCTATGTAAATTATATGGGTCCCTAAATTCTATCAACATATGATTTCATTCTATTATAAACCATAATTATACACTTCAATATAATATGAACCTACTCCAACATCTCTTGCATGAGAATTTTTCTCAAAAACTATAACTCACCTACCTTCATTCTGCATTGTGGCGATCTGAATGGCCTACCATAAATATCTTCATACAGTTCCATCTAAATTGTATCATGATAAATATTCCTATAGTTGAACCCTACATGTTCTAATACTTTCACCCAAGATCCACTAATTTATAGGAAACATGTTTGAATCTCGAACATTAGTACCTGTTTTGTACACTCTAACTTTATGTATACCTATGGGAGGAAATCCATACCAAATAAAACATGTTTACCATTCACATTCTATATAGCCTTCTAGAAGAGAAAAGTAAAACATGAGTCATCCTTTTAAATAATAGTTTGTAGTAACATATATATACATACTATCTCTTGGAAAAACAAGTCCCCCAACTACTCCACTGATATTATATCCTGTAATGGTAAGAAATGTGCTTCATTCTTTTATCTGTCCACAATAACTCATGTTGCATCATTTTTATAAGACATCTTCAAGAGACCCACCGCAAAATACATGGTTAGGTTTTACAACATATATTCAAGAAATGGGAAACAATTGTAATAATAGTATATGACATTGATACAAGGTCGTCACCTATTGATTGGTGTAGCATCATGTTATGAAAATAGACTTCTCTATTTTTGTGACCACTCACCAAAATAGTCATCGATGTTTAAGATAAATTTTTTGTTATACATGAATATACATCCAACCATGAGGAATGAATTTACTGAATTTACTCCTTCCATATACTCATTGGCAGAATGACTCGATTCCTAACATATATGAACTTATCATCATTTTTCACCATGTCCAATGGTGACTCCCCACCTTCAATGCCTTCTATGATGGTCAAGGATTCTATATACTGATAATGACTTTCACAGATCCATCTCAAATGTTTAGAATGCACTAAAATTGGCACATGAGTTATCTTCTACAAACAATCCTGAACCACACTAAGAATCTTTGAAAAAATTTTTATCATATTCCACTCAACATAAGACACATAAATTTACATAATTTTATTTTTCCTGCTTAGTGGGTTAGTAAAACTATTCCCCTTTCCGGGTGTATAAGTTATCATGAAATCAAATTAATATAAATACTCAACAGACCTCCACATCTAGATATTAAAATGTCACTATGAAATTATATACTTCAATATATTTTGATTCTTATATATAGTAAATATTTCATCGAGTAGAAAATGACTCCAACAAAACAGAGCATAAACCAATATATTGAACATGAGTGTTTGAGTACGGTATTTACCTTAATGTGTCCTCAACATCTGAGACCCATATGCCACAACTAGATCTATTTGCATCAACACTACAAAATGTACAATTATTGAATCATCAAAAAAACACTATACACTCCTAACATTTATTGAATAGAGTAATTATTGGTTTTTTTGAAGCATTTTTTCAACTCATGGAATTAATAATCACCTGATCCAAACAATTAAAAAATTATTCCCTTCATGTCCAAGATATAAGGTGGTGATTCTATATAGGAAAATTTATAGATGAATCTTTAATTACATCTAGTTATTCTCAAAAATATAAAATCATTTAAAAATATATTTGGTATCCTCCCAAGTAAAAAATTCCTTCAACTTATCTTGGACCAATTACACACCATCTTAAAAGTTGATGTTATCAAAAAAGTATACCTAGTAAATCAAAAATTGATAGTCAAATAGGTTCATTTATATTTTATTCTCACTTATTGTATTAATGATGATATATGGAAGTTGGTAATGATGGTATTGAGTCTTGGAGTAAAAAAATATTTCATTCAAAGAAACTATAACAAATGTTATCCATGGTGGAAATATTCTATTAATAAAATGTGTAAAATATTATTGTGTGTTCATCAACCTAAATGTTATTATGGAAAACTCATAGCATTCATACATACATCTAAATAAATTATTTGATATATAAGATGATGTAACTCTCAAATTATGATACGAAGAACTCAGGTCGATCATTTCTAAAATATATGATCCCCTAATTTGTTAAAAAAATTCATCTATGTGTGGGTGAGGATAATAGTTCTTCATTTCCATCTGATTTAATTTCTGGTATTCAACACAAAACCATTAATCCTAAAATCCTTTTAAGAAATTAACAATGGTGATACCCAATGAAACATATTCGAGCCGAAAAATCTCTTATCCTCTAACTCTTCATGCTACCTCTTGAGAACTTAGATCATAGTTGTTGGCATTTTTGTGGAGGAATAGAAATTTTCTCATCTCTAGGAATGATTTTAATAGAAAATTCAACATCTATATAATTTGGAATCCATGAAAATTATATGAGAAACAAATTTTAAAAATGTCCACTATCGGTGTAGATACATCATACAATACAGCTACATCCTCTTGTATCAGACTAAAAACATGTTCTATGGACTATTCGTGTTTCAAAGTAATTTTCCTTTATCATACCTACTGGAGTTCCCAATCTCCGTTGTGGATACAATTGTCACCTTTAGGATATTTAATAGTCATTGTCATAGAGTAACAATCAATGTGGGATTGGTATCATACATTTCATTACATAGCTATAATTATTTCTAATAATTACATATCTAGAATGTACGAATCGCATAGAATATTATAAGACACAAAATTGAGATAAAATACTTTTCTTAAGTAGATAAGTCTCGACCATAATCCCAAGGATGTCTCCATCATCAACAAACAACTCATGATCTCTGCCGCCAGGATCATACTATTCAAAATTTGTAAAAAATAAAGGAATTAGAGGCACCAATATTCAAGATATAACCATAAGTGTATAGGATACAATAAGAGTCCCTATATCTATTGATAGTCCTACAAAACTATCCACTACTGTAGGAGGAACTGTATGCAATATTACTACCACTCTTTATTACAAAACTGGCAGCATCCCCTGACCTACACCACATTATTGATACAAGTTGTCTTTCTTAGAAGCACTTCATCTACTACCTCTACCCCAAGGAAAGTAGAACTCAAGATACGAGTCTAATATAGTGAGTAATATCCCATTCATTAGTTCTAGTTCCATCTAGATCCTCCATCAGGACCTATATGGAATGGTTTCCTATAGATCTTCTGTAGATATCCCATTATTCAGCATGCTCGCCACCCTGTTGGTGGTTTGGGAAACAATCTCTAGATGTTTCATGTTCTATTGCAGTGATGACATATAACATGGGAAAGCCTTTTCTTCTCTTATTACTATCACCGTAGATAAAATTATCATAGTGAGGCTTCTATATAATAGATTTCATACCACATATTCATCTAATAGAAACCTTATTTCCTATACTAGAAATATTCTTTAAGTTCCCTTCAAATATGAGAGCCTGATACACCACCACTAAAATCTTATTCAGTGTAATGATATTTACATTGGTCATAGTTTCACATTTAAACCCATCCTATATCTAGATTGATACAGTAACCTTGTATCCTACAGAAATTGTATGAATGTGGTACAAATCTAAAAATCATTCATTATATTACACCACAGGGTTAATCTAATGAGTCACCCAGATAAAATCATCTTCTCTCTCCTACTTGAGAATCTCCATATTAAAGTTGTGTAAATGTTTCTCAAAAAAATTAATTATACTCTATAGTCTCCATCTATCCATCCCGAGTAGGTATGATTCACCAAAAAATATCTTAACCATGTAACATTTAGGAAACTAATATAACTTTCCTTTCATAATGAGTCTCAAAGTGTTCAAGTATAGTTGAAAATTATTCAATTAAATGAGATACTAAACTCCTCCAAATCAAGTTAATGTCACATTGTGCTATAATATAAACATGATAATAAACCAGACATGATTATCAAAACCCTCCATAGGTCACCTTATTTTAATTGAATGATGTGAGGGATGTACTTCTAGAATTGAGATCCTACTTCCTCCAATGGACCTATCAGTTCCTTAGTTACCACTGTTTGAGGACTATACATAGCCATGTACTGTATTCATCATCTAATAAATCATCCTCATGAAGCCATATATCAAAAATTTAAATCAAAATTATTACTAATGATAGAAAAACTATCACATTTACATAATAGTAAGATAAAAAAAGTCACAAAAAACTATTTTCCTTGAAACCTCTCCACATAGAAAGAACTGAGGTGCTATCACTACCCATTACCATCCACCTATTGGGTAATGGTTATCAATTGTAAATCATTCTCATATTCAGGTTTCTCACAATACACCCTTTTATAATCATGTTTAGTCATTTCAAAATTTTAAAATTCGATAATATTTACATTTTTAGTTCAAATGCACAAACAATGGAAAACAATATCATGTTTTAAAAAATACCAAAAACCTTATTTTATGTGCATCACTACGAATAACAAATGCCACAAAAATATTCAGCACCTATATTGAAGAATGAATACTAAACTATTGTTCCATTATGTTCTATGATTCAAATATCAATATATATCAACAATAATAATAACATCACACTACAAGTGCATTACAGATGGTGAAATCACATCAAACTGTAACTAAAAATACCACTGAAAACAATCTAACCATGGGTACTAGAATTTTACCCCATAAAGAGGATATGTACTCCAATGATGATGCTAATGACCTAGGAAAATCTAATATTTTTCTCATGTATACCTTTCCCTAATAGTATGAACAAATAAAATAAATAAAAATTGCACTCTAATTAAAATTTTTAACATCTTGAACTAGGTTCCACAAACATTTTCTCCAATCTGGGTGGTCAAATAACCTCATAGGAACTGTCCTATATGATAATGTCACTTACATGTATTAAGGGTAAAATATTGATTGTTTTTAATGGCTCGGACCTCTCCGGTCGATTACTTTGTGAAAATGGGGGTGCATTTCGGAAAATCTGATGGAAAACTAAAGGGCAGTAGCTTTCTCACGGGCTGTGCACGGTTTATCTAAGCCATGCGGCCAGACCGTGCATAGCTAATCTTGAAGACAGTATCTAACGCATGGTTTGCACACGTTTTTTCTAACCATGCGTCCCATCCGTGAGAGGATTCGTTGACGAGGCAGTAGCGACCACACGGTTAGCGCACAGTTTTTTTAAACCATTTGAGCTACCCATGTAGGCACTTAAATCTAGATCCAAAAATTGTTGATCTAACTCTTTTTTCCATTAATTTCCTTGTTTAATCCCCTAAGAGGCCATAACTCGAAATTTCACACCCTTGAAGGTTATAGAACCTCTCCCTAGCGTTTTGGAGGTGATCCTAAGGCCTTTCTTGGCGAACCTTAGACGGGGTTTTTAAGGTATGTTATCATTCTTGTTTGGTTTCTTAGATCTTCTTAGATCTACTCCTCCTCTCCTCTGGGTTTCATAGATCTATGCCTGTTATGGGCAGATCTAAGTGTGTGCACGCCAAACATGATGAGATTTGGGCTTCGTTGTGTTAGAAGAGTAGATCTAAGGATGTTTCTTTAGAGAATCAACCTGGCATCCTTATGCATTCTTCGTTTGACGGGGCATTCATCAAAACTGTTGAGGTAGGGGATTTGAGGATTCTCTAATTGTTTATGTGAAATCGTAGAGTTAGCATGATTTATCCCTTTTGATCACAATGAAATTGACCTAATTAAATTCTTGAAGAATATTAATGGAATTGGTTTGATCGCATGTTGTTCCTTTGTACCTTGATAACAGTTTGCCCCTTGATTTGCTAGATAGTGTGATATCTATGTCTTGATTGTTATCATGTTTTTATTGATGATATTGATAAAGAATGTAAATCCAGAATTAATTGATAATTAATTGGCTGAAGATAAAGTGGAATGTAAATGAATCGGTTTGTTTTTGTGGTTGTTGTTCCAATTGGGTGTTAATCAAATTGTCTTAGTAAGCACATATAATCTTTTGAGGTAGCTTGCTGATTAGGTTTCCTGAATTTGGATCCTACGAATTTAATATGTTTGGTCAAGATAGATTAAGTAATTTGTTGGTTTGATAATTCCTTGAAGGGTTCTAAGTAACCCTCTTGTTTTTCAAGGGCCAAGATCCCAAATTATTGTGATGTTTACTTTCCTATTGCTTGTATTGTGATGTGAACTAGGAGGGGTGTTGTGATATGTGGGGGCTATAGGCCTTGTGGCTATGGCAGCGAATGACACCTAGAGAGGCATGATTCATCAGTTTATGCATGTGGGTGTCGGGGAGGACACTAGGGATGAATGAATGGGATGGATGTGATTGTTGGATGCTTGGTAATTTGATTGGTGTCTTATTTTATTTACTTTTCCCCACTGCTCAAGGCAGCTGGTCTTGCATTCCCTTCATCCGAAGGAGGCGAAGACGTGCGGGGTATGCCACTTGCTTTCCATGTTTAGCCTCTCTAGGGAGAATGGGTCTACGATCTTGATATAGGCGACAAAGAATCTACAGGTAGTACATCTACTCACCGTGTTGAGCCCCCTTGCCTTTTGTAGCATAGGATGCTTTTCTAGAATGCTTGGGAATATGTTAAAGTAATTCTGAAATGAATGTATGAATAAATGATGTTAACCCATGGGGTTGTGGTTTGTTGGAACTTAATTATGTTTCTATAAACTTTTGAAGGGACAATGTAGTTTTTGGATGTGATGATTAATGGAATTGAATGTGTTTTGTTCATGGTTAATTAATTTTTAAAGAATTAATTAACCTATAGTGGAATTGATAAAAAGATAATGATGTAATCTAATGAAGCTCTTTAAATGGTTGTGTGCTTATAGGATACATTGTCTTAGAAGTGGCAGCCCGGAGTCTAAGAGACGTTAGCTGCAGTGGTGTCTAGGACTAGGATATGCCCATAGTGTGGTTGTGAGTTATAATATATCCTATACTTTTTTGTTTCTATTGGGTACTCAACCCTGTCTGTAAGGGAAACTGACACCCCTGGGATTTTGAGCCCTGGGGGGTGTTTTCCCCAACATTCCAGTGGGAGGATGAATGGATGACCATCCCCTTTGACCCCACACTCTGCTCTTGGTAGATAATAGTGCCATTTGGTACAACGGTTAGTTTTCCCCATATATTTGTGTAGAGGGATGTAATGGCTTGTGGTTATTCAAACACATATATTCAGGATATAGTATCCTATGGACAACTATACGTGTAACATGTATAGGCTGTGATTGCTTGAGGAACCTTACTTAGTGTATGGGCTGTAATGGCTTGAGTTAATATACCTGACGTATGATACATGTTATGTGAGCTGTGGTGGCTCCCGGAAACTAGCTGGTTACTTTTGTTTGTGAGGATGGTGTGGTTCTTAGCCTAGGTGTCTGTGGGAAATCCTTTGTGGTGCACGTGGTTTAGATTTTGGAGCTTAGCCCAGGTGTATATGGGAAAGCCTTTGGAGAGAAATGCAAATGACGTATGTCATTGGGAAAAAGAGTAAATCCAGTGGGGCAGTAGTAGCGGGGTACCCTTGATATTATATACTATATGGTATATTCTTGTATGCGTTACATGGTGAGAGCAGCCATGGTGAGGTTGGGAACGTAGTATAACTGCTTAGGTAACGAGTTAGTTTCACTTGTTGTTCACTGTGTTATAGCTTGCTTCCTTTACTTTTTCACGAGAGGATTCAGGCAGGATCCTACTGAGTATACTGTTATACTCACCCTATGTAAATATAAAAAATTTATAAGGTCACTTGGAGCAGGTTGGAGATCAACCTTTTTTCTACTAGCTTGGGGTTTCAGTAGCTATTCGGGCTTGTGGTTGTATCTTTTTATACATTCTTTTGGGTACTTGTCATTTTTCCCCTTTTAGTTGCAGTACTTTTGCATGACATTACATATGTGTACATGGGATTTCTTTCATCTTACTGGTTGAGTTGGATTTGGTTGGTGTCTATATAATCTCTCTCTTCCCCATGTGTTCTCTTAGAAGGTAATGACTACCATTTGTGTCTTTATTATACCCTCGGTGCTAGTAGCCAACCCGGGGCCTACTAGAGGCAGGACTCGGGGCTCATTATTTCTATTATCACATTGCCGGCCCAGGAGGGGAAAACTTTGTTGGGAGGGCGTGGTGACATTATTGGGAGACTATATCATTTTTTTATCAGAGTAATACACAAATTTAATTAATAAAAATAACCACACGATATAACATAACTACTAAAATACAAATATCTCATGTTATCCAAAGCAAGAGATACAATGTCAATACACTACAATAAATATATTATGTCAAATTATGTTCCATGTGTCAAAATTAATACCGAAAATAAGAAAAAATAAAACTCCAATGTTGGTGTCGAACAAAATCTAGTTCCCTCATTCATGATCCATCCCAAATTAACCATCTATGATAATGACTTTTCTACAAACCTATCCTATAATCACTAAATATATTTGGGTACTGATCTCACAGGTGAGTAGGGTGTGAGAACAACATAGAAGGCTATCTCCAATGACGTCTAAAACAAATATAATAAAATATTTTATGTATTTGTATAATTAAAAAAGTAAAAAAAATAAATTAGACCAATTACATTTATTCAATTGTCCATTATTTATCCGCATAAACCATTGGGTTCCTAAGGACTACCAAATCTAAATACATGAGATTCTGAACTACATCTCACATTCAATTTAAAATTTATTATCAAAATATGGGATTTGATTCTCCATTTATATTTAATTTATAATATGTATAATTTTATCCATAGTCCAATCCCTGCATTTTGGGTCTAGGTCATGATTCATAGGACCTCATGGTCAAGGGAGGCATCATACCATGTCCCACACAATTTCATCAAATAAATTATCACTATGGGATTTCGATGCAATATACCATACACAACACAAATTTATCATATCTATTTTTACTATGGTCTTTTTTAATGACCCAAAACCAGTTATCTAGAGTCGATGAATGATTTTATTACATTGGCATGATTATAATAAATAAAATCCCAATGGACTAATCAATTTAGTATCCCTGGAAATACTAGATACAAAAATTAGTTTTACATTTAATCCTGAGACAAAAAAATAAATAATATGATTTTAATATACTCATATTCGATAGATAAGCCATGCAGTTCAATCATAATATACTTATCTACATCCCCGGGAGAAATCAAGAATACAAAAATGGTGATATCATACGCACAATAATTATAAACAATATATTGAAATCTATTATAAATACAAAAAAAATTTATGGAATGTTATAAAAACAAAACACCTTCCATTTAAACATAATATAAAACATAATATGGAGAGAAAAAATCAAATAATTATATATAAGAATTCACGTGGATATTGTAATGGTATTTTAATCACATGCAATATCAATAACTAATCTTATAATGAGGGAACATTATAATGTCGAACATCATAACCATATGGTCCATGGATCGTTCAAAGACCATACAAAACCATACCATCAAGGCCTTATTCTGAGACAATAGTTCTCATCATGATACATATCGATGCATCAAGGTGCTATAGTATGCCCCAATCATCACATACTAAGTCTAGTGCATTACTCTTATGAAAGGATAAAAACAAAAATAAATTCATATTAAAACTAGCATATGTAATGTTAATACATTAACCATAAACCTTGAATGGTATAATAATAAAACATCAACAATCAAATATAAAATAAATACTTCAGTAAAATCTGGAGGAATGTATCATAATAAGTCACCCACAATTAAACATAAAATCCAAAAAAAGATGTTGACATAGAAGACAATAATCTCATAAATTCATTAGAACTATTTGGGAGAAATATCCATTTTTTACATTGTAATAATTTATAATCCACAAAATTATTAAGGAGAATATTTTTTTTGAATATAACATTGTAATCTTATAATGAATTATTCAAATCGATAAGGCTTCATAATGGAATTTTTTTTCCCTGTATATGTTAAAAAAAATTATTTCCATAATATGTCGAAAATTTCATAATGTTCATCTTTTGAAAAAAGATAGAAATATTTCTTAAAAATGTATAATAAAATGTAAAACATGGGTAAAAATTAATTTAACAAATATTTTTAAATACATTTTATGAAACATGAAAATGGATTATAAAGATTTCTTATTAGATGGTTACATATAAACAACCTCACATAATAATTAAGTTGTGAAATTACCCATTTCCGTGTACTCTACATTATTAAAGAGTCCATTAACCTCATGTATAATGATTAATATATGTTATTATATTTTGTTAGAACATTACCATATTTTTATATCATAAATTATTCTCTTATATCATTTTGATAATAATATTTCGGTATTACCATTATTTCGGTTATTGAATATATCATTTTCTTATGCATGTCTCGTTGTGTTTCTATTGTTTGTTATCCATTGGAAGTATTTTATTAATTTATGAAATTATATAAATATAATAAAAATTATTTTTACTCATCATATAAACTTTATAGTAAATCTAAAATGGTTAATCACCTAGAATTAATGTCCCCATGTCGGGGAGACGGTAGGCCGCACGTATACATGAGGGACGATATCATTTTCTTGATGGATAAATGGTGTGGAATTAGATGGTATAATAATTAAAATGCATAATTGACATCTTATAATTATTATTTATATCCATTATACATATCATTACACCCATCCAAATAAATTAGTGTTGAATAACAAAGTAGCCCACGACATGGTGTCAGCAAGCCGTATGTACACACACATAGTGATATTATTATTCATAGGATTGATAAATGGAGGAATTATTATTTTACATAATTATTATAAAATCTCATCATGTAGATTATACTTTATTTTTTATATTTTCATGGAAACAACAATGGAAGACAATGTAGAAGTATAAAATAAGTTGAATGAAATTGGTATAACATTTACTTCTTCTTTATGAATTTCCTTTTGATTTTCAGGAAAGGGAACCTTTTGAAAGATTGATGCCCATTGTATAGAATATAGTATTAAGTGAGGGATTATTGGAGGAGAATCGTTCAGGGGTTATCTGATCCAAAGTTCTTTTGGGGTGTGAATAAATGAATAGGTGATGCTCCCTTTTATAATAGATGGGATGAGTACTTTCTGGAAACTTGAAAAATATTAATTTATAAGAAATTTATTTTCGGTTTTAAATAAGTCCAAAGTGAGTTATTTCTAGGGTAAGATGTGGATGGGTATAAATATTAACAACCAATAATTTTTAGACATTTTTATGTGATTAAAGTGACCTGATCTTTTGGGTTTATCACTTAGTTAAATGATAAAAAATAATCTGATTATATATTAAACTAAATTAGAAGGTTAATCTATCAATACAAATAAATTAAATGAAAATAATGTTATGAATTAAAATACAGTATTTTAACAATTAAATAAAATATAAATGTTATTTGAAAAAACACCAATTAAATTTCCAAACTAAATGTTTATGAATCTCTTATAAAAAATATGAATATTTCTTCTAATTCCATATATAAATGTGTCAAATATTTAATTAATAAGGTTCCTCTATTAAAATGATGTAAAACATCATTTTTTGAAAAACACTTCTCTTATTCGAAAAAATAAAATTAATTTTATATCATATCTAATGAACACATGAGATTAATATTAAAATAATATTATATTTATAATGTGGTTAATACTATTCATAACAAAAAAATTTACTGGCTTGTTTTTGTGTGCGAGAACTCAGTGTTGTGTGGAACATAAGCTGTTGTATTATTTAAAAAAAAATATTTTGGAAGGTTGTTATGTTACATTATTCCCCATTAAAATAATTTCATCCTTTAAATTTATTTAATATCTCTTCATTAAAATATTCTAGTATTTCATCATCATAAAATCTATAGGTTCCAATGTCACCTATTCTATTTTATGGTTTCTCCAAAGAACTATTACAAGAAAAGTCGCCTGATTTTTCAACACCTGTTCTCTTGTATAATGAATCTTCATAGATGAGTAAATGTGTTGGTTCTAGAATTTCATTCCATAACATTGATATGTTGAAAAAATCATGAAATTTGGAGAGAATATAAGGCTTTACCAAATTGTAAGACCCAATATAAATTTGATCTAGAATTTCAAAAGGTTTGATGTACCTACAAAATAATTTACCCTTCTTACTGAATCATTTAACACCCTACTAGGGAGATACATTAAAAAAATAGATCTCCCAAAAGAAATTCCAATCCTTACATGAGTTATCAATATAACTCATTTCATACATTGGGTTGTTTTCATAAGGGTCTGAATATAATTTACCTTTTCTTTCATTTCCTTAAAAAATTCTAGTCCTATGAGATTTATTTCAAAACAAATATCCTAAAAAGTCTTTGTATGAAATATCCATCTATATAATGCTTCATATTGTGAAATTTGAAAAATTCAATGACAAATATTTTTATCGTATGATTATAATAAATGTAAATAAAAATCCCATATATCTTGAATGTCATGTGACCAAGTTGTCAACATGTCTTATAATGTCTGAATAGTTCTCTTCGACAGTACATCAGTTTGAGGGTGGTAGGACGTGCTCAAACGAAGCTCTGTATTTGGGGACATATAAATAATTTTCCATAATTGTTATTTAAAATTAGAATAATGAGAAAAAATCACTTTTCCTATACCATCATGTCTTACAACTTCTTTAATATATAGTCATGATAATAATTAAAGGGTTAAATCATTTCTATTATTGAGAAAATGTACTTATTTGGTATGATGATAAAAAATTACCCATATCATGTAATTTATTCTAGGAGTATTTTTTATCCCAATGCTAATTTATATCATAATATTATCTCATTTCAACATAGGTATATGAAGAGGTTTAATTACTCTTCTAAGATGTTGTCTTCCATCCTTCACTTTTTCACAAACCAAACATCTTCACACATAATTGGAATTCTATCTCTGCATGTTATCCTATAAAAAATATTATCTCAACTCAATATACATCTTAGTGATAAAAAGTTTTATAGTGAAATTAGATCTATGATCATCATCCAATAATTCTATTTTTAGTACAGTTATAGCAGGAAAACAATGCATCTTCCCAAATTTAAAAATAATACCTTCAAATATTATGTCAATCAGTATCCCATCATTTAAACTGTTAATTTTCATATGAAACTCATTATAATTAGACAAAGAAATTTTATTCATTTCTTATAAATATGGATTGGAAACCAGTTGAAAATGTAGTGGTGTTTCACCTACCAGGATAATACCCACATCCATCTTTATTAGATCTGTGTACATATGATCCTTTTCGTGTCTCATTGTGTTCCATTCTCCATGTTACCTCCTGCATAAATCATGTCCCACCTATTTATCCTTCCATGGGTGGTAGTTTATGAACAAATCATAATCCTTGAGTAGGTTAGGACATCTGGTTTTTCACATGATGAATTATTTCTATGAAAAAAATATATTTTCAACTCTTGTGATCAGTATATATCTCACATATTTCACCATAGAGATAATGTCTCTATATCTATAGAGAAAATATTACTACTTCTAACTCAAGATCATGAGTTTGGTAGTTTTTATCATTAATTTTTATCCACCATGACAAATATGAAATAACACTATAATTTTTCATTAGAAAACAACTAAGTCAATATCTTGATTCATGACTATAAATAACAAAACCATCATTTCCATATAGTAATATGAAAATAAAATATTGGAAAAAATTTATATTCAATCCCTAAAATAAATATTTACTCACTTTTTTCCAAAATAATTACACCCCTTTACGTGTGATTTTTGTTAATGGGATCCGATCATGAAAATTTCTAGATGAAATTAAAATAGTAACCTGTTAAACCAATAAAACATTGTACCTTGGTTATACTCATCAGTGTTATCCATTCTTGGATTTCCTTCATCTATTAGGGATAAACATAGATTCCCTCATTTGAGAAAATATTTCCAAAAAAAGAAATTTCCTAAAGATAGAATTTGCACATTCTTTACATCCTATTTAGTTAATTTCTTCTAGGAGACTTCAGAACCATCTTCATGTGGTTCACATAGTCTTCATAGATTTTGGAGTATATAGAGATATCATTAATACATACGTTGTGAAAATCATCAACATTTTCCATTAACATTGTGTTCAATAGATCCATGAATAAAAAGGGTTTATTTTCCAATCTTAATGGTATTACCATAAATTTCTATTGACCATACCTCATTCTGAATGCTACCATTGGAATATATTCATTTTAAACATAGAATTTATGATATATAGAATGAAGTTAATTCATAAAAAAATATTGATATCCATGAAGATGGTCTGAAAAATAATCATTCTAAGGTAGAGGATAATTTTTAATTATTTTATTATCATTTATTTCACAACAGTCATTGGAAAACCTCATTGATCCATCATTATAGTTAAAAAAATGATTTGGGGATCTCCATAGAGAAACACATGGGTAGATAAACCCCTTCTTACTCAACTCCTATAGTTGTTTATTATAGTTTTCTAATTCCAATGATTCCATTATGCATGGAGTTTTTGATATTATCATTGAATTATTGATTGAATCAATAATAAACTCAATATCCTACTCTAGAGTATGTCTATGTAAATCCTTATGAAATAAATCAATATATTCTCATACAATAGGTACACCCTCAATTTTAATATTTCATTCTCCATATAAAGATGTTACTTCTTCTTCATCACATTGAATATCATTTAGTAAATATACTATGATGGTTTCTGTTAAGTATCGATGGATGAATTTTCTCCTCTAATGATAATGGATTCTACATTATCCCCACAAATCACAAAATCCATATTCATGAAATAAAATTTCACATTATATTTTAATTTCCAGTCTCTACTATAGATTATATCAATGTAGACCATTTGCATGATTATAATGCCAGTAGATAAAGCACATTTATAATCAATAATGGTAACATACTGACACATATTTGTTGTAATGAGATATCACATAGGGGTTTTGAATGAAAACTACCTTGTTAATGCTAATTGAAAATATTAAATTTTCAAAGTAAACTAGCATTATATAAATGAATTATAGGATCCAGAATAAAAAAAAATATTTGTCTATATTTTATCAAATGATTAAAAATGGCTACATGGTTTAAATATTTGATAAATGGTTATAAAATTAGAAACATGGTGAACAATGATTTTATTGTTTGGGAATAGTAAAAAACACCTAATTGATATTTTAATGATAAAAATAACATATTATTCCATGGATAACTATATGAAACATTTAGAATATGATATTAAAAAGACAATGTAATATAATTATATTTTATGTTGTTGAAATATTATGTTATGATCAAATTTAAACATACATTAATAAATATACAATTAAATGTATTATTAAATTAAAATGAAATAATAAAAATATTATTTTTTATTATCAAAACATAACATAGTTTAGTTTGACACTCAACTTGTACCTTCTTCTGGATTAGGATAACCTCACATATACCCTTTTTGGGTTTGTATAACCTATGGTATAACCAGTTTTGGGTATTGTAAAACCTCATATGTGGAATATTCTTGGATTCTTTGTAACCTCCCATGTACTATTTGATATCATAAAACATTCATCATTATGCATAGTATTAGAGGGATATGACAGACCAAACAATCCCATAATCACAAGTCATTCATAAGTATGCCATATGATCATGGAAAGAGTTATCATTTCTTCATAACTGGATCCATGTAAATAAGAAAACATATAATAAATAATTCATCCCCATAATAATTAACCATATAGAGAAATAATAAATATGGTAACATGAAATTGTATCCCGAATAATTAACAAGAAACATCAAATGATTCTTTTAGAGAATAAGATAACATTAAATGTTTACATTAATGTTTTTGAGGCCAATACCCTTTCCATTCTGAAAAAAATTATTTAAAATATATACGATTTCAAAATTTTATGAAATAATAAATGTTTTAAAAGTACCACAGAGATATGAAAATTATGCTTCCAATTAAAGGGATTCCATGATGTTAGGAAATTAAAATCATTACGTGTTTGTTAAAAAAACTAATTTTAAATTTTCAATAAAAAATCAAAAGTAACTCATTCAAAAAAATAAAAGAATATTAGTTTAAAAAAAATGGTAAAATGTAAAACATAGGAAATCATTGATTTATACAGTTAGTAGTGAAGAGTAAAAATATTCATGAAAAAATGCATATAAAATATTGATGTAGAATAATGTTATTTCTAACTAATGTGATAATTATAGTTAGATTTTCATAAAAACATTATTCTAGTGTCCATTTTACATAATGAGAGGAAAATTAAGGGGATAATGTTATCACTAGAAACAAATAGAGGAAAATAAAATTCATTATTTTTTAAAAGGCATATCATATAATTTCATCATCAGAAATCAATGTATAAAAGTAATAGTAAAAAATGAGGTTGTAATGTAATACCATTACAAAATTAGTAACACCTTAATATAAGACCCATGAACTGAATAAATTAATATGAAATTATAAATTTCATTAAAATAAGTATATTAATATAACAACACATTAAATGGTCTGTAGATACACGTCATAAAATACAATCAGTGTAAAAATTAATTTATGTCCCAATGAAAATACTTTGCAACAATATATCCTTACCAATTTGTTAACTTTTTAATCAAAACCCATTGGATGAATTAATTTTAATTATATCATTACATATCATAAATAAATATGGGTACATGATATAAGATATAAAATTGGAAATATCTTCATCTCATAATATATATAGGTGAATTAAATCAATCACGTCCCAATGAAAAAATATTTTGACAGTGATGGCTTATCTTATATCCATTATGATTTGTAATCACTATAATATAGTTTATAAAAAATTAATATTTTTATAATTATATTTCATAATAGAAATGATACATATAATAAAATAAATGATACACTTATACCATTTCAATACTGTTTCGTTAATAATTCTATTTCAGTGCCCTCATTTTCGGTGATAATTGCCTTGTTTTCCATGTATGTTTCAGTTAGGAATATTACTTACAATCACATTGATCAGGCTATTATCGTCTTCATAATCATAAAAATGTAATAATAATAATATTTAATCATTATATAAACATTTATTACCATTCATTTGAAGTGATGATGTATGATTAATTACATCACATTTTGTAGATGGTAGTCCATATGTACAAATGAGGGATGTTTTTCAATATTTTGATGGATTGATTGAATAAATATTAAATTATAATTCACATTTTCAGAATAATTATTATATCATAAATAACATATATATAAATTAAATTTAATATAATAACCATATATGTATTATGTAATTTGAGAATTAATCATATTTTTATGTGGATATGGTAGTCCTCATGTACGGATGAGTGAAATATCTTGGTTATGTATTATACCTCTTCTTTGACAGACCACCATGGTCTTACAACTTAAGAATTAGAAGATTGGACTTATGAGTAGAAATGATGATCCAGGATAAAGGGAAAAGATATATTAATTTTTAGAGGGTATTTTATTATATATAAAAATATTATTTTATTAATAAGGGAGGAGAATATTTACCATTTAATAATCGTCTGTAGTGACCCATATTGAATCACAAAAAATATATCAATAATTTAAGGTCACATTGATTAAAAAGTGGTAAAATGTTAATTAATGTGAAGATAAAGTAGTATATGGTTGATAAATCTTCCAAAAATAATTATTTTACATTATTATGTTTCATTACAACCCTTAACTCTTAGTTTGACCTTCCATATAAAAACATATACAAATGATCCATGGTATCCGAATTCTTATCATTTTATTATTCATTACGACTAAAAAAGATGTTTATATTAAAAAATTAAATTAATAATGACGATTAATAATATTAAATACATTTTACATGATTAAATATCTAGAATTTTCAGAATTTAATTTGAAATAAGTTTGTGAAACGTAAGGAATCCATATTTATAGAGAAATGAATTTTAACCATAAAACTGAATTTACATCCATTCATTTCCATTTTAAAATTATCAAATAAATATAAAAATATTTTTCTTAATATATAATCTGTATATTTAAATAATAAATTTAATAAATATATTTTAATTTTATTTATTAAGATAAAAACACATTGTGTGCATAAAATTATATTTGCGAATAATGTGTTTTAAGGCTGAAAATAAAGGTATAAAAAATAAAGTATTATAATGATTCTAATTAAATTAAATTAATTATTTTTGTAAAAAATATTCTTATGAAGCATTAAAATATAAATTTTAAAATAACGAGGCATTAAGATAATTTATTTTTTGAAATGAATTGATAGTTTCCAAACAATTCGTATATCAATTATTAAAATAGAAAAATATTTTATAAAAATATAAAAAAAATTCTCCGAAAAATAATATTGGAGTGATGACTAAAAATGATATTCATTGTCTCATATAATATTAAAAAAATAGAATTATTTATATTTTTCATGTAAAACTTTTAATAAAAACTATTTTTGAAGAATCATATATTTGAAGCATAATGTGTATTTATTTAACATTTGGTACTTATATATTTCCAATTACTAAATATATCATCATTATTTAAAAATATTATACATATTTTTTCATATTGTAGTTATTATTAATCATATATTATTATTTAATGACTAGGATATAATGTATTACAATATCAAAGTTCATTTAGACATGCGGTTTCATGTAATGAAATCAATAAAATACCACATGTATATTTCAAATTATATATATACAAAATCATGGTGTCCTACTAATATAAAAAAACATGTTTCTTCAAAACCATTGATTAGGAGTGGATAACAATTAAAGAAATAATATGATCATCAACCCAAACTAGAAATTTTTTCTCTTCACTGGGATGCATAATCTGAAACGTGGAACTGTGTTCGGAATCACACGGACAGCCTGAGATCCAAGATGAGGGCATCCTCTCCATTCCCTAGATCTTATGAATGCGATTTTATTATTTTTTTCCAATGAAACACATGTTGAGGTGGATCTTACCCTTAAAAATTTGTATAGGATAGTCTATGTCATGGAGAAGATATTTTTCATGAAAAGAGGAAGATGTCCCCCATCCTATAAATCGATCACAATCCTCATACTTTTTCTATGAGGAATTTAATATCATTTTTAGTAATAATATTATTATAATTTTAAAAAGATAAAATACTTTTTATTTTTATAATTTAAAAATAATTAATAATTAATAATTACTAAAATATTTTGACTATTAATGAATTAAAATATAATACAAAATTGGTAATTATATATTTAGAATATAATTATCAATAACTAATAATATAGTTATTAATAAAATTTAAATTTAATTTTCAATAATCATAGTCACTAAGATATCAAAATTTGAGCTGGAATTGGGGCCATGAGTTGGATCAAAAACATTCTTCATAGTATTTTTAAGGGATTATTATCTAGACCAATTTTCATCGTCAAATAAATAATCATGATCTCATGTGAACTATGAAATTACTAAACGATGTAGAATAAGGAAAAACCTAACACATACTGGTTAAAATGATAATAGAAAAATATATGTTTTTTAGTTTTAATAACCTCAAAAGTACCATAATTCTAGTTTATTAGTATTGACATATAATTTCTCCGTAATACATAATGTTTCGTTTCATATATTCTAATATATAAACTTTTATGGTGATTAATCATGGATATATAATTGATTCCATTTTCAAACAATTTATATCATTATTAATATTAAATTTTATGTCTCTCTATGTTATAAATTATTGTCATATTGCATTATTTGATAATTCATGATCATTTTGTCATATTTGATACCCCTAGAATGTCTCAATTTCTAATCCTTACTGCTCTTTTATCAAACATAAATAAAAAAAAGAATAAACCAAAAATTTATCCGATATATGGCACACATATTTTTTCTTATTATCATGTTTAATATATATATTAACTTAATTGCTTACAACCAAATCCACCACATAAACCCCCTTTTGTCCTCGAGTTTATCGCTTAGAATAAATTTATGCAACCAATACTGAAAATAGGTTGTTTATCATAACATATAGTCTACTAATAATGTAATGACTAATAAGTACTACAATTATCAATACTAAAATATAATGATGATTGAGTGTACATTTTATCACATAAAAAAGATAGGATTTTAAAAAGGATATTTTTTACAGTGCAATACATAGAACCCATAAAATCCTTTTTAGCTACTAGAATTTTCTATATTATAAATTCAAAACAACAACATCTTATTTGAAAAAAAATTATTTTTTCCAACCTTAATATTTTTATAAAAAAAAATTATGATATCTCCATTTCAATTAAAATAGATTTTAAATTTTTCATTTCAATATTATATATTTACTAACATTTGTAATTCACTTAAAAAAATGTTAGACACAACAAAAAATATTTTATGATACCTTCTCCATGGATCAAATCATCCCTATAAAAAATTAGTGTCTTCATGTAATAAAATGATGATAACATTACTAATAATATATAGTAAAAAAAATTATTATTTAAATTTTATACAATAGTTTGTTATATCTTAGAAATTAAAAGTATATTTTTTTATAATATAGGATATCTAATTGAGAGGATAAAATAAATATTACAATTTAATATATAATAACCACTATAAATACAAATTATAGTATTAACATACACCTTCATAAATTCTATGCATATAAAAAATATGATTAATGAGATGTCTGTGTGATAAATAACCATTCATATATAAATAATTGGGTTGGTTATGAATTTTTTAGAAACATTTATAAAATAAATAGTATATTTATTTCATTAAAGTCACATTGAATCATTATTATCAAAAAAATACATTGATTTAATGTGTTACTTATTTATTTAGGTGATAGGTTAGTTGTAGTAACTTTCATCAATTATGAAAAAAAGAAAATTTTACACGTTTTTTATTGTCAGACAGATATCTATAAAACTATAATCACTTTCTATAGAAAAATTCCACCTTTTATCACAATAGATAAATCAAATTTTAGTTTAGTGTATAATATTTCTCCAACATTTTAAGAATGAATCAACAATAACTATTCTTTAGTTTCATGATAAATTTATATTTATTAATTATTGTTCTAACTGTGACATCTGTTTTGAAGGAAAATATCATTTTTATATCGATGACATGTGATTTTTGTCAGTATAGACACACCATGTTTTTAAATGAAGTATTTTTAATAGGTCATAAATGAAACATTAATATATTACCATAAAAATATAATATTGTTTTCTTAATTTTGAGAATGTGACAGATAATTATGAAATAATATGCTGCTTTTACATTTAAAAAAATACACTTCTTATTATAATTTTCACATGTCATGTTATAATGAAATGTTTTAAATTTCAACATTTCCAAAATCAATAAATGTGTTTTTCTAAATAGGATCATGAATATTGAATCATTCATCATTATTTTTCTCAATGTGATGCACATTTTGAAAAAAATTAAATCTGAAGAAGGAATCATTGATATTATTTTATTCTGACTACACCACTCATCAAAATGATTTTCTATTTTTCTATAAAGGTCACAAATGAGCCCCAATATATAATCATAGGATTTCATGATTTTATGATATTTGTTTCTCATTTTTGAATATCTAACACATGTTTAGAACTAAAATAACATTTTTAATTTCAATAATAATCTCTACATTATTCCATCTACACCAAAAATTGAGTTGATGTGTGGAACATTCATATAGTTTTTAAATGAATAATTTAAATTTTTTTCTAAATAACCACGAAAATTCAATTGTGTTATATTAGTTTTGAACATTTAAAATAATTTTGGAATAAAACAAATGTCAAATTGAATGCATTCACTAGACACACAACTTGTCAAATTGAAACATATATTGTTTTCATTTATTTCATTATAATACAAACATTTTCATTTTTTTAGAATGAGATGTACAATTTGAATTTCATTAATGCATAAAATTTAATAAATCCCTTTAGATCAATAGAAATTTATCATTCATTAAAATGACATAATTTTTTTACTGTCATCAAAAATGTTTATTTGATCATTATCATATATAGTGATGACAATTTAAAATTTTTTACTATGATTTGATTATGTGATACAACATTAGAACTAAAATATAATTTTTATGTTTTCAATACTATTTTAGTCATCAGAAAAAATACATACATATAAAATAAATATTGTATGTCATGAAAGGTCACAAATGAATTATCAATCATTTTACTAAATTATATAAGTACAAAAAATAATTTCTCATATTACTTTTTTATTTTATTTTAATGAGAGTAATAATGTATCTCAATATAAAGTGATATGCTAAATGAAAATTTTATGTTAGTTATATTAACTCCCATCATAAATAGGTTTTCAAAATTTCTTAAAATATAACTCACATTTAAATATATCTGATAGAAAAAGCTGCTATATTTCACATTCATTCTAAAAACCCGATATTTTATATAATCATTAATGTGAGATATTTATGAAATGATGTTACATTTTAAGAATCTTCATTTTTAAAATAGTTTTAAAAATAAAAATCTTGAAACATATACATTAATAAATAACATATTTTAAATTATAATATACATAAACATATATTATTAATATAAATATCAAAACATCTATTTGAAAGAAGTAAAAAATTATAGTAAAATTCTTTATAACTCGTATGTATATCATATTGGATATAACTAAAAAAACATGAAACTTTTAAAGGTGAAAATATAAAGAATCATAAAAAACATTTAAAAATTGAACCAACATTTTAATAAAAATTTATATTAATTCATCTATACTCCTACAAGTTTATTTAGGTCATTTAGACTATATAATTCAGAATATTCAATTAACAAAAAAAAATAAATAAATTATTTATGATTAAATAACTATGTAGTGATATGTAAATTATAGTGAACAATTAATATAAAAATTAACTTAACAATATGATAATATTATTATAGATAAAATAATTTCATCTATTAATCTCAATATACAATACCAACATTCAATATTTCTTATTCGAAATTACACCATATCTCCAAATTATGTTTCAAATTGATGATAAAAATATATATTCTTACCATGAGTCTAATTATAAAATAACCCACATTTTTAAAACATATGTTGTTTTCAATTTCATTCATTTTGATAACTCATTGTAGGTCTTAAATGTCCTTTTTGAAAACGATAATTTTGATGAAATATGAAAAGGATTTCATGACTTGTTATCAATAAAATAATATAATTACAACTCCAATATATTTTTAATGTTTTATTGTCTTTCAATATGAACGGAAAATAGTTTTTATGTATTTTTTTATGTACTAAAACAGATAGAATATAATGGTTACAGATATACAAAAAAGTCCATTGGGAGTGGTAGATACTTAATACATGAAGGAATTAGTATACTATATTGAAATACTTTTTGATACTTCTAATATTAATGAATCATATAACCCATAATTTAATAATTTTGAAATATTATTAGAATATATTACATCATAAATAGTTCACCTATAGTCCTTAAAACTATATAAACCAATTGTTGGTCCTTAAATCTATACGTAAAAGTCATTCCATATTTAATAAAATGTATTTTTAGATACCTATTTCAATAAAGAAATAGCAGGATTTGTTTTGTATCAATTTTATGAAATTGAAATAAATAAGACTATTTCAAAAACATATAAAATAATTGCATCATCCTACTAGAAAACGTAACTACAATTAAATTCCCCAGGTTTATTTTTAATTTTCTAACAGTTAATCATGGGCGCAAACCTTAACATGCATCAGTAACGGATAATATCATTCTATCAAAATTATATGAACCAATAACATAAAAAATCATTCATATATATGAATAGAAGAATTTAAATGGATAAAAAATTTGGGTAGTATTCTCTATGACATTTATTTCGTTAATATTATGTAATCGTGAAACACACACTCCCAAAAATATAAGAAAGTGTTAAAATAAATTTGAAAAAAATATTAACGAATTTATACAATATACACATACCTTAGTTGTATATTTGTCTAATAATTAGGATTTAAAAAGTGATAATTTTATAACACTATGTGTAACTATATCCACCAGATCTATAATGAATGATACTCTAATATATGAATCTATAATATCATGTACCATCACTAATAGCTGATCAGAGTTTGTATGCTAATGATGTATGATATACACAATATATTATATAATCATAGATGGTACAATATGATAGTATTTATTCTAAATATTTGAATTGTAATAGATAATCAACTATAGTGGAGTTGTATTACTGAGATATTCTAGATGGAACACCCTTTGAATGCTGACAATAATTAATTACACAAACTATTAAATCATTTCCTCCATCAATTCACTCAACTCTTTAACTTGTTCTTTTAAAGAATCAAATTTTATCTTGTATACTTACTCCCTCGAAGAAGTACTTTGACAAATAAAAACTTTTCTGAATGATACAACCACCATATATCCTCTTATGAAAATAGATTAGCCATCCATCCCCATCATAATTATTAAAATATCCATCTTACCTTCCGATATAATTATCTCAACTGTTCTCTAACCCTAAATTAAATCTTTTATATAATTAATATTTATAATCTATATTAGTAACATAATATTTAAATTATTTGGGAAAAAACATTACTTTGTAATTAAAATGTTATCAACAACCAACATTGACTTTTTAGTATGATATTCCCCATTTTTGATTAATAGTAAACTATCAATTTTTCATGGAATTTTGGGGGGGCGGGCGAAATATCAATGGATCCTATTGACTCATATCATCCAAAAAACTAAAAAATAATTTTCCATTAAGATAATTTATACCCTACAGATGTTATAGAAGTAAGGTTTATCTTCTTCCACTATTTATCTTGATGATATTTTCCCAATGCATGTTATTTAATAAAAATTTATTCATTGATAATTTTAAAATAATTAATAAAATAATAATTTATATATTTAACATTATACAAACCAAAAATAATTCATGATATATACTTTTGGAAAATTTCCTAAATGAGATTTAATTATAAAATTCATAAATTTAGAGTGGACTTTCAATGTTTCTATCCCTATAAAGAAAATATTTTGTTACAGTTATTTGAAAATCCTCAATATATTGTTTTGTACACCAGGATTATCACTGCCCGAGTTATTTTATATTAATAAAATAAATTATTGTAATAACCCAAGTAAATAATGATTAAAAAAATTTCATGTTTAATAATATTTTTGAATTAAATAAAGTGGAACCTATGTTTGATGTCGTACCCGATACAGAAAAATGGGTTTCATTGAAATCATATGTTGCAGACAATGCTGATTCATACTAATAATAATATAATATTATATTATTCTAAATAGTAGATAACGCCTAGCTGTTGTATTGGCAGGAATGAACAAAACTGACTATAATATGATTTCACATGTTTGTTAAATACTTTTACATTCATCCAATAAATTTTAGAGGATTAAAATGTGAATGAATCCCATTTTAATCATAAATACTCTAATATTCATTTAAAGGTAGATTTAACGCCTTTTAATGGAGAATGGTTTTTAAATCTAGTTTTTTTCAGTATTATATGTTCTATTTGAAAAAAATAAAATTCTTCTTTATAATCAAATCATCAAAATGTACATTGGGTAAATTTTTGGTATTTTTATGATAAAATTCATTTTTTAATGAATAATGAAATTACTATATTTTAATTCAAAAGTGACTTTTAATATAATTTATTTATATGGATACAATTTCTATTTATTTTTTTAAAGTGTAATTAGATTATATTATTTCCATTTAAGACAATATTTGTCATTGGAAGTAATTTCATATAGAAACTGTATATAAACAAGTGTCAATATTTTGATAGTTATTATTTCATAAAAACACGCTTTTTGTTTTGACAATGTTAATTAATTTTAAACTAATTAATTAAAATTATATGTTTTGATTTTTTTTAAATAGACAAAATTTTTGAATTCGGAATATCAAATAAATATTAGGCTGAATTTTTTTATTTTTTTTTAAAACAACATTTTTTTATAAATAGTGATGACACTGAGTAGAAGATAAAAGACCGACATTTTCATTTAAATGAAATTTTACAACTTCTTGGAATTGAATCTATAAAATAAAACATACATGGTTGTTATTATTAAGTAAACTATGGTTCGATAAAATGAAAATAATGAATGGTAAATAGTAACTGTTGACTTTTATTTATCGTAGGTAAAGGAAAATATGGAAATTCAAGGTCAAAAAAAATATAATAATATAAAATTACCTTAATACATGTCATAACCTTATTTGATGAGTAATGGATGACCAATTAAATCCTTGGATGATACTTTTTTCCGTTGAAAGCCAGTTGGGTAAGATAATGATATTAATTAAATTTTATTTTATGTAAAAATAAAAATATAATAAAAATATATTGTTATGATAAAACAATTTTAATGTTGGTTTATATAATTAATATTTTTGACCATAAATATTAAATAGAATGAAATAAAGATTTTCAAAATCATGGTATTTTTTTATAATTTTTAGGCAACAAGAAAATAATATTAATTATGACACAATAATGATGCAGTGTTTACCTCATTAATGAATGATTTAAATAAATAAGATTATAACGATTCAATAAAATATCCAAAAACTGTCCAATTCGTATTGGATGGTTTTATTTTGAACATGAATAATCTTATCTTTGACTTTTATGAGTTTTGGATCTTTAGAAACTGAAAATCATTATATAATAAAATAACATTTTCAAACATTCAAAAAGATCCCCCCTCCCCCTTATAAAAATAACTCACATCTTACACATTCCTCACACCTCTAAAGATCCATGTCTTTCCCATCATCTACCTAATTAAGCTTCATAAATCCATATATTCCCCCTAGAAGCCTTACCTTAAGCATAGGGAACTTCAAGAAATACTTTTGGTTCAATCCATAGGGAGTTACCCGATTTAAAGGTAACGACTTCAGTTAAGTTCTATTATATTATTTTATATCTCCAACCCCTTAAAATATTTTTATTACTTTATTTTCAAACAAATCTATTATCCTAAATATACTAGGTTGTTTTTATGATAAGGATTCAAACTAAACCTACAAAAACCTTCATTTAATGGGTAAAAACGTATTGATTATGTGGACGATGAATTACTGCCTCATGAAACGATGATTGTTTAAATATCTACAAAAACATCTCATGGTGGCCATTATTATGGAACTGTATTTATATAAGATATATATTATGTTTATGTGTTCTTTATGATTCTGTATTTTTCATTTATAACAGACATTTACTGTTTCCATAATGGGTAAATATGATAATTTCATTTCTGGAAGTGCAGACTACTCCCCCTCAAAGTGATATGACTCATTCATGTCATACGTGGTATTTATAAAGGATAGAGTCAATGATATTATATGTTATATTATTATAGAATTATAATATACTTTTTTATCATTATGTTTTCATTTCATTAATGTATGAAATAGAAATGAAACTAGCGTTCATGTGTATGTATGACTTACCGTCTCCATCAGTGCATTTCATTTCATATCTCCAAATGTCATGTACTATTATAAATAAATAAATATACTGGATATATATGATATATATTTTATCTAAATTCTGA
Source organism: Viscum album (assembly GCA_963277665.1). Taxonomy (NCBI): domain Eukaryota; kingdom Viridiplantae; phylum Streptophyta; class Magnoliopsida; order Santalales; family Viscaceae; genus Viscum; species Viscum album. The sequence continues at coordinate 1,559,767,166 of OY728151.1, read as the reverse complement.
ATATCAATTTAGAGATAATTAAATTTTTACCACATGAACAAATTGTAATTATAAGTTCATTTTTAACTCTTTTTCTAAACATCGACAAAATGCCCGATATGATCTCAAATAATTAAATAATTGCTATAGTACGGTAATAAGTTATATAAAAGTAAATGTGACCATGAAAAAGGTTCTTAATCATGTATAAATTAACTTAATTTTATTATTCTGGAAATTAATGAATGAACGGGTCATGTCAGACACGAGCTGAGGGACATCGTGTCAATATCCATTCATTGAAACATGTTTTGATTTATTCACAACATTATTTTATACGGTGTATAATCCCATTTTAATTATCATATCATTCAATGGGAATATTTTTTTAGACGTTGTGTTTTACAAAACGACAAAAGGAATGTTTGTAATTTCTGCGACGATAATGACCTCTCCACCATTGTAATCGTTATTTGGATTCCTCAATAAACCATAATGTTTTTAATGGAAAAGAAATGCCTTATTCTATTTTTCAGTGTATTGGTATTGAAAAAGTTTTTTTGAAAGATATTGATTATTTCAACATATTTAAATGATTTCTTATTATTGAAAATTAATTATTATTAGTGAAATGTTTATATTTGAAATATTTTTATATTTTATGAATTTATAATACTACTTGGAGATTTGACGGGTGGTTACATGATAAACCAAATGATGAGTGGTGACATGATAAACAAGGACAGGTGGTTATGCTATAACGTCCAATGCATTGGGTATTAAATTTTTCCATATGTCTATTCCATTTACTAATATGTGTGTCAGTCAAACATATGGTTATTCTATTTAAGTCTGTTTATGTCCCAAAATACCTATATATGTTCTGTATTCTTTATATGTGTTTTATGGTAACATTTTGGTTACAAAATGGTGTGAAATGATATTTTATATATTGAAAAGTATTTACTACATCCAAAAGGTGAAAAGTATTACTCATGATATGGTATTCATGGTGTACTTGTGGTTTTGAAAACAAACAGTTTTCTTTCATTGTGTATCCCATACTAATATTTTTATGTCGATCCCATGTTTTTGAAATGTTTTTCACAGTACATAAAGTAGAATAGGGTGAAGGATGGGATCATGGAAAAGACATGTTGTCTAAAACATGGGACTAAACATGACTATTTTTTTCAAAGATTATATATTTTATGAAAAAATGGATACTGAGTAGAAGTGTCTACATGTAATATTCTAGTTGTAATGTATATGTTATGACTTAATTCTATAAAGCTCAAAACCAGAAAATATTCTCAATGTGAATTATTAACTTAATTCAAGATTATTTAATGATTAAGGCTAGGTCCTTATAGTTGGTATCAAAGTATGGTTTAGACAACTTAAGGTGTTAGAATGTTGTTAATTTAATGTCCAGAAATCAATTTATGGTAATATTAAAATGGCATATCATTAATATATTTCCATGTTGCTTCTCCTATGATATTTCTGTGTTCAGAATGGTTTTCAGCAATGGAATCATGGGAGCTATAATGGGAAGGCATACAGAGGTATACAACCTTCCAAATCAGCAGCCTGAGATGGTAAGAATCTGAACTGAACATTTTTATTTAGTGATGGCACAATTGACTCAGGCTATAAATGGTGGTGGTATCCATGCATGCGATCATCCATATCAACCACATAGCAACATGTCAGTAGTGGAGAATTTGATGAGGAAATTCCCCACATCATTTAGTGGATCATCTAACCTTGTGCTAGTTTAAGGTTGTATTAATTCACTGGAGAATATTTTTTGATGTCGTGGGGTGTTCAGAACATCAAAAGGTTTGTCACGCAGTTTACTATTTTGAAGGAGAAGCTGATTACTGATTGTCGATGGTGAAAAATATCAGGGATAGTGATTAGATTGATGCTCTTGATTGGGATGAATTCAAATGATTATTTCATGATAAATATTTTCCTATGGTGGTTCGACTTAGGATGGAAAAATATTCGTTTAATTGAGGAAGGAGGATGACTCAGTGGCTACTTGTGAATAAAAGTTCACTGGACTGGAATGGTATTCTCCAAATTTCGTCTGTGATATTGATAGAAATATAAATCTATTTTACTTCATACTAAATCCGTGGTTTGGAAGAGAATTATCCTCTCGTGAATTCAAAACCTATGAAAAAATTTTCAGTTATGCAAAGAAGGTTGAAATTGAGTTCTCTAATGATCAGGTGTTCCAAGAGAGAAAAAAATGTCAAGTTGGTAGGAAAAGTGAAATAATTCATCAATGAATCATAGAGGTACGAAAATTAAATATCCATCTTGTGAGAAGTGTTGTAAAAAGAATCATATAGATTGTTTATCAACTTCTTGAAAGTGCTTCTAGTATTGTAATTCTTGTCATATTGCTCATAACTATAATGAACATGATCAAATAGGCAATGAAAATCGAACAGTAATATGTTTTATGTGAAATGAAATGGGTCATTATGAAAATTATTGTCCAATGAGGAACTCAACTGAGGAAAATCTATGAGACGAAAAGCAGAAAGGGGTGGTGAAATCATTTGAAACTACTTCAGTAGATGTTGGGCCATTGAATGAAGTAGTATTAGGTAAACTGTATGTTTTTTCAGATTATGCCAATGTGTTAATTGATTCCGGGTCAAAAGATTATTTCATTTCTGAGAAGTTTTCTAATAAATAGGGAATTCCATCTCAAGATATGAATCCTGATCTTATGGTAAAAACACTAGGTGAAATGTTGATACAAAAAGAAATTATAAGAACCTTCATGTACTTGTGTAAGAAAAGAATATACCTGCAAACCTTTTAATTTTTATTCTAGTAGTATTTGATGTTATTTGGGGTATGGATTGACATTATATTTATCATGATAAGATTGAATGCAGAGCTAAAGTGGTTTATTTTCAGAAATAACTTCTGTTTGTGTACAAGAACGAAACCTCAATTTTGATAACACATCAGGAAGCTGAGAAACAAGTAAAATATGTAAATGATTGTTACCTTGCACATATTGTTGAAAACAATGGAACTATTCAGAATAATGACATGCAAATGGTAAATGAGTACCTTGAATTTTTTCCTTATGAGTTTCATCATATTATACCTGATCAAAAAGTTGAATTTATTATTGAATTAGTTCATGATGGTAATCCAATTTAAAAAACCCCCTTATATAATGGATCAAATTGAACTTTTAGTATAAATGAAGAAATTACAGGAGTTATTAGATAATGGTTTCATTAGACCTAGATCATCACCATGGGGTACTCATGTCGTGTTTGTTAAAAAGAATGATGGTTCAATGAGACTGTGCATTGATTATAGATCATTGAATAAAATAACTATTAAGAACAATTATCCATTGACTCATATTGATGATTTTTTTGATTAGCTCTATGAATATTGACATGAGGTCGTGGTACCATTAGATGAAAGTAAAGGAAGAAGACATTATGAAGACTGTGTTTTGTACCAGATATGGACATTATGATTTTGTAGTTATGACTTCTGGGATAACGGATGCACCTATTGTATTAATGGATATTATGAATATAATTTTCCATGAGTTCATGGATATGTTTATGGTTTTTTTTACAGATGATATTTTGGTTTATTCAAAATCTAAAGAGAAACATGAAATTCATTTAAGGTTTTTCTTGAAAACCTAAAAAGAAAACAAACTATTTGGAAAATTATGCATGTGTGAATTTTGGTTACAAGAAACTTCTTTCCTTTTTCACATTGTTTCCAAAAAATGGCTTAAATTTTTATCATGCTAAAATAGTAGTTGTTGAAGAATGGACAAGACCCAAAATTATAACAGAGATACAATGTCTTCATTGTTTAGAAAGTTATTAGCAGAGGTTTGTTGAAATTTTTTCATGGTCATCTAGTACATTGACTATGTTAACACGAATAGTTTTTAAGTTTAATTGGAAAAAATAATGGGATGATTATTTTTAAGAATTGAAAAGAAGATTAGTGAATGCTCCTATTTTGGAATTTCCTTCTACAGATGGTGAATTTGTTATCAACAATGATGCATCAATTAAATGACTTGGTAGTGTCCTTAAGTACTGTGATTAGAAAATTTCTTATGCTTCATGTTAGTAAAAGACTCAGGATTTAAATTACAGTACACATGATTTGGAATTAGCTGTTGTTGTTTTTGCTTTAAAAAATTTGAGGAGTCATCTGTATAGATTGAAATGTTAAATATATTCTAACCACAACTTTTTAATTTATATATGTACAAAAAATGAATTATACATGAGACAAAGGAGACGGTTAGAATTAATCAAGGATTATTATTGCACAATCCATTACCATCTTGGAATGAAAATTAATGTGGCTGATGTTATGAGTCCAAAATGTAATGCTACATTAACCATGCTAATTTGGAATGAGATCTTTTGGTTTTTGATTTGAAGATGTTTAGAATTAATGATTTTGGTTCCAGAAATTCATTGGTTTTGTTTTAGGTATCAATGAAATCATCTCCATTAGAGATAATATAGCAAGTGCATAAGGAAGATAATGAGTTACATAAAAAGTAGAGTTATTTAGAAGGGTATGTTTCTTGATTTTAACATTGATAATGATTTTATTTTTATATTTGGAAAGAGAATATGAGGGCCTTGTGATTCAATGTTGATAAATGAGTTATTATGTGAAACTCATAGTTCTCCATATTTAGTTCATCCTGGATGTACAAATATGTACAAAGATATTAGAGTGTATTACTAGTGGGATGGAATGAGAAGAGATATTGCTGATTTTACTGTGAAGTGTTTGACTTGTCAATATGATAAAGAAGAGTGGCAGTTTCCAAAATGGATACTTTACCCTTTACCGGTGCCAGCGTGGAAATGGGAAAATATATTCATGGACTTAGTTGTAGGATTACTGAATACATCTTGAGGTAACAATTCAATCTAGATTATCATTGATCAATTCACTAAATCTTCTCATTTCCTTTCTATTAGAGATATACTATCTCTAGATCAACATTCTCGATTGTTTTTTTAGAGACAGTCTGGTTGCATGGAGTTACACTCTCCATTGTATCTGATCATTATCCAAGGATTAATTATATCTTTTTGAAAGGCCTTCATATGTCTATGGGCACTGAATTAAATTTTATTCTATTTTTCATCATTAATTAGATGAGTAGTCAGAATAAACAATTTAGACCTTCGAGGATATGCTACGTGTTTCTTCACTGTATTTCTTGGGAAGATGGGACCAATATCATTCTTTTGTTGAATTTTTTTTATAAATTTTTTCATTAAAGTATGAATATGGTTCCATTAGAGACATTATATGGGAAGTGGTGCCAGGCTCAAGATTTTTGGTATAAAGTAGGTGAAAAGAAGTAGATGGGACCAGAATTGGTAGAGAGATGGAAAAAAAATTCATTTGATTCATAAGAACATGATAACAGTACTGGGAAGGCAGAAAAGTTATGTGGAAAACCAGAGGAAAGATCTTTCTTTTGAGGTAGGTGATCATGACTTTCTCAATGATTCTCCAAGGAAAAGTGTGATGCACTATGAGAAGAAGGGAAAGTTGAGACTGAGGTTAGTTGTATCTTATGAAATCCGGGAGAAATTTGGATCAGTTTCCTATAGAGTGGAATTAACTCCATAATTATCCCAGGTAAACAATTTTTTTCTTGTTTCTATGTTGATAATATAAATTCCAGATCCATCACATGTTTTGAACCCAGAGTTAGTTCAGTTAGATGAAAATCTTTCTTATTAGGATAAAACTATCCAGTTTGTTGACTGAAGAGAGAATGTGTTGAGGAATTATATATTTCATCTGATAAAGGTTTTGTGGAAAACCCATATGGTTAATTAGGAATCATGGGAATCGGAAAATTCTATGAGTGATTAATACCCCCATTTATTTAATAAGTGAATAAAATTCAGGGGACTTGATTTCCAAAAGGGGGAAGGATGTAACATCATAGGTAATTAAAGAATAATATATTTTCATATTTATTAATATTTTTGAATTATATAAAAGGTATTATTTTTCAATGGCATACCTTATATGAAACAATGGGTTTTTGTGAAATCTTATGTTGCACACAATACAGAGTCATACTAAATAAAATAATACAATATTATTTTAAATAGTAGTTAACGCCGAGTTGTTGTATTGGAGGAAATGAAAAAAAATTACTACAATATGATTTCACATGTTTGTCAGATATTTTTACATTAATCAAATAAATTATAGAGGCTTGAAATGTGAATGAATCCCATTTTAAGCATAAATACTCTAAAATTCTTTAAAAGGTATATTTATCACTTTTTAATGGCAATCCCTTTTAAATATATTTTTTTCACTTTCATATATTTTATATTACAAAATGAAATTCTTATTTATAATTGGAACATCCATATTTACTTTGGGTAATATTTTCCTATTTTTCTGATAAAATTCAATTTTTAATGAATAATGAAATACTATATTTAAATTCAAAAGTTCCTTTTAATATAATTTATTTGTAATGTATTTTTTTCATTTTAATTGGTTTTAATGTTTAGTTAGATTATATTTTTATAATTTAATCCAATTTTTGTCATTGCAAGTAATTTCACTTTGAAATTGGATATAAACAATTGTCAATCTTTTGATAGTTGTTATTTCTTAAAGACACGCTTTTTGTTTTGGCAACAAGAATTAATTTTAAATTAATTAATGAAACTGCTATATTTTTAATTTTGTTAAATATAAATATTTTCTGAATTTGTAATATAAAATATATCTTAATGAGAGTTTTTGTTATTTTTCTAAAAAACCTTAATTTTTGATGAATAATGAAAACACGGAGTAGTTGTTAAAAAACATACATTTTCATAAAAATGAAATTTTAATGCTTCAATGAATTGAATTTTGAAAATCTGACATACATGGTTGTTATTGGTAACTAAAATGTAGTTCAATAAAATGAAAATAATTTTTGGTGATTAGTATCTTTTGACTTTTATTTACCATGGTTAAAGGAAAATAAGGTAAGTTAAGCTAAAAACAATATTATAATAATATAAAATTAACTTAACACATGTCTTAACCTTATTGTATGTTTAATAGACGACCATAAAAATACATGGGTGAGATTTTTTTCCTTTGAACGAAACTTGGGTAAGATAATGATATTAATAAGATTTTATTTAAAGTAAAAATAAAAATATCATAAACATGTATTGTTTTTCTAAAACAATTTTAATCTGGGGTTATATAATTACTATTTTTGACTAAAAATATACAATAGATATATAAAACAATTTTTTACATCATGGAATTTTTTATAATTTTTAGACATCATATAAATAAAATAAATTATGACACAATAATGATGTTGTGTTTACCTCATTAATGAACGATTTAAATAAATATGTTTACAAAGATTAAAAAAATATCCAAAAAATGTACAATTATTATAAGATGTTTTTAATTCATACATTAGTAATCGTATATTATATTTTAATTAGTTTTGGATCTTTAGAAACCAAAAATCATTATACAATAAAATAATATTTGCAATCATTCCTAAAGAGCCTATCCTCCCATTTATAAAAATCCAACACTTCTAACCCATTCCTCAAAGCACTAAAACCTCGTGGGTCATCCAGAATCTACCCAATTAAGTTCCCTACATCCCTCTATTCCTCCTATAATCATTACCATTGGAATAAGGGACATCAAGAAATAATTTTGTATCAAACCAACGGGTGTTACCCGATTTAGCGGTAGTGTCTTCTCTTTTGTTCTTCTTTTTACTTCTCCAACCCCCTAAACTCTTTTTATTCCTTTATTTTATGACAAAACCAATATTCTTAATATACTAGGTTGATGTTATGATATGTATTCGAACTACACATACACACACCTCCATCTAATGGGTAAAGAATATACTATTTCTATGCACGACGAATTACTGCCACACGAAACGACGATTGATCAAATACCTCCATCCGCCTATCAGGATAGACATTATGATGGAACTATTTTTATATATGATATATGTCATGTTTATGTATTCTTAATGATTCATTATTTTTCATTTATATCATACATTTAGGGTTTCTATAATGGGTAAATATGATAATTTCATTTTAGGAAGTGCAGACTACAGCCCCCTCAAAGTGATACGACTCGGTTATGAAATACGTGGGACGTATAAAGGATAGAGTTAATGAAATTATATATTATATTATACTGGAATTATAATATACCTATCTACCATTGTGTGTTCCTTCTATAAAAATATAAATAGATATGAATGTAGTGTTCATGCGTACGTATGACATACCGTCTCCATGAACGGTGCATTTCATTTCTCATCTCCAAATGTTATGTATTATTATTAATAGATATATATACTTGATATATATAATATGTATGATATCTAAAATAAGAATATCATTATGGAGATTATGGAATTTTGAAAACATGAACAACATGTAATTATAAGAAGTACATTTTTAACTCATGTTCCGAAGATCGATAAAATGTCAAATATGAACAAAAATATTTATCTATTTGTTATAGAAAGGAAATAAGTGATATGAAAGGAATAATATAAATGGAAAAGTTTCTTAAGAAAGTATAAATTCACTTAATTTTATTATTCTGGAAATTAAGGAACAAATTCGTCAAGTCAGACACGAGGTAAGGGACAACATCTCAATATCCTTTCATTAAGGTATTTTTTTGATTTGTACATGACATTCTTTTAAATGGTGTATAAACCCCGTTGAAATTTCATTATATTCAAAGAGAATATTTTTTTCTACATAGAGTTTTTCTAAACGACAAAGGGAATATTTTTAATTTTTATGGCGACAATGACCTCCCTGCCACTATAATCATTAGTCGAATTCTACTATAAACATTAATGTTTTTAATGAAAATGAAATCACTTATTTTGTTCTGGGTGTTTTGGTGTTGAAAATGTTATTTTTTTGAAAAATATTTATTATTTATATATATTGAAATTATTTCTTGTTATTGAAAATGAAATTTTATTAGTGAAATGATTATATTTGAAATATTTTTATGTCTTATGATTTTATAATAGTACATGGACATTTGACGTGTGGTTACGTGATAAACCAATTGATTGGTGGTTCCATGATAAATCAAGACAGGTTGTTATGGTATAACCTTCAATTCATTGGTTATGGAATTAGGAGGTATGTCTATTCCATTTAGTGATATGTGTGGAAGTTGACTATATGGTTATTATTTTAATTATATTTATGACCCAGGTTTCATTTATATGTTTTGTGTTATTTCTATGGGTTTTATGGTAATATTTTTGTTACAAAATGTTAAGAAATTATCTTTTATTCAGTGAATAATATTTACTTATTCATAATGTAGAATAATATTACATATGATAAGGTATTCATGGTTTGCATGTTGTTTTAAAAACTATTAGTTTTATTTATTTGTGTATCCCTTATTGAGATTTTTTTTCTCATACCATGTTTTTGAAATGTTTTTCACAATACATAAAGTGGAATAGGGTCAAGGATGGGATCAAGGAAAAGTCAATGTATATGAAACATGGATGTATACATGACTCTTTTTTTCAATGAGTTTTTATTTAATGGAAAAAATCGATACTGAGTATATATGATTACATGTAATATTAAAGTTGATATGCATATGTTATGCCCTATTTCTCTAAAGCTCTAAACCTGAAAAGATCTACAATATGAATTATTAAATTAATTCAAGATTATTTAATTTTTATGGTCGGGTACATATACTTTTCATCTAAATATGGGAGAAAGGGAAATTAAAAATATATATTAGTTAACACATATTTAGAAACATAAAAGAAAAATAAATTATTTTATCATCATTATATCAAATACTTGATCCAATGTCACCTGCTCCACACTCCACCTATCATAAATTAACATGAAATTTTTTTATCAATAATTTATATTCATAAAAATATTAAATTGATTCTTATTTGGAAAAACAATATTTCCATTATAATTGATATAAATATATGTCATATAGTCCTTTACGTGAGAAAGTTATAATCTAGGCAATTTAATACTAAAATTTTGACAAACCATAGATGTCTTCTCATACCATATAAAAAAATTAAACTCAAGTGTATAAGAATAAGGATACTCATTAATTGAATAATTTTAGGTCCCTTATGAGATGATTGATTTGACTCAATAGTTAGATAAAAAATGTTTCTATAGATAAAATTATGTTTTTTTGAACATGTTACATAAAATTATTTTATATAATTTTTTTGTTATATAATAGAAGCATAACATGTAAAAAACACATTTAAGAGAAAATAAAGTTTTCTAAATATTGTAGTTTTAATAAATAAATAATAAAAATTAATCAAAGAATGGATGTATTCTCGTACATTATAAAAATAGTAGGCTCAAGTGTATATGAATAAGGATTCTCATTAATTTAATAATATTAGGTCCTTCTGAGATGATTTATTTTAATCAAAAGTTAGATCAAACATGTTTATATTGAAACAATTCTATGTATTTTTTATCATGTTACATAAAATTATTTTATATAATTTTTTTTTAAAATATCATAGATGCGTAAAAAGTAAAGAAACTCAATTAACTGAAATTAAAAATGACTAAATATTTGAGTTTTAATATATCAATAATAATAATTAAACATAAAAAAATATTAATATGTAAAATTGTATAGATAATAAAAATAAACATTTGTGATATTAATTTTTTTTATAATATATAGAAATAAAATTAAACTATATATGAAATTCAAGGTATTATAAAAACATGTTATCATAGATTTTAAAATATTTAACATAAAAAATAAAATTATTTTTAATATTATCTTTAGGACAAAAAATTATATAGATAGAAAAAACTAATAATTTTTATTATTACAATTGATTTAAATATAAAATAATTATTCTCTATATGTAATTATATTATTATTATTCAAAAAAATTCATCATTATCCTTTTTAATGATATATTAAAAAAAAATTATTATAGTTCAAATTTTGTTTATTTTGATAAATATAACAATAAATAGTTACATAGATCCTAAATTGTTAATAGATTATCATAGGATAGTTTTATCATATTCCTTCTTTGTAATCATTCTCTATAGTATAAACCATGTCTATGTCATGGTAATTTGTATACTCTATAAATCATATTGGTATATAGTGATCACACATAATTTTTTAATGTGGTTTAATAGTGGATGTCATAGACCTAACAGAAATGGTACTTTTCTTCTACTTTATCTTTTATACAATGAGTTATAAATTATTTATAATTACTATATAAATGTTGAATTTTCTAGATCCACTTTTTACACAGTAATTCCAAAGATTATTTTTCATATCAAAAGGTTCTTAGACTTCACACCAAATAATAAGAATCATGGGATAATTTAAAATTAATCTTACATATATTTCCTATTGTCTACATAAATAATATAGATTAGTGATAAATTATATATGGACATTAGGTACTAGGTGATTATAGTAATTGAGGCTTCTTCTCGTGATGTTCCGAGAATGCTATCTTAATTAAATTAATTCATGAGAATTGGATTTCATATCATAACACAACATGATTCAGGAGTGACTGGTAGATACTATATATGAACACTTGAAATGGACTCTGAACATGAGATTGTTGTCATTTTATACTATTTGATATTTAGTTTTGATGTAAGATGAAATGTATATCATTTCTGTCCTAGTGAGGTAGGTTGAATTGGGTGAATAATCAGTGGTTTGGCATTGATTAAATAAAGAAGAGATTATTTTTCACTTCTAAAGGTATGTAATATATAAAGCATAGTTGATCAAGATTGTAGTACATTCACTAAATCGATAGATATGGTAAAATAAGGTATGTTTTTCCAATTAGGTAAACTAATAATACTAAATAAATAAATTATGATTTTATATTGTGTGCATCATTCTTTATATGATGTCAATAGACAATGAAATTATATTGTACAATGTGCTTTCATAGTAATTGGTTTCACTTATATGAATATTCCTTTCATCTATAGGGGACTAGATTAGTTACTAGACTATGCTAATTTTCTGTGAATATTATTTTTTGATATTATTTTATGGGACTAAAGATCAAACAATAGGTGCATTCTAGAGTCTTGAATGTTATAGTTAATATGTGGTAAAGACACGATGGTCCCTCCCACTAAGGACTACATATGTATGAGAATATTATATCACCAAGAATAAATTAATTAATTATCATTTGATGATGGTATTAATATAGTTGATTTGATTTGTATATTTACAACTAAATATGTAATTAAATGGAAAATATTATACAATTGAATATTATTTAAATATCTGAGATTTATTTTATAATTTTTGGAATTATGAGTTGGTTTAATGAATCAATTTTATGAAGTATTATAATTATTATATTATAAGAAAGTGATAAAAATATAAATGATGTTCTTGACCCAGTTAGTTGGTAAAAATACATAATTTATGTCTTATTTAGTGGAAAATATAAAAACAGGGGCTGGTGAGCCGACATCTGTAATTATATATATTTCACTATATAAGGAATATATGAGCTCAATAACATATATTATTCATTAGAACACATGATACATTATTTCTCTTCTCCTACTTCCAAGAGTGAGAAGTAGATGAATTAGGTATCTGATATGAGTTTTCTCCATGTTATGATGGATATTAATTGTAGTGATCATTGATACATAAAAAATGGAGTTGAATCATCATGATATCACCCAGATTATAATGGATTATGTTTATATAGATTATTAATGAATTTTTATATGATTAAGAGGGATCATAATTGTATTCCTCCAAGCAATGGTCACCATCAAAGGGCTGATGATGATCACAATTTCCAATCAAATGAGATAATTTATTGGATCTAATTTTTCAGCATCGTTGTTTCATGTGAGATACTTAGGTTGTATTAATAAAACATCTATTATAGCAATGATGATACAACATCAATTAGTTTTGATACTGTTTTGAATTCATGATTTGTGTGGTATCTATTACACGCTTGGTTCCATGAATTAGTTTTAGAGAAAAATTGGGTTTTTGATTTGGAAAAAATTATAATTGAATTATATTTATAGAGAGGATGACATTATGATACAATCACATTAGACGATGCATCAATCACAAATAAGAGGACGAAAATATAGTTATGAAAAACATCTAATCAAATTGAGATATGTTATTCTGGGAATTATATTTTTAAGAAAATAAAAACACACACACAGATATATATATTTTTATATATATATATATTAGTTTTACATTAAAATAATACATATTTCTTTTAAATAAAATCTATTTTCGCTAGATTCCATATTTGAAAAAGTATTTTCTATCCAATCACATTTTTTATAACTGTTGTGGAAATCACATATCCTAACTTTATTAGTTGAAAAAACTGTGTTAATATTATACATAAAGGGTGGATAGATTCTCATTATAATTGAAAAATAATAATTTAAAAAAATAATACAAGGGATTAGGGAGTCTATCACTCCTGAAAAAAAGGATCTCATGGATGGAAACAAGTGAATACCCTTCAATGGAAAATACCCCTCCTAGTCACCTCCCGATAGTGTCCCCTTGAATCTTGGCCTAAAACCCCATTTAACATACCATGTTGGGTTCTCATTGATTCATCACATGACGTCTGCTACTGACTTTAAGACCCATTTCCACTGCACCTCATGAGATTCCTACTATTGGTATCCACCTAATCGAAACATCCTCCCATACCTGACATCTCTATTCACAATATTCCCACTCTTGGATTCTCGAATCCATACCCATCTCATCCTACCATCATATATTGACAATACTACAAGGCCATTGGACCATGGGGATGTCATTCCTACAAAAAAATAATCTTTCTCTCCCTGCCCCTTGCACCCTCCCATCATGTAGATATCAACGATGATCATCTCTATTTTGTGGCCTCCCTCTATAAGATCATCGTATTGTGTTATAACCCAACATTCACTACCCCACACTAGTTGACTTCTACCGATGCTAGTGATCTAATACCATCAACACCTTATTTTCTTTATTATATTCCAATATAACACAACCTAATTAGAGTAAATATTCACCACAATTGTGTGGGGTAGCAATATGGGTCATCCAAATAGTTAATATTGGACTTCTCGACATGGAACGACCTATATCATGCACTTTATAACACACCCAGCTGATTTCCGATCCATTAATGGCACATTACCTATTTCAAGTGTTTTTTAGGCTATGGTGGGCCACATGAAATATTTAATATCATAAAAAATAATTATCTTTTTTTGGAATAATAGTTATATTTAAATTATTAATATATAATATTTATTATTATATTTAAAAACTATAATGAATTATTATAATTAATCTAGTTCACTAAAGATGAATTTATAACATTTTTAATTTTTTATTTCATTTTTAATTTTCATATCAACAGATAATGAGTGGAGGCAGATAAATGTATAACTTACTTTTTAATTAATCATTAAATGAGGTTGTTTGTGTAAAAATTATACAATTAAATAGATGATCCACACATCATCTTTACTCTCATAATTTGTATAAGATTTATAAGTCCATGAGATTTATATTGCATGTGTATTACACCTTCATTATACCCACTCATCTATATGTGAGTAATTATCTACTGATTTGGTGATGAATGATTACACATACCACAACAAGACCCAAAAAAGGTTTATACAACACATCGATACATTTTTCTGAAGTATGATGTGTTATATGAGTTAAAAACGACTCATAAATTTTTAACCATAAGTTAATGTTGATCTATTGAGTATAAATGGGTAAAAAAATTCCAAAAAAGCAAGATATATTGCATTCTATTATTTAATTTATCTATAGATTATTATTATTTAGTGAATTTTCGTGTTTACATGATCAAATAAATAATAAACAATATTCATATTTTACAACAATGTAAGGTGTGATGAAATTTTTTAAATTTCATACATTATTATATATGAGTTTGATCACATATTATTAACGTATCATATAGAAAATGAATTCATTTATCAAGAAATTATATTACTGATCTCTAAAAGATATATTGAGTCATGTTATTATACGACGATATAATTTGAACTAAAAAGATGTACGAAGTGACCATCAACCCTGGTTGAGGGTTATTCCTACATATATTGAGTACTTATGAATCAAATGGGTTAAATTAACTAAATTTTATTGAAATGATGTATCCCAAGATTTATTGTTACATCTTTTGAGGAAATGTGTTTAGTTAATCTGGTTTATGATTTCTAAAATATTTGACTTCACATAAATTTTATATGATCCATAAGTTAATGTGGGTTTACAGTTAAATAAACACCATGAGACGTTTCATGTATTGGTGTACCCATAACTTAATCAATAAGGACATATTTTCAGATATTTTCGAATAGAAAACAATAGTAATATGTATTCGAAATATATTACTGTGGGATATTAATGGTATGTACAATTTTGGGAACAATATAATTATATAATTAATTAGGTAATTTCATATTGGTAATCAAGAAAAAAATAATAATTTTAAAGAGTTATATTTTCTATAAAATTAAATATAATATCACATAAACACTACAATTAATATTACACAATGTAAATATCTAATATAGTAATAATTTCAATGATTAGTAAATATATTTTTCCCAATGAACTAAAATATAAGTAATTCTATGTTCATGGGATTCCGTTACCTATTATGTCACTTTAAGAAGTGAGGATTCAATAAATAATCATATAGAGGATAAATTTATATTGTATTTTATACTTACATCATAATTGTTTCACCAATTGTCTATAGGGTGACGATTACACTAATTATGTGTAAATAGAAAGATGGAAAATAATCTATCTATGCATCCATTAATTATATCATTATCACCCATATAATACATTTTAATTGTGATTATATAATATATAGTGCGGAGAAAATGATTCATTTCCATTTTGGTAATGTCTTAAAAGAAAATTAGAACAAATTGAATGTTTAGTATTTAGATATTATGGTCTAATAGGATGATATTCACTGAAAATTTATTGATGGAAAGTGTGACACCAATGAAAACTTTTAAGAATTCTTCAAAAAATAGATTTTGGTTATCATAAAAGAGGTTATTTAAATAATATGTCATGATAAATGGATATCGAATATTTAATGTAATGAACTGAAGAAAATGTACGAAGTGGAATCGACATATTTATTTTTATCATTTCATGTGATGTTTATGTCAAAATTATAGGGAATCATATAATATATTCATATCTATACTGTCCCAACCGAAGTTCCACACAATGGTTCCTCATGTCGGTCGGTCACATGATATCAAGAATTCCTCCCTATATTCCATAGTCTACCAACAAGTAGTGATCGTATAATATCGATCATGGGGAGACTATACCCTCTTTTTAGCAGATTAATACATCAACATTAATAATAAAAAAACCAAATGATATGACATAACCAAATTAATACCAGTATATTAGTACAACCAATGTAGAAAATAAAACTGAATGACTCAGAAATTAATATGCTATTCTAATGTATGTGCCAAGTGTCAAAAGGAAAAACCAAAAGTAGGAATACTGACAACTCCCAAGATAGTCCTGAACAATCTCTAGTTCTCTCATCTATGATCCATCACAAATCATCTATATAACAAAATTAATTCTCCATTAACATTTCCATTAGTCATGTATTCTATTTGAGTATCGATTAGGAATCATGATTAGTGTGTGAGTGCTCATAAGTAGTCCACCACGAACAATGTATAAAAAAATATATTGAAACGTTGTATGTAGTTGTATACTGAATGAAATAAAATTTACAAATTAATTAGTTTATTTGTATTCAATTATTATTTATTTAATAGAAAAACCAAACTATTTCCCAAGGACACCGAAATATCAATAACTACATTGGCCTGTTCTAGAGTCTGAACCATGTCTCACATTAAATTTACAATTTATTATCACTGATATGCTTCCATTATAGAATTGAAAATAATATATAATACATTTAATTGAAACCACAATTCAATTCCAACATTTAGGGTCTAGGTCACTATGGCTAGGACCCAATGGGATAGGGATGTAAAAACCATTTCCCATACATGATCATAAAACAATTTATCACTATGGGATTTGGAAACAACAATCTATGTCCTATGAACAATTATAATATATTTTGTCACTACAGGATTTGGATATTGTATACCATGTCCCAGACACATTTATCAATATGAAAAATATATCAAATTAATATCTTCAACCAGACTTATTCATCATTAACCATATTATCACATTTCACACTCAACATCCATTAATTAATTCAACAATTAATTATTTCATTTCATTCATTAGAATATTCACAATGATTTCCACCAACTAAATAATTAATCCACAATCTCAATATCCCATATTTAAGTCATTAATTAATTATTCAATTCTGAATCTAAATAATACAATAATTAATTCATCAATAAATTATTAAATCCACAGTCCCAATATATCACAATTAATTCATCAATTTATTATTTAATTATTGAAATTAAATAATCAATAAATAATTAATCAATGAATTATTAAATCCAAAATTTCAATATCCCATAAAAAATTTGACAATTAATTTTTCAGAAAATCCAAAAATTTTAATATTATGATAATTAATTCAACAATTAATTTTCTCTAATTATGGAATCACGTAATAAATTAATTTAAACAATTATTTAAATCAAATAGAAAATTTAGTTATTGTGAAATACCGAGAAATAATTCAATTTCATACACATAATTTAAATATTTACTATGGTATTTGAATAATAGACCACCTACCTCAATTCATTAAGGATCGATCACCCATTGAAGATCCCTAAAATGAAGTGGGTCAATCATGAACTAGATGAATAACATTGTATAATTCCAAAACCAAAAACTACGATAAAATGAAACAATTCATACTAAATAATGATATAGATTATAAAATCCTTGACCTAGATTCATGATACCATGATCTAGATCAGAAATTATAATGGATAGAAACCCACAATATTAATGGGAGAAGAATATGATAGAGATAAATAATAATTTGAGAATAAACCATATACCCAATTTGTTGAAAATATTCCAATATGGCTTCAAATAAATAATAACAGATATAAAAGGGACATGGAACCCCTATGAGAGGCTCTATAATTGAGGTAAATCTATTACCAGTTAATGTAAGGAATTTGGGGTTTAATTTGGTGGTTTATCACATTTTTATAATAAAATAGTAGGCTTAAAACATCTTATGTACGGTTTACTGCTTGGGGTGCATAGTT
Source organism: Viscum album (assembly GCA_963277665.1). Lineage (NCBI taxonomy): Eukaryota > Viridiplantae > Streptophyta > Magnoliopsida > Santalales > Viscaceae > Viscum > Viscum album. The sequence continues at coordinate 1,559,748,717 of OY728151.1, read as the reverse complement.
TCCCCAAACCATGTTCCTTAACAGTTCAACTATCCTAGGGGGTGGTGTGGAGTGATTCTTTTATTAGGGTTCATGTATTTAAAAACATGCACACTATGTGGGAATCCAATATATATGGGGTTTTCATGTATTACTCGTACAAGATCATAGTTTTGGAAAATCCTTCTCCAACTATACACATTCAAATTTCATTAAAAAATAACAAATTTTTACCCAAAAAAACCCAATAATTTTCCCAAACATAAATTAATCGAAACATGTTAACAGAGTTCCTATAAATGACCCCAAAGCATATTATGAAAAATCTAGGGGTTTACAATACACCCACCTCATAATTGGTCATCCTCATGTAATAACCCAGGCATTTCAATGATTTAGATTAAAAAATATTGAGACATTACGAACTCATATATTCTTATATATTATCTTGTTTCCACCTTCACATGTAAATGTATCCAAATTAAAATAACTATTATCATGGTCCTTCCTCACAACACTATCTCACTATAAGCCAGCACACGTGTACGATTATCCAAAAATGGATAATATACCTCAATATCAACATAATCCAAATCGATCAAATGTGAACGATCAAGGGGATATCGTAGAAGATGTTGCACAAGAAAAAAAACAACACATAACATTGTATCTCTCTAGAGGAGCCAATTTGTAAACCGACAACCTAATTATCCCAACAACCTCAAGTTGTTCTATGAACATGGGATCCATCATACCATGTGTCTATATCATGTAGTGACCTAGTCTCGGTGACACCTAAAAGAATACATAATAACCCTATGTAAACTAAAGGTGTCCATAAATTCTATCAACATATGATTTATTTATATTAAAAACTATAACTATACACTTCCATATAAGATAAAACAACTACAAAATATCCTACAAGAGAATTAGTCTCGACATCTATAACTCACCTACCTCCATTCTGCATAGAGGTGATCTAAATGGCCTTAATAAATATCCTCATATGGTTCCATATAAAATTTATCATGATAATTATTTTTACTGATGAACTCGACATGTTCCAAGACCTTGTCCCAGGATCAACTAATTTAGAGGAAACATGTTTAAATCCCAGCCTTGAGCACTTTTGTTGTACACTCTAACTGAATGTCTGTCTATGTGAGGAAATCCATTATCAATAAAACATGTTTACCATTCACCTTATGTATAGCCTTCTAGAAGAAAAAAATTAAAACATGATCCGTCCTTTGAAATAATAGTCTATATTAACCTAAATAGACATACAATCTCTTAGACATACAAGACCCCAACTGCTCCACTGATAAAGTATCCTATAATGGTATGAAATGTGCTTCATTATTCTATCGATCCACTATAACCCATGTGGAATAATTTTTATAATACATCTTCAAGAGTCCCACCAAAATATACATGGTTAGGTTGTACCACTTCTATTCCAAAATGGGAAACATATTTAGTAATCATATACGACATTGATGCATGGCCTTTCACCTATAGATTTGTGTAGCATCATGTTATGAAAATAGATATCTCTATTTTTGTGACCACCAACCAAAATAGTCATCGTAGTTTACTGTACATTTTGGTCATACATGAATATACTGCCAAACAAGAATAAAGATATTACTGAATGAACTCTTTACATATACTCATAGGAATAATTACTCAATTCCAATCATATATGATCTTATCATCATCTATCAACCAGTCCAAATGTGACTCCCAACCTTCAATGCCTTCTCTAATCATCAAGCATTGTATATACAGATATTGCCTATCCCAGATCCATCATAAATGTGTAGAATGCAATAAAATTGACATGAGAGTCATCTTCACCAATTATTCATGAACCACACCAGGCAACTTATACAATGATGTTATCATATTCCACTAAGCATGAAACTCATAAAGTTATAGATTTTGAGTTTTCCTTCTTAGAGGGTCAGAAAAACTATTCCCCTTTACTGGTTTATCAGTTATCATGAAATCAAAGGAATATATATAATCAACACACCTCCACATCATGATATTCAAATGTCACTATTAAATTGTATACATTAATAAATTATGATTCATATATATATTAATTATTTCATCAAGTAGAAAATGATTCCAACACATTAGAAAATAAGCCAATATATTGATCATGAGCATTTGAGTAAGGTATTTCCATTCAATTGTCCTCAACTTATAAGACCCATATGCTAGAATCATCACAAAACACTATACACTCCTCACATTTTTTGAATAGGGTAATGATTGATTTTTATTTGAATCATGTTTTCAAATCTTGTAAGTAATTATCACATGATCCTGACCATTAAAACATTAGTCCCTTCTTGTCAAAGATCTACTGTGGGGATTCTATATAGGAATATTTCTAGATGAATCTCAAATAACATCCAGTTAATCTGAGAAATATGAAAACATAAAAAATATACATGGGATCCTTCCAAATAATAAACTGCTTCACCTTATATAGGACTATTGACACACTATCCTACAACATGTTGTTATCAATAAAGTATACCTGATCAATCCAAAACATATTGTCAGATAGGTTCTTTTATATTTTCTGTTATCACAATGTATTCATGATGATATCTGGATATTTGGAATGATGAACTTGAGTCTAGTTGTGAAAAAAAATTCATTCAAAGAAAATATAACAAAACATATCCATGGTGGAATATTCTATTAATCAAATCCATAAAATGTTATTGTGTGTTCATTAACCTAAATGTAATTATGAAAAACTCAAAGCATTCATACTTGAAAATGAAAATTTTATTTGGTATATGAGATGACCTTAATCTGAAATTATGATACCAATATATCATGTCGATCATTGAGAAAATGTACAATCCCCAAAATTTATCCTGAAGTTCATCGATATTTTGATAAAAATACTAGTTCATCAGTATCATCTGATTTAATTTCTAGTATTCAAAACACAACCATTAATCCTATCAACCTTCTAAGAAAACAACAATGGTGATACCCCAGGAAACATATTCAAGGAGAGAAATCTGTTATCCTCTATCTCTTAAAGCAACCTATTGAGAACTTAGATATTAGTTATTGCCATTTTTTGTGGTGGAATAGAAATTGTCTCATTTTTAAGAATGATTTTAATAGTAAATCCACATCTCTCTCATGTAAAAACCCAAAAAATTATTTAAGAAATAAATTTTAATACTATCCACTATCTTTGTAGAGAAATCGTACATTAATCTTCCATCATCTAGTATCATACTAAAAACATGTTCTATAAACTCCTCTTGTTTCCATGTAATTTTCATTTCTCAGACCTACCGAATATCCCAATCTCCACTGTGGATACTGTTGTCACCTTTTGGATATGTAAAAGTCATTGTCCTAGAGTAATATTCAATGTGGTACCTGTATGGAATGGGTTCCTACAGATATTCTATAGATGTCCCATTTTTCTGCATGCATGTCACTCTACTAGTGCTTTGGGGAACATTCTCTAGATGTTTCTTGTTTTATTCTAGTGATGACAACTAACATGGGAAAGACTTTACAACTCTTATTACCATCACCCTATATAACAATTTAATATTTAGGCTTCTATATCATAGATTTCAAACCACCCAATCATCTTGTAGAAACACCATTTCCAATAAGATAATTCTATTTTAGGTTCCCCTCAAATATTATAGCCTAATACACCACCACTAAATACATATTCAGACTAAAGATATTTACACGTGTCATAGTCCCACATTTAGGCCCTTCCTATATCTATCTGATGTAGTGGCCCTGTATCCCTCTAAAAGTATAATAATGTGGTACAAATCTAAAAATCATTTCTTATATTCCACCACAAGGATAATCCCATGAGTCATCCACAAAAACACATATTCTCTCTCCTACTTTAGAATCACCATATAGAAGTTGTCTAATAACTTGTCAAAAAAATTCATTATACTCAGTAGCCACCATATATCAATCCCGATTGTGAATGGTTCACCAAAAATTCTCTTAAACATGTAACATTAAGGAAACTCATATGTCTTTCCTTTCATTAGGAGTCTTAAAGTGATCAAGTATAGTTGACAAAGAAACAATTCAAAATAATGCTAACTAAAATCCTCCAAATCAAGTAAATGTCACATTGTGCTATAATAGAAACATATTAATTAGACCAGGGATGATTATCAAAAACCTATATAGGTAAACATTAATTAATTGCATGATGTGAGTGGAGTTATCGAAAAATGATATCCTACTTCCTCCAATGGACCTATCGGTGCCTCAGATACCACTAATGGAGGACCATACATTTCCATGAACTATGTTCGTCTTCTAAAAAATCATCCCCATGGAGGAATATATATAAAATTTAGAATAAACATATTACTACTGATAAAGATATTTCACATTTACATTATTTGAAAATAAAAAAAAAGTCGCATAAACAAGTTTCCATGAAACCATTCCACATTGAAAGAACTGAGGCACTATCACAACCCATTACCATCCATCAAATAGTTAATGGTTAACAAGGGTAAATAAATATTATATTAATTTTTCTCACTATACACCATTTTACTAACATATTTCATCATTTTAAAATTAAATTTTTTTACAATATTTACATTTTCATTTCAAATGCACAAGCAATGGAAAAAAATTTCATGTTTTAAATAAATACCGAACACCTTATTTTCTGTGCATGACTACAATTAAAATATGCCACAAAAATCATGATCACCTAGTTCGAGGCATGAATACGCAACTATTGTTCTATTATGGTCCATGAGTAAAATATCAAAATATCTCAATAACAATAATCACATCACACATCAAGTGCATTACTGATGGTGAAATCACATCGAACAGTAACAACAAATACCAATGACAACAATCCAACCTTGGATTCATGTATTTTACCCCATACAGGGGCTAGCTTATCCAATGAAGATTCTAATGACCTATGAACATCTAATATTTGCCTCATATATACCATTCCCAAATAGTAAGGGCAAATGAAAATAAATAAAATTTCACTCTAATACAAATTTGTAACCTCCCTACCTAGGTTCCACACACATGTTCCCCAATATGGGAACACAAATGACCTCACATGAACTTTATTATATGATATAGGTCGTTGACATGTATCAAGGGTATAATATTGATTATTGGGATACTAGACCATATTTTAACTAAGTAATACACAAATTTAAATAATAAAAATTACCATATAATATTACATAACTACAAAAATAAAAATATCCCATGATATCCAAAGCAAGATATACAATGTAAAATCTAAAAAATAAATATTTCATGTCAAATAATGGGCCAAGTGTAAAAATTAAAACTTAAAATAAGAAAAAAACTAAAACTCCAATGTGGGTGTTGAACAACATCTACTTCCCTCATCAATGATCCATCCCAATTTAACCATCTAACATATGGACTTTTCTGTAAAAATGGCCTATAATCACTAAATCGATTTGGGTACCGATCTCGCAGGTGAGTCGGTTGTGAGAACAACATAAAAGGCCACCTCCAAATATTTGTAAAAAATATAATAATATATTTTATGTAGTTATATAATGAATGAAGTAAAAACAAATAAATTATACAATTTACATTTATTCAAGTGTCCATTATTTTTCCGCATAAACCATCAGGTTCCTAAGGACACCCAAATTTCAATACATGAGAGTCTGAACCACATCTCACGTTCAATTTAAAATTTATTATCAAAAAATGGGATTTTATTCTCTATTTTAGATTAATTTATAATATGTATAATTTTATCCATAGTAAAATTCCAGAATTTGGGTCTTGGATACGATTCATGGGACCTCATGGTCTAGGGAGGCAACGTACCATGTCCCACAAAATTTCATCAAATAATTTATCACAATGGGATTTGGATGAAATAGACCATATCGAGCACTCATTTATCATATCTATTTTAACTCTGGAGCTTTTTTAATGACAAAAAAACAAGGTATCCAGAGTCGATGAATAATTTTATTACATTTGAATGATCACAATAATAAAATCCCAAAGGACTAATCACATTAGTATACATGGAAATACAAGATATAAATATTAGTTTTAGATTTCATACTGAAACAAAAAAAACATATTATGTGATTTTAAAACTCTAATATTCCATAGAAAACCCATGTAGTTCTTTCATAATATACTTCTCTACATCCTGGGGAGAAATGAAGCATAAGAAAATAGTGAGCTCAGATGCTCAATAATGAAAAACAATATAGAGTAACCTATTATAAATAAGAAAAAAAATTATGGAAAGGTATAAAACAGAAACAACATCCTTTTAAACATAATATTCAACATAATATGGAGAGAATAAAAAAATATTATATTTAAGAATTCAAATGGATATTCAACTAGTTGAATAATCATGTGAAATATCAATAAATAATCTCATAATGAGGGAAATGCATAATGTCGGACATCATAACCATATAGTCATGGGATCGTCACAAGACCATACATAACCATACCATCAAGGCCTAATTATGAGGCAAATAGGTCTTATCATTATACATATCGATGCAACATGGTTCTATAGTATTCCCCACTCATCACTTAGTATGTTCATTGAATTCCTCTTTTGAAAGGGGTAAATCATTAAAAAAGCGTATTAAAAAAAGCATAAATAATGTTAATACATTGACCAAAAACATTGAATGGTATCATAATAACACATACATGGTCAAATATATCATAAAAACGTCAGTACAATATAGAGGATTGTATCATAATAAATCGACCACAATTAAACATAAAATCCATCAAAGGATGTTCACATAGATGAAAATAATCTAATAAATTCATTAATACACTTTGAGACAAATATCAATTTTTTACATTGAAATAATTTAGAATACAAAAAATTATAAAATAGAATATTTTTTTTGAAAATAAGCATGTAATATTATAAGGAATGCTTCAAATTTTCATGGCTTCATAATGAACGAAAATCGTTTTGGCGCCGTATACGTAAAAAAATTCTATTCTTAATTTGTTGAAAAGGTCCATAATGTAAATCATTTCATAAACGTCATAATGATTCCTTAAAAATGTATAATAAAAAGTAAAACATGGGTAAAAATGAATTTATCAAATATTTTGAAAAAAATTTAATGAAACATGGACATTGATGATAAAGATCTCTCATTAGATGCTTACATATAAACAACCTCAGATAATAATTAGGTTCGGATATTAATCATTTCCGTGTACATTACATTATTCAAGGGTCCATTATCCTCTTGTATAATTACTAATGTATTTTATTAAATTATATTATAACCATAACCATATTTTTATATCATAAATGATCCTATTAAATTATTTTGATAATAATATATCAGTATTACCAATATTTCAGTTGTTAACTATATCATTTTCCTATGCATGTCTCGTTTTTATGTGTTTTTTATGCATAGGAAGTATTTTAATAATTTCCATAATTATATAATGATAATATTAATTATTTTTACTCATCATTTTAATTTTATAATCAGTCTTAAATGGTTAATCATTGTGAAATAATGTAACCATGTACGGGAGACGGTGGGCCATACGTATACACGAGTGATGATATCATTCTCTTGATGAATTAATGGTGTGAAATTAGATGGTATAACAAATAAAAGTATTATTTATAATTTTATAATTAATATTTATAATCATTATAAAAATCATTATAGAAATCCAAATAAATTAGTTTTTAATAACAATGTACACCACGACATGGAGGCGGTAAGTCATATGTACGCATACATAGTGATATTGTTATTAATAGGATTGATAAATGGAGGAATTAAGATGTTACATAATTATTATAACATCTATGAATATATATAATACATTATTTTTTAATTTTTCCTGGAAATAACAAAGGAAGGGGATGTAGAAGCAAAAAATAAATTAAATGAAATTTTAATAACATTTACCACTTCTTTGAGCATTTCCTGTTGATTTTCACAAATGGAAACCGTCATATGGATTTATTCCCAATGTATAGAAAAATATTATAAAGTAAGGAAATATTATCGGAGAAGAGGTTAGGGGTTGTATGAGCCAATGTTCTTTTGGGCGGGGAATAAAATAAAAGGTGAGGAGCCCTTTTATAATAGAGTAGATGTGTACTTTTTGGAAAATCAAAAAATATTAATTTATTATAAATTTATTTTTGGTTTGAAATAGTGAAAAATTGAGTTATTCAAAGGATATAATGATGATGGGTTGAAATCCTCACAACCAATTATTTTTTGAATTGTCTAGGTGATAAAAGTGGCATTATCTTTTGGGATTAACCCTTAGTTAAATTGTGTATCTCTTACCATGTCTACTTGATTTTTTTATAATATAGGATTAATATAGTTACTATAAAAATCCAAAAAACAACCAAAATAGGATAATTAGTGACATATGTAACACAATTATAATTATTTTTACAAACCTGATATATTTAGGAATTTTATAACATTTTCTAAAATATTATTTATTTTAATGTATAATTTATGTCAATTTTGATACTATTCAATATTTAAATTTTTAAAAATATCAAACCAACATGATAAAATTGATATAATGCTTCAATTATTTCAATAACATCAATATTATATCTATTAAATAATTTTATATCATTAAGTAAGTAAAATTTTATTTATTTTAATATTTTAAATATGATTTAATTCATTCTTCCTTTATTTCAAATTCATCGTCATTATTCATTCATCATTAATTATAAAAATTTAATCAATAAACATAATAAATAAATTTCTATTATGTAGATAATTATTTTATATTTAAATATATTCTTTACAATCGATGTTATCTCCTTTAGATATATATATTAATATTATTAAAATTATAATAAATGATAGTGTGATATTTTGTCAAATTCATTAAATTTAATAATATTCATTTCATATTTATGGAGAACAGTCCAATAAATATTTAAATTTTAAAAAATAGGTGATAAGTGTAAAATTTAGTCATCCCATATGATTTCAAATGTTGTTAGTATAATTATATTTTATTACTTTTACGTTTAATTATGAAATGTAAACTTAACTGTGGTAATAAAAATACTATTAATGTGTCTATTCATAATATCCAGAAAAAAAGTATCCTATTAACAAAATTAGTAACCACATATTCATAATATGGAATTAATTTTTCAAAATTTAAAACACTAAAGTTTCAGTATTTAATTTTAAATTAATCTCCATTGACAAAACTGGATGAAATGTATTGCACAAGAGAAATCCATCAAAACATTGACATGTTTTTATAACAAATTTTAATGTGAAAATAATTCCGATGACATAAATTATATTAAATGAAAAATATTAATGTAATTATACTTTAAAATAATTTATAATAATATTCATTCAAAATAAATAAAATAAATGAAAAAGAATTTATGAATTTAAATGCAATATTTTAACTATTCATTAAAATATAAATGTTATTATAAATACACCAAACAAATTGAAAAACTAAATTTTTATGAACCTCTTATACAGAAGATTAATATTTTTTACAATTTCGTATATAAACATTTAAAATATTGAATTAATAACGGTCCTTTATTAAAATGAAGTAAAACATGATTTATGAAAAATAATTATTTTATTTGAAAAATTAAATTTTATATTATATCATATTTACGGAACACGTGAGATAAATATTAAAATAATGTTATATTCTCAACATGGTTAATATTATTGATAAAAAATAATTTTAAATGGATTTTTTTGGTGTGCTTTAACTCAATGTTGTGTGAAACGTAAGATACTGTATTATTTAAAAATAAACATATTGTGGAATCTTGGTATGTAACATTAGTCCCTCCTTAAAAGAATTTAATCGTTGAAATTTCTATAATATCCCATCAAAAAAATATTATGGTCTTTCTTCATCATGTGTTCTTTAGGGTTCCATGTCACATATTCTATTTTATGGTCTCTCCAATGAACCACTACTATAAAAGTCATCCTATTTTTCAACACTTTCTCTCTTGTATCGTGAATCTTCATAGATGAGTAAATTCGTTAGTTATGTAATTTCATTCCCTGACAATGATATATGGAACAAATAATTAAATTTGGATAGTCTTGGAGGATTTACCATATGGTAAGACACAAGTAAAATTCCTTATAGAATTTCAGAAGGTCAGATGTATGTAGAACATAATATTATTTTCTTATTGAATCATTTAACACGCTTCCATGTAGATAACTTAAAAAACATGATCTCCTAGATGAATTTCAAATTCTTCCTTGGGTTATCAGTATGGATCATTTCCTCCATTGATATATTTTCATATGGGTCTAAATATAATTTTCCTTTTCTTTTATTTCCTCAAAAAGTTTTCAGCCTATGAAATTTATTTCAAAAACATTATTCCAAAAAGTCTTTATATGAAACCTCTATCCATATAATGCATCATATAGGGACATATGAATACTTCAATGGAAACTATTTTTATTGGAAAGTTATACTATATGTATATAACGATCCTAGATATCCTGAAAGCCATCTGACCAAGATGTCAACATGTCTTATAAAATTTGAATAGTTCTTTTCAACAGTCCATCGGTTTGAAGGTGGTAGTATGTGCTTAAATGAAGCTCTATATCTAGGGCCTTCTAAAATTTTTTCTATAATTGTGATTTAAAATGAGGATCATGGTTATAAATAATAAATTGTGCTAATCCATTATGTATTAAAACTTCATTAATATATATTCTTTCTAAACATTCAAGTGGTAAATCTTCTCCAATATTGAGAAAATGTGCTTATATTGTATGATAATAAAAAATATCCAATATCATGTAATTTATTGTAGGAGTATTTGTTATCCCAATCCCAATTTCTATGGTAATATCTTATCATTTCCACACAGGTATATTAATATGTTTCAATACTGCTCATGGATGTTTTCTTCCAAAATTTTCATGTTCACAAAGCAAACATCTTGACACATAATATTAAATATATCTCTTCATGTTATCCCACAAAAAATATTATTTGAAATCACTCTACATCATAGTGATACCAAGGTGTATAGTGAAATTAGCGCTATGATCATCATCCAACAATTCTATTTTTAGTCTAGGTATAGTAGTAAAACAATGCCTCTTCCCAAATTTAAAAATACTACCTTAAAATATGAAGCCAAATAGTATCACATCATTTACATATTTAATTTTCATATCACACTCTTCATAAGCAGACTAAGAACATTTAATCATTTCCCATAAATATGATTTGGAAACCATTTGAAAATGTATTGGTGCTTTAGCTACTAGGAAAATTCCTACATCCATCATTACGAGATCCATGAACATATGATGCTTTTCGAATCTCATTATGTTCCGAAATCCATGCTACTTACTACATAAATCATCCACCACTTATTTTTCCTTCTATGGGTGGTAGTGTATTTTCAAATCAAAATCAATGAGTATCACATGGCATCTGTTTTGTCACATGATGAGTTATTTCTATGAAAAAATATATTTCAACTCATGTGATTTGTATATATCTCACATCTTTCACCATAGATATAATGTCTCTATATCTACAGAGAATATAATATAACTATTAACTCAAGATCATTAGTTTTGTAGTTTTTTTCATGAATGTTTATCCACGATGACACATATGTAATAACCCAATAAATTTTCATTTGAAAACAACTAAGTCAATTTCTTGATGCTTCATTAGAAATCCCAAACCTATCATTCCGAAATTGTAGTGTCAAAATAGAAGCATGTAAAAATTTTATAATAAATCCCTAAAAACAATCTTCACATTATTTTTTCCAAAATAATTACACACCTTTAAGTGTGATTTTTGTTAATGGGTTTGGATAAGGAAAAATTCTATTTGAAATGCCAATAGTAAACTATTTAACCAATAAAACATTGTACCTTGGTTATACTCATTGGTGTTGTAATTTCATGGATTTTCTTGGTCTTTTAATGATAAACATAGATTCCCTCAATCAAGAAAATATGGCCACAAAATGAAATTTTCTAAATCCTTAATTCAAACTTTCTAGACATCCCATTTAGATCATTTCTTCATAAGGGTCTTCAGAACCATATTCATGTGGTTAAAATTGACTTAATAGAATTTGGAATATACCTAGATATCATCAATATATACTACATCAAAATCATCAACATATTCCTTGAATATTATATTAACTAGTTCCATGAATATAGAGGGTGTATTAGTCAATCCTAATGGTATTACCATAAATTTTTATTGACCATACCTAATTATGAAATCTATTTTTGGAATATATTCATTTTAAACATATAATTGATGATATATATAAGGAATTTCAATTATCAAAAAATATTGATATCCATGATGTAGGTCAGAAAAATCATCATTGCGAAGTAGAGGATAATTTTTATTTTTTTTATTATCATTTATTTCTCTGTAGACTTTGGAAAACCTAATTGATCCATCGGTTTTCCTAAAAAAATAATTGGGGATCTCCACAGATAATCAATGTGGAAAATAAACCCATATTACTCCACTCCTCTTGTTTTTTATTCTACTCTACTAATTCCATTTTTTCCATTATGCAAGGAGTTTTTGATACTGGCCTTGCATTATGGATGGAATAAATTATAAACTCAACATCCTACTCTAGAGTATGTCCATGTAAATACTTTGGAAATACATAAATATATTCTCATACCATAGGTACACCCTCAATTTTAATAATTCTTTTATCATCCCATGATTTTTTTTGTTCTTCATCACAATGAATATCATTTACTAAATCTACTAGGGTGGGTTGTGATTAGATTCAAGGGATTAATTTTATCCTCTAATGCTAACGAATTCTATATTTTCCACTCAAATCACAACATCCTTATTCATGAAATAAAATTTCCCATTATATTTTAATTTACAATTAGTATTAAGGATTATATCATAGTAGACCATATGTATGATTATAACGTCGGTAGGGAAAGAAAATTTTTAATCAATAATTGAAAAATTCTGAAACCTATTTTTTGAAATGAGCAAGCACATAGTGGTTTTGAATGGAAACTCCCTTGTTAATTTGAATTAGAAATATCTAATTCTGAAAAAAAAACTGGTATTATATAAATGAATGAGAGGATCCAGAATCAAAAAAATCTTGGTCTAAATTTTAATAAATGATTAAATAACAATAACCACATCATTAGTAACATCTTCCTCATTACTATTGATCTCAAATTTATTCCCTTTCTCCGTTGGATTTTTATGGGGAATTTTTCCTTTACTTTTTGGAAAATCAGCTTTATAATGTCCCATATCGTTACAATTATAGCATAGATAATTTGATTATACGTTATTTCCATTGAAATCGCGAGTATGGCGTCCTTTTTTTCCACACATGTAAAATAATCTCATCCCCTTTAGTAAATTACATGGGTTATTATTAACACAATTACATCATGCTGGAATGTCATATTTTCCCTTTCCCACAATATTTCCTTTTCTAGAATGACCATCAGCCCTCTTCTTTTTTTTATTTAGCTTAAATTCATAATGAATATAGAATTATTTTTCTCTATTGATATCACATGGGACTATATCATTGTACTATTAAAAAATATGGAGACCAATGCATGTAAAAGGAATGATTTTTAACCCATCAATGAGTCAGTCAATCTTACTTCATGTGTTATGTATGTAGTTTGAATAATTCCTTTTTAACCATGTTAATTTAGCTTCATACATCGCAACATTCTCATTATCCTTCTTCCTCAAACTATGAAACTGCCTCTACAAATATGATCATAGATTACAAGGAATGAATTTTTCATAGGAGAGTTCATTACATTACCTAAATTACAAACATTATACCTCTTCATCATTATTCATTTTTTGAATTAATGGAATCCATTTATCTGCATCTCTAAATTCATGATAGAATGCATTAACAAATTTTTCCCTTCCGATACTCCCTAATATGTGAAATAATTTCTCAATAAAGCATCTCCACTACTCAGCTACAAATGAATTTTTAGTCCCATTGAATGTCGGGCGATATTCCTTCGGATGTGGTTTAATATTGACCCTAAACATTGTGGATCAGGTTGCTTTATATGGGTATGGTTAATATTATTAATAACCTGAGTCTATTGTCCCAGTGTAGTTATAATATATTCAGCACCTGTTGTGTCACTAGCTCCACTATCCTTATCTTTTATATGAGGGAAATTCCTATAAGGATTACATGTGTTGATAAAATTATCATTACATTGAATAGGAATCATTTCTAAAAAATTTCATACAATATATTAAGTTATGAATCATAATGAATAATTCCATTCATGTAAAATATTTAACATAAATTGAAAATTTTATGCATATGTAATCCATTATCATAAAAAATGGTCTCCATCGGGATATATTTACTCTTAAATCCTTTATAAGTTTATGTAATTAAAATGTGAATTATCCTAATAATATCCCCCTAGAGTATCAAACTAGATACCTTGTAAGTCATTTTGTCATGTACCAGGTTACCTAGTGTCAATCCTGAAACACCTTATCATGTTTCTTCCTCCAAGGTACATATTTTCTAGAACCATGTCCCCATGTTGTACCCAGAAATGGATTTATTTTAATGGAATAACCACATAATCTCTAAATTACAAAAATTTTAGGATGTTATTATATACTTATCCTCAATGCCTATCATAGGGGTAGTGTTCCCTAATCATGATTTTTCAAAATCAATTTTCAATGTTTTTTATTAAACATTCATTGATAACAACTGTAATTCCCTAACAATAGTTACATAGTGTATGTGAATTATTATATTACATTGGAATGATCAAAATAAATAATAATCTAAACAACCGATCAGTTAGTATCATTGGAAATAAGAGATACATTCATAATATTTAGATTACAACTTGAAATGAAAAATATAATATTATCCTCTTTTAAATCACTCATATCACATATAGTATACCTTAAAGAATGTCAAAATATAATTCTTCACATCCTGGGGAAATTGAATCATTAAGAAGTGTTGATAATAGAAGGTCATTTAGGGTAAACAATATAGAGGAAACTATTTTGAATAAGAATTTACTTTTATAGAATGGTATAAAATTAAAAAAAGAAATTTAGAAAAAATCATCTGCATAATATATAAATACTAAATCAAATACTTCCCATTAAGAATTCACATGGATATTTAACTATTTGAATAATCACGTGAAATATAAATAACTAATCTCACTATTAGGGAAATTCATATTGACGGACATGAAAACCCCACTGTCAAGGACTCATGCCATGACCATTCATAACCATACCATTAGGACATCTAAATATACACTAGTTTGTCTAATTAGAACTATAATTTCATTGAAGGTATATAGTCATCCAACCCATAACATTCTATTTCCAATGATTTATTCTTATGAAAGGGTTAAACGTTAACATAAACATTCATATTAAAAAAAGATTATGAAATTATAATACATTAACCATAAACCATGTACTTTATAAAAATGGATCATCCACAATAAAATATATCATAAACCATTCAATATAATATGAAGGGTTTTATTATAATAAATCGACCATAATTAATGGTAAAATCCAACAATTGATGTTGAAATGGATGAAAATAATCAAAAAAAATTATAACCCTTTGAGAGAAAGAACCCTTTATTACATTTAGATAATGTAGAAGCTGATTAATTTTAAAAGAGATAATTTATTTTTAAAATAGCCATGTATGATTGTAAGGAATTAATAATAATATTAAGGTGTTATAATGATGAAAAATAACCACTCACGTAGTATATGTTAATAAATAACTATTTCCTTAATTTTTTAAACTGGTCATAAGGTGCCTCCTTTTGAAAAAGACAGAATTATTCATTTCAAATCATTCAATAAAACTTAATACATTGGTAAAAATGAATTTTAAATAGATTTTGATATTCATTTTAAGAAACATGGGCATTGATGATATAGATTTTCTAGTAGATTCTTATGTATAAACAATCTCAGATAATAATGATATTGAGTAATTAATAATTATCCTTTAATTTTCTATATTCTTGAGTTAGTTACCTCTTATATAATGTTTAAAATTTGTTATTAAATTATATTAGAGACATATACAAATTTATGATATCATATATGATATAATGTTCATATTAATTTTGTTTACTCATCATAAAAATTTTATAGTTTTTCTTGAATGGATAATCATGGAGAATGAATCTCACCATGTTGTGGAAACGGTAGACCATATATATGCATGAGCAAAAATATCATTCCTTGATGGTTAAATGGTTTTGAATTGGATTTTATATTAATTTTACGGAATAATTATCATTTTCTATTCATTATTTATATCCATTATAATCATCACTATACCCATCCAAAAAAATTAGTGTTCAATAACCAATTACACCATGTTGTGAAGATTATATGCCTTACATACGCACATAAGGTGATATTATTATTTGAAATAAGGATAAATAGAATAATATGGTTGTTCCATAATAATAATAATATTAGAATGTATATTATAGATGATTTATTTTTTTGGTATCTAAACCAAATAGGAAGTGGTAGTAGAAGAAGAAATGAAATTGAAATAAATTTGTAAATTAAATATATATTCTTTGAGTGTATCCTTTGGATTTTCTCAAAAGGACTCCATAAAATTGATTTCAAACAATATTATGGCCTCTAGAATGATTTTAATGATGTTTATAGGACAATGTGATCAGGTTTGGACGTCACCATGAACATTATAGGTGTTAATAAAAGAGAAGTAGAGGTTCCCATTTATAATATAGGGGAGGTTCCTTTTTGGAAACTCCAAAACTATTAATTTTTTATAAATATATTTTTAGTTTCAAATTGATAAAAAGAGAGTTATATAAAGGATTAGGTTTGTATGGGTATAAATCATCACAATAAATGATTTTTAGAAATGTTTTGGTAAAAAAATTAACCACATATTTTGGTTTTAACCCGTAGTAAAATTGTTTAACTCATATTGTGTCTAATTAGCATTTTATAATATACAGTTAATATAGTTACTATAAAATTCCAAAAGAAACCCCATTGAATAATTTATGACGTATTTTACACAATACTATTTATTTTTATGATACATTGTTTTTTTATTTTAAATCATCGAATAAAATATTATTTATTTTATAGTAACATATATTTCAATTTTGATACTATTCAATATTTTCATTTTTAAAAACATCCAAAAAACATGATAACATTAAACCAAAACATTAAATATTTCATTGACATGTCTATGATGTCTATTAAATTCTTCTATGTCATTAATTTATTAAAATTAGAACTATTTTAATATGATTAATATCATTTAATTGATTCTTCTATAAAAAATTCAATTACTACATCATTATTATATCACCATTAATTGAAAATATATATTATATAAAAATTATAAATAAATTTATATGAGTTATATAATTCATTTATATTTATATACAGTATTTATAATCAAATTTATCTTTATGATATCTCTACATTAAAATTATTATATATTTAAGAAATGAGAGTGTGACATTTTCTCAGATTGTTTAATTTTAATATTATTCAAGTCATATTTAGGGAAAAAGTTCCATGAAATGTTTCCATTTCAAAACATAGTTGATAGGGTTATAATTTAGTCATAAAATATTATTTTTTATGTTTAATGTTATTTTTATAATATTATTTTTACCACAAATTACCTAGTTTACCATTAACTACTATAATAAAAAAAATACTAAATTCTCTATTATAAATATTCAGAAAATAAATATAAACTAATGACATATTTTTTTTCCAAATGACATAAAAAATGGAATCCAATTATCAAAATTTAATCCACATATTTTTAGTGATTAATTTAAAATTAATCCCTTTTAACAAAATGAGAAGATGGGGTTTCCAAAAATAAAAACCTACAATAGACTGACATTTGTATATACGTAATTTTAATGGTAAAATAATTAAAATAACATAAATTATAATAAATTATATAAATCTAATATAATTATAATTCAAAACCAATTAAAAGTATAGTATAACAATATAAATTAATTATAAGCGTAAGCATTTTTGAATTAAACAGCTATATTTTCACAATTCATTAAAATATGAAAGTTATCAGAAAAACACCATAAAACATTCCAAATTTTTTTATGTTCCTATACTAAATACGAATATTAGTTCTTAAATTTATATATATATAAGTTAAAAATATAGGATTTAATAATTTTTCTCCTTTAAAATGTGTTAAAACTTAATTTTTTTTGAAAAATACATCTTATATTTGAAAATTTTAATTTGTTCTGATGTCATGTCTAAGAAAGACATGAGATTAATATTTAAGTCATATAAAATTCAAAATCTGGTTAATGAAATACCTAACTACTTTTTCTAATGCCTAGTCATGGTGCTCTCGAATTCGGTGTTACATGCAGTGCAAGATATAAAATTATTTCAAAAGAAACGTACTATAGAATCATGAGGTGTTACACATTGGAAGTATTAGAACATATAACCCACATATTCATCACAATCCCACAAACATCATTTTCATCTCATAAATGAAGGCTTGTAACTATTAACATTCTTTTCACATTTCAAAATCAACATATATTAATAAATTCATTAGTTAATTAATTCATTTCATTCATTTGAAAAATCATAATGATTACCATTGATCAAATCCAAAAATTAGTAGTCAATCCACAATATCAATATCCTAAAATTATTTCAATAATTAGTTACTTAATTGGAAATATTAATATTCCAATAATTAATTCAACAATTTGATTTTAAATCTAAAATCTAAATATCCCAAAATTTATTCAAAAATTAAACATTCAGTTTTGAAAACTAAATATTCCATCAATAATTCAACAATTAATAATTCAATCCAAGGTATAAATATCACATTATTAATTCAACAATTAATTTTTCAACAAGAAAGACAGTTTCAATATTATAATAATTAAGTAAAAAATTAAATACCCCTAATTTCAATATCCCAAAATTCATTAATTTCTAAATTTAATGAATTCAATTAGGAAAATCAATTTCTAAATAGAACCTATAAATCTAACCATTACATACACATAATTGGAATAATGAGTATTTTATTTGAATACAATACAACCCACCTGAATTTGATGACAATCTATCACCCATAGACAAAAGTCGATCATTAAAAATTGTGACGAATAACATAATATACATCTAAAACCTACTTCAATTAATTAAAGAAAAAGGAAATATTAAATATAGATATAGACACAATAAGATGATATATTGATTTTAAAAATTTATTTCCATATACAATAAAAAATAGTATAACAAAACACCTAAATAATAGGAGTGAAAAGCGAGAAAGGGGAAATTTAAATCTCAATGAGACCACATACCAAGTTAGGTGCAGATATGCCAACCAGGCATTGATTTTGTTGACCTCACCTTTTTTCATAATCTGAATTATGTTTTAATATTATTTGATAATCCAAAATAATGATCATTTATATATTAATTATATTTTCATCCTACTTTTATGCTAATAAGAATATCAAAATGATGATTGGAATATGTTATTCATTGATTATCTATATTTATATTTGTTTACAAATAATTCTAACTCAATATGGGACTGATATTCTTAGAACAAATAAGTGTTATGTCTTTGAGTCACTGATACAGACCTACTGATACAAGCTACTAATAGACAAGGGTCACCAGTAAACAAAGGTCACACATAGGCAAGGGTCACCAGTAAGCAAAGGTCACCGATAGACCAATTCTACTGATAAGTAAAGCTACAAATATAGACAGATAGACATATACAAATATGAAGTCCACCGATACAGAGCTGCTGATACAATGTCCACCGATAAGTCAGAGCCACATATATAAACAGCTACCGGTAAAAGAATGTTACTGATAAAACCATGCTACCGCTAGAAGGAGGTACTGATATTTTAAAAGCTACTGATAGAAGGAGATACCGTTAAATTGAGCTACTTTTATACAGTGTAACAGCTACCGATACAGGGAATCCACTGACACAAGTCCACCGTTACAAGTCTACCGACATAGAGCTACTGATGGATGATGACTGTTAACCAGTCACTATTACTCATACTCTATACTTTGTCAATATTATTAATATAATGCTAATGGTCATAATTTCCTAATTTAATTCATCTTATTTTAATTAATAATAGTTGTTTTCATGTTAGTAAACTTACCTCGTACCTGTAAAAAGGTTACCATTCCCATTGCTGAAGCTAAATATATAAAAGAAAGATAAAACTAATGAAGAAAACATAGAATACAACAGAGAAAAGCATAGAAGAATATACATTCAATTGTGTGAAAACTGAATTGAAATTAAAATAGAAGAACATGAGAATAACTCAATGAACTGTCATATACATTCAAGGTTAAGTTTCAAAGAAAAAGCTTAAGTGTTACAAAGAACACTCTCTTACTCGAGCTGAACACCTACAATGGATGTGAAGGAACAGAACTACGACACTGTGTTTTTCTTGACAGAAACCAGAGAAGGACTCAGAGCTTCATCTACATCAATCCAAGGATTCCATAACTTCACTCACTACACATAAGGCATTATAATCTCATCTCTATTTGTTTATCTATATTGTGTTTCATTTATTTACATTTTGAGCAGTGTCTATTCTCTATTTACACATTGTCTCCTTTGTTGAACTGGGGGATATAAAAAATCATCACTCATCATTTCTGAATCTTTTTAGTTCCCATGATGAATTGTGGTAGAGGTCAAGTGTGACTTGGATATCCTATGTGCTATTGTTTTTTTCCCACGTTGAACTGTTGTAGAGGTCTTATAACCTGGACAGTCTCTATACTGTTGTTTTCCCTGATCCATGGTGTGGGTCATAGTTTATATAAATTGTTTGAGAGGACTAAGTCTCGGCTTGAGACTGATCCTCCCGGTTAAACGTGTTCTGCATCTTATTTTATTTTAAACTATATTTTCCATTCCATTTCAAATTACGTTAAATATACAATTGGTTTAAATTTACTTTTATAGTTAATATAGAAAATGTTTGTAACTATTGTAAATCAGTAGGATAGTTTAAAAAGTTAATTTAATCTTCAGATTAAATTAACTGAGACCTAATCAATCTTTTGAGAACCTAATTGAACATTTATAGTTTTTCAAATTCACTACATTTTAACATTGTATTCAAATTTAGGGATTTTAATAAAAATATTTTAAACATAAATTTTAATTGAAACTCAATTCACCCCCCCCCCTCTTGAGTTTCCACTCCATCAAACATTTGATATCAGAGGAAGGTTTTTAATAATGGATTTCTAGACACTCTATTTTTCTACTATGATTTTAGTTGTATTTTAAAGATCCTATATTTTTGTTATTTATAAATTTTACCCCTTTAAATATATTTTCTAAAATCTAATTATGTATAATAGACTACAAGGTTCTTCTACCAACATGCCACCTTTATTTAATGCTACCAATTATGCCCAATGAAAACTGAAAATAAAAATTCATTTAGAAAGTATGGGATTCGATATCTGGACTGCTATAGAGACTCATTATAAGATTCCAGAAATTGAAAGAACTACTTGGGATGAAACTACTAAAACTACTTACAATAATAATTGTAATGTAATGAATTCCATGTATTGTGCTTTAAGAGATGAAAAATTTAATCGAATATCTGCTTGTAAAATTGGTATGAAATATGGGATACTCTGGCTATTTCCCATGAGCGAACTACTAATGTTAAAAATGAGATTGAATTAATACCCTATTCAATATGATAATTTTAAAATGAATCTGGATGAACCGATTTATGATATGTATCTTAGGATCAATGAGATTGTCAAAACTATGGTCATACATGGAAAATATGTTTCTGCAAAGGAGAAAATCATGAGAATTCTATGATGTCTGTCAGAAATATGGAAAGGCACATTAGTTTCTATAAGATAATCATGTTACATAAGTTCACTGCCTGTTAAAGAGCTGATTGGAATGTTAATGATGTCTGAAGATGAAATTAAAGTGAATAAGGAAGAAGATGATGAACCAAGAATGAAATAAGTAGCCTTCAAGACATAAGCTTCAATGAGTAAGGACATATATAAAATTAAAACTGCAAGTGATAGATTGAGCTGTGATGAGATCTCATTAGACAGTGATGCAGAGATGGCTCAGATAGCCAGAAGGTTTAAGAAATTTTATAGGAAAAATAAAATCATCAGAAAATCAAACTACAAAGGAAAATATGACAACAAATTTCATTGGAAGATTTATTGGAAAAAGTATGATAGGTGGGATGAAATTTTCTGCTATGATTGAAAATGGAAAAGACATGTGAAAGATAACTGTCCAAAACTAAAATACAGGAAGAAATATGACTACATGGACAATAAGTAAAAGAAATATATGAAAGAAACATTGAGTGCTTCAGAAGACAGTTCAAGTGATTTTGTTTCTTCCCATGATGAAAAGTCTCAAAAATCTAACATGTGTTTTAGGAAAAACAGATCTGAGGTAACATTGGATACTCCTGCATTAAATTCATATTATACTGGAGTTTATTCTGATTCTGAATCTTAAAATGTGTCTAGTGAAGAATTATTTGAATATTTTAATATGCTAAAAGAAACCTATAATGAATTGAAGGACATGAATAAGACCTTGAAGAATCAACATTCCTTGACCAGCTCTGTTAAATCTGCACTTGATATAGAAAAGGAAAATAATGGTCAATTACATAAGGAAAATAGTGAACTCAAATTATATAATGAGAAATTAAGAAAACACTTAGAGAAATTCACAAATGGAAACGACACACACACACCAGTGTTAGGTAAACATATTGCACCAAAATATACCAATGTAATAGGCTATCAGCCTAGACGAAGACAGATTACATAGAATTGATTTATTCCTAAATCTGGAATGAATGACACTAGTTCTAGTTATCGATGTTCATATTCTTCAACTAGTTATTCACTTAGTTATCATTCAAACAATGTTTTTCATTCAAAATATTTTCATCTATTGATTGTATGAGACCCATTAGACAATTTTGGGTACCAAATGATTTGATTGATAACCTGTCTGGACAAAATAAAATCTGGGTACCAAAAGAAGTTTTTGTTTAAACCTATTTTTTAAGAAACATGCTTGATGAGTTCCCATTTGATGATATGGTACATTGATAGTGGATGTTCAAGAAACATGATAGGAGATTTTTCATGCTTCAAAATTTTAATCAAGGTTGATGGATGACATGTTACCATGGGTGATAATTTAAAAGGAAAGAAAATCGGGCTAGGCCAAATTGGTAATAATGATTAAATTTTAATTTCTAAAGTATTATTTTTTGATGGATTAGAATACAATCTGTTAAGCATTTCTCAGTTTTCTGATGATGGTTTCAATGTTAATTTAGAAAATGAATCTTGCAATGTATTTAATTATAAAAATGGTTCTGTATTTTCTTCCTTGAGAAATGAAAATGTTTTTGCTGTAGATATAAATTCATTAGCCAAATAAAAAGTTACTTGTTTAAATTCATTTCATATTGTGTCTTCAATTTGGCACAGAAGATTAGGACACTGCAATGATCATTCACTTAGAAAACTGACTAGGAAGAATTTAGTTAGAGACCTACCTAAACTAAAATTCCAATCAAACAGTGTTTATACTCTCTATCAAAAGGGAAAAGAAACATAATGTTTCTTCTAAATCAAAGAATGATGTTTCACCTTCTCAACCTCTCAATTTGGTTCACATGGACTTGTTTGGACCTTCTAGAGTTTCTAGTTTAAATGGGACGAACTATGTCTACGTTCTGGTAGATGAATTTTCTAGGTTTACATGGGTATACATTCTTGCTCAAAAAAGTGATGCTTGTTATTATTTTATTAAATAAACCAAGTATGTAGAAAACTTTTGTGGACTTAACATTAAGACCCTGAGAAGTGATCATGGTTGTGAGTTTGAAAATCATGAATTTTAATATTATTTCTCAAATAATGGCAACAATCATAATTTCTCTTCCCCTAGGACCCCTCAACATAATGGTGTAGTAGAAAGATGAAATAGATCCCTTCATGAAATTCCAAGAACCAAGCTTAATGAATATGACCTACCTATTTACTTCTGGGAAGAAGCCATCAATACAATATGTTATATTATAAATAGAGTCTTGAATAGGCATGTTCTAAAAATGAACCCTTAAGAATTGTAGAATAATAGAAAGCATAAAGTTAGTTACATCATAGTTTTTGGTTTCAAATTCATTATTCTCAATACTAAGTATTATGTTGAATAGTTATCTTCTAAAAGTGATGAGAAAATAATTCTAGGTTACCCTATAACCAGAAAATCTTATAGAGTCTTTAAAAATAGATGAAAATGTGTGGACGAATATGTTCACATCATGTCTGATGAAACTGATCCACATGAAACTAAACCTTCTCTTGAAAATCTTGAAGAATAACTCTTTGTTTTGGATCTTAATGACAAAATCAGTTAACCTATTTTAAAGTCAAATAGTTCTCAAAATATTATAGAATATGCTTATGGTGAACCCAAACCTAGAGGAGAACCTGAAATTTATAGTCCTACATTTACCAGATCAACTATAATTCTAAAGAACAATATTTTAGTTGCTTTTGTAGGTAATCTTGATAGAGGAACACATACTAGAGAATCTCTAAGAAATCATGTTGAACATCAAGACTTTCTTTCACAGTTAGAACCTAAAAATATCATTAATGCAATCAACGATGAATTTTGGGTAATGTTTATGATTGAATAATTAAATAAATTTGAAATAATCAAAATTTGGGAATTAGTTGATAGAATTGTGGACACTTTGACCATAGGCACTAAATGGGTTTTTAAAAACAAAGATGATGAGTCACTAAATATCATTAGAAATAAATCAAGGCTAGATGCACAAGGATATAGTCAATATGAAAGAATTGACTATGAGGAAACCTTTTCACATGTAGCTATATTTGAAGCTATTATGATGTTATTTTCCTATGCAGCTAATCTGAATTTCAATTTATATCAATTGGATGTTAAAATTGATTTTATAAATGGTTTTATAATTGAATATGTTTTTGTTGAACAACCACGTAGTTTTACTAATATTCATTTTCCAAATGATGTTTCTAAACATTCAAAAGCTTTATATGGTTTAAAAAAAGATCCATAATCTTGGTATGATATGCTTAGTAGTTTTATTATTTCATAAGGTTTTACAAAAGGTATCATTGATCGAACAATTTTTAACAAAATAATTTCTAAATATGTTTTAATAGTATAAATTAATGTTGATGATATTATTTTTGGATCTTCAAAAAATGATTTGTGTATTGATTTTTCAAAGAGTATGCAAAATGAATTTCAAATGAGTTTAATTGGTGAACTCAAATATTTTTTTGGATTTCAATGTTTTCAAAATGAAAATGGTATTATCTTAAATCAAAGTAAGTATACAAAGGATCTTTTAAAACGTTTTGGTTTGGATAGTGTTAAGGAAAGTGACACAACTTTGAGTACCACATGTAAGTTAGATGCTGATAAAACTGGGAAACTAGTGGATCAAACCAACTATAGAGGTATGAGAGGGAGTCTACTATATCATACATCTAGTCAACCAGAAATTATGTTTAGAGTATTTATGTGTTCATGATTTCAAGGTAATCCAATAGAGCCACACTTGATTGTTGTTAAGAGAATATTCAAATATCATATACATACCAATAACTTAGGATTATTTTATCCAAAATGATAATAATTTGATTTAATAAGTTACTATGAAGCTGACTTTTCTGGACCCGAGATTGATAGAAAGAGCACCTATGGATAATTTCACATTCTATGTAAGTCCATAGTATCATGGTGTAGTAAAAAGAAGAATTTTGTTTCTTTGTCTACTACTGAATCAAAGTACATTGTTGATGTTAGTTGTTGTGGACATATTATATGGATGAAGCACGTTTTATTGGACTATGGATATCAATTTCGACATGTTTCTCTAAACTATGATAACACTAGTGCAATTAATATCTCAAAGAACCCCATATCTCACTATAGGACCAAACACATTGATGTCAGACACCACTTATTGAGACATCATTACCAAAAGGGTGATATTACTCTTGAATTTATAGGTACATAACATCAATTAGCTGACCTATTCTCCAAACATAATGTTCAGATAGGTTATGTCACATTAGACATGAGTTAAGAATGATTATCCTTGTAGAACCAAATATTCAACATTATCCAAACATCACTGTTAGCCAAACCTCGCTGGTAAAGTCACCTCACCGTTATAGTGACCTCAATGTTAAGGAATCCTCACTTTTAGGAATCCTATCCATTTAGAATCCTCACCATTAGGAATCCTCACTGTTAGGAAGCCTCACTGTTAGGAATCCTCACGTTTATACCTCACTGGTATGAACCTCACCTCTATACCTCACAATTAGTGGACCTCACCGTTAGTAATTCTCACCGGTATATGTTATAGTTAGTATATGTTGTTTTAAAATTATGTGTCTTAGCTGCCGAAATCTGTATCGTTTGTATATAATTATTAGGTTTTATTTATTTATTTGGTGATTCCAAAATGATAAAACACTTTTCTAGACCTCACTTGAATCAACCGCAAACCCATTGCTGTCAAACTATTACTCCCAAACCTATGTCTATTTCGAACCCTAAGCCTCGCGATCCATGGAATGGAATGAGTAAAGAGACCTTCAGTCAGTGAAAAGGATTATGAACCAAATGCTATGAGACTCAAAGGAGAGTCTAGTGTTGTGAGTGATGTAAAAAAGATTAAAAATCTACACCTCCTTCAAACAGATATAGTAGTTGAAATAGAGCTATTCCTGTCACGACCCGCCCTCGGGGTCCGTGCCGTGACTACCCCAAGCCCGCCTTCCATAGGCCAGGGGCTGGCGACTAGTACCAAGGCATAAATCCCCGTAAAAAGGGAAGGCATTGCCTTTGTAAAGTAAACAAACACCACAAAGTAAATAAGCGGAAAGTAAACACTAAAGAAAAGCATAGTACAACTGAAAGTGAGGAAAAGTAAATGGGCCAGTATACAAACCCAAACTGAAAGTAAAGTACAACTCGAAAGGGAAAACAACAACTGAAAAGTAAAAGACGCTACTCCGAGCTGTCCACTGGAAATCCCACCTGAAGGGTGGGTACAGATAGCTCCTCTGCTCCACGGGTCCCGCCGTCCGCTCCGAGCACGTCCCGCCCAGTGGTCCACCTCCGGGTACCGTCCCGCTCTGCAAGCCTCAGCTAAGGTCAATGCTGTCCGTCGTCTACAACCAACACAACGTAGTGCGGGCAAATCCCGTGCAGGGGTGAGTATAAGCTACTCAGTAGGAACCCCGAGACCCCTGAAGGTCTCTCAAAATCCACAAAGGATAAACCACGAAGAAAGGTACAATCACGAAGTAACAACCGACACTGCTTAGGTATATGCCCATACATATACCTAAGTCATCAATTCAAATACGCTCCAACCTCCGAGCCCAAGTACAACTTAGTCCACACAAGATAGTAAACGTATTCCACACAGGAAAGCAAAACGTAATCCACACAGGATTGCACAACACAATCCACACAGGAAAGCAAATAGGATTCAGCTCACACAGGTATACTTCATCAAGGACGATAAAGATGATCACTGATCCATCTAAGTCGTCGGACCCACGAAGGATCGATAGGTAACTAACCCCCGCAATGACCCACACAGGATCGGGCCCACACAGGACCTGTAGGCGCTGGCTCACACAGAACCGCTGAGCGCAAGGACCCACACAGGATCGGGCCCACACATGACCTGTAGCACTGATCCACGTAGGATCGCTGAGTGCTGTAGTCGTCGTCGTCGAATCCACACAGGATCTCTATACTGTCGTCGTCGCAGTCACAGTAGCTGTCGTAGCAGTAGTATCCACAGTAACAGTCCCAGCCAGCACTAGTCACAGTAACAGTCGCAGCCAGCACTAGGGTTCCCGCACACAGCAAGCTCGTTCGGAGGGTCCGCTCCACGAGCCTAGAGGCTGATATATCAACTGTCACAAAGACCTGAGTTGATGTATCCAAAAGTTCCGTAACGTCAACAGGAACTCAACGCAACAGACGGCGCGTCGATCAGACGCCCGGTCTGAGAGTTATTGGCATTTTCGTCTCCGGGGCCCGGTTGGTTTTTAAGGCAAAACCAACCCGACCATACTCCACCTACGTACAAACCTCGGGCGGAGTATTCCAAAAGATCCGTCTCACTAAGAGGAACACAACGCGACTGACGGCGCGTCAATCGGACGTTCGTAGCTCAAGATATGAGCG
The DNA here is from genome assembly GCA_963277665.1 of Viscum album. Taxonomy (NCBI): domain Eukaryota; kingdom Viridiplantae; phylum Streptophyta; class Magnoliopsida; order Santalales; family Viscaceae; genus Viscum; species Viscum album. The sequence continues at coordinate 1,559,720,192 of OY728151.1, read as the reverse complement.
TTTCCGCTCCGAAGGCCCGGTTGGTTTCGTGAACGAACCAACCAGGCCGAACTCAAAGTAAACCGAAACCTTTAGTGGGATATACAGAAACGACCGTCTCGATCCAAGGATCGCATTGCCGCAGACGGTTCGTCATTCGGAGGTCTGAGGCTCAAGATATGACCAAAAGACCGGAACTGGTTCGAAACGGGGGGGTCCGGGTCCGGGCCGACCCGGCCCGACCCCCCCCCCCCCCCCCTGGGGCGGCCCGGCGGCCGCGGCGACCTGGCGCCGCACGAGGTGGGCACGCGGGGGGCTAAGCCCCTGCGGATTGAAGGCGGTGCGGCCTTTGTGCCGCGCCTTTGCAACAAAACGGCCCCCACGTGGGGGCTGGTTTGAAGAAAGAAACCGGGGGGCTGCTGCCCCCCCCCCCCCCTTCATGGAACTGCCCCCCTCTTAAAGAGGGGGGTTTTATGCGCTGGCCGGGGGATTAATTCCCCCGGTTTAACGTCATCCGGCCGGCCAGCTGGCCGGCCGGTTTTCTCCAACGGGACCGGAAATTCCGGTCCCCTCTTCGGCTTCCGACGCCGGCGGCCCGGCCGCCGGTCTTCTCATCCCGCTGCGGCCCGGAACCAGCCGCGGTCTCCTCGTCCTGCCGCGGCCCGGAACCGGCCGCGGTGTTCGTCGTCCGGCGCGGTGCGACAGCACCGCGCCCCCTTCGCCGTGCCTTGATTCCTTTCAACGCGGCGCGACGGCGTCGCGTTCTTGAAGATTCTTCCTCGGCGTGGCGCGACGGCGCCGCGTAAAATAATTGCACGATTATCCGCGTGGTGCGATGGCACCACGCCACTTTCCTTCCACCCGCAAGAATAAACAACAAGAACGATGGAGGGGGTTCGGCCGTGTTCATGCGGTCCGGCCCCCCTCACATTAAATAAATAACTCAACTTAAACATTCAAAAGTCTCATGTTTGACATGCGAAATCCACGATCAAGAAATGGAATAATTAAACCAAAAAGAAATCAACAACCCCTACCTTGGTATAAGGTTCGATGATTTGTCTACGTTCCACGGAAGACGACGTCGCGGAGGTCGGGCGTCGCGGTCGTCGTTCGTCAAATCCGTTGACGAAGGAATGCGTCTGATGCGATACGTCTTTGGCGAAACTTCTCAAGTCGACGAAGGAAAACCGAGGAGGAAGCGGTGTCTCCCTTTCTTTGACGTGGAGAGAAGATAGAACGGTGTGTCGGTGATCTTCACGTTCTTCAAGGAGGAAGATGAAGTTCTTCAAAGTGTAGAACTCTTCTTCTCTCAAATCTCCACACAACACAGCAACTCCCAAAATAAAATAAGCTACACCTTATTTTATTTTTACATTGCCATCCTTTCAAAATTCAAAAGTTGAATTCATTACATTAATTAAAATCTAGAGTTGTCAAAAATTAAATGAAGAGATAAGTTGGCAAGAATTAATGTAGGGGAGAGCCACATAATTTAAGAGGGGGTTTAGAGGGGTTAGGGAATTTGAAAAGGTGGGGGCTCGTGTGGGCCCCACCTCCCTCATAACCACACATGGGATGTTGGGTGGTTGTGGGCCCCACCAACAACTTCCCATGAGAGAGTCTAACCACCACGAATAAAATAAAATTCACACACAATTTTATTTTACTTATCTTTTAATCCCCAAAACTAACTTTCAACCCGCAACAAACGCAACTTCCGAAAAGGTCTCTTTTAGCGAATTTCGGCGCTGCGAGTTCATCGGTGCCCTCGGATTTCAATTCCGAGCACCGGATCAAAAGTTAGGAATTCCCGCTCGTTCGTTCACTGAACGTACCCGAGCCAAACTTCGGAATTTGATTCCGGGCACTCCGGGCCTCGGAATCAGGTGCCGTCTGAAACCGCGCTCTTGTAAAATTCTTAAGAAAATTAAGAAAAAATTTCCCTTGAATTTTACGGGTCTTTACATTACTCCCACCTCAGGGCTTTACGTCCCCATAAAGATACATCAAAAACTAGGGAAACAAATGAGGGTACTGAGCACGCATCTGAGCCTCCAGCTCCCATGTGCTCTCCTGGAGATTCCCGTGCTGCCATCTGATGTGCACAAGAGCAATCGATCGCCCATGCAGGACCCGCTCCTATCGATCCTCTATCTCCACCGGGACCTACGTAAAAGTCGCCCCATCATCAACGTCAAGCTCCCCATGATCAATGATGTGCGTCGGGTCGTGCACGTATCTCCTCAGCTGAGATACGTGGAAGACGTCGTGCACCCGGTGCAACTGAGGTGGTAGAGCCAGACGATAAGCCACCTCACCAATCCTGCTGAGAATCTGGAAGGGTCCGATGAAGCACGGAGATAACTTGCCGCCTCGGCCAAATCTCCGAATACCACGTCGAGGTGAGACCCGCAAGAAGACGTGGTCGCCATCCTCGAACTCCAGTGGCCTCCGCCTCCTGTCAGCATAAGACTTCTGCTGGCTCTGAGCTGTCCTCATCCCCTCCTGGATGACCTCGACCTTCTCTGTCGTGGCCTGGACCATCTCCGGTCCCACCAGTGCTGACTCTCCAGGGTCTGTCCAGCACAAAGGAGATCTACAAGGTTGGCCGTACAACGCCTCGTACGGTGCCATCCCGATGGTGGAGTGGTATCTGTTGTTGTACGCAAACTCCACCAAGGGTAGGTGGTCCTCCCAGCTATGACCAAAGTCGAGGACACATGCATGGAGCATGTCCTCGAGAGTCTGAATGGTCCTCTCTGTCTGACCATCCGTCTAAGGGTGGAAGGCTGAGCTCAGACGTAGCTGCGTCCCGAACGCCTCCTGTAACCCCTTCCAAAGCCGGGAAGTAAAGCGGGCATCTCGATCAGAGGAGCCCGCTCCAGTACTCCTGTCTGAGTCGGTATGCTGAGGGAGATCAGCGATGCCCTGATCTCGTGTCTCAAACCCTTCTCGAAGGTCCGGGCCCGGAAGAATGGGTCCCGTACCATGTCGGTCGAGTAGCGCGAGAGATCGGTAAATCTCGCCGAGTACTGAGTGACCGTCATTCTGCCCTGCCGTAGCTGTAGAAGCTCCTGGATACGCACCGCATGAAGGGGTGGCTGGGACGAACTCCGAGTGGAAGAGGCTCTCAAAGTCCGTCCAAAGTAGGGATGCCTCATCGGGCACATGGAGCATCAAGCTCCACCATCATCCTGCTGCTGCGTGGAGTAGGCTCGCAGCGAGGATCACCATGAGGTCTGCTGGTGTCCTCACTAGCCTAAACACTCGAACCACTGCCTCCAGCCAGTCCTCTGCTGCCTGGGGATCCGTCTCCCCGCGAAACCTGGGCGGTCGCTGGCGCTGAAACTCATGCAGTGCGCTGAGGCGATGTGCATCGTCAGCGGCTGCTGCTGGAAGCATCGGGGGCTCGGCGGGTAAAGCTACCGCCGTTTCCACTACTGGCAAAGGGACCTGCACCGAGGCCTCGTTGCTCGGTGGGCTGTCGTCTCGCTCGACTCTCGGAACCCTAGCTGGCTGCCGTCGTGGGGCCATCCTGAAAAGGAAACAGATGTGCCACGGTTAGAACAGTATACCTGGTGAGCTGATATAAGTAATCACAAAGAAAACTTTGAAACACACACACAATCAATGTTTTCGTGCATTAAGTCGGAAATCAGAAGTCAGGGTCCTGGTGTACGGATACGTCGGCTGCCGCACCAACACTGGACTCCCTGGACTGATAACCACACTCAATACGCTAAACATTATTGCTTCACATAGAAAAGATCAGAGTTCACGGTAGAACCGAACTGCTCTGATACTAATTTGTCACGACCCGCCCTCGGGGTCCGTTCCGTGACTACCCCAAGCCCGCCTTCCATAGGCCAGGGGCTGGCGACTAGCACCAAGGCGTAAATCCCCGTAAAAAGGGCAGACATTTCCTTTGTAAAGTAAACAAACACCATAGAGTAAATAAGCGGAAAGTAAACACTAAACAAAAGCAGAGTACAACTGAAAGTGAGGAAAAGTAAATGGGCCAGTATACAAACCCAAACTGAAAGTAAAGTACAACTCGAAAGGGAAAACAACAACTGAAAAGTAAAAGCCGCTACTCCGAGCTGTCCACTGGAAATCCCACCTGAAGGGTGGGTACAGATAGCTCCTCTGCTCCACGGGTCCCGCCGTCCGCTCCGAGCACATCCCGCCCAGTGGTCCACCTCCGGGTACCGTCCCGCTCTGCAAGCCTCAGATAAGGTCAACGCTGTCCGTCGTCTGCAACCAACACAACGTAGTGCGGGCAAAGCCCGTGCAGGGGTGAGTATAAGCTACTCAGTAGGAACCCCGAGACCCCTGAAGGTCTCTCAAAATCCACAAAGGATAAACCACGAAGAAAGGTACAATCACGAAGTAACAACCGACACTGCATAGGTATATGCCCATACATATACCTAAGTCATCAATTCAAATACGCTCCAACCTCTGAGCCCAAGTACAACTCAGTCCACACCGGATAGTAAACGTATTCCACACAGGAAAGCAAAACGTAATCCACACAGGATTGCACAACACAATCCACACAGGAAAGCAAATAGGATTCAACTCACACAGGTATACTTCTTCAAGGACGATAAAGATGATCACTGATCCATCTAAGTCGTCGGACCCACGAAGGATCGATAGGTAACTAACCCCCGCAATGACCCACACAGGATCGGGCCCACACAGGACCTGTAGGCGCTGGCTCACACAGAACCGCTGAGCGCAAGGACCCACACAGGATCGGGCCCACACAGGACCTGTAGCACTGATCCACGTAGGATCGCTGAGTGCTATAGTCGTCGTCGTCGAATCCACACAGGATCTCTGTACTGTAGTCGTCGCAGTCACAATAGCTGTCGTAGCAGTAGTAGCCAGAGTAACAGTCGCAGCCATCACTAGTCACAGTAACAGTCGCAGCCAGCACTAGGGTTCCCGTACACAGCAAGCTCGTTCGGAGGGTCCGCTCCACGAGCCGAGAGGCTGATATATCAACTGTCACAAAGACCTGAGTTGCTGTATCCAAAATCTCCGTAACGTCAACAGGAACTCAACGCAACAGACGGCGCGTCGATCGGACGCCCGGTCTGAGAGTTATTGGCATTTTCGTCTCCGGGGCCCGGTTGGTTTTTAAGGCAAAACCAACCCGACCATACTCCACCTACGTCCAAACCTCGGGCGGAGTATGCCAAAAGATCCGTCTCACTAAGAGGAACACAACGTGACTGACGGCGCGTCAATCGGACGTTCATAGCTCAAGATATGAGCGTTTCCGATCCGAAGGCCCGGTTGGTTTCGTGAACGAACCAACCCGTCCGAACTCAAAGTAAACCGAAACCTTGAGTGCGATATACCGAAAAGACCATCTCGATCCAAGGATCGCGTTGCCGCAGACGGTTCGTCAATCGGAGGTCCGAGGCTCAAGATATGACCAAAAGACCGGAACTAGTTCGAAACGGGGGGGTCCGGGTCCGAGTCCGGGCCGACCCGGCCCGACCCCCCCCCTGGGGCGGCCCGGCCGGACGGCCGGCCGGCGGTGCGGCGGCGCGGCGGCGCGGGGGCCGCGGCGGCCGGGTGCCGCACGAGGTGGGAACGCGGGGGGCTAAGCCCCCACTGATTGAAGGCGGCGCGGCCTTTGTGCCGCGCCTTTGCAACAAAACGGCCCCCACGTGGGGGCCGGTTTGAAGAAAGAAACCGGGGGGCTGCTGCCCCCCCCCCCCCCCCCCTTCATGGAACCGCCCCCCTACTAAAGAGGGGGGTTTTATACGCTGGCCGGGGGATTAATTCCCCCGGTTTAACGTCATCCTGCCGGCCAGCTGGCCGGCCGGTTTTCTCCAACGGGACCAGAAATTCCGGTCCCCTCTTCGGCTTCCGACGCCGGCGGCCCGGCCGCCGGTCTTCTCATCCCGCCGCGGCCCAGAACCGGCCGCGGTCTCCTCGTCCCGCCGCGGCCCGGAACCGGCCGCGATGTTCGTCGTCCGGCGCGGTGCGACGGCACCGCGCCCCCTTCGCCGTGCCTTGATTCCTTTCAACGCGGCGCGACGGCGTCGCGTTCTTGAAGATTCTTCCTCGGCGTGGCGCGACGGCGCCGCGTAAAATAATTGCACGATTATCCGCGTGGTGCGACGGCACCACGCCACTTTTCTTCCACCCGCAAGAATAAACAACAAGAACGATGGAGGGCGTTCGGCCGTGTTCATGCGGTCCGGACCCCCTCACGTTAAATAAATAACTCAACTTAAACATTCAAAAGTCTCATGTTTGACATGCGAAATCCACGATCAAGAAATGGAATAATTAAACCAAAAAGAAATCAACAACCCCTACCTTGGTATAAGGTTCGAAGATTTGTCTACGTTCCGCGGAAGACGACGTCGCGGAGGTCGGGCGTCGCGGTCGTCGTTCGTCAAATCCGTTGACGAAGGAATGTGTCCGATGCGATACGTCGTTGGCGAAACTTCTCAAGTCGACGAAGGAAAACCGAGGAGGAAGCGGTGTCTCCCTTTCTTTGACGTGGAGAGAAGATAGAACGGCGTGTCGGTGATCTTCGCGTTCTTCAAGGAGGAAGATGACGTTCTTCAAAGTGTAGAACTCTTCTTCTCTCAAATCTCCACACAACACAGCAACTCCCAAAATAAAATAAGCTACACCTTATTTTATTTTTACCTTGCCAACCTTTCAAAATTCAAAAGTTGAATTCATTACATTAATTAAAATCTAGAGTTGTAAAAAATTAAATGAAGAGATAAGTTGGCAAGAATTAATGTAGGGGAGAGCCACATAATTTAAGAGGGGGTTTAGAGGGGTTAGGGAATTTGAAAAGGTGGGGGGTCGTGTGGGCCCCACCTCCCTCATAACCACACATGGAAGTTGGGTGGTTGTGGGCCCCACCAACAACTTCCCATGAGAGAGTCTAACCACCACGAATAAAATAAAACTCACACACAATTTTATTTTACTTATCTTTTAATCCCCAAAACTAACTTTCAACCCGCAACAAACGCAACATCCGAAAAGGTCTCTTTTAGCGAATTTCGGCGCTGCGAGTTCATCGGTGCCCTCGGATTTCAATTCCGAGCACCGGATCAAAAGTTAGGAATTCTCGCTCGTTCGTTCACTGAACGTACCCGAGCCAAACTTCAGAATTTGATTCCGGGCACTCCGGGCCTCGGAATCAGGTGCCGTCTGAAACCGCGCTCTTGTAAAATTCTTAAGAAAATTAAGAAAAAATTCCCCTTGAATTTTACGGGTCTTTAAAATGCCTGGAATGTTTGATGACCAATCAATCTTTAGATTTAGATGTGATGGATGATCATAAATGGCTAGAGTGCTTCTCGAATAACATTGGTCCTTATTATCTGAAGCTGGTAAATGAATTCAATGATTTTGTTCATTTTGAGAAATTAGAAGCTGAGAATAGGATGGTATCAGTAGTAAATGGCATGACAATATCCTTTCCTTCTACTGATTGTTCTGAGTGCCTGAGAGTTCCACATGAAGGATAGCTTGGGTATTTATCGAAATAAGTACATAATTCTAGTAAAATCATTGACTATGAAGCTTCCCTGAAAGAATTAACAGGAGACGGCACTACAAGAAAATTAGTTTCTAGAGAAATGGATGGAGAGAACCGGTTAATGATCAAGTTCATTCAACATGTGCTATGTCCAAGAAGAGGGGACTTTGAAAATGTGAAATACCATGCTATTTACCTATTGCATTTGCTGAGGGATGGTGTGAAGGTAAATCTGTGGAGGCTGTTAATGATTCAAATAAAGGATATGACCAGACCCAAATCAAAAACTACAGTTCTATTCATTGTAATGATGATTTCCTTGATGATTAAGGGAAGAAGTGTTGCTAAGTCTCAGGATGATACAATGGTTATTAAGGAAAGCTATTGTATTACTAAAACTGTTTGTAAATACATGATTATCAATTGGAATCTGTATAGAAGAGAATGGGTCAATGATAAAGGGAAGATGTCTGACAAGTTTAATCATGTGGATCATCCTTCTAGGCCTAACGATGTGAGGGACCTAGGTCTATGAACTGATGAAGAGGAACCTCATTATAGAGATGATACTGATCAAGAGGATATCTCTTTAGCCGATGGAGGGGATCTGGACTTGCCTCCAAGTCTCGTTGCTAAAGTTGTATCATCTACAAAGGAATGTTTGTTGGGAGTAAGAAATCAAGAAGCCTCTATTGATGAGGAAGATCAGTATGCTCTAGAAAAAGATGAAGAAAAACATGAAAGTGGATAACATGTTTCTGTTAGCTCAGATGAGAGTTTTCTATGCATTAGTCCATTGATTTGAAATTAATCTATGCCTGAAGAGGATTTCTTGGTTGAGATGACAGAACATGAAGCCATTCCTAATAAGACACATGCTGTTGATTTATAGATGATTGTGTAAGATTCTTCTGAGGAAGACCGAGCTGCTGGGGGTTCTATTGCAATGCATATACAGGGGAATGCACAAATTGAGGGGGAGAATCCAACCAGACTTGGCAGTGTTTTAATATCTATTTAAATTGAGTTTTGGGCAGAAGACCCTGGGTTGGTAGATTGTGGGTTAGACTATCATGATTCAGAATATGAGACACCCATCAATAGAACTCAAGTTAACAATAATATCCTCTCTGAGACCCTAACTGAATATCTTGTGAGAAAAGATGACTTAGAAGAGTTAAGTCTGAGTTGAAGATCAGATTTTTGGAAGATATATGACAAATGGAAGCCTATTTAGTATCATCCATTCAATCTGTTATGAATGACTCAGTGGTTAGTATTTTGTCGGAAGGTGCACCTGTAGTTTTCCATGAATGTCTGGTTATTAAGGCTGATCTTGAGTCTTTAAAGGCCGAGTTGAAGGAGAATTGGATTGCATCGGTTGGAGACATATAGAGATATTTTGTTGAGGAGGTGATAAAAATGGAAAAATCTATTAAACTCTCTCTTCATTGTAGTGTGTCAACCTCTGTGGTAGGGATGGTGGATGAAGTCGAGGCTTGTCGGTATCAAGTGTCGAACATGGCATAGGATGTTGAATTTATAAATAAATCAATTGTCTCTCTAGAATATTATAGGAACTCTAAATATCAATAAGACCATGAATTGGCTCTTGTGAATAGTGTTGTTATTCCGATGGTATCAGTTTTTGAAGAATTTAACTATTCCATAGGGAAACAGGTCATCACCTGGGATTTTGTAGTTAAAAATATTATCAGTGGGTGAACTAAAAGTTTCAAGGAAACTACGGATTTTTCTATTGGCTCTCTTTCATCCAGACCTTCAGTATAGTTGGATCATTTTCATGCTATGATGAAAGAGGAGCTTGTTTCATCTTCAACAAGTGCCTCTGTGGACTCATCTCCTCTGAACCAAGTGGTATCTACAACTAGAGATTTCATGAAAATTGGTCAATATTATATGAGGCAAGCTTCTTCTTCTCAGAAAGTGTTAAAGGATAATGTTGATTCTTATTTTCAGAAAGTTTATACCAAGCATTAGTTGACCAATCATTTAAAACTTCTTTTGGAAAATCTGAAATTACCTACTATAAATCAAGACTTCAAGGAACAAGTAGGAAAGCTTAGGAAGCTGACTCCAGGTTTGGAAAATTTTATGGAAAATAAGGATGATTTCATGACTGCTTTGGAAAGAGGAGGAGAAATCATAATGGACTTTAGGAATCTATTTCTACCATTCCTTCATGTAGGCAGTACCCCTATCATTGTACCTCCAGTCCTGCCTTCCTCTGCTCACTCTTCCTCAATTCCTCATATGACTCCAACCCAATCCATCTGTAGCCTCACTCATATGATCACTAAGAGAGATATATAGTATATTCTAGGCATTGTATCAGTATCTCAGCCTCTTCTGATCATCCCTCGTGTTCCTAAGCCTTAACTAAATTCATCAAGCCTGAATCCTCTTCTGATCCCAAGAGAAAATCACATGCTGATAAGGTGTATTGATTTGTGTCTAGGCACTTTGATAGGAATCACTTGTAGAATTTTCCCTTAATTTTTTTTATTTCTCTGTAATTTTTCCTGAAGAAATATACATGATCTTATTCTATATATTTCAGTTTTTCTCAATATTATTTCTCTGCTACTTTGATTCCTTATTTTTGCTAATAACAAAGGGGGAGATATGAGAAATATGATATGAAACAAAGAACTGAGAGATATGATATGAAGCATAATATTTTATACCTGTGATATATGTGTTTTATAATTTTATCTCTGATCCATTTTCACGACCTCGGATCATGTGTTTTATAATTTTATTTCTGATACAGTAACATTCATGCGGATAAATTAGATTCAAAATATTGGATTACCTCTGATTCATTACTGATTATTTTGGAATTAAAATATCATAATTTGTTATTATCAAAAAGGGGGTGTTTGTTTACCACACATGTTTCGATAATCTCAATTATGTTTTAATATTCTTTAATAATCCCAAATAATGGTCATTAATTTATTAATTATAATTTAATCCTACGTTTATGTTAATAAGAATATCAAAATTATCTTTGGAATATGTTATTCATTGATAATATCGGCTTATATTGGTTTACAAATTAATCTAACTCAATATGGGACTGATATTCTTAGAACAGATAAGTGTTAAGTCTTTGAGTCACTGATACAGACCTACAGATACAAGCTACAGATATAAATGGGTCACCGGTAAGAAAGGTTCACCGATAGACAAGGGTCACCGGTAAGCAAAGGTCACTGATAGAACAAGTCTACCGATAAGCAAAGAAACCGATACAGACAGATAGACAGCTACTGTTATGAAGTCCACCGATACAGAGCTGCTGATAGAAAGTCCACTAATACAGTCAGAGCCACCAATATAAGCAACAACCAGTACATGCAAGTTACCAATAAAACCAAGCTATTGCTAGATGGAGCTACTGGAAGCACACAAGCTACTGATAGAAGGAACTACCATTACATAGAGAAACTATTACACAGAGTAATAGCTACCAATACAAGGCATCCATTGAAAAAAGTCCATCATTACAAGTCTACTGACAGAGATCTACTGATGGATTATGACTGTTAACGAGTAACTTTTACATAAACTCTATACTTTATCGATAATATTAATATCATGCTAATGATCATATTTTCTTAATTTAATGCAACTGCATTTAATTAATGATAGTTGTTGGCATGTCCGGAACCGTACCTCGTACCTGTAAAAAGGTAATCATTCCCATTGACAGAGCTCATGATATAAATGGAAGGTCAAACTAATGAAGCAAACAAAGAATACCATAGATAAAATCATAGAAGAATATACGTACAAGTGTGTGATACCTAAAGTAAAATTAAAAGAGAATAACACAAGAAGAACTCAAAGAATAGTAATACAAATTCAAGAAGAATTTACAAAGAAGAAGCTCAAGTGTTAAAAATAATACTCTATTACTCGATCTGAACACCTACACTGGAAGTGAAGGAACCAAACTATGACACTCTATTTTTCAAGACAGAAACCAGAGAAGGACTTAAAGCTTCATCTGCATCAATCCAAGGAGTCCAGAGCTTCACTCACAACACATTGTGCATTGAAAACCCATCTTTATTTTTTTTATTTCTATTGTGTATCATTTATTTACATTTTGAGAAGTGTGTCCTTAGTATTTACACACTATCTCAGGTGTTGAACTAGAGGATATCTAAAATCATCACTCAACTATTCTGAATCTTTTTTGTTCCCACTATGAATTGTGGTAGGGGTTAAGTGTGACTTGGATATCATGTGTGGTATGATTTTTATTTTCCCACATAGAACTGTGGTAGAGGTCTTAGGAGCAGGACAGTTTCTTGAATGTTGTTTTCCCCGATCCTGTGTGTGGATGAATGTTTATATAAACTATTTGGGAGGACTAAGTCTCGGCTTGAGACTGAACCTCTTGGATAAACCTATTGTGCATACTATATTATTTTAAACTATATTATCTACTCCACTGCTAATTACATTAAATATAATTTTGATTTAATTTTACTTTGATATTTAATCTAGAAAGTGTTTGTAACTATTGTAAATCCGTAGGTTAGTTTCAAAAGTTAATTTATTCTTCATGTTAAATTAACAGAGACCTAATCAATCTTTCAAGAACCTAATTGAACCTTTACAGTTTTACAAATTCACTACATTTTAACATAGTATGCATAGTTGGGGATTTTAATACAAATATTTTAATCAAAAATTTTAATTGGATCTAAATTCACCCCCCCCCCCTCTTGATTGTCCACTCCGACCAACAGAAATAGAAAAAAGGGCCGAACGATGGGCTTGGAATCTGTACAAGAGTATCAGAAATAAATATTAATTGATTAGTGGATGAGAGAGAGTGTTTTGGGGGTAGAAGACGTGGGATGGATAATTTTATTAATAAATATCAGGGGATACAAATCCTATATACAAGTTTTTCTGTTAGTGGTGCATGGTTTCCCTTAAACATTTCCCTTTACTATGTACCTCTACTAGGGGGGGGGATCAAGGATTCTCCTTTTAAGACACAAGGTTTTAGAAACCCTAAAAAATTCATGTGAAAATCCTCTATCTGGGTTTACACAGGATTTCAAAATAGGGAGAATGCATTTGGAAAACTGTGTGCCAACTGTGACCATGCCCTCTTTCTTCTAAAATTATAAATTTCTCACCAAAACACTCCCGAGACAAAACCCAAACATTAATTACTCACAACTATTTAAAATGTTTCCTATAAAAAATCCCAATGAATTTATAGAAATGATCAGCGTTTTATATTATAATAAATGTGTATTTAAAAACATTAATAATGTAAGGTATATAAGTTGAATTCTCCAAGAGACTAAAAAAGGATATTACTTTGTCTACAGTAATATGTAAAAAACATAATTTTTTGGTGTTATGATTCTAGTTGATCATTAATTTATTATTTTAAACCCATTTTTCTATAGTTTACATTGGAAGAATTGATAAATTATTCCATTTATGGATTGAATATTTATTTTTGTTTCAAATAGTCAACTAATACCACACTAATTCTTGAATGATTGGAAATAATATATGAATATAAAATTTAAGACTCAAATACAGTTAGTTATGGTAGGAAAATATTTCTCTAGTAAAAATAATAATATTTCAATGATGAATATATTTTTTCTTTAAAAACATTGAACTTAGAGACCATAGGTTATATCAAATCATTTACATAAATAGTTTTGGATAAAGGTAAATTTATATATATTTATATTCCACAATTTTTTCATAATTAGTTCAGATAGAAAGCATGAAAATTTCAATTGTTCATCTAGAGGTAAATATACATCATAATATTCATTTGAGTAATTTTATTAATGTAATGATGAAGTATGATATAGTAATGTGTATAAGATCAAATTTGATTTAGTCACATGTATGAAAAAATTTGCTGGACAAGAATTCATCAAATAACAGTATTTAGTGCGGGGTAATTCATAAACAAAAATTTATTTTTACATGTTAAATATATGATATTTAGAAGCGGGATCAATGACGTGTCTTAAAATGAAAACATTTGTCACGACCCGTCCTCGGGGCCCGTGCCGTGACTACCCCTTTCCTGCCTTCCATAGGCCAGGGGCTGGTGACTAGCACCAAGGCGTAAATCCCGGTAAAAAAGGAGAAGGCATTGCCTTTGTAAAGTAAACAACCACCATAGTGTAAGCAAGAAGAAAAGTAAACACTAAGTAAAAACAAGTACAAATGATGTGCGGAAAAGTAAAAGGGCCAGTATACAAACCCAAACCACACAGGAAAGCAAAACGTAACATCCACACAGGATAGATCAACATAATCCACAAAAGAGAGTAACATAGGATTCAGCTCACACAGGTATGCTTCTTCAAATGACGATAGAGATGATCAGATGTAGCCACTGATTCATCTAATCCGTCGGACCCATAAAGGATCGGAAGGTACTAACCCCCACAATGACCCACAGAGGATCGATCATGAAGTTGGACCCAATGCTATTGGGAAACTCCTTCTCCATCAAGTACAGTGGTTATGCCGCTACAACCAAGCGCTTCCCTCATACCTTGGACTGCTGTAGTTCTCCACCTATCAGGTACTGTGGGCCTGCTGCTACCACCATGCGCTCCCCCATTCCGTTACAACCAAGTGCTCCTCAGTCGTGGGTCTTCCACTACAACCAAGCGCTCCCATGTGCCGCTACAACCAAGTGCACCTCTGTCGTGGGTCTGCCGCTACAACCAAGTGCTCCCCTGTGCCGCTACAACCAAGCGCACCTCTGTCGTGGGTCTGCCGCTACAAACAAGCGCTCCCATGTGCCGCTACAACCAAGAGCACCTCTGTCATGGGTCTGACACTACAACCAAGCGCTCCCATGTGCCTCTACAACCAAGAGCACCTCTGTCATGGGTCTGACGCTACAACCAAGCGCTCTCATGTGCCGTTACAACCACGCGCACCTCTGTAACACACCGGGTCATCCGATCAGCAGTCATCGAGTCTCAGTCCGATACACGGTCTCCGTACTCCACACGCTCCTCTCCGGGTGGGTCTGCTCCACGAGCTACTAGTCGATACTTCAAGTATCACAAAGTCCCACAAGGAAGTATCTCAAAGGACCACCTCGTCATAGGGGTCTCAACGCAATAGACGGCGCGTCAATCGGACGCCCGGTCTGTGAGTTACTAGCCTTTTCGTCCGAGGGGACTGGTGGGATTCGTGTGCGAACCAATCCGGCCGTAACTCAACTATACCCTGAACACTCATAGGGTATACTCATAGGGACCGTTTCTCAACGATGTCACCAACGCCGCTGACGGTTCGTCAAACGAACGTTCTGTCAGAAAGGTATCAGCTTTTCTGTTCCAGGGGCCCGGTTGGATTTCAGTGCGATCCAACCCGGCCACTATCCAAATGTTTCCAAAACTCGGGCGGAGGATGCCAAAAGTTCGGTCTCATCAAGAGGGAAGCAACGAGACAGACGGCGCATCAATCGGACGCCCGGTCTGTGAGTTATTGGCTTTTTCGTTCCAGGGGCCCGGTTGGTTTCATGAGCGAACCAACCCGACCGCACTCCGACGGCATCCAAACCTCGAGCGGAGTAAGCCAAAAGATCAGTCTCACTTAGAGGAATTCAACAAAGCTGACGGCACATCAATCGGACCTCCGTAGCTCAAGATATGAGCGTTTCCGCTCCGAGGGCCCGGTTGGTTTCGTGTACGAACCAACCCGGCCGAACCCAAACTAAATCGAAACCTTGAGTGCGATATACATAAACGACCGCCTCGATCCAAGGATCGTGTTGCCGCTGACGGCGCGTCTTTTGGAGGCCCGTAGCTCATGTTACAACCATTTGAACGAAAACCGTCCGAAGACGGGGGGTCTGGGCCCGGGCCGACCCCCCCCCCCCCCCCCCCCCCCGGGGTCGGCCTAACCGGGTCGAACAGACCCAGTCCGACCCGGTCCAGTCCGGCGAGGGCACGGCCCGGCCAGTCGGACCGGCCGAGCGCCGAGCACCGAGGGGCGCCGCCCCCGCGGTCTGAAGATGTCGCGGCCCCGGTTGGGGCCAGCTTGCCAGCGGACGCGGCGGCCGGGCCGCGTCCCTCCACCGGTTCCGCATGGCCGCGGAACTGCGGCGGGTTTTGCCGCCAGCGTGCCGGGCACTGCCGCCGCCTGGCGGTCGGCCGATGCCTCTGACCACTGGCGCCGCCGCGCTGGCGGGGCGCACCGGCGGGAGTTTCCGCGGGCCACCGGACGCGCTCTGGTGGTCCGTTTTGCGTCCCGTTTGCGCTGTTGTTTCTCCCGGGTTCCGTTCTTCACTACAGGATCAAGAAACTGCCCTTGCGTCACGTTCCGTTGTCGCCCGTCAAATCCGCACAAAAATGAAGAGTGGCGGAGGGTCGCCGAGCCGTGTTCGTTTGGCCCGCACCCTCCGCGTTAGAGATAAACAACGGGAGGAATAATGTTCAACACATGAACGCATATCCGAAAACAATTTTAATGAAATAAAATTGATTTATAAGTTGGGTTCCTCATTTTGAACAGAAACAACATGGGAAAAAGAGGCATTTCCAAAAATAAAATCCCTACCTCGTAGTCGTCGCGCGTGAGCGTTCTTCGCGGAATTGTTCGTCGTAGAAGAAGGGGATCGTCGCGTCGTCGCGGAAGGGCGTCGCGTCGTTGCGGAAACCGGCGTTGAGTCGGCGAACTCAACGGACCATGAAACATCAGATTTAATTTAATTAATTAAATCTGTGTTTTGGTAAAAACCACAAAGGAGATTAAAAAGAAAAATCCGAGACTCTTACCTCAAGCAGCTGATCGAAGATCCGTTGCGGAGGAAGAGATGTCACAGAAGAACGTTGCAGGAAGGGAACGTCGGCGTCGTGGAACACGGTGTCGCGTTGTCGATTTCCGGGTTCGGCGTTTTTCATCGGAGGCCGGCGTTCTTCGCGTTCTTCGTGTTCTTCGCGTTTTTCGCGTTCTTAGCGAAGAAGGATAAAGGCACGAGGACTCTTTCAAACCTCTCCACCAGTAATCCTTCAAAAAGACTGGTTGGTCTTATTTTATTATTAGGCCAACCAACGAAAAAGGGTAAGTAACGACCCATCTATTCGTTGAATTAATTCAACGAATGGAACAGCTCATTTAATTTAAGAAAATAAACAGCCCAATTAAATGGTCTGTTAAGAATTTAAGAAAACACGTCAGTAGACTTTCATAATGACTGGTTTCGCGGGTGCGTTACTTAGCGGAAAGAAAAGGGGGGGCTCGTGTGGGCCCCACCTCACAAATATCCTACCGAGAGGGTAGGATATTTCTGGTTAGTCCCCTATCCGTTTTAACTCAGTTTAAGTGGATTCCAAGTGGCTTCAAGTGGCTTAAGTTAAATAAAATAAAGTTGTCGTAAAATTATTTTATTTCTTAACTTTAAGCCCGAAAATTAAAAACCACACCCGAGAAAACGCAACTCCAGAAGAGGCGTTTCTAAGCAAATACCGGTGCTGTGATTTCATCAGTTCCCTCAGAATTCGATTCTGGGCACCGGTTCAAATGATAGAAAAACTCACTTGTCCGTTCACTGAACGTACCCGAGCCAATCTTCGGAAAATGATTCCGGGCACACCGGGCCTCAGAATCAGGTGCCGTCAGAAACTGCACTCTTGTAAAATTCCAAAAAAAATTAAGAAAAAAATTTTCTTAAAATTTACGAGTCTTTACATTACTCCCACCACAGGGATTTACGTCCCCGTAAAGCTTCACTACAAACATAGGGATACAAAGGCGGTACTGAGCACGCATCTGAGCCTCCCGCTCCCAAGTGCTCTCCTGGAGGCTCTCGAGCTGTCATCTGAAGTGCACTAGAGGAATCGATCGTCCACGTAGTACCCGCTCCTGTCGATCCTCGATCTCTACCGGGGCCTCTACAAAAGTTGCCCCATTATCAAAGACCAGCTCCCCATGGTCAAAGATGTGCGTCGGTTCGTGCCCGTATCTCCTCAGCTGAGATACGTGGAAGACGTCGTGCACCCTATGCAACTGAGGTGGCAGAGATAGGCGATAAGCCACCTCGCCTATCCTGCTGAGGACCTGGAAAGGCCCGATGAAGCGTGGAGACAACTTTCCGCCTCAGCCAAATCTCTGCAAACCACGTCGAGGTGAGACCCGCAAGAAGACGTGGTCACCATACTAAAAATCTAGCGGCCTACGCCTCCTATTAGCATAAGAATTCTGTCAGCTCTGAGCTGTCTTCATCTGCTCCTGGATGACCTGGACCTTCTCTATCGTGGACTATACCACCTCTGGTCCCACAAGAGCTACTATGATTTATTCCTTGCCGATAAGAGAAATCTGGTCTCATCCCCTGGATGAACCACATCCTTTGGCTAATACTGTCAATCCCGGCATGGATGATACTAACCCATACCAAGGATGACGTCGTAAGGCCTCGACGCTACTAAAAAGAAATCCAACCGTTACTCTCACCTCCAAGGGTTGAGTCACACTGTCGGCATCAGTGTGTGGTAACTGGGTCTCCTCCAGTAGGTACCTCTCAAGTGAGGGTCAAGTCAACGGTCTAAACCAGAACCTCTTTGTAACAACACAAGAGATTACAGGGAAGTAAATGCCACAAGAAAAGGTGTCTTTTATTACAGCAGCTCAAGTACAAAGACACAAAGCATCTACAAACATACATCAAAAAAACTAGAAGCAACATGAACAAAAGTCTCCAGGTCTGGAGCTAGTCCCACTCCTGTCCATATCCTCCCGGAGCCCCATGATCGTAGGTCTCAGCTGGCTGAAGCTGAGCTCTCCCATGACCTCTTGTCCCCTGCGGTCGGGGTGGACCTCCTGGTGGTGGTGGTGGCAACACCCCGAAGCATCGTCCACCTCCAACTGCAAGGCCAGCTCCACTGCCATGGCCGCCTGCTCCTTGTGGCCCGCCCTGATCGAACCTCTGCCTCTGCCTGGGGGGTCCTTCGTTCGTCTTCTGGTCATCTGTATGGCGGGTCGGACAGTCATGAGCCATGTGACCAACCCCGCCGTAGGAGTAACACTTCCCTCTCATGTAAAGTCGTTTCCCACCCTGAGTGCCTCTCGTAAACGATCCAGAGTCATGATGTCGACCACCTTTAGGTCCAGTCCTCTTGGACCCCTGTGTCATCCGTCTACTGCCCGCTGCAGAAGTCTCTGCCGCATGCCGGTAAGTGGTGGGTCCTACTGCTGGAGACTGCTCAGCAAGAAAACTCTCCACTAAGAGGGCTCTCTCCAACACCCCTGCCTGAGTTAGAATGTTGAGGGAGATCATCGAAGCTCTGATCTCATGCCTCAGTCCCTACTCGAAGGTCCGGGCCCTGAAGAACGGGTACCGTACCATATCTGTGGAGTAGAGCGAGAGATCAGTAAATCTCACCGAGTACTGGGCCACTGACATGCTGCCCTGCCGCAGCTGTAGTAGCTCCTGGATTCGCACCGCTCGGAGGGTGGCTGGGACGAACTCGGAGAGGAAGATGATCTCAAAGTCCGTCCAGAGGAGAGACGCCTCGTCGTGCACCTGGAGCATCAAGCTCCACCATTTTCCTATTGCAGCGTGCAGGAGGCTCGTTGCGAGGAATACCATGAGGTCTGCTGGTGTCCTCACTAATCTGAAAACCCATACAACTGCCTCCAGCTAGTCCTCGGTGGCCTGAGGGTTCGTCTCCCCGCGGAACCTGGGCGGTCGCTGGCGCTGGAACTCATGCAGTGCACTAAGGCGATGTGCATCGTCAGCGGTTGGGGCTGGTAGGATCTGTGCCTCGGCGGGTATAGGTACCGCCGGTGCCTCAGCTGTCAAAGGGCCCTGTACCGAGTCCTCGACGCTCGGTGCTCTCTCACCACACACAATGCTCGGAACCCTAGCTGGCTGTCGTCGTGGGGGAATCCTGAAAAGGAAAAAAGTGCGCCACGGTCAGGACAGTATACCTGGTGAGCTGACACATGTAATCACAATGAAAACATGAAACACACATGCAATCAATGTTTTCATGCATTAAGTTGGAAATCAGAATTCAGGGTCCTGGTGTACGGATACGTCAGCCGCCGCACTGACACTGGACTCCCTAGACTGATAACCACACCCAATACGCTATACATTATTTCTTCACATAGAAGAAAGATCAGAGTCTGCGATAGAACCGACCACCTCTGATACCAATTTGTCACGACCCATCCTCGGGGCCTGTGCCGTGACTACCCCAATCCCGACTTCCATAGGCCAGGGGCTTGAGACTAGCATCAAGGCGTAAATCCCGGTAAAAAAGGGGAAGGCATTGCCTTTGTA
Organism: Viscum album; assembly: GCA_963277665.1. NCBI lineage: Eukaryota > Viridiplantae > Streptophyta > Magnoliopsida > Santalales > Viscaceae > Viscum > Viscum album. The sequence goes on along the minus strand of OY728151.1, from coordinate 1,559,700,336 downwards.
AAGTAAAAAAGCACCACATCGTAAGCAAGCAGAAAAGTAAACACTAAGTAAAAACAGAGTACAACTGAAGTGCGGAAAAGTAAAAGGGCCAATATAAAAACCCAAACCACACAGGAAAGCAAAATGTAAAATCCAAATAGGATATCTCAACACAATCCACAAAAGAGAGTAACATAGGATTCTGCTCACACAGGTATACTTTTCAAATGACGATAGAGATGATTAGATGTAGCCACTGATTCTTCTAATCCATCAGACCCATAAAGGATCGGAAGGTACTAACCCCCGCAATGACCCACATAGGATCGATCATGAAGTTGGACCCAAAGTTATTGGGAAAATCCTTCTCCATCAAGTACAGTGGTTATGCCGCTACAACCAAGTGCTTCCCTCTTACCTTGGACTGATGTAGTTCTCCACCTATCGGGTACTGTGGGCCTGCTACTACCACCAAGCGCTCCCTCGTACTGTTACAACCATGGGCTCCTTCGTCATGGGTCTGCCGCTACAACCAAGCTCTCCCATGTGCCGCTACAACCAAGCGCTCCCATGTGCCGCTACAACCAAGTGCACCTCTGTCGTGGGTCTGCCGCTACAACCAAGAGCTCCCATGTGCCGCTACAACCAAACGCACCTATATCGTGGGTCTGCCGCTACAACCAAGCGCTCCCATGTGCCGCTACAACCAAGCGCACCTCTGTCGTGGGTCTGACGCTACAACCAAGCACTCCCATGTGCCGCTACAACCAATCGCACCTCTGTAACACACCAGGTCGTCCGATCAGCAGTCGTCGGGTCTCAGTCAGCTACACGGTCTCCGTACTACGTACGCTCGTCTCCAGGAGGGTCCGATCCACGAGCTACTGGTTGATACTCCATGTATCACAAATCCCCGCAAGGATGTATCTCAAAGGACCACCACGTCGTAGGGGTCTCAACGCAACAGACGGCGCGTCAATCGGACGCCCGGTCTGTGAGTTACTAGCCTTTTTGTCCCTGGGGCCCGGTTGGTTTCGTGTGCGAACCAATCCGGCCGTAACTCAACTATACCCCCGAACACTCATAGGGTATACTCATAGGGACTGTTTCTCAACAAGATCACCAACGCCGCTGACGGTTCGTCAAACAGACGTTCTTTCAGAAATGTATCAGATTTTCCATTCCAGGGGCCCAGTTGGATATCAGTGCGATCCAACCCGGCCACTATCCAACTATATCCAAATCTTGGGTGTAGGATGCCAAAAGTTCCGTCTCATCAAGAGGGAAGCAACGAGACATACAGCGCGTCAATTGGAAGCCCGGTCTGTGAGTTATTGGCTTTTTCGTTCCAGGGGCCCGATTGGTTTCGTAAGCGAACCAACCCGACCACACAACGACGACATCCAAACCTCGAGCGGAGTAAGGCAAACGATCTGTCTCACTTAAAGGAATTAAACAAAGTTGACGGCACGTCAATCGGACGTCCGTAGCTCAAGATATGACCGTTTCCGCTCCGAGGGCCCGGTTGGTTTCGTGTACGAACCAACCCAGCCGAAACCAAAGTAATCCGAAACCTTGAGTGCGATATACTGAAACGACCATCTTGATCCAAGGATTGCATTTCCACTGACGACGCATTGTTCTGAGGCCTGTAGCTGAAGTGAAGGTTATTTTAATGAAAACCGTCCGAAGACGGGGGGTCCGGGCCGACCAGGCCCGACCCCCCCCCCCCCCTCGGGGTTGGCCGCACCGGGTCGACCCGACCCGGTCATACCCGGTCCGGTCCGGCCAGGGCACGGCCCGGCCGGTCAGACCGGCCCGGCTCGGTTCGGCCGAGCGGCCGAGCGCCGAGCGCCGCGGGGCGCTGCCCCCGCAGTCTGAAGATGTTGCGCCCCCGGTTGGGGCCGCCTTGCCAGCGGACGCAGCGGTCGGGCCGCGTCCCTCCACCAGTTCCGCGTGGCCATAGAACCGCGTCGCCACTGCGGCTTCAGCCGCGGAGGGTTTTGTCAGCGGCGCGCCGGGCGCCACCGCCGCCTCTGACCGCCGGCGCCGCCGCTCCGGCGGGGCGCGCCGGCGGGAGTTTCCGCGAGCCACCGGATGCACTCCGGTGCTCCGTTTTGCTTCCTGTCTGCGCCGTTGTTCCTCTCGGGTGCCGTTCTTCACTGCGGGATCAAGAAACTACCCTTGCGTCACGTTCCGTCGTCGCCCGTCAAATCCACACAAAAACGAATAGCGGCGGAGGGTGATCGGGCCGTGTTCGTTTGGCCCGCACCCTCCGCATTAGAGATAAACAACAGGATGAATAAATTTCAACACATGAACGCTTATCTGAAAACAATTTTAATGAAATAAAGTTGTTTTATAAATCAGGTTCCTCATTTTGAACGGAAACAACATGGGAAAAAAAGGCATTTCCAAAAATAAAATCCCTACCTCGTAGTCGTCTCGCGTAAGCGTTCTTCACGGAATTGTTCGTCGCAGAAGAAGGGGATCGTCGCGTCGTCGCGGAAGGGCGTCGCGTCGTCGCGGAAATCGGCGTTGAGTTGGTGAACTCAACGGACCATGAAAGAGAAGATTTAATTTAATTAATTAAATCCCTGTTTTGGTAAAAACCACAAAGGAGATTAAAAAGAAAAATCCGAGACTCTTACCTCAAGCAGCTGATCGAAGATCCGTTGCGGAGGAAGAGACGTCGCAGAAAAACGTTGTAGGAAGGGAACGTCGGCGTCGCGGAACACGACGTCACGTCGTCGATTTCCGGGTTCGACGTTCTTCGTGTTTTTCGCGTTCTTCGCGTTCTTCGTGAAGAAGGATAAAGGCACGAGGACTTTGTCAAACCTCTTCACCAGTAATCCTCCAAAAAGACTGGTTGGTCTTATTTTATTATTATGCCAACCAACGAAAAAGGGTAAGTAACGACCCATCAGTTCGTTGAATTAATTCAACGAAAGAAACAACACATTTAATTTAAGAAAAATAAACCTCCCAATTAAATGGTCTGTTAAGAATTTAAGAAAACCTTTCAGTTGACTTTCATAATGACGGGTTTTCGTGGGTGCGTTACTTAGCGGAATGAAACGGCGGGGCTCGTGTGGGCCCCACCTCACAAATATCCTACCGAGAGGGTACGATATTTCGGGTCAGTCCCCTATCCGTTTCAACTCAGTTTAAGTGGCTTCCAAGTGACTTCAAGTGGTTTAAGTGAAATGAAATAAAGTTGTCGTAAAATTATTTTATTTCTTAACTTTAAGCCCGAAAATTAAAAACCACACCCGAGCAAACACAACTCCAGAAGAGGCGTTTCTATGCAAATATCGGCGCTGCGATTTCATCGGTGTCCTCAGAATTTGATTCCGGGCACCGTTTCAAAAGATAGAAAAACTCGCTCGTCCGTTCAATGAACTCACCTGAGCCAAACTTCGGAAAATGATTTCGGGCACACCGGGCCTCGGAATCAGGTGTCGTCAGAAACTGCGCTCTTGTAAAATTCCAAAGAAAATTAAGAAAAAAATTTCCTTGAAATTTTCGGGTCATTACAACATTGATCATTAATATATATCATGGTGTATAACCTAAATACACATTTTATTATAAACATTAAATTCATGATATATCTAAATGAAGCATCAATGTTTAGATATATATTAAATATCAATTCGTCCATTAATTTTTAAGACATTATTCACAAATATAAATTGTTATCACATAACCATACACCAAATTTAATTAAAAATTTATATCATATTGGTTATAGTATTATAAAAAACAATTATTTCATATTTAAAATATGATAAATGATTATAGTTTTTCATGCATAAAAAAATAATTCATTATAAAGAAAAAAATGTGAATATAATGTAAATATCCGAATTATTTATAAGGATATTACAGAAATCACTAGGATAGAAATTTTATTGTCATGTCCTATAATATATTTCTATAAATTTTTTCACATCACTATATTACATATTGGTAGTATATTTGACCTTGTATTAGTAAATTCCTAAGATGAAGATCTTGTTGGAATATGAAAAAGTTTTACAAGATCATATTAAAATTTAATGGTTATGAGATACATAGTATATTAGAAGGATAAACCCATTATAATGGTTTTCCATCCACCATTACTGATGATACATTATTAATTGAGAATGATGAATCATATAAGTATGTAGTAAATAGAAACAATCAAAAATATAAAAGATCAATACAATATCAATATTGATTTCCATGCATCATAATATAGGTGCATTGTATTTTTAATTAATCCAATAATTATACGGTGGATTTATTTAGGAGAGGAATTATACGGGCTGTAAAATAGTCGTACCAAAAAATGACTGATTTTTTCTACTAATAATCATTCATAAATCTCGTCGATGTTTAACTGAAAAAATTACTTTATATTATCATTTTAATTTTTAATTGGATGTGAAGACCACAATTCATGTATAATGTCTATAATGAACAATTTTAAATAATTTTTTAAACCCTAGAAGGACCCTATGCGGTCAAGGTTACCATAATCCATATTTTGAGTGAAGTGAGAATAGGGATCATAGAATATTTATTTGGAATTAAACTATTCAATGTGTATATAATGGGTTAGTGGTAGATCTAATATTTTTTGATATCCTATAGAAAATAGTTGATCAAACACTTAGTTAGTGATGACTAGAATGAATGTATCTCTCTAGAGATTGAATTAATGTAGAAATATATGTTTATTGGAATCAAATATATTGAGGAAACTCCAATGGGTCACTTGGAAAAACTAAAAAGTGCTTATACTGATAAGGTATTGAAATAACAAATTTGAAACAACTCAAGAGATAATTTTTCACATTGTTACATGGCATACAAATCTCTATAAATAATTTTATGATACATAAGAAGAGATTAATGTTGTGAATATAATTCCTTAATCATTTATGAGGAGTTAATCACTTGTTATATGGTATGTAAATGACATGGTATTTCAAAGATATACATTATGGTAGGAAAATATTTTTATATCTAAGAGAAATTCATTGGATTCTATCAGAACTATTGACATGTAATTGACAGAGCACAAGATACATGTTCCTTATACATGGAAAGGAATGGATACTAGTTAATGTGGAAATTAATAGTATTCATCTAGGTTAATATGATATAATATCATATTTAGTCTAATTTAATGAGAAAGAGAATCTCATTCAAGACAATTTATGATATATCTATAAATAATGAGTACGTTGCTAAATCTGATGAAATTGATGTAGTAGTGTAAAATAGTCAATTTTTTTACTAAATGAAATCAAACATAGTTTGTTATGTATCATAATAATATATATTATGATAATCCTTACACAATTACAAGACAATTATCCATGTTATGATAATTTTCAAAAGTAATATACTTAGGGAAACATCTCATGAGGAGTCTCACTCAATGTGGTGATGTAAAATAATGTTGACTTTCCACATTTTGGAGACATGGAGGGCCCAAAATCTTATATACATAACTCATAAAATGCATGATATTATAATGTGATTTATTATAAGGATATTTTTCATTCTGGTTATAGTTATATATAGAGTGTTATAATACTGAGTTCTGTATAACTGACATAAACATTATGTTTTTATTACTATATCATGTATATATTGAGTTATGTATTACGTATACTTAACATAATAGATTATATATATATGCATTAACTATTTATACAGTAATGTGTGTGTATTAGTTTTCATTTCTAAATATAATAGATGTTTCGAAGGTATACTAAGATCATATAGATACTATGAAATTAGTCTTAATTATATGTAATATGGTCTATATACATCAAACTAATAGTTTTATATGATATCTAACCACCAGGTCTTTGGGGATCACAAGCATTAAGACTTTTTCTCATTATATTCACACATGGTGATCTTATATAAATGTGATTCTAAGGAGTGAACCACAAATATTAATTCCATATGTTTCAGCGGACATTGGTAGTTCCTATTTATGAACATGTGTAATGGTCACTTGAATGGAGATTATGATCAGTGTATACTCTTGGATCATGTAATTTGATGTAAGATGAAAGCTTTTAAATTGATGTTTTTGGGAGGTATCCTATGATTGGTATCTACCTAGTGGTAAGGAATTGATTGAATAATCATGATATAATTTTTGACATAAAAATGAATATAATATTTCATTCATATTAATTATGATTCTAGAACCTTCAATAAATCCATGTCCATAGAAAATTATGGTAATTCTATCTAGATAGGTAAACAAAAAATAATTAATTAAATATTGTTGACATAATGTTCCGATCATAGATTATGTCATATTGTGAGATAAATAGATTATATTACATTGTGTTTGTTTATATTAAATGTTATAATTTCATTGAAATTTCCATATCTCTTTATAGGAATTGATGAGTTTATGGAGTCCACTCATGGTCTATGAATAGTATTAAATCATATTGAGATACATTCCTAGAGAGTCAGAAACTAAGAATGTTCAAAAGTCATCCCTATTCTAATAAATACGAGTTTACCACATGGTGATATCCACCATTGGAATCTTAGGATGTCTATAAATATATGATCTCCAAGAATAAATAAGAATATTATTATTTTATTATATAAAATTTGGAGGTGAATTTATTTATGTATTTATATGTACTAAAATAAATACATTGAAAATATTATTTGAATAATTTTTTTATATTAAATGTATTTTTACTATTTTCATGATTTACGAGTCCTGTTAGTGACTTTATTTTTACATGTGATATATTTCATATAATAAAATAATTTGAAAAATAAATAAATAATGTTTATGACCCAGTTAGTTGGTCATAATATGTCATTTACAGAGTATTTAGTGGGAAATATATATTCAGTGTTCTTGTAGAAAATATCTGGTATTATATATATTTAACTATATTTTAAAGAGAGGCTCTCATTAACATGAACATTTCACAACATAATTTTATATCTTATATCCACCATCATTATTCCTTTAGAGATAATATGATGATCCATGATTCTGATCCATGATCCATGGATCTTCATTGTAGTAATATTTTGGACATATAATTCTTCATTAAATATCAAATTTAGAATATGAAACATTATGTAAGACATCCATACAGACATTAGAAGCATGTATGGACGATCTCGAGTGATCTTGATTTTGTTACATTTTGTAATGGTCTTTGATGATGAGTTTATTTTTAGTGAAACTTAATATTGAACGTGTTAATTTATTATATTTAATATTTTTTATTATTTTATTCACATGTGTACCTTGGATTGTAACTAGTTATGGTTTATGATGTGGATGATGTTATGAAATTGATCCTTAAATTAATATTTTAAATTAATAATTTTTTGATCTTCTCGTCTGTGATTAGTACCAAAATTATAATAGGTTTAATGGGACATATCTATGACCATATTTAGTGGAATAAAAATCATAACCATGACGTGATCTACAAGAAGAGAAATTAATAAGATAAGATTAAAAGATGAATAAACTAATATATCTTTTTTATGTGGTTTTTAAATTCACTGAAAACGTGTTTTATCATTCCTCCTCAACACAAACCAGTGTTTTCATTCCCATAATGGTATAAATTGGTCTGTATAATTATAGAACACATCGATACAAAATATTATATTCAATTATAGACCAGAAACACCTCCGCCAAGGAAAATTAAATTAAGTTAAGTATAATGGGTTTTTACCAACAAAGACTAATATCCTCCACTAGAAAATTTGTTTCACATATCTCTATTTTATAGGCCTCCATCATAGAATAAATATGAATATTTGAGTATACATGTCTAACATAATATTAAATGGACAAACCATTATTTTTATTACTCATTTGTAAAAATACATGGAAAAAATCCTTATAACATTAAATTTAATCAACACATCATCATATGATCAGTTTACAACCATAAGAATTTAATTATAACTATTGGTGAGTCGATCAAATGATATCAATTGGAATTCTATATGTGAAACAATATGTGGTATATATGACCGTGTGAATATAGTGATCACAACATGGGTACATTATTCATTTCATCGTCTAAGATATCATGAATAATATCCACCAATATCCCATATTCCCTGAAATAATGTAGATGTTATGAGAAATATTTAAAATAATTTTCTATCCATCCATGACACCATTGTACATGATTATCATAATCAGTATCATATTATGGAGAGTCTCTTTGTATTAATATTAATCCTCATTTAGTGGAATTTTTTGTGGCCTGATAATGAATCAACCTAGGTCAACCTAATAGGTCACTTATTCGGGTCTGCAACAATGCATCAAGAATACCTCCCTGAATTCAAGAGGATTTCAACTAGTATTGAGGTACTAATAGATAAAATGGGAATACTATAACCACTACTTAGAGTGAAATAGCATCATAAAATAAACAAAATAAGGCATGGGGATAAAAATAAAAACATTCATAATAAATAAATGAAAATAGTGCCATTTTATAATCAATGGAAGTTATCATATAGTCCTGAAATCACAAACATTATAAATCTTACAACAAATGGTCTGGAAATAGTACAACCATATAATCAAAATAAACAATTAAAAATAAATAAAACATGATCTACTTTCAACTACAAGATGATCTGCATACCCAGTATATATGAATATCTATCTTCAACAACCAGATATCAAGACTCAACACGAGTATCTCTAATGGATAAAGCATTGATGGGCCCCAATCACATCCATCACACAACATGATCTCTTATATAAAAAAAGTCATTAGGTTTGAGAAAAAATTGAGTTGTATATACAGGTTTGATATATTAATCACAGTAGGACACCCCTGAATTTGAAATTATAATTAACTTTCATAACAAGTACATGAACGCATGATATACCCATCCTAGACAAAATCTGACAACAAATGAAATAACGAGAACAAATAATTAAAATTAAATTTGAAAAAATAACAAAGAAATGAACCAACAATGGGTTGTATCCTGAAACTCAAATGAAAAAACTGTTTACCAATATAAACAATTCTAATAGAATGATCTATATTGGTGATCGATATCCACTACACACATTTGAAATGCTATCATATCCTGAATGTCCAATATATCAAAGCAGGATCCAACATAGACCCATCAAATATATCATTATATGGGAGCCATATATATGGAACTGATAAATTTACATCTATAAAAGGACCCATATATAAAATTGGGATTAAAAAGTATCAATAGTACCGAGATCCCATTAGAATCAATGATAATTATCCTCTAGCTAGGGTGTAACACTAAACCAGTGGGGTGAATTCTTCTAGATAATCAATTATATCACTAATCCCATATAACCACTGGCATCCAACAAAGGAGATAACCAACTAAATCATATATATAAATCCTAATCCAATACATCCAAATGTATTGTCCACACCTAAATTTACTACATAGAAAATACATCAATCATCGCATCCAATTGAATGGTGCAGAAAGTGTGATATATATTTTGATCCCACCATCCAAATAGCTGAACAAATGGAAATAATAAACATGTAGAAAACAAATAATTGATAATATCTTTGATATTAGATATAAAAATCCAAATAATACAACCAAAATAGGATCTCAATGAATAACATAAGGTCAAATCAAAATATAGGGATACCAGGGTCCCTATGTTCATAAAATATTGTGATGTCCTAATGGGGACACTTTTGAAGCTCCCAAGATCTCAGTCTGTGACTTCCAATGATCCAAAAACATCAAATGAGATATAGTATGAGTAGGAAAATCTATGAGGGTTTCCTCTAGGTCATCCAAATCAAAACACAGACCAATAGTTGTATTATAGCAAATTTCCCACAATGGAATCCAACTGATCCTAAATAAACAAAATACCAAAATGGAATAACAAAACAATGCTTTCCTATATGGGATTTCTCAATAGTCATCATGAGAACATTTAATATCAAACCCAACATGAACTAATAAATAGAAAAACATCAAGTAAAATCACACTACTAAGAAATCCACATTACAATTTCCAGAAAACAACATGTCCATAGGTACCATATCAAGAACAATGAAATCCAATGAATTCAATGTCACTCGAGTTCCTTAATTTCAAACTACAAAATCTTCTGATCACTTGGTAAAAACCTACCCCACAACAAAATCATTAAGAGTACCTAAGTCTAATCTCAATACCTCAGTGACATGTATCCTTAATTAAAGTATCATGGTTTTATCCCATCCATATAGAAAAAAATAGATCAAATTTTGAATAATATGATGTATAACTCACTACTATATCCTCAAGGAATTGGTCCATCATCACAGCGATAAACCACGAATTCCATAGAAATAGCACTTGATCTCTTGTACCAAGATCCATCTAATGAACCGTGAACAAAAAACTACTGGAATCCACAATCCATGCAAACCACTAAGGTCACAAATCTCACCTGGGCCACACAGCTCATAACCCATCCCACATGAGTATTCAGAAAACAATCTTCAATGAAATCCTCTAATTAACATATCAAAATAAAAATATCACCATAACAGCCTCTAAACACCAAAGGGATACCACCATCATAGATATTTTGTAATATTTTTCATAATTTACTACTCATCGGTATAATTCATACTCGATGGTGAAAAATAGAAAAATGGGAAAAGGCATAAAACAAAATATGTTTTCATCAGGTTCATTAATTGCAATATCAATGTTCCTAAATTTCCATGTGATCTAAGAGATTTTTCATGTACATTTAATTAATACATTGCATGTACCGTCATATGGGTACCATCCTGTATACCTTTGAACCACTCAATGAGTACAACACCTAATTATATGGTGTTTACCACCATCTATGTGGTATGTAACCCACACATGGTGGCCATCCACATCCCAACACATAGGGTCATTCAATGCATAGTTCATGACCAATGGACATATACCATTCAAGGGATCATGTCATGTATGCTACATGACAATATTCCCTTGCCAGAACCTAAGTTTTTACTAAATGGCTTGTGCCCATGATATTTGGTGTGTTAACCAAGTACATGGTTGGTACCCTGTGTACATGGTTTATAGTTTTTTTGACCCATATTCTACAAATAGAATGGACCCATTACATGTTTTCAATGAATTGAACACAATATACATGAGTTATCCTGAATGGAAAATGGTAAAAATGGAAAAAAACCTTGATTTAATCACAGAATACACAAATTGAACCCTAGGGGGGTCCCCAATGGCCCATTTATGGATTTAAAAACATAAATTACAATTTGATAATGGGTTTTTATAAAAATCATACCAATGGGACTACCTATGAGCAGAAACCATTGAATCTTCACACCATATTCACACCAAAGACACATCAAACAGTTATCTACCTCTGTAGAAGATCCCCACATGGAACCCACACCTCCATATTCATATACTCTCCCTCTTGCTCTCTTGGAGAATAACATTAATGGGCGATCCATATGGGCATGTACGAAACTCCATGGGAGAAATGAAATGAGAAATGAGAAAAAATATTATTGAATAAAAAAATAAAAATAAAAATAATCGAATATGTTTTTGGGCCTTCTCCTGGTTCTTGATGGAAGCTTTTGACTCAATTATGAAAAACCACCCTATAAAAAACTCAAATTTAGAGATATAATGTCATTCTTATTATCAGTTTAAAATGCATCACCCAATGAAAATGAGAAAATAAATTAATATTTAACTAATTAAATAAAATCTAATATCTGAAAAATATAATGGATCAAATTTCCAAAAAAAACCCATTATTGTGGTAAATTCTATTCTTTGAGACTAATAGAGTAGTCTAAAAAATTATAAATGATCGTCCCATATGATAAAATATCACAAACCCCAAAACACTTTTTAAAAAAAAGTTCAAATTTCCTCTAATATTGACAACATGTGATGACATGAGATGTCAACGTATTCCCAAAACCAATGATAATTTCCATCATGAATCCATAGTGGTAAAAAGATATCCATTATTTCCCCCATTAACTAGCATGACCGATGATAACACAACTATCCAAAAATGGGTCTTACAACACCAACAACTTTCCCTTAACATGAGTTACATTTAACCATGAATGATAAGTTTCTCCCCACAATTATTTTATTTTCATCAGTCCATCAATAGCAAACCATAAAACCACATGCCCATTCTATGTCCATCCCTAAACATAATGGATATGCATGGAAAAAATACTCACAAATTATGGGTATCATGAAAACCACAAAATCCATTATCAGTCCTGGCCCACAATGAAAAACAAGCACTATTCTCATGAAAGCAGTCAAAACAATGATCAATACTTCGAAAAGACTATGGATAACTTCAAAATATATGTGATTCATTATCCCAATAATGAATTAGTATTTGTAAATTCACTCACATTTTCCCAGTCCTTGTGAAACTAGGACATCTTGGTTAAAAATACTTACTATGATCCTTCTAATTACCATTTAAAAAAACTGCAGAACCCTCGATACTCCCAATAAGAAAGTAATATTCCGCATCCCATGATCAATAACATAACCACTCTCTAGTTGATTGTAAAACCGTAGTTAGAATAATCCAACTACAATCTTAATAATCTACCCAATGTTCAACCAGAACATGTATGTCCGTGGGTGAAACCAAAAAAGTACATTCAATACATCTAAGAGTTAGAGAGAACTTCCACAAATCAACATAAAATATATTAGGAATCCTCATTACAGTCACATCCTGGTGAAATTTTACCTCAATGACGCCACCAATTAAGAACAACCACAACCACCCAAGACATATATGATACTAGACAAACATGCCTCATTGCAAGATATGATAGATAAGATGCCAAAATAATTATTCCCTACATGGAAAAAAACAGGAGAAACAAGAGAACCCAAAATCAAAGGTAAACTTGTTCATGATATATGGATCCATCAGTTTTCATTTTTTGCATCGAGTCACCAATAGGGAATTCAGATCCCATTACCAACCAAAACTTGTATCCTTGCATCCCTTAACCAAGATAAAATATCTATTTCATTAGAGAACCTCTCTATTAAAGATCAGAATAGCCAATCGTTAATGTAAAATATATACATTCCATTTAATTTAGTAAAATTATAGCTAAAGTATATATTTGAAATACCATATTGGCCATTCATGACACATTAATCAATTCTACCACCATCATTAGTAAAAATACAATAGATAGTCATATGCCAGGTGAATCATAAATTCCTTGAATGATGCTTGAACATTGACCTTTTATGAATAGGGAATGTGAAAAAAAACATGAATAAACCATAAATCCATAAACCCATGTGAATCAATCTATGTGAAATCGCACAACAATAAAATCAAAAATAAATAACCTGAATCGAATGATTAGAAAACATAGAACTCTTATACAGACATTTTTTCAGAAAAAACAAGTTTGATTTCCATCATATGATTTGAAAAATTCATTGAGGTCTTAGCTAACAAATACGCAACTAATAAAACAATATTAATTGATTCCATTATATTAAAAAAAATTATTGGTTGATCTAACATGTCACCTAATTTGACCCACCATATGGTCTCATATGGACCATCCCATACGTTAGATGATGATGATTAGAATAGAGGTTACAACAGATATAGTTGGTAGACTATGCCCTCTCTTCCATGTGAAAAAGTGGAAAATAACCAAACTAATACATGGGGATAAACATAAAATTACATATAACAAGTAAAAATTGAAAGGGGAGTCCTATAATAAATGGAATATTTCATATAGTCACAATGACTTAATTAATTGGAAACATAAAAAAGACAGTCTCCCATTAGAATGACATCATAAATAAAATAAACAAAAAAATTAAAAAAAATTATATACATCCAACTATAATCCAATCTAAATACCTAGTCTCTATGATTCTCATGAAAAAATTTCCCAATCCTAAGAAGCCATAAGAGTGGATTCACTCGATCAATAAATTCTAGACCACAACCCTCTACATTTAGGAACCTATTCTCCAACATGATAATAGAAATTATTTATACATAAACACCATGGTGTATATATAGGGGGTGAGATATAATTCTTAGTAGGCTACCAATAATGTTTAATAGAATATTTTCTATCACTACAACTATATGCATACTGGATATACCCATCCACTATAAATTTAAGAACATCTTCCATAAGGAGAACAACATCAATGAATAAAGGGGGAAAATAAAAAATATAAAAATATCCATCCATCGGTTCTAGACTGAAACCGGAGGTAAATCTATAGCAACTCTGGCCCACTATAGTGGATTATAGAAATGGATCACCTAGACATATAAAAATCAGCACATTTACCATATCTACATTAGATTCCTTATAAGTTTAAATAATACGATAGAATTGTGATTCCATAAGGTCTATCCACATGAATCCATATGAAAACACACATCTACCTGTATATAGTTATCCAATGGAATGATCTGAACAGATGATAAATATCTACTAAAAATGTAGGAGAAACTATAAGATTATGAATATCTTGTAGAAAAAATTAGATATAAACTGGGACCTAATAACTACACTATCATATGGGATCCATTTACATGGACCTGATGAATTCACTACCCTTTAGAGATCGATCTACAAACCTTCATAACATAGAATCGATGATAATAAGAGGACATCATAATCCATAACAATTAACTGTTATCCATTGAATAACACTAAACAAGATGGGTTTACTAAACTAGATATACCATTATCTACCTCATCACATCTAACCACAATCATAAAATCATAATGAGAACTACCTCATACTCATGGACATAACATGATCCAAGATATCCTTAGGGTATCCTCCCCAAAAAAATTTCTTGATAAGAAATGTCATCAAACATCATATCTAAAGTACAACTAAACAAGCGATAGTCCACCTCTCAAACCCCTGGTCTAACCAGCTAAACCTAAAGCGTGAATATACTACTATAAAAAATTCACAAGGCCTATTTTTCTCTTAGGGATCTCTGAATTAAAACCAAATATCATCCAATGTATCTCAATAAACATACATGGGGATTACTAAAACAATGAATCCTCATGGTACTTGGGTCCCAACATAATGGAGTGTACTACTATGAAGTCCCCTATTTCACCCATTCTCTAAGTTCATTCATATCAAAAGATCAAAAAATCTCCCAAAGGATATAGAATGTGTAAGTTATTATATAGTTTTTTCCTATATCCCAACCAATGAATGAGACATATTCAGTGCAAAAACCTCCCCAATGGCCCCCCAAAACATCCACATGATCCAATATTAACAACATGCCAAAATGGAATGTAAAAGAAAATCATTACTATGAAAGAGTTCCCAATGGTCCTTATTAATGACTCAAATGCAGAACCATATAATGTGTCATTTCCATAATTCAATCCTTGGGGAAAATAACACAACATAAAATCGTCAGTTTCCCTTCTGATAAAACAACCCATTAATGGGAACTGCATCCCACACAATGGAATCCAAAGAGTTCCATGCCACTCGATAATCCTCAACAACTGACTATGGAATCATTCAAAAACGTAATTAGAAACCATTTCATAAGGGAATACTCAATAGTACCATAATCATGTATAAATTCCATAATGTCACTTGGTTGTAACCATCATCCCATGATTCCAACCTAGCCAAAGGGATCCAACATCTCCAATACATATGAACAAGATCTAAAACACCATAATCCATCTTCATGAAATATGTTTCTCTACCATGTGATGAACCAATAAATCTAGAGTGTTACCACATGATATATAATTAATGGAATAATCAGAAAAACCTATAATAAAATCATCATAAATTCCTCAATTCATGATAACTAACAATCTTGCAACCCCCAAGAGAGCCTCACATCTCACATCCCAATCCACGTAACAACTCTCACATTTGAAGATGATTTTTTATCCAAAAATTTTATTTCATTCTATGTAATCATAAAAAAAATATGTATAAATTATATATGATCATTAGGTTTTGACTGTTATATGTCCATTTGTCAATATGACCTTTAGAAATATAAATATTTTTCAATATTATAATTTGTTTAAATATAAATAATAATGCATAATTATTATAGGACGAATAGTCAATGGCTGCATCCAATAGACTCATGCCATATGAATCCCATCCGTCGAGGATTGATAAAGAGGTACTGTCACTATGCTTTACTCTGGACCAAGCCCATGTTGAGCATCACCATGTTATGTTTGAATGTAATCGCCTATGGGAGAGGTTCAAGTTGATTGAAAACACTACTTGAGAAATGTTTTTCGAGCCACCCCAGGATTCTATAACCATTACAAACCATACTATTATGCCTCCTTCCAATGTTATAAGGGGTTATGTATTGTGTCCTTAGTTAAATTGTGTAATTATTTTTTATAATTAAATTTTCTATTTCTGTTTATGAAAAAATAAAAATCATTTTTGAATTTCAAATTTCAAAATTAATATCCGAGGAATTTTTTAGTTTTGTATATTATATTTCATAATTTTTATAAATATTCAAAAAATTTATTTTAAAATAATTTTTAATAATTAAATAATTGATAATTTGAAATGATTTTTAAAATATTGAAATACAAGGTTGATATTAATAAGACATTTAGAGACTAAAAAGATCAACAATATATGTTGTAAATAGTTAATATGAATAGTAGTATTAACCTTATGAATAGTAATACGACTAATGGAATTTGAACCTCACTTTAAAAAGTATAAATATGTTTTTGGAATCCTGAATGGTAATGTGAGATAATTGAATATGTAAATTACTGTTTTATAAATTCTTAGTAATGTATTAGTATTTTTTCAGGTACATTGGGATATTACATAAAAATTTAATTTCCCATATATAGAAAATTATATTCATAAAATAAAGGTTATTTTTGAATTCAGAGCATTGATATTTTGATATGGTGAATTTATGAGATTTTTTATAAAATATTTTGTTTTTTGGAGAATAGTAAAAATACATTTATTGGGTTTCTGGTCTGTTTTATGACATCATAATGATATAATATGTTATAGAAAATTACTTTGCAGTAATTTGGATTAAAATATTAGATAAGGTGTTTCATGTGGTTAAAACCATGGGAATATAGCATGAAAAATCCCATTGTTTTGTATGTACCACCGATGAGGTGTCCTTGAAAATTAGTAAACCAATCCCCTTATTTTTCTATAAACACTAAACCATTCAATCGTTTTCATTCATTAAAATTTCATTACCAAAAAATATATGATATTTATACCACCAAATAATACCTCTCAATGTGTCCTCATCAATTCAAGGTCCTGATCCTAACATTTTAGAAGTTACACTTCGAGGTTATGGTATTATCAACTTCTCTTTTTCTATTCATGTTATCGTTTATGCTGTATAACTACCGTAATTCCAAAATATTTCATTATTTACATTTTATTCATTCCCAATACTATATTATGTGTCTTATATGAACGTTTGACCCATGTACTCCATCTATTAATATTTTTATGAACCATGTTGCATAGCTGTTATGCTATAGATTTATCATCTAAAAATATATCTCTTTTTTTCTCATGAAATTGTTTTATATTAATTATTTGAAAACCCAAAACTATATAATTTCATCGGGAATCCCTAGAGACATAAAAATAAGATTTTTGATTCAATAATTGATATACATAGAACCCTTATTCAGATTTCATGGGTTATCAATGGCATAACGATCATGTTTTTAGCATAATTTAAAATGTCCCAATTTTGATACGAAACCAATTTATTTTATCCTCTTTGGGTTATTTATGAAATGATTGATTATAATTTATTTTTATCACATGAAAATATTGTCATAATAATGGTGGTCCCCAATAGTGCTCCCATGAATTTTGTGGTGAAATTAATCTCTTGAGATGACGTGTTTTATGAAACCTTTCTAAATAACAATAGTAATTTTTTATGATACCGTGTGGTTGGAATACTTAGATATTGTTATAAATGTATAAATTATAAGTTTTACACAAATTTTCAAGATTTAATTCATTTTATTATTATCGTGATTTTCCTCTTTTTAGGACTTTATGATATTTCCTCATCTTAATATTTTGTTCTCTTAAGTTCACATGTAATTTTTTCCCTATATTCCTTTACTGATGAACTCCCAATTCCGGGTGCCACTGAAAGTTTCCCCATACCTAGTTGGTAACAACAAATCATGCACATTTCCAAAAATTCTAGAGGTTGTCGAATAGTAGCAATGTCAAATATATGATAATTGAGAATCTATGCCCTCATTTGCAGATTATGCACTACGGAATAACAAATAGTAAAACAATAGAAGAAGAGGTAAAAAAATAAAACAAATGTAAACAACAAAAGATATATAGTAATATAAAAACTGGAGAATATAGAAATGATGAATGTCACATGTGTCTAAAAACGTATCCAAACAAGTCACAATGCTGGAAATACACTACTGAAAACAAGGCATAGAAAAACATGTAAACTCCATCATCATCACAAGCTTCTGCTAAGTCCCATTATCTCTAGGTCTAGCATTAATGAAGTACCTAGTGAATAAGGGAAATTTACCATATCTATACATGCAATAATATAATCAGTTTGGTTCCAAAACATGACCCAAATAGGGTGTGAGACGAATCATAGTAGTCATCCACCAAATGATTTGTGCTTAACTATCAATGAAAATATATATAGTAGTTAATATGTATAAATCAAGAAATAAACTAGTTTGTACTCAATATTAAATATTCCTACAGTTCACAGTTACATTTGTTTAATTTTAATAATTATTCTATCCATTGAATAATGTAACCCTAGGATCAAGCCTATGCTCTATATCCCTTATGTGATAGTAACAATAGATGTCCCAGAATACCATCTAAATAACCATGAAAAACAGAGTCCTAGCTTCTGTATAGACTTAGTAGACTCATCAAAATCATTCAATTATTTAATAATGACTAATTTAAAAATTTCTCATAATCTAAATCCCATGGTCTAACATAACATCAATTAATTTAATAACGACCCCTTGGGTAGCTCTCACGATCTAACTCCTTTGGTATAACTTACCACTAAAAAATTAAAAACGACCAACTGGGTAGCACACATGGTCAATAACCCATTCATCAATATGGGATAAATAAATTATAAATGACTTACTAGGATGATATCATACTCAATACCCCCTATTTAATGACCACTAGGTATCTCTCACAGTCAATACCCTCTTGGTCAACATAACGATAAAATAAAAAAAAGTTTCCCTACATTGGGAATCTCTCACAGTTAGATTCCACATGGCTAGAAATTCGCATTTTATGTCATAGGAGTCTCATATAATCAAAAACTCCATCCTAACAGAACTAGTCATAGCAACAGGGAATGCCTACATGCATCCAAGACAAAATGACCACAAATAACAATCTAGGGAAACACACACATGGTGTGTCCTGAAAATAGTGTGTATAACCTTACACATAAGAAACTACCCTTTATCAATTAAATAAGACACAGTTAGTGATTAATAGTATTAAACTCCAATCATGAAACACCCCAAACATAGGTATGCGGGTATTTAACCATATATAATACAAAGGAAAAAAACTAATGGCACAAACCACCTACTTGATGTTGAATGATCAATACTCTTGAACGTCGGTCCTTGAATTGGCCTAAAACAACGTAGATCTATCAAAAGGTGAAAAAAATCCATCCTTGAATAACCAATGAGATTTGAGGAATCATGAACAAAGGAACTAGGTGAATTGAGAAATCATTGGTGGGATTCTAATGCACCTGACAACATCTCAATCATAGGTCAGATGGAGAATCCGAAGGGGTTTAGAATTTGTCATCCGTTACGTAGATCTACTGTATGAACAACGGGTAGAAGAAGACAGTTCTAGAAATAAGAAACAACCCCAATATGATATAAAAATTATAAAAAAAGCCCGGTGTGTTCGTTAAAGGTACACAATGTGTATTATCCTTAATTGTCCCCACATTATATAGTCTTCCAGGTCACCTATACAACCATGTACTTGGCCTTTTCAGGGCCAATACGCTATTGTATGTGATACTTAGGTTCAAGATGTGTACTCAGAAGTACAAGATGTGTACATAGAAAAGTCCTAATTCATAAATTTCTTAAAAAATCCTAAATTCAAGATCTGTACCTAAAATGAAGATCCGAGATCATAAAAACATCCCCCCTTAAATAATTTTTCCTGAAATTTCCCATTAAGGGTGGAGAAGAATAAGATTAAAAAAACTGTGGACTTTCTGATCATACGTCTCCCTTCCTCTCTCAAGTATCATCATATACTCGCCCATGCTACCATAGCAATTGTATTAAAGGAACAAAATATCAATGAATAACCATTGTGCTATAATCCACAATTTGGATGGGGTTCTCCTCAAAGGATGCATACACCTCCAACTCAACCTCATCAATTTCAATAAATGAGCCAAATATAAAAATAAACGTCGTAGATGATAAACATCAAAGATTTAAGGCATATTTTGGTAACATAGAGGTAATTGAAACCAATATACAACCATCACAACCCTCTACAAAACCAAAAAAGTCATGACATATCTTGATGAATGTTTTCCCAAACTCGTAATCCTCATTTTCCCTAACCTCGGTGTGGCTCGCTGGAAAACCTAGTCATCTATCTGAAACTCCAGAGGTCATCTCTATCGATCAACATAAGATTTATGGTGAGATTTTTTCCTAGTAATCATCTTATGAATCAACCCAACTTGATCAGTGGTTTCATAGACAAGACGAGGTCCTAGAATCGCTGCCTCTACTACTTGCAGCCATTATAGGTGTGATCATTATGTTCTGCCGTACAAAGCCTCATAATGATTCATCAGAATCGTTTCCTAAAAATTTTTATTATAGGAAAACTATAATAGGGATATGTGTCTATCCCATGAACCCTCTAAATAGATGATGTATGCTCGAAGAATGTCCTCTGAAATCCCTCGAGATATACTTGCATTTTTATTCAAGAATGGGTATCTTATTTAATATCTCTGCAAGTTGTTGATGATCTTCCTTCAGCTACTGATAGGTGGAACATCTCATGAAAAAACCATCTGCATCCCTCTTCATAATTGTCCACCAATACTTATGATGATGGTCTCGATACGTCTTGGTGACACAAGGATGGACTTATTATACTGAGGAATGTAAAACTAGAATATAATCCTCATGTATGACTACTAACACCGATACAGATCCATGAAAGTGAATTACCACATCGTAAACTATGGTCCACCAAAGAGTAGGGTCCTTTCTAGACAAAACATCTTATAGGAAATGACCTTAGGAATCTGATAGATGCCACATTTACACTCAATCTAGTAGAGTATAGGTCGCATATTTAGAAGAAATAAATTTATGCCCCTTTTTTCCTGGAGCTCCAAATGCATTCTCAGAGAACAGAGCCACAAGATGCCACTCACAGCTGGCCTCCTGAACTTCATCTATCTGAGTTATTTTTTCCAACACATTAGCCACTACATTTTCATTACTAGTAGGGTAGTAAGGCTCAATGTCAAAAGGCTGAAGGTACTCAACCCACCTTTGCCTCCTCAAATTCAAGTTTCATTTAGTAAAGATATACATGAGACTTTTATGGTTAGTGTATACCAAAAAATGCTCTCCTAAAAGATAATGTCTCTAATAGTGCAATACATGCACAAATTTATAGAACATTAGATCATTAGTCAGGTAATTCATCTCATGTGGCCTCAACTATTGAGACCCGTATGCAACTACTCCTTCTCCCTACAGGAAAACATCTCCTAGCCCCATAACTGATGCATCGTAGTAAACAATAATACTCTTTCTCGGCTCCATTATAAAACTTTTCGGTGCTGATGTCAATCTCCCATTGATCTACTGAAATGCTGAATCATAGGAATATTTCCACAAGTTAATCACACCGTTCTTAGTCAGGCCCATCATTGGCACCTCTAACCATGAAAATTAGTCTATCAATTTCATGTAGACACCAGATAGCCCCAGAAAACTCTATACCTCAAAGGAAGTTTTTTCTTCTCCTAGGAAAACATTTCTCTAACATTCTCTATGAATACTAATACTTCTATCATTGGGATAACATGACCAAATATGTAAATATGTCCCATCCAAATGTGGAATTTTGATATCATAAAATATGAATGATGCCCTCTTAGTGTATTCAATACAATCTCAACATGGGATTCATGGTCGTGTTGAGTTTGAGAGTACACCAAGATATCATCCATGAAGTCTACCATAAAACAATCTAAGTAAAGATGGAATGATCGGTTCATCAATCCCATGAAAACATCAAGTGTTTTCATGAGACTGAACGGAATAACTAAATACTCATATAGACTATACCTTCTCCATAATTCTGTTATAGGTTTAGCTGATGGTATAATGTGCAACTGAAGATAATCGGATCTCAAATCAATCTTCGAGAACACCCGGGTTCCTCAAATCTGATCAAAGAGATAATCTATCCTCGGCAAGGTGTTTTGGTTTTTGACCATAAACTAGTTTATCATAACATAATCAAAGAAATTATGAGGTTACCATCCACCTTCTGTGAAAAAAAGACATGTAAACCCAAGGAGTAGCAATGGGTTGGTGGAAACCCTTCGCCTGACACTCCTCTAACTACTTTTTGAGCTTTTAGAACTATTCTTTAGCCATCATATAAGGAATAATAGACACTTATGAAAATCTATACACAAGATAAAATGAGAAATCCACCTCTCACTGTACTGGTAAACCTGAAATGTAGTCCTTAAAGACATTTCGAAATGATCCACCTTTGGAGGAATGTCAATATGTGACGTCCCCTTCTCATCATGATATAGACATGAATTCTTGGCTGGAATTCCTCCCAACACATGATTATCTAGTATATCTCGTCTTTCCTATACATCCCATTATCCCATGTGTATAAAATACCCCCCCTCTAGTGACGTGAAACACACCCTACGGTGATAACAGTGAAAAATTCCCTAAAAAGTGACCCACCAATCCATTTTGAGAATGACATCGATGCCTGTCATCTCTATGACATAGAGGTCCGACAAAAAGTGACACCGAAGAACTTTAATAAGGAACACATTTCACAGACATATAGTAACCATCCTAGTTTCCAATGGTGTGTCTAGCATTATAATATCATTATATGTAATGATACAGATGTTGTGGATCTCCACAACCCCAAAACATATAATACCATGGGAATCCATTGAATCAAAAATAGAAGAACCTAATATTGATGCATCTAGAATCATACCTCAAAGGGTAGAGGGTCTAGGATCCTGCTTCTGCTAGGTCTGGTCCACTACAAAAGTCTTACCTATACCACGACCATGCGATCCTGTATAACTACCCTGAACTAATTGACCTTCCGGATGCAGGAAACCTGCCATATGGCTACCGCATCCACAACCACCTCCTCGTCCTGAAAAACCTAACAAACCATAGATCCCTAACTAATGAGAAAATTGTGGTAATTACCTTGAAAATGTATCCATAACAGATCCCCTCTCACTATATACTAGTTAGAAAAACCATCAAAAATGATGATGATGTCCCATCTTGCCTAATGATCGACACTATACTGGATCCTTTAGGTAATGTGGACGAGTATGCCTAGTCTTCCCGCACTTGTATCATACCACCTGGCTACCTAATGAAACATTACGTGAATGCTCCCTATAATGTTTCATACTATCTGTCGAAGGTGTACATGTCCTGGATGTTGAACCACCCTGGTTCGTAGCTCCCAACTCCCATAAATTATGCTCAGTAATCAGTGTCTGGTACACTATAGTCGTCACTAAATCCATCCTGAAAACATTCACCTTCGATGAAATTTCATACCTAATACCAACCTCAAATCACCTAGACAAATATAACTAATCACCTCCCAAAATATGTTTGAAATATTGATAATCTTTTAAGAGAGAAGTATAATCTATCACAAAAAGAGCACCCTGCTCTAAATGAATGATCTCCAGGGCTTGGTCGGCCCTCAATGTCCCAGGGTGGATGTAATCATAGTTTGTTATCATAAACTCTTCCAAATACATATCACGATGACGTCCCACCAATGAGATAAAAACCCACCATCTCTTGGTGGAATCAAATATCATGTACATAACATTACTTACCCTCCTCTTAGGAGGCATCTTCAAATGCTCGAATATAGAAATCATGGCCTCCATCCATGACTCTACAGCCCGTGGTGCTCCATCCCCTAAAAAGGTGGGAATATCAACTCTGCGATTGATAGGGCATGATGCAGTACCCCGTAAAAAGACTATATCATCCATAAAAATATTTCATGGAATTGTGAATCAGTGCCAACGTCTGGTATAATAATTGGTTCTAGTATGGATATGACGGGAGGATCTGTTGGTTCTCCCTGATCAACCATTTTTGGTTCCTAATCATTGCCCTATACCGCACTGACAATCAGAGGATATATTGGTGGCATGACATTGAAATTTCAACCACATACCTCAGTTTATGATTATCAAGGATATAAACTAAAAGTTTAATATATTAACTGGGGAAATAAATCATTCATTTTTTATCAAAATATTGAAACATGGCATGTGGCCCCACTACATGACAAGTTACCTTATGCCTTAACCTAGGTGTGTACCTATGCCAACGTGGTCCTATAAAACTCCATACACATTGTGTGTTCCATCTGAGATATGGAAGTTACTTGATTATTACCTCATGCCCAATTTCTTCTACATGACTAGAACTACATAGTTTTTTAGTGCAACACTATAGAGCGTGTTCAACCTAGACATGGAATTTACCACATAAGTTATATCCTTCCGTTTCTTTAGTAACATAGATAGATACAGTTTATTTTTTCAAATGGCTGGTATAATATTGACACAATTGGTACAACCTATGTTTCATCCAACCGTGTTGTTAGTCACATGGCCTAACACATGATCTTTAATGAATGGTGTGTATTCCTAGTACACAACATGTTCCCACAAATGTTTTTTAACCCCGTTTATCTACCCATAGAGCCAGCCACTACCTGGCGTGTACATATGGTACATGGTCTATACTTAAGAAAAGTTGTTTCTTCTAGAACATAGGTGCACAAGTTGTGTGTTCATAACAGAACATGTCGTGCTGTATGGGTTTTCGAATCGAAAGCCTATGAAACTTATCTGGAACCCTTAAAAACAAAACAATTTGAAAAAGTCATGCAATGTTTCAATCCGTGAGACCCCATAATCCCCACAAATCAATGTACGGAATCCATAGTCATTTCATATCATATTATAATTCATTTATTGTACCAACATTATCCACCAAATTCTAATCCAAGGGGGTCCATAAAACATCAGGGACCAAAGCATGGTGCTCATCCACATTAAACATTACATGTTCCAATACCCTATCAAAAATAGGAGGTATTATATCATGACATCTATCACAACAACATGAATATCTAGAACAAAATCTATCACAATGGCATATAATCATTAATGCCCTCTAAATGGTATGACAGGAATGCATGACTTGTGATCACGAGTAAGGTCCAATGTGTTACATGAGATGGGATAACCTCAAATCATCGGGATAAAATACAAATAGAATGACAATGATATTAGTCATAATAGCACAATACGAATGAATCAACCATCATTGAAATAAAATGAACTATAATAATTGAAAAACATGAAAAAATTTCAATATTCGAGGTAACATGGATTTTCCCTTCACACGAATTAGATAATCTCTGGGAAAACTTATTTCCAACAACATATTTCTTCCTATCCCAATATATATGATCCAAATAGTAATACAATGAAGCACAAAACCACTTATAATACCACATTGTAACATCCTGGTTCTGGGTGCCACTCAAAGGTGCCCCATACCCTGTTCGTCACTTGAAACAAAGTGCATTTACCCAAAACGCTAGAGGCTGTCAACTAGTAGTGAGGTCCAAGGTCTAATAATGGGGAAATTATTCCCTCATTGGACAATAATTCACATCAGAATAACAAGTATTAAATATTAGCTAACGAAGTAATACCATACAATAGATGTGAGCCGCAGAAGACTGATAATAATATAATAATTGGAGCATATTCAAATGAGGCATGTCACATGATTCTAGGAAAGCATCCAAACAAGTCAAAATGATGTAAATACACTACTAGAAATGGAGTAATGGAAAATATTTAAACTCCAACAGTATCGTAAGCCTTATCTTGTTCGTAATCTCTCCAGATCCAACAGAAATCATGTACCTGATTAAGAGCATATATTTCCCTTTTATACACCAATAATCATATAATATTTTTGGGTCCAAAACATGACCCAAACATGGTGTGATGAAACACATTTGGTAATCTATAAAAGATCTATGCCTATATATCAGTGAATATATATAGAGTAGGTAAGAAGCTGAAATGAAGCAATAAAATATGAAGTAATCAAAAGTAAACAATCCTACAATTTACAATTAAATTCGTTTTCTTTAATAATTATTCAATCCATTGATTAATGTGATCCTAGGATGTGTCTTATGATCTATATCCCCTATGTGATAATAACAATAGACGTCTCATAAGACCATCTAAACAATCAAGTATGACCAACTCCAAGTTTGTGAATTGTCTTGGTAGACTCCTCACAATCATTCAATTATTAAATAATGACCCATTGTGAAATTTCTCACAATCTAAATCCCCCTAGTCTAGCATAAGAAATATAATTTAATAATGACCCTATTGGAAGCTGTCACGGTCTAACCCCTTTGGTCTTACATAACAAAAATAATATACAAACAACCACTTGGGTAGCCCACACTCTCAATACCCCATGGTCAATATGGAATCAATAAATTATAAACGACCAGTTGGGAAGCTCTCACCGTCAATACGCATGATCAATGACCAACTGTAAGATCTCATTGACAATACCCCCTTGGTCATCATAACGGTAAGAAAAACATAAGATACCCAGCCTCAGGAATCTATCATAGTCTAATTCCCATTGGTCAATTGTTCACAATGTATATAAAACGAAATATCATATAATCAAAAAAACCATCCTAAATACACGATGTATGGAAACTAGGAATCCCTATAGGAATCCATGAAAAAATGGCCATAAACAACCAAATAAAAAAACACACCCATGGGGTGTTTGAGAAACCAAGTGTACAACCTTATTCATAAGCAACTACCCAATATAATTTCAGTAATCCATAATATGTGATTATCATGGTTAAATTCCAATCAGTAAATAACCTAATCATCGTTATGCAGCACTTTAATCATATATAATCCAATGAAGATCAAAAAAATGAACAAACCACCATCATTGATGTCATTTGATCAATACACTTGAATATCTACCTTGAATTGGCCAAAAATGTTGTAGACAAACCAAAATTTGAAAAAAATACATCCTTTAATATCTCATGAGAGTGGAGGAATGATAAAAAAAGGCACTTGGGGAATTTAGAACAAACTGATGGGATTCCAACGAACCTAATGGCATGTTCATTAAAGGTACACGACATGTAGAAGCCTCAACCAGACCTCTCCTTAAGGGGTCTTCTAGGTCACCTACACAACCTTGTACTCGGCCGTTAAACGACCAATATGTGACTTTACATGGTACCTAGGCACATGGTTTGTACAAACAAGTACATGATGTGTACATCTAAAATTTTCATTTGTTCATTTTTCCTGAAAATGAACCCAAATTAAATTACAATACCTACAATGAATATTCGGGATCATAAAATGAGGCATTATGCTCACCTTTTTCCTATGATATATGTCCCCATGTTGTGAGATGTAGTAATTGTAAATAGGACAAATCTTTTGGGAATCCACTCAAGAGGATTAAATAATATCATATATTATCATGAATTATGTTCATTTTTTCAATTTCACTAGAAATTAATTATCCTTTGGATGTAAAATGTAATGAAATGTTATGTAATAAAATTGTAAGATTCTGTAGTTTGTATTATATGAGAGTTTATATATTTAGAAAAATTAATATATGAAAACCTCTGAAAAATAAATATATAACTTTAAAATATTTTAAAAAATACGTGTATTTTTATGAAATATTTACTATGTGTTTTCAAAACAAATAAATCTCTTTCTAGATATGAAAAGGTTGATATAGATCTTGAACAGATGTATGTAGGGGTAGAACCTGAAAACACCGCTTTGAGCTAAGCTCGAATGTTAACTGGTTCATGAAAATGGTCCTTTCTTCACTCTTGGTTTCACACTTCCTTGGATATGTTTGGTAAATCACAATATATTTATGAATCCATATTAACTATTTATAGAGAAATGTAATTTTTTTAATGATCAATATATTTATGCATGAAGTTTAATGTCAAAAAAATAAATTATAGATAATTGATTAATGTTTCTCATTAAGGGTATATTCAATTATAAAATATAAGGAAATAGGAGGAATCATGAATATGTTGACCATGATAAACAATTCATTAACGTCCCTCCAATGTCAGTTGGAATGGAAACATTCTTAAGAATGGTGAACCACTTGACTCATATTAGGGGAAATAACTTGAATAATGATGAGAGATTGAATTCACTATAAAGGGAACTATATTAAATTGAGTCCATAATGATTCAATTACCACCATCCTTTAGTTGATCTACCAACCCATTGATTACATAAGAGAGGATCAGCTTTATCAAAATGAACTTTTTTTCTCCACTTTTCAAAAAACGAGAAGGTCACCAAAGATGTTTACCGCTTATAGGTAGAAGTTTATTAGTGGGGAACAATGATTAAAAACATGAGACGAAGAGATAATGATGAATCTATGGAGTGGGAAGAGTTCAGATGGATCTTATTCAATTATTACTTCTCTCTTTCAATGAAAAAATGGAGTCTTTTCTCTAGCTGAAGCTGATGAATAATGAATCCGTTGGAAGTTATGAGATGAACATAAAAAGGAATTACAATTAGAATATAATCATGTTCATGGATCCTTATGGAAATATTTATAGATTCATTGGTGGACTATGACCATATATACAGAAGAATATAACCAACCGAGACTATGATAGCTATGAGGAGAACGTGTGGAGTACTATGAATGTAAAACTGGATTTCAGTGAGATGTAGTGGTCTCATAAGTAAATTGAAAAAATGAGTTCAATGGATCCAACATTAGAGAGGAGCATTTATTAGGGAAGAGGTGACAAGAAAATGAAACATCCCATATGTAATAAATTTAAGGAAAACCAGTCGGGGAACTTCTTACTCAACAGAAGGAAGTGATTTATGCGTGGAAGAGATGACCATATAATGTGGAATTTTCAAAGTGATGTGAAGGAACATCTTTCCAACACTATCTAAAAAGTGATGATGTTGAAGGCCATACCTCAAGTCCAATGCTACAAGTGTATATAACTTGTGAACTATTCCAATCTGTATCCATATCTAAGGACAATAGAGGGGAATCACCATCAACCCCAACAAAGGCCAACGTATCGAGTTCATGATTTCTCTATCAAGATAGTAGATGTTGTTAATCAAAATGATGTGGTGGATGGTACTCATGTTGTTCTCTCAAATCTAGTATGGACTTTATTCGATTCTAGTTCGGCATATTTCATTATTTCCACCATGTTTTCAATTAATTTAAAATCTGCCATAGAATTTCTCAATGAAGTTTTATTTGTCAAGACTCTTTGTGGGATTATCAAAGCGTCATTATTTTTTAGAAACTGTAGTATTTTAATTAGTGAGCACGATCATATCACAAATATTGTACTTATTCTGATGTTGGAATTCTACATTATACTCGGGATGGACTAGCTCTAAAAGTATAATGCTAAGATAACATGAAGAAGAATGTAAATCATATTAGTCATGAATGGATGACCTAACGTTATTTTCCAAGGAGATATATGTCAATCTAATCATTGTCTAGAACCTCATCTTATAGAATTCATTATAGAGTTTATTGGTGATGGTGAATATGTAAATGAGAGTATAATGATAGAAAATTACCCCATCATCTTTGAATACATTGATGTATTTACTGAGCATTTAATTGAACATCCCCAATAAAAATAGGTATATTTCTCCATTAAACTCATACTTAGATATCCTTTGATATCAATGAACCTGTATATGATGGATAATGTGAAGCTGGAAGATTTAAATAAGAAACTCCAAATTATTTTAGGGAAGAGTTTTATCTCGGAAATGTGTCTCCTTCATAAGAAAATGTTCTCTTTGTATAGAATATGTAAGGATCAATGTTTTTATGTGTTGATTATAGAGATCTAAATGGGATTATAGTGAAGAAGAAGCACCTTCTTTGAAGAATTTACGACTTATTTGACGAACTTCATGGGTCTAAATTCATCTACATGATTCAAAAATGTGGCTATGCATAATTTATGATTGATCATTGACCAGGTTATCATGAATTGAGGGTAATTAATGAATATATTCCAAAAACTACATTATGATTAAGATATAGTAATTATGAGTTTGTTGTAATGTATTTTGGACTAACTAATTCATCTGCTATTTTTATAGATTTGATATATAGAATCATTAATGACTACAGTGATAATTTTCTAACTGCTTTTATTTATTAGATTCTGAAATACGCTAAAATTCATGAGTATAATGAGTGTCATATAAGGGTTATTTTGAAAACACATTGCAAGGAGAGGCTTTCTTGAAACATTAGAAAGTGTCAATTTTTGTAACAAAAAGGTGCTTTCTTGTGTAACATTGTATCCAATGAAGGAATCACAGTTGAACATGAAATGTCAAATGTTATAGAGTAGTGGCCTCCATTTACAATAATAATAGTTATTCATAGTTTCTATGGAGTAGAAGGATATTATATCTGGTTTGTCAAAAAAAAATTACAAATTTTTAATCCACTAACTATGTTAACTCGAAAATGGGTTAAGTTCATTTGGAAAAAATATTGTGAGGAATGTTTCCAACTAGTGAATAATAGATTGGTTAATGTACTAGTGTTAAATCTGCCCTTAAGCAGAGAATTAGTAATTATTTTTAGTAATGCATCTCTTAAAGGGAGTGGGTACATCCTTTTGAAAAATTTAATGGTTATTTTTATTGCACCTTGATAGTTGAAAACACATGAGAACAATTATCCTACAAATGATATGGAGACAGTTGTAGATGTTTCTTCTTTGATGATATAGAGGCATTATATTTATGTAGATAAGAATGATAATTATAATGACTATAAAATTTGGACGTATATTTTAACTCAAAATTAATAGATCATGATATAGAGGTGATGGTTGGATCTTCCTAAAGTCTATGATTGTTCTATTAATTATCACCGGAATGAGAAAAAAATTAACAATATCATTATTTATAAAAGATAATACTATTTTAGAAATTATCTAGATCCATGGAGATCTATTGATTAACGACCTAGTGAATCTCAAGAAGTCTTCAACATGCTCTATTTACTGAATTGAATTTCAGTACATCTTATCACCCCCAAATTGATGGCCATTCTGAAAGGACTATTCATACACTCAAGGTAATAATGAGAACATGATCAATGTAATTAAATGGTGGAGGGGATTAACTTCTACCATTATTTGAGTTATCTTACAATAATAGATTCGAATCATACATTCAAATGGATACCTATGATGCTCTACATGGGAAGCGATGTAGAACTTCTAGTTTTTGGGATGTAGCTGATGATATAATCCCTCTTGGACCTAATCTTGTTCAAGATATTGCATGAGATGTTCAATCCATCCAGTAACACATTATGGCTGCTCAGAGTCAGCAAAAGTGCTATCCAGACAACTTTCCATGGGACATGGAGTTTGATGTTTCTAAAAACGACATTAATTGAATTACACCTTTGAAGAGATGCATGGGGTTTGGGATGAAAGAGAATCTCAACACTAGTAATATTATCCCCAATTAAATCCATGATATTATAGGAGTAGTGTCCTTTCAGCTTTCAATTCCTCAAAATGTAGAACATGTTCATGATTTCTTCCTTGTATCCCCCTTGAGAATGTACATACCGAACCTTTCAAAGGTACTAAATCCATAGGTGGTACAATTTAATCATTACCACTCTTATGAGGAGTAGGTGATTGAGATCATGGATCATAAATACATGGTTCTATGCAACATGATTACCCACCTTGTTAAAGAGTTGTGGAGGAACCACAAATATGAATAAGCCATGTGTAAACTAGAAGAGTCATTGAGGTAGTAGTACCGACAACTTTTATCTTTTGAGGGTATGAGTTGAAATTTCACTCATGAAATTTCTTAAGGGGGAAGAATGTAATGACCCGAAATTTTGATAAATATTTTTTTTCCTGAATGTGTATGTCTTAATATTTCACAATTAATTAAAAATATATAAGTATAAATGAAATGTGGCCATCAAGTTTTTACTATTATATGTCCTTTGGTCAAAATGACAATTGAAAATAAAAAAATTATTATAATTATAATTATTTTTTAAAATAGAAATAATAATGGATAATTAGTGTAGATGTAAGAGTCGATGACCTCCTGAAATAGACGTGGGCTATATGAATCTCATATTTCAGAGCGGAGTTTAGAGGTAGCGTCCATGGTATTTTCTCAAGACCAAGCCCAAGTTGAGAATCAACATGTTAAGCATGAACGTAATGGCATACAAGATAACTTCATGTTAATAGAAATCACCTTCCGGGAAATGTTGTATGTGGCGCCCCGTGATTCAATAACAATTTCACACTTACTCTTGCGTATTATGTAGGTTTCATAAGGGGTTATCTAATGAGGCCTTAGTTACATTGTGAAATCCTATTGTATAAATAAATTTTTTAATTCATTATTTGATAAAATAACCATCATTTTTGAATTTCAAATGTCAAAATAAATAAAGATGAATTTTTAGTTTTTTTTCAACAAGGATTCATATTATTGGTAAATATGAAAAAAAGAGTGTTTTAAAATATTTTTTTTAATTTAATTAATTGATAATGTGAAATTATTTAAAAAAATGTCATATACGGTCATTATCATCATGAAATTTAGAGTCTAACAGGATCAACATATTTTTTTGTTAAATAGTAAATTATGAATAGTTATACTACCAATATGAATAGTAATATGACCAATGTAATAGTAATCAAACTTATGTAAGTATAAATATAATTTAGTCATCTTGAATGATAATGTGAGATACTAGTATAAGTAAATAAATATTATAGAAATTATTATATAAGTATTAGTATATTTTCAATTAAATAGTTATTTTTCATAAAATTTTATTTTCTCATATATAGAAAATTATTATCATTATATGGAGTTCATTTTTTAATGATGAACATCGATATTAGTTAATGGTGAATTTATGATAATGTAATATTATATTTTGTTTTTTGATGAATAGTAAAAATATAGTTTTTGAGTATTTGGTTTGTTTTATGACATCATGATGCTTTAATTTGTAATTGAAAATTATGGTCAACTAATATGAATTAAAATATAAGATTGGGTGTTCCTTTTGCAAAACTAACTTGTGAAAATACCATAAAAATACCATGGTTTTGAAAATATCACAATGAGGTGTCCATGAAAATTAATAAAAACTCCTTCCATTTTACATTAAATACGAATCCATTCCTTCGATTTTATAATTCCACATTCATTACCCTCAGAACTTGGGATGTTTTACTTCCAATTGGGCCCTCAAAAAGTGTCCTTAAGACCTCACGTTCCTGATACTAGAGTTATAGATGTTACTCTTAAAATTAATGGACTTATCAACTTCTCTTTTTTCCATTCATGTTTTCTTTTAGGTGGTATGTCTTGGAATTTTCTATACATTGTTCTTTTTTCAAATTTATTGTGTCCCAAAACTATATTAGGAATCTTTTATTTTTGTGTTACCTTTACCCAGTACTTTTAAATGTTTTATAGAACCATGTTTCATATCCATTATGCTTCAGAATATTTGTATCAAAATATCTCTCATTTTTGCAATGAATTGTCTTGTTTTCATTTTGTGAATACCCAAGAATATATAATTTATATAATTATTAATAAATAAATAAAAAATATATTTTATTCTTATTTGACATACATAAAACCCTCATTAACATTTTGTGGGTTATTAATTACATAGTGATCATGTTTTTATGCACTTTTTAAAATGTCTTGACTTTGATATGAAACCAATTTCTTTTATTATCTTTGGGATATTGATGAAATGTATATTAATGATATATGAGGAAAATACTAAAATAAATACATATTACTAGTATGCCCTGATAGTAATCCAATTAATTCAATAACGAAATTAATATTTAGAGATGTTTTGTTTTATGATACCTTGTTCAATAACCTTGATAATGTTCATGACAACATTGGGATTGACCTTTGTGATTATCTTATAAATGTATAAAATTAATGTCATAGAAACAATTTCTAGACGTTATTAATGTTATTATTATCATTATATGCCTCTTATAATTTCTTTATAATATTTTCTTAGGATCTTATTGTATTCTATTATGTTCAAATTTAAATTGTTTTCCCTTTTTCCCTCGTTGGGCCTTATTCTCCCCATTTCAACTGATGTATGTCCCTAGGTTATATGTTTTAGTAATTTTAATTTGGATGAAAATTTAATGAATCCTTTAATGATGATTAAAATAATATTATAGGTTTTCAAGTATTATGAACCATTTTTTCATGACAGTAGATATTAAATATCCTCTGTTTGTTAAATGTAATGAAAATTTCTATAAACAAGGAAGGATTCCGTAATGCACAAGATGATTATAAAACCATAACTCAATTTAATTATCATATATGAAAATATCATTTTAATAAGCCATCCATATTCCTTGTAAAACATTAAAGAACACATAAATCATGATATTCATCTAAAAATACATAAAATTGGCTACACACATTTTTTAACCTGACTCTAGGGTGAAAATAGGAAAATTGGCCAAGAAAGGAAAAATTACACGGTGTGTACATAGTTTACCTGACATGTACCTAAAAAGGTCCCCCTTTTCAATGTTCCCTACGACATTGAGTATGTAATTTTATAATGTACATGGTGTCTACTTTTCTAATGTACATCATGCGTGTAAACCTATACATGGTGTGTACCCAAACATGGGTACTTTTTTATTAAACATAATTCCACTCAATGTGTACAATGTCAAACCATGTGATGTGAACATCCCCAAAAATTGATTGTACCCCACACAGGGTTCATGGAAATGTACATATCCATGTACCCCCACACTGGGTCTTACTATGAATTGTGCATTCCCACTGGTTGGGTAACTTGCAGGAGATTTGGCCATGTACCCTACAAATACATGTAACCTTGACACACCCAAGCCGAAAAATATGGTGTGTATTCCACAAAACCAATCATTTCAAAATATATACGACACAAAATGTGTTTTCCATGAACATCATGTCATATACATGAGATCTTTGAAAAAAAATATACACTAAAAATGAACTATAATCCTAGATTTCTCAACCATATCCATAGATAGGTCCCAAGTGGGCCCCCCCAAAAAACACCATTTATGGATTTAAAAAAACCAAATACAATATATGGATTTTAGGTAAAATTAAAATTTATCCTACATTTGGATGAGAACCAATGACTGTTCAAACTAGATTTGTATCATGCCCCCATTGAGCCCCAATCTGCCGTCACATTGGCTCCATGTGTAGAATCTTCTCCTCCCTCAGCCTATTCAATTCATAAACCACTATAATATGAAAACCCAAAGGGGTTATCCTGACAAGTATGTCTAATAAGACACTATAGAATTTAAAATAAAAAGAATAAAAATAAAATGAAATATAATTGAAAAAGGTAAAAAATGGGCATGGGCCCGACTAAAATTCCTCATGAACAATTATATCCCACAAGAAAAGTAACGTCATATCAGAGTCAACCATAAAGATAAAATCTCAATCCAATGGTCCATTTTAATGATATCACCATACTAACTTGCACATATAATGTAATATTTAATTAATTCATTCATATATTTTTCATTAAAATTTGAATGACATGAATTTCAACAAAAATTACATCGAATGTTAAAACCATATAATTTGATCATTGGAGTTGCCAGAAAAAATATATTAAATCATATAACATTATATATTAAAAATTTTCCTTGAGAACTCTCTGGAAAAATTAGTTTCAAATTTCACATGATTTCCACAACCATTGTTTAAACGAGGTGTTACAAACCTGGTAGAACATTTTAGTGTTGAAAGAATTATTGAATTACCTTTTTAATAAATTTTTGAAATGAGAATCCTCTAAAAACCGAACATTCCACTCAATATATAAATTGATTTGATGTGATAACAATCAAACACACCCATACCTTCTTATTAAAAGTTCCACCATAATATTTATCACTATTAATATTATGAATATATATTTATATATTACCATCTTATAAAAAATCCAATAACCCCAAGACATGAATAATTTTAATCTATAATAGGTCATATCTTGTGTGTTCATGATTTTTGAAAACTGACTACCCAATTCGAATGAATAAATCACATGTCATTCATCCTGGTAGTTGAGCACATCATATTATCTCAACTATGGATGACCATGAATTTCCAAATCCTAATTCAATCATTATAATATATTTATTACTTTTTATATAAGAAGAAGAATTATATCTTATTTAAACATAACTGATGAAATAATCATTATGATTCTCAATAACCCCTTATTTACTTTAGACTCAAGTGTATAAAAACAAGTGTATTCAAGTAAAAAGACTAAAATAATAATCAAATTTTCATCGTTATTCAATTAGGATTCATATTTATCTTACACTGACATTTATATAAAAACCGCATGAAATTACATGTGATATAAATTCATGAGTTATTCTAGATAGTAATGGTCTATTTATTATCAAATACTTTTACTCTATAACATATATAGTGTTATAATCATCGGAATATTTCGCATATATTCACAACTCATAATACACTATAATTATCATCTATTAAAGATAATTCAAATAAATTAATGTGATTATATCATTACAATGATCATATTATATATACAAGACATGAGAAATAATTATATATTGGTATTTCCTTTATTTTATAACCATTACACGGTCCCATTAAAAATAATAATTTCAAAAAATATCTTAATTCAATAATACTTGGAAACCTCAGAAAACCCCCTTAATTATTATATATTGATTCCATTGTTAATAGATCTATTATATTATCCTCTATATCTAATCAATAGATCATTACATCGACCCTATCAATGATCTCTCAAATGGGATGGTATTTTTGATGGATGTGTTTACTCTTTTAGTTAGATCTAGGATATTTATATTGAGTAATATACCAATTATTTTAATAGTATATCAAAATAGTCATTAAAATCAAGGAACCACCCATAAACTAGTGATTCCACTGTTGTTGGGTAATCCATGGTGTCATTTTTGATATCTTCCAAATCTTGTCTCTGCAGTAAAAAAATTTAAACAATATCTAGACCTCATATCATCTTTATATATTTTGAAACCAGGTTATCTGTAACCCTATAAAATGTGATAACACCTCCCCTAAATACCAAGAACACATCCTTACTTCATCTCAAGCATAGAAGGATGTTATTGAAATTAATCAACTGACTCTCAGTAGAACTAGATTGATATCAAATTGTAATGGTAGTTATATAAGTGACATAATTCTGAGTAGCGAACATCAAATACATGATATATATTCCAGAATACACATGTGGAATATTAACCATCCTATATAACTTCTTATAAGGATCACGAATCTTACAATGATTCATGACATAAAACATAGATAAATACCATTATTGGAGTTTCATATTCCCAATAGATCTTGATTTAAAAAAAATTGTATATATAATAGTGAACACTTATGTTACAAAATTAAGTCAACTCAATATTTTAAATCCTTATTAGTCTTACAACCTCTATATTAGTTGAGAAGTATGGATATCCTTATACATTCCCATATCAAACAACCACATGAAATGAATTAAATAAACTATAGAAAAAAATCATACAATACTTTTATAGGGACTAAAGACAATGTGTGGGTATACTGTTTGATGTGTTTAGTTCAAGAAATAGACATTTATTTTTTGCTATGATTAAAAATGAATATAAGTGTTGTTGGAAGGTATTAAATTTATCCTAATAGGCAATCACCAAAAAACCCTATTATTATCTTGATATAGTCTCATAGTATACCAAATAGTTCATTATAATAGATCATTCAGTTCTAAAAATGACTTTATTATAAAAAATTAATTATGAAAGAACCTAGGTGTCTAAATATCAAAATTTATAATAATTTTCGTCAAAAATAATTATTGATCATCTACATTATGTTTGAATTCATCTGTATGAACATAAACTATATTCACTCAATCTCTAGAATGATAAATTGAATATTTTTTATTGAATGTTTATTTTTCATTATATATATGAATATAATTAATATATAAGATTTGAATCTATTCATTAATCATCGTCAAAAAAATCAATCCATCTATTCTTGTAGTCCATGCTCACTAACAACTGATCTTTTGACTTATGGAATAATAACTTATGAATGTACAACAATATTTGATATATACTATAATTGAAAAACAGAATTAGTCATGCTCACTATATTTTGGTTTATAAACTTTTAAAATCCTAATTTCTTTTCCTAAAATTATTCAATACAAAAAATACATGGATCTTATATTTCTATTGTCAAATTTATTACAACTACATATTCATATAATATTAAGTAATGAAATTATGTTTTAGTTAAGTTTATTTTCACAAATGACTATCATGTAAAATGTCTTCATGAAAGAATTATTTTAGCATAAAAATTATTTGAAGGTGGATATTTTAGATATCCTCAATATTTTCTTCACACATGAATTATTGGGACAACCCCTATTTATATATAAAACAAACCAAGAATGAAACCAATGATGATTCTAAGAACCCCACTGTCTCAATTTTTTAATAATTTTTTTTATATACCATAAGTTCCATGATGGACTTATTTTCATATATGTATAAACATATTTTAAAAAATCCATCTTATATGAAAAATATGTCATTGAACTTCCTAGAACATACGTGAGACTTTTGAAAATATAAAAGGATTAACTCGTGCAACTTATATCACAACATTAACATTTGATACACCCATTGTCTTAGAACTACTATATAATATAAATAATGAGGCATCAAATTCTCATATTCGATTAGTCCAAAAAATATCTCAAACTCTAGAAAATTAAATTTCTTACTCTTCTATATGACTCATATTCATAACATCCAATAAATTCGCATTTCATAAAATTTAACCTCTGATCATCTAGAGATTCTGATAAACATATCATCTTATTATCTTGAGCATATTATGTCCTCTAATTCATAACATTTTACTTTCATATATAGCATTCTTATTTACAGTTTATCAATTATTTTTCAATTTAACTTAACATGAATCAATGATGGTTCTTAGATCAATACAAAGTTTGTTAATTTGAAATATCAATACAAGATCATCTTGTATGAATCCTAAAATATTCAATTATTTCAGAAATAATTTTTCACTCATCATCTCATCTTCTGGATTCACTACATCTCATCATCCGTACATTATCATGTAATGGTGGGACAATTTATTCTAGATAATTCATCTTTAATAAGTGCATCTTCTAAAAAAATCAGCCACTAGAAATGCATCCTAAAACATAAATATAAATTTCACCATCTACGTAATGTCTTTTATTTTGAAATAGTTATTTTATAACAATATATATATGTGTGTGTGTTATGATAAAAATATCCTGTAAAATAAAATTATCACATTAACCATAAACATTATTCCCTAATTCACATTAATTTTAGATACAAAATCATTTAATATATATTTGTAACCATTTAGAAATATAATAAATTCTAGATATTTACAAAACCATAGTTCTCATAGTTATTCTTCTAAAAAATATAATTCATATAACATATATTAACATTGAATCGATATCATTACTCCTAAAAAAAATTTATTCATCATATGAATTTATCATCCAAATTCAAAATATCATTCAACATTAAATTATACAAATATAAATTAACATTTCTAATATATATTGTGTCATATTTTCAAAATATTTATGTACATTGAGTTCATATTTTATATAGATTGTTAAATTTTGAAATAACATATTTCAAAAATCATATTTTTTTAATCACAGTTGTAAGTTCAACATAATGAATTTTCTTCACCCTAACGAGATGTCAATTTTATTAATATTTCATGATCCTAGTAATCAAAATGATGATGTTATTTCAGAAATAATCTTCACCCTTAGAAAATATTGATCATTACTCATATTATACCATTATATACATTGAAAACATGCAGAACTCTCTTAATAAAACCCCTTTTTGGTTCCATATTCTCTATTTGTGGAATTTTATTCAATAACCATTTAAATTCTATATTAAATATCACACTTCTTTTCTTCTCAAATATGTTCTATGTTTCTCTCTATATAATTTAAAATAAATATAATGTATTTTTCATCTCCTTATTTTGATATTCCTAGAGTAAGGGAATATTATTCTCATCCCATCCTCCATCCATGAATTGAAATTATATCTTACCCCTTTATCATATATTATATTTAATGTAACAAATTATATACTTGATATATGTATGGAATTATTATTCCAAAATATATGGGAGTTAAACTTATTTTCTCAATGTTTATGTGAATATTTATTATTCTAGGAAAAATAAATATTTACCCAAATAGTAAATATTACATTAATCAATTATATATGTGATACTAAATATAAATTCCACTTATTAGGGGTTATTTAGGAATATTTTAGTGGAACTTATAACCTACCATAATTTTAAATACGTATTAAATGAAATAATGTGAATGCATGTATTACCCTCACAAGAATATTCCATGTTCAAAAAACTCCCATTATTAATAATAAATATTGAAACAATAAAGAGAAGTGAATTTTATAGTATTACCAAATTCAATAGTTTCACTGAAACTATCAATATATATAATTCATATGAAATAGAATCATTTGGATATTTTATCATCTTTTACTATGCATCTCAAAGGATTTAGTCAAATATGACTTCACCATGGTTGGTTTTATTCTATTTTACTTCAAGGAATATCATTCTAAAAGAACATAAATAGTTTCAATGTGGATTCATGATACAAGATAAAACACTCTCTTATTGATATTTTTATATCTATAAAATAACAATATATTTCATCATGTTCCACTATGATACACATCACCTTAAATTTTTAATTAATGGATCACAAAAAAACTAAATAAATTTAAATATATATTATTCTCTATTTGATTCATTAATGGAATAAAAGATATGAAATTTTTATCTCATCCTAGGAAATATTTTATTTTTATCTCTATTTTAGTGAAAAACCATTGAACTAATTCCTCTTTTGACTTTACATACATTAGAATACATGGACTACATATAATTGACAATGTATTTTGATTTAATATCGTGTTTAATTATAAATTCGACATATATTTTCAATTTACATTTAATTTTTTTTATCCATTTTCATATCCATTTCATATTTTTATGGTCATATGATCATACATTATTTAGGAACATGATTAACATTATTATTTAGTGTGGAATCTATGTTCATAACTGAATTTGTTTCACAATAATTCATATGTACTTTAACATTATTTATCAATAATACAATCTAGATGATTATCCCTTGCATAGAGTTACTAGGAGTGTTCCCATAATTTTTGTACCTTCAACATAGATTCACAGACACCATTGAGTTACCCATCTTTGAAAAATTATTATACTATTATTATTATATTTCTTCTATAAAACAAATCAATTTATTTCACTCTTGGAATGATTATATTCTTTATTTTATCTCACTGCCTCCAATTTTATCATTCACGTAATGATTGCAATGGTCTATGATGTTCAATTAAGTCCACTGGTTGAAGCATCTCCACTTTAGTGTATCACCCTTATAAACATTCTTATTATATATATTTTTTAAAAAGCTTCTTCACTTGACTACACCCTAAGGAAAAAACATATTCTTTCATAATTACTCAAATTTTGAAGCGGTCTTACTCTTGTAGAATATGAATCATGAATAGTAGATTTATTACAACACTCATCATGAAAATGGACACTTATATTAATATTACTTTATAAATAATCAATACATTCATCAATCTTATCGATAAATAGATTTACTTTCACTTATGAAATATATATATTCTGAATAATCATTTTCATTGATCCAGATACACTCATCATTAATTCAATACTTCTATAATCATGAGTAATTTAAAATTTATTCCTATATTAAATTGATATCAAAATATTTCACTATAGCATCATTGACCAATAATAATTGATCATTAACTTTTTAACTGATTTATGAAGATATATTTCCTTATTGTTTTGGGAAATGTTAGTATTCCATTGAGATTTATCTGAGTATCCTCTAACACTTATTTATATCCACATTTGATTATATTGGTTTTTCACAATTTATTCTTCATCTATGATTTATATAACTATATAATGATCATGCACTAGAAACTAAATTATTATTATTAAAAATCGAATTTTTTATAATGTGTAAAATCTCTCAATGAGATTAGAATATATTAACCATTGAATAATCAGAAGACATTCCATCGGAAAATTAAAACGTTTTTAGTACGAGAAACTATGATCCTTTCATTGATATATATATTCTTTCAAAACTTGTGAAATATTTTACCTTCATTGATTCAAGATTTATTTATTTCATGCCCAATTCAAGAAACTTTTCTTTGATAATATTTGTATAAACAACTATTATGTGTAACCTATATTCACATTCACTCTCCATATTATAATTTTTTTCTTCATTAATCATAGACCATGCATTCTAGGAAATATTATAATCTTTCACTCTTTTGGACTTTTTCCCTAACTAATCATTTTCTACATCCATGTCATCAAGATTATTTTCTTCCAATGAATTGATACTTTTGTTACTAACTATTCATACCATATCATTCTCATTACTATTACATATATATTATTCATTGGACATATAAATATTTTCATAACTATTAAATAAAGATCATTCCATAGGATCAACTTCTCTGATGGGAGAGTTTCCCTTTTCAATTGGGCTACTAATATTTTCTCTTAGATTACACATCTACAAATAGATGTCATACCTAATTAAAAAGTTCATAGATAATATAAAATATATGTTTGAAATTTTTCAAAGGATCTTTCATGAAATTATTTATAAATTCATGGTGTGGGTACATAACTAATTATATAGTACCACAATCCTAGCAACATGAAATATATTTTACAAGAGGATAATTCCCTAAAAATATTATAAGATGCAAAACCAATTGAATACCTATAACTAGTTGTTGATCATCTATCTCCATTGAGATAATTCCAAATTTCATATCTTCATTTTTCTTTATATTAACAATGGTTTCATACAAAACCTCTATTTTGGTAATGATATTGATGTGAATGGTGATTTATGTTTAAGAATATTATTAACCTTTTTAAATCCACAAATATTATATACATAGAATGTAAAAATATAAAAGTAAATAAATCCAATTATAGGAGACTTGGGTTTTACTATGATACCAATTGATGTTGGTAGTGGATTGTGAAGTCATAGTTAGGGGGGTGAACTATTGTTGAAAATTTTATGAAATTATCGTCAAATAATATTGTATCCCCTTTTCAATGCTTGAACGTAATATTTGTTATGATTTATGGATATTATTTTACATTTCCAACTCAATCTACAACATAGAAAGAAGTATTAAAAAATGTGACATGAACAACACATTTTTTTATATGGTTTTACCCAAAGTTATATTCTTTATCTTCTTGTGTTTAGGTGAAGTCTGATACATAGATTATCCATAATGATAGAAATTATCAAATGTTATATGGGATTTTTTCATCATTATCATTGGTTGAAATCTAATGAAAATTATTTTACTGTATTAAAAATAATTCAAAGTCTATTGATTGGTTATGTATATATGATCCCACCAGATTATGATGACCCTCATTATAAACAAGATATTTAGTGTGTTATGTA
Source organism: Viscum album (assembly GCA_963277665.1). Lineage (NCBI taxonomy): Eukaryota > Viridiplantae > Streptophyta > Magnoliopsida > Santalales > Viscaceae > Viscum > Viscum album. The sequence continues at coordinate 1,559,655,904 of OY728151.1, read as the reverse complement.
CAGTATCTAAATAAAAATATAATATATTATTCTCAAAAAGATTGTTATTAACTATCATATTATAAATAATATAAGTGGAATAAAAATAATCCATATTTTTTCAATCTCAAAAATTAATGACTCAATAATTTTATAATTATTCAAATTTTATTATTCCTTATCTTTGTGAATATTCAGATGTTTTAACTATTGAATCTCATCACTTAACATCCTTGTCAAACAATTCACTCTTGAAAAACATATATAATCTCACTAATGTCCAATATCATTACTTTTAGAATAATGAATTCTATTAGTACTTCAATGATTGGACCTTAGGATGGTTGAAGAAAAAAATTGGGTTTTCTCACTAACATCCAATTTATAATCTAAAATAATCATATGATCTAGTTCCTCAAATTAATCAACATAAATAATGGATTTAAATATTAATTGTTTAATAAAATTCAATCAACAAAATATTCAGGTGATATATATTTTTTACCAAGTTCATTCATATATATATTCATTTAGTAAATTATTATATAAAATGTTTACATGTGTGGAATAATTTTTCATAAAAATTTCAGAAGAAAAGTTATTTTAACTATCCTAATAATCCTCATCACACAATAATGAAATTTCCACGACCTATTTATTAAAAAAAATTCAATGAGAAACCATTAATTATTCTAGTAATTGAAACTTATCTATTAATTATAGACATGTGTATTAAAAATTTAATTTTGTTTACATCATAAATCAAACAAAACATTGCATGTTTTGGAGAAAAATCATTCATTTGATAAATATTTTATTTTAACCTTACATAACAATTTATAAAAAATTACAACCTTATACAATTATTGACTCTTGTTTCATAAAATATTATTTCACTTCATATACATTGTTTATCATAAAACATCTCAATAATGACAATTATGTTTCATATGATATTATCAATTCTTTACCTATCAAAATATATCAAACATAAAATCATCACATATTTTATACAACTCATAATATTAATTTATGGTAATATTAATATCCAATCATATTATCATATATACATATTGATATTCTCAACAAATTAACAATGAATATTCTGTATCTTATGATAATATCATTTTCATAACATCACATCTCTAGATTAACCCTCCATAATTACAATAATTATTATATTCTAAAATTTTACAATGTTTAATGAAAAATTGATTTTAAAACCATAAAAAGGTTTACTAATTTTAATGATAAATGTATTTTTTTGACAAACAGAGACATAAATTGGTCACCCAATTCTTCCCCTAAAGAAATTTATTAAATAATCAGCATTAAAAATCATGCTCGATGTGTAATGTGTTCACACCAACACAAAAAAAATAACATACATAACGATATATCAAAATTACCCCAACAATAACCCACAAAAAATCATTAAACAAAAAAAACCTTCCTTTAAAAAACACCTCATGCCTAAGTGCAACAACATGGTCCTACACTGAGACACATCTTCCAAGATGGCTTATGACTACACCTGTGGTAGCACAACATCAATAATCATCACTGTCCTACACTGAAAAGTGGCTTCAGAAGATCCTCATCAACATCATGCAATAGGTTCCAGAGGTAGTGCATCATCAAAGACCAGAATAATGGTAAAACATTAAACATTCATCATCTAGTCCATGTTACATAGAGGGGTATAAGAATCCAATATGTATCTTCAAACCCTCCCTCAATCTGATTCTGGGAGAATAGTCCTTGCTTCTCCCCTCACTCATAAAAGCCAAAATAGCCTCATCTAGGGAAAAACCAATAAATAGTGGAATCCCCAACAGCTTTTCTGCTTCTCGGAGAAAACAGTCTATTTAAACTGTGCAGGTGGCTTCATAGAAAACGAAAACTAACAAGAAAAAATGGTGGAGAGGGGTACCAGAACCTCCAGAGACCCAAAATAATCATAAAGGATCATTGAAATTGGATATCATTAAATTTGAATCTTGGAACCTTTTAAAATTTATCAACCACCTTGGTAAACATTATTTTCCTGAGATCAAGATAGGCATCCGCAGTCATCTCACCATTTTGTTTCTACCTGAATGGAGTTATATCATTATATTCCATCCATGAGTCTAGGTAATTCTGAAAATCCATTTTTTATGGAATTAAATAAGCATCCCTAAATGCAGGATCATTTTCATCATCCTCATTGGATGACCCTTCAGATTCCAAATAATCAGAGGAATTCCCTGAATCAGCTGAGTCGACAGACACACTCTCAGTAGGGGTTGGTTGTTGGTGAATTGTGTTTTCCTCCTTCATGTTTGCAGTTATTGAACACGTAACAATTTTTCATTCTATATTGGTATTAACCCAACATTTATAGGTGTTCGTAAAAATTGGAGTAATGAATCCTTCAAATTCAATTATTGATTTCATCCATTTTTATCTATTGATTTAAGGAACTGTTCTTCCAATTGGCATGGCTTGTCAAGGGCAACATGCAAGGTTTCTTCCTGGTAATATTTTCCAGTTTATATCTCTCTTTACAATGATTTTAATGCCTCCAAAGTGGATTATTCCACATTGTAGAGATCTTGTTTTAATTTTTCAGTGGGAATTATTCTGTGTAGGGTCTCTGGACGGAGGTTGGTGGGTAGAATCCTAGAGGGTGCAGAAAACTACAAGATGTTATTGTGGTCTATAGTGTGTTATTTCTGAGACACATGGGGGATTTTGGAGACATCATTTTCCACCCAATAATATCTGAATATGGGGGGAGGTCGAGGATCATTATAATGGGTCTCACAATCCTTCAATTAATGACCAATACGTGTTCATTTTTTGCAGAATGTTGGTAAATTCTCAAAGACAACCAGCTAAATGACTCCATTATCCCCATTTTGAATCCAGAATCATGAGGGTAATCTTTTATAAATATCATCCTCATTGAAAATCCTAGAAATAGCGGGGAATTTGAGGTTTTAGGTGGCGAAATAAATCTTGATGGGTTGACCGAACAGACCTGCAATGGGAAACCAAGGCCTTATGTTTGAAAAGGTGTAAGTGTATGTTCGGGAACCCAATCCAGAGAGGAATGATGGGGGGATCATAATCTAGGAATAAATCTATGGACCATTTAAGAATATTCATACCACAACACCAAAAAGATCAGGAACCTTAGATCCAAAATCTATAATATTCATCCTCCAATGTAAATCGAAACAGATTGTGCAGAGAATTTAATAATCCAATGTGAAAATTATAAAATACTATTTTTCCAATGTTTTGGGATGAAAAACAAGTGAGGGTATAAGTTTAATGAAAAAACCAACAAATTCAAATCGTAGATCCATAGAGAGAGTGTTTACCTCCTATTTTGGGAAGGAGATCATCGAATGACCTCGATGGATGTAGTTTTTGTGGACAATGCATTCAGAGGTCTTTGAAATAGACTATGTGTGTCCTGCGACAACATTTATGAAGGATCTTTTATCCTTTATGTCAACTTTATCAGAAGTGCTAGGGTTTCTTCTGTGGATTATTGAGGGCCGAGACTCCCGTGTGGCTGGCATCTCTTCGTGATAAATTTATAATTATTTGAATTAACTTCAAAAACATTAAAATAGTCTATGTGAGTATTAGTTGTGAAATTTTTTCCCTTACAATATAGTAATCATTCCCATGACACGTTATAATTACATTTTGTAATATATAATTATAGAACTAATTTATCAATTGAGTTTGGGGTATCTCAAGGATGTAGATTGATTTTTTATTACTTTTATATAGACATAACATCAGACACATTTTCAATGAAACTATTCAATAGTATCCATGTCTCCTTAATAGGAGAGGTAAAGGGTAATCATGAAGTTATTCCTGGGTAGGTTTAAATTTTTCCACCAATATTGTTTTAAGAATGTTTATTATTTCATAAATATTTTAATTTGGGAATCTCTAATTTCACCCCCATTCAATCCCCTGAACCTAGGCCCCACCCAATTTCATCTATTTCTATTACAAGAAGATACATAGTGGTTTTGGGTATTCTTCTTGGTGGTTTATTCTCCTGTTTGGAAGGAAAGAGTTCCTAATTTCCTCTTTTTATGGGTTCTCCATTTTCATATAATATTCACCAACCCTACTATCGATGATGTACTATTTTGATAGATAAGGTTTTCCATGTTTTTTATTTTTTGCTTCTAAGGGTTATGATACCTCTCTGTAGACCTCATCTCATGGAATCTATCATTGGTAGAGATGTTATTCTAGTTGGGGTAGGTTATTACATTTTCTATACATTTATTAAATAGTTCAATAGATTAATATTGTTATAAATGTTTTTTTGAGTTAGGGTATCAATTTAGATGATATCTAACTGGGTTTTACTAAATTTTTCCAATATTTTTTTTTGTTTTATTTTATAAAATTGGGAGAGTTCTATAGATCGAATAAACATTAATTGTTTTTTTTCATATGCCAGAAATGTGTTTTATAAAAATAAAATGATGGATTTAAATATGAAAATGATTTTTCATGATGTTTTGGTACAAGATTCATTTATAATATGGGGTGTTCCCTTGTTTGAGGTGTTTTTACTTATTTTATAAAAGTATTTTTTAACTTATGATTTTTTTCATGATTTTCATTAGATAATGAGGACATTTAATTTCTGTTAGTTTTTTTGGGTGTACAAGTGGATTTAAAAATGTATTTAAAAAATTATTCTTACTATGTATGAAGTAATGTTCTAGTTGGCATTATATTTCAAAAATATTTTACTGATTTATGGTTGTACCATCTTTTAGAAATAATGTTCCCCTTTTTTTATTCTGGTATGCATTTATTTATAATTAAAGGAATTTTGATTCATTTATATGTGATTTGGAGGGGTGATCATTATTGATATCGGTGTGTTAGAGGTGGTATGAATATTATTATTGTGTTATGTTGCTTTTGATTTTTCTAATCATCATGTGATTGGCAGTGTTTAATAGTGGTATACCTCATTTATTTATTACCCGAAGAACCCCATTCTACTTATTTAGAGATCGAGGGATGCTAAAATTAACAGATCAGATTTATAAACAAGAAACTATCCCCTAGATGAATATTATGTCCAATATTATAGATCAGTCACCTTTTTTGGATTATTGATATCTATTTGGTGATAATTTTTATGGCCATTAACATTCTACTAGTTGGTAATGTCTATGCATGTTTAGTATTGTCCTATTATTCCATATCGTTTAACCTCATGATATGTATTTTTTTTGTTATTCTTCTTAAATTTTTATTGTAATTTGAACGTGTTGTTTCATTTATTGGGATTCTTAAGATTAATTTATTTATCATATGTTTTTATAATTTTTGACTACTTTTAAATTATCCTATAAATTTCAATTATTTATGACCTTCACAGGATTAATGTTCCATTAAAAATTACCATTTAATTTACTCGTGATAAATAAGTATGCATAATTTTATTAATGATAAAAAGGTAGTTCTTTTCATGTTTGTGTCTTCTGAATTATGATGCTAAAATTATCCTCTGGGAAGTGGGTGATGTTTGGTTTTTTTGGATTACATGATTATCATATGGAGATGGAAGGGTTTCACTCCGATGTTTATTAGTCCTATTTGGCCTATGTTCTGAATTGACCTCCTTGTCTTCAAATTGTTTCTTCAATTTTGATCCCATATTGTATAAGGTAACAACATTGTATAAAATGGGTTTTATTATGAAGAAATTTATAGTATAATATTTTGTCATCTTTAAAATTTTTTCTAGGCCTGGATGTTGTCATTGTTCATAATATTATTATTTTTATGTTATGATTATTGAATGAATTCTGACTTTATAAAAAAATTTGTTTGAACTAATGGTTTATCATTGTTTCTGTGGTATTGAAGTTAATTCCATGTGGTTATTTTAATACCCTATAATTTTTTAACAGACCATGGAAATCAGTAATCAATCTTGAGCCTCATAGAGATATGGGAATATTTATTGTTTCTGTGGAAGCCCATACTAGTCTATAAAAAATAGAATTTGAGCACTATTTTTTTGGGTTGTAATGGTATATGTAAAATAGGATTGATGAATCTTGAGAAATGGGAATGGATGAGTGACTGAAAAAATATTACAAAGGCTATTCCGTGAGTTTTCAGTGGTGGTTGTAAGTTTTCTTTTGAATTTGGGATTTATGGTTATTTATTGATAATTTTTTTGATGTATATTGGTTTTAATATTAGATATAAGAAGACCTAATGAGATGTCCAAATAAATTACATGATTCATTTTGATATTATAGTAAATATAGGGGAACACTTTTTGGATGCATGGTATGTCAAACCATATAAAAGCTATGTGAAAAACCTAAAAAACCAACATACAGTTACCCTCCAATAGTTGATGAATGTCTTTTTAAAACTCTGGTAGTAAAACTATAAATTGTAGATAATGTTTTGAATTTTTATTATCTTTACACTATTAGGGTTTAAACCCTCATTTATGATCAATGTGTCTTTTTTATGAGAGTTTATGTGATTTTTTATGGATATTTATGGTTGATTAATTTAATTTTAGACAAATATTTTGTGCATTTATGTTTGGGAATGCCTTTGGACAATATTTTTAAAAGTTTAAAATTTGACTTTGTGTATAAATTTTTATCATTAGCCAATTGATTTTGGAGAAATGATTTTTTTATGGAAATGTTAATTTCGAATGAATTGATTATATTATATAATATTTAATTAATTTAGTATTTGTTTTTCAATGTGGAAATTGGTCCTCGAGAATGAAAATTTATTAGTTTCAACTAAAAAGTGATTATTTAAATTATAATGAAATTATGATTTTTTAAGAATGTTTTTTGTTATTAAAAAGTTATTTGTATATAATATGTGTTAATATAAATAAGATGGAAGGTTATTTTTGTTCTCCTTAAGAATGAATTATACATGGTTTTTTATCATCACTTTTTGGTTCTGGTTTTTATTGAATTTATTTTCATTCGGGATGGTTTGATTCAATGTTTTTCTTTCAAGAACTTTTAGAATGTGAGGCCCAAAATGGAATCTACATTTCTAGAAGGTAATGTATTTATTAGTCATTAAAATTATGATGGATATTTCTTCCTAGTCACTTACTTTTCATATACTATCAATATTGTAGTGGTCCTGTGATCCTCTCATATCATGGATCATGAATGAGATGTTCTAAAAATTTTCATCTAGTTTTTAGCGGTCACCAAGGATCTCATATTGTGATAAAATGTTTAAATATGATTGGAGATATATTTAAATAAATTGTAATTATTTGAACATATAGTTTGACATTCCCTACTCAATTTTTAGATGTATTTTGATTGGATTAGTGTAAAAACCATATCTATGCCCAAACAATTTGAGGAATCATCATTGTGTTATATCAATTACACAATCATCTAGCAGTTTTATCCTGAGGAAATCAATATTTAGAATAGATCAAAATTATACTTAGTTCAATGAAATAGATAGTTAGTTGTGAAATTTATATAATATTTGAATATACTAGTAGTATTCTCCCTTGTTGTTGATATTGTTGACTTGAAGAAGTGTTGATTGGTTTGAATTTTCTTTCACCCAATGCTTGGTTTGGTTGTGTTTTTTTATTTCTGAACTACATTCGTAAAGGTAATCTCTATGGACATCATCAATGAAGATTTATTTTGTAGGTTAATATATGACTAGTGAATCTTTGACAAATGATGGTTTTAAATATGGTTATAATGATTGAAATAAGCATAAGATGGAATCTGATGATGATGGGAAACAATATTCTCTAATAGTTTTTTATATACCAGTAATTTTAGAGGTGATTTTGGGATTTTAATGTGAGATGTTTATCCATGATAAGAGATATAGTTCAGTATCTCTAAGAACTTTTTAAGAGTATGGATGTTTTGGTCACATATAGTAGTCTTATATGCTAAATGAATTTCAGAAGAAGAAGTCTCAGACACGATTTTGTATCAGGTAGTAGATTGTGGTGTTTCATACACAAGAGAGTCAAATGATGTTTTTGGTTTTGGTGAGTTATATTATTTACTATTTATTCAATTACACATTATTACATTTATTTTTAATTCTATATGTATTATAATTGTATATGAATGAGCCTCATGTATTAGTTTTATGTCTTATGAGATATTAATGTCTCATTGATCTATGATAGAAATTTTCATTTAGACATGGTCTAGACCATGGGATGAGATTTTTTTGTGGATAAAATATGTGTGATTGGGTTGAAAACATGGATAATGGGGTTATATTTTTTAGTTACTTCATAGATAAATGGATTCCATAGTTGGTATTTTCCTTTTAGTGTTACAACAATCGTGTGTTCCAGGAGTTCGGATCAAGATACCCATTACGATGATCTATGACCGGAAGGATGAACGATTGAATATTTTTTATGGGTTTTGTGTGTTTGGTGTGTTACTATAGATTTTATTAGAATGAATTATATTGGTTTTGTTTCTGGTAACAATTCATGTGTTTCATGACGATGTTATGTATTATGTAATTTTGAGCTTATTGTTGTGTATTTATTTTTGGTTTCAGAATGATTGATAATTGAGTTGTGTTTTTTTGTTGTTCGTCAATTTTAGATAAATTATAAATTATGAGGAGACCTATGATAAATATTTGTGTATTTTCATCACTCTCATGGGGGTTATATTTGGGGATTATTTGGTTGGGATACACATTAGACTCATTGCTATTAATGAAAGATGTTCCAGATGTGATGATAATGTCATTACCATTGGTTTATCATTATACATGTGAATAACATATGATGTTTGATATGGGAATATATTAATGTTCCAGAATTTTAATTTTATCAACTGGGTGGATCGAAAATATTGTTTTATTATATCATTTTTTCCCTTTTGGTATTTGGTTTGGCATGTTTGGTAGATGATCAGGTTTTTTCATGAGTTGTAGTGTTATCAATATTCCCACATGTTATTAAATTTATATAACTATTTAGAGGTAAAATGAAGCATTATGGAGAGGAATATTAAACTCCAAACATGTTATATTATTTATTATATTTATATTTTTTATTTTTACTTTTAGTTCATCATGTATAGGATAATTTTTTTAGATTTTAGGTATTCTTTAGGAACAAAAAAGTTTACATTTTTTTTGTCATAAAAGTGTGAGATATAAATGTTTGGGTAGTAGTGATGCACGATTTCCAAAAGGTTCATCAAATTTTGTTATCTATATATTTTTTCATAGTTTTTTGTTCCACAATGTTTTTCTTTTTAGAATATCCCATTGCCTTATACCATTCAATCCTCAAGACCACATAACCTACCAAAATCATCTCATCATTATCCAATCACCCATATGTCATATTTTATATGTCTTATTGGTTGTTTCATAACTATATTGAAATTTATGTTTTCCTCCATCCTGTTTACCTTGGAGTTTCCCTAATTCTCTTATATTCTATAACCATAGAGGCCTTGTTCAACAATTTACATTGATAGGGTTCTTAAAAAAATTGGGGTTTTCATTATAAGGGTTGGGAGCCCTCTCTTATTACCTAATCTGGTGGAATCCACATAGGTAATATGACTATACTAGTAGAGGTGGGTGTATCCATTTGGATTACATTTAATAAATAATTTATAGGATATTGTATATTTTCAATGTGTTTCCTGATTAAGAGTAAATAATTATATGTTATCCAGTTTTGTGTTTTCAATGTAATTACATGATTTTTTTTCTTTTTTATTTTTAATAAAGGTTTAATGTTTATAATTATAAGAAATTTTTGTTTTAATCTTGTCTTATTCATCCAACGCGTATGAAAAATGACCAATTATGGTTTTCTCTATGAATTTTTTTATAATGATGTTATAGGCCATGTTTGATTTTTTATGTTGTATAGTTCATTTATTTAAAGGGGATTTAATTATTTTAAAAATTTATATATTGAATTATGGATTTGATTTGTAAATTCCTTAAGGTGTGTGAGACTCCTAATTTCACATTTTTTTATTATTGGTATCTAAGTGGTTTTAAAAATTAATTTACAAACATATACTTACTATGTATTATTAAAGTACCTAGTTTGATATTTATATATAAAATATTTTATTTATTAATGGTTAAATTCATGTTAAACCACATCAATTTTTATTATTTATGATTCTATGGAATTGTTGATGGTTGAAGGAATTGTGATTAATTTTTATGTGTTTGTAATAGGAGATTATTATTAAATTGTTTTTTTTTGTTTTGGGATATATAGTATAATTGTGTTATATTTACATTATACTAAGTATTTTTCATGTGATTTTCAATGGTTTCATAGTGGTCTATAATAATTATAAATTCCATTAGGAACCCTAGGATATTAAGTGGTATTTGATGAGAATTCGAATTACTGGTTGAGAGTTATACACATTTTATAATCCATTGGACTAATTTCATGACCGAGATAGGGTATATGTAATCAATAAAGATATTTGAGAGAAATTTGGGTGATATTTTGTGTGATTGTCAACCTATCAACAACGATTTTATCGTTTCTTTTTTATAAATATTATGTGTGTCTCTATGGTGGTTACTAATTGAATATGTTGTAAATTATTACTATTTATTAATCATTATATTGATATTTGAATTTTTTTATTGAATAAATATCATAATGATGTATTTATTTTCTTTTGAATTAGTTTTTATGTTTCCCAGTTTTCATCTATTCTATTGTTATGAGTATTTATTAATTTTTATGTCTTGAAGTTGTATTATTGTTTCACTTTTCTCTATACTCCAATTTTTTAGGAGTGTGTGTAATGTTTTATATAAAATATGGGGTAGCTCCTAAAAATTTATACATTATTAAATTCCTTTTGAAATTCTATTAAACCATGAAATGGTGTTTATCAAAATTATTGTTTTGATGAAAAATGCAAATGTGGTTTTTGAAATGACAATATTCTTACGATACCTCATTGATTTATGTTTTATAAATGTTATAGTTTAAAATATGGATAATGGAATAGTTATTTTTTCCATAATTTTTAATGAAAATGAAGACCTATTATTATATGGTTTATATTCAATAAATAATTCATGGGTAATTTTATAAATGGAAAGGAATGGAATCTTGGATGTATTTTACTTGGAATGGGTGACACCTTACCTACTCACACTACTGAGTATTTGGTCTGCATTTCATTGATATGATTTCATTATGTGTCTTAAAAGATTAGTTTCTACCATTATTCATGGGAAATTTGGTAATGTTGGGTTCATGTTGGTGACTTGAGTATGTTATTTAATGGCGGGGTTTAACTCTTGGGTTCATTGGGCATGTTTATGTCACTTTTTTGGTCATCATGACCTGATACTTCTTTAAATATCATTACCTTCTACAGAATGTACAATGTAATGTCATGACCTGATATCTATTAATACATTTCCATTTTATGGTTCTATATATTTCCTTAAGTTAACATCTTCATATAGTTTATTCTAAAAGCTATTAGTATGGGTATAATGATTATATATGTCAGAGAGTATACCCTCTAGGTTAATAAAACACAGTGTGATCATAAATAAAGAAACAACATGTAGATGAATAATAGAGAAACCTAAAAAATGTAATAACTTATAATCTAAAATAAATTATTAAATAATCAGGAATGAACATGATAAATTATTTAGAAATATAAATATTTTAGGTAATACATATTCATGATGAAAATTAAAAAAATCCTAAAAGGTTTTTCCATGATAATCTGGATCACCAACTTAGTGAAGTACTCCTAACAACGCATGTACATGTGTGACAACACATAATATAATCCTAGATACATTATATGCAAACATGAGGTGTATTCTGGAATGAATCAACATATTGAACATGGAGAGATATAAACTCTATTGTCTACCACCAAGGGTAAGTAATGATATCAAATACAACAATATAAAATAATGAAGTGTACTAGAATAATAAATAAGTGGTGAATAAATAACTGTAATGAAGTCTGAATTGTGTTCATAAGGACACCGAGACATCCATACCAGCTACAACATAATCCTAAATACCTCCAAATACCTATCATCATGTATAATTGAATATTTATATATAATTTCTTCTTTATATATTTGAAAATTAAACATAATAATATAAATTTAAATATATATAGTTACATAGAACTAGTAAGTAATTAGGGAATAACACAAGAATCCATGCATAATCATAATAATATCAAAATGGTATCAGTGATGATATTGGTAAAAGTTGAAGAATATGAACAAATTACAAATTAGTGAAACTTATGACCTATGATGATGATATTTGCATCTATGTGCAATGATAGTAATATAATTTTCTTTTTGTATCTTGATATCAATAAATTATCATGCATGGTTAATTCAAATAGAAATAAAGTATGATTTAATTTATTTTACATGGGAAACCATCCATGTAATTCTATATCCAATCCCATGTACTGACCAAGTCTTGTCAGAATCACATTGATCCAATGGGGATATCCTACGATATTTTTATTAGTGGTCCATATATCACTCATGGTGTATAACTCATAATCCATATTATGATTTTATTATATAACTCAATATTAGGATACTAATATCATTTAATGCACAACATTTTTCATTTAACCACACAGATCATCCAAGGCATTCTGAATCATGAATCTATATATCACTCATTGTGTATACATAATCATAATCAACCTATGAACTTTTCCAAAAAAAGTAATTTGAATCTTGGTAACATCCTAAAACTTAATAAATTGTCATTTATCCCCTCATCCCATCCAAGGTTACAGTATATGCATCCCCACTCTCAAGGAATATTAAAATTTATTTATCATATTCCATTTAACATTTAAATCAATTCATATTGATATCATTTCAAAAATATATATGGTTCTATGGAATACACTCCATTCCATTATAAATTCATATATAGAATTATGCCATTTCACATAAATATAATAAAATTCCAGTGGAAGAACCAATGAGTCACCACAATTTATAAAGATAATATTTTTGAACACATCCAAATATATTATAGTCAATTATATTAACCCATTCATATTAATAATGAAAATTATATGAAATTAAATAAAAATTGTTTATGCAACCCTTATAATTAAATAGGGAATCTAATAATTATGTGGTCATGCTCAATAAACACATCGGTGTAGTTTAAAATATTAGAAAAATATCATTATAAAAAATTTAATTGTACTCGCCTTTGGATTTGGATTAGGTTGAAAATATATGACAATGCTAAAAAAAGGATAGGACATACAGTGTACCTACTAGAGAAAAGTGTGAGAAAAGGGGTATAACCCCTTTAATAATTACAACATAAATGGTTATATTTCCTTTTTAATGATCCAAATTTCTTGAATTCATGGTTTCTTTGAAGTGTTTTTCAAACAATGAAACACTTCTGGTTATGTGGAACTAGTTTTAGATGCATAGGAAATTGGTAAATACAATAGTGTACAAATTTTGTGGACCTTTTCAAAACCTTTACCGCTTTTCACATAGTTTCACCTAAGGTATTTCATGGTTAAACAAAAAAGTACCTTATTTAAATATAAAAAAAATTGGACACATTCTTAATACTATCCATGTACTAACCTAGCAGCAATGTATGTTTCTCCTAAAACTATGTTTTTGGATACCAAAATACTGAAGGCTTATACAAACACCCGAGACACCTATCATTCCATATAGATCATATAAAAACGTATATTCTAACTAATAAAACATTTAGAATTTTATTCCAAATATTACTTTATATTGTAGATGGAATACTAAATAAAATCCTAAAATTCCACTGGAAAAATCAATTCGGTCCAAAATATGGTACCATACAACCACCCGACCATAAAAAATCTAATTGCAATATATTATAATGGAAATAATGGGAATACCACATGACCAACTTGGGTTATAAATTTCCTACTAAAATGGTCATGTTTCATTCCCCAACACCCAACAAACCTTCGTGATTTTCATTAAACATATATTTATTAGTATATCAGTATTCTAAAATATGATCCGACAATAAAATTCAAATATAAATCATATATATGGTTCTTAAAAACCATAAATATTAAGACATTATTTCATCATCATCTCTCTTATAACCTGAATTATAGACTCCCCAATATATGTTCTATATTTATCATTCCCAATTATGATTACTGGGTTTTCCACCATTAGAATTTCATGTTGATGCACTACCATAGTGTGATGTAAACACTCCTCATAGGTCTAACAATTTAATAAATTTTTTAAATTCCAATTTGTAAAACACCATGATTTTTTTAAAAAAATAATTTATATTTATTATTTTGATATATTATGTTACCACGAAACAATGAGTTTAGCTTGAGTTACATGAAACATCATCTTTTTATTGTGTTGCACACAATTCTCATTTAATCAATAATTACAAAAAATTGATTAAGACTTTGTTACAAACTACTTCTAGTTTATATTGTCTAACACAAAACAAAGAGTTTTTACCAAAATTGGCATACTATTTAAAAATAATTATTTAATATGATAGTTATCGACTAACTGTTTGAATGGAGGGTAGGAAAATGATTATCTAAATTATGAAAGTATTTTTCATACATGATTATATAATTGATTATTTTTCACTAATAAATTAGAAATTAAAATAAAAACTATTTGAAAATAAAAAGAGATATTTTTCTGAAAAATTAATTATTATGTGCATATATTTTTTTAAGTCAATAAATTAACTGAATATATTTTTATAATTATTCTAATTATATTTATATATTATATATTCAATAATTTTTTATAATTCATTCTATATTTATTATATACAAGTGATACGAATATATAAATTTTTTCTCTTCAGAAATTATATTTTTTATATAAATGATGTTGTTTCATTTATTGATGCACTAATTTTAATAAAAAAAATTTCCCAAATTTATACAATTTATTATAATAAATAATTATTATTATTAAAATTTTAATAAAAATATTCTCTTAGGGTAATTTTTTGATAATTTAATTAAAAGATTCTATTTTTTTGATGAATAGTGATAATACTATATTTTAATTGAAAACTACATTTTCATTTAATTTATTTAAAAAATAAATTATATTTCAAATTTTTATTAGATGATATTTAGTATAATTATATATATATTATTAAAATGTAGGTAATTTGTATAAATATCACCATTAAATTGAATATAAACTCCTTATAAATATTTGAACTTTTTATCTTTAAAAACCTTTTTATCAGCACGTCTACAATATTAATTTTAAATTACTTTGTGATACTATTATTATTAATGTTTTTAAAGAGGGTTACATATTTGGAATATAGATAATGTATAATATATTCTAATTAAAACTGATTTTTTTTATTGTTATTACTGATATCAATTAAATTTTATTATAGTGATTAAGGTGAAAACAATACTACATAGTGGTTATACATAGAATATATGGTGTAAAAAAGGTTGAAAACATTCCCAAAACATATTTAATGGGCATATTTATAACATAAAACAAATATTATCAATATAGTTACATTATTGGATCAACATTAAATGAAAAAAACATGGGTTAAATTATATCTTTTCAAAACATTACAAGAGTTACAATCACCTAACTTACAATTGGCCACTGACTTCCCATTCTCTTCACATCATCAAATGAATAGATTAGAAAACACCTGACCAAATCAAAACTATACATCCATAACTTAATAATTGAAGAAATAATTTTTTTTAAAAATTTATCCAATGTCGTTCGGTTCGGTAAACCAATAGAACATACATGAAGAAGTGGTATCATTCATCGATGAATGTTTTTATTTATTTATACATAAAAACCCTTAATTTCATTTCATATCATACTGATATAATAAAATATATATCAATAACGTAGTATAATTCTTTTTTATTTAGGTTACTACCTAAAACCACACACACATAATTCAAATGGGTTGTGAAATCATGGTTCATGTGTATTGTGGACTACAGCCTCATGAACCGATGTCATTTTTTTCAATTACCGACATTAATGGTTGAGGATACTAATAGAAAAACTACATATATATGATATATGTTAAATTTTGAAGGTTATTATTACACTATATTTGTGATATATATGAAATATATTTTATTCGTTATTTTTTATACATTTCATTTATCTTAATTTCTTTCTACCCAACACGAGAATGTGAAAAGTATTCATGCGTACGCACAATCAACATTATATATAAATTGAGTATTTTATTTCCCATTAATAAAATTCATGATATAATATTAATATAAAAATATTACATATATATGAAATTTATATAATTTTTATAATTTTTTTATGAAATAATCATGAATAAAGTAATACAAAAAACGTGTATGAAAACACTTAGGGAAAAAAGAAGAATTTATTACCTAAAACACAACATTGTCATGAAATTATTAATAAAAGGGTAATAAATATCCAAACAAAATAATATATAAAAATATTTATATAAATAATTAATATATGAGATGTATAATAAATATATATTTATTATATAGGAGTTTTGAAAGCTTATGAAGGATATCAAGACATAAGGTAACAAAACTCCCTCTCAATTTTTTCTTTTTTGAGACATAGGATATATTTACCACAAAATTCTTTAATATGGGATATATAATTACCATGAATGTATTTTATGATATCCATAATAATTTTATTAGTATTTATATATCCATTTTATTATCTCTTTCACATAGTGTTTACGGTTCAAACATTACCAATTTGTTAAAGGATTTTTGTTTGAATTTTCCTTCATTGAGACGTATGTTATGATATGAACCTATAATATTTTATGGAGTTTACATAAAAACCTGTTGATATTTAATATAATTATTTTGTATAAATTAATAATATTTTATGTTAAAATTTATACATTTCATTCATGGATCATACATTTCATTTTTACTAATGTGCCAAGAATTTTATATTAAAGTCTCATCATTTATTTGGGTTTTTTAATTATTCTTACAATGACTAAATATTATGATATATTTCTTTCCTATATGATAATTTATTTTATTACCAAATTTTATTAATTATATAATCTATTAGTGGTACATTTTTTTAAAAATCGTTGATACTTTATGTAATTATTAATGTGTTATTACGAAAATACATCCTCATTTCTCACATCGATCCTAAATATATTTCATTAAAAAACAAAGTATTCTAAAAATATTCATAATTTTAAAATAACAATTTAATATATTTTTCAAGTAAAATGATTTTAAAAATTATTTAGGTTTTAAAAACTGATTGAAATAATTTTCAGACATTACATTATATATGTTTTCATTCATATTTTCATATCAAAACCTTTTAAATATGTTTTATGTTTTAATTGTTTTTTTTTCAATGTTAAATTGTTCTTTTCTACAACTAATGATTTAAATAACTTTTAGAATATATATTTATAGTATTTTATGATTATTTTCTATGTAAAATATTATCAATATGTATTAGGTTTGGAAAATAACTTTTCAATGCAGAAGGTATAGTTTCTTGGATAATTGATTTGAATAACTATTTCAAGCTTTCATTATGTGTTTTGATTTTAAAAAAAATTATTTTATATAAGGTATGTAATTTTGAAGAGATTAATAAGGTTCAGATATTTCCTATAAGGTACTCTCTAATTAATCATCCAAAATTATTTCAAGTCAAAGAAGAAATTAATTGAGGTTACATATGATATAATGGAACTTAGGTCCATGGGTAAAATTTATATTCATTCACTCAATGGTTTTTGTTTTTTATTAGATGTTTCTTATGTAACTCACTTCACTCCACATGTAATTCTATATTGAAATGATTATGAAACATGAATATTTTCTATATTTTATGATATGTCAGGATGATTATGATACCCATTTCCATTCATTGGATATGATATGATGAATGTTTCAGATTATATGGCATGAATAAATATGTTTTTTATTATTATAAGGGTGGGACCTATAGCTCCTTCTAATGTAATGGGAAATGATTTTTATATATCATTATATAGAGATTAATTGAACTGGGAATGAAACAAATGGAGTAAGTCATCAATTCCACTCAGGATGGTTGTGTGTCACACATAAGAGTTATAGGAACCTATGCGTGGAGAAGATTACTTGTCCATAATGTTATGCAACAACATGATTAGATGTATAGAATATTCTTTGTGAACCAGATTATATTCTCAAAATTTTAGGAATAATCCTGATTACATATTCAATATTTTATTCATGGACATGGTTAAATAACCATAATTTTATTAGAGGGTCTGGCATCATATATGAATATTAATGTGAGAACCAATTTATATTAACACATTCTCAAAATTTTATATGTTGATTTTTAATCCACAAATATATTTCTTATTCCATATTTATTCACTCACATCTCACATTATTTGATTTCATTACGTTTAATTTCATTTAGAATACCAATCTTTATTCAATAATTCATTTTTATTATCTATGATATGTAGGGTTTAGTTTTACAAAGATATACTCATATTTTTTATTCCCTTATTATTATTTCATGATTTCATATCTTTTCTTTACCCCTACTGAGCATTTGAGATCATTTTTTTATATGTTTCCTTTCCTTCGTTTATAATGAATGTTTTAAATTATGAAATTCTATTGATGAGTAATAATAGTGATGATTTTTATTGATTATTTTTAAGATATTACACTATGTTAGAAGATTTTGTTTCTATGTTGGGCGAGGAACTAAACAATTATGGTCCATGGGTTTGTGTTTGTATTATGAAATGAATATTAATCTAAAAAGTTTTAATGTCTATATATATAATTTGTTGGTTGATATATTTGTTATCATAGGTAAGGATTTGTTAAAATTTAAATAATGGTACATGAAATCTTTAGAGAGAAATCTTTGGATTATTATAATGATTTTATAGGGATTTATCTAATGAAAAGTCTAAGGATGAGTCAAAATTTTAAAAAATACCTGAAATTTTGATATAATATTGTGTGAGTTTATAATACAAAATTACATCCCATTCTGTATTCTAAAATAGTTGGGGATCTAGAATCGACATACATTGGTGTCCAAACACAAAAAACATAGTATTGAGCTAGAATCGATCTGAAAATATTGTATGACAATGGGAGTTGTTGGTAACCTTGTTTCACACTCTATATGAATATGATCGAAAAATTCAAAAACTCTTATTAAAACACCATGAATTATATAAGCAGGCAATAAATGTGGATAACCTAGGATAAACCTACAGTGCCATTGATTAAAAAAAATTCTTGATTTTGAAATACTAATTGATTTTTCACACTATGTGATTTATATTATATTTAGTGATTCTCTCACTATACATTTTTTATTATTCAATCGTTGGAACACAAATGAACAATGGTAATAAGGAATGTAATTGAAAATGAAATGATTGTATTCATGTGAAGCCATATGTGAAGGGATATGGAATGAAACCTCATTCCTATACTCGTAAAACATTCTTATGATTTGAATCATTATGTTCATCCAAACGAGAAATTGATGGAAAAAGTTATGTTGAGTACATCATGAAGAAACACCAAAACTAATTCATTTATTATTCTGATTCATTATTCTCCTAAAAATGGTTTCGTACCATTGAAAAATATTTTCCAATTTCCAATGTCCAGAACATAACAAATTCACTCTAGTTTCCTTGAATATGGTAGGTGAGGTATATTTATTGTGGGATCTTATTATGAATTAAAGGAATTGAGATGAAATTGACTTCATGAAGTTGGATGAGTCTGAAATATTATTTTTCATCAACATTACAAATTTTATTTAAAAAAAATGGATGATTAATTCCTAGATCATACAATTAAGGATGACGAATATATTGGTGCCTATAGAGATAATGTTACGAGACATACATGTTACAATTAATTTATAATAATTGACTATGAATGTAAGGATATCTGAATATCTAGTTCAATGAATCAATGTCTCTAGAATGCGTTATTTATAAGGGACATTGGATACTAAGAGGAAATCATTCAATATTAGCTAAATGTGGACATGATGATTTAAAAACCTCTTTGTTTTCGTGAAAAATAACAAAAAAATAGGGTTCCTTGGAAAATAAAATCATATATCAGATGGTGGGAGGAAATAGTATTTGGCTTTGACTTTCGAAAAATACTGGATGGAGGACATTGGATTGTCCAAAAAAATAATAATATGTGGATTCATGTGTGGGAATCCTTTCCATTGAGAAAAATAATAGATGAGTGATGTGAATATTCTATTCAAATAAATGTATAGATGGAGAGATTATCTGAATGAACAAACCACAATTCAGTATTTCAAGTGAATGGACTTTTGGAATTATGGAAATCAATGCCCTAATATAAGGGATGATCTGGGTGATAAGCCAACAACACCTCAGAATACAATGTCAAAAGTGAAATAATATGAGATAACCAATGGATGAAGTGTATCATGATAATTAGGAAACACTTATCATCCGCTTCCTAGTTGGGAATTTCAGGTTTGATTATTTATGAATGATAACTATGAAAATATTTATAATAATCTGGTAGTTAAATTTCTTATTATTTCATCCGAATATATAGATTTTGGAATAATGAAATCAAATTTGATATTCTATCATTATAATGATGAACCAAATATTCCAATGAAAGTGTTTTTTACAAGATTTGTGAATATATAATAAACAATGTAGAATTAACTTATTTAAGAGTTTTTGTCTCTATGTATGATTATCATAATAATTATAGATACCATTTTTTCATTATGTCTTTATGGTTGATCGGTTGTTCAAAGTCATTAGCACCGATTATGATGTTTGATGTGATGTGATTTTATAAAAATTCAGGATATTTTACGAGACATTGATGGTAATACACCACTTTATTATTATGATATGTTTTAGTAAAAATTCTATTTAAGGAAAATATTATTTATAAATTTTGTTTATAATATTAATGGTAATGGTAAAAATTTTGGTTTACCTTATCATTAATGTCGCTGTAATGATGGTTTGAAACCAATCATCAAACAAATACATCACACTAATTGAAATAATAATAACATTTTAATTTCAATATAAATGCTATTATATACATTAATTATGTGTCATGGTTTCATTGAGTACTACAATCAATTGTATTTGATTGGGATTTGATTCTTAATTCAATGTTTTGGTGAAGTATTTATAAATCGATTGATATAGAGTTATGCTTCGACATTGAAAAAACTAATCCCTTGAAGAGATTCTATGATATTGTTCAATGTTTATCTATGGTGGATTGGATAAAAATTTTCCCCTATAGGAGGTTTATTATAATGATATATTTCACATGATCATTTAGATGACTCTATAGGGAAGCATTTGTAGAGCTAATTATAGAAATCCAATTAATAAAATGATGTTATATAAAGGAAACTATTGGGACCTGAAAAAACTAATGAGAAGGAAGAGAATGACTACAAAAATAGGATAATGATATTTTTTTAACAACCATAAATGTGATCTATAAATTAATGATTTTGATAAGGACATTCTAAAAATTGAATCCCTGTAAGAATGAATGGAATACTATGACCTGTGTATATCAATCCCAATAAAGTACATGATCGTATCATGATTATGTTTTATCATTTAGAGCATCCACCAAACCAATATCTGTTTTGTGATGCATTACATGTATTACTAATAAGGATGTATATAACTGATTTATCACATATACTAAACTCATATGTCTTACCACTGGATTATGAGATTTATTATAAGGAATGGCTCATATGGATTTGAGATTCAATTGGGAATGTTTTTTGAAATGAGGCCACTCACCCAATCAATGTTTTATGGTGTAACCACCATCATACAGAGGCTAGCTGGTATAATATCATAACTATTTAAATATATTCCTAGAGCTCATTTATTGGTACAAGTCTTCCTTGTTTTGGGAAAACTTTTTTGTGTTTTCTCTTGGATTCATTTGGGATTTTTTTTTATTTTGGAGGGGTTAATGGGAAGTGAATGGTTGGTTCATTATTTTCCCAAACCATGAATCCCTCAGTAGAGATGGATTTCATGGTTTTCCTATGATTTTTTAAACCATGATTCCTTTTAGAAGTAACTGTGAATCCCCCTAGGGGGAGATATGTGGTTAGATGCAATGTTAGGGAAAATTATCCACCGTATGTATAAAACCATTTTTTTTAATTTTTTAAACTATAAAAATATTTTAAAATTTATGGAAACCCCATATAATATCCATAAAAACCCTATCATGTCTAAAAAATGTTTCCTCTCACTTTTTTAGGACCCCTAATGGATTTAATGTCCTTTTAAACAACATTAATTGTTATTTAAAACCATGATTGATGATCTTCACCTTGTTAGTAATATAATATTATCTCTTTTACTGTCATACCTTATTCCTATCTTTATCTCATCAGTTGAGGTGATTTTTTACTCTATTAATATTGTATAGATATACAGGTTTTTATTTACCTATCACATTTGATCTTCGATATAGCTTTCAAATCGTTATCACATTCTTCTTTGTATTATTGACCGATAAACTTTAATTATTCTTCATTGTTCGTGTGAATTAATCACCAATGTCATGGAAGGTGGTCTAAATTAAATTCCTATATTCGTTTTACCAATCTCATGTTTATGTTATGATATTAAACATCAAAATTTCAAAATTAATTCTGGATTTGAATAAATTAATTGATTAATAAATGTATTAAAAATTGATTTGGATTAATTAATTTTTGAATTAATTAATGAAATTTTGTGAGAATTTAGTGGATGAAATTGGATTAATTAATAGTATAATTAATTAACAGAATGTTTAATTGGGCATATTGATAAGATTATGATGTTTTTGGAATGATAAATTAATATTTTTATAAATTGTTTGATAATGGGAATAAAAGAATAAAATATTTATAAAAAATGTTTACTGAGTTATATGATTAATTAATGATAAATTATTTAATGTAGAATTTACAAATTATTCCATTTAATTTAATGTATTCAACCAATTTTTATTAAAAATGTGAAATTTAAGGTGTTTGTTTGAAAAGAATGATAATAATTCATAACATTAATTTTAATGATGATTTTATATGTGTTATATTGTGATTTGAGTTATTGTGTGATAGATAATATTTCATGCATGAAATGGTGATTCAAATATCCATGAGGATCTAGACATGGTGTTCTAGAGATAAATACATGAATGTGTTAATGAGTGTGGCACAAAAAATGCCACTTAAACATCCCACATTTTTTATGAATATGGCAATAATTTTTGGAATCAAAATAAATATTAAAATTAAAACATTCTTGATTTCTTGATAAATAGGTTGTGGGACACATACTAATGCTTCAAATGGAAATGGGTTCTTATACATGTCATTCTATGCCGAAAATTTTCACATTTGACTAGGGTTAAATTTGATATAATATGAATTACATTGACACAATAATTGATAACCATGGAATTGTGATATATGATATCCCATGGAGATTGTTCATACTCCGTCATGGGCTAAATAAGGTATTTTGTGTTTGGGTGTCCTTTGGGACCTGCAGATTTTTCTACATAAATAAATAAAAAATGAATAAATTTAAACTATCAAATTTATTTCTTGTATTTTATTTGTTACACTTCTACATTCATTTTTACTAATTGGATAATTTTTTAATCTCAATTAGTTGTGGGTTAATGATTTTTACTCACACCCGACTAGGGATGCATGATCAGTCTTCAATTATAAATCATGTCTATAGGGTAGGGTATGTTCATGGGCCCATGATGAATGCCTCAGTCTTGGTGGAGCATGGATGAGGGAAATGGATTGGTTTCACATCGCAATGGGAGGTTTTCAGGGTCATAATTTTTTTTAAAAAATTTACGTACATAATGCATTTTTTATGATATATCTATGAGATATTCAATTTCATATTTTGTTCATTATTATTTAACAATACTTTTCTAGGTGTTGATTATTTTCATTTAGTTATTGCCTTATAATTATTATATTGTGCGACATTGGTAAAGAGTTTATAGTCTCCCTATTATCTATATTAGACTCTCACTACTAGTCGGTAGCCTCTTTCATATTGGGTGGTGCACTGAAGGTCATGTAACTGATCTAGTCAGTGCACCGTTGTGTGTCACCCGGGACTACACATTATAAAGTGTTAGAAATTAAATTATTTTCTATTCTTTTCATTAGTATTAAAATTCAGAAATAATATAAAGTATAATTAGAAGATTCATAAATTGGTAAATAGATCATGCATTGGAGTTTTTAACCCAGTTACGATGGTAATATCAATGTACCCTTGGTTGGATTAATGTTATTGATGTGTGTTATAATTGTTAAATGTTATTTAACCTTGATTGATGTTGTTATTGTGTGATATGACTTTTGTTTTTGACATTTTTATATGATTTATGTAATGGACTATTATGACATGGGAGTTGAGTCTGAATTCATCATTATAGTAAATAAATATTACTTTATGACAAGACATCCTTTCAGGACTGTACAAAAAAAGATTTTTTAGGAGAGTCGTAAAATTAGATTTATTTTATTTTATTGTTGGAGTTAAATGAAATAGTAACTAATATAAATTTTTTAAAAAATAATGAAAAAATTGGATAATTGGGTGTCTAATGAGAGATATTTATATGGAGGAACCAATATTTGTTGTGATCATGTCGAATAACCATTTTGAGAGACCATATTTCTGTTCAAATAGTTTATGTAAAGAGTCCCACATAGGGTTTTTAATAGCATGTCTAATATGATATGGGAGTTTCAGTTGTAGTATCCTTGGATGTTTACTAGTGTGGGTCGAACTGAGGTAGGTGAGATTTGTATGGAATCTATACAAATGATAATTGACCAACTAGATTATCATGTTGAGAAGATGGTTACATTGGGTGTGTATATGTTTAATTTTAATGGTAAGCATTGGTGGGACATCTAAACTTGAGACATAATGAAGGAAAATATGCAGTGGAAGTATTTTCACGAGAAGAACATGGAGATCATTTATCTAGAGACACTCTGATAGGATAGAGAATCCAATGATATATGGTTGACTCAGTTTAGTTTGTATGTGATGGACGATAAAGGATGTTTCCTAGATATAAATTTCAATTATCCATCGATGGTAATAGATGATTCTACTGTAGAAAAATGGTTTTAGGATGGGATTAAATATGAAATTAAGTACCATGTGAATATCTTCAAGATAAATAATTTTTATATGTGGTAAATTAGGATCAAATATAAGTGGGGAACATGAAGTATGCTTACAAAGGAGAAATGTTGGTTTCAATAGGATAAATGAGAGGTATATCTTATGAGTGTAGTTTCATCACTATGAGAATTTTATCAAGGGAGAAATAAATAATTGAGTCTAGGTGAAGAGTTAGTTACCTAGGACCCAAACTGATTAACTAGACACTAGTGTCTTTGGGTGGGTGAAATTCATAGACATTGTACTCATCCACCTAATCAGTGACGATTTTGTGGAATGATGGTACATATACACTTATTCTTTAGAAACCCATGAAAAATAGGTAATAATGTAGTAGCTATGTATAATCAGAGTGTGTGAAGAGGATATTCTGCAATAAATCGAAATGGAAGCATGAGTGATATTATCCATGGAGGTGGTGGATGAGGACATAGTGCTTTGGGGAATGGAAACCCTTATCAGTAGAGTGGTGTGGCTAAGTGTAGTTAGAATGAATCAGAGGGATGATGAATAGGAAAGTTAGGTATAGTTCAACATTCACATCAGTATTGTGAGGATACACTATCAATAAATAATGTTACTATTCTTATAGACTTTATACTTTCTAGTGCCTTATTTGAAACTGATTACTATCATTATTTCATATCTGATCAACTAGTGAATGGTTTGAGTATAGAACTTGAGATCCTGATTCATGTTATGAAGACAGATATCATATTTGGAGTATGAGCACAAGAAATCTTTTTATGCAATAGGTGTTCTCTTGAGATTGGGGATTATCCATGCAGTAGATACAATTATATCCTTTACATGTTCATCTTTTAAATGATTATGGTGATGAATTGGTTAGTGGAATAATGATACAATATTTATTTTTACCAAATTAGAGTGGAAATAATGCCTCATGAGGGTCATAATTATCTAAAATATAGAGAGTGGTACATTACGGTGGACCATTCTTGACATGTTCATTAGCAAAATGAAGATATCACCATCCATGTGTCCATTATAATGATAGATGTTGTGGGTGTGAACTATGATGTCATTACATTAGTAGTATACTACATCCTGGATGCCTTTCTGGTGGAATTATTGATGGTTCCATTTGATATATATGTGGATTTTACAATAGCAGTCATTCAAGGGAATAAAATATTTCTCTTCCACCATACTAAATGAGACAAGTATATCCCCAGGATTTAAATACTAAACTAGATGAGTTGATTCATAATGAGTTTATCCATCTGAGTATAACTCTTTAAGGTTCACTAGTTTTGTTTTCTAAAAATTTTGATGGGACTCTGCACATGTGTGTTAATTACTGGATACTAAATCAGATTACAATGAAGAAGAACAATCCTTGTAACACCCCACCTTTTTTGAATTGTTTTCTATTTCACTTAAATATTTTTTATATTTCTCATTTCACAAAATAATAAATATATACATTTTTATAATAATCAAATATGTTTTCCTTATGATATATGATACACCATTGAATTATTTCTCTACATAAAACAGATAATATTAATCATGGTAAATAGAAAACTATGTTTGTCTTATGTTACAAAAAATGGTGAGTCCCTTCCATGGCTTTCATTACACGTAGGGATGAGTTTTAACAAAGTACAATATACTATTAATATTGATATTAAAATATTATTATAGTACCATGAAAATAATAAAATCTATGATAAAAATAATATTATGAAATTTTGAAACTATTATATTCACATAATCCTTTGGTTATCAATTAGTATAATTTTATATAAGATATACTTGTAAATATTGAAATTACATTTCTATAAATGCATTTTTTTTCTATGTAAAAACAATATTATTTAAAATATCATTGATTAAATTTTTAATTAAAATTTATATATGATATATTCAATCAATTTTATTGATACACATCCTATATAATTTATAGGCATAATATAAGAAAAAAAATTAAAATTTTATGAACAAAATGGAATTGTTTTCCAAATGCTAATATTACAGCCTATTAATTGATAATCAATTTTAAATATTTTTTTTGACACATTTATAATTTTTATTTATAATAATAAACTCCATTTTGGATGAAAAATACCAAAATTTAATTTAGTTAAATTTAGGTTATTTTTTGTGATTTTAAATTTTTTATAAATAGTAATGACACTAAATTTTAATTCAATACTAGTTTTTTGTCTAATTTAATCATATAGTAAATGATATTATAATTTATTTTAAATGTATAAATCGATAAATTTTAATAAAATTAGTCCAATTTAGTTCATTCTAACCAAATTTTCATTGATATTTGACAATGAACATTCCAAACATTTATATCTTTTTACAATAGAAACCTGTATTGTTGTCTTGTCTGCAGGATTAATCTTAAATTAAAATTTTCACTCACACCATTTGAATTTGGAAAAAAGGATCCCATATTTGGGTCAAAAATAGTTTCTAATTTATTATAATTTCATAATACATTTTTACTAAATAAATTACTGAAAGTGAATAATATAAATTATAACAATTAAGTGAATAATCTGCTTAACAATGAAATAAAGCCTAATTAAATGACCAAAAATTACTATAACCATGTAAAAAATACACTGGATGTTAACATTTCGGCCATATAATCCTAGGGATCATATTTTCTAAATTTTTGGATCTATATTTAAACGAAAAAATGGGTGGAATTCCCTTTCAAAAATAAACAATAAGGCCACACCATCTCCACTATAATGAGTCACTAACCTATCCCACTTATTAGGGCCTATCAATACCTTTGTATCACCCAAAAAATATTAACATATTCTCCATACATCATAAAATTTTTCATAAAATCCAACATCATTTTTTGAATGAAAACCACTAATTCCCTTGGTGCAAACCAAAAGGAGTTACCCAAAGAAGAGGTAACAGCCTTCACCAAACTTTTTTGTTCTATTTTCAGTACAAATCCATGATAATATTCTTTTTAAATTTTAATATATTAGAATTATTATACTGTATATAATTATATATATATTATTATATGCATTTTAATTACACTTAAACACACTTCTATCTATTGGGTAATGAACTTACTGTTCTTCTGTACTGCGGTCTAGCGCCTCACAAAACAATGTTGTTCATTTTTTTCATTGACGCCTCTCATGTAGGGGACTTATAATGGAAAATCAGTTTTTATATGATATATATTATTTTTATGATTTATTTATTTAATTTTTAATTATTAAATAAAAATATACATTAATATTTTTTTGTAAAAACAATAACTTCATTTGTGGACATGTGCACTACAGCTTCCTCAAAGAGATGTGAGTCATTAACACCTTACATATAATGTATTGAGGATGTTATTAGTGAACTAGTATGATATATATTGAATAATAAAACTACTGGAATGATAATATATTTCTATAAATAAATATAATTTTATTTTTTTTCTTCTTTCTAAACAACAATAAAATGGAATCAACATTCGTAAGTACGTACTTCCTACCATCATCATGATCAATGTATTCCATGTCATATTTATATCATTAAAATATTATTATAAATATTTATATAATTAATATATATTATATTTATATACTTTTTTAAAATATTAAAATAAATAAATAATGATCTGTGATAGAGGATTAATAAAAGCAAGCCAATTTTTTTTTTGGAAAACATGGAACATACTACCCGAAACATAACATTAACAATAGAAGTGTTAATAACTAGATAATATAAATCAAAACAAATTTTGGTATGGTATTATAAATAAAAATATGGTTATTTTTTAGATTTATAATTAATATATATATATATTAGAATAGTTTTTAACATGTATGAGGAATGCCATGACTTGTTGAAATAGAATTGCTTCCAATTTTATTATCTATGAGATACATCACACAATCACCACCCATTTCATTTG
Source organism: Viscum album (assembly GCA_963277665.1). NCBI lineage: Eukaryota > Viridiplantae > Streptophyta > Magnoliopsida > Santalales > Viscaceae > Viscum > Viscum album. Next base: position 1,559,626,580 of record OY728151.1, on the reverse strand, counting down.
TGTGGTTCATATTCTACCTTATGATATGATAAACCTTATACATCTTTATTTAATAATAATTATAGTTTCAATTGATTAAATCCTTTCATAGTTCACATGATTCATATGTTACTCATTTAGTAATGGTTTTTTTGTATCATATTAATTTTACATGAGACACAAACCTTGTTAACCTCATATTTCTAATATTTGTTGTGTATAAATATATTAGATGTAATCTATGATTATTATAATTAAATTTATTGGAATTTAAATACCCTTTTATTATCTTTCCTTCATGGGGTTTATGTTTCAAAAGATAACAAATTGTTAATGTCATTTTTCCTCAATTTTCTATCATTGAGGAATATTCAACGTTTTTCACAAAAATTATTTTAAAAGTGTAAAAACTAACCTATACAATTATATATAATTAATATAAATCATTTAATGATATTTTATGACTCATTGAATATTATTTTATTACATTGGGAGTTTCATTCCTAGTTACAAATTTGTATGAGTCTATTACAATAGTCTTATAATATATCAGGATTATAAAAGATTATTCTTTCATTTGTGAAATAATTTTATCAATATTTTTAGAAAACGAATTAATTTTCCTCTCATCTCAATACTCATGAGATATCTAATTATTAGTACCACTCTTCTATTATTGTGACTTAAGATAACAAAGAAAAGTTATTTTGGAAAATATTTAATTATTCATATTTTCAGTCAGAAACGTGTGTTCTTCCAAAACCATGATTTCAAAGAAAAAAAATAAAAATATATTTTTAATGTGATGTTTAAATGAATTATTAGCCCTATTTTTTGAAAAATAGAGGTTTTAAAAAAGGAATAATCTCATCTTATTTCAATCGTTTCAATTTTATAAACTTTTATAGTGATAAATTATTGGTTTGTATAGGAATATTGATCATATATCATGACCATCAATCCATTGATGACTCCATTCAACGATTAAATGAAATATTTTTAAGATAAATCTTTTTTTGATATTCTGGAAATTCAATTTTTTATTTTTTTGCATGAAAAAGTTTTCAAAAATGATTTAAGGATTTCATTGTTTCAATAAAATATTTTTAATGCAATTTTCATTGAAATTGTTTTCTAAAAATATACTATGTTTAAAAATTATTTCAAAAATTTACAATCAATTTTTATATGTCTTAAATCCGATAATATTTTAAAAATGTATTCTGAATTATTTTATATGTTTTCATGGAATATTTTTTTAAAACTTTTTTCAAGCATGTTTTTTATGTTTTCATGTAAATTGGTTTTCAAAATGTTTTCAAGGCTATTTTATATGTCTTCAAGGAATAATATTTTAAATATTCATTTATATGATTCAAAAAAAAGTTTTTTATATTGTAATTAATATTATTTTATTTGTTTTCCATAAAATGTTTTTAAAAATGACTTCAAGCCTTATTTCTATGTTTTCTAATTAATTTTCCAAAATAATGGGATTCAAAATATCACGATGATTACTTTATATGTTTTTGAGGAAAATTTTTAAAAAAATTATTTTCAAAATTCATTATTAAAAAAAATAGAATCAATATTTCTATTTTTGTTATTAAATGTTTTAAAAGAAATTTCAAAGAATAATTTATAAGAAAATGTGTTCTTGAAAATATTTTATGAAAATAATTTTCAATGAAATGATACTTTCCTTAATAAATGTTGAAAGTGATCTTTCATAATCCTTCTACATAATAGGTTTAATCAATATATATTTTTTATGATATACTAGAGATATTATTTAAGGGAAGCATATATATATTCATTCAAAGAATGGTTCATGTTTTGAAGGTTTCGTATTAATGTCACTCATCTCTCTTCCATGGGTTATAATATTTTTAAACCCAGCTTTTTTCAAGGGATATTATCTTATAAAATGAATATGATACATATCTATTATCCATAGGAAATAATGACATATAATTTTTCTATCCATTTCATTTCAGGGTTTATGATATATTCTTTTTTAAATCTATTACTCTTTATTAGACATGATGTTTTCAATGTTTCATTATGTTGTCGAACATCAATTTATGATTTAATTATGAAATTTGTGGGACCTATATAGTCCTCTAATTTATTAGTAAAATATTTATATTTCATGAGATAATAATGTGAAACAATTCGATTGGATTGATCTTCAATGGTATAGGTTCTTGCTAATCCAAAATTGGGAATATGTGTGTTATTTTCCACAATTGGAATATAGGGAAAACCGATTCACTATGGGAAGATGTGTAAGATGAATTCACTATGAGTTAATGAGGAAACATAAACAATTATGGGATGATGGGGAAACCTGATCCCTTATATGGAAATGATTGAGACTCGGGATAGTGTTATGTCCTTCCCAGTAAGTGTAGTCTCTATAATGTTCCCTGATAAGTTTTGGAAATGATCCTTGAATTATTTGAAATAATTTTATATGGGTATATAATGTCCCCAAATAAATGTATTATTTCTATGTTATGATTCCATGGATTATTATCTTGATTCCCTTATGAATCATGTATTATTAACATCCAATATATAAATAATGATTCATGATTATGGTCTCTGATATTAATTATATGATCTTATAAAGATATTATCATGTGATCATACCATTACAATCATTCTATGTTTATATATCTCCCTTTATTAACCTTATTGAGACACTACGTACACCCATTTCTTTTGATTACTATTAATAGTCTATGAATAAAGGATTTATGTTGTAGTACTAATGGGGAATAAATTTACTAAATATATGGATGATCATTCACAATGTTATAATATTATGTTTCAATGATTCCAAAGACACTAAGTTGTTGTAGTCCTCGAGAATGTATTCTTGTAATTTGATGAATATTAATCTAAAATGATGTAATATAAATATATGTTAATCAAGGGTCGCTATATTTGGTATCAATTGAAAGGATTAGTCAAACATTAAAAATATGGATGAAAAATAATTATGGAGATATCTATGTATATTTTTAGGGATATATTAAGTTATTTCTGTAATTATAAGTCTATGGTTCCATAAATTAATGAAAATGTCATAATTATGACATTGTATAAGTAATTTTTTCATGAAAATGTGGTTGTGTAGATTGATAATTGTTTCAAACACATTTGTTTATACCTTCTGTTGGTGGAGGAAACCAGAAGGAACATGGTAAATGATGAATGTGATAGAATTTTTTATTAGTAAAAATGGGATTATCAATAGAGGAAAGGATGTTTTATTCATGACTAATCTGTTTTCACATATCATGATTAACAACAAGTACCTTGACCAACTCATAGTATTTCCGGAGGAGAGAATGATGAATATAATTATGAGATCAGGAAATGAATACCATCAAGGAAATAATATACATTTTCCTATATTTTGAGAATTTAAGAAGAAACATCCAATTTAATGTCTTGAAGGATCATGAAGATGTTTTGACTGTGTAATATAATGGAACAAAGCATTTAACTACAGAAGTGAAAATAAAAAGTCTATTTAAAGAAATGGATGAAAATATTTTCCCCTAAAATGTATTATCAATAGTTGAACATTCTATATGTGGAATGAATGGGAATTATGGAGACTGGTGTCATACAAGGAATGTTCCGGAAGGGAACCATCAAGGTGGTACAAGTAATGTTTATATTTTTAATGATTATTACACTAAAAATTATGTGAAACAGTAAAGGGGAATTAAATAATGGGTTGAGGTATCATCATTAAGGGCTTCATGATGAAGTAAAATAAGCTTAGTGTTTGTCTATTTTTATTCACAAAGTAAGAATTATGAAAAATATAAGCATTGTTCATTTTTTTTGTTTTTTTATAAGGATATTCAAGAATTTTTCGAATTCTTCTGAGGAAGTTGAAATGTGGTTTAATAGAATTGTGAAATTATAACTAATAGAATAAAACCCTTAATATGTTCTTGTTTTTAGAAACTATTGTTTCCATAATTAAATGTAGGATATCAATAAGTAAATTATAGTGTACTAATTTCATTGGATATAATTATATAATTTGGGAAAACATTTTCTATTCTATCATGAGTGGAGTTTAAATTTTTTTGGTTTTAAGGATTATAACTACTAATCTTATAAATAAAGAATCATGTATTTTTTCCAACATGTAATGTGGTAATTCACGTTATTACAATTTTCAAGAGAATAGTTGATGAACGTATTCACATGCTTGGTATGGGATTAATATGTTCAAAATTATGACATATGAGGGGGGGGGGTCAATGATATGTTTAATTTGAGAAGTTCAGTGACCATGTGTATAATTTTATGGACATAAATCATTCATAAATACAATAAGGTTAACCATTTATGGATAATTTTTTAAACATCAGATGTTGATTTAGATATTAAGGTATTTTATTATCATATGAAGATTTATAAAATTGGATAATATATTCTAACTGTTTTCTCATGAAAAATGAATATAGAATGACCCATCTTTCTATTTATGGGTCTCTTGATATGATAATTTTTCCAGAATGATAAATTTTATTTGATTTATTGGAATTTGAGATGAAGTTGAACATGATCAAGGAATAAAAAATAATGTTTTTTCTCAAAAATAATCTATATATTATCATGAAAACTCATCAAATTTTAGAAAAAGGTTCTTTAAATTAATCATTGTCCTTATATCAAAATTTTTTATCATATCAATGACCCTCATCATCCCTCTTTGGGTTATGGATTTTAGAGTTTTATAATTCATATAAACAAGTTATCTATCACTCTCAATCTATAATTGATTATTATATATCTCATCAATGTTTATGTTATCACTTTTAGAATATGTTCACCTTTGTGAAAACATAGTTATGTGTTAATTTGGGTACATGTTATGTGTCTAACATTTCCTTTCTAAAGTAGTTAATAGTATTAATTTTTACTATGTGGTTCCACTATTTGGAACATTAAATTATAATAACTCTTATAACCCAAAAGAATTTATAGGGGAAAATTCCATTTAATGGGTCTATAAAATACACCATGATATTTTTTGTATTATTTATTTCAAATTAATTTTAATATTTTTTATATTTTTTATTTCAAAAAATACTGAATATAGATTTTGTTATGTGAAATAACTATATATGTCTTTCATTATGCACAACAAAAATTTAATCATGAAATATAATGAATAGTTATATTATATTTTTGAACATGAAACACTATTTTTGGCTTATATTACACACTATGTTGAGTATAATCGATATCATGAATTAAAAGAAAGGTTGAGTTTTATTACACTGTAATATAAATTTAATATTTTGATTAATATATAAATTTCCTTACCACCTATCTGTAGGAATGGAATTTATGAATAACATTATCTATTTTGTGAAAATATTGATTATGCATCAATCATTTGGTTATCAATTAGTTGATGTTAAGGGAAAAAATTTCAATATAGGGGATCGAATTTTATATGAAAACAACTTTTCTTTATAGAAAATAAATTTCATTATGAAAATAAATTTTGATTATTGTTTTCAAAAAAAATTATATATTATATATTTAATCAATATTTGTTATATTAATCCAATATATTTGACTGGTACAAGGTATGAAAAATTGAATTCTTTATAAATAAGTGTATTTTTCTGAAAGGTTATTTTACAACCTTAAAATGAAGAATACATTTCAAATATAATATTTGAGAAATAAAATTTTTTTTCAAAAATAAACAAAAAATTTTAAAATCATAATAACAAAAATAATCTGGATTAAAATTTCGGTAAGTTTTTATGAATTCCCATTACTTGATTAATAGTAAAAACAACTCAATTTCAAATAAAAAAATATTTTTAGTATAATAAATTCATATTGATATGATATATTTAACATTATTTAATTGTAATATTAGATCAATTATAGATCATTTATAACAATTTAGTTCATCATAAAAATTTTCTCATTGAAATTTGATATAAAAACATTTTGATAATTTGGACATTTATACATTATAAACCTGTATTATTATCCCATCTACAATATTAATATAAAATTAATTTCTACAACCAGTCTATTTGGTTTTTGGAAAAAATGATTCCATATTTATAAAATCGTTTTTTATATTAACTATTTAGTTCAACATAGTTTTTGACCAAAAATATTTGTGAATGTGCATAAAATTAATTACTCTAATTAAGAGAAAAATTAGCTTCACAACGGACTAAACCATAATGTAATGGCCCAAACAATATACTCAAATATGATCCAAAAGTACCTTAATGTATCCTATAATCTTACCATTATGTATAAATACATCCAAGGATGACTATGGGTGAAAACAATGAGTTTTTTCCCAATGAGATGTAATGACCTTCCTCAATATCTTTTATTATATTTTCAGTCAACAACGCCTAAATTATTTTGATTCAATGACTATATAATAAAGTTTTTATAATTAATATTATTTTATTTTTTTTTCTATGGTTTTTATATAAATTTACAAAAACATCCATACAATGGGTAACACACTCACCATTCGTGTGTACAAAAGACCACCACCTTGAGAAATGATGTTATTTTTTTTCATTAACACATTTAATGGATTGTTTTTGTGATAGAAACACTATATTTATGTGATATTTATGATATTTATGTTTGTAATAATTATTGTATAAATATTATATAAATCACACTATCTTGATTCCCATTTTGCGTAAATATGATAACATCATATTTGGACTTATTGACTAACACCACTTCAAAGCATTGTGATTACTTCAAATTTTAAATTAATTATATTAAGGATAAATTTAGTGAAAATATTTTATAAATATGAAATAATAATTCCAATATAATTATATATATATTTATATATATCTAATATATCATTAAATATTATTCTTTCAAAATGAAATTTAAATGGAAACATTGTTTATGCAAATATACGGCCTACCGTCTCTATCAACTGTTTATTCCATTCCTTATTTTGATCATTCATATATTGTTATAATTATTTACTTAATTAATTTATAATAAATTTACATAATGTATTATAATCTATAATTAAATAAATAATTATCATTGTAGTAGTATTAATAATGAACATTTAACACATATAATGAAAAATAATCTGAATATCACATGAAACACAACATTAACATGGAAGTGTATATAAACACCTAATAGAAATCCATAATAAATTTATATATGTTTTTAAATATAAGAATATTTCTCTTTTTATTATTTATAATAATATTTTATTTATTATACATGATGTCTTAATGAGTATGAAGAATATAAATATTTATGGTAAGCGAATTTCATTTCAAATTTTATATCCATGTGATACAAGCCACATTCACCACATGTCCTTTTTGTTTGGATTATATAATACCATTTAAATGTTATATCAGGAAATTAATTTATTTAATTGTATTAATAGTTTTAATATATGAAGTTATTTTATATATATAATGATACATATGTTACTCAATTACTATATGTTTTCTAATATCGATTTAATTATCGGTGAGACACTATCCATGTTCACATCATAAATCTTCTATTTTTTTTAATACACATAGATTTAGTCTAAGAATATTATACATAATGTTATGGTTACTTAATTATCAATTTCATGATATTTATTTTATAGGTGTTATGTTTCAAATTAATCGAAATCAGTAAAGTAATTGTGTCTCAATTTTTTTTCATTGAGAAACATGCCATGTTTTGAAAATATATTCTTTTATGTGGTGTTTATAAATCAATTTTAAATGTAATATAATGATTCTCTTAATTTTTAGGCTATGGTAATATTCATTTAATGACATTTTCGTATATGGGGATAATAATTGGATGTAACTATGTGGTAAGAGTATATTACATCAATCTCTTCATTTATTGAAAAAATTTATGATTATAATTTCACTGTTGAAATTTTAATATCTTTATTTTAGGGAAATTTTCAAAATTTATTCTCCTCTTTTTGATCAAGATAAATCCATGTATTTTATCCATTTTTCCAATCATTGGTAATTAATATAACTATGAATTATTTTAAAAGAAAATATAACTTTATTTATCTTCTTGATCAGAAATATGTGTTCATCAACAGAAAATTCCAAAAAAATATTAATTTTTTTTATTTTTAAAATATATTTTAACAGAAGTGTGACAATAAAAAAATTAGTTTTTCAAAAAGGAATATTCTGGTATTTTTTTGATCGAGGTAAGTTTCTAATGTTTTTATGGTACTAAAGTAATGTTTGTCATGAATAGATCTATCTTTTATGATGACCATCTAAACTTAAAAGAATCCTTTTCATGTTGAAATTATATATTTATAAGTGAAATTATATTCAAAATATGAAATATATTCATTATTTGGGATGTGGTTTTCAACAATTTTAAAAAAAAATTCATAATGGTTTTCAAAAATTCTTTTAAATGTTTGTCAAGATATTTTTAATGAAAATGATATTCAAATAGTTATTTTATTTAAAATTGTTTTAAATATTTTCAATCATAATTTTTATGCATTCAATGGAAATTTTTTTTCATAATGTTTTCAATATTCTTCTTTATGTTTTCAATAGGATATGGTTTTAAAAATGTTTTCAACAATATTTTAAATGTTCTCAAGAAAAATAGTTGTAAATTGGTTTCAGGATTCTTTTATTATTTTTCTAGGAAAATTATTTTCAAATTGTTTTCAACATTATGTTATAATTTTTCATGCGTAATTGTTTTAAAATTGTTTTCAATATTTTGTAATATGATTTTTAGAATAATGAATTCAACATTTTTATAAGATTTCAGTCAATGTTGTTAATGTTTTTTTAGAGATAATGATTTTCAAAATTTCATCAAAAATACTTTATATGTTTATAATTATACTTTTTTTTTAAATAGGATTCCCAATTTTCGGATGTTTTAGTAATTGTTTTTAACATGAGTGAATTTGTTTTTCTCAAAAATGTTTGAAATAAAATGTCAATTCATTCCATATAATAAAATTATTTTCTTGAATTGTTTTATGAAAGGGATTTTCAATGAAAAGTAATTATTGTTAATAAATATTCAATGTGACCATTAAAAATACATTCATATCTAAGGTTTAGTCCTTTGATATATTTTATGTAATAATTGTAATATCATTCAGTGGAATGATTCTTATTTTTTCATTAAATAGTTTATGTTTTGATGGTGGCATTTTGTTTTTGAAAAATGATTCCATCCAACGGGCTATATACTTTTCAAACCCTCTTCATTTCACATGTTATGATTTGATAAAATGATGTCGATACCTACTCTTTTCTGTAGGAAATAGTATAATTTAATGATGATGATACCCATTTCATTTCAAGGGTTATGGTATGATTTTAATGAAATCCATCTCTTTTTATTTGTGAGGGTATTATTAATGTTTTATTAACCTGTGGAATATGCAATTATGAATTTATTATGCGATGAGAGGGACTAATATAACCACCTAATTCATTGGGTAATGATTTATATATCATGATACAATGATGGAAAACATGTTTATGATCATTCCCTTTGATGGGAAAACTGGTTCATTCTAATAAAAAATATTAAATATATGTTTCCTGATCTATTATTTAAAAATTGGGAACCCCATTCAACTATGGGAGGATGTGGAAACCCCATCCACTACTACAATACAGGTAAACCTGTACCACTATTGAAATATGGGGAATCCCCATGAATTATAAAGAATGTAATTTTAATGGGGATTGTTATGTGTCCCTCCCAATAGTTGTAGTCCCAACGAAGTTCCCTAATATGGTTTGAAAACAATACATGACCTAATTTGAATGATTTTTATGCTTATATGACTCGAACAATTCTATTTCTTATCACTTTGTTTTTATTTCAAGGTTTATTCTCTTGATTCCCTTATAATTCATGTGCAATGAACTCCCTATATTTACTCCAGGATTCATGTTTATGATATTTAATATGTCGGGTATGCTCTTAAAATGTTATGAAAATGTTCAAATACCATTATTCTCATGTTATGAATATAAATCTCCATTTTTTACCCTTATTGATATTCTTAGATACCACATTCTAATGTTTCCTTTTCCCAGGTTATGAATAATGGATTAAATTTGGAGTACTAAAGGTTAATATATTTAAGGGAGATATGGAAGATCATTCAATATGTTAGAATATTATTATTCCATGTTTCCAATTACACTACACTCTTTCATTAATTGGGAATGTATTCTTGTAATGTTATGAATATTAATCTAGAATTATATAATATCCATATATGTTAATCCTAAGTCTCTATAATCCTTTTCCACATATGAACGTTCTATTTTTCAATTTGAGGGGATCATGTGACCACTTCATGATCGATTAGATGTTGGGGTATCACAAATTGAGAGTTCAAACTTATAATATACAATGTACTATAATTACATGTAGCTATGCCCAATATGAATTCATTATGATGAATTCTAGGATGATGAAGACACATAATGTTTTAATGGAAATAATGAATATAATCTTTCAACCATACCGAGATCGTTTGTTGTAGTGTTTTTTACTAAAATATATGTGTTCTCCAATATTCATGATGATCATTCCCAACATCATTACATCATCCAAATTATACATAGTGATCATCATTTATAAAAACTGTATCTATGTTTCAGTATTGGATTGATTAGTTAAACATATATTCTCACATAATCATAGAATATGGTTTTCTAGTAGACCCGAAGAATGTGCATGCAATTGTTTCGTGTGAGTATCTGAATAGTATATTCAATATCTATATTTTTCATGGGTTAGCATGTTATTATGAGAGATCATTCATGACTTTTCATAAAATAATGCACTAAATTCTAGCATGTACAAGAAGAGAATAATGATATAATTGTCTGCATAATCTAATAATACCTTCTATGAGAATAATAATATCATGACAATGAAAATAATATTTATCCTAACTAATTCATGTGAGGATTATACTCTTTTTTATCAAACTTCTAGGATAGGTATTGGATCACTATTGAGGGAGGGATAACAAGTAGTAGAATATGGGTCATTAAATTAGAGGCTATATGAATGGAACTACCCTACGCACAACCTCGAGTTGGTAGTAGTGTCATATGCATTGAATTGTTTCACACATTATATTATATAATAAAAGCATATTATATATACTGATCAAAATAACATAATGTAAATCATTTCATAGTGATATTTGAATCTTCCACAGTGGTGGTTCTTTGATTAGATGAATTAATTTTATTTTTATATATCATATATGAATGTGAAGGGAAACAGTTTTTCTAAAACATTAATAAGGAATACATAGACTCTTGAATGTCTAGATTATAGTTCTTTGTTGAAGAAAATGGATTTGATGGATGAGATGGATGTTCTAGTTGAAGGTTTCTAGAAGAAATTACCTTGCTGTTACTTTATGAGGAGTATACGGTTTTGTGTTATATCATGGAAAGGTAGTATGAAGATATAATTATCTTTGACATGATTTAAATACATGAATGTGAGGAGACATGTTTGTATTGTGCCACATATGAGGATGAAATCATCTATGTTAGGGATTCGGTTGTTCGTCCTACTAGAATGAGTGAGATGGTGATTTAGGAATTTCATTCCTCGAAGTGGGTAGTGTATCCCAGTGTTACCAAAATGTACCATGACCATAGAAAGCAATTTTTATATATAATAATTAAAAAATTGATATATGTGTTGTCAAAATAATTCTACAAAAATCAATGAGTGAAGAGTGAGCATCAACAACATGGTAGTTTACTACATCAATTTTAAATTCTGGAATGGATTTGGGACAAGATTACTTTGGTCATTATGGTGGGCCTCGTGGGTAATCCTCATAACAATTACCCTATTTGGGTTATTATGGATCGTTTGACAATGGTATAATGATTCATACTTGTACTATGAACATTCTCAGTAGATCAGTTGAGATTCATGTATGTTTTATAGATAGTTCATCTACATGTGGTTCCATAGAGCATAATTTCTGACTGTGTCTTGTGTAATAAATTTATCTTATGGTTGAGTTTATGGTTTATCTTGGTAAAAATGTTTCATGGAGTACAAATATTAACCCACATATGCATGGGAATTCAGAATGTACGATATAGGTGCTTGAGGATATTCTTCAGGCGTGTATCCTAAAATTTTGGTGTCTTGGGAGAAGCAACTATATAAGGTGTAGTTCACCTATAATAATAGATATCATGTTATGAATCATATGTAATCATACAATTTAATTTATGGTAGGCCCTGCCTATTTCCTCTATATTGGATGGAGGGTGCTGAGTCAGAATTGATAGGATCAATTTCTATGTAGGAGACATTAGAGCACGTTCTTCAGATTTTGTAGTGTGTTGCTATGGATCAGATTATAAAAAATTCCTATGATGATTGGAATAAAATAAAACATTAATTTTTTGGGTAATATTATGTACATTATTATGTCACCTATGATGGGTCACCAATAGATTCATTGGCAGGGAAAGTTGGTACCATGATTACTGCATAATTTGAGGTTGTAAAGAGAATCTGGCTCGTGGCATACTGATTAGCTCTTTCATAGAGGTGTAGTCCAATGATCATATTTTTCATGCCTCCCAACATCAATAGGATCACACTGGACCATCTCATGTGACTGATATGGATGTAGTTGACCATGATACTGGTGTTTACATTGAGGAGAATCTGATATGCCTATCATATCACATTGTAAATGTGTTGTGGGGAAGGACTCTACTAATAATTAATTTATTTTTGCCTCCTGGGAGTGTTTAAGAGGATACATGGGAGAGAGAAGTATATATGAGGGCTCAATGGACTGATATTTATGACATAGAATCATAGTGATTATGGGGATTATTTCTCAAGGATGATCTTATTAAATATGTGTTTATTGTAATATCTCAACCTTTTCTAGAGGTGGCTCAAGCTCATTTATAGGTATTATTTTTCTTTAATTTGAGAATTTTTTTTTTATTTTTATTAATGGTGAATTTTGGTTTAAATTATGTGTTTTTAGTGGTTTCTAGGGTGTACGTGGTTAGTGCCTGGTTTTCCCAAACCATAATCCTTTCCGCAATAACCCAAAAAACACCTGTTAGAGAGGGATTTCACAACATACACATAGATGGTGAAACCATTCTGCCACTTAATATAATTTTCATACCCATAGGAGGAGGTTTTTGATAAGATTCAACATTTGGGTAATCAGTGCACCACAAAATGAAAATTTTCATGAGGTATTTTAATCCCAATAAAAATATCATAAAAATATCTAAACCCCCATATAATATACCTAAACATCCTTCTCCAATATCAACAATTTTATCTCATTTATTGAGGTTCCAGGATGGATTCCAATGAATTATGACATCTGTTCATTGGGATTCATAGTCTTGATTAATGATTGAACATCTCCTGGTAAAAGGATCTTATCTAATTTAGATTCCTCTCCAAACAAAATATTTGTCAATTCCATTTAGGCTATTTATTTCATATATTAGAAATTTATCTAGATCTCGCATCATAATAATCGAATATGTTTGATTTTGGATCTATGTTTTAGATCTAGATTGTGTTCTTGAACACAATATTGAATGATCCACCTCAATTGGGATTTCCTATTGGTAATAATTAAAAAAAATATTAAGGTAGGAGGTATATATTCAATTAAGATGATATTCACAACTACTCCATGTTGGAACTATGAAATTAAATCTCTACATTTTGAAAATTTGTTATTTAATTGAATAAATTAATTGATTATTTAATTTGTGAAAATATGGAATTAGATTAATTAATGTAATGTTATTAAAAATCAGTTTATTTAATTTGATTAATTAATAAGTTAATTAATTAATTTAATGTGTGATTAAGGAAATTGATAAAAAACTAGGGTTCGGTTATTGATAAAAATAAGGTGGTTATAAATTAATTGATAATGATAAATAAAGGATGATTTTATTTTTCTTAAAGGGATATGGAGATATATTAATAAATAATGATATATATATATTAAATTTTCTGTTAATATTATTCTATGTGAATTAATGTGTTGAATGTTGTTTCTCTATTTAAAATTTAGATTTTATGATAATTTCTGAGAAATAGGTTGCTGATTTTTAACCATGATGTTCATGAAATTTTGATATCTGTGATATTTTGATTTATGTTATTGTGTGATAAACTAGTTTTTAGAAATGATATAATTCTTCAAATACCCATGGGGTTCTAGACATTCAATTCAAGCCCCAAATACAATCATGTGGTAAGGATTGTGGGACATGGACTACTGTTCAAAATCCCACTTGTTTGATTCATGTGATAATGAGTGTGGGACATATACTAATTCATAAATAAACATCTATTATGATTGTTTGATAAACATGTAGTCGTCATAGTGTAATTATGAAGATACCTACATGGTCTTAGCCATGTCTTTATACGCCCAAAATGTTTTAATTGGACCATGGTTCCAATTTTTTTTATATTAATTGAATTGAATTGAAAATGCAAAGATATTTTAGTATGGTATGTGGTATACCTTAGGGTTGGTGTAGAATCCTGCATGATCTAAAAATGATATTGATAGTTAGGGTGTCCTGAGGAACCCATGGCTTTTTGTGCATAAGTAATGAATAGTTTAATAATTGTAAACTATTTAAATTATTACTTCTATTTTATTTTTTATACAACTCCATAAAATCTTATTGACGTGATATCTTTTTAGGAACCATTGGTGGTGAGCTACAGATTTGTATGCAATGATACTTATGATACTTGATCGGTACCCCAATAGACATCACATATTGCATTTCAGGATAAGGGGAAGGGCCATATGTTATATGACTATGTTTGGATGGATCATGGAAGAGGGAACCAGATGTGGATTCATTATACTTTTGGTAGTTTTTAGTGTCTTTATTTATGTTCGGTTTTTCATATTGACACTTTAAATGTATATGGAATGACATATCTATTGTTATGTTTTTTATATGTATTTTCTATTTTGGTTATCATGTGATACTGGAAATTTTCATCCTATTGATTATTAATATTTAGTTATTTTATACTACATATTCTATTTTAAAACATTGATAAAGAGGGCATAGTCTCCCTATGATACATATTAGACTTTCACTACTAGTCGAGAGCCTATGGGGAATGGCGAGGTGCGCATAAGGTGATGTAATTAGTCATCTTGAGGTACCAGATTTTGGAACATGGGATAATACGTTACACATGGTAACCTGAGAACATAATGAAACAACTTTATCCTAATATTTTGGTACCAATTTGATTAATGTAATGGGAAAATTCATTTTAAGTGTTTTAAATGTAACATTGTGAGATTTTGTGATTTTTCTAAATTATAATAAATATTTTGTTATTTTATATGACAGGAAATAATGATTATAAATTTAGTTACACACAATAATATTTTTTAATTTTTTACAGTCTTTTTTTAGTGTGTCTTACATTACCTGATATAATTAGTTTAACTTTTGTTTCAAACTATTTAATTTATTTCATACCTTACACACAACACCATGTTTAAAACAAACCTAAGAATGTATTTATATATTGGCATATATTTGGATAGTTATCAACAAGCTCTTGTAATGGATGGTATGATTATAATTAAATAAACTCTGAAATTATGATTTACACAGGATTATATTATTAAATAAGTTTTTAGCAATTAATAATAATTGAAAATAAAAATTTTCGCTTAATAAATGGATTCCATTTTCTGGAAAATTATTTTTTATGGTCAAAAAATTGTTTTATATCAATAAATTTTCAAATAAATTTTTGATAATGATTTTAAAGAAATTATTATATAATATATTTAATCAAATGTTTATCATCTATTATATATGTTTTCTAGAAAATTTTTAAGAATAAATTAAATTTGACTCATGAAAATAGTTCTCTCTTTCTAAAATGTCATTTTGTGATATTGTTGGGCTATCTGGTTATAAAAATAAGTACATTCACATTCCAAAAATGAATTTTAGAAAATAAAAAATTTTTAAATTATAATACTAATATTATCTTAGGGTGAAAATTTGGTATTTTTTATAAAAAGATTCAATTATTGATTAGTAGATAAAAATACAGAATACTAAATGAAAATAAATTTTTATTTTAATTTTTTTATGAAGATAAATTTTATCATCAACTAGTATTAATTTATATTTATTGTAAATATATTAATCTACTAATCTATTCTATGTCATTATAATCAATTTCTTATTGAAATTGAATATAAAAAATTTGAACACTTTTGATCTTTACCTATTTAAACACCCAAATTCTCGACACTCCATTGAGAATAATTAAGAAATATTTTCTTCCACATTTGTGAAATTAATTTTGTAAATGTATTTTATATTTGGAATAATAAAAATTTATAGTTTATAATAATTATACCTTACTTTTTGACCAATGTTATTAATAAAAAAAATTAATATTAATTACCAACATTGAGGAAAATTAGATTACATATTATGATAGTCACCTTGCTTATAAAGTAAAAAATCTAGCTAAGTGAACCTATTTTATCTATGGATGAAACATGAGGAGTTGAAAGTAGCAATGTGGTGAATCCGATTGAAGTGAATGAAATTCCCATTATTTAATTAAATCATAGAGATATTTATTTATTTAATTATCAACAATTCAAAATTTAATGAAAATACTATAATGTCACATACTTTGATGTTGAACAGTATTCTAATATTTACAAAAATCATCAATAATTTTATATTTTGGCCTAATGAATAATTTTCATATCATTGTAGCACTAAATAATTTAGTGAAATACCATAACCAGTTTCTATCAATAGCAATGTATATGTCTGTGTATAGTTTTCACACATGATATTACTGATTATGTATAACTGATGAATGATTGAAGTATAATAGAGATAAAATATTAATCATTCAACTAATTTATTAATTTATTCATAATTTTTTCATGTGTGATTTATGATTATCCAATGTGCACGATTGACATTTAGATAAATATATTCTCTAATGAACCCATTCCTATGATTTCTTATTAGCTGTCAAATGAACATGCATCAAATAATGATTTTATTCACAAAAGGATAATTAATTCAAACAGTGATATAATAATATAAATAAGCACCCAGTAAAAATATTAATTTTTTAAAAGGAAATAAAATAAGTCACACATAAACTTTCACTTCTGTCAAAAATCTGAACCCTGAGCGTTATCCAACCATCTTCCAAACGTGACACATGAAATAAAAAAATGAAGTCAACATGTCCTGGTTGATGCGAGGACCACCACAAGACACTACATGTGATTGAAAAATAATATTCATCACTCCATATGTAGCACAGTAATAATCAAAACCATCAAGCACGTACATAAGTATATAAAAATGAATGGATCTGTGTTCACTTTCAATGTTCAGTTTTGATCATCAAAAAAAATTGAACCTTCACACACATTCCAATTAATTAAAAAACTACATCACACTCACATGAAATGTGTCATTTGTCTTGGTGTTCTACTCAGTTGATGTTGGAGGGGTTAATTTTGTAGGTGGAGGCCATTCGGCTTGGTTATATTTGTGGCAGTGGATGAGTCTAGATGAAACAATTATTGTTTTGATGAATGAGAGAAGGCATGCCTAGGTGATGTTCGATGGTGTTGTGGATTCTATGGATAGAGGAGGCCCAAAGGGAATGGTGGTGATATGGGATGTTCAATAAGGGAGGGAGTGGTTGGACATTGTTGGTATGTGTTATGGGATAGGGGGAGGTGTAGAGGATGGGTTGGGTGAGAGAGGAATGGGGCTCTAGGGGAGGGGTGAGTAGAGAGACGAGGGGTGGGGGTTGGGGATTCCCCTGCTATGTGTTAGATATTTTTTACAGATTGAATCTCCTCCATAGTATGAGGAGGTATTTTTATATATAGAAAGTCAAAAAAATTGATATTAAATTAATGAAAATTTAAAATTACCCGTATTAAAATAGAAAATTAAATTTGAAAATGAACCAAAATGAAAAAAAAATTAAAAATATTCACAATGTAATTAAATAAAATGAAAAACTGATAATCAAATAATAAAGGGTTAAAACATTATTAATATCAAATGTCATATTAAATAAATGGAAGTAAAAATAAACTAAATTCATCTCAATAATTAGTAATCAAAACTATATTAGACATGATAAATACATATAAGTACATTAAATAATGTAAAATTAATACATTGATAAAATATAATCTATACACATAATAATTATACTAATATTATATATTATTTTCATTTAATAAAATTACTAATATAAAACATTATAGTACTTTATATAATAAAAAATCAATAAACAAAATTAAAATATCAAAATTAAAAACACAATAAAATGAATAAAAAATATATAAAAAACTATTTTTCTATAAACTAAAAATAATTAGAATATATTGTTAAATAGAATTTGATATAAATAAAAAATTCTAAATTAATATTAATAATATATTACATAACTATTTAAATGTCTAAAATACTAATAAACAAAAAACAACATAAAACACTCTAAGTGGAGAAAAAAATAGAAAAATATTTGAAAAATATTAACAACTAATGTGAAATCCATGCACATCAAATCCACCACACATAGATTTTTTTATTTTTTGGGAAAATTCAGAATGAATAAGAAACTAAACTATAAAAAAATCATAACATTAAAAATAAATGTTTAAAAATATAAAATCCATTCTATAGATTTTATGTCATGATTTATTAAAAAATTATATTTGTTAAAGTAGTCTCTCTTCCTCTCATAGTCATTTCGAAATAATTACATGCACTCATGCATCATGATGACAACATATCCACCACCTGTATTGCTCATACAATTTGATCAAACCATTTTCCAATTCTCCTACACATCCATGCTTACCATAGCTTCTGCATGAGTATCACATATCAACTAGGGAATAAAAAAGAATGATAAAATATCATGGGATTCACATATGTTCAAATATTTATATGTTCTCATTATGATGGTTCATAAAGAAATTTGGAAATTTATGAGAAAAGGGAGGTTTGATTCTTGAAATAAATACATGATAAGTGTCCATTGTAATGTTTCCCTCTAACATTCACTCTTCGACACATAAATCCTTGATTGTACCTAATAATATTATAATACAATGCTTCACTACCTTTTTTAATATTAGATTTACTTGACATTTTATAGGACACAACTCACCCAAATAATATTGGCAGAAAAGACAGGTCAGTATAAAATATAAAACCACATGAAATAAATGCCCTAAAAATATCAAATAAAAGGGGAATGAGTAGAAAGTATTCCCATGAATCTCAGTTAAATTAGTTCAAAAAGAAAAACATCTACCTCCTAGAGTAATGATCCATCCCATTATAGGTATCCATCCACACATGATTGTGTTAAATTTTAATGACTACAAAAATAAACAAAATTGGAACAAAAAATAATCATAATTCCAATATCAAAATACATTTAATAAATATGGATAATGGGAAATATGACACATATGATAATGATGAGATAATGTCAATCCATATAAATAAAATGAGTTTTTCCCCAAAAAATTGTATCCATTAATAAATCACCCCCAATAGATTGAAAATTATCATGAAACTAGTCATGAAATGGGTAAGGAAGGGAGTAAATTGTGTGATAATCATAAAAGGATTCTTCTTTGATTATAAGGGTTACATGAGGGAGGATATGAAAAGGAGGATCTAATGGTCAAAGGGGATGAATATCAAACTAACCCCTCAATCATTTCAGTGAAAGTTTAAAATTTCCAATTTCATTGAAGGAAAAACATGGCATGTACTAGAAGACATAACATGGTCATGATTACCTCAATACATAAAAAATATAGCATATTATATAAAAATTTACCATTATCATCATGGGTGTTGAAATAATATGTTTTACAACCCATATGAGTGTGCGTGAGAATATGTGTCTAATAATTTAATATGTTTACAAAAAAAATATTGATGCATAGAATAATATCAGCAATTATCTAAATCTGACTATAAAGGATAAAAGTTTGATAAATAGGAATAAGGTTCACAAAATACATAAATATACAAGTGGTATGTTCCCGAATTTGATAATATAAATATTTTTTTAATTTTTATTCTTGTTCAACGAATATAATATAAAAGGTTTGAAAAATTATTGAATCTCAAGAGAAATCCTTCCTCCCTTCCCCCATGTTTGTCTCACCCTAAAAGATCCAATTCTATTTGAAGGATTCCTTAATATTCCATTATCTTCCACCGACTATCATGTATATTCCCCTCTTTTGAATCTCACTCTGATTGCACGGTTCCAATTGTTTCGTCCATCGGTTGATGTCTTCATCATGTATGGTTTTTTCTTTTGGGGTTAACAGGATCGTGCGATTGTGGGCATACTGTAAAAACACTTATCATGATTTAGTTTGCAATGTAGGAAGAATTTTTTAAGGCATGGTCCACTACTCTTCTCATATGCACGAGATCCTGATTAATTTTTTTCAAGTGGTCCTTTGAATTACATATGATTAATGATGTCCCAACAAAGTAAATATGGGATAGTATACCTAAAAATCCTCTACCATTTCAAAATCCTTCGATATTTCAAATGCTAGGAAACATGGAAGGAAGATATCTATGCTTTGACAGTAAAACCAGGTCAGTAAGACATTCGTTATCTCCTAGAATATGTGCAGAAGTGGATGTGTGTAGAAGTCCATATGATTTACTGTGGATTATATACATAGAATAATTCCCATTGAAAGAACATGTTGTTTTCAAATCGTAGACTGATTATTGCTCTTTTTGCATGAAATCGGGTCATGAAATTATGATTTGTAAGTGAATATGTTACTTAAATACTAGTTCTGGTGGTGCTGATATCAACTTGGTTGCTGGATATGGAGATGGTCCGATGGAGGCATCATTATAAGGTGCCTCTATAGACCATCCTAAGGTAGAGAATTTAAAGGATAATAGAACAAAGGACAACATGAAGGAGTAATTAGTTTTCAAACACTTGATGAAGGATGCGGGAGCCCCGTAGGTTTCTGTGCAAGTCCCCAGGGGATTAGTGGAAAGTAGTGTGGTTAGCGGGGATGGTGCTTTGAATTCTAGCCATAGAACTTATGCGGTAGCTATACAAGTAATAAGTTGTATAAATTCCAAAGGAGTGTCACAAACAACTTATGTGAGAATCTCTAAGGATAGCTAAAACTAGGTAGAATGAATACCTGGATCTTTTACCTTAACAAATGGTAAACAGGGACACCATCCAAGAATGACCCTGTCATGTCTTGACTAGAATAAACATTTTTATCACCTTGGATATGATGTCTGTTTTGAGACAATTGGTAGTCGCCTATCTGGAGCAGAGTCTGGAATGGTAACCGCATTTGGCCATGAAATGGGATATTATGGTATGGGGCTTCACATCCCATGGAGGAAGAGAGTAAATAAGTAAAATAGGGATATATGGAGTTTCATTGACAACAATTGAAGAAAAAAATAGGCATGAAGACTACTCAGGACTTCTAATACTAAAGGAGACATGGTCAGTTGAAAAAGATTGTAACCCCAAGAAGCTGGAGCTTTTGGCAGTGGAGGGAACAAAAAAGAATCTGTTTTAGTTTGAGGAAGTGTGGTTGGAGGAGGAGGCTATAGATTCTATGGTCATACCGAATTGTGATTAGTTGGATGTTTCTATAGAACCTAAGCACGATCTAGAAATTCATATTCATTTAGTAGAATGATTAATGAATAATGTTCCAATGATTATGTCCTAAAAAGTGGATGCATATAGGATGATGAGAAGATTGATACGCGTGAACACTAATAGTGAGCAAGGTGAATTGATTGAAAAGTAGGATCTTATCATGATCAGAGGCTTCAATGATGGGAAGACGAAAATAGATGACAACATAAAACACATGGATTACCTAGAGACACATTATGAATACCTAATAATAGAGGATACATACAAAAAATTACCATCCATATCTTCTAATTTATGTAGGTATAATTCCTCCTATAAGATCATGTTGGATTTCAACAATTATTTGGTTTACTTTAATGTTTTTACCTAGTGAACATGAGGATTATAACTTTTCCTTAAAAGAGTTTTCATAAGAAAAACATATCATTTAGGAATGATGGATTTTCTTTTCATTTTTCAAAATTTTCATTTTTTATTAAATTATTTAATTTTTTTAATGCATTGATTATGAAAAAAATATTTAAACACATATCTATGTATGTGTTGTTAGATACAGATAGGATAAAAGTATTTGATAATGCTCGAGAATTGATATACCTATAAAATCTAAACATGGGTTGAACATACCAACATTATATCAAATATGTACCATAATTAAAATAATTTTTATGAAGAAAATAATTACTATGAATTCAACTCTAATATATTTCCTTAAGAAACTAAATTGTGGTAAATTCATTATTATTTTTTAAATAAATAAATATATGGAATTAAAATAAATATAGTGAATGATAAATGAACCAATTTTAGGTTTCATTATAGTGATCACTAAGAATACCTTTTAATCTTCCTAACATGGATGAGACTCCCCCTGGAATGAAAAAAATGTATACCTTGCATCCACCTATTTTCATTCGATGTGTCCAATTAATTCATCTAAAAACAAATTATCATGTATTCACACAATATCTCCATTAAATAATGCTACAAAAATGGATGGGTGGAATAGAATTAGTATAGCCATTTACTAAGGGAATGTGTTTACCTCTTGTAAATAAAAAATAACAAAATAATTCATGTTTGAGAAAAGAGCATTATCATGGAGATCATGAAAAATAAATTTCTGATTTTTTGTGCGGGAATTAATTCCCATACTATAATATTTTAGTGATTCAATAATATCAATCATATCCATGAATTATATAACGGGGTGGATGATTTATCCCAATTAATTTTCCTAGAAAACTGCTAGCACCTGAAAATCCAATTATTTCGAACATAATTAATGATCAATTCATGGAGTATGTGGGTTATTATCAATTAGAGAATGTGACTCAATTGTGTCAATAATTACATAATTTTTAAAAGGTTCTACTATAAAACCCTTGAAATATTTCCCCATTAGAACATCTATCACTAAAAACTCTGGATCCTATAGAAAATATCATTCATCCACTTTTCTAGAAATTTATGAGATTTATCCACCACAAATTCTCAATAATTTTTTTATTCTATAAATTTATAGGATTTCAAATTTTTTGAAAAATCATTAGAATGATTTCTTTTTGAAAAAATACGTGAATCAATTTAATTTATTTATAATTACACTAGTTTGTGTCAATCCTTGTTTGCATGGAACATTTATGAGAGAGTAACATAAGATAAGAGTCCCAGTTCAACTTCCTCTTCATCCTCAATTTCTATAATTTTATAGAAATTTTACTTTTCAATTTTTAAATTGAGATGGATGGGTTGTGATATCACTCAATAAGGACATGAAATCACATTTTCCAAGGGAAAATTTTATTCAGTAGAGGGTAAGACGCAAATCTCAAATAGATGGAATTCTATTATATTTTTATAATAAAATTGTAATGGAGAGGTGTAATATACTATATGATAGGGATAAGGATCAATAAATATAGTCTCATTATAAAAATCAAGATCTAAATGGTATTAAAATGGAACCCCTATTAAACATTATTCAATAAAAATGTTCTGAACTAGATCATCCAGTGGTAGGGGGTGGCTAGTTTGGAAAGATGTGTGATTTAAATTTATAAATTATTCAATTGATTTTCTAGATCATTTTTTAGGAAATAATCATTGAATTACATCCATCTTGATGATCAAAACTATGATTTTTTCCAACTGATATCATAAAATAGCAGTCAGCTGATCGTTGAATATGTTGTTTTACATGAATTTTTGTGTTCAAAATTATCATCATTTCTAAGACTCTATAACTTATTAATATATGAAAAGGACATGTATCAAAACATGCTGAAAAATTATTCTACGGATCATAACATGGAATTTAATAATAACAAATTATATACCATGGATTATCTATAAATATTATGTGCAGTGAACTATTATATTTGCATTCTTTATGATATGGTCATGTAGGGTTGGTGTTGATAGTAGATGTATGGTGTTGACCACTCCATTCAGAACATTTGTATATTTTTCAATTTTAAATAATTAAAATAAAAATACCAATATTATATTTGACCATTTTTTAGATATTTTTGACATATATTATTCGTTTTTTTTTTGAAATCCTAATTCTAACATTATCCCTAAAAAATACACCATTAATATGTAATGCACATCGTAATGCATGAAATTTGAAATATTTTATAATTAACTATCTACTGTATATGTGGATATCATGGTTGAACCACCAAGAGAATGTTCATATACACTAGAAATTCCCTCTTGGGATAATTTTTAGGAAGATGAGTTTTGAAAAAAATTTAACATCTAAATATAATAATAATAAAATACCTATAAAAAATTAACTATTTATATTCACTAAAATCATTTAATTAAATATACATAATCTTTGTAAGATACATGCCGATATGGGAGAGTTAGAGTTGTTACACCACTTCCGGTTCATAAAATTCAAATTATTTAATTACTACATCATAATATTTATTTATTTAATTATATCTTATAGAAAATTTATTGAAAATACTATTAGGAATCATTATCTTATATTAGAAAGTATTATAATTCTAAGAAAAATAATCATCTATTTTTTTATTATGGAATGATAGAAAATTATATCATCATTTAGGAACTGATTCACTTTGAGAAATAAGAATATATGTTTCTCACGAAGTTGAAGAATCTAAATGTATTTGGTTCACTTCCATGAGATTACTGATTAAGTACCACTTGTGATATTTTGATGGATAATATTTATAAAATAGAAATTTTTTAGTTAATATATTTATTTATATAGATTTCTCACCGATGCAATTTATGGTTATCATACATTAGGGATAGATTTTTGGATAAATATATTCTTTAATGAATGCCCAAATGTGATGACATATTAGGTATAAAATGAATGGGAACAAAAAAACATGTGTAGGGCCAAAATATCAATTAATTAAATTTATATATAATTAATTAAATATACATAAAATTAAAAAATATAAATGGAATTAAAATTATGAAATAATATAAAGCATGCATACACCATCAAATCTATCAAAACCCTTACACCACTATGATTACTCAAAAAATGAGAAAAAAATTAAAATTAAATAATTAAATTCACCATATTTGTGTAGGTGTGGGGAGTGCTGTAAGCCACCACATGTGATCACAAAATAATAATCACCACCTTTTGATAAGCATAATACAAATCTGAAACACCGAGAATGTACATTAAAACAAAAAATGATAAATATGTGTTCACTCTTGTTGTTCAACATCAATCATTTAAAAATAATAATACCCAGAAGAAAACACTCACCAAAACTACTTTCCACCAACCCGGAATGTGGGATTATGAATTATTTTGTAATCAGGCATGGACAAATGGGTGAGATAAGGAGGAAGAGGTCGTTCAGTATAGTGTGGTGTGAAATATAATTGTAGGGAAGACGTGATGGTGGCTAGTTCGCTGCACCAATGATGTTGCGTGTATATGATATTTGATGTTGTAGTGTCTACAATTGATGGTGGAGGACGAAAGGGCGTGGTGGTGTGCTAGTTTTCACATAAAGGGAGGATTCTTCAATGTTATATAAAGGGAGTAAAGGGGGGTGTTGGGTGATGTGGGAGGTGGAGAATGGAGTGACTGTTGGAATAGTGGTGGGAGGGGAGAGTGAGTGGGGAGGGAATGATGGGAGGGGGAGGGGAAGGCATAAGGATGGAAAAGAAGGGTAGTGGGGTGCTAGAGGAGGGGTGAGGGGATGTTTGAGGGGGTGAGGGGAGTAGGATGACACTGATCTGTGTATGAAATTTTCAGAAGATCTGATATCCTCCACAGGAGGAGGAGTGCATTTAAATCAGTAATAAAAATATCTTAAATAAATAAATGAGATTAAAAATGACAATAATTTTAACCGAAAATTAAATTTCCATATAATCCAAAATTGAAAATCAATTAAAAGAGTCCCAAAGTTATAACAAAATAAAGGGAATAAAAGTAATTTAACAGATGAAAATCATTAATAAATATTTTTTAGATTATTGTAATAAAAAAATTAATTCATCTAAAAAATTAGTCATCTCAATAAATAAAATAGTCAAATATGTACAGATATATAAAATAAAATAAAATTAATATATAGATTAAATTTTTTTACAAACAATAAGAAAAATAAAATTATATATATCTTTAAATTAGTAAAAATAATGAAATAAAAATATTAATAATTTTATTCATATTTATATTATTTAAAATTAAATTAAAATTTAAAAAAAGAAAATTTATTTAAAATTTTAATAAACTAGTACTAAAACTATTTTTAGTGAAAATAATAATAATACTATATTATTATAAAGTTTAATTAATATAAATAATAAAATAAGTAAATTTGAAATATTATTATATGAATTATATGAAAATAATCAAACTTGAAAAATACTATAAAACAAAACCAACAACTGAAATATGATTAAATCGGTTAGAAATACAAATAAAACTATATTTGAAAATTAATAATAAATCATTTGAAATTTATGTTCATATACATGAAATCCCAAATAATTTATCCACATACCATATTTCATCATATAATCCTTAATTTTTGAATAAATTCAATAAAGTAAGGTGTTTGGTGAAAACTGAATGTATATACCCGAAGAAGAGAAAACATTAATCAATAAATGTTTTGGTTTTATTTCTTCCTCAAACCCATTAATTTATTCTTATATGATTCATATAAACATACCTAATAATATAAAATATATTGTGTTATTTCTTTGTTAAGGATACTACCTATAACCACAAACACATCTATCAAATGGGTTTCAAAATCATTGTTTGTTTGTACAGTGGTCTACCACCTCAT
The DNA here is from genome assembly GCA_963277665.1 of Viscum album. NCBI lineage: Eukaryota > Viridiplantae > Streptophyta > Magnoliopsida > Santalales > Viscaceae > Viscum > Viscum album. The sequence goes on along the minus strand of OY728151.1, from coordinate 1,559,599,422 downwards.
GAATAGATGTTGTTCATTTTAACATTACCACATTTCATTATTGGTAATGATGATGTGAATAAAATTTATATATGATAATTATGATATTTATGATTCTTTTATGTTTTTGGTAATTTTTATATCACAAATTTATTCATGACTTCCATTATATGGTAATAATATAACATTGTTCATGTGTACAATGAACTACCTCCTCATGAAGAAATACTATTAATTCATGCAATACAAGGAATGAATAAATGATGGGTAGAAGTAAATTGTTATATGTTCGAAACAAATATGATTCTAAATTAGTAATATATGTCATTTATTTTTTTTCCAACCCAACATGATAGTGGGAAAAGTAGTCATTATGCATATGTATGGCCAATTGTCTCCATTAACGATGTTTTCCATTTCCTAACTCTAAAATTAAATTGTTACTATAAATATATAATTAAGAAAAATATTTTATATTTATATCATGGATATCATCCTGGATATTATGGACCACGATCAAATTAATAAGAACCAAAATATATAAAATTAATACATTAAAAAAATAGATTATTACACTCAACACAACTTCAACAAGGTATTTATAAAAAATGATAACAATAAATAATAATAAAATTATTTATGATATGAAATATTTTAATATAATTATAAATGAGATTTATAATAAAACATTATCGGTTACATGTGATATTTTAATGTCTATAATGTAATATATGACTTAAGGTATGTGATTTCCCACACAGTTCTTACTTTTTTGAGAGACATGTTACATACAATATTTATTTCTTATAAATGGTGTATATAATTCCTTTCATATTATTTTATGATGTTTATAATAATGGATATTTTTATTTTTATTACAATTTTATGATCTATCTTTCATGGAGATTACTGTTCATAAGTGACCAAAACAGAAACAATTTTTTTCTTAAATTTACCTTCTAGGAGATATATATTTTGATAAAAACATATACTCAATCATGATAAGTATATACACCCCCATTGACTTTTAATATGATTAATTTATCTATCCATATGATATATTACAATATATTTTATATTATTCCTCTATAGGGATTATGATTCAATGTTACCAAAGGCGTAATAATATTATAATGCAATATTATCATTTATAAGGGTTTTTATCATAATGCTTCTAGTGATAATGTATCATGATATGCAATTTATGATTTATCATGAAATTCCATATCGAATATTTATTCATGATATATTCATGTAATGGAACAATATTTTCCATTCTTGGTATATAATATAATTAAGAATTAGTTTTTATGAATAATTCCCCAATATTTCTCTATTCACTTATAATTCTATTTCATTAGAAAACAATGTTTTCTAAAATTATTTTAAAAAATTATTTTAAATGAAATTTTAATTACATTTTAAAGGAAAATAATTTTATAAAACCATTTTATTTTAAAAATTATTTATATATTTTCCAATCCATCCATTATCAGTATTCAAGGTTATTTTAAAAGGATATGGTTTTAATTTTACTTTTTGTTTTAAAGATTTTGTTAATGTGGAATAGATAATTTTCTCAAAAAACATTTTAAATAATATTTGAAATAAATCTTTATATATCATCAAGGTAATTTATTGAGGAAATGGTTTCAAATATTATTATTTTTTAAATATAATTTATCATATAAGAAAGGATATTTTGTTTATGGAAGGGTTTAAATTAATTTTAAATGATATCATTTTACATTATCAAGGCTATTTTAAATAAATTATTTTCATAATATTTTGGTAATTATGAAACTCATTTTCAACGAAAACTTATTATCATTAATTAATTCCCCATGTAATCTTTAAAAATTTATTGACTTATAATTGGACACTCAATGATGTTTTTTGTGGTTTAATAGGGATATTTTCGAAGGATACAATTCTTATTTTTTCGATGAATGGTTTCTATTTTTATTAAAATGTTGCTTATTAAACTGACTTCATTTCAAGGGTTATGGTTAGGTGAAATGATTTTGAAAATTTTCCCTTTTTATTATGTTATTGAATAATGTGTTTTTTATGATACAAATTTCATTTTGTGGGTTATACTATGATAAAATTTTATGATCTTGTGAAACACATAAATATGGTATTCATTAAGATATTTGTGGAACCCATATTTCCCTCCAATGAATTCGGTAAATATTTATATATATACTTTGATATACATTGATATAATTGGATGTTAACATGGTATAATAAAATTGGTCTTATATCGAGGATGGTAGTGTATCACATCAAGGATGTGCTTCAACCTATGCTTAAACTGGTTAGATGATCTGAAAATTATTTGTGAACCTGATTGATTGTTCATAATGTATATCGTGAATGTAATTAATCGACCCGGGATACCCTCAAACCTGACACATGGCCTGATCTATCACATACCTTAAGGGCGTTCCTGATCCCCATGGGATGTCGACAAGGACCCTGGCATCAAACGAAAAAATTGAGGAAGAGATTTTCCCCAATATGTACAGCCCCATGGAATACATATATAAATAATGAAAAAACCGAAGAATACTAATAAATATATATTCCATAAATTTATGGAAAACATCAAAAATAGACAACTGGAAATGAATCTAAACACTCAATGATGGGTCCAAAAACAAAGGACTAAAACCCAAACAACTAGTACAAATGATGGCACACATAAATTCCCATCTTATCACTATAATCTACAAAACTAGCTGACACAAACCTAGGTGCCTCACTACAGTGCCTTGCTTTTCCCAGCACTGGATGATAAAAAAAGGCCTACACACCACTGAGGAGGTGCACATGGTGTGAGATAACATGCTTAGTGAAATCGTACAAATGTTTTCCAAAACAAGTCACTTTATATAAAATCATGAATGCTCATTTTAAAATAATAAATGGAATGATTAGAAGTAAATTTTTCTTATAGAAAACAGTGAAAACATTTCCATTTTTTACAGTTCTCATCAAAGAAGGTAAATTAGTTTCAAATAATATTTTCCATAAAATATTCCACAAGCATAAACATATATATCAAGGCTAAATCAAAAATACCTGATGTATAAAATAGAAGGGAATGAATCACAACACCAAGGAATATTGTAGGTCTAGGTGACAAACTACCCATAAAAAACAATCCAGCACACACAAACTAATATTACAACACTAGTATACGATATAGAAGAATACCCCATTATTAAACCCCTCAAAATATCATTATTTTTCCCCAAGAACTATAGACCTAGAAAACATAATAAGTTCCCAAGATAAACCAAATTATAATCATAAAATAATAGACGATGGCTTCAATATAAAACTTTCAGCTATGTACCCAAAGTATCCCACATTCTATTTTTTACCATTCATTTCAATGTTTTGAAAACCATTTAAACCCATTTAACAATCAATTTTAATGATTTGAAAACGATTGAAAACCGTTTCACAATTTTTTTTTCAAAATCCAAGGAAACCCCATTTCTATTTCACACCCCTTTTCAATACCAACAAACTGTCATGAAATTTTCATAAATCATTTTTAAAATAAAATCAATCAGGCTCATTGTCATAGACATGAGATAGAACCACCCACTTCAATGATCAGGTCACACACACCCAAAAAGAAATCTAATATCAATGACACCCACCAATGTCAATGAAGGGCATAGAATAAAATCCCCACATCTTTGGAGTTATCTAAATCTAAACAAAAAAGTTTGACTGAAGAGAAAAACCCACATACCATGAGGATGAATGCCCACCGCACCATGAGAAATAAAAGAGAAGTCCATTGACATGAGATCTCGAAACTAATCGGGAAGAAACCAAGTATAAAAAACCAACACAGATCAATGAATATAGAACTTTATTGCTTGGGTGATACATTAATAAATTGAAAAATATATATAAGAAACAATTATCTAGAAAGAATCACCATAGACACAATGAAGATCCAAGCCGATCATGTCGTTCTAGAAGGTGGGGCACCTCTAAAATTCTCATAGGATAATCCTATTGTCTAGATAAAAAGAGTACGGGATAAAGGGTTGAGCAGAACTACCAAATGTGTAACTATAACCTTGGCACGAGACAAGCCATGACATGTAAAACATGGTCATGTATTGTAGCCCAAGTTAGATACGTACGTCGAAAAAAAAGTTTCCTATGGGTAAAAAATATAATATTTAAACCATATACGATGTCTGCCTTAGGAACATGACTTTTAAATACTCACATGGTGATCTAACCAATCAAGACATGTATCCACCAAACAATACATGATGTGTACCTCTAGTACATGTTGTGTACATTCTCTTCAACCAGTAGAAAATATAGAAAACCACTATTATGAACATTAAACCAAAAAAGAAACAAAAAAATGTTAAAACATACCTGATCAAGGTAATTGGAAGTCACAAAATCCCCACCATAAATACATTCCACCCCCGAGATATCATATAGAAGATGTAATCCCTATTAAAGAAGAGTTCGCTACTCCCTCATCAACGAATCAGTTTCCCAAGTATAATGAGAATCTTATCCTTGTTTTCATAGAACTCTGACCAATGGAATAAACCACCCATGCAAGGATTTCTCTTAAGAGTCAATAATATCTACTAGTTCCTCCAAAACAGAATCATATGGATCTAACAAAATTTCTTCCCATCATAGAACGTGATTGAGTTCTTGGATATATTTACGGTGCTATGATATGTGGAAAACATCATGAATTACTATCAACTGAATTGATTGTACTAACTGATATGCAACGTGTATGTTCCACTTAGTGATCTCAAATAGTCAAACATATATCAAATCCAATGTTCTCTTCATTCTATATCGATGGTGACTCAAATGAGGATAAACATTCAAGAAATCCCAGTCACCTATGGAATACACCAAAGTGGTATATCGCTGATTTTCATATGATTTCTATCAACTCTAGAATATAAATATACTTCATCCAACATATTAAATCTTTGAAGACATCTCCAGAAACAATTATGGTCAATCCAAAGCTAATTCTCCCACCTCATCCTAACAAAATGATTATTTTCACGAGAAATCATAATATTCATCAAAAGGAGCCATTATTTTTTATGAATAATAGAATTTGTTGCTACAAAACTCAAGAAATACCGGATTCCTAGCCCATGATCCATTGAAATCCTAGATATAGGCCCAAAGCATACCAACTGGAATTTGAATTACACATTAGGTATGACCATCTGTCTTGTGATGGTATGTTGTGCTCAAATAGATCTGAGTTCCTAGAGCCACATAAAGTATTCTCCATAAAGTTGAGTCAAACATAGGATCTATCTCTAAAACATTGGTATAAGGAATCCCATGGAACCTCACAATCTCATTCACATATAGCTTAAGCAGATCTTCAACATTAGTGGTGTCTTTGATCAGAATGCAATGAAAAAACATCGTCAACTAATCAACAACCACCTAGAGAGAAATTTTTCTTTGTGGTGTCCATAGAAATACACCAAAAAATTTGGTGGATACCACATACCATTTCTAAACTGGCACATAAATAGGATAATGAAAATGAGATAGTTTCATGTGCTCTGCCTTTATCTGTTGGCAGGTGTAATGGTGGGACACAAAATCTTTAATGTCATGCTTCATACCAGACCACCAGAATCTTCTTATAATGTCATAATACATATTTATAACAACTAGATGAATGGATCATGAAAAGATAATTCAACAAAAAATGACTGAAATTCTCACAGGTGATGGGACGAAAACTATATTCATGAAGACAATTATTCCATCTGAATAAAGAGAACAACCAGAAACGTTATCCCAATCATAATAGTTTTCCTGAGTCTTCTAAAACTCATCATTATTTTTTTCACATTTCATGATGAACTGTAGGATAGATGAGGAAACATGAACACTGGTTAGAACCATTCCAGAAACATCCTCCGAAGAGTCCATGTTCCACTAAATGAAAATCACCATAAAATTCCAATCTATCTTTGAATCTAAAACAACATATGATGGTACCTTCATGATAATTATCATATGAAAAATCACTCCATTTTCCCAATGTGTAGGAAATGATGATGTAAAATGTCTAAAAGTATTCTATCCATAATTTCGATATGAGATTCATTCCTTTCTGAGAGAAGATATAGCTTTGAATCTTATGATCAGAGAAAACCATGAACATCTCCCTAAAGATAAAAGGATACCAATATTTTATGTGCATGGATGACTGCAGAAATATCTACATCATTATTGAGGTAGTTCTTCTCATGTGTTTGGACCTGACAAGGGCCTTATTCTTCTACATGATCATCTTGCGTCAACACACATCCCAAACCAGCACCAGATGCATCAACAAACACCACGTATCCCTTACCGGGATCAGGTACAATCAGAATAGGGTCCATTGGCAGAATTTTTTTTAGTTCCCCTAATGAAGGCTAACAATTCGAAACCCATGTGAATTTAACATTTCTTCTGGTAAGAGAAGTCAATAGTGTTTTAAAATTAGAAAATTTCTTGAAAACCCATTGCTATTAACCAGTAAGAACAATGACACTTCGTATCTCAAAGAAATTATGTAATTCCTCCAAGACATAACTACATTTGCGTTCTCTAGATCAATTGATAAGCCAGGTTTCGAAAAAAATTTCCCTAAGTTATTCAATCTTCATATACAAAATATACATTTTTAATGCTTTCCATATAGACGAGGATTTATCCGAAACATCAAGTACAAAAATCAGAGGGTGATTGTGCCCATGATCGTATAACGAATAAAATAGAATATCATCCATTAACACTACAAAAAATGTTTCAACATATTGATGGAATATATAATTCATCAAATCCACGAAAACAATAGGTTCATTATTCAGACCAAAAGGCATCATGATATATTTATAATGGACATACCGACTACTAATGGTCATCTTAATTATATCAGACTCTCAGAATATGAGATGATGATAACCAGACCTAAGATCAATATTCAAGAACCACTTTAGCCTATTCACATGGTCAAACAAATCATCAACACATGGAAACATTTATTTGTTCATAATTTTTACCCAGATCACCTTTTTTATAGTCCACAAACAACCACAATGACCCATCAACGTTTTTTAAAATTATTACAGGGGATGCCCATGGTGAAACACTAGGGTTATCAAAAACCTTTTCTAACCAGTCTTCTAACTGAATCATGAGTTCCTTTTATCTCTATTGGATCCACACTGTATGATTTCATTGAGATTGGTTGCATTCCATACACCAGGAAAATCAAAACTCTACCTCTCTCTTTGTTGGAAGACTGAAGAGGTTTTCTGGGAAAACATCAAAAATGTATTTGACCACAACAGATATGTCATCAACATATGATACATTATCACTATAAAGAAAACAATAACCAACAATCTCTATATATTTGGGCGAGATGGTCCGCCACAACTAGTCATCAGGTCCAGCTCCCACAAAAAAATGTGAGATCTCCCATTGAAAACAAGAAACAAAACACACTAATGATAACAACCAACCTCGTCTCAATGTGTGAAAATCCATTCCATACTAATGATGACATCAATTTGAACCAGATCATGATTGATAAAATATTATACTAACTCTGTATCATCTATCATTAATGATCAAATAGAGTAAAACCAATTCTCTTTCCTTTTATAAGGAGATGTCACAGAATCCATTGCAAATGGAATAAGATTAATTTGATTCCTTCGCACATCAAAAAAGTGTGAAGATATAAATGAGTGGGAGGAAACAGTATAAAATAAATCAAATACTACTGAAGATTAAATAATAATCATACCTCTCACTATTGTTGGACCTGTATGAACTTACATATTACAATCATCTACTCCATTTAAGTGCATCACTTTTGATTCATCTGGATGGAGCCTTGTAGTCTATGTACTTCTAACTACATCGTAGTAGCCTTTGGAGCGGAAAAAGCCTGACCATAATGAGGTGTATACATAGACTAATAGAGATGTTGTAGATTTCCAGCATGTCCACACCTTTTTCAAGTCTATTGTAGGAATATGGAAAGAATGTCTCATGTGACCTCTCATTCCAAATTGATAAAAAGAAAAAGTAACCCATCCAGAAACAACAGACGGTGTAGATGAGGCTCACCGCTAAGACCAACCTCCACCACTTTGTTGACATTCCAACCGCTTCGACTTCATCTGATGCACACCACTGTATTCGTCACTAGATAGAAGAGAAGAGGTGGAAAAGATGACCATTCCATCCATTTAATTTACACCATCATATCTCTATCTACCATCTCTTTACAGGTATAAATATTTAGTATTAACACCTATGATCCAATATACTTTCAAGAACCCTATAAATACTACTGAATGTTTATCTGGTGATTATTTATCATGTCAGGAGAAAACAGAAGCTCATTAAAGTAGTTGGTGTATGCCGACACTGAATTATCTCCCTACTTCAATGATATTAACACTATAAACATTTACAACATCAGAGAATCGGGAAAAAACTATTGAATTAAAATGGTTTGGATACCCTTCCAATCCAAGACCACATGTCTGTCTTCCTAGACCATAGATTCCCACCAATTCATTCTGGAACCTTTGTGTGTGATCGATGCACACATCAGAATGATATTCTTAGGTGCATCAAGAATGTCAAATTTTGGATTGATCCAATCCATCCAATCTTACCCATCATGAGGATAATTCATTCCATTAATGGATGGTGTCTTCTCATATAAGAACTCCCACGATCAGTCTATTTCTCTTCCAGCTCCTTGTTTGACTTCAATAACTATGTTCTGAACTTGTGGTATATCTTGATTGATTGTACAGACTGCCCATATGTTATTCTTGATGAGATCATAAAAAATAAGTATATTTCCTTGAGAAGCATCAACTTCACTATCATGAGGAACATTTTCATGACATCCTTGAGGCATACTGCTGCATACCAAAACTAATTACCTATCAACAAAAAATATCAGACCAAACTAGAAATAACATAATCATAAACTATGATTTTAAAAGATAATCCCACATTATAGATAGACATCCTAAAATTCTATGGTTACTTGAGTCATGTTTCGATAAGATATAACTAGGAACTCATCTTAACATAGCTCCCAACTCCCAAAAATCATATACCTACTCTAAAAGGCATCCCAATAAAAATGTTTTGTGAGGAAAAACATCTTTAGATAAAAAACTATAAACAACCGACTTAATATAACGTCAAACCTAGAACCCTACCTGATCTATCACATACTGGAAGATAATTCCCAGTCCCCATGGGCTCGTGACAAGAACTCGATCCTCAAACGACAAAACTTATGGAACTATTTTTACCAACCTGAAAAACCCCATGGAATAAAAACATAACTGAAAAAATAAACAACATAAGTGTAATGAATATATAATCCCTAACTTTAGGGAAATCAATGGAGACATACAGCTTCAAATATAGCTAAAAACACCACGACGAGGAATGAAAAACATGACTAAAAACCAAACAGCTACTCTAAATAATTTCATAGAAAAACTCATACCATCTCACCACCAACTACCCTACCGCTGATACAAAACTCGCCTCCTCACTGTCGTGCCTTGGATTCCCTTTACAATAAGTCAATCAAATTTCTACACACCACTGATGAGGTGCACACGGTGTTTTCTAACATGCTAAGTTGGATATATCATAGGTGTTCCACAATAAGCCTCTATATAAAAAATATTTTACTCTCATTTCAAAATATAACATGACATGGTAAGTAGTAATGATGTTTTTTATAAATAATTGTAAACACATGCCTTTTTTTATGTTCTCAGCAAAAGTAGGAATATCAATTTCAATGAATATTTTCCATTCAATTTTCCAAAAGCATAAAGTTTCATATCATGGATGAATCAGAATTCCAAGAAGTACAAAAAATTCCTAGGTATCACAACACCATGGAATACTATAGGTATTGTCCTCAGACTACTCATTCCAAAAAAATAATGTTCACAAAAACTCATCCTAGAACACATGTATTTGAAGCATAGGAATAATCCATGAGTAAACCCCTCAAAATGTAAATATCGGTCCCATATAACAACATTCCTAGGAAGCAGATAGAATCCCCAAGAAAAAAATCCTTCATAATTACAAAACAATGTACGATGGATTCAAGTTAAACCTTCCACCAAAGAACTGAAGGTAACACAAGTTCTATTTGTCACAATTTATTACAATGCTATGAAAACCATTAAAAAACCACTCACAGTCCATTTTAGTGCTTTGAAAACATTCATAACCATTCCACAATCTTTTCAAAAAAATAAAGGAAAAAACCATTTCTATTTCAAAAAAAAATTTCAACACACACAAACTATCATTCCAATTTCATAAATATGATTATTATGAAAAACATTCGGGCTTGTTATCATATTCTATAGATAGAACCACCCACTTAAATGTTTATATTGCAAATGACCATAAGGGAATCCAATATCAATGATTCCCAAAAACATCAATGAAGAATGTAGAATGAAATCCCCTAAATCATAGGATTAATTCATATCTAAATAAAATTGGTCTGCAGAAGAATGGAAACGCACATCCTTGGAGGAAGAACTCCATCCGCACCACTTAATTAAATTAGAACACCTTAGAAATGAGATCTCATAATGGATATAGAAGAAACCCTGAAGAAACATGAAACAAAGATCAATGGATCGGGCGCCACAAAGCTAGGGAGCTACAATGGTCAATCAATATGAAGAAACAAAAATAACACTTACCCGTAGAGATGCACTGAAGATGCAATTAAGATTTAAAGACGTTTGAGTTGATCCAAAAGGAGGTGTTCCTTTTAAAACTTCCTATGATCAGTATAGGGTGAGAGAAATGAATTTTGGTAATAAAGGCCCAAGAAAAACTGCCAAGCATGTTACTTTAACCTGGGAAGGGGCCGAGTCGTGGTGTGTACCCCTTGGTCACATAGTGTTGGACACGCTGGAAATGTAACCCCATCACATTGTGTTAAAAATCTTCTCTTTAGAACATACACAACATTTACCTCTGGTACACAATGTATACATTCAAAAAAAATGATCTCCGCATTCACGACATGTATACAGAAACCAGTACATGAAATGTACCTCTAGTACACAACGTGTTCATAGTTTGAATCCTATAGAAAATCCAAAAAAACAATTCTATGGACACTGAAGTAGAATGGATCTTATGAAATGTTAAAACATACCTGATCAAGGTAACATGATGTTATAATGAACGTGATTAAAATTTAAAAATATTATGTATCATCCTTATTATGTGTTCACGATTTTATTCATGTTACTAGATTCTTGACCTTTAGCTTATGAGAGGTCCCAATTTCATGTCCTTAACATAATGAGTGAACCTATTTCTAGTTAAAAATGATCAAAATGATATATTTTTATGGTTAATCCACTATTCTATTTATTATGAAAATGTTATGATATCATGAATCATGTTTATTGATATCATTATTATTAATGGATTCTAAACTACCTATATATATCTTGTAATTAATGGTTTATTTTTAAAACTCAATGTATGGTTATACAACATTAAAATCATGTTCACATACATTTATTCTGATAACAATCTTATATATCATACATACATACCCATACTAATCCTTTTTTTCACAACATTTCATTTGTTTCCATTCCCTTGGTTGTGATGAATTGTTTTATTTAGTGTAAGATTGTGAAGTGTAATAATGAGTAAAAACATTATTTATGATTTTTAAGAACTTCCACCAGTAAGAATATTATGTTTCCATATTTTTAATGGTGATACAGTATTATATACCTTGAGCATGCGCTTATTTTATTGAATGAATATTCAACTAAAAAGATATAATATCCACTTATGAAAATCCTATGCCATTGTAGTTGGTATCAATGAAAATGTTTAGCTTATCATGGAAAATAGGGATTACAAAACACTTTTGAGATATCTATGGATAATTATAATTATATTTATAAATATATGTTTATCTTTGTGAAAAAATTAGTAAAATGTCATGGAATATTAGTAAAACACATAGTGTATTCTTTCCAGGAAAATGTATCCATATCTGGATAATATAAGAATATTTAGAACCAATCCATATGTATATAAGTGTAACAACCCTAAAAAATATTTATAAAGATAGAATAAATTGGGAAATGGTGCACGAAAACTAACCTTGCTATACACCTACATTGAAACTCTGTGGGGATAGGATTTGGAAATTCAAAAACACTTTTTGAACCATCATTATGGATTTAAATAGTTGATGATAGTGAATGAGGTAGGATTGACCAAATGTTTCATATATTAGAAATTGGATTCCTTGACTTATTACACTTAAATAATTTTTCAAAGAATTTGATTTTAAATGTGATGAGTTTTTCCCACACTATGATTTGTGGTCTAAGTGAATAATTTGATCATGAGGGAACATTAATAATAATGAATTAAATAGATAATGTAATAATTTGTATGTTAATAAACAAAATGTTATGTGATATGGAATGAAAAAAACACATTTTTATTCTCATAATATATTGTCAATGTATAGATCATTGTGAACATAAAAACAATAATTGAAGTGATTAATATTATACTTATCCTTTCATGATGGAACACCCCCTTATTTTTTTTGGTAATTATGATTTCTTAAGTTGTTGAGATGTCGATGATTTTAAAATCATATTTTTTAATATGTAATATTCCTATATTTTGCATATAAATATAAAGTAGTAAGTCCAAGTTATTTAGAAAGAGGATAATGAAATTACTTGTTTTATGAAGTAAATTTTACCATACTTGTTATATAGTCGTCAGGAATTATAAATCAACAAGACTGTCAGTTTGATTGATTCTTCAGTGGATTGAAACAAAATATATTTAGTGAATTATCCATAACTGACTTTAGATGCTTTGAATATATCATTCAATGTTCTCTAAAAGTGGAAATTAATGATAGAAACCATCTTGAATATGGTGAAATGAAAAGTAAAATGGGGTTCATTGGTAAATATAATGATATTGACATGGATGAAAGAAAAAGTATAAAACACGAAATTCCATTAATTGTTGGAATGTGCACATAGGTGAGTTAAAGAATGGAATATGGTGGTTCATCATGTGGGTGAATCTTTGACATATAGAAAAGGAATGTAGACATTATTTGATGAGTCTCATCAATGAAATGAATGCAAAGACTGCTCAATAGAAGGCACTACCAAAAATTCAATGTTTCAAGGGAAATGATTTTTGGAATTATGTAGATAGATTCCTCAATTAATGTGATAATATAGTTTATAGGACACAAGAACCTATGAAGAGAAATGGAAAAGTGAAATATTATGTGAACAAAATAGATGCAGTGAACCAGGATAATTTGGGAATACTTATCCTCACTACCTTTTCTATAATTTTCATATATCATTTTGTATTATTGAGCCCTATGAAATTATTAAGGTATACACATAAGTGAAATTTCATGTTATTAACACCCACTATATATATTCTAGAATACTGAAATCACATTTGATATTGTATCATTACAATGGTAAACCCATGATTCCAATGAATTTTTTTGTATAATATGAGAGCATATATAAAAAATAAATGGGAATTATATTTTGGAAAATTTTATGTCTCTCTGTTATATAAACATATGAAATATGGATAACATAATTGGTAAATGAGTTTATAGATGATCATATGTTCAATTTCATGTTACCCATTTTTAGGTTTTAGCTAATAAGAGATTATCAAAATATAGGATATTTTTAGAGACAATGATGGTAATACAACTCATTGTGTTTTTTTATTTCATAGAGTCGATGTTATCCAAGAAAGAGTTCTGTTAAACTTTTTGGATGTATGATTAAAGGAATTGAATTAAATTATGGGTCAACTTAACTTTTTTGTTTATATAATAATTTAATGTAATTTATCACCTTATAAAGTTACAACACTTCATCACTATTAGAGAAAAATCATCATTGGATTAGTATTCCAAAAAATACATTAAAAAAGTGCTATGGTGGCATAAAGTACCACCAAATATTTTATCTGATCATGATCGGTTTTTTACATTAGTATTTTGGGGATGTATTTGATAAGAGGTTTATATATTATTGTGTTTCATCATTGAATAATTCACACCTAATAGGATATGCTTTGATCTTTTTAAAATGATTTAAAATTTGGGTGGGATAAACACATTATTCATGATGATTTTATGAAAAATGATAGAAGTCATTTTAGAATTTATTTAGATCATTATGAATACCTATATGGAAGGAAGTGAATAAATCTGATATACTGGAAGCAAAATGTAGAAAGATCATATATAGAGAACTAGAATGTTGATGAGACCATATAGAATGACTAAAAATTGTTGAGAGAGATTTCATATTCATAACCATAGACTTGATATATAATTTAATGTTGTTGAGAAGTAATTTCTATTAATTTCATCCCTGAAAGGAATAATGGAGAACTAATACCATGGTATATTAGTCCCATTAAAATACATGAACATATGAGGACAATTGTTTATCATTTGGTTCTTCCACCGAACCACACTCAGTTTTATGATTTGGAAAATGTAAAAATCCTAAGGAATTATACACCTAAATCATCAAATGAACTAAACCCATAGTTTTTACCACTGAATATTGATATTATATATGAGGAACAACTAATAGTGATTTAGGATCAAATAGAGAATGTTCTAAAAAAATGGGACCGCTCTCTTGGTCAATGTTTAATGCTGAGACCACCAGTTTAAGGAAAATATATGAGAACCTAGTGAATGAATGAGACCAAATTATCCTCAAATAATTTTATTAATGTGATGATTTTACAGTATTAAATTCATTTTAAGGGGGATATAAAGTAACACTCATCATTTTTATGAAATATATTTTCAAATATATGTAATATTTTTATATTTTATGTTTTGTGAAACATGGAGTTGAGATTTAGTTACATGAAATAATAATTTTGGATTATGTTAAAATGAAGTATGATTATATATTTCATTATAGATATTACTATTTTTGAAATTTGGTTACACCTAATTATGATTTTATCATTCTTGGAATTCTGTAACACCCTGAGATTTTATGAAAAATATTCTTTTTAATTTCATTAATGTCTTGTGTTGTAAGATACACCAAAATGAGCTTGCACAACAGGCATCTCTAACATGGCTTGCATTACACGCAATTATGACCTTCCATGATAGCATGTGTTGTACGCAATACTGAGATTCCCTAAACAACAATATGTTATATAAACTAGTCATTATGAATAGTAATACCCACTTTTTGAAATTTTTTAAATTTTATTTTTCAAAATCGTCTTCATTTTAATATTCGGAATATCAAAATTAGCCTAGGTTGAAATTTTGGTATTTTTCAAGAAAACTTTCAATTTATGATGAATAGTGAAAACATTGGGTTACTATTTAAAAACCGACTTTTTATTTAAATAATTATTTATTTTATTTAAATTATTTTTCTGTAAAAATTGATACATAATACCTGTATAAGTTCAAAGTAATTCCTTGGAGTCATTTTATAATAATTATATATATATATATATTTTATCCAACTTTTCACCGTCTTTTACACACCTCCTAGGAGAATTTTTAAATTCATATAAAACATAATTTTAACGCTTCCTTGAGTGGAATTTTAAAAATCCGAGAGACACAGTTAATATCAAGGAATAAAATTTGGTTCAATGAGATGAAAATAATATTTGGTGAATAGTATCTTTTTACTTTTTTTACCACGGTTAAAAGTAAATAGTGTAATTATGGTTAAAAATGATAATATTATTAACATAAAACTAGTCCTAATTCTATTGGATAAGTGTAATTCGACCAAAAACAACCTTAGGATTTGAATAAGACCATTTAGGACCACTTGGATTAGATTAGGACATTTATTATTAATTTATTTAAAGAAGGGTTAAAATAGTTAAATTCAATGTTTAATAAGGAAATCATTTTTAATATAGAGTTATACATAAGATACATTCGACTATAAATATTCATTAGAAAGATAAAACTATTTCCTACATAATAGTATTTTATTTATAATTTTTATACATTACATAATTTAATTTATTTATGACACAATGATGATGCATTAATTATCTTATTAATGAAATATTGACATAATTGATGTTATAAATATGCAAATAAATGTAATTTGAGACTTTTTATGAATTAAAATAATTTTATAGGTTAATATGACATGTTAATATTTATTAAATTAACATATTTAGAACTAATCTTTCTGTTATGTTTTTCACAAATATAAATTACCAAATAGTGTCAAAATTGACATCAAATAGTTTTTAACACAAATATTATATTATTAATTGTTATTTTATTTCTAAAAATCTAAGGATTGGAAAAATGACTTAGATAAGGTTATATATATTAATAATAATAAACTTGGGGTAATTTTGGCTTGTTATAGTAAGTTTATTGACCTTATAGTGTAAGAAAATAACAAGACACGGTAAAAGAAAAATTATTTAACATAATGTTAAATCAAAATGATAAGGGTAAAATAGAAACCTAAACTCGTCTAAATTCTATTGGATGAGAGGATTTCGACCCATCCCCACCTTAGTTTCGAAATAAATCATTTTGGAGCTATTAAAAACCGAATATGACATTATAATAAAATAATATTTTTAGTTTTTCCAAAGGTGCCCCTCTCCTTCCTTATAAAAGGGAACGTCCTCCCTCTCTTCCTCACACCATTTTGAGCCTTGATTCTCGGCCAACCCCTTCCAAATTATCTTGTACACTTCCCTAGAAACATTCTAGAGGTCCTTGTATTCTTCAAAGACCAATTTTAGGTCTTTAATAGGAGGTCTCAAAGAGGCACTTCAAAGAAGAGGAGGTTCAGAAACGTAGGAAGCATATCGGACCTAAGGTAAGGGGTAATTTTGCAAATCTCATTTTTTATCCTATATTTCTTATACATAAGTATTTACGGGGGTTGTTATCATCCAATTCAATGTTTTCTAAAAAATTGTTTCTGTATGTTTAATGTAATTTTTACCCATTTTATCTTTTACTACATGGTATGTAAGGAATCTTTCTTTTGTTTATGTTACAAGGTACTTTTTGAATTTTTGGACAAAAGTACGAGAAGAATGTTATTTTTAACTTATATGGCATGAAAGGATTTTTACGGTTTTATAAAGCCTTATTTTCATAAAGCTTCCTCCAAAAGATTTCAGGACTATTTTCAACAAAATCTTTTTCTTTTAAAATTGCATGACATTTTGTAAAAAGAAAATGATTTTGAAGAAGAAAGGATATTTTCATAAAGAATTCATTTCAAGTGTTTTATCAAAAGCATTGTTCATATAAGATGACATTATTTCATATGTGTATGTTTCAAATATCATGTCTCTTTGATTTACATGGTTTCAAATTTCTTATTATGAAATTATATCCATTTAATTTATGTGGATTATGTGATGATGGGATGATGTTTATGAAACCCATTTTATTTATTGGGTTATGTATGTTTATTTTGTGGCACATGTATGAATGATTTCATTATGAGATGGGTGATAACTTTATCTCCCTCTAATGCATTGGGTAAAAATTTATATCTCATGAGATAGACATGGCTATAACGGTAAGTTAATATGGTTCAGTATTACAGGACTGGAACGAGGAGTGAACTTGATTCAGAAAGGGACTTTGTCCACTAAGATGGTCTTGGCAGCAATGCTTTGGCTACTATGGAAATAATTACATGTGCTTAATGGATGCCATAATTTCATGATTTATTCCCATTCTATTTTATCATGATTTATGTTCCATTATGATCTATGCCTTATGTACTTCCATGTTTTATGTTGTTGCTCAAGATTTTGGTTTTTAAACATTATGTTCCAGTTTTTAAGTTCAAATGTATATGGTATGTTTTATTTTATATGTGCTTACCCTTACTGAGCATATGAGCTCGCCCTTTTTATGTATTATTTTCCCCCAAGATTAAAATAATGGTTTTATGTAAGGAAACAAAAAGTGGAAGGTCTTTATGGGAGATGTTGAAGATCTTTCACCACGATATGAAGATTACGTTCCATGTTTCCAAAGACACTAAACTATTACGGTCCTAATGTGTCTGATTTTGTTATGTATTATGTATTTCCACAAAAGTAATGTAATTTCTATGTATGTCAAGATTTGTGTCTTTACAATTGGTATCAGAGGAAAGGATTAGTTAACCTTTGGAAACTAGGATGCGAAAACATTAGTGAGATCCCTAGAGATAATTCTAAGGTATGTCTAGGGATGTCCCTGAGGTTAAGAATACATATAGGTTATAGTCCTAGAATTTCACTAACGATCTTAGAATTAAACCTAAGATGTTAGATATTGAAGGTACTCCCTCTTTATTATGTTTTTTCACAAGCTTGGTATTTACCTATCGCAGTAATTTTTTTTGGGATTTTTGCGATGGCTGGAACACGAAGGAACCATGTTGATCAATGTAATGGACATTTCCATGACTGTCCTCCGGACCAAACCAATTTCATGAGAGATGGAGTGCACAATCTTATTTCTATAATTACACAAGCTATGAATCATTCTAGATATCAAAATGAGCAGAGAAAGGAGAAAAATTCTATTGAATCCTTTATGAGGCAGCTTCCACCTTCATTCAGTGGGTCATCTAATCCCTTAGTGGCTGAACAATGGATCAGTACTACTAAAAAGATATTTCCAGTTCTACAATGTTCTGAACATGATAAATTCATCTTTGCAGTATATTGTTTGGAAGGTGATGCTGATCAATGGTGGAATCTTATCAAGAATATGGGGAAATGAGATGAAATTGAGTCCATGGAATGAGATGAGTTCAAGAACTTGTTTTTCAGTACATACTACACTCGTATTCTTCAAACAAATATGGAAAAGAAGTTTCTTGATCTTAAGCCGAAGGATTATGAATCTGTTGGTATATACGAAGCGAATTTTACAAGACTTGCAAGGTACGCATCTGGCTTTATCATCCAACCTGAAAGTAAAGTTGATCGATTTTTCAGTGGATTAAAACCAAGTATTTGAAGGGCATTATCTCTAAGAGACTTTAGTATCTATGAATAAATTTTTCATTGTGCTATCAAGGTTGAACTGGAAGTTGGTGTAACATATCCATGTCATGGTTTTGAAAATAAACAAAAGATGGAGTTCGAGGAGAAATCTATGAACAATGGTGAAATGAATATGAATGTTTCTTTATGGTGAAATTGTTTAAATAAGCATGGTGGATATTTCCCAAAAGGTACTAGAAAATGTTTTAAGTGTTCAAAAGAAGGTCATCGAGTAGTTGATTGTTGATGTAATGGAAAAAATGTTTCTAATCACGTGAATAGATAAAAGACTACAGAGAACTCTCCACTAACACTTCAATGCTTCAAGTGCAAGGAAATGTGGCATTATTCTAATAAATGCCCAAATCCACAGGATAATGATGATCAACGTGAGCAACCTCTTAAGGCAAAGGATAAAGGGAAGTCTCATGCGATCACTATTGAAGATGTTGAGTATGAAAATGATGTTGTGTAATGATTAAGTGTTTATGTAATGGTATTTCAAAATAGTATCATGAAATCTAATTTATGGTATTGTGGAATTTTGGAATATCTATGTATTGCTTTTCAATAATTATACGGTACTGGTAACCATGAAATGGTGATTGAAATATTTTTAGAAAGCAGATGAAATATGAATAATGAAGGGATACGGTGAAAGTAATGTGATAGTAATCATGAGCTCATGACTGATACAAGGACTATGTGATATTATGGTTTTAGTGAATCAATATTTTGGGATTTTGGTATGTGGAAGGATTAAAATTTTTACAGCACTCATGTTTTCCCTAAGGTTCAATGGGCATTCATTTTTCAAGTGAATACATGATTAAGGCCTTCGAATGTTTGGAATGTGACCAACAAGACATATCTTATGATATATGAGGACCAATAATGTTATTAACATGCTTGTTATATGAACTCTCTGGTAATGGTTTTCACTATAATATGAGATTGGAAAATAGTATTTTGGATAAGACTAAAGATTGAAATGTATTATGTTGGACATAAGTTAGTATTCTTTACGGATAGAATTTTTTTCGATATTATTGATGAGATGTTAATGTAATGTTGTTTAAGAAAAAGGACAACCTGCAGGACGGGCGACAACCCATCTCGTCGGACAAGGCTGTGGGAATTAAACCCACAACCGAAGTGCGACAGGCCTTTATCGCCAACCAATGTCCTACAGAAAGTCGCTGGTTAGTATAAACTAGTTTTATTTTATTAAGTGGTATGAGAGATGAAGTATATGTCCATTTTTGGAACGATATATGATAGATTGACTTATGTATATAACTATTGCTAACCTTTTGATTAAGATAGATGGAATGACCCATAATTCTATCACATGATCTTATAACACTTCACGAATGACAAATTCAACTTCATTTCATTAAGAGGTGAAGTGGAAATTGTTCAATGCATGAACAACGGTAATATGATATCTAAATAAAGTTGTTATTTCTTCTAATTCAAAATTTTTATCTTTAATAAAATTATATTGAAAACCAAAAATGTTGTCCTAGTGCTCTTATATCTAATGAATCAGATGGAACCTCAGATCATCACAAATATATGGCCTTATGATTGATGGAATTTTCATAGCCATGTTATCTACCACTCTCCATTATAACTTGATGGTTAGATTTTTCTTCCATATCCATATTTTCACCTATGTTCTCCTATGTGGAATCCAAGTGATTAGTTAATTTGGGTAACTGTTGCATTTCATACATTAGTTTTTAAAGCCAAGTTTTGGTATTCCTTTTTACGATGTAGGTTTCTATTAAATAAACTTTTGAGTAGTAAACCATTTATAACCCCGATGAATTTCAAGGGCGAAATTCATTTTAAGGGGGGTAGAATGTAACACCCTGAGATTTTATGAAAAATAATCTTTTTAATATCATTAATGTCTTGCGTTGTACGATACACCCAAAGGATCTTTCACAACTCGCATCCCTAACTTGGCTTGCATTACACGTAATCGCAACCTTCCACAATAGTGTGTGTTGTACGCAATACCGAGTTTCTCTAAACAATGATATGTTATATAAACTAGCAGTTATGAATAGTAATACCCACTTTTTGAAATTTTGTAAATTTTATTTTTCAAAATAGACTTTATTTTTGGATTCAGAATATCGAAATTATCCTAGGGTGAAAATTTGGTATTTTTCTGAAAACTTTCAATTTTTGTTGAATAGTTAAAACACTGGGTTACTATTTTAAAACCGACTTTCTATTTAAAAAATTATTTATTTTATTTAAATTTATTTTAAGTAATAATTGATATATAATAACTTTATAAGTTCAAAGTAATTCCTTGGAGTCATTTTATAATAATTTTAGATATATAAAAAATTTATCGTACTTTTCACTGTCTTGTACCCACCTCCTAGGAGAATTTCCAAATTCACATAAAACATAATTTCAATGCTTCTGTGAGTGAAATTTTGAAAATCCGAGAGACACGGTTAATATCATGGACTGAAATGTGGTTCAATGAGATGAAAATAATTTTTGGTGAATAGTAACTTTTTACTTTTTTTACCACGGTTAAAAGTAAATAGGGTAATTAAGGGTAAAAATGATATTATTATTAACCTAACACATGTCCTAATTCTATTGGATAAGTGTAATTCGACCAAAAAAAACCTTTGGAATAAAATATGACCATTTAGGCCCACTTGGATTAGATTAGGACATTTATTATTAATTTATTTAAAGAAGGGTTAAAATAGTTAAAATCAAAGTTTAATAACTAAATAATTTTTAATATAGGGTTATACATAAGATAAATTAGACTATAAATATTAATTAGAATGATAAAACGATTTCCTACATAATGGTATTATATTTATAATTTTTAGACATTAAATAGTTTAATTTATTTATGACACAATGATGATGGATTAATTATCCTATTAATGAAATATTGACATAATAGATGTTATAAATACCCAAATAAATGTAATTTGATACTTTTTATGAATTAAACTAATTCTCTAGGTTAATATGACATGTTAGTATTGATTTAATTAACTTATTTCGAACTAAGTTTTCTCATATGATTTTCACAAAAATCAATTACCAAATAGTGTCAAAATTGACATCAAATAGTTTTTAAAACAAATATTATATTATTAATTGTTATTTTATTCCTAAAAATATGAGGTTCGGCCAAATGACTTAGATATGTTTATATATATTAATAATAATCAACTTGGGGTTCATTTGGCTTGTTATAGTATGTTTATTAACCTTATTGTGTAAGAAAACAAGAAGACACAGTAAAAGAAAAATTATTTAACTTAAAGTTAAATCTAAATGATAAGGTTAAAATAGAAACCTCAACTTGCCTAAATTCTATTGGATGAGATTATTCGACCCATACCCACCTTATATTCGAAATAAATCAATTTTGAGCTATTAAAAACTGAATATGACTTTATAATAAAATAATACTTTTACTTTTTCCAAAGGTGCCCCTCTCCTCCCTTATAAAAGGGCACCTCCTCCCTCTCTTCCTCACACCATTTTGAGCCTTGAAGATCAGCCAACCCCTACCAAATTCTATTCTCCACATCCATAGAAACATCCTAGACGTCCTGGTCTTCTTTAAAGTCCAATTTTAGTGCTCTATGTGGAGGTCTCAAACAGGCGCTTCAAAGAAGAGGAGGTTCGGATACGTACGAAGCATATCAGACCTAAGGTAAGGGATAATTTTGCAAATCTCATTTTTTTATCCGAGATTTCTTATACGTAAGTATTTACTGGGGTTATAGTTATCATCCAAGTCCATGTTTTCTAAATTTGTTTTTATGTATTATTAATGTAATTTTTACCCATTTTATCTTTTACTACATGGTATGTAAGGAATCTATCTTTTGTTTAAGTTATGAGGTAATTTTTGACTTTTCTGAAAAAAGTACGAGAAGAATGTTATTTTTAACATATACAGCATGAAATAATTTTTACGATTTTATAAAGCCTTATTTTCCTAATGCTTCCTCCAAAATATTTCATGACTAATTTAAACAAAATCCTTTTCTTTTAAAATTGCATGACATTTTGTAAAAAGAAAATCATTTTGAAGAAGAAAGGATATTTTCCTCAATAATTCATTTAATGTTTTTTATCAAAACCATTTTTCATCTATGATGACATTATTTCATATGTGAATGTTTCATATATCATGTTTATATTATTTACATGGTTTCACTTTTCTTATTATGAAATGATATCCATTTCTTTTTTATGGATTATGTGATGATGTTTATGAAACCCATATTATTTATTGGCTTATGTATGTTTATTTTGTGGCACAAGTAAGATTGATTTCATTATGAGATGGGTGGGACCTATATCTCCCTCCAATGCATTGGGTAAGGACTTATATCTCATGAGATAGATATTGCTAGAATTGTAAGTTAATCTGGATTAGTATTAAAGGACTGGAATGAGGAGTGAACTCAATTTAGAAAGGGACTTTTTCCACTATGATGGTATTGGCAGCAATGTCTTGGCTAATATGAAAATCATTACATGTTCTTAATGGATTCCATAATTACTTGTTTTATTCCCATGCTATTTTATCGTGATTTATGTTCCATTATGATCTATGCCTTCTGTACTTCCATGTTTTATGTAGTTGCTCAAGATTTTGATGTTTAAACATTATGTTCGTGTTTTTAAGTTCAAAGGTATATGGTATGTTTTATTTTATACATGCTTACCCTTACTGAGCATTTGATCTCAACCTTTTTTTGTTTTATTTTCCCCCAGGAAAAATGAAAGGTTTTAGGTAACGAAACAAAAAGTGGAAGATCTTTATGGGAGATTTTGAAGATCATTCACCACGATTAAAAGATTACGTTACATGTTTCCAAAGACACTAAACCATTACTATCTATGTGTGTTTTAATTTTTTATTTATTAAGTATTTCTGGAAAAGTAATGTAATATCTATGTACGTCAAGCTTCTGGTCTCTACACATACGACAATGTGTTTAATCAAAACATGACATAGTGTTTAAATATTATTTTTTTAAAATGATAATTGTCGACCAATAGATCGAATATAAGGTATGAATAGTACTATCTAAATTATTAATATATGTTTTAAAATTATATATATAATGATTTATTTGGTGGAAAACAAATTAGCAATTAAAAAAACTGTTTTGAAAAAAAATGAAACCCATATCAGAAAAATTATTTTTTATGTGAAAAATTGTGTTTTATATAAATAAATTAACAAAATATATTTTTAATACATTTTTTATGGAAATTTTTATATTATATATTCAATTAAAATTTTATCTTTTATTTTTTTTATTTTCTAAAAAATTGATAAGTATAAATTAAATTTTACATATAAAACTGTATTTTTTATAAAATAATTTCTTGTCATCGTTTTATGGTAGAATGATTTTAAATTTTTTAAAAATTTAATATGGAATATTATAAATTAAATATTTTGTAAAATAATAATATCAAAACAATAATATAGAGAAATTTTGTTATTTTATGAATATTTTCATTTTTTGATGAATAATCAAAATAGTGAATGGTAATTGAAATGAAATTTAATTTTATTTAAAAAGTTATATTATATTATTAAAATATTTTAAATTATATTTTGTAATTTTATAAATATATTAATAAAATTTAAATCATTTTAATCGATTTAATGGTGAAATTGAATATAAAAATACTATAAACATTTTTTTCATTTGTGTTTTAAAAGCCCGCATTCACAACACTTCTACATGATAAATTATAAATTAATTTATTCCACTTATGTGATATGAATTTTGATAAATGGATTCAATTTCTAAATTAAAAATATATTATAATATATAATAAGTAAAAATTAATTTTTTCATCATTGTAATAATTGAATGAAAAAAATATTAATTATAGCGATTAAGGTAAAAAGAATATTTATTAGTGGTAATGAAAAGAATATAAAGTGAATAATGAGGCAAAACATTTCCAAACCCCATTAGTAAGACATTTTATGAAAATATATCTAATTTTAACATTTTTTCCATTATTTGAGATATATAAATTATAAAAAATGTGGATGGAATTCTATATTTTCAAAAAATATACAAGAGTACAACTCACCTCCATTATAAAAGGCAACCCTCTCTCCCCCTATTTTCACACATTAAAAAAAATTGTTTGAACAATATATTTTCAAATTAGGTATATGATTACATTTTAAGATACCCATATAATTTATTTGTTCATTAATACAACCACTGAATTCCTTTCATGCAAACACAAAGGAAATACTTGAAGAAGAGGTAACATTCATCGATGAATATTTTTTGTATTATTTCATACAAAAACACTTCATATATCTTTTCATCATTATAATATTAAAAAATCATCATCTTAAATATTATTTGAGGTTGTTTTTTTTAATATTATTACCTACAACCATACACAAATCCATCCAACATATTACAAAATCAATGTTCATTTGTATGACAGACTACCACCTTGTGAACCAATGCCATTTGATTTTTTATTACCACCATTGAATGTTGGTAATAATGATGTAAATAAAAGTTATATGTGTTATATATATATATGATATTATTTATTTTAATAAGTATCATAAACTGTTATATCACGCATCCCTTTATGATTTCCATTTTTTAAATTATGATTACATTGTTCTTGTGTACGGTGGACTGCCACCTCCGGAAGCGATGTGATTCATTCCCAATATACATAAAATTAATTAAGGTTGTGATTAATATATATTTTTTATGTTTTTAATAAATATTAATCTCTAAGAATATAATATTTTATTTACTTTTGTTTCATTCTACCCAACAATAAAATGAAAAAAATAATGTTCATTCGTATGTATGACCTACCATCTCAATGAATAGTGTCATTCATTTACCATCACTAAATTTAATGAATTGTAATAAATATATATATATAATGAATAAATACTATATTTATATTCATGGTTATAATTATATATATTTTGAAACCCAAATCATCATAATAATTCCAAAAAAATATAAAATTCTATAATATACAAAAAAATGCAGTGATTACCCAAAACGCGACGTCAACATGGGATTATTATTAATATGGTATTTTTATATAATAATAAAAATATATACGAAATCATATATATATATATGATATTTAATATACTTGTATTTATTATAAATGTGGGTAGAACATGTACAAATGAAGTCAAGTCCAAAGGTAAGGTAATTTTGTCTCACTTTTAGTTTTTTTTGACAGATGATATATTCGCCACATATTTCATATATATGGTTTATATAATAACCGTTAATTTATTATATTATGATTATCCTAAAAAATATTGGTAATTACATATCCACATGGGGACCCTACTTTCATAGTATTTATGGTTCAAAAAATTAGAAATCTAAAAATGATTTTTGTTCTAATTATCCTTCATTGACATGTATGTTATGATATACATCTATATTATTGCATTTTGTGTATATATCTCATATTTAGTATTTCATATCTTGAATATATATATAATCAAGATATATTATGTTACATTTTATTTTGTTCGTTCATGGGGATTACCAATCATGTATACTAACGTGGTAATATTATTATGTGATAATCTCATCTTTTATGGGTCATGTTTATGATAATAATTCTAATGATAAAATATTTTGATCAATATTTTAATATTTATAATGAAATCTATTCTCGTACTATTTGGAATTATAGATTGATGTATTTATTCCATTTTCCACCTTTTTTAAATTTTGATAATCAATAACGTTTTCTTAAGAAAATATGACATTATTTCACTCTTTAGTTGAAAATCTGAAAGAATTATTAGCAAATAAATTATCAAATGCTTTTAATGATCCATTATGTTCACATTCTTGTAAATGGATTTCAAAAATGTTCTATCATTTCAATAGATATTAGTATAATTGTGAAAATTTTATTTATATGTTTTGATGTTTATTTTCAATAATATTTTCAAAGTGGTTGTTGTTTTAAATAGAGATTTGTAAAGAGGAAAGGATATTTTCCCCAAGAATTTTTATTAATAAATTTTAAAACCATACATTATAAGTATTTATATATATGTTAAAATCAATATTTATTCATTATTTATTATGTTTTAAAAATGTCTTTACAAGGTGGATAGGATATTTTCAATATTAATGTTTTAAATAACTTATAAAAGATTATTTCATATATTTTCAATGTTATTTTAAAATAAAATAATTTTCATTATGTTTCTTATTTTCAAATTGTATTTCCAATGATATGATATTTATCTTACAAAATTCCCCATACTATTTTTCATCTAAGATAGAATCATATGAGGTTATTTCTTTATTTCTTCGGATATGGTCCAATGATACAATTGAAAATATTTCAATAAATGGTATATGTTTTTTGTGGAACATTTTGTATGAAACTCACTTCATATCACTGGTTATGGTTTGATGAAATGATTAAGAATCTAGTCTATTTTCCATTGGTTTTGATATGATGAAATTTTTATGTTACCCATTTCATTTCATGGTATATTATATAATGAATATTTATGATATTTGGGTATACCTAAAGATGTATTTTGTTATGTGATCGGTTGGACCTTTATCTCCCTCGAATTTATTGGTTAATGATTTATATATCCCATAATAAGGACACAGTTGAAATGATTTGTGAACATAGAATACTATGCAAAGACCACCACTGGGGATTGTGTTATGTTCAACCGAGTAAGTGTGGAGACCTATGCATGATCCTAAATTCAAGTTCACCATGTCATTCATGAACTTGAATACATGTTAAAACTTTTATGCATAAGAATAATTATATGTTTATAACATAATTAATATACATTATTACATGTTCAAAATGATATGTTTTGACCTAGTTTCATATGCATAGGTTTATGAAAGGGCCTTAATTCATGTCCTTAACTTAAAGATTGAACCTATTTTTATTTAAACAGCTTCACAATATTATAAACTGATGTTTATGGCTCGAGTCCATGTCTTACTCCATGGTTATGATATTTTAACTCATGTTATATTATTTCCCAATGAATCATGTTTTCTAAAATTCTAATATTTATCCTATAAGTACTGTTAAATTTATTTTATATATAGAGTATCATTTTCAAATGATATACTCATGGTCTCATACCCTTACTCTTATGTCATGCATACATATCTTCCTTTTTTAACCTTACTAAGTATTTCAGCTAAACCTTTATTATTTTTTATTTCCCAGGGAAAAAATGAAATGTCCTGATAAAGGAATGATTGTGATAAGTAATAAAGGGGAAGAACTTATGGGAGATTTTGCAGGTCATTTTCATTGTTATAATAATATGATTATAGGTTTCTAAATTAACTAAACTATTACAACATTTGTGAGTATGTTTTTATAATGAAATGAATATCTATATTAAAATATTTAATCTCCATTTATGATAATCCTTGGTCACTAATCAATAAACCCAACATAGAATGTTCACATGATTCATCAATGAAAACCCCTGACATACCATTTTATGATACACCTATAAAATTATGATAGTGTGGCTGATTCAATCCTCACCAAACACGTCAATATAATTTAGATAACTCATTTTGATCTATGTTCAGTTGACTACATCAATATTTCTCATCTCCAGTGTCTAACTTGCCACAGAAACTAGATTCTAAAACATTACAAAATGAATTACCATGAATTTTTCCTTCCCACTCACCTGATCTCATATCTGACATCTAGGGCGACTCATATAAAAACCATCTCACATTCAAAATTATCATCATTATATAGAATTAAAATTTACACTATCCTAAGGTTACGTCGATGGATTGTCCTAAGCTACATCAGTCGAAATTCCCACATCTAGAAATCACCCATATCCATAAAAGATGAAATAGATATTTAATGGCCCAGACCCTCTTGGTCCTGTATTTTTCCAAAAACCTCAGTTCAACCAAACAGTTCCATAGTGATGGTGGCATCGTGATGGTGGAACTATAACAATCACAACATCAAGGTCGCACACTAAAATGGTGGCACTGCTTATGGTGTTACACCAAACATGCAGTTTTGTGAAGGTGGAGCCATGAGGGTGACACCATGATGGTGGCACCTACGTGAGGGTGGAACCTGTAAGGGGGCACCAAGATAGTCACAACATCACGAGTACACACTAAAACGGTGGAACTGCTGACAGTGGAACCGTAATGGTGGAACCTTGTCCGTGGAATCTCTTATGGTGTCCCACCATTCATTATTTTTCGACTTTCTGAATTATTATTCTCCCAAAATGTATCTTCTGATGTGAGAGTGTTTTAATGACACTTTCATATACATTTAAATCCCATGAATGATATATTAATTTCCCCATGAGTTGGGTGACCCCTGACTTACCAAATCATGTGGCATTTCCTCATTGTCACACCCTTTTTCCATACTTTCCAGTTCCTACCTAGTTACATGTTTTCCTCTGATTAGTGGAAATAGTTTGACACACACTTTTATGGACACCTATCTGATGAGAATTATTAAGTGAAAATTACCCCCATCTTGTGTAACAACACATCCACGTGGCAAAACCACGATCCTCCCTTAATTCCGTTTATGATTTTGACATCCCATAACTCCAGGATCTCACCTTTTTATCACATTTGAATTTATTTTTCTTATTCCTCATGGCTGGTCTCTTTTTCTATTCTTGTCCGTTTGGTGTCCCCCATCCCGAGGCAAGTGGTGTGCGCCCTTCATGCCCACTCTTGGAACCCCAGAGCTCATCCTTTGCAAGTCTCGCATCTATTGTTTTTCGCACTTTGAATGAAACATCAGTTGATGATCATCCTGGAAGGGTCCTTCCTGCATCTATCTTTATTGGTTATCATTCATTGTAGTCATGATAATATTTCCTTTATGGATAGATGAAACCAAACCATAAAGAATATAATAAATGGTTTTTATATTATTAATGGGTGTGTTTGATGATGTTGATGTACTCTTTTATATCCCCCTATATGTTGTGATTTTTATGGGCTTATTTCCACTGATAAGCATGGTTGTTGGTGGTCATTCTTTGTGTCCTAATGAACCCTTTTATTCTGTGATTTTTGAATGATTTTGACATAGAATATTTTTAATTAAATGGTTGTCTAGTGGAAAATAATCCTTGTGTGATCACCCCGGTTAATCAAAAAGAAAAAAGAAACATAAATAATGGCATGCATGAATCTGGAAATCCTCTTGCATTGTTTCAGTAACATGTGGGGTTTTTCTGCTTCATTCTTATGGGGTGACATGTGTGGAGATGGAATCCCTTGTTATTTTGCAGTCATTGGTATTTGGATCTAGGGCCATCTAAGGCCGTATGTTGGTTCTTGGTTTGGTTCCAGTACTTTGACAGATCTCACAGATCCCTTTTATTGTTGTGACGTTACAAGAGAACCGACTGTGAATGCTTAAATTATTGTTGGATATTTTCTCCTTTCTTTCCATATAGATATGCCTTTTAGTTCCCCAGTAGTCAATAATTCTTTAAAATGGAATCACTTGAATATGTTAACCAGAATGGGTTTAATGTTAATTGTTTTCTCGAATGAGTTGTGTCTTGGTTGTGACTATTGTGACATTATGGATAAATAGTAACCAGGGTGTTTGTGTATGGGATGATATTGGAAACCCTAGTTCGGGATTAGTTCATGTTACCTATATGTATAATTTAGTTCTTATATTTCTTATTCGCACCCCACCCATGTTGAGTAATTTGTGCCGAACACCGCCATTCATGTGGGACAGTGTTTTTTCCAACAGTCCTATGAGTGGATGGTTATTAGAACTTTTTTGGATCCTTTTCATGAGTAGCCCAAGATTCATTAGGTAGGATGTGACGATGTGAGGTCCATTATAGCCTTATATTCTTTGGTCCGTGTACATGGTGGTGGTTGACCAAGTTGTGTGCAGGTTGGTTGATTCCCAAGTGACTTCGGGATAAGGCACAGGTGTCCTCGGGCATGGAGGTAACTATTCGGAGCTAGGTCTATAAGGGCATGGTTATGTTTGATTGTTGTGGCCTAGGTGTTTGCGGGGGGGGGGGGGGGGGATGTGGGGAAGTGATCTCCCATGTTTTTGCGGGTGGGATATGTGGTTGTTATAGCCCAGGTGTGTGCGGCGGGGTGTGGCAGTGGGACTATAGTGAGAATGGAGCGAGAGGTCTGACACATAGGATGGCTATAATATCCAGTGGGGAAGTGGCGTGGGGTACCCAAACATCGATGTGTTATTACTATTACATTACTTGACTTGAGTTATTTGGGGAGTGTGCCTTGGTGAGGTTGCGTGTCTAGTTGCCTTGCAACGTGCTCTGGTTATCCACTTTTCTCACGGGGCATTAGAATGCATCCCCACTTGTGCAGGAGGGATTTTGGATTTCCCTACTGAGTATACTTGTATACATATCCTATATATATAAACTATTTTTCGGTTTCTAGGTGGACTTCAGGGATCGTGCTGGACCATACTAGTTCAGACGTTGGGAAAATTGTTATTTCTTTTTTTTTCTTTTATTTGGTACTTCCCTTTCAAGTTTTCTTGAACATTTGTTATATATACTTTTGGAAATGAATATGGGAATGGTTTATTTTGGATTTCTTTTTACCTCCAGTCATAGTGTTTTTTGGGATTTACTATCTTATCATTCGATCTTACTAAATGAATAGGGTAATTCCTTCCAATTTTCACATGTGATTATATAACATGGGTGTTAGTCGCCACTCTGGGACCTATTGAAGGTGGGTCTTGGGGGACATTATCTCTCCTTCAACTCGAGGAAGGAAGGGTCTGGATGTTTTTTATCCCTTCCCCCATCATGGTGATGGTGGGATGTTATAGAATGGTATCAGAGGCAGGTTGGGAGATTGGATGGATCTCAAGGTTAAGAAAAGTGAGGATTGTAATTGATGGTATGGCAAAAGTTTTAGGACATCATGGTTTGTGAAATAGGCCAGGGAAGATTGGCTAGGACATGGGATTTTAGGTCCCCCTGTGATGCGATGCAATGACTCTGGGCCTACATAACAACCATGTGAGGCTACAATAATTTCAGGGTAGTGACCCTAGGAAATGTACATGCATCATGATGAAGCATGTTCTTCTTTTTCTTGGGAATTTTTGTTATTTAAAATGAACAAGTAGTCTACGAAAAATTAAAAAGAAATTCCCTACACTAATTGGGCTTAGGCATTCCTTGTTTACCTTACAGCTATGGCATCTACGCAAAAACCACGAGTAGTGCGAGTGATTTAGGCCTATGTGTCATATTTGTCTGATCGACAAAAGGCTAATAGAGAGTAGGAGGATGATCATTGGCATAGGATGCTTCATACCTTTTAGCGGTAGACCCTCAGGAAGTAAAAGTGCATCATCTTAGATAGGGATTCAAATAGCAGGCTCGAGGAGCTTGTGATCTCTTTCAACTTTATTCGGGCTCTGAAGGAGTACCGGGTTCCTCTGGCTGTAAGCCAGGTGTGGGGAGCAGTGCATCAGTGGTGGACACATTCTCTTTTGGAGATGAGGGAGTCTAAGGTTAAGTGGGATAACTTTGAGAGGGAGATTCAGGTGGAATTTTTCTCTTCCATAATGAATGCTGAGAAGAGGCAGGAGCAACTCTCCCTCCAGCAGGGGGAATGTCACTGAAAGAGTTTGGATC
Source organism: Viscum album (assembly GCA_963277665.1). NCBI lineage: Eukaryota > Viridiplantae > Streptophyta > Magnoliopsida > Santalales > Viscaceae > Viscum > Viscum album. The sequence continues at coordinate 1,559,566,469 of OY728151.1, read as the reverse complement.
AATATCTAGGATCTGCTTCTCTTTTCTTGGGACCGCATTCAGGATGAGGAGTCTCGGTCAAGACGTTTAAAGGAGGCACTCTGACCATCTCTTCAGTATGATTGTACTCCTGTCACTCTACCGACTTAATTTGAGTTCCATAAGAAAAATGAATTTTTGGAAATGATTCACATGCTTGGAGGTGGCCGTGCGAGGGGAGCATGTTGGGATTATCGATGGGGAAGGCTGTAAGTAGTAGGCCTCCAGCATCGGGGCCCTATAGGAATCTCCCCATTGAGTGTAGGCCCCACCACTTCCTGTTTCGATCTCCAAGGCCTCGCCCTTTCTTTTCAGTCCCAGGACCGAGATGCTTCATATGTGGAAGCTGTGGCAGTCTTCGGAATCTGTGACCCGACTGAGTGAGGTACAATGGGGGTGGGCAGGTTCAGTTCCCACCTCAGTAGCAGCAGTTTCCAGTAAGGCCCTTTCAGCAGTAGCAGTAAGGAAAGTGATCTCTCACTCCTCTGAGAGAATATTTTTTAGGAGGAGGCTAACTTTAGGGCACTCCTCACGGACCTCGACCTGAGAGTGTTCGGGGAGGTGGCCGACAACCGAGGGGTAGGGGAGATGGGCGTGGGTAGGTACACGCTGCAGAGTTAGCAGATCGAGCCAGGCCGAAAGTTGTTTGAGGTACGATCAGCATGTCAAATACTCTTTCTTATTCCTTGTTTGATTCAAGAAATTTTCACTCCTTTGTTACACATAGTCTAGCTTATGATATGGGACTAGACATAGAGACACATTCATTACCTCTATTTTTGAGTATGCCAGTCGGAGGTCAGACCATCTTCTCTCATATTTTCCGAAGATGTAGACTAATCTTGGGACCACATCAGCCCAGTGGGGACATTATTTTTTTGCAGATGAAACCATACGATGTCATTTTGGGAATCGAGTGGCTATACTACATGTGGGTCATTATCAACGGCTTCCAAAGAAATAAGTGTGCTTTCAGATCTGGGTGGACAACAAGTGACATTTGTCAGCAAGCGGTGTTTGCAAGAAGGTAGCCGGTGAGTGGATCCCCTATATTACATGTTAGCTCAGTTATCAGTGGAGTTGGAAGATGAAGAGATAGTGGATGTATTGGGGTATTGTTAGTGAGTTCATGGATGTATTCTCGGAGGAGGTAGTAACCCTACACCCTCGACGTGTCATTGAATTCGGGATAGACTTGCATCCTTGTGCCATTCCGATTTCTATGGCTCTCCTATCGGATGGAACCTTTTGAGCTACAAAAGTTAAGATCCATATTGATGATCTGTTGAATATTGGTTTTTTTGTGACCAAGTGAATCACAATGGGGTGATCTAATATTTTTTGAAATGAAGGATGATGGAGGTCTCATGATGTTCATAGACTACCGAAGACTGAACCCGGTAATGGTCAAGAACTGTAACCTTGTCCTAAATATAGATAACCTCCTTGACTAGCTGAAGGTGGTAGGATGGTTCTCCATGATCGACCTGCAGTCATGATATCACCAGTTGAGGGTGGCGGAGGGTGACATCTCAAAGATTTCCTTTAGGTGAATATACATGCAGTTTGAATTCATATTCATGTTGTTCGGTGTTATGAATGATCCAGCCGTGTTCATGGGGATCATGACCTCCGTATTTGGGAAATATCTAGACTGGTTCATAATTGTTTTTATTGAGGACATCCTAATCTACTCAAGATCAGAGGAGGATCAGACCTAGAATCTGATGAAGGTTTTAGAAATCCTCTTACAACACCAGCTCTATGGGAAATTGTCTAAGTATAAGTTCAGAACATGAGAAGTGCATTTCCTTGGACTCATGGTGTCCAAGAAGGGAATAACGGTGGACCCAATAATGGTCGAAGAAATTTTTTCCTGGGAAACACTAAAGAATGTGAAAAAGGTTCGTAGATTCCTTGGTCTAGAAGGTTTCTACCAGAGGTTTATGTCGAACTTATCCCAAGATGTGACACCTTTGATAGCATTGACCAAGAAAGACAAAAATTTCGTGTGGTGTGTGTAGTGCGAGGCACCCATCAGTAATCTGAAGGGGATGTTGGTTTGTACCCCAGTGATCCAGTTTCCAAAGAAGGAGTGCCATATTAGGCGGATGGAGTTACTTTAAGAGTATGAAATTGATATTTCCTACACCTCGTGAATGGGATACATGGTGGATGATACATTTAGAGCAGGAGGATTCATAAGGACATGGTTCGAGAATTGAAATATTCTTTGAGGGTGATGGAAGAGTTGGCTTCCCAACACCTGGATTCTTGGGTGGAGGATGGTATATGTTATCTACTTTAGATGATAGTGAAACCCTCTTTTCTGTAGTGGGTGGAGGAGTCTCGGTGGGGGGATATAGAGGATGAAGTGATGTGTGATAATGTTATCCAAAGTGATGCTCCATAGTGAGGGATGGAAGATGGACAGAATGAGATATTGTTTCGCGAAATGTTGTTTGTCCTAGTGGAACTGTGTGAGAGGGTTCTTAGTGTGTTTCACAACTCACCCTTGGAGGTGCATCGAGGAGTTTCTAATATGTATCGGGTTTTTAAGGGTAACTTTTGGTAGCCTGTGGTGAAGCAGCCAGTGGTAGTGTTTGTAGAAAAAGTGCCTCATGTGTTAGTAGGTGAAGGCTGAACACTGTGACCCAAGAGGTCTGTTACAACCTTTATATTTCCGCATGTGGAAGTGGTACAAAATATCGATGGATTTCATCACTGGAATACCCAGGGTTCAAGGGGGTTGCGCTGCAATCTGGTTAGTGGTGGACTGACTAACGAACTCATCTCACTATCGAGAAACCAAGGAGTCAGGTGCAGTGGATTCCCTAGCACAATAGTACGTAGATGAGGTGGTGTGGTTTCATGGAGTTCTAAGGTCTATATTCACTGATCGGGATAACTGGTTTACCTAATGGGTCTAGAGATGATTGCAATGTGCTTTTGGCAGGAATCTATGCCTCAACACTATTTTCCATCCCCAGACAGATGAGCAGACATAACGGACAATCCAAACATGGGAAGATATGTTACGAGCAAGTTTTATGGACTTTTGGGGATCGTTGGTGCGACACTTTCCTATGGTAGAGTTTCCTACAATAATAGTTATAACTCTACCCCTAGTGTGGCTCTATTCGAAGAATTTAATGGTAGGTCATTTCGCTCACCCATGTTCTGGAAAGAGGTCGGGGAAGCTGGTGTTCTTTGTTCAGATGTGGTGAAGAGCATGACATAAAAGGTTCATCTTATATGAGAGTCGATGAAGGTGGATCAGGTCCGGAGGAAGTCATATGTTGATCATAGGAGGAGACCCTTGGAGTTTGATATTGGGTACCACATGTTCTTGAATGTCTCCCCTCGCCATGGGAAATGAAGGTTAGTTAGGGGGGGGGTAAGCTTTCGCCCAGGTTCTTCAGACCCTTAGAGTTATTGTGGAGGGTCGGCGAAGTAGATTATCAACTGGAGCTACCATCGCAGCTATAGAGGGTGCATGACGTCTTCTATGTGTCCCAGCTTCGTCGGTATATATACAGGATGATTCACACATCCTCGACTGGGGGATGATGGATATCGAGGGCGATGCAATATTTTTAGAGAGACTTCTGGTGAAAAAATATCATGAGCAGAAGGTGCTTCGTGGATGAACCATTCCCTTGCTTCGTGTGTTATGGATGCATGGTGGCCTCAAGGAGAGTTCCTGGGAAATGGAGGCACAGATGTGCGCGTGGTACCCAGAACAAATTTCAGTCTTTTTCTATTTTGTTTTTTACTAGTTTGGGATGATGATTTTGACCTTGTTATCCATGAGATTTGATATTTTATTTATTATCTGAATGCGTGTGATGAGTCATAACTACGGGGAGAGGGGGCACTAATCCCTAATCAAGACGCATTAATGTTGATGTGGTTATACCCGTCCAGGTGAGTAAGTGACGCAAAAATAGGATAGTATATTGACATGTAATAAGAGTGTCTCTATTCCATATGATTGTTCATTTTGATCATTTCATGTTTTTTAGGATAATTCAAGGAGATATGTTCCTAAATGTCGAGGGGGTTTTCTCCTAAGAGGTATCTTTTAATGTGGTATTTCAGACCCCTCACTTCTCTTCGGGTCTAGTTTTATTCTCGAGGGAGAGAATACATTGAGGGGTATCTGATGTAATTGATTCGATCGTCCAAGTCCATTACTACGACATAAAATCGATTACACAAAATGGTTCAAATGTGACGGTGGAACTGTGGTGGTGGAACCCTCGCAGTCACACTATCATAGACACACACCAAAATGGTGGCTCCGCTTATGGTGGTCCACCGAACTGGTGGCACCGTGAGGGTGACATCATGATGTTGGAACTGTGAGGGTGGATCCATGATGGTGGCACTGTGAGGGTGGAACCATAGCAGTCACACTATCACAGACGCACACCAAAAAAAATTCACTGCTGATGGTGTTCCACCGAACATGTGGCATCGTGAACGTATCACCATGAGGGTGACACAGTGATAGTGGCACTGTGAAGGTGGCACCAAGACGGTGGCACCGTGATGGTCACATCATCTCAATCCCACACCGAAATGGTGGAACCGATACTGGTGGCACCGTGAGGGTGGCACCGTGTCGGTGGAACCGCATATGGTGTCTCGCCTAATGGTGCCCCATCCTACATTATTTTTCTAGTTTATGACTTCTTCTTCTCCCGCAACATATATTTTTATGTTAGAGTGTTTTAATCCCACTTTTAATTCTATTTAAAGACCATAATTCATTTTTGTACGTGGAATGAAACATCAGTCCTTGGTCATCCATGTAGGGTCCTTCTTTAGTCTCTCTTTACTATGTATCATGCGAGGTAGGTATGACAATGTTTCCTTCAGTGATGGTTGAAACCAAAAAATTAAAAATAAAATAAATGTTTTTTAATGAATTATGTTTTGTGTTTGATGATGTTTATTTACTCTTTTATCTTCCCTTATATGTTATGATTTGTATGGTATTATGTCCATTATGAATCGTGGTCGTTGGTGGTCCTTCTTTAAGAAATAATGAACCCCTATCTTTTTTGATGATTGAATGATAGTAATAGGGAAATCGGTTAATTAAATGGATGGATAGTGGAAAATAATCTTGATGTGATCACCCAGTTAATCAAACGGAAAAAAGAAACTTATTTAATGGTGTGATTGAATATGGAAACCCCTCTTCTTTGTTTTTGTAACATATTGGGTTCTTCTTCTTGATGTTTGAGGGGTATTGTGGGTGGGGATGGGATCCACTGATGTTGTGCAGTTTTTGTTTTTTGATCTATGGCCATGTGGGGTCGTATGCTGGGGCTTGGTTTGGTTCGAGTACTTTCAGGAATCTCAAAAATCCCTTTTGTTTTTGTGACATTACAAGATAACCGGGTTAAAATGTTTAATTTCTTTTTGTCTATTTTCTCCTTTCTTGTATTGTGGTTATTCCTGTTAGGTGCATAGTAGTGAAGAATTCATAAAAATGGAATCACTTGAATATTTTAACTAGAATGGGTTAAATGGGAATTTTTTTCCTGAATGAGTTGGGTCTTGGATGTGACTATTGTGACTTTATGAATGAATAGTAATGAGAATATGTGTGTATGGTATGATTTTTCAACCCCTAGGTTGGGATGAGTTCTTATTACCTATTTTTATAATTTAGTTCTTATGTTTCTTATTCACTCCCTACCCATGTTGAGTACTTTGTACCGAAAAACCCCATTCTTGGGAGTGGGTGTTCTTCCCAACACTCTTATGAGTGGTTGGGTGTTAGATCATTTTCATCTCCTTTTCCCGAGAATCCAAAGATTCATTGGGCAGTATAAAAGGGCCTGAGGACCATTATAGCCATAGAATATTCGGGAAGGGTACATAGTGGTGGTTGTCCTAGGTGTGTGTGGGAATATTGTTTCCCAAGTGTCTTCGGGATGAGGCAGAGGTGTCATAGGGCATGTCAGAAACTATTCAAACCCATGTGTGTGTGGGCGTGGTTATGTTTGTTTATTTTCGCACAGGGTTATGTTGGTGGGATGTGTGGTAGTGATAGACCAGGTTTTTGTGGTAGGGATGTGTGATTGTGATATCCAAGGTGTGTGCGAGAGGGGTATGGCAGCGGGACTGCAGTAAGAATGGTAGGAGAGGCCGGACAAGTAGGATGTCTTTAATAACCAGTGGGGATGGGGTGTGGAATACCCAAACATCGATGTGTTATTACTATTACATTACATGACATGACTTATTTTGGGAGTGTTCCTTGTTGAGGTTGGGTGGATAGTTTATTTTCTAGGTGCTTTAGTTATCTCGTTTTCCGACTGGGTATTAGAATGCCTCCCCAATTGTGCATGAGGGATTTTAGTTTAACCAAAATAGTATACATGTATACTCACCCAATATATAAAAACTATTTTCATATTTCTAGGAGGACATTAGGGATCATAAAGGATCGAGCTAGTTCGGACGTTGGGATAGTTTCTATTTCTATTTTTTTCATTTATTTGGTACTTTTCTTTGGGGTTTTATTATTCTATTGTAATATTTACATTTGGACATGAATATGGGAATGGTTTATTTTGGATTTACTTTTACCTCTATTCTTGGTGTTGTTTGTGATTTACTATCTTATCTCCAGATCCTACTAAATGAAATAGGTATTTCCTTTACTTTTTCGCTTGTGATTCTTTACCCTTGGTGCTAGATGCCACTCTGTGACCTATTAAAGGTAGGTCTCAGGGGTCATTATCTCTCCTTCAACATGATGATGGAATGGTCTAAGAGTTTTCTATCCCTTCCCTCATCTTGTTAATGGAGTTCCAGGAAAAAATCTAATTTTCTGAGGATTACAACCATATATTGTTTCATTCATTAAATGGTATTGAAGAGCCTAAAAAATCCAATGACTGGAATGATTATCACATGAAACTTCTCACATGTATTCCACCCCAACGAATAGATATATAGGTTACAACAACCAATGATAAGGTATAAAAGTTTTCATAGGTTATAACTCACTCATCCCATGTGAAAACATAAATTACACTCATAATTCATTATCAAACATCAAGAAAATTTTTATGATATTCAGTTATTTCAATGTATAGTGAATGTCATCACCCTTATAAGTCTTTAAAAATACAATAAACTCAATAGTTTATTTAAAACCACAACATGGGCACAGCTCCAAGGAGTTTTTCACTAGACACAAACATCAATTTTTTCGAAAGATTAGTTTATTGCAAATTATCTCTAAAAATACATCGGATAACTTATATATATGTTTAATGATAGTCACTATATGAAGTGTACCTTATTATTTTGTCAATAAGAATTTATTGTCCCCTCTAATCCACAATCAAATCTGATATGACTACATTTTCCTATACCAATTCCTCACACCATGTATATAGATGTTCTACTTCATGAACATCCCATTGGTCAATCATGTGACACCACTTATTTGATGATGAATTATCCCATCTCATAGGGTTCTTCCATTAATTTACCCCAATTCTCTAGGTCACCATCCTCGAATTCATAGTTTATTCACAACCGTCATTCCTTATATCACAACAGACTATTTACAAATGTATAATTTTAAATCTTATCATGTGGAAATGGTGAAAAATAACTTATCATTCTATGCAAGTGTATGATCCCATAAAACCCAGTTTGACTCCCAAATCATATTCCCAATGAAATATCCATAAAAAATGTCAAGATGAACATGCTAAACATAAGGCCTCTCTCAATCCCAATAGAAGATCACATGGAAGTCCTCTTCGATATTAGGAACCTATCTGTGTTGTGATTTTTCAAAAAAAAAAATTACCTCCATCATGGTTCCATTTTATACAATAAATCATTAAACACACAACCACAAGTCAATTTTATCAGGAACACTAACAATATTTCCCATTGAATACAATTTTTTTTAATAAACACTCTTTGTGGTTTTAAAAAAAATCCATCACCATGTCTGTGTACAATGTCATGAGTACCATTTGTGAATCATTTTATCAATTAAAGTAGAACAAATTTCATCTCATTAATGACAAATGAAAACCTTTATCCAACCTTCATCATGGACTACCTTGTACAATCCTCAAAAGGGCCACTAGGCCTATCCCCTAATCCTAAGGTAACATAAACAAGATCCCCAACCCTCTCCTGGGAATTAGGTACATGGAATCAGATGCAAATACAAAATCTCTCTAGAATAGGTATAAATAAATTAGGAAGGACCGATAAAAATTCATCGAACTATAGGGGTCAAAATTTCATACTAAATGTGTGATTAGAAGACACTCAGTAGGTATCAGTTTGTAGTTATAACCAATGAGATCCACATTACTAGACTTCCACTCATCTATCATGATGATATTTTTCTTTATATAATATACCTACTCAAATTAAATTTTCAAAGGGTAAACACATACCATGACTATAAACTCGGGTAAAATTTTTAATGTGTTTCACCCATACGGGGTCGCCCATAATTAGTAAACCCATCAGATAAACATAATGAATTAACTTCAAACCATTGTCATGACTCTAATATTTTTCATATCTACTTCCTAACCATTTATTATTTATCCCAATAATAATGGAGTCAACTATGATGCATGGGAAATTCTAGAATTCACATTAAATGCATATCTCAAAGTAAAACGAACCTAACGATTAATTGTGGGTTCCATATATAATAGTCTGAAAAGTTTTATTTTAATTCATTTAACAAATGATAATTTATTAGAACATTTTAAAAATTTCAAATTTGAAAAATATGATGTTCCTATTAAAAAATAAAAAACATTGAAAAAATTATTTTTCTAATGTTGTTCTACATTAGAAAATTGTTTTTGTAATTTTATTTTCAAACCCATTTCATCTATCCATAATTTTATCACTACTGGGATCAGTTAAATTAAATATTATTTGCAAGAAATAGAGGAAATAAATCTTTATCTTGTAGTTTTCATTTTAATTAATTGATGCATAATAGTAATAAATGTAAAAATTATAAGAAAATGGTTTTTATCAATATATGGGGAATGGAAAATTAATATTCAACTAAATATATAAATTTAACATCAAATTATTGGTTAATGGAATTTTAATGAATCATCTCATTAACATAAGATATATACATGGGGTTATATATAGAGGAATAAAAATAATAAGGTGACCATTGAGGGTCCCATCATACCAATAATGGGATGCATTATATGTGAATCGATCCACAATTTATGTAGTTAACTTTAGAAAAATTTAAAATGCAATCCCACTTAATTTCAATCAATAATAATTAAATTTTTATCATTGGAAAACACCGTTAGGGTGGTTATCTTGTAGAAATAGTCCCCAACTAATTTACATTGGTCTAGTCGTAATTTTAGGAATTTATTAATACAATACTTCATGCTCATGTAAAATAGGTAAAAGTCATTATAAAAAGATATATACAATGGTAAAATTAGATTCATTACCATTTCCAAATAATAAATATATTTTCATTTATAAGTTAAAATTAATATTTACGCAACCACAACAACATTTTCATATTCGGACTTAGAACATAACATGTAATGATATAACTATATGACTATATTTGTTACTATTTCATATATGTAAAGGTCCAAACAGATGATAAATTTCTATGCAAATCAATTTAATCCCAACCTAAAATGCTTCAACCCAAGAAACCATTTCTCTATGGAACAAATTTTTTATTTATGTCTACATAATGTTCCACCACAATGATATATGTGTAAACACGTATCAAGAAGTCATGATATTCAACATACAAGGCATGGAATTGGAATCAATATGTTACTATGATAATTAATGAAAACACATAATATGAAACTATACAAAGAAAGGAGGTAAATAACATCAATCCATAAGTAACAAACTGTCACTTGTACTACAATCCCCCATGGTAAAATAATAATCAAATATAATAACAACATCATAAGGAATCACATCTTTTGAAATTTGATCATTCTATCATGTGAGGGTTGTCCAGAACTAGGAACAATATGTTTACCAAGTGATGATAAATTTAAAATCTCATATTTACCATCCCTAAATAATTTTAAAAAAATAAAAGAGATCTGATACAACCTGTATCATCCAGATTGGAAGTCCACTAAAATACTTCCCTAATCATGTACACTACATGGAATAATGTTAGCCTACCAGTATTCTATTGGTTTTTGACTAGAAGTGGGGGTCAAATAATGATATAGTTGGGAGAATATAAACTCTAGACCATAATAAAAATAACTTGATAGAAAATAAATATTAATAGAATTATATCAACAACCTTGCAGTTGAAGTTTCCAATAACTAACAATAAATAATAAATTAATATATAATCCTAAATGAAAATGATATATTGTATAGAAATGTGTACACAATCGGTAATACAAAAAAATGCATAAATTGTAACGCCCCGACCCCAGCTACCCAGAGTCGGTGCATTAATTCGTAACATTGGAATGATCATAAAAGATCAAGTCTCGAAAGACTGATTAGTTTAGTAGCCTTGGAAACACTAGATACATTCATAAATGTTACATTACATCACAAAGTGAAAAACTATAATAACATAGTCTCCATAGTCCACACTTCTATCCTCTTCGGACTATCCCTGCAGGTCATTCATAAAATACTCCCTCACATCCTGGAAAATATTAAAACATTGAAAGGGGTGAGCTCAGATGCTCAGTAAGGATAACAATATAGCGGAAGCTTTCATAAATAAACATTAACATTTAAGGAAATGTATAACTAAAACAAAATCCTTTTAAACTTGAACTTTAGCATAATATGGCAAAAGTAAACTGAAATAATGCCATTTACTTACTCACATGGATATTCTACTAGTCGAATAATCACATGAAATATCAATAACCACTTTCATAATGAGGGAATGTATAATGCCAGACATTCTGAAACATTTTGTCAAGGCCTCGGCCAAGACGTCTAAAATGATTAAGGCCTCAGCCAAAACCATAAATCAAATTGGGAAAGGGCCTCGGCCAATTCCACGTCTTGTTGTCTCATGAGACCTACCGATGCATCGAGGAGCTATAGCGGGCTCCACCCGTCACTTATTAAGTCCAATACATTCCTCATATGAATAGGTTTAAACATATCATAAACCATAACATAATCATATCACATAAAACATGCATAAAGGAAACATAACATTTCCAAATTTCAATCAAAAGATATCAATACAACACATTGATATAATAAAAATGCTTTCAAAACCATTTTCAATACCACAATAAAAGAAAGTTAAAACTGTTTATTTATTTTTCATTAAAAAAAGGATGGCTTGTAGAGGAAGCCGAAACTCAAATAATGGTCACGGCGGTGGAGAAGTCATTGTCGCCGCATAAGTACAGAAAGAAAAACATTCCCTTTTGTCATTTAGAAAAACTCTTCGTATAAAAAGATTCATTTTGAACAAACGTAAAAGTCAAAGGGGTTTATACACTGTATAAAAGAAAGTTGTGTATAAAACCAAGTATGCCTCAATGAAAGGGGATTGAGACGAAGTCCTTAAAAAGATCATTTTTTATAATGTAGGTATATTATGTGTATTCACTATAAGTACACATAATAATGTAAAAATACAAGATAGGACATAATAATATCATGACATAATTTGAAAGTAGGAGATTAACCCAAAGAATAGAAATTGGGTTAAGAAGTTCCCTTACCTCGTGTCTGACTTGACTCAACCATTATTTAACCTCCTGAATAATAAACTAGAGTTAATATATACCTTATTAAGAACCATTTTTAATTTCATTATCCTTTTTATATCACTTATTACAATGTTATGAAAATTATGTAATTATTTAAGTTAATAACTGTCGTTTTGTCGATCTTTGGTACTTGAGTCAACAATAAACTTCTTATAATTACAAGTTGTTTATGTGGTAGAATATCCATTATCTACAGAATTATATTCATGATTTAGATGTCATATATATCATATATATCTAGTATATACATTCATTTATAATATTACGTAACATTTAGAGGTAAGAAATGAAATGCACCGTTCATGGAGACGGTAAGCCATACGTACGCATGAACGCTACTTTCATTTCTATTTCATATTTAATGGAATAAAATCATAATTATATTAATTTATAATATAATTAAAGTCTAATATAGTGTATAATACCATTTAATCCATCCTTTATACATCCCACATATGGCATTGACGATTCAAATCACTTTGAGCGGGCGGTAGTCCGCACTTCCTAAAATGAAATTATCGTGTTTTACCCATAATGGAAATCATAAAGTATGCCATAAATGAGAAATACAGAAGCATAAGTAAAACATAAACACATTATATATCATATATAAATATAGTTACATCTTAATGGCCACTTTTGAAGGTGTTATATGAGTGTTGAACAATCATCGTTTCGTGAGGCAAAAATTCGCCATCCACAGAAACCGTATGTTCTTTAACCATTATATGTAGGTTTGTGTAAGTGTAGCTCGAATACTTCTTGTAAAAACATCCTAGTATATTGAGGATACTATTTTTGTTACAAAAGAAATGAATAAAAAGAGTTTAGGGGGTTGGAGAAGAAAAATAATACAAAACAACATTAGGGAAGACATTACCTCAAAATCGAGTAACTCTTTTTGATTTGAGCCAAAGGCTTCCTTGAAAAGAGTTCTGCCCAAATTGAGGCTTCTAGGAGTAAGATTGGGAAGTTGGGAGAGTATTTGGGCAGAGGTTGGCCGAGCCAAATGGCTTGAAGGTGTGAATAAGGTGGGAGAGGTGGGGGCCTTTTATAAGTGGAGAGGAGGGGCACTCTTGGAAAGTAAAGAAATGTCACTTTATTATAAAATGAGTTTCGGATTTTAGAGGTCCTACACTTATATAATTCGAGGATAAGATGATAAGGGTTCTAAATATACTCATCCATTAGGTTTTTGACAAGTGTACGCTTTGTATTTTACATTATCTTTCCATTTTATTTAAATCGTTAAATAATGAGGTCATCACTGCATCATCATAATGTCATAAATAATTTAATTTATTTAATGTCTAAAAATTATAAACAAATTACTATGATGTAGTAAATATTTTTATCTTTCTAATGAATATATATAATCAAAATTTGGACTTGTGTAACCCCACTTAAAAATTGTTTTAGTAAAACAACTCATGTTTGTGTCAATTTAATTTTAACATTAAATAAATATATATTAATGTCATTTTCCAACCAAAGTGGCTCAATGGGGTCCCCAAGTTGACCCATGGGTTGTCTTGGTCGGCCATGACTCATCCAATAGGAGTAGGACAAGTGTCAATCTCATATCATATTATTAAAACATTGTTTTTACCTTAAACTACACTAATTACCTCTAATCGCGATTAAGAACTTAAAAGTTACTATTCACCAAAAAATTATTTTAATCTCATTGAACCACATTTTACTTCTTAATGACAACCATGTAAGTCGGATTTTTGAATATCAAATCATAGAAGTGGTAATATTTCATTTAAACGAAAAATCAGTTATTTAACTACCACTTAGTGGTTTCACTATTCATCAAAAATTGATGTTTTTCAGAACAATGCCAAAATTTCACCCTAAGCTATAATTGATATTCCGAATTCAAAATTGATGTCTATTTTACAAAAATTCAAACATATAAGTTGCATTAATTAATTTTATAATTAATTCCCGTTGTCACAACAAATAGCGTGTTTTTAAGAAACAATTTATATCAAAAGATTGGCAATTGTTTATGTCAAATTTCAATGTTAAATTAATTCTAATGACCACCATTTAATAAAATGGTAAAAATATATTCTAATTATTCTTTAAAACCACTAAATAGTATAATTTATCACAATAAATTATTTTGATTAAAAAAGTTGTTTTAAGTATTTTTCACTATTCATCAAAAAATTGAAAGTTCTCAGAAAGTTACAAAAAATTCAGCATAAGATAATTTCGATATTACGAATTCAAAAATGAAGTCCATTTTGTAATATAAAATTTAAATAATTTTAAAAAGTGGTTATTACTATTCATAACGGCTACTTTGATTAGTCGCGGTGTTTTAGAACTCGAAGTTGCGTACAATGCAAGTTATTGCATTATTGAATGAGAAGCGTATCGTGGAAGCTCGGGGTGTTACATTCTTCCCTCCTTCAATAAATTGCTTCCTCGCAATTTGAATTTTTTTCTTTGAAAATAAAAGGTTGAAAATAGAAAATACCTTTGTGGAAAACCCACATCGGAAATAAGATTAATAAAATTTATCCTTAATAAGAGGGAAAGGGAAATGAAAAAGTCACCACACAATTATGATCTCGATTAAGAGAACATTGGTGGCAATTAGAGACATATAATTGGAGGAAAAACGTAAATATTTGTAGGGAGTGATTGAGGTCATCAATCACAATCAACTGTCAAATTGAGGGCCTCAAAGCCTTCAATCTATGTTGATTTAAAATATCATCAGTTCAACAAGACATAAGGTATTAGGATAACACATTTTTTTGTTTTAATATCTCTTTACTAAAGTTTAAGAATTAATTTATTCATTGAATAAGAGATAGGTATATATATATTTATTCTTGACAATTAGAGTTTCAACCTTCAACTCATCTTTCACTCAAAAAGATAATAGAACTCAAAAATATTATACTTATCCTAATTGTATAAGGTTCCAAATGTTAACACATACCATTTAGATTAGTAAAATTATTTTTTAATAACCAGGGACTTCCTGTAGGCTAGTGGTAGGAAATAAAGGCATGTCGCACTATGATTGTGGGTTCGATTCCTGCAGCTTTGTCCGACGTGACGGGTTATGCCCCACCCTGCAGGTTGTCCTTTTCCTGAAACTATAGTATCATAATATTCCAAAAATAATCATCATAAAATTTTTAACCTTAAACAATACTATCCAAAGATCAACTTAATCCACTACAACCTTTATTGTTATCCAAAATACCTCTGTCCAGACTTTCTCTAAAAGGTCTCTTAATTCCAAAATCAATTTATCAGATTCCCCAAACAAAGTAAAGTTTCACTTATTGCCACATACTAAAAATATAATTACCTTCATCATATTAAAACCTTACTGAAATCAAGAAGTACGGCAATACAATACTTATATATATATCACATTATTCTAATAACCAGAATATAATCCATGAGTCCAAAAGCACCAATACATTAGTTATTCTGCTTCAACTGTAGTAACAGCATAAGATTGTCCTTGATCCCTTGGCCTTTTCTGAGGTAAGTTTCCCTGATGCTTAGGACATTCATTTGCATAATTCCCCATTTCCCTACAATTGTAGCATTCAACATTGATAGCCTCTTTCTTTCCCTTGCAATCACGTGCCTGGTGACCTTTTTCCCCACATTTATAACCAACTCCCATTCCTTTTAAGAAAGTACCAGGGTGATTCTTCCCACAATTATCACATAATGGAAAATCCTTCTTTCCCTTTTTCCCTTTATCTGTCTCTTGTTCCACCGTTCTCTACTTCTCTTGCTTTACTTTGTTGTCATAAGACTTAGAGAATTCCTTTTCTGTCTTGATAGCACATGAGACAATATCTTCCTATGATGAGAATGATTGTGATACTAAAGCTCGACAGATAAATGGTTTTAACCCATCAAAGAAACGATCAATCTTACTCCTTGGGTTACGTATATAATCGGCATAATGCCTCACTAACCTTGTAAAGTTAGCCTCATACTTTGCGACATTATCATCCTCCTTCTGCCTCAGACTCAGAAATTGCCTTTCCATATCTGCTCGATGGTCACGAGAAAGTATTTTTCTAAGAAAATATATTTGAACTCCCTCCATTCCATATTCGATATGTCATCATCTTCCTTTGTGTTTTGAATCAGTGACCACCACTGATCGACATCTCCAGTGAGGCGGTAAACTGCCATGACAACCTTCTCCCTTTCACTACTCCCCAAGGCATGGAATATTTTTTCTAAGGAATTTGTCCATTTCTAAGCTACTATAGGATTTGTACTCCCATTGAAGGTTGGTGGTTGTTGCCTCATGAAACGGTCTAGCATTGATCCTCCACGTTGCGGATCAGGGTGCTCCATATGAGTAAGGTTATTATTCATAACCTGTGTGAGTTGTCCCAGTACGGTGATAAGTTGATCAGCACCAGTTGTATCACTAGCTCCACCATAATTATCTTGAGCAGGAGGGAAATCCCTACACGGAGTGCGTGCATTGATACGGTTTCCATTCCTTCCACTAGCCGCCATTTCTAAATAATGGCATAAACTGAATTAGTTAATGAATCAAAATACATAATTCCATACTTGTAAAATACTTAACATAAATTGAACTAATTATGGATATAATCCATAATTA
The DNA here is from genome assembly GCA_963277665.1 of Viscum album. NCBI lineage: Eukaryota > Viridiplantae > Streptophyta > Magnoliopsida > Santalales > Viscaceae > Viscum > Viscum album. Next base: position 1,559,550,011 of record OY728151.1, on the reverse strand, counting down.
TAAAAAAAAATCTTTGAGGAAGTATATACTCGTAACCCTTCATAGTGGTTTGTAATGAAAATGGGAATTATCCTAAGCATATCCCCCAGGAGTGTCGTAACCAAGAGTGCAGCAAGGCTCGTTGTCGTGCACCAGTTCCCGTTCGAGTCTAGCTCAAAGCGGTGTTTTCGGGTTTTACCCCTAGGTACATATGTGCCAGAGCCGCCTCTACCTGCTCGTATCCAGACAGGGATGTATTGGTCGGAAAACTCACAAAATCTCTACAATACCAAAAAATTTTAGGAAGTTCTTCTATACTAATATTCAAAGTCTATCTTTGGGATATGTGCTCTAATCAGAGTTTATCTAAATATAGCTTCCAAGGTTAGTACTAAACTGCCTCTAATACCAACTGTAATGTCGTGACCCCAGCTACCCAGAGTCGGTGCATTACTTCGTAACATTGGCATGATCACAAAAGATCAAGTCTCGAAAGACCGATTAGTTTAGTAGCCTTGGAAACACTAGATACATTCATAAATGTTACATTAAATCACAAAGTGAAAAAATATAATAACATTGTCTCCATAGTCCACACTTCTATCCTCTTCGGACTATCCCTGCAGGTCATTCATAAAATACTCCCTCACATCCAAGAAAATATTAAAACATTGAATGGGGTGAGCTCAGATGCTCAGTAAGGATAACAATATAGCGGATGCTTTCATAAATAAACATTAACATTTAAGGTAATGTATAACTAAAACAAAAGCCTTTTAACCTTGAACTTTAGCATAATATGGCAAAAGTAAACTGAAATAATGTCATTTACTTACTCACATGGATATTCTACTATTCGAATAATCACATTAAATATCAATAACCACTTTCATAATGAGGGAATGTATAATGCCAGACATTCTGAAACATTTTTCCAAGGCCTCGGCCAAGACGTCTAAAATTATTAAGGCCTCGGCCAAAACCATAAATCAAATTGGGAAAGGGCCTCGTCTAATTCCACGTCTAGTTGTCTCATGAGACCTACCGATGCATCGAGGAGCTATAGCGGGCTCCACCCGTCACTTATTAAGTCCAATACATTCCTCATATGAATAGGTTTAGACATATCATAAACCATAACATAATCGTATAAAATAAAACATGCATAAAAGAAACATAACATTTCCACATTTCAATCACAAGATATCAATACAACACATTGATAAAATAAAAACGCTTTCAAAACCATTTTCAATACCACAATAAAAGAAAGTTAAAACTGTGTATTTATTTTTCATTAATAAAATGATGGCTTGTAGAGGAAGCCGAAACTCAAATAATGGTCACGGCGGCGGAGAAGTCGTTGTCGCCGCATAAGTACGGAAAGAAAAACATTCCCTTTTGTCATTTAGAAAAACGCTTCGTATAAAAAGATTCCTTTTGAACAAACGTAAAAGTCAAAGGGGTTTATACACCGTATAAAAGAAAGTTGTGTATAAAACCAAGTATGCCTCAATGAAAGGGGATTGAGACGAAGTCCCTAAAAAATCATTTTTTTATAATGTAGGTATATTATGTGTATTCACTATAAGTACACATAAATAATTTAAAAATACAAGATAGGACATAATAATATCATGACATAATTTGAAAGTTGGAGATTAACCCAAAGAATAGAAATTGGGTTAAGAAGTTCCCTTACCTCGTGTCTGACATGACTCAACCATTCTTTTACCTCCTGAATAATAAACTAGAGTTAATATATACCTTATTAAGAACCATTTTTAATTTCATTATCCTTTTTATATCACTTATTACAATGTTATGAAAATTATGTAATTATTTAAGTTAATAACTGTCGTTTTGTCGATCTTTGGTACTTGAGTCAACAATAAACTTCTTATAATTACAAGTTGTTTATGTGGTAGAATATCCATTATCTACAGAATTATATTCATGATTTAGATGTCATATATATCATATATATCCAGTATATACATTCATTTATAATATTATGTAACATTTAGAGGTAAGAAATGAAATGCACCGTTCATGGAGACGGTAAGCCGTACATACGAATGTACGCTACTTTCATTTCTATTTCGTATTTAATGGAATGAAATCATAATGTTATAAATTTATAATATAATTACAGTATAATATAGTGTATAATACCATTTAATCCATCCTTTATACATCCCACATATGGCATTAACGATTCAAATCACTTTGAGGGGGCGGTAGTCCGCACTTCCTAAAATGAAATTATCGCGTTTTACCCAGAATGGAAATCATAAAGTATGCAATAAATGAGAAATACAGAAGAATAAGTAAAACATAAACACATTATATATCATATATAAATATAGTGACATCTTAATGGCCACCTTTGAAGGTGTTATATGAGTGTTGAACAATCATCATTTCGTGAGGGAGAAATTCACCATCCACAGAAACCGTATGTTCTTTAACCATTAGATGTAGGTGTGTGTAAGTGTAGCTCGAATCCTTCTTATAACAACATCCTAGTATATTGAGGATACTGGTTTTGTTACAAAAGAAATGAATAAAAAGAGTTTAGGTGGTTGGAGAAGAAAAATAATACAAAACAACATTAGGGAAGACATTACCTCAAAATCGGGTAACTCTTTTTGATTTGAGCCAAAGGCTTCCTTGAAAAGAGTTCTGCCCAAAGTGAGGATTCTAGGAGTAAGAGGGGGAAGTTGGGAGAGTATTTGGGCAGAGGTTGGCCGAGCCAAATGGCTTGAAGGTGTGAATAAGGTGGGAGAGGTGGGGGCCTTTTATAAGTGGAGAGGAGGGGCACGCTTGAAAAGTAAAGAAATATCACTTTATTATAAAATGAGTTTCGGATTTTAGAGGTCCCAAACATATATAATTCGAGGATAATATGATAAGGGTTCTAAATCTACTCATCCAATAGGTTTTTGACAAGTGTACGCTTTGGATTTTACATTATCTTTCCATTTTATTTAAATCGTTAAATAATGAAGTCATCACTGCATCATCATGATGTCATAATTAATTTAATTTATTTAATGTCTAAAAATTATAAACAAATTACTATGATGTAGGAAATCTGTTTATCTTTCTAATGAATATTTCTAATAAAAATTTGGACTTGTGTATCCCCACATAAAAATTGTTTTAGTAAAACAACTCATGTTTGTATCAATTTAATTTTAACATTAAATAAACATATATTAATGCCATTTTCCAACCAAAGTGGCTCCATGGGGTCCCCAAGTTGACCCATGGGTTTCCTTGGTCGGCCATGACTCATCCAATAGGAGTAGGACAAGTGTCAATCTCATATCATATTATTAAAACATGGTTTTTACCTTAAACTACACTAATTACCTCTAATCGCGATTAAGAACTTAAAAGTTACTATTCACCAAAAAATTATTTTAATCTCATTGAACCACATTTTACTTCTTAATGACAACCATGTAAGTCGGATTTTTGAAAATCAAATCACAGAAGTGGTAATATTTCATTTAAACGAAAAATCAGTTATTTAACTACCACTTAGTGGTTTCACTATTCATCAAAAATTGATGTTTTTCAGAACAATGCCAAAATATCACCCTAAGCTATAATTGATATTCCGAATTCAAAAATGATGTCTATTTTAAAAAATTCCAAACATATAAGTTGCCTTAATTAATTTTATAATTAATTCCCGTTGTCACAACAAATAGCGTGTTTTTAAGAAACAATTTATATCAAACGTTTGGCAATTGTTTATGTCAAATTTCAATGTTAAATTAATTCTAATGACCACCATTGGATAAAATGGTAAAAATATATTCTAATTATTCTTTAAAACCACTAAATAGTATAATTTATCACAATAAATTATTTTGATTAAAAAAGTTGTTTTATGTATTTTTCACTATTCATCAAAAAATTGAAAGTTCTCAGAAAGTTACAAAAAATTCAACTTAGGATAATTTCGATATTACGAATTCAAAAATGAAGTCCATTTTGAAATATAAAATTTCTATAATTTTAAAAAGTGGTTATTACTATTCATAACGGCTACTTTGATTAGTCGCGGTGTTTTAGAACTCGAAGTTGCGTACAATGCAAGCTATTGCATTATTGAATGAGAAGCGTATCGTGGAAGCTCGGGGTGTTACATAAATTAATGCATGAAATCCACAATGTCTATCACCCTGGGAATCATAAGAATTATCTTAGCCTTGTGCTCTGAAGCTCCCATGTACATTGGTAACATAACATAATATAAACCATGATGTTGAACCTAAACCCATGTTATCTGTTTAGGAACCAGATGATGGCCCAAACATGGTACATGATAATTATATTAGGCCAATAGTAATAGAATCCAATGAAATCATGTATGTAATTATAAATTAAGGCGATGGTTATGAATAAAAAACTAGAACTGAATGAATAATTGTAAATGATTCATAATAGAGTTCCATAAGGATACTTATATGACCATACATGAATTAGACTATTACATAATGCTTTTGGATATATTTCATCATATATAATGATATATATAAATATATATAAATGTATATATATATATGTATTCATAATATTGGTAAGAACACACATATATATATTACTAGCTATGAATTGAGGAGTAACTCAATTTTCCATTCATAATATTATTTATATTATAAGGGTCTCAATGTAAATATGTGTATGAGACCCACCATCTAAACATATGAATAGTAAGTTGAAATTAAGGCCTATGGATGTAAGTTCGAGTGTTATTATTCAATGAAAACCATATAACAACATTCCTATTTTGTGGAATGAAATACATATCAAGCATGGATAATTCAACGTGTAATAATGTGTGATATAATTCCTTTGACCTATTATACCATCCAATGAAATTCATATCAAGAACACATGTATTGACTAATACAAGTCATAATATCATTGACCCTATGAGACTATCATTGGTACTTCATATCAGAATTCCATGTATTTTTATGGCATATATCACATCATGAAACCTATGAGTTTGTCCTTGGAATTACATATTAGGAAACCGGTATCACTCAAGAATCTATATAATTAATTACAGTACTAATCCCATCTATGTAATTTTGATTCCTGAATCCATGTATCTATCACATTGTATATAAAATCTTATTTATAATATGATTCTGTCTATGTAATTCTATAATATAAATATAGGTATCTCCAAAGGATTAATAATATTTATTATATCCCGTTATCATATATATAGAAATATTTATATAGAACACATGCATCCTTCAAGGGATATTGTACAATCCTAGGCATATTCTAGTTAATATATAAATGATTATGTGGGGAAATACATGCCATAATATTATATGGGGTCATGGAATAAACTCCATGTCATTATCAATTCATCTATTCAAATAGACCATTTCATTTATTATATACAAGAAATCAATGGGAATAATAATTTCTTCCACACAATTTATAATGATAAATTTTATTAGAATTTACAAATCTATTATTATTAATTATATTAACCCATTAATCACTATAATAAAAAATGTAACAAATAGATGACCAATGTTCTTTAAAATTCATTTAATTTACTAATTCATATTAGAATAAGGGATTCATTCTCAACACACCCCTAGGGGTGGTCTAATGGATTGAAAAAATAGTATAATCAATTTAATTGAACAAACCATACATGGTGATTTGGGATGAGGTCATTAAGATCTAACAATAGTAGGGGTCTAAAGGCAACACGTTTATAGTCTAAAAAATTAAATTTATGGTATTTTATGTTTTAGTAGAAATATGTTGAATGTATAGTGTGAATAATTTTGGAAAAAATTTATAAATGAAAAAAACAGTAAGGGAAAATAAACTAAACCACCTACCATGTACCATTGATTCATCACGAATCTAATCTAGGGCTTTGATTTAGGACTCAAGGAGTGATATTAAAGGACCAAAAAAATTGAAATTTTGGAAATAGATATCACACATTTATATAGTTTTTTTTGAGATAAAATGTAAAATGGGTAAGTGGTAGACATAAATATAATAAGATGACTCCAATGAAATAGATGATGATAAATTGGACCATGAATGGTGAAAAACCTAGTATAGATGGGGGAGGAAGTGTATATAAGGAATATATGATATCCTGGTGAATAGGGGAGAAATGGGTGTAGTAACCTTTTATAGACTATAGGGTAAAATGGGAATTTCACCCTTAAATTTATCCTCATGGTTTGGTCAAATAATTTTCAAAACCATGCACATAATTGTATGCCATAAGTGGTTATATGGAACTTACTGTGTAGGGTCGACACTTATTTTTTGAATATTTTGAATATATCGTGTGTTCCCTATGTAGGTACTTGTAAAAAAATTAATAATATATTTGTGGGAATCACATGTATAAAAAATCATTTCACTTATACAAACAAGCCTCATTGTTTATGTAGAACTATTATTTATATTCATTTTCCTCCAATTTTTAAAAATCATTTTCATCCAAAACTAAGTTTCCAATGATTGATACAGAAAAACGGATATAATCTCCATTGAAAACTCTCTGGTCTTGAAGAAATTATTAATAAAATACATTTTAGTATTCTATCTTTTGAGGTTCTATTCCAAATATCATATAGAAATTTGTCTTGACAAAAAAATTTAATTCTAAAATTACTCTATAAATATCTACCTGGTCCAAAACACGGGACCTTACATCTACCCCAATGTAGAACATCTCATCCATATGATGTATTTATGATATAATGAGACAATCACCCAACCTACATTAATAAATAATTTCATAATGAAAGTGATGTTTTTGGATCTCAATCCCCCGACCCACCTATATTAGACAACTAATCATTTTTGGTTTCTAGATAACATTCATGGGTTGAGTGTGGAGAATTACACACAGATCAATGGTTTTGTATAATTGAGTACATAAAAAAAAAATTTAACTTAGGAAACTATTGGAAGGTGAAATTCATGGAATATAGATAAAATTGACAATGTCATTTTGTTATAATCTAGGTAATTTGAGTGAGAAAGATATGAATGTAATAGCTATTAATATTTACAGAATATCAAACACAAAGAGTATAAAACATGAGAATATTATGAATTTTTTTATAAATTTAAGGTTTCCATCCAAATATATGATAATTCACTAAGGAAAAAATTATATTGATTCTATATATGAATATGGAACATATATAGTTCGTTCACCTGGTATATAACTAATTTATATAAACATCGTAAATGTTTTAACCTAGTAGGTGTTGGTTTTATTTATAAATTATATTTTAATAGTATTATAAAATTAAATCTCATGGATATCCTTGTTGAAAAAAGACACTACTAACAAGTCAAAATTCATAAGGTCTTATATGGATAGTGAATACAGATTCATCATGTACAATAAATTAGACTGAAGGAATGTAATATAGTTTCAGAATACTACACTAGGTATTCAAAAACAAAACATACTCATATATAGGATGATTCAAATAATAGTTCATAAAGTGATAATTATTATGATTTACAACATATTATCCATGATGTTTTGTAGGGAAGAGATAAATTTTTGTAGACTATTTGGAGAACATGACACCATCATCCCCATATAGGTCTGAACATCAATAAGCATGTTAGTATATAAGAAATTCAAATTTCTCCTATATAATCTTATATGATTCAATATCCTATGTCCATGTTACTTCCAATAAATGGTCGACTATAATCCATAATTATAAAAAGAACACCATTAGATATTTTATATCTGATTTTTTAATTTTTTTTTTCTACCTGAAAATATTTATAAAATCTTTATATTCATTTAAAATAAAAATCCCTATTTATTGAGAATAACACATCATATAATTAAAAAAACATTATTAACATGATATAAATTATATTAGTATTCATTAACATATATTTTCCTTCATATATAAATAAATATTATTAATAATCATTTGTAATTAAAATGAAATATATTTAAAAATTAGTTTTTTATTCAATAAAAAATTTTTAATTGACAATATATATATTTAAATTAAAAATAATACAATTTTCTTTTCTTCATCTAAAAATATAATTTTTCCAAATTAACTATATAATGATGTGTATATATATATATATTAATAATTTATTATAATCAACATAATCATTGTTTCTTAAAATAAAAAATAAAAATTTGATACTACTAGGGTCTAGATACATAACCCTTATTATGCTAGCATATTCTATAAGCGTAATGTGTGTGATGGGGGTATATCCTTGGACCACTAAATAAATGGATTTATAGGGAATGATCCTACTTTTTCGGGATATTACTTCTTAATTTTGTATCAATTTTATTTTATCATAACCCATAATATATTCAAATTATTGTAGTGCTGTCTAAAATCTATACTAACAGTTTTTATAAATATAAATGTTCAATTAATCAAATCAAATATTGTGGCTATAATTAATAATAACCAAAATTAAAAAATGAAATACATTGCATGTTTTTTTCGGTTAATATATTTCATAATAAAGAATTTATTGATTCAAAATGAAAAATCATAAAAAATGGGATATGTCATTATATTCATCCAAAAATTTAAAATTTCACCATAACAATTTCATTTCATGCACTAAATCAGATATGGTACTTTTTTCATTACATCTGTTTCTTCCCATGTCGACTCCTAAAACATGATGTCCCATCATAACACATTTAATGGTGAGTTGTCTTGTTTCACAGAACATTTTAAATATGATATATGTTTTAAACAGACTAATCGTCATTTGAAATATCATTGTTTTAGTTACCCATATATATTAATTACTTAAGTAGTTGTCTATTATATAATTTCTTAAGATAGATACATGGAACACATCATGTTGTTCAGATATCTTAGGTGGCAGTGTCAGTTAATAGGAATCAAATATGAGGTGATATAGAATATAAAACTATAATATGAAACTATGAACAAATTATCATTTCATATTAAACGTCATTAATTTATTACAAGGTGAAATACAAAAGAAATCCTCAATTCAACCAAAAAACCATGGTCTCATCGGTTATTGTCTATATTGCGGTTTATTAAATTTTTGGTGATTTTATATGATTTTGAATAGTTTCATCCTTATGTGTTATTTCATAGATAAGATCTTGTCCCCAAAACATCCAGTATCCAACATCGTAGTAACATCTTATAGTTCAACATATCATCCAATGTAGAGCCTCATAAAGAACAATTTTAATGTTTAAATATTTTTATCTATATTAGAAATCCACTAGGGGGAATTGTTTATATAAAAGTAATTTTAAATCCACTAAACAAGATATAAAAATATGTTTTGCAGTTGAAATGTGTTTCCTAGATCTAACCTTGATATAAGGGTGATAAAAAGCTCTGTTGCTTAACTCTATATCCAAGACAAGTGGAAGGCCTATCAAGATACTCAAGGTAAACATTAGATCGTTGTCAAATTGAATGTAGTGTGGTACTCCATGTTGTCATACAATTTATCATATGATAATCATAGAAATATAGTTTTCACATAAATCTTCCATCCTAAAAATAAATTTTATTGAATTTATATGGTGATCTACTATCACCAAAATGGTGTTACTATCTTTAGATTTCAAGAGGAAGCTTATTATAAAATCAATGATTATGTTTTACCAATTAAATATTAGTATAGACAATTGCTATAGGAAACTGTTAGACATATGTATTTATTCCTTCACCTCTTATAAGACCAAACTTTTAGATATGTATCCTATAATATCTATTTTTTTATTTCCCAGAAATAAAATTTACATTATATGTCTATAAATGATTTTTCACCATACGTAAATTGAGAATGTCAGGCTATGCACAATATCCTGATGTTCTATCTTTCAATTATGTTTTTATATTAGACATATCAATATTCTAATCAATATATACCTATATTTTGAAAATTTTGAAGTACTGAATATTTACTAGATTTACTATGGATCTTTATCATCTTTTGAACCTCCTTGATTATTTAATGAATTACTGGGAAAGTAGTTATTTTAGTATGGTAGGATACCATTAATTTTTTGATTCTCATGCCCATCCTTTTTCATGACCATGAATATTGGAACTCTTTCAATACTCATCATTGATTGTGGTGTGGGTTTCATTATACTCAGAGTATATTCCATTGTATTCTCATTTATAGAACAGTAATGGACTAAATATTCATAATCCAGGTAGAAATATTACCACCATATATATTTATCATATTGATATCATTTTGTGTGAATATATACATGAGGATTTTTTGATCTGTTTATATGATAAATTTTTTCTATAAAGAAAATGTCTCAAAATCATCAATATAATCATCATTATCGAAAATTACAGATCCTTATTAATTCAGTTATACTCATGGAATTTAATTGGTTGGAGGCATAGGCTATCAATTTTTTATTTTTCATGACATCAGAAACAATAAAAAAAATTTACGAATAAATATAAATTAAACATTTATTCCACCTAGAGTGTAATGTGATCATATGCACAATTATTAGCCACTACCTTAACTATTAAATGATTTCCTCATATTCAACACAACATAAAAACAACACTTCCTTTCATTTTATATTTTGTAATGGGATTTAAAATCAAGGTAATTTTTTCACAGCATGATAATAATACAAATCTAATACAGGGAATCATTGGATCTCTATCAAAAATATTTTTATGGTAGATATTTCAATTTCCTCTATCATTGAAGGATCAATAAATTTTCTTTTTTTTGTGTAAACATTCATGATTAATTATTGTTTTTTCAAATATAAATAACAATTGATATAGCTAATAAAACCCTTTTCATTTCATATGGTCATTTTTATAACATTCAAATTCTCCTAATGTTACTCCCATAATTTGGATTAGATAATAATATTTTTTATTATTACTATGAAAAATTATCAATGTAATCTCGAAAAACTCTATTATTTTTTTTATAAATATAACTATGGAATTATTGAGTCTAAATAGAATCATTATGAGACTGTATTTCATGTAACTTATATGTCAAATAATCATTTAATTATCATCCCTCTTCAGCATTTAATGATAATATCCTAAAAGAAGGTCCACATTAGGGAAATATTAGTCCCCCTCAAGATGATAGAATAATTAATCCATCAACGGATGTCGAAACTTGTTATTGTATTAAGATCTATATGACATCATAATTATTTATATATAGGTGAACTGAACCATCATTATATTAATGAAAATGACTAGTGAACCCCATTGTGAATCACTTTGTCATATAAACTATTTATCATTCTTCTATTGGAATTTATTATTAAACTATTCATGCTAAAAAATAATCCATCTATATAGATTCTTGGATACTAAAAAAGATATGGTTATATGTCTTATTGAGAACTATACCTCTTAGTTTTATAGTAAATGTAGAAATTATCCAAGGAGGACATATGTATATTGTCTTACAATCAGTTATTCATCAAGGATTTTCATTAGATTAGTTTCAATTATTTGATTTCTATTTTTTCTCATAAGATAATAATATCCATGCATAACATGATGAATCCAAATGAGACCTATCATACTCATTTCCCATGAATAGAAATTTAGTGACATTCTTGATACAAAGGGTGATTTCCTTCTCCAAATAATTTTTATATTATCTATACATGGGAATCCAATTCAGAAATATAATAATAAAAAATTATATAAAAGTCATAATCCATAGGATTATTGAATAATTAAGACCAATAAATTTTAATAGTGGGATGTTTTATAATTTGGATTCTCCAATTTCAATATTGTACATTTTCATAGAAAACAATACATCCATATATTGATGTGGTTTTTTAACAGTTATAATAAACTTGTGTGACATGTAAGAAAGTATATAACTAGAATAAAATAATAAATTTTATATCATTTAATGAATAACTATAATAATTGTCACAACTTCGTTGATATGACCTACCATAATAGTAGTGACAAAATATGACATCATTTTCTCTCTACATCGTGATGTTTTCTATCATTGGATCTTATCAAGAATCCTTAGATTATTTATTTTGTTTTCATAGTGACATATTTTTACTTTATTTTTAAACATTGGATAATTAGTTTGGGGTTAAATATAATACTAAATTATTATATTACATTTTTGGGTTTCTCCTATTCTAATTTTCCAGATTAGTGACCTTTTATTCACACCTAATGAATTTATTTTTCCCATTTAGTAAATTTATGAGATTTTTCATCCAACTCTATTGATAAGTGGGATGATAGAATTTATTACTAATATTTTATATCTACACAACTCCTTGAAAAGCCCAATGATGTCTACTTCTTACACCTTGATAGTTTCACTATTACATTACATGGTTACAAATAAGTTATACTCTATTTTAATTTTGAGAGAGCAAGGATAATATTTATTGAAAAATATTTTCCTTAATTTGATCCACTCCATCACATTGATATATTTATTAGGATTTAGGGTTGACCAACATCCACTATTTATTATATTATCCCACCATGTGATTAAAAAACAACATGACTATCTCTTTCTCATATCATTTAAGTACAATGAAGTTATTTTCAAAGGAGATGATCAATAATTCCAATATTAAGGCTTTAGATGAGACACTAAATTTCATAGGTAATTTTTACATAAAATTCCCAAATATAGTTGCATCATATGATTTTGTAAAATTTTTAATTTTAGAATAAATTTTATATTTTGAAATTTTCAATTTCCCGCAACACTAAATATATTTTTTATATATAAAAAACTATATTTTATCTCCTTTAAATTCTATACGAAGAAAATTATTAACTACACACAAAAAGTATATTTTCATTTAGTATATTACACATAGAGTTTTCATGTGTTTGTCACAATATCATATCCCTTCAATATCTACGATGACACTCAATATTGTGTTTTTCCAAACCACATTTTACAATTATTAATATTATAAAAATGTTATTATAGATACCACATATCCATTGGAATGAAATCTATAAATTAAATTAAAGAAACTATGATAATATATTTTTCAAATGTATATAAAATTATTCATTTTCTTATTAACTATTATCAGTTAAATTATGTACTATTGAAATTAAAAAAACCACTTGTCTAAGAAAAATATTTTTCTATGTAAAAAAGAATATATTATATCAATATATTAAGAAAACCAATTATTATTATTAATATTAATAGAATGTATATATTATATATTAAATCAATTTTTTATACTAAACATTTATATTTTAATTGTATATTATAAGTATAAACCAAAATTTCTTAATTATAATTTGAAAATTTATAAATGAAAAACATTCAACAGTATGAATGGAAAAACTATATAAAATAGGATTTTTATCATTTATATTTTATATTTTAGAAAATAAACATAATTTTTTAAATCGTAATTTTAAAAATTATATCGGTTTTTTCTTTTACTTGTTAAGGAGTTTCCTTTTTTATGAATACTAAAAATACATAACATTAATTCAAAAAACCTTTTACATAATTTTGTTATATGGTAAAATTATATTTTAAATTTCATATAGTATAACTAGATAAATTATACATATATTAATCCAATTTAGGTCAGTTGAGCCAATTTTAAATTAATATTTGATATAAAAATATTTCAATCTTTTGGACCATTTCATTTTATTACCCATCGTCTTATCCCATCTATGGGAATAATTTTAAATTAAATTTCATCCATATGGGATTAGAATATATAATAATCTATTAAATACTTATATTTATAATAATTTATAATGTATAATAATGTAAAATTATTTTTTCACAACAATATTAGTGAACGAGATTAAAAATAATAACAGTGATTTAGGGAAAAATTAGGTTAAAAAATTATTATACCATAATCACAAGGCTTGCAAAGTAATAGAAAATTGTATAAAAGTAAATTGATTTTAATATTTATAAACAAACCCCTCTTGGATTAGATTAATACCATTATTGGACCCACTATATATTTGAAATAAGTGCTTGGAGTTCCCTTTTAATAATTTTACTAGAATGCATCCCCTCTTCAACTAAAAAAATGCACCCACCCTTCCAAATATTCAAACGTCAAAATACACTATGGAAAGGCCATAAAATATCAAAATATAATCCCAATATCATTCAATTCATCTTATAATCCTTCCTTTATGAATCAATCCTTCCAAGGAATCCCTTTAGTGCAGACAAATAGTAGTTAAACCATTTTCACTATATAATCCCAATATCATTCTAAACACTATATTTTATTTCAAAATATGACACTCCTTAAAATAAAACATGATTTCCTTGGAAGAAATATCTTTAATATTTCACCATGTAATATTATTTTTCATTATCAATATTTAGAGAAGTGAAAACGTTTTAAAAACATCGAATCAGCACAAAAATCTAGGTAAGGGATATAAAATAAGGAATGAAACTACTAGTAAATGAATATTTTAAATTCAATAAAACATTTTCACTAACGTCCCAATTTTCACCATTAAAATAGAAGGAAGTTATCTTAGATTCCTATTTAACTTAATAGAAATCATAAAACATAATAATAACTTGTGGAATCCATATCATACATACATTGTATCTTTCATAGATATATAGGATGAAACCTATGTGGTTACATTTAGAATAAACATCACGGTATATTCCCTAAATCACTTTGGAGAAATCCTATCATTTAACTATCTATAATTACCCAATGAAATCTAGATCTATCATGGGATCACCCTCCCTTAGTTTATAATCAATGATCCCATATAAATAAGTATTTCCCACTAACCATACCATAAGGATAAAAAATTGATAAAATATAAAGGAAAAATAAAATTTCCACATTGCAATAACAAGATATCATTTAATGATATGGAAATAATCAATCCCTTCTCAAAACAATTATTCAATAGAAAAATAAATGAAAAATAATTATGGTATATATATTTCTTTAAAAATATTATAGATTTTATAGGAATCCAAACATCAAATAACGGCCATGGAAGTAATATGTATTTTGTCTCCACACGCATTAAAAATCATTAAATTTTGACTATTTTAAATAAAGTTAAACCCTTCATATAAAAAGATATATTTTCAAAAAATTAAATGAAAATAAAAATATAAAAAAATTAATGTTTAATAATTTTATATACATAAGAATAAATATTTATATAAATATCATGATGAAAAATATTCAATAATTAATTCTTTAAACACCCATAGTGTCTCATACCTCTATGGACATTAAAATCTTAATCTCAGTGAATTAATAACATTAAAAAAATTAACATTATTATAGATGAATTATTGATATGAAATGACCTAGTTTCTGTCTATAAAACTTATTAAATAATAAAATTGTATATTAAAAAGAAATGCCTCAATGAAAGAAGATTGAGAGAAAATACCATACCTTGAATCCAAATCGTCATGTAAAATCTTTATAATCCCGAGTAATAAACATATGTTAAATTTAAATTTAGTGATAAAATTTTTCATTTTTATTATTCATTTAATATCACTTATTATCATGTTATAATATTTACATAATTATTTAAGTTCATATTGGAAATTTTGTCGATATTCCATAATTGAGTCAAAAAGGAACATGGTTTGATATCCCTAGTCTATGTGGTGACAAGTACTTCATCTCAAGATTATTATTAATGAAATAATAATAAATTTTATCCATTAATCATAGTTTTTATATAAAACCATTAATTATTGTTATGAAAAAGGAACAATGTTTTATTGAGGATAATAGTAGGTTGTACGTACACATGAGTAACAATATAATTTTTCATTGATCATTATGAAAATAAACTATTTATTATTTTATATTTACATATTTATTATAATATTAAAATAATCATAATAATATTTAACATATAAATATATATGTAATAAATGTGATATGTTGAGTAAAATTGTTTTGCCTCACTTCGTGGAGGTGATAGTTCACACGAACGCACAAACGATGTTATTGTTTTTATATACCTGGAAGATAATAACATAATTGAAATATAATTCTTTTAAATTTATTATTATGTAAATAATACAAAATATTAATATGAATTCCATCATTATAAAATATATTTATAAATAGAAATGGAAAACAGAGTAAATCCGTTCATGGTGGTTATAATTCACACGTATGGATGAGCGATTAATTCTTTCCCATTTGATGGATGTAGACATGAATATAAGAGATGATGTTAAAATAATTAAATCTCATTAAATTTATGATATTGAATTTATTATTTCATATTGGTAGAAGATTATTTAAAGGATTTGGATGATGAAATAAAATATAAACTCTTAAAAAACGATACCTCTTATACGGTTGATCACCATTAAAGAACACCTTAACACTTATAAGAAGTCTTTTAGGCCTAATATAATTCCTCAAGAATATGGATATGGATTCTAGATATATTTTTGGTAATGTATTATCCAAAAAAATGTCCATCAAGTGTTATTATTAGAATATAGAGGATACATTTATATAGGATAGGGGAAGGGCGCCCTTGGAAACATAAAAAATACTAAATTAATATATATTATTTTATTTGGTAAAATGCCTCAAAATTTATATATGATGAATATGTGATGATGATAGTTATAAATACACTCATAAAATAATTTTTAGATAGAAATAATTTTATTTAAATATTTATCTTTTTCTTTTACCCTTAATTATTCTCTTTTAATTTTACTCGTGTTAACAAACTTATAAATATAAAGAGAATATGAATTTTACTTATATTGGGTAAATATTTGATAATTGGACACTTAATGAAAATTAATACTTTATTTTAGTCATAAATATTTTTTAAAATTATTTTAGTATTTTTAAATATTTTAATAAAATATAATTTTTCTAAAATATCATTGATGACAATTTTTACACTATTCATTTTACTGAATTTAAATAAAATATAAATTGAGACATAAATTTAACAAAAATAAATTAATTTTCTTTAAAAATTTCATATAATACTAGAAAAATTGATTGTGCCATAAATTATGTCAAATAATACTCATTTTAAAATTTATAATATCATTTTTTTGATTCCTTCATTAATAAAGAAATCATTTCATCATCATTATATAAAAATTAAAATAAATTATTTAATGTATAAAAATTATAAATAAAATACCATGATGTATTAAATCTTTTCCTATTTCTAATTAATAATTATAGTAAAATTTATTACATATAAAAACCCATATTAAAATTGTTTTAGTATGAATATATATTTTTATAACATATTTTCCTTTACATTAAATTAAAAGTTGTAATTTTCATGACACCCAATTGGCTTCCAAAGGAGAAATTTTCATCCCAATTTATTTATTGGTCGTGAATACATAATTAATTAGGGTTATGACATGTTTCATGGTAGTTTTATATGATTATAATATTTTTTACCATTATTTACTCGATATACCCTTTAAAAGTGGAAAATAAAAAGAATTACTAATGTTACTATTCATAATGTCTAAAAATTAAAGGGATTGATTTAAATAACATTGAACATGAAATTAAAAATATGGAATTAATTAACCAGATTCAAAAGATAGATGTTTTAGTATTTAATTTAAAATTTATTCCTTTTTGAAAAATGAGATACATGTTATTAAAAATTAGAAACCATGAAAATATTCACATCTGCATATATAAAATTAAAAATTTGAAATTTATTCCAATGAAAAAATTTATTAAATGATAAAAAAACACTTAAAAACCATTTGAAATCATAATATAACAATAAAAATAAGTTACAAAAATGGTAGTTTTGAATTAAAAATGTTGTATTTTTCATTATACACTAAAATATGAATTGTATCATAAAAACACTAAAATTTCAACAACGGTAAATTTTGATATCCATATTCTAATGAAAAAGTTTATTTTTTCAATTTGAATATATATTATTGTCTTAAAGTTGATTTAAATTGTTTTTCCCATTTAAAGGATATAAATTCATTATTTTTTTGAAAAAACGCCTTTTATCTAAAAAATTGAATATTTTATTATATCATCTATAAAAAAAATTGATGAATAAAAAAAATTAAATTTAATATATTAAATATATATTTCATTATTAAAAATCCATAAATAGTAATTTTATTATTTTTTAAAATCAATTATTTTTGATTGAGTGTTTTAAAAAAACAGTTCATTTTAATGAAAAATGTTGTTTTTCATTTTTAAATAAATTATCAAAAATTATTTAATTTGATTCATGTTTAAAATATATATTCACCTTTCAATTAATACGCTTCCTTACTTCCATTTTAACATCTAAGTTACAATGTAACATCACAATATTTAGTTGTTCACTTAAGTTTGAAGTTGAATAATATGTACAGTATCAAACATTGTCACTTTTATAAAATAATTCATGATGTTACATTTTCCACCATTCTAGAAATTTATTCCTCTATATTTTAATTTGGGGTTGTTAAATAATGTTTGAATATTAAAAATATCTTTATTAAAATACCACATTGGAAAATGAGTCATTAAAACATCCACAATAAAATAATGATACATAAGTACAATGGTCACCCAGGATGACACATAATAGAAGTCCATTTAGGAAAACATATCTATTGAAGACACAATATGTCTCATGTTCTGATGTAGAGTGATGTAAAACATAATTAGGAGAATGTTAACAATCAGAAAACCAAAATCCTATAATGTGTAAAATGGTCCTTGATTACACTGTTCAAAAATTAAATAGAAAACATTTTTATTTTTAGATACACATCATAATGTTGGGGAATTATTTTATTAATTATAATTGAACGTAAGGAAATATACTTAACATAATATTAGAGTTTCATCCTTTAGTAAATTTTCAATATAAACAAATCTTTCTCTCCTATTGTTGTGTATTTAAGATGTTTTTCTCACTCCTAAATCAAAAATATCAACTTATAAAAACTCATATAATAAAAAAAGTATAACTATCTACTTATCCTACCATTATTCATTATCCAAAACAAATATGGTTAGAACCGGATCATATTTTTTTCCAAAATAATAAAAAAAATTATCTATAAAAAATAATTTTAATCTCTAAAAATAAAAACTAATATCAAAAGTTAAACAATAGGCATTTGATAAATATATATATATAAAATTCCTCAAAATTATAAAAAAAATATTATTGAAATCCAAAACCCTTAATAATTTTATCAAATAGACTTACAAGATAAATTCAAACATTTTTTTCCAAATAACATCAATCAAAACTAATGTATCATACAAAAAAACTAATTTCCAAAATCACATATTCATCATCATAGGTCAATAATTCCCATAAATTTTCTTTAACCACTATAAGTAAAAAACAAAGGAATATATTATTCCAAAATATTGATAAAAATTTACCCCTAAAATAAAATCCCATAGTATTCAATTTTCATCATGCATATAGGGTTCTGAAAAAATTGAATGCCTTCCAAAATAAAATTGACCACATAATTCCCATATCATTTTCCAATACTAATAATATCCATAGTACCCAAAATCAAGTAATTAGTATTTCATCAAATCATTTAAATATGTATAAAAAGTCATACCAACTACGGACATTATGTAGGTTAGTGGTTGGTGACGCACTTGTGTCACCCATTAGTTGTGTATTTGATTCCCACATCCATACCTGACATGATAATTTTCACCCTTCCTGTAGTTGTCAATTTTCAAATACAATATCAAACTTATAAAAAAATTCCAAAATGTGATAGAATACTCCAAAATATCCAAAACAATTCCCCTTAAATGTTTTCTTATACCTCTGATTTTCATCAAAAAAAATAATGTCCTTGCCATCATAATTCCTAATGTATTATAAATTTTGTATTTTTTTCACCTACAATTGATTTTAAAAAAAAATCCCAAAATAATGAACATTGTACCTTCATCATGGAGTCCATCTGGTTTCATTATCATTTTGTCAAAGTACATAGGGAATCCATTGATATAAACAATGATTTATAGATTATTCAAAATCACATCCTTCTATTTTACAAATACAAATTGTACAATATGGTTCACATGGGTGTCCGTAGAATAAATGTTTTAAAAAATAATCATATATGACATATATCTTTTTAACATCACATAAGATATTATTTTTATAAAACATTCTAGCTGATATTGAGTTGAAAATATCAATTAATGGTCTTTTTAAAATACCATAATTATGTATGGAAAGAGTTTACATTAAAAGAAAATATACATAGTTTGTAGAAGGGTTTCCTCCTTTAGAACGTTTTTAAAAAATATAATACACCTCATAACATTTTGATAAGTTATAATGTATAAATATTTAATGATAATGTTTTCCATTTTTGAAAATATGAGAATTTATTGAAAATAAGATTGGATTAAAAATTACCCATGATCCACCATGGTATCGAGATATAGTAGATGAGTTTGATATATCAAAAAACATATTCTAAGTGATTTTAATGTTAGAAAAAGTTTCAAACTCATCAAGAAAAGAATTTTTAATAATTATTTCCAGAAAAAATTAGAAAACAATTGTATGAGATCAAAAATCTTAGTAAGTGGTATAGAATATTGAATGAAACCGTTAGTCCATAAATATTTTAAACTGATGAAAAAAATGTCACAAAATTCATAGTTTTCAACCATAAAACATAGGATATATATATTACCTCATATAGTCATAACATTCCAATAAAACTTCACAGAAATAAAAAATAATAATTTTATCTTCTATTATCCATATCATACTTACATTGTTTGTCTCACATCTACATTGGGAGTATTCGTAAGGGTTACATTTGGAATATTTACCACATTATATTCCCTAGATCCCTTAGGAGAAACCCTATCGTTTAATTATGTCTCATTACACATTGTATTGGATAGCTATCAAGGGCTCACCGACCTTGTTTTATCATGGAACCACCCATATACATAAGTAATTCCTAGGAACCATAACATAATCATAACAATTAACAAGCATAAAGGGAAAATGATGTTTTCACATTACAGTAACAAGATATGATTTCTAGATATTAAAACAATAAATCCTCTCATAAATACAATTTTTCTATACCAAAATACATGAAAAAGGAATATGGTATTTATTTTTCATTAAAAAAATTATGGCCTCTAGAGGAATCCAGATATCAAGTAATGGTCATGGAGACTGAAATGTTTTTTTCACCGCATATGTTAAAAATCATTCTTTATTTTTATTTGTAATGAAACTATAATTATTTTAATAAAATGATTTAATATGAAAACGTGGAATGAAATTAAAAATAAGCATAAACTGCCTTTTATAATCCTTTTATATCAATATAAATGAATATTTAAATTAATATCATGATGAAAATTATTCGGTATTTAAATCGTTAAACATTCAAGGTATCTCATTCCACATTAAACTTATAAATCATAATCTAAATGAATTATTATATTTACCAAAACCATAAATAACATTATTAAAGATAATATATCGTTTTTAATTTTAATTTTGTCTTTATAAACACATTATAACATATCAATATGAAATGCCTATATGAATGGAGATTGAGACAAAATACCTTACCAAGAGTTTGCATCGTCACATACCATCTATATAATTATGAATAATAAACATAGTTAATTTCTAATTTATTTATAATAGTTTTCATGTTTATTATTCATTTTATATTAGTTATTAGCAGTTATAACAATTACATAATTATTTATGTTTATATTGGATGTTCTGTCGATATTCGATACATAAATAAAAAATGAACATGGTTTGAAAACACTACTCAATGTGCTCATAAGTCCTTTATCTCTAGAATAATATTAATTAAAAACTAAACAATTTTATACGTAAATCATAAATTTTAAATAAATCCATTAATTATGGTTATGAAAAATTATATATGTTATATTCATGGTGACAATATTCCATACATACACATGAGTATCATTTTCATTTTCCATATATGATAATGGAAAAAAAATTATTATTTTTCATCCTAAATGAAAATACTATTAATATAATATTAATAATAATTTTAATATACTAATATATATCATAAAATATTTTTGGTGAATAAAAATGATTAACATCGCTTTGTAGAGGTGATAGTTCACACATACGCAAGAATGATGTTATTGTTTTTATGTGCATGGAAGGTAAGAAAATAATTTAAATACTATTCTTCTAAAATTATAAATATATAATTAATATCAAATATGAATTTCAATTACATCATTATACTCAATAGTTATATAAGGTAATGGAAGATGAAAAAAATCATTTATTAGAGGTGATATTTCACATTTATGTAGGAACGATTAACACCATTCCCAATTGATGGAAGTAGTGACAGATTTAGAAGATGATATTAACATAATATAATCTTACTACAATAAGTATACAATATTTATTATTACATCTAGGATGAATATTATTTAATCGATGTGGATGATGAAATAAAATTAAAACTATTAAAAAACGATACCTCTTCTTCAGTTGATCACTATTTAAGATCACCTTGACAACTCTAAGAAGGGTGTTATTACTAAAATAAGACCAAAATAATGTGGAGGGGGATTCTATGAAGAGATTTAGGCTTGGAATTTTTGAAAACAATGGTTCTTTCAGAGTGATTATTTGATAAGTGAGGGTACCTTTTTATATTAGAGGGAAGGGCGCCCTTGGAAACTCTTATAATATTAAAGTAATATAAAGAAATTTTTTAATTCAAGATGTTAAACCATGAAATATGTCAAATATAATATGATGATACATTTAAGTCATCAAATCCAATATTTTTTAGACATGTAATAAATTTATTTTAAAATTTACACTTTGTGCTTGCCCTTAATTATTCTCTCATAATTTTTATTGTCGAAAAACCATTATAAATTTTAAAAGACTATAAATTTTATTTATATGAGGTAATTTTAACATAATTGGATACCTAATGATATTTTAAACCTTATAATAATCTATTGGTGATTTTAAATTATTTTTAGTGTTTTTAAATATTTTATTGAATTATAATGTTTACAAAATATCATTGATGTCAATTTTTACACTCTTCATTTTAATGAATTTAAATAGAATTTAAACATATATATAAATTCATGAAAAACAATTTTACATTATTATCTAATTTAATATAAACCAATAAAAATATTTCATGACATAAATTTTGTAATGTTATATTTATTTTAATATTTGTAATATTATTTGTTAGATTGAATCATTAATATAGATATTACTTCATCGTTATTGTGTCATAATTAAATTTAAATTTTTACTTTTTAATTTTTTAAATAAAATACCATGATGTATTAAATATTTATTTATTTATAAAGACTATTTATATCATATTATATCACTTATATAAATTTTTATTAAAATTGTTTTAGTAAGAGGATATATGTTTATAACATTTTTTTAATTACTTTAAATTTAAAGTTATAAGTGTCATAATCACATCTAAGTGGCTTCCAAATTCCAAAAATTCATCCCAAGGGTTTTCATTATCTTCCAAACAATATATAATATTATTAGAATTAGTTTCATGGTAGGACTATATTATTATATTATAATTTTTACACTTATATAAATTATTTAGCATTTATCCATGGTAAATAAAATTAATTACTGATTTTACTATTCATAATGTCGAAAAATAGAGGGGAAATATTTACCTACCATGGATGTTATGATTCAAATGATATAATATATTTTTCCAAATTCAAAACATAGAAGTTTTTGTAATTAATTATATGATAATTTCTACCGGTAAAATGATAAATTGGGTTTTAAAAAGTAAAAATCATCAAAAGACTAACACGAGTTTTTATCAAATTTCAATGTAGAATTACTTATAATGACAAAAATTTGATTAAGTGGTTAAAAAATAATTGAAATATTATTTAAACCCAATTCAAATGATAATCTATCCTTACAAATAAATTAGATGAAAATGTAGTTTTGAATTAAAAATGCAGTATTTTTCACAATTCCTTAAAATTTGAATTTTATTATAAAAATACCAACATTTCATCCAAGATAAATTTTTAGGTATTGATTATAAATATTATTATTGTTTTTTAAAATATAAAATATAAAATTATATAAATCTTTATTTAAAATGGTTTCCCCATCAAAAGGTGATAAAACTGTATTTTTTTAATAATACATATTTTATCCAAAACAATGAATTTGATCTTATATCATTTATGTAAAACATAATATATGATTTTTTAACAAAAAAAATAATATATTTAATATATATTTCATTAAAAAAATCCATAAATATTGATTTTATTATATTATAGCCTCACTAATTTTCATTTAAATAGTTTATAAGGAAAACATTACTTTTTAAATAAAAATGTATTTATTTTCATTTAAAATTATTTTTTCACAAAATAATTAATTAGATTCATGTGAAAAAAATATGATAATAAGTCAATTATTATTGTTCATTGCTTCAATTTTATAATCTTGGTTATAATGTAAGATAATAATATTTAGTTGTTCTCTTATGTTCAATATGTCGAATTTTATATACTATTGAACGTACTATCTCTTTACCAAACTCGTGATGTTACAATTATGATGTAAAATATAAATATATATGATATATATTGTATTTATGATGCAATTTTAATTATTTTAATTATTTTATATATCATTAGTTTCTTCATTCTGTTTTGTTTAAATATGATAACATCATTTTGTGGATGTATAGAACAATGACTCCTCAAAGCGATGCGATTTGTTAATACATTATATAAAATTTATTAAGGATTGATTTAGTGAGATTATATTATATATATGACACAATAATTATACTCTAATTATATTACATATATATACATTTATGTTAAATACTTTTCATTCAATACGATTGAAAAACGGAAACAACGTTAATGCGTACATACAACCTACCATCTCCATGAACAGTGTCTTCCATAAAATATTTATATCATGAATATAATATCATAAATATTTACATTAGAAATATATATTATATTAATATCATATTTTATGTTAAAAGAATAAGTAAATCATTATCTATGTTAGAGGATCAATAATAACAAGTTAAAACATATACCAAAAAACCAGGGAGGATATTAACCAAAACATAACATTAACATGGATTTCATCATAAATTTTAAATATAAAGTAATATATAAATAATAAATGTTATTATATATAATAATATGGATTTTTGGTAGACTTATAATAACAATATATTTATTATATTGGAGGTTTGAATGTGTATGAATAATGTAAAAACATAAGGTCAGTGGTTTCTCGTCTCATATTTATTTTCCATGAGACAAAATCCATGTTTTCCTTGTAAGTATTATATGTGCTGTGTATATATCTATTCGATATATTATATTATTAATATAATAAAATTTATCGATATTTACACGTCGATTTTCTAATATTTCACTTATGGGGTTTATGATTCAAAAGTTTCCAAATCAGTTTGGTATTTTTGTCTCAATTTTCCTTCTTTTAGACATATGCCTTGTTATGAACCTATTTTATTATATGATGTGTATAAACTACCCTTTGGAATGTTCTATAATTATTATTATTATTTAAATTATTTTTTACACTTCATCTAATGTGATATTCATACACGGGGAGTATTATTCAATGTTGCATAGTGGAAAGAGTTTGTTGCAACAATCTTATCATGTATCAAGATTATTTACGATTATACATTTATTAATGTAAAATTATGATCAATATTACAATAGAACTCAGTAGATTTCATCTCCTTTTGTTTGTTAGTGATATCGAAAAGTATTAGTTCCATTTTCCACACATCTGAAGTTAACATTATTTGTGATGTGTTTTTAAGAAAACATGACCTTCTCTCCCACTTCTGTTGGGAATCTGTGTTCCTTAAAAACATTATTTATAAAACGGTATCCAAAAAAGTTATCATATTCCCCATTTATATTTAAAATATTTTTTTCCCATGTTATTCCATTTAATTTTTTTATAATGGAATCATGAGTTCGTTTTCCGATCGAGGTACTTTTCAAAACATTTTACGGTGCAGAAGAAATGATCAACATGTAGGGAATTATATACCATCATGACTGTACATACTTTGAAGAATCAATTAAAATTTTAAAATATAACTATTGAACATAGTTTTACCCAATATTATTGTATTTAATTGTTATTAATATTATTGAAAAATGATAAATTTTTTCAAAACCTGTTTGATATTCCTTTAAATGATTTCAAGTGAAATGATTTTTAGAATGTTTTAAAGATTATATTATATGTTTTAAATGATTTTTTTTCAAAATTCAATCAAAATTATTATATATGTTTTCATAGAAACATATTAAAAAAATCATGATTCATTTGTTTAATTTCATGGTTATTTTCAATGTATATGTTTAAATATTTTTTTTTATGAAAAATTTATTTTTAAAAAAATGATAATTTATGAATCAAATTATTTTTAGAATATATCTAAAAATTTATCTCCCTTATATGATGACATCCATTGTTGTTACACAGGCCTTTATAGGGAAATTTTTCCAATGTTACAATCATATTCTATCCTGAATGGTTTTTTTGATTACATAATGTTTATAAAAACATTTACTCATTCATGGGTTATATAATTCTGAAACTCGTTCCTCATTTATGAGTTATATGTTTGTGAAACATGTATCATATTCATGTGTTATATGATAAGGAAAACCACTTATTTTATTATTTTATTATTTTACTAAATGATTATGAAACCTGTCTATTTTCCATATGTTGTGATATTTTTAAATGTACTTTCTCCCCATTTCATTTCATGGGACATGATATGATTTTGTTCAAACCCATATCATTTTATGGGTCCTGATATGATGAAATTTATATAATCACGTCTCACACATATATATGATTTCATTATGAGATGGGTGAGATTTATATCTCCCTCAAATGAATTGGGAATATATTTTTATCACATTGTATAATGACAGAAAACAAGACAATGTGAAATATACATAATGGGAAATCTATGTTTCTTGATTAAAAAAATAAAATAGGTTATTCTTAGGCAACTATGGGAATGTGGGGAACCTGATCCCCTATTGGAAGCTGGTGAAACATAATCTCATATCGGTATATGGGGAATCCTGATCCTATATAAGGAAATAGTTATGATAATGTATGGCTGTGTGTCTCTCCTAGTATGTGTATTTCCCATGAAGTTTCTTGAAATGTTTTGATAATGATCATTGACTTATGTAGAATGTTTCTATATTATTATTCTACTAGCCTATGTATTATTCATATGATCTGATCAAATGGTTCATGGTTTTGATTACCTAATTATTCAATTGATATGAACTACAAATATTTTTGCGATTTCACACGATTCTTGTCATTGATATGTAGTATATGATATTAAAATATGATGGTCATGTTTTTATACAAATATTCTCATGTTGTTATTGAAAATTTCAAATATTTAACCTCACATTGTATTCAAGATCACCCATTTGTTATGTTTCATATCACAATGTTATGAATAATGGTTTTAATAGATAAAATAAATGGGTATATATTTTTAGGAAACATTTTAGATCATTAACCATGTTATAGGATTCTGATCCATTTTTACACAGACCCTAAAATATCATAGTCCTTTGGAATTTTTTTTAATACGAATAAATATCATCAAAAATGGGGAAATATATGTGTATTCGAAGATTGGGACATGAATGTTTGTATTAATGTAATGTTTTGTTTATCATTTTGAAAGTATCATGAGGAAACCTTAGTGAGATCCCAAGGGATATTTCTACGATTATTTATAGAGATGTTTCTATGTATAAGAATATGATGACATAGATTTAAATTATGGTGTCATTATTTAGACATGCTATAATAGTTTATAATGGTAGTTTAGTTTTAAACTATGATAAATTAGTCTTATTTTATAATAACTTTTTTAAATTAATGATGGGATGGAAATGGAAATTAGATAACCTTTAATGTGACTTTAAATTTTCTAATGATATAAAAAATAAGTTGGTCACTAGAGAGAATATTATTTTAAACATGCTTAATCTATCTTCCAAGAACATGATTAACAACAAATACCTTAACCAAATCCCAAACACACTAAATAAGTGAGTGGAATAGTTTACTAAGAGATCTTGAATTGGAGACCATAAAAAATGAATATTAGGATTCATTAAAGTTGAGAATGCGGGAAGAAACAAACAAGTGAATGATTTAAAGGAACATGAAGATGTTTTTACCATTGAAATGAATGATAAATATTATATGACTACAAAGGGAAAATAAAATGTTTAGTAAATACACTGGATGAAAATTTTTTTCTCTATATGGTATTATCATCAGTTTAATGATTTATGTGTAGAATGAATGAGAATTATTCAAATCTATGTCTTGTGATGAGATATCCCTATGGGAATCAATATGGTTTTACATGTAATTTTGAAATTGATGAGAACTATGAGACCCAAGATTAAATGTGAAATGAATGAGGTAACTCATCGTAGGATGAGGTATCCCTTTTAAAGGATTATACATAAAGTTTAATAATCAACGTGTTCATGTAATTGGATTCAAGAATTATAAATTGTGAGATATATAATTATTATACAACATATAATTTTTTGTGCGGATTTATAACAATGTATAGAATGGATCTGATGGACTAGAAAATTGATTATGTGTAAAGGTGGTATTCATATAAATATTTAATATAGGTAAAATAATCCATAATATGTTCATGATGTTGGGATAGTTATGTCTACATAAATACATGATTTATATGAATAATAAATTAAGTGGTATTGATTACGTTGGAACTGAATAAGGATTTTATGAAAAATTGGTCTATGTAATCATGGGTGATTTTTATAATTTTTTTGGGTTTATGGAATATATCCATAAAAAATCATTCATTTTTTCAATAAGTTTTTAAAGTATTTATGGTTATTATAATTTTTCAATAGAAAACATGATTAAGGTATTCACATGTTTGGTACGTGAAATCAATGTGATACGTTATATGATGAAAATGATAAGTGGTTCCTGATATATGTAGGGACCTTCATTCTAAAATTTTGAATTTTCAAATTTGATAATGATTATTATGATATACATTTATGGAACGTTTATGTTATACAGTGGATAATGTTAGTGATATTAATGTATTACCTCACCATATGATGATTTAGGCATGTTAGATAACATGTTATGTTAATGAAAGAGAGATGGAAGAACTTATAACCTAATTTATGGATCTCGTGATCTTTTAGTACATCAGGAATGAAAAATTCTCCTTCATTTCTCAGATAAAGAGGTGATGAGGATATAGAGAAATCCACAACCAATGTGTGAGATTATGAACATATAAAGGAATGATATTGTGTAATTATATTTACATATGATCATATAATTTCTCAATTTTATTTAAAAGATATTGAAAAGGTTTTATCCAAAAATATTTATTTACGTAGAACTGATTGCCTTAAAATTTATAATAGATTTATTATTTTGAGGACCTTATCATTATGTTGACCATCCACTTCCTAGTGATCAGTGATCATTATCGGTCTTTATAATAAATTGTGTTATTCATCCTTGTCAACATTTTTAGTGTATACCTATTTCCTTCTATTCCGAAACCTATTTATATGTTACTATGGGAATCTCATTTTATATTTATGTTTTAGTAATCAGTTTTACAATGTGGTGTTCTGGGACAAGAAATACAATGTATTAAACCATTGATAACCCGGAAATATTTTGTGGGAATAATTCCGTTTAAGGGTGTAGAATAAAACACCACAAGATTTTCTTGGTTTTTTTGAAATAATTTAATCTTTTATATATTTTTCATTTCAAAAGACACTGAATGTAGTTTTCTTATTTAAAGGCAATACATTAAGATTTCATTATCTAAAACACCTAGTTAATCGAGAACCACACACAATAATTATATTTTCGTCTGATACACATAACACAATGATCGGCATGTATTACACACAATAATGAGTCCCTTTGATATGGTTCATTATATGGATGCATGTGTTTAACTGAACTACAATATACTATTAATAATATTACCAAAATAGTATTTTCGCTACCACCTAGTGTAATGAAAAAGGTATTTATAGAATAATACTTTTTCATATCTATTAAAACATATGAATAAGATATTAATTTTAATTAAAAGTGGATTCCTAGTTCGGTAGCTTACTATACATGAAACAACAGGTTTTTTTAAAATCTTATGTTGCACACAACGTTTAGTTATACAAAAAAATAATGTAATATTATTTTTATTTTAAACGGTAGTTAATGCCTAGCCATGTTAATGGTGGAAATGAACAGAACCAACTAAAATATGATTATACATGTCTTTAAAATATCTTTAAATTTTCACAAAAATTTAGAGACTTTAAATAAAAATGAATCTTAATTTAAGCATTAAATACAATAATATTCTTTAAAAGATGATTTACTGCTTTTGATGGAGAACCCTTTTTAAATTTAGTTTTTTTCACTTTGATATGTTTAATTAGACAAAATAAAATTATTATCTACAACCAGGATATCTAAATTTACTTCTGGTAGATTTTCGGTATTATTCTGAAAAAGTTCATTTTGAAATGAACATTGTAAAATACAACATTTTATTTCAAAACATCATTTTCATTTTATTTATTAATATTGTTATATTGTTCTTTTAATTGGTTTTAAAGTGTAATTGGATTATATAATTAAAATTTAACCCAATTATGGTCATTGGATTTAATTCTACAATTAAATTGGACATAAACAATGTTAATCTATTGATATTTATTATTTCATAAAAACATGCTTTTTAGTATTGATAACGGTAATAAATTTTAAATTAATTTCAAAAATTTTGTGTTTTGAATTGGAAAAATGGATTCCCTTATTGGAATCTAGATGTCCAAATTGGTTATATAGCTATCTCTTAATTTTATACATTATGAATAGTAACTTTAGTAAGTATTATATTTACCATGGTTAAACGGTAAATCTGGTAAATTAGGATAAAAATAATTTTATAATAATATTAAATTACACTTACACATGTCCTAACTCTTTTGGAAGAGGTATTTCTAACCAAGGGAATACTTGGGTAGATTTTTGGACCACATGGAGCCACTTGGGAGTAATAATGACATTTTATATTATATAATAAAAAGAAAAGTAAAAAATAACATAAACATATATCTTTTACTAAAAAACATTTTGTGTGGGGTTATATAAGTCATATCTTCTACTATAAATATTAATTTTAAAGATAAAAATATTTCCTATATGATGGTATTTTATTTATAATTTATATACACTATATGAATAAATTAATTTTTGACACAATGATGATGTAGTGACTACCTTGTTAATGAATGATTTAAATAAATGATATTATAAATGTTAAAGTAAATTTATTTTGAATTCCAAGAATTTTATGGATGAGAATGAATTTTTATATCTTCTTTAATTATGTTATTTCTAATGAATCATTTTTTATGGATTTTTAAAAAATTATGATATGAATAAAAATAAATTGACATAAATGAGTTTTTTTTAAAACAATATTTTATTACTTGATATAATAATATTAAAAGTATAAGATTAGTAAAAATGACATAAATAAGGTCGAACATGTCAGTAATGAACTACATGAGGTTATATTTAAGTTTTATGGTGACTATATAAACTAGATATTATGAATATAGAAGAATACATTATGAGATTAATATTAGTTAGATAAGGGTTAAGGCTAAAAGATAAGGATTCCAAATATCAAAAACCTATCCAATTCATAATGGATGGTTCTAGTTAGAAAAATGATTATTTTATTTTATAATTTAATGATTTATGGAACTATTTAAACTAAAAGTACATCTATAATAAAATAATGCATTCAATCTTTCCTAAAAATCCCCTCCTCACCCTTATAAAAGGTCATCGCCTCTAACCCTTACTGACACCTCTAAAGCCCTTTGAATCGTCCAAAAAATACCCAAATAAGCTACCAAAATCACTATATTTATCATATATTCCTTACCCAATGTATAAGTAAATTCATGAAAACCTATTGATTCAATCCAAATGGTGTTACTCGATTTAATGGTAACATATTCTCTCAAGATCATTACCTTTATTTCCCTTCTCCGCACACTATGATCTTCTTATTAATTTTTACATAACAAAATAAGAATCCAATAAATACAAGGTTGTTTCTATGATAATTATTAGAACTATTATTACACACACCTCCATCTAATGGAAATAGAACATACTGTTTATGTTGATGAAAAACTTTTGCCTCACGAAACGATGATTGTTCAATTATCTCCAATCACCTCTTATGGTGGACATTATGATGGAACTATATTTATATGATATATATTATATTTTTTTCTATATTATTCTTTATTTTCAATTTATATCATACCATTATGGTTTCCATAATTGGTTGATACGATAATTTCATTTGAGGATGTGCGGACTGACACCCTAACAAAGTGATATGACTCATTCATGCCATACTTGGAACACATAAAGTATTGAATTTATGTACATATGTATCTTATATAATTTTTTATAATAATATAATTACAATATAACTATGTATCATTTTTTCATACCATTATAAATTAAAATGAAATGAATGTAGAGTTAATGTGTATGTTCGACTTACAGTCTCCATGAATGGTGCATTTCATTTTCATGTATCCAAATGATATGGAATAGACAACATACCTACATACAAGAACTATTTAAATATATACGTGTTATATATGATATTTAAATACTAAATTCAATTCTGGAGATAATATAATTTTGACCCCATGGACAATTTCTAGTTATAACATGTTCATTTATAACTCAAGTACCAAATATCGGTAAAACGACTGATATTAACATTAATAATTATGTAATGATTATAACAATTTTATAAGTGATATAAAAAGAATAATAAACTTGAATAATGTTATAATGAAAGTATAAATTAACTTAATTTTATAATTCAGGAAGATCAAGGAACAAACGAATCAAGTCGGACATGAGGTTAGGGAACTTTTTAACTCAATTTTTATTCTATGGGTTAAAATTCAACTTCATGATTATGTTATGCTAATATTATTTCAGTAATGAATTTTGAATTCAAATATTTTATTTAAAATTTCATTAACTTTACATATAGTGAGTATACATAATCGATCTATTTTATTTACAAAATGATATTTGTAAGGGAACTTCTTAACCAAAATTCCAATATTTGGGTTAAACTTATACATCTTGATTCTGTCATGTTATGATTATGTGAGAAATAACTTTTTTTATCCTGTAATGTATTTATTATTACTTTATGTGTACATATTTATACTACACATAATTGATCTATTCAATTTAGAAAATGATCTTTGAAAGGGATCCTTTCACCCTACTATTTTAAATAAAGACTTATATTTTTTCATATATTTTAATTTCAATTTTCTCATGTTGGGGTATTTTCTTCAATATCCTTATTGATGCATATTTTATTTTCAATTGATGAGATATCATGTTCTCTCTCATCAATTAATTTTTTAATCATTAAAGTGGTAAGTCGTATTCATTATAAAATGGAAATTAATAGTATACATACGAATTATATGTTAATTGTTGTGGTGGACATCTTAATTTCTAAAATGATTAAATTTTATTGGGATCACACTAGTCCCCATTCTATTTTTAGTGGAACATATATTTTTATAGAGCCCACCCTTTGTTTAAATCTATGTAATTTATATTTTATATTTGATTACAATAATATAAAGGGACATAAGGTAAGATTTATTGGCCTTTAAATAAGGATAATATTTTATAGGATTTGTTTATAATAAAATGGGTTTTGATAAACCATATCCAAAAGTATTTGGATTTAATAACAAGGAGGTGTGAATTTTTTTATAACATCCAAATGGTATTTTAGTGAATGTTGGATATTTTCAATGATCCAATAAAATAAAGATATTGTAATTTGAGATTCTTATTGAGTCAAAACCATTAATATTAAAGGGATTCGTATCACATATGGATTGTAATATTGACTTCATGTACCTTTTCATGTAACTCATATATGAAACATTGATTATGAGTAATTAAAATGATTCATAAAGGGAGAGACCAAATTATTTTTCACTTCCAAATTATTTCACATTAAAAAAAATCCTACAAAACCATTTCAGATAGGTTCAAAACCAAAATTTTGCAATTCTCAAAGGGTGTTCTACAACTCCATGGTTTGGAAAAAAATTCCTAATCATCCCGAAACAACAAGAGGGAATGATTAATTAAAAAATTGAAATAAAATACATGGAATATATATTGAAATAAAGTAAAAATAGAGATATTCCATAAACAAAAGTGTTTTAATTGTAGCAACCAAACTCAAACATATATTAATAAAAACACAAGCATGTGACAACAAAATAATAAAAATAATAACTGAAATCTACGAATTTCTACTCAATGTGTCATGTGGGCTTCGACCCACCATATCACAATAAGAAAAACATACCCAACTGATAAAAAACACTCATCCTCAATATATTTCATTTTTATATCCTACATCTAAAAAATGGACTACACACACAAAGGGAGTGTGAATGGTATGAGAGAAAAAAAATCATTACAATCCCAAAAAGATGTCCCATATAAATTATCAAAACAATAATCCCAATTGTTAAATTTAATTAAAATATTTCATGATAGGGAGAAGAAAATATTTCAAAATAAAGAGAAATTATCTAATTTTAAAAAATAATTAAAAAATTAAACATAAAACAGTTTCAATTTATAACTCAAATAACCATGTTCATTTATCATAGAATGTAGAATATCATATAAGACCAATAAAAAATAAAAATCACAGTGAAAATCCTCCAATGATAACAATGTTAATGATAGATTTACTACTTTTATATAAATAACTAATCAACCACTAGTGAAAAGTAAAGAACCTAAAGTCAATTCATGCCTATAATGGGGATATAAGAGAATCTAATAAATTTGGCCACCTAACAATATTATTGAAATCCTTGATCCAATTATTCTATGATTTTGGAATGGAAGAACGTGCCACGATGTGGTCCCATTTAAGTACAACAGTACACAGCCTAATATGAATCCCTCTACCATGGTACCCAAGGATCCAATTTGTTTTATATATCTAATAAATTTCAAATTGATATAAGGTTTAAAAAATTAATTAAAAACTAGTATTCTTCAAAACACGGTATTGAATCCTATTTAACATTTTTTAAAAATCATTTAATTTCAAAACAAAATTGTGGGAAACCATATTTTTCAAAACATAATTTTACAGAAACAAATAAACCAATATCAAGGATCATGAACATTAATTTTTTAAACCATTTATAAAATCATTGCATGAATGATTAATAAAAACAAGGATACATATTGAATCTCCCACCTCACACTTGGTTCGTACACCAACACTGATGGGATACAAAAATAAAAAAGCGAAGGATATGAGGGAGAAACAAATGGAGGCCCAAAAATTGATTAATAAAAAAATTCAGAAAATAAGGTAGAAAAATGTAACATCATTGACGCAGGTGAGAAATAAATTTCCCTATGCCCGGTTAGCCACGTGGCCTCATGTGATTCAACACATATTCCAATGTTTATCGACTAGTAGTGAGGGAGTATATATGTTAATGGGGAGGATATCCCATCATCACTATATTATATCATAGTGTAAATTAAATATAAAATAATATGCATCAATATTGAATCCATCAGACAACAACCAATAATAAATGAAGATGACAATAATTGATACAAAAAGTGAATATAATATAAAAAACAATATTCTCATCATATGTCCCTAATAAAGAACAAAAAATAGGTACACTAATGTATAATAAAATACATTTATCAAATGTAATTCAAGTCCAAAATAATTTAGCAAGCCTCATGAGACTCATATCGGTCCCATGCTCTCCAACTCCAAATTAGTAATCAAGAACATGTAACATTTCACTTTAGATTAGAAATACATAAATCATATAGTCCATTTTGGTACTAAAAGGCTGACCAAGCATCATGTGAAACTAAATAACAATAGGCATCCATCCTACATCCCATATGATTACATGATTAATAGATTCCTAAAACATACCATCTTACATGTATAAGTCAGGATCAAATCCAAGTTTGTGGTAGGAAATGGATGTTGCATCATATAAATCAACCATTTGTTATTAATTTATAAAATGAGCCAATCCATTGGGCTTCTATGATTGAATTAGATTTTCACACATGTTATAATATAAAGCAGAACCCTACAATCCCATCCAAGGAAAACATCTCAAGATCCTATTTATCCTGCTAGGTAAGGATTAATGTCAGTGCCACTCAAGTCCATCCATGATTATCCACTACGGGAGATCAATTTCTACCCTTTACATTCATGTTAATATCCCCTTGATAACATCCATGGTATTCATATAATAATCTATTTATCACTCGACATATAAATTCAAGCCTTCGAGTCCTTCATTGGCATCCCCCTATGGAGTATATGTATCACTTGAGCATATGCAAGGTCAAAGACATATGTGTCCATACATGGAATTATTATATGAATCCAAGTGTTACCCCAAGTCTAATAGAATAAAATTCAATATCATTTAATTAGTTTTATTTAAACATGTCAATTTCAATGCCATGACCAATGTGGTTCAATCGCACCTTATATGGGTAATCAAGGCTCATAGTTAATCTAAGAAGGAATTACTCATAATTAATCAACTAAAAAAATCATTACAACAAGAATATCATGATAATAATTAATTTCATGGAATAATATATATTTTAATCCCATGGGAATTTAAATAAAATTAGAAAATCAGGCTTTAAAAAGAAATTACATAGTAAGGGTCAGGTGTAATAGTCATTTCATCCACTATCATTAATTAGTAAAATTAAAAATGATAACATAAATAAAATAATCAATTTAAATTCTGGGGAAAAGGAATGATGCACACCCAAAAGGTTTCCAGATTAAAAAATCTCTCTTGGTGGTACATTTTTAAAACCAGTACATCCAATAGGTGGTTTCAACTCATGGACAATACCCTATAATAAAATTTTAATGGTGTCATCAAATACATAGGCTACACCGACCATTGTAATTTAAGAAGTAAAATTCATTTCAAGGGTGTCGCTCCTAATATTGCACACATAACACAACAGAATATATATAAGACAATAATATTTGAAAATATCAACTAGAGTCTAGAATATGTTCATAGATTATAGCTATTCTAGTATCAGCTCTTGATTTATCTCAGATCAGGAAAAAACGAATAATGGACGAAGAACCTAATAATATGGAAAATTATATTGCACCAAAATAGAAAAACTGATAAAAAATAAAATTAGTAATAGGTTAAAAGTAATGGATAAATCACATATAAAGATACATCTAGACAATAGGTGGTTAAATTCAGCACAAGATAGAGGTGGAGGATCAAATACTATAATATCCACCAAAGGGAGCTCAAAAGAATCAATGTTATTTTATGTTGAAAATATAGGTCAATAAGGTGTTTATCTAATATTTAAATAGGGTTAATTTTCAAATTTTACCCAATATATAGGGCTCATGGTTTGTGTTTAATTAATTCAAAATTACATGCCAATAATATACTATTTGCAGTAAGAATGTAACACCTCACAGGGTTTGTTAGTACAACTTTCCAGCCATGCACAATCCATGTGAAACCCCTTCGTAAAAAAATTTAGACATGGGAAACGATCATACGAAACAAATTGACACAATCTAATCTCAATGGGGGACTCCCTTCAATGATTTACATTCACTTTTAAAATAATAATTTTTGTATCAAACATCATAAATCCATTAAAATTTTACCACTAAGACAAATGCTAAAAATAATGGGAAAAGATATAAGGCTATGAGAATCCACTGTATCAAAAATTTAATATGGAAATTTAATGTCTACAAGAATAGTAACACTAAAAGTACAAGGTCTAAGATACTAATCATTAATGGTTTTTTGCACTGCATATAACGCTTTTGAACCACAAACCTTTCATACTACCAAGATACCAAGAGTAGATGAACTCATTTATCACAATAATACAATTATCAAACTTCCATGACAATGATAAACTCCTCAGCCTAATTACCCACATGTACTCAATCTCCCTTCCAGACGGGAATCTATTGAAAATAATCTTTAATTTAGAGTTAGGGCTGACACTTTATCATTTACTTTTGGAGGTGACATTATGCAGAAGCATTTTAGATGCCCCTTCATATACCATGATAGAAACTTGACTAGGTCCCTCAAACATTGTCTCCCTATATGCTATGGTCAACACACTAGTATAACATCACCTAGCTACCTGATTTTGTTCTATGGATGCCAATTTCACATCAGGGAATCTCCACATGGTGATTCATACTACAAGTCAATGCAAAACCATATCGTGGTTTTGAAACACCCTATATCACACCCCCTAACCTCTCTTAAGTTATGATCTTTGATAAGAACATAAAACACAATTCCATAAATGGTAGTCAACGAAACGATATTCACATGAAATATAATGATGTATATGATTCCATCCTCGAGTCACATGGATTTAGATAGATCATGAACATTCATTATATGATATAATAAATATAGATTAGTAAAACAGGATGAATAATTCAAATTTGATTACATTCCCTGATCTATATGCATAAAATTGTAGGCTATATATTCCTTCAAAATCTTGGGATATAAGTAATAATATAATTTCAAATGAATATACATCCACGTCATATTTTCCTGGATTTCATGTGTTTTATTTGTAAATATTATTTATAACTAATTCGAGACTAGTCATTGAGACAACATGCTATTCTGAGGCCCAGTGAAACCAGAATAAATGTTGGAAAATATAATAAATACATTTAATATAATATGCTAGAAGTATTACTGAAAGTAGAAAAAAAATATAAAAGGTTTCTTGGATTTGAAATGTGAGGGCATTTCTCTGTTCAATGCATCGACATTACCCTAGGTGGGGCCTAACCTCGAATATCAGGGGTCAGTAGTGAAAGATATTATTTGTACATTTAAAAAAATAAAATTAAATAGAATACTTATTTTATAATAATGTTATGGAGTGATGCGGTGATGTGTTATTTATTTTAAATTTCCATCTCATAAAGGAACCCTTGGATACAATTTATAACCCTAGAGATATTCACTAGGACCGATGGAGAGGAAATTTGGTGAAATATCTCAATGAACAAGGATGAAATGATGGATCTGGATCATTCTTCAATGATCACCATCATCAATGAATCCTCAACATCCAACAATCCAAAATCCCTTGTAGGGAATTGTGATTTTATTTATTTATTTCCTCTTTATTAGAATCAATGAAGAACATAGATCAACCCATGAACATGTCAACCTAGGGTTCTATCATTCTTTCAGGATGGGTTTTATCATTGGAAATTATCTGGATATGATTATTGTTTTGATTTTTCTTTTTGATAATTATTACAGGAATAGATCATGGCCAGAACGAACAATTTCCAAGTTTTATTCCTTGGTTTTATTCAATGGGAATTAATTTCCACTTATTTCCATGCATGTTCTTCTTTCTTCAAGACATATGAACATATGATCATTGCACCTTCAATTCATGGTGAAATAATATGAGAATGATGATCTTCAATTAGGATGACATAGTCGAGGTGGGATGGTCATGGTGATTGATGGATTGAAGTGATTTGAAAGATATCATTCTTTGAGAGATCATTGTGATGGTGATTAGAATCAGATTTTAGAGCCAATAAAATGTCCAAAAAACACTGATTCGTTACGATACCGATGATGATACCATGTATCATTAGTTCCGGGATGAAAGTACCAAAAGATAGAGCCCCGATAGATCATGTGTGGTTCATAAATGAAGAACATATATTATATAAAATTATGAAGAACACGGTGTGTGTCCCATGATACACAGTGTGTATCCCATGATTCATGGTGTGTTGGCCCGAATTGAGGTGGAAAGGGTTTCATGAGACCATCTAATGTCACATGGCTTATGGAAATCATAACATGGAATGTGGAACCATCATAGGAACTCCGAATGTATCATCTGAGATATACAAACATTGGGTGGAGTACATGGTCTGACAACCCATCATGTACTCCAACACATGGCTTGGCCGAAGCTGGTCACATTAACTACTCTATGTACTCATAAATGGAAAATAATACATGTGAGACAGAACTATATTGGAACATGGCTAGAATACATGGAGAAAACCCTGGATATAAGGATAGGTTGTGTGTCCTGGTCTACATGCCTTGTATACCCCTTCAAAGTGAAAAATTCATTTGAAAAATTCAATTAAACACAGTTAGTAACAGGTGTCAAAAAAACATGTTGTTTGACCATACTACATGATATGAATCCATTTTAGATGGAATAATCAATTATCCACTATATCATGGACAATATTCATTAGGGGTTGTGTCCTTGATCAATTCCCTAAAGGTCGGTGTGTATCATTTCCTACGCACCAGAGTATGATCCCTTTAGAAGGACATCAGGGATAGAGTTGTTGTAATCCCAAATGTGGCCCTGTGAGGTATCCTCTTTTCATTATTCATTCCTTAGGAAGCGTTCTGGGTATAGATGAGACCAATAATATCGGGAATCGATCTACTTCTTAGCATGTTATTCGGGATGGATTTATTTGAATAACCTCATGGAACTGGCTTTGATCATAATATGATGTATCGTATCAGTCATCATATCATTCATCATATCTCTATCTCATAATGGTTATTGACGAATAATACTTCTCAGATGGACATCATCGTTTTTATTGGACACAGGAGTTTGTTCTCCCAGATGACTGTTTTGTGGAAGCTTCAAACTGAATCCCTAGAAGTGGTATGTGTTAGCTGTGACATACCTCTAGATTGTGCGACTTGTTGGAGTATATCTGGATATCATTAT
Source organism: Viscum album (assembly GCA_963277665.1). NCBI lineage: Eukaryota > Viridiplantae > Streptophyta > Magnoliopsida > Santalales > Viscaceae > Viscum > Viscum album. The sequence continues at coordinate 1,559,508,798 of OY728151.1, read as the reverse complement.
ATTATGATATAGACAAATACTTATATAGAGATTACTATAACGTTCCTTTTTTTATTTCTTTTTGGTGTCTGGGTATCCTACTGTGTATTGTTATACAATCACCTATAAAGGCTTTTCCTACACGTTTGGTGTCTAGTGCAGATTAGAATACATTTGATGGAGTCCTAGAAATACCATGACTAAAAAAAGCACTGTGATATTAGACATGATGAGGTGTTCTTATGGCTTCAATTAATACTCTCAGAACCAATTTGATTACAGGTTTCATATTTTAGTTTACGAATTTTTTTGGTGAGCTTCTATTCTGGCCTGGTTTACATTACATTCATTACATCTGTCATATATTGTTGGTTGGTATAGTGGTATGCATGAATTTACTTTCCTAGGGGTTTTTACATTTAATCATTATTGGCGTAGATATATGTGTTTGTTTACATGTACATAGGAAATTCCTCATATGTTATTGATATGAATATTCTATGCTAGTCACCCACCCATAGCCTATCGGAGGAGGACCTAGGGAATCGTGGCATGGGCACCACTAGGACATGCATGATAGAGATTTATAATAGGTGGTCACTCCTACATTAGGATTGAGATTCAATGAGATTTGTTTTGGTAAATAGTGTTATGTGTTTCATGTTTGACTATCATGACTGAGGACTCTAGTTTTGGGGAAGTGGTCGACGTATCCAAACACCATGACTATAATAACCTTCATTTAGACTCAATTATTGAGAAGACTGGTTGTAGAAAAAGCAATGGTAAATTAATCATATAGAGATGGTTTTTGGTTGCCATGTCATTCTCAATTTAGTTATCCATGTACACTCATTGATCATGTTACATATTGTTTTCTTACAGGATGCCTCTATGAAGCATACCATCTGGATATAGAAGGTTGATCAAAAGGATGACCCCCTTATTGGTGATGTTTTAGTAAAGAGGAATGTTTCACGTGTGTTACCTTTATGTGGTGCACCAGCTATACCACAACCTGGGGAACTACACATCATACCTATTGTACTACTAGATGATGTTCTTAGGAAGAGCGCTCTTCATGAGTTTCAAAGGAAGTGACCATTGAGGTTTGGAGGGAAGCAAGATCCTCAGGATGTTTGGACGTCCTTGAGGTGGTGGATTTAATTTTGTATCTATTCATTACACCAGCTGATCAGATGGTGATCCAAACATCAATCCTTCTACTTGTTTTAATAGTGAGATGGTGGAGTTCAGCTATCTAGAATCATGATCATTTCATGATCTAATGGAACAATATATAGTCCCACTTATGAATGATGTTTTCACTAGGTATGATGTGATCTTGGTGTATATTGGTGTTTCTTAAGGTTCCCCAGAGCATCATGAAGGTAGCTGATTATTCATTAATGCTAACCAACCATTATATGTACTTGATGGATATGGATAGTGTCCAGTATTCCATGCATCTAAACTTCATGTGTGTCCTACATAGGTAAATCGAAGCTATAATTACCCCTTTTTGAATTCCAATTTATATTGGGGTGCTCCATCATGCTTTAGTGGTTGAGATATTTTTAGCTGAGCAGAGACAGTCGTTGATCATCATTAGTGGGAAGACTTTTGTAGAGAAATCAGCATCACTAATCTAAAATCAGTATCAATGATTCGGACATGGCATACATTTCAATAGGAGGTCTTGAGATAGAGGATATGTTGTTTAGGGTTCACATGGTGGATCCAATTATCCTATGTTGATGCAGTGAAACTCATGATAGGAAAGGTGAAATATCACTTGAGATTGTCCAAACATCCATTATATTTTTTGGGAGTCAGGGGATGGTCTACTGAGGATGAGGTAGAGGCAGACGTAGGAAGATCCGTTGGGGTGACAGACATGATAGAGGAGCTGGGAGAGTAGTGGGAGGTGGACGATGTTTCAACCTTTTACCACCACCAACCCCATGAGGGCTGCAATGAGATCATGGAGCTAGAGGATATGGGCAGGAAAAAGCGATATGTGGTTGAGGATTATGACACAAAAAATCCAAGGATGATTCAAGGTATGATCTATATCTATTCTACTATAGCTTTTATACTAATAGATAAAGGTGATAGTCATTTCTTTTCTAGTCACATATCCTGTTCGAGACTATGATTTTTTTTACAACCATTGACTCATCCCTTACTCATGGATACACCTATGGGATGATAGTGTGACCACACCCTTGGAATCTATAGTTTTGATTGAAACCTCGTGGTTACAACATTGAGGCCTTATGAAGTGAACCTTTTTATGGATTCGGTATCTTCAGTCAATGCCCATATTAATTATTTTAGGTGAAGGGTGTAGTGATTCTATAGGAATGGAATTAGATTTTTCTTGCTGGTAAAAATGATACCCAGGATGCACATAATTGACCCATGCATAGTTGGTCGAAATTGATCACTCATCACTTATCATGATTTCCACTTTGTCAAGATGTTGTTTTGAGCATCCAGTTCCTAACATCTGTGGTGGTGTAGGAGGATGTCTTCCATAAATATGTTCTAGGATTATTTACACAAGAGAGATATAATTATACATTGAATTACACCCTTTAAAAACATTGATATTGCCCCCATCATATCAGATGTCTACTCCAATTATTCTCAAGATCAAGGCTCAGTTTGAGTATTTCAAGACATATGTATTCATGTGACGTTGTGTATCACCCCGGGTGACCCCGATTTTGTTTTACAAAAAGGAATACATGAGCTTGATGTTATTTTTGTTCTAAAATTGATAAAACCAAGTGATGATAAAGAAAAAATAACCACATTCAAGGATTGATGACCTCATAAATTAGTTAAGAGAGTCTCGATAGTTCTTGACATTTTACCATAGATTATGTTATCACCAGTTGTGAGAACGATCCAAGGATATAATGACATTGGATTTCATATTTTGAATCATTTATTTTGTGTACACGGTGGTTCCCTTTGGAATGAATAATTCCCAGAAGTTTTCATGGTACTCATGAACAAGATCTTCCAACCATACTTAGACCGGTTCATGGGGTCTTCATCGATGATATTTTTGTGTACTCAACATCCGTGGATGAAAACGCGAGACACCTAAGGATGGTTCTAGTCGTACTATGAGAGAAGCATATTTATGGGACATTCTACTATTATTATTTATAGATTTAGGTGATCCACATTCAAGGACATGTTATATCAACGTGGATTTCAGAGATTTGTAAGGGGAAACAAGTTTTCTATGAGGTTCATCAACCCTTTTCCGACACTGCGTAGAGTTAGTGAAATGTAGTACTGCCTAGATCTGACCCGCAGTTGCAATAGGTACAAAATGGCTTCCACGTGTCATAATTGAGGAGGTACGTGCATGATCCATCACACATCATTGACTATGGTGAGATGGACATGAAGAATGGAATGTATTTTATAGAGTACCTAGTGGAGATCAATTATTGGAAAAAGATGATCCTTTGTGAGTGAGTGATTCCCTTGGTGTGTGTCCAACTGTTCCATGAAAACTTTCAGGAGGTCACATGGGAGAGGGAGGCTCAGATTCATCCACAATAGACACATAATTATGAGAATACTTTTATTTTGGCTTTTTCGGGATTTAAATCCCTATGGTTGGGAGAATGTAATATCTCATATTTTCCAAGTATTATTTTTATAGATTATATGGAATTCATTTGAGACCAAGAGCCGAGAGGATGTGCGATTCTGAGGTCTGGTATGCCTGAAATGAAAATTTTAAAATCTATTAAATATATTAAATATCATGTCTAAGTGGTGTTTGTAAAGAAATTGAATATTCTAAATAGTTTCCCATATCAAAAATATGATGGAACCTTTGCATTCAGGGGAGTGACATTACCTTAGGCGGGGACTAACAACGTCCGATTTGGGTCGTCATTGAAGGATGGTTTTTGGATTTTTTAAATATTAAAATTAAATAAATGATTTATTTTATCTTATAATTATGTAGTGACACATTGTTTCATTTTCAGTCATTAAAAAATCGACCTGGCAAGGGACCCATGGTAAGAATTCATAACCCTAAAGAAATTCCTAGGATGTATGGAGAGGAACCCTGGAGAAATATCCTAAACAATGATGACAAGATGATGGATCATGATAATTCTTGATGGATCACCAATAAAAAATAATTTTTGAAAGATAATGATCCTAATCCCAGGTAGGGTGTTGTGATTTCTATTTGTTCCTTCACCGTTCAAAAAATAAATGACGAACACAGATTAACTAACAAAAATTCTGACCTATAGTTCGATCATTCATATGGGATGGGATTGACTGTGGGAAATTATTGGGGATGATTATTGTTTGGATTTATCTTTTTTTCATTATTATCAGAACAGATCGATGCCGCAAAGTTAAATGATTTAGGATCGTTCCTCTAGTTTGTTTCATTTGAATTTATTTCCCCTATTCCCATAGGGTTCTTCATTATTTATGGGATATGAACATATTATCAGTGTTACTTTTATTCGTGGCATAATGATCTGTGATTATAGATCCTCCATCAGGATAACCTATGGAATATGTGTTGTCTTTGGCCACAGATGGATCAATGAGACTTGGGAGATATCGTTCTTTGAGGGATATTTTTGTGTGTGATCATAATCTGATTTCAGAGCCTATCAATGTCATGAAAACCACATATTCGGTGTTGTGATGATCTGGTGACCTTGTATATTCATTTTTTTGGATGAACATGCCAACAGATCGACCACTGGAAAATCAGTCAAGGAACGCAGTACAAGAATAGAGATTCTGTAAAATAGAGATGAACATGGAATCTTTCTCATGATACATGGAGTGTGGTCCCCCCTTTGTAGAATCTAGGGTTTGGAAATCCCAACATGTTTCGCATGATGTGTGAAAATCATTACACAATATATGAGACCTTTTAAGGAAATGGAATGTTTTTTAGGAGATTCCCAAGAAAAGGGTGGAGTACACAGTCTCAGTACATGCCATGTACACCACCACACTACATGGTGGGAGCTGATCACATGGACTACTCCATGTACCGGTACATAAAAAAGCATACGCAGGTTGAAGTCGTGTACAAGAACATGGGTATCATAAATGTAGTGGACACATGATAATAGGACAGGGCGTGTGACACAGTCTATATGATGTGTATACCTATTCTACATGAAATATTCTTTTGACATGGGTCATCGTACATGGGTAGTACCTGGGGTCCCAAAACATGGTTTTTGTACATACTACAAACCATTTATCCATTTCAACATTGATTATATCCCTTGTCCACCATATCATGGACATGTTTCATTCAGTTTTGAGCCTTACATCATTTCCCTAACTATAGGTGTGTATCGTTTCATACACATTGAAGTATTATCCCTTCATCATGACATCCTATAATGACATATTGGAATCTACATAGAGGTCAGATGATTGATCATCTATTCATTCATTTTTCCCTAGGTAGTGTTCTTGGTATAGATGTGACCAACATTACCTGGAATCAATCCTCAATATAATAGGTTATTCTAGATGGAGTTGTCAGTATTATCTAATTGAACTGGTTGTGATCCTCTTCTGATATATTGTATCTATCTTCAAATCATTTAGTGTATCTTTCTCTTAGGATGGTACCTAATGAATAGTAATTATTGTATGGACATCATCAAAGCTATGGAACATAGGAGTGCAACATCTATGATGAGTACATTGTGGAATCTTCTTGCTAAATCAATAGAGGTGGTATGTGGTAGTTGTGACTTACCACAAGACTGTGTGTATTTTTTGACTATATCTTGATTTTTTTTTAATATTTTATACAAATATACTTCTATATAGCTTGTTGTACAATTATGTTTTGTACTTATTTGTGTTTTTATGGTGTCCTTCTATGTATAGTTATTCTCACCCATGCAAAGAATTTTCCCACATGATTCCTTCCTTGTGTATATGGGAAACATTTTGATGATGTCAATGGTGGACCAGGACTAGATAAAGATGTGTGAGTTCATACAGGATGAGGTTCTCCTATGATTTTTATATGTACTCCTAGAACCTATTTATTTACATGTTGGAATTTGTAGTTTACAGACCCTTTTGGTGGGATTTTATTCATACATTTACATTCATATTACTTTTTATATTTCATCATTTTGGCATTGGAAATATGTGCATGTGTGCATGGACATTGACAATTCCTCCCTTGTTAGTTATATTCCGACTCGGTGGTAGTCACCAGCCCATGGCCTATTGAAGGCGGGATTTGGTAGTCGTGGCATGGGCCCCACTAGGATGGGTCATGACCCATGTCATCTCCCGAAAGATGATACATCCATTTCATAACATCCCTCCATTTCCTATAAGTATAGTCAAACATATACATAGAGAGAATTACCCTCCTCTTAGGAGGAATCACATGATGTTTGAAGATATATATCTTGGAAATTATCAATGGCTCTGCTGCATGCGATCATACATTCCTTGAAAATGTGGGAGGATTCCGCGAAAAGAAGTGGCATGAAAACTCCTCCTTTGTTGGGGTAGGTTGTGGTATTCCCATAATAGACTTCATGAAGTGAAAACCCCTCATTGATCTATTTACCAACACATGTTTCTAGTACAACAATAGGTTTCATAGAAGTCACTAATTGAGGATAAATTGGTATCCCATAACTCACCACATCAAAAGTGTGTTCATCGCCACCCTCATGGAATATCATTGGAGGACCTCACAGTGGAATGCATGTACATTTCCAAACACAAACCATTGATAATATCATTATCATTGTTCACAACTAAAAATTGTAGATATTTAAATAGTAAATATTCAATGCCTCTTATATAATAACACACCCCTCTGCCTTCTCCATGAAATTGGTCAAGGAATCATTTAGATCATATATAACTAAGAGACACTACCTATCACCCACGAAAAAGGTTGGGTCGAGGTGATGTTTTCTGCCATAATAGATTCAATTTCCATTTCATTCCATTAAATTCGTATATATATATTTATATACATTTCTATTTCATTTATCCCATATTCATATCACATTATATTTATATAGGTTGAACCAACTAGTTTAATAAATTCTTATCCAAGATAGAACATACTCATCAAGAACCAATGTATGACATCCGCCTAATTTTTACCCTAACAGTCCATATTACCTATCAAAAAACCATATATATCTATCATAAAATTTATCACTACGTCATGAAATTGGTAAATCAATAGAAATATCATGGAATAATTCTTGACATGTGATTTATAACAATATCCTAATATGATGCATGGGATGGCCTACCCTCATATCATCTATTTGTAACCAAATAGAACCAAAAAAATATCATGGATAACATCACAATTCATTTTCATTGACTAATGGTGGAATCAAATCAACTGTAATAGTCAAAATTCTGAAAACAAAAATTCATTTTGAGGCAATTTGGATTTAATCGTGTATGTGGGTTATCTAGAAATGGGCACAACTCATTACCAATTCCCTATTCTTTCATATCAATATATATTGTCAGAAAATAGGAAAAAAACCTATAAAAATGATTTGAATAAAATTTGAGACATCTTGGACACAGATTACACTGAATGTTCCTCTAACCCTGTCGGCCACAGGGCCTCATGCATATCCCCCCAAATTCTAGAGGATTCTGAATAGAAGTAAGGGTCCTAGATGTGTCTGTGTTGAGACTATTACATAATAACCATAGTAAAACAGAATGAAAATACAATATCAAATATGTTATTCAAGTAATAAAATAAACATAAAATATACAATAACAAATGAAGATACAAATAATAGGTAGAAGTAGTGAATATCCTATAAAAAAATAGTACATTTCATATGACTCTAATTAAGAAGACAAAAAGGTATATTTAATTATAATAAAATACATGTATCAAATTTAAAAAAAAGTATTAAATAATCTTTAATGAATCATGATCCTCATCTAAGTCCTATACTCTCTTGATCCTATGTAGAAATTTACAATTTCACTAAGGAAGATTCTCTTATCTATAACATAAATCATGTAGTCTATTTTGGTACCAGAAGAAATCCTCAATAGTGAATGAGAGTAAATTCATATTTTAACAACCTATGGTCAAGATCCAACTAGTTAGTTAATATATATAGAATATATAGATGTAAATAATCAATTTAACTACTAAATTAAGTAATAATGTAGGAATCCTACAAGTCCATGTTCTCAATTTATATCCATGTTCAGGTAATTATTCTATTTAATTATTAAAGAATGTCTCGAGACATGGATTAATTCCCCACATCCTCTGTGATAGCATGATCGAAGGATGCATAAATTGGCCATCCATAAATCTATGATTTCACTAAGTCAAGGAAGATGCATCATATAAATAAATCATTCTTTTTTAATTTATAACATGAACCCATCATTGGTAGTCCTATGTTGGAATCCATGTCTCAGTCTAGTTATAATATTAACCGTTACTGTATGAGTCAATGTAACACCCCGAGCTTCCACGATACGCTTCTCATTCAGTAATACAATAGCTTGCATTGTACGCAACTTCGAGTTCTAAAACACCGCGACTAATCAAAGTAGCCGTTATGAATAGTAATACCTTCTTTTTGAAATATTATAAATTTTATATGTCAAAATGGACTTCATTTTTGTATTCGTAATATCGAAATTAGCCTATGTTGAATTTTTGGTATTTTTCTGAGAACTTCTAAAATTTTATAAATAGTGAAAAATACTTAAAACAACTTTTTTAATCAAAATAATTTATAGTGATAAATTATAATATTTGATGGTTTTAAAGTATAATTAGAATATATTTTTACCATTTTATCCAATGGTGGTCATTAGAATTAATTTAACATTGAAATTGGACATAAACAATTGCCAATCTTTTGATATAAATTGTTTCTTAAAAACACGCTATTTGTTGTGACAGCGGGAATTAATTATAAAATTAATTAATGCAACTAATATGTTTGGAATTTTGTAAAATAGACATCATTTTTCAATTCGGAATATCAATTATAGCTTAGGGTGAAATTTTGGCCTTATTCTGAAAAACTTCAATTTTTGATGAATAGTGAAACCACTAAGTGGTTGTTAAATAACTGATTTTTCGTTTAAATGAAATATTACCACTTCTGTGATTTGATTTTCAAAAATCCGACATACATGGTTGTCATTAAGAAGTAAAATGTGGTTCAATGGGATAAAAATAATTTTTTGGTGAATAGTAACTTATTAAGTTCTTAATCGCGATTAGTGGTAATTTGGGTAGTTTAAGGTATAAATAATACTTTAATAATATTAAATGACCTAGACACATGTCCCAACCTCATTGGTTGTGTCATGGCCGACCAAGACAAGCCATGGCCTAACTTGGGGACCCCATGGATCCACTTTTGTTGGGAAATAACATAAATTACTTTTTATTTAATGTTAAAGTGAAAATGACACTAACATAAAGTGTTTTACTAAAACAATTTTTAAGTAGGGTTACACAAGTCCAAATTTTGATTATAAATAGTCATTGGAAAGCTAAAAAGATTTCCTACATCATAGTATTTGTTTTATAATTTTTAGACATTAAATAAATTAAAGTATTTATGACATAATAATGATGCAGCGATGACATCATTATTTGACGATTTAAATAAAATGGGAAGATAATGCAAAATCCGAGGCTTACACTTGTCCAAAGCCTATTGGATGAAGATATTTCGAAACCTTATCACCTTAGCCTCGAATTATATAGATGTGGGACCTTTAGAATCCGAAAAGCATTTTGAAATAATGTAACATTTCATTACTTTCCAAAAGTGCCCCTCCTCTCCACTTATAAAAGGCCCCCACCTCTCCCACCTTATTCACACCATCAAGCCATTTGGCTCGGCCAACCTCTGCCCAAATACTCTCCCAACATTCCTTCCTTACTCCTAGAAACCTCACTTTGGGCAGAACTCTTCCCAAGGAAGCCTTTAGCTCAAATCAAAAAGAGTTACCCGATTTTGAGGTAATGTCTTTTCTAATGTTGTTTTGTTTTATTTTTCTTCTCCAACCCCCTAAACTCTTTTTATTCATTTCTTTTGTAACAACACCAGTATCCTCAATATACTAGGATGTTGTTATAAGAAGGATTCGAGCTACACTTACACACACCTACATCTAATGGTTAAAGAACATACGGTTTCTGTGGATGGCGAATTTCTGCCTCACGAAACGATGATTGTTCAACACTCATATAACACCTCCAAAGGTGGCCATTAAGATGTCACTATTTTTATATATGATATATAATATGTTTTTGTTTTACTTATGCTTCTGTATTTCTCATTTATGGCATACTTTATTATTTCCATTATGGGTAAAACGCGATAATTTCATTTTAGGAAGTGCGGACTACCGCCCCCTCAAAGTGATTTGAATCGTTAAAGCCATATGTGGGATGTATAAATGATGGAGTAAATGGTATTATACACTATATTATACTGGAATTATATTATACATTTATATCATTATGATTTAGTTCCATTAAATACGAAATTGAAATGAAAGTAGCGTTCATGCGTACGTACGGCTTACCGTCTCCATGAACGGTGCATTTCATTTCTTACCTCTAAATGTTACATAATATTATAAATGAATGTATATACTGGATATATAAGATATATATGACATCTAAAGCATGAATATAATTCTGGATATAATGGATATTCTACCACATGAACAACTTGTAATTATAAGAAGTTTATTGTTGACTCAAGTTACCAAAGATCGACAAAACGACCGTTATTAACTTAAATAATTACATAATGTTCATATCATTGTAATAAGTGATATAATAAGGATAATGAAGTTGAAAATGGTTCTTAATAAGGTATATATTAACTCTAGTTTATTATTCAGGAGGTTAAAGAACGGTTGAGTCAAGTCAGACACGAGGTAAGGGAACTTCTTAACCCAACTTCCATTCTTTGGGTTAATCTCCTACTTTCAAATTATGTCATGATATTATTATGTATTACTTTGTATTTTTACTTTATTTATGTGTACCTATAGTGAATACACATAATAGATCTATTTTATTTTAAAAAAATGATCTTTTTAAGGACTTCGTCTCAATCTCCTTTCATTGAGGCATATTTGGCTTTATACACAACTTTCTTTTATACAGTGTATAAACCCCATTGACTTTTACGTTTATTCAAAAGGAATCTTTTTATACGAAGCATTTTGCTAAACGACAAAAGGGAATGTTTTTCTTTCCGTACTTATGCGGCGACAACGACTTCTCCGCCGCCGTGACCATTATTTGAGTTTCGGCTTCCTCTATAAGCCATTTTTTTTTTTGAAAAATAAATACAAAGTTTTAACTTTCTTTTATTTTGGTATTGAAAATGGTTTTGAAAGCGTTTTTATTATATCAATGTGTTGTATTGATATCTTGTGATTGAAATGTGGAAATGTTATGTTTCCTTTATGCATGTTTTATGTGATACGATTATGTTATGGTTTATGATATGTTTAAACCTATTCATATGAGGAATGTATTGGACTTAATAAGTGACGGGTGGAGCCCGCTATAGCTCCTCGATGCATCGGTAGGTCTCATGAGACAACTAGACGTGGAATTGGCCGAGGCCCTTTCCCAATTTGATTTATGGTTTTGGCCGAGGCCTTAATCATTTTAGATGTCTTGGCCGAGGCCTTGACAAAATGTTTCAGAATGTCCGGCATTATACATTCCCTCATTATGAAAGTGGTTATTGATATTGCATGTGATTATTCGACCAGTAGAATATCCATGTGAAGAAGTAAATGGCATTATTTCATTTTACTTTTGCCATATTATGTTGAAGTTCATGTTTAAAAGGCTTTTGTTTTAGTTATACATTGCCTTAAATGTTAATGTTTATTTATGAAAGCTTCCGCATTATTGTTATCCTTACTGAGCATCTGAGCTCACCCCTTTCAATGTTTTAATATTTTCCAGGATGTGAAGAAGTATTTTATGAATGACCTTCAGGGATAGTCAGAAGAGGATATGAGTGTGGACTATGGAGACTTTGTTATTGTAGTTTTTCACTTTTTGATGTAATGTAACGTTTACGAATGTATCTAGTGTTTCCAAGGCTACTAAACTAATCGGTCTTTCGAGACTTGATCTTTTGTGATCATGCCAATGTTACGAAGTAATGCACCGGCTCTGGGTAGCTGGGGTCGGGGCGTTACAGTTGGTATCAGAGGCAGTTTAGTACTAACCTTGGAAGCTAGATGTAGATAAACTCTGATTAGAACGCATAGCCCAAAGATAGGCTTCGAGGATTAGTATAGAAGAACTTCCTAGAATTTTGGTATTATAGAGATGATATGAGTTTTCCGAGCAATACATCCCTGTCTGGATACGAGCAGGTAGAGGCGGCTCTGGCACAGATGTACCTAGGGGTAAAACCCGAAAACACCGCTTTGAGCTAGACTCGAACGGGAACTGGTGCACGACAACGGGCCTTGCTGCACTCTTGGTTACGACACTCCCGGGGGATACGCTTAGGATAATTCTCATTTTCTTTACAAACCACTATGAACGGTTATGAGTATATACTTCCTCAAATAAAACCTTTTTATGATTATGGATTATATCCATAAATAGTTCAATTTATGTTAAGTATTTTACAAGTATGGAATTATGTATTTTGATTCATAAACTAATCTAGTTTATGCCATTGTTTAGAAATGGCGCCTAGTAGAAGGAATGGAAACTGTATCAATGCACGAACTCCGTGTAGGGATTGCCCTCCTGCTCAAGATAATTATTGTGGACCTGAAGATACAACTGGTGCTGATCAACTTATTACCATACTGGGACAACTCACGCAGGTTATGAATAACAACCTTACTCGTATGGAGAACCCTGATCCGCAACGTGGAGGATCAATGCTAGACCGTTTCATGAGGCAACAACCACAAACCTTTAATGGGAGTACAAATCCTATAGTAGCTGAGCAATGGATAAATTCCTTAGAGAAAATATTCCATGCCTTGGGGAGTAGTGAAAGGGAGAAGGTTGTCATGGCAGTTTACCGCCTCACTGGAGATGCCGATCAGTGGTGGTCGCTAATTCAAAACACAAAGGAAGATGATGAATTAACAAACATGGAATGGCAGGAGGTCAAAGAGCTGTTCTTAGAAAAATACTTTCCTCGAGACCATCGAGCAGATATGGAAAGGCAATTTCTGAGTCTGAGGCAGAAGGAGGATGAGAATGTCGCAAAGTATGAGGCTAACTTTACAAGGTTAGCAAGGTATGCTGCAGATTACATACGTAACCCAAGGAGTAAGATTGATCGTTTCTTTGATGGGTTAAAACCATTTCTCCGTCGAGCTTTGGTATCACAATCTTTCTCAACATACGAAGATATAGTCTCATGTGCTATCAAGACAGAAAAGGAATTCTCTAAGTCTTATGACAACAAAGTAAAACAAGAGAAGAAGAGAACGGTGGAACAAGAGACAGATAAAGGGAAAAAGGGAAAGAAGGATTTTCCATTATGTGATAATTGTGGGAAGAATCACCCTGGTACTTGCCTAAAAGGAATGGGAGTCTGTTATAAATGTGGAGAAAAAGGTCACCAGGCACGTGATTGCAAGGGAAAGAAAGAGGCTGTCAAAGTTGAATGCTACAATTGTAGAGAAATGGGTCATTATGCAAATGAATGTCCTAAGCGTCAAGGAAACTTACCTCAGAAAAGGACAAGGGATCAAGGACAATCTTATGCTATTACTACAGTTGAAGCAGAATAACTAATGTATTGGTGCTTTTGGACTCAAGGATTATATTCTGGTTATAAGAATAATGTAATATATATATATGGATTGTACTGCATTACTTTTTGATTTCAGTAAGGTTTTAATATGATTAAGGTAATCATATTTTTGGTATGTGACAATAAGAGAAACATTTCTTTGTTTGGGGAATCTGATAAATTGATTTTGGAATTAAGAGACCTTTTAGAGAAAGTCTGGACAGAGGTATTTTGGATAACTATAAAGGTTGGAGTGGATTAAGTTGATTTTTGGATAGTAGGGTTTAAGGTTAAAAAATTTATGAAGATTATTTTTGGAGTATTATAATACTATAGTTTTAGGAAAAGGACAACCTGCAGGGTGGGGAATAACCCGTCGCGTCGGACAAAGCTGCAGGAATCGAACCCACAATCAAAGTGCGACAAGCCTTTATTTCCTACCACTAGCCTACAGGAAGTCCCTGGTTATTAAAAAATAATTTTACTAATCTAAATGGTATGTGTTAACATTTGGAACCTTATACAATTAGGATAATAATAATATTTTTGAGTTCTATTATCTTTTTTAGTGAAAGATGAGTTGAAGGTTGAAACACTAATTCTCAAGCATAAATATATATATACCTATCTCTTATTCAATGAATAAATTAATTCTTAAACTTTAGTAAAGGTATATTAAAACAAAAAATGTGTTATCCTAATACCTTATGTCTTGTTGAACTGATGATATTTTAAATCAACATAGATTGAAGGCTTTGAGGCCCTCAATTTGACAGTTGATTGTGATTGATGACCTCAATCACTCCCTACAAATATTTACGTTTTTCCTCCAATTATATGTCTTTAATTGCCACCAATGTTCTCCTTATCGAGATTATAATTTGGTGGTGACTTTCTTATTTCCATTTTCCCTCTTATTAAGGCTAAATTTTATTAACCTTATTTCCGATGTGGGTTTTCCTCAAAGGTATTTTCTCTTTTCAACCTCGTATTTTCCAAGAAAAATTTCAAATTGCGAGGACGCAATTTATTGAAGGAGGGGAGAATGTAACACCCCGAGCTTCCACGATACGCTTCTCATTCAGTAATACAATAGCTTGCATTGTACGCAACTTCGAGTTCTAAAACACCGCGACTAATCAAAGTAGCCGTTATGAATAGTAATACCTTCTTTTTGAAATATTATAAATTTTATATGTCAAAATGGACTTCATTTTTGTATTCGTAATATCGAAATTAGCCTATGTTGAATTTTTGGTATTTTTCTGAGAACTTCTAAAATTTTATAAATAGTGAAAAATACTTAAAACAACTTTTTTAATCAAAATAATTTATAGTGATAAATTATAATATTTGATGGTTTTAAAGTATAATTAGAATATATTTTTACCATTTTATCCAATGGTGGTCATTAGAATTAATTTAACATTGAAATTGGACATAAACAATTGCCAATCTTTTGATATAAATTGTTTCTTAAAAACACGCTATTTGTTGTGACAGCGGGAATTAATTATAAAATTAATTAATGCAACTAATATGTTTGGAATTTTGTAAAATAGACATCATTTTTCAATTCGGAATATCAATTATAGCTTAGGGTGAAATTTTGGCCTTATTCTGAAAAACTTCAATTTTTGATGAATAGTGAAACCACTAAGTGGTTGTTAAATAACTGATTTTTCGTTTAAATGAAATATTACCACTTCTGTGATTTGATTTTCAAAAATCCGACATACATGGTTGTCATTAAGAAGTAAAATGTGGTTCAATGGGATAAAAATAATTTTTTGGTGAATAGTAACTTATTAAGTTCTTAATCGCGATTAGTGGTAATTTGGGTAGTTTAAGGTATAAATAATACTTTAATAATATTAAATGACCTAGACACATGTCCCAACCTCATTGGTTGTGTCATGGCCGACCAAGACAAGCCATGGCCTAACTTGGGGACCCCATGGATCCACTTTTGTTGGGAAATAACATAAATTACTTTTTATTTAATGTTAAAGTGAAAATGACACTAACATAAAGTGTTTTACTAAAACAATTTTTAAGTAGGGTTACACAAGTCCAAATTTTGATTATAAATAGTCATTGGAAAGCTAAAAAGATTTCCTATATCATAGTATTTGTTTTATAATTTTTAGACATTAAATAAATTAAAGTATTTATGACATAATAATGATGCAGCGATGACATCATTATTTGACGATTTAAATAAAATGGGAAGATAATGCAAAATCCGAGGCTTACACTTGTCCAAAGCCTATTGGATGAAGATATTTCGAAACCTTATCACCTTATCCTAGAATTATATAGATGTGGGACCTTTAGAATCCGAAAAGCATTTTGAAATAATGTAACATTTCATTACTTTCCAAAAGTGCCCCTCCTCTCCACTTATAAAAGGCCCCCACCTCTCCCACCTTATTCACACCATCAAGCCATTTGGCTCGGCCAACCTCTGCCCAAATACTCTCCCAACATTCCTTCCTTACTCCTAGAAACCTCACTTTGGGCAGAACTCTTCCCAAGGAAGCCTTTAGCTCAAATCAAAAAGAGTTACCCGATTTTGAGGTAATGTCTTTTCTAATGTTGTTTTGTTTTATTTTTCTTCTCCAACCCCCTAAACTCTTTTTATTCATTTCTTTTGTAACAACACCAGTATCCTCAATATACTAGGATGTTGTTATAAGAAGGATTCGAGCTACACTTACACACACCTACATCTAATGGTTAAAGAACATACGGTTTCTGTGGATGGCGAATTTCTGCCTCACGAAACGATGATTGTTCAACACTCATATAACACCTCCAAAGGTGGCCATTAAGATGTCACTATTTTTATATATGATATATAATATGTTTTTGTTTTACTTATGCTTCTGTATTTCTCATTTATGGCATACTTTATGATTTCCATTATGGGTAAAACGCGATAATTTCATTTTAGGAAGTGCGGACTACCGCCCCCTCAAAGTGATTTGAATCGTTAAAGCCATATGTGGGATGTATAAATGATGGAGTAAATGGTATTATACACTATATTATACTGGAATTATATTATACATTTATATAATTATGATTTAGTTCCATTAAATACGAAATTGAAATGAAAGTAGCGTTCATGCGTACGTACGGCTTACCGTCTCCATGAACGGTGCATTTCATTTCTTACCTCTAAATGTTACATAATATTATAAATGAATGTATATACTGGATATATAAGATATATATGACATCTAAAGCATGAATATAATTCTGGATATAATGGATATTCTACCACATGAACAACTTGTAATTATAAGAAGTTTATTGTTGACTCAAGTTACCAAAGATCGACAAAACGACCGTTATTAACTTAAATAATTACATAATGTTCATATCATTGTAATAAGTGATATAATAAGGATAATGAAGTTGAAAATGGTTCTTAATAAGGTATATATTAACTCTAGTTTATTATTCAGGAGGTTAAAGAACGGTTGAGTCAAGTCAGACACGAGGTAAGGGAACTTCTTAACCCAACTTCCATTCTTTGGGTTAATCTCCTACTTTCAAATTATGTCATGATATTATTATGTATTACTTTGTATTTTTACTTTATTTATGTGTACCTATAGTGAATACACATAATAGATCTATTTTATTTTAAAAAAATGATCTTTTTAAGGACTTCGTCTCAATCTCCTTTCATTGAGGCATATTTGGCTTTATACACAACTTTCTTTTATACAGTGTATAAACCCCATTGACTTTTACGTTTATTCAAAAGGAATCTTTTTATACGAAGCATTTTGCTAAACGACAAAAGGGAATGTTTTTCTTTCCGTACTTATGCGGCGACAACGACTTCTCCGCCGCCGTGACCATTATTTGAGTTTCGGCTTCCTCTATAAGCCATTTTTTTTTTTGAAAAATAAATACAAAGTTTTAACTTTCTTTTATTTTGGTATTGAAAATGGTTTTGAAAGCGTTTTTATTATATCAATGTGTTGTATTGATATCTTGTGATTGAAATGTGGAAATGTTATGTTTCCTTTATGCATGTTTTATGTGATACGATTATGTTATGGTTTATGATATGTTTAAACCTATTCATATGAGGAATGTATTGGACTTAATAAGTGACGGGTGGAGCCCGCTATAGCTCCTCGATGCATCGGTAGGTCTCATGAGACAACTAGACGTGGAATTGGCCGAGGCCCTTTCCCAATTTGATTTATGGTTTTGGCCGAGGCCTTAATCATTTTAGATGTCTTGGCCGAGGCCTTGACAAAATGTTTCAGAATGTCCGGCATTATACATTCCCTCATTATGAAAGTGGTTATTGATATTGCATGTGATTATTCGACCAGTAGAATATCCATGTGAAGAAGTAAATGGCATTATTTCATTTTACTTTTGCCATATTATGTTGAAGTTCATGTTTAAAAGGCTTTTGTTTTAGTTATACATTGCCTTAAATGTTAATGTTTATTTATGAAAGCTTCCGCATTATTGTTATCCTTACTGAGCATCTGAGCTCACCCCTTTCAATGTTTTAATATTTTCCAGGATGTGAAGAAGTATTTTATGAATGACCTTCAGGGATAGTCAGAAGAGGATATGAGTGTGGACTATGGAGACTTTGTTATTGTAGTTTTTCACTTTTTGATGTAATGTAACGTTTACGAATGTATCTAGTGTTTCCAAGGCTACTAAACTAATCGGTCTTTCGAGACTTGATCTTTTGTGATCATGCCAATGTTACGAAGTAATGCACCGGCTCTGGGTAGCTGGGGTCGGGGCGTTACAGTCAATCTATGTAGAACCTCTCATGAACCCCGGTATTAATCCACTTCGGTTATAACAAAAAATCCTCTCCAGTCCTTCATTGATGGTCCATTATGGAATACTAAGTACTTCAATTTCAATACATGATAAAATGGACTTGATTATATCATTTGAATTTTTTTATGAGTCAATATATCACATGAAAAGTAAATTAAATCATCTATGTCCATCCTTTGAAGTCCACTAGCGACAACAATTATCACTCAGGCATATGAATTTTCAAATCAATATGATTCTTTTCATTGAATTCCTATATGAATACATGATTCAACCATGCCTTATTACATTGAATTAAATATATTTATTCAAATTAATTTAAACATTCCAAGGTTAACATGTTTATCAATGAAGAGCAATCTCACCTCAGTAGTTGAATCAAGGAATGTTTTCAAACATAGAGTGCTTTTAACTTAATAACTCACATTGAGAAATCATTTTAATAATAATCTTTCTAATAAAACATGGATACATAGGATAGGATCCATTTTACTCAAATGTTAATTTCATTAAACATGAAAACTCCTGCATAAACAAGGAATTGTATAACAAGGGTAAACAGTCATGGTCATTCTCTCCCTTCTCGAAAATTAATCAATTAAAATTGATATCAAAATTCAATTAAGAAATTTATGTCCTATTTCAATGGAAATAAGATGATAAAAATTATTTCTATGTTCAAAAATCACATATGGTGTTCCATTTATATTACAAATACACATGTTGGGTGGTTTTAAATCATGTATCATATACATTAATCATCTATTAATGCTCTCTTTAAAAAATAGGTTTAAATTAGAACTTAAATAAAGTTTAAACATTATTACTAAGGAGACGCTAATAAAATTCTTATATGTGGAACAAAATCATTTATATAACACTTTGACGATTAATGAAAGTAATGATATCACATATTGTAGGTCTATAGTTGATAGATCATCAAGTATTTTCTCTTGTTTTGTCTTAGATTGGGAGAAAATTGAAGAATAGATGAAGACCCAATTTATTGGTCAAATTATATAGCGCATAAATAGTTAATTTTATTCCAAATCCAACATGAAATGACTAAAAATGAATGGAGATCTCACCTATACAGATCAAAAAAAACATTCAATGTATGTAACATGCACCGGATGTAGGAGGAAGATAAAATACTAAATAGAAACCAAAGGTAGATCGAAATGATAATTTTTACCATATACTAATGAAAAGTTAAAATAGGTTTTTATATCATATTCAATTAGGGTTATTTTTTCGATTTTAACCAATTCATTGGGACACATTGTTTTGGCTACACATATTTCAAACCATGCACCAAATATGCATGATTTGTTATTAGAATGGGGCTACTCACATGGGTTTTCACCATGATTCCCAAACAATGGAAAATCCTTGAAAACGCCTCCTTAAAAAAATTTATACATTGAACAATACTTTGGACCACATATCTCTTCGTGTGTACAAACAGTGATCCATGCCCTTTTCAACCCCAATGATGGGCATAAGCTACAAACCATCCATAGAAACCCTCGATACCAACATGGCCTAAAAGGAAATGTTAAACATGACATATATAGAATTTAAACAAATAATTTATAAAAAGAAAAGTATTATTCCTCAATGATGAAACATGTTCATAAATTCCACACAATCCTTAGAAAAAAAAGTAGAAACACACGAAACCATTACATATAGGAGAACTATCCACTGAAATATAATCGCATAAGGGATGTAAAAAAGTTTGTATTAGAATCCTAAGATGATAAATTGAACTGATGAACATATCATAAAATAATTTCAAATTGTAATTTAAAGGAAGAAAATTAAAATAGATGGATCATTGGTACTAAAATAACATAAAATAACCAATATCGAAATAAATATTTTATTATATATGTTCAGCTAAGATGGATTCACCCAAAATAACCAATAGTAGAACAATGGATTAGAGAGAGAGTATGAGGATTATGAGAAGGTATTTTGGAGCATGACACATGAAAATAAAATAGAATAAGTATAATTCATTGAATTAATTATTTTTTCTGGGAATGAGATCATGTTATTTATGATACACTGGAAAATTCATCACCTCAATATGATATACAAAAATCCAAGATCATGTTATAAATATTCATTCATATTGGAAAAAGATTCACATCCTGAAATAGAATCATAGATTTTTATGAGGGGTAATTGATGTTATTAATATATTATTCACTTTATGTGATGGCTCCTATATCCTATTTCAATCTCAGGATCTTTATAAAACCAATATATTGCCACAAAATCCACCAAAAACAATAGAAAAATAACATAAACATTAAATAACATTTCAGAAAAACATGTTTTTCCAATACATTTCACCATAGATAATTTTATCTATATTATTTCATTTGGAAGAAAGGTTGATTCATAATGAGTTGAATCCAATTATCCTTGGAAAAGGATTATCTCCCTCATGTCTCATTAGAATCTAATCCAGGATACAACAATAATATGACAAAAGAAATAGAAATTCAATAAAAGTCACTCAATTGAGAATGAAAAGTCATTAATGTTTTCTAAAAATATGGAAATTACTCGCTCCAACTAAATAAACTGCCATCTCAATAAATGTGTCTGATCAAGGTGGTATGTCTTGAGTAGTTATATATGGAAATAATCATGTATACCTATCACTTATGGATGTAACAATAGCCAATAAAAATCCTATCCAATATACCACATAATCTAAAATGGTATATCATATGAAATAGACAAATCATTTTATTTACCAAGATTAAAATGTCCCAAATGATAACAAAGCGTCAGAATACCTTGTCACCAACAATAAAATCCAAATGATTTGATGATATGCTCAAAATTTATACAGACACTGAGATGTATCCTTGTGTGGATGTATATCCTATGTACTCCTTAATGTATCTTCAATGAGATATGGTCCTATGAGTTATGACTCACCCAACTCTACCAAATAAATTGGTGACCTACATGGGTCACCATACAAGGACTTGATGGGATCCATTATGATCGAAATTTATTAATTTTAATTACAATAAACTCTAATAGTACCATATGGTTAGTCCACGATCAATAAAAATAATGATTCTTGAATATGGAATATCATAAAAATTTATAAGGATTACTAAATGTGTCTATCCATTTATGGGGGTATGTTGTAATCAATCTAACCTAATACCCCATCAACTATTGTAGAGAATTCTATAATATCGACACAACCCTATTTTTCCCTATTATAAATAATGTTAGCGGAAACCCAATGAATTTAAGAACCCATTTTTTCACTCTAGTATGGGTCCTTCATTTTTAAGTCTAAATATTTACTCTGGACATAATATAAAAGCCTAGTGGGTTAGAAAAGGTCCCATAGGTTTTAGAGGAATGTTCAGAGCCCAGAACCCATCTTTTCATGAAAAAACATTCTTGGAACATGGTATAGAGTAAACTGAGTGGATTGTGTTTTTTCGAACAGTGCCACCACGCACGGTTGGTGCATATCCATGCATCATACCCATGTCAAAACCCATAATTCCTAGGTACCCATTCTTGGATTTCACATGGTGCTTTAACCAGTACGGTCAAACCGTGTACATCATATATTTTGAATAAAATTCTAGTTTCTACCTTAATGATCTAATTATGATCCCTCCTTCATCCATTATTTGATATTATTTAGGATAAACCTATTTCTCCATCAATTTGATGCTTTTAGATGATCAAAACATTGAATAAATAGATCTTCATCATCTAGAAACAGATCACGCTTATGTTTATCACATTTGATGATCGACGGTAAGTACTCAAGTCCTCTTGTGTATTTCTCCTTCTCAATTTATCTCGGCAAAGATATCATGTTATGAGTTTTTCTCCTTTTCATAGATCCACTCTGTTCTGTGGAAAATCAAGGGCCGATACCAGAGGAGGATATTCATATAACCCTAAGATGAGTGGTCTGTAACTCTTCCCTAATGTTTGTTGATTTTTGAATTTCTTTGTTGGGACCACCAATTTCATCAACAGATATTTATTAAATTACATTCTGTGATTATACATGTTAGAATCAAATGGTTATGATATTTCAAAATAAGAGACTATTTTTTAGAAGTTACACCCACAACTCAATACCCTACATTTTGATGGTTATTCTATTTTTGGGTTTTAGTGATTAAACAAGTTTGAGCCGCCATTCGGGTGATCCTTTGGTTGACCTTAATTAAGGTGATCCTTATAATAATAAATGGATTTTTATTAATGATAATTGGAGAATTTTATGTTCCATGAATGCTCACCACTTGACATGTCTAAGGTAAGTGCTTAAAATTGATTGTTAATTGTGAAATGTTAAATTGAATGTATATTAAGTATATAACTTTGAATTATCATATGATATTAACTAAACATTACATATATGTAGCACCCCATTACATATAGATGGAAGGTAGTAGAGTGAACCTAAATAATTGAATATGCCTTAATTATCAATTAAGACTTGATTAAATGGATGAAATCCTACATGGACTATAAATTCAATTAGAATACAAGGACTGAATATAATGAATGATTACATTATAAAAACATCAAATAGGACTGGATTTATTCTTTCTCTCCTTCAATTCTGAGAGGAGAATACCATGGTACTTTAGAACCCCATTCCGATTGAAGGATGAAATTTTCCTAGGGTGACACCCATATAGAATCCATTTATTTTCTATTCCTTGGATTTCTAGTATACTACAATAGGGTCCACAACAAATTACATGATACCTTTGATAAACTACTTGGTTCCAACAAGGGCTCGAATGTTCCATGTTTTAAGCCCATAGGGTCTAGTCCTTGGTTTGCCACATTTTACCTTGGTCGATCACCTTGGACTCGGGAGGTTCATTATTGTGGAATTCCTTGGATGAAAATCAATGTATTACACTCTTACCCCTTAGCTAGACTCAAATACTACATAGTTAGCATTATGTGTCATCTACTATACATGGGTTATATCCAAGGAACTCCCTACCCGTATATCATTTTCAGGTTTCCATGTTATATCATGGGACCTTCACTACTTATACTATCACGAGGTGATGTCAGTGCTGGGTATGCTTCACATGACCTATTAACATTAAATGGTAATTACGTAATTTAGTGAACTAGTTTCATGTTCAGACAAAAGTTGAGGGTTGAAGAAGGTACATGGGTATTTAGATATATTCTATTTCTTTCTTTATATTACATATACGTGCGTGCAACTGAAATATTCCATTTCTTGGGCCAAATGTAATTAACACTGTTGGTGGTGGCCCACTACTATTTATCTCACACTTACATTGGGTGCCGTTTATTAAATGAAGTAGACTACATGGTTGAATTTGTTGAAAAATGGATACAAATAGATTCAAACACAATATTTCTTGTTGTGTGGTGTAGAAATTAATAGCAAAGGACTGAGTTGAAACTTTGGATTCCTGGGATAGTCCTTGATTTCCTTTATGATTTCTGGAACATGTTATTCTTGTTGATTATATCCATGTTTTCGAGCTTTCTAGTACATTACCTAACATCAGTTCCTGAATGATATTTATGTGGTTTAAGATATTATTACAATTATCTCTATTTTTTGTTTTTCATTCAGTTTACAAATATTGATACCACTATTTATCAATATTTACTCTCACCAATTGCGCTACACATTGGTAATGATGTCATAGTCTCCCAAGGATACACCCTACGCCCTCACAAATTATCGGAAACCTCTGGTGTTCAGGTGGATACAATTGATGTGAAGCTTCCCAGTGGGCGTGAGGAACCCTCTACGTATCATCAGTGACCAGGATGTCTCAATGTGGTATCGGTGGGTTTTCTTTTCTTTCCTTACTATTTGGAGACAACAGAATGGTTATTAAGAATGCTTTGGACATGGTCATAAGTTGTGCTAGGGCATCACGAACCCATGTTCGAGGTTAAATTAATGTTACCCAAAATGTAACTTTTGTTCTACCTTTTCCTATTATACTTTTTATTATTTCATAGTTGGGTGACACACATGTTGTGTTGTGTTTTTTATTATTACTTTTGTTGAGGATTTTCTTCAATCAATGTCTTGATGATATGAGGTTAAGGGGAACTAATATATGCATCATTATAGGCACCTATGACTAACATGTCATGCATATTTCCATTCCATATAGGTTACTTTCAAAAAATCTAATTGTTTTATATGCCTATTATTATAGAGTGATGTTGTGGTAGTTACCTTATGCTTTTATTATTCTTGGTTTCGATTCAGTGATTTCATTTCGCAATTCTGGTGGTGTATGGGCCCTCATGGGTTAGGATGAGTAAATTTTCAAATCAAACCACTATTCTATAAATAAATGGATGTTATTATCACTGATAGGTGTATGGGTGCTGATTCACTATAAATGACTATCCATTATGTAGTGAATAATGGATTTTAATTGAAATGGTTGAATGTCACGAACCAGGATGGGTCAGCATCCAAACCGGCACCCAACCTGATCCACAGTATGGCCCGAAGGGTGTTCTCGATCCGCATAGGCTGGCACAAGTGCCCGAGAATAAAAATTAACACATTGGAACAATTTACCCAAAATTGTAAACAAAAAACAACCAACAAGAAATATAAAATGAAATTGAAAACTGATAACCATGAATGAACTTAAACTAAATTAAAATTTAAAGCTTTACAACTTTAACCAACATCCAAAAATAAGAAACAAAAAAACTCTAACTGAATACCCCATAAAATAAGGGAGGCTAAATATCCATAAGCTCCAAACACCATCATAAACGAGAAGACAATCAACAACCCGAACCACCATCACTGAGCAAGATGGCTAAACTTGGAATACAAAAAAGAACAGTGTCTCCATACACCGGAAGGTGTATGTTGTTTGTGATCCAAATTCTTATTATGATGCCACCAAATAAAAATGATCCATTCCACAACATCAAAAATATATTTTAACATGATTTTGTAAAACCACACATTTAAAATTCATTTAAGGAAAACATTCAATGGATTAAAGTAACAAAAATGAAATTGGAACTAGAAGAAAATATATTAAAAATATACTTCTTTAAAATGGAAGAGAAATTTAATAATGAACATTCACATACTCAAGTGGTCCCCCCTTATGCTGACGTAAGGCACCCCGTCATGAATAGTAGCGAACAATGTGTAAATCCCCAAAGGTTCATCCCGACTGAGTGGGACCCTAAAACCTTGTTTCTTAGTGAAAAATTGCTTATAAACCAAGACCCTTGGTAAACGTGTCCTAGAAAACATGACCCATAGCAAACATGACTTAGATACCACGACCCTCAGTCATTCATATATTTAGTTATTGTTGAAATAATCAATCATGCTAAGTGATATAGGGATAATACCTCTCTAGATCAGTAGCACACTAGTTCTACTCCACCCACCCAGATACCTAGTGGTTTCCCTTATACTGAATGAAGTTTCATTTTAACGTAGTTTATTAATTTCTCATAGCATATTCCAAACTATACATTACACACAAAAAACACTACATGCGTACCCAAACAACATTTGAAAAACACATGTAAAAAAATACCAGTCCAATTTTTATTTGTCATTACATAATAATTTCCCTAATCCTCATTTGTAAACACTCAATGAACAACACAAAAAATTCTCATAGTATAGAACCATTAATTAAATATCACAAAGAGAGATTACATTAATAAACGAAGCCAATTACTAGTATGAAAGTTATTTCCAACAAATTTTTTGACAAATTATCCTTAAAACTAGTTTCATAGCACTGGGACAATTTAATGAACTGCTTAAACCACTTATAAAACACCACTAAGTGACCTGAAGATGGTTTACACCAAAAACATGTCTCATTTTATATAAACACACAACATTAAAAACACAAACCCATACTCAAATCATTCAAAAACATTCCTTTCGCACCATCAAAATATATCAATACATCTTTTAACTATTCATTAAATAATTTTAAGAAAATATAAGAAGTCATTACACCAAAAATCACATGATTTGATTTACTGATGCAAATTTAAAACAAAATACCCTAGGTAACCTTATCAAAATATGTTTTCCATTGTTCAAAAATTTTCAGTTCAATTTCAATAGTGAAATACAAGGCAAACACGCACAAAGTTACTCATTTTCCATTTTAAAATATCCATTTAAATTTACTCACACATAAAAGACCATCAAAATGCACATTTCAAAATCCATAAAACCCTTATAACACTTTCTAGTTACATTACATCCAATCATACGTTGAAACAAAACCATATACCTATATTAAATTCCTCTCCAAACTATTAAAAAATCAATCCATTTTGAAAACATTATAAAAACCACATAATTTAGTAAATAAACCATTTAAATGATTTAAAAAATTTCTACAATTGGTGCAACAAAGGATTACATGAAACTTACCGATTATCACATAAAATGAACATCACATTAAAACTAACAGCCAACATTATCACACTAAAACATGGTTCACCCCAATAATGGACGCATAAAACATATTAGTAAAACAACAAAAATAAATTTCACGCACAAAGCATGCCCTCATTCATTTTAAATCAAATTCCCAACATTTTAACATATAAAACTCCTTGATATTATTATTCTCACCATAAAATGAAATTGTAGAACACACTCAAAATTAAAAAAAAACAATATAAAATTAACACAGGGTGTTAACGCATGGAAAAAATTACCTTTGAAGTTGAATTACCCAAAAATGGTGTGAATCTCCAATTGCACCACGAACGCACCACAAAAGATAAAAGTGTACCCTAAATTAAGAATTAAAAAAAATGCATAAAATTATAATACTAAAAAGGACCCAACCCACTAAACATCTAAAACAATATAAGCTAAAAAGGATAAGAGACTCCACTAGAGGGGGATCCTCACACAAAAGAGGTAAAACCTCTAGTGGGGTAGTCGGAGATGGTGAGGCTGCTGGCCGGGAGTAGGGGTGTGGCCTTGGGTTTTCAAGTGAGGTAACATAATGATGGGAGCTGTCCTGGCATGGGGATGGGGAAACAGCATGAGCCGGCTAGGCGAGAGGGGTTGGTAGGCGGCACAATGTCGGAAATGGTAAGGGAGGTGGGGAGCCAGGTAGGAAGGGGGAGAGCTGCTGAGCTAGGTAGGAGGGGTGAGAGTCGTCGAGATGTGTATGGGGGATCCGATGTGGAAGAGGGGAAATGGGTGTGGGCTAGCCATCCCTACAGGGAAAAAACAATTATAAATAAAATAAAATGAAAAAATAATAATAATAACAATAATAACAACAATAAATTAATTAATATATTAACAAAAATAATAATAATAACTAATTTGAGAATTTCATTTTACAAACATGGTAATATTAATAATTTATGTTGATAATAATATTAACATTAGTAACATCATCAATTTTACAGTTACAAAAATAATAAAACTGATTAATAAATTTTTATTCTTATCATAGATAATAATAATAATAATAATATATTCAAACAATATTATGATTATCATTAAAAAATTCAATAAATTTTTATTACGCTTCTTATTTTTATTTTATCACAATTTCATTATCCATATCAATTTGTTTTTATTCCTTGCACATCGGGCTGGCCATGTGGTGAACTGAGAGAGGTCCGCGGTGGCCCTGGAATGTCCGCACGACATCGATCATGGTGCTCTATATGTAGTCAAGGCCACAACATGAATTTTTAAATTTAAACTCAAATATTTAGGTTGGGATTCAACCAAGATTACCTAATACTATGAAAATTAACAAAATAATTAATTTAAAAATGACAGGAGCAAAAAATTTCCCCACCACAGTGTTTTTTTTCCACAAAAAGCCTTAACTCAAGTTCTGCCCACAAAGAAGAAAGAGACACCCCCTTAATGTTTGACAAGAATTCCTATGAAAAAAATTGAAAAGTGGCAAACACGCCATGCTCAGATAATTTAACTTAAACGACAACGATAAGAAACCCATAAAAGACATTTCACTATGTGTAATCTAACCCAAAGAGCTAGGACAACTCTAGTTTTTTTTTTTTTTGGAAAGGAACTCTTGCGCCAAGGGAAACCAACATCACAAACAAAAACACCTCAAGAACCAATGAATGAAAACCACGCCATTGGACTAGAAAACTAACACTTAGAGTCCCAAGTGGATTACCCACCATATAAAAAGGTCAACACCATATCATTCATGTGACACAACTGAGGGAGACCCATTGTGGGTCTCCCCACCATTAAAACTGATGGAAACTACAAAAAAATTGAATCTTTCTCAACATTTACCTACCAACCAACCACACGGGGAAGGGAGGGAGGGGCCCAACTACTGGGGTGGTAAGACTACCACCACCGAAAGAACAACATCCCAACATCCAATGATGATCAGTATTCAACTATGTGACTGATTTACCGAACTGACTTACAAGGAAAACTAAAATAAATTAGATTTAGTGAGACACAACCTATGGGACATGAAGGTTATAAGAAGACCACACTTTCTCATTTTCACGAGAAACATCATGTAACCAAACATGTATTTAGGAATGGATAACCACATAAAATTATTTAAACCGCCTTCACCTTCAATACAAATGATAAAAATAAATTTGGTGTCCCATAATGTCTTAGGGTTCCTGACCGTACACTCACTTCACTTCGAGGCCTATGGTTGGAGCCCTGATGTTTGAAGCATCTCATAACTCGCAGTCAGGAATTGAAGACTCATTATCAGAGATTCTCTTTTTAGTGTCACACGCAATAGTATTACAACCAAGAAAACACCATCAGAAACTAGACACATTGACATCCATCTTCTCTCTTGCAGCACATCCACCAAAATGATGGTTTAAATGATGCGTACACATCACCTATTCTCCATAATCAGTAAACATAAAGAGGGAAAGACACAGACAAACACTCCCCTTTGAACAAAAAAAATCAAAACTCTCTAAGAGGGGGCCACACTATTATGAAAAAAGGGATTCCTGAAGGACTATAAAAAATCCACCCTTGTTCTTCAAAGAGAGCCCACATTGCAAGACGTTGCCAAACATGACTCTTAAGACCAATAAAGGAACAATGAGGGTTTCAAACCATCAGTCATCACTAATAACTACGAACTTCCTTCACCCATACTCTTTAGAATTCCATTCACCATTTCCAGGGGGACCTTTAGATGCAACAACATCAAACATCATACCCGACGACTCGGACAAATCAAAGAGACCTACACTCCCTTCAACTCTCCTCGCGTCTGTCATCCTACTATGGGATGATCTTCTTAACTGAAACAAAGAAGGGACCGACATATCACTATCTCTAAAAAGAGAATGTCCTTTTCTCAACTGAATGGCTGGACAATAGTGAATTTATGGTGGCCACACATCAATTACATGTTAGTTCTATAAAAGAGTGTACACTAGTCAAGAAATCTATAAACCTAATAAAACTGATCAGATGGTCATGAAATACCACAAGCGAACAATAAACGTGCAGGGGGAACCACCAAAAGGGCTTCCCAATGAACTTTTCATATGAAAACCCTGACCACATGCTTTCACACCACTTTCCAATATGAATTCCAAATCATGAAAAAAATCACTCAAAAAGAATTCTTGTCTCGAAATGCCTCACATCTGACAAATCCATAATATAAGGGCACACAACACAACAACCGATTATTAAAAACTAAATCATTTTTACTTAAATACAATATTTCCATTAATCCAAATAAAAAATAAGAGGAATGATTTAATAGGAGACTATTGTCGGTGCGTGTGTGACACATATGGTTGGCGGCCATACGAAAATAACACCAATACCATAGAGAGTTTTCTAGGATAACATCCACAGCCCCACATGTCTCTCCAGACCCTATAAGCTCACTGGGACCACTGACCATACTAATTTTTATTTTCCTTAAACAAGTTTAATCATGAGGACTAACGACTAAGTCAAATGACATCATACTTTTGTAACTCGAGTCCTTCCACAAATTATGTTGGAAATGCACCTTGATCGTATCTAGAATGTCATTTTCGGACACCCATAACACTGGTCTACCATGAGTCTATCCCAAAATAACACGACCCAAGAGACCAATCATGCCGCTCTGATACAATTTTATCACAAACCATGCCGGTTTTCCATCTGACCCACTGCCCAACCTGGTCTGCGACATGGACCGAAGGGCGTTCCTAATCCCCATGGGCTGGCACAAGTTCCAAGGAATCAAAACTAACTCATGGTAACGATTTAAATGAATTAGTAAACATAAAAAAACCAACAGGATAGATAAAATAAAATTGAAAATTGGTAACCAAAAAGACCATAAACTAAATTAAAATTTAATGTATTACAACTTTAACTAACGTCCAAAAAGAGTCAACACCAAAAGAAACTCAAACTAAAACTAAAACCTCCAAGGGATAGGGTGTTGCATCATCTACCAGGTATAATCAAATACCTGCACGATAAGACCATAAAAAACCTTAACATCCATCATTGAGCACGATTCCTCAACCTAGAATACCAAAATATCAAATTCTACATACACCTGAAGGTGTATGTAGTGTGTGATCCAAATGAGTAGTATGATACCACCCAAAAAAATGATTTCACGACACAACCCCCAAATGATAATTTAACATGCTTATTTAAAACCACACTTTTAAAATGCTATTATGGAAAACATTAAATGGATAAATGTAAAAAAAGAAAAGAGAACTGGAATAAAAACCATTTCACAAATACTACTTTAATATAGATGATAAAATTTATAAAGAACATGAACATACTCAATTGGTCCCCCATATTCCGACAGAAGAAACCACATCATGAATAGTATAATTGTGCCCGTAAATCCCCTAAGGATCATCTAGTTCGAGTGGGACCCTAGAACCTCATTCCTCGGTCAAACATTGATTATAAACCACTAACCTCATTAAAAATTTCTTAAAAACCACAAAACTCAATAAAAGTGTCTTAGAAACCACAACCCTCCATTATTCATATGTTTAGTTAGTGTTGCAATCATCGATCCAGCTAAGAGAAATAGGGACGATACCCATCTGGATCACTAGAGCACTAGTTCTAGTACGCCCACCTAGATACCCATGGTTTTCCATTTTTCTCAATCATGTTTCACATTCATGTAGAATACTTCCTTCTTTTATCACAAACCAAACAAGACATTACACACAAAATACACCACTTGCATAACCAAACAACTATTCAAAAACAAATGAACACCAAAATACCTTTCCAAGATATATTTGTCGTTACTTAATCAATTCACAAATCTACATTTGGAAACACTCAAAGAAGAACACTAACAATTTTCACAAAAAATAAATCATTATTTAAATAATACAACAAGAGATGACACAAATAAACATACCCAATTACAAGTAGGAATGTTATTTCCAACCACTTTCTTAAAAAATTATCCTTAAAACTAGTTTTGAACCACATGAAAATTTTAATGAACCAATTCCACCACTTATTTTACACCACCATGTTATGTGAAGAGGGATTACACTAAAAACATGTCTCAGTTTATTTGAAAACACTACTTTTAAAAAAACACTTTCTCAAATCTTTGAAAACACTAATTTTTCACCATAAAAATAAATTAATAAAAATTTTAACTATTTATTAAAACATTTTAAGAATACCCAAGATGAATTTACACAAAAAATCACTTGATTCAATTTAGTGACGTCAAATTGAAACCAAATACCCAAGGTAACAATATAAAAATATGTTTGTCCATTTTTGAACAATTTTTAGTTCAATTTCAAAGGTGCACAACAGGGAAACCAAACCCAAAGTGACTCATTTTAATTTTTAAAATGTCCATTTAAATTTTCACAAACATCAATGTCCTGGGAAATGCACTTCGCATCATCTAATAAACCCATGGAACACTTTCTAAGGACATTACATCAAAATAAATATGTTAAAACACAACCAATTCACTATATGGAAGTCATCTCCCAACCATTAAAAACTCAAATCATTATCAAAACATGATACGCACAACATAATTCAGTTGATAAACCATTTGAATAATTTATAAAACATGAAAATGTTTTCCAACCAAGATTTACATCAAACATACCCAGTTTTACATAAAAACAAAGTCACATTAAAAATAACGACCACCATTATCACACTAAAACATGATTTGCACCTAAAAATCAACACATAAAACATATTAGTATAACAACACACTGACTTTAACAGAAAAAGGTAACCTGCGTTATTTTAAATCTAATTCTTAACATTTAAAAACTATAAAACCACTTGAAATTATTATTCTCACCAAGAAAAGATATGGTAGAACACATTCACAATTTTAAATAATCATAATAAAATTATCAATCAATGTTAAGTAATGGAACTACCTACCTATGAATTATATTTTCTAAAAAATTAGTGCAAAACTACAATTTCACCAAGAAAACATCACAAAAATGATCAATTTGAACCCTAAAACATGAATTTGAACCAAAATCAATCATTATCGAACCCCAAAAGGACCCAACCCACTGAACAACCAAAACTCCAGTAAGAAAAAATGGAGAAGAGATACCACTGGAGGAGTAATGATCACACATAATGAGGGAAAGGTTCCAGTGGGGAAGACAGAGCCAGCGACACTACTGTTCAGGAGAGGGGTGTAGCACTGGGTTTTTTTGGGGAGGTCATTAGATGGAACATGTTGCCCTGGCTGGGGTTCGAGGAGATGACATGACCCATTCTAGTCGTAAGGGGCAGGAAAGTGAGGTGATGACAGATATGGGAGGGGAGGGTGGCGAGATGGGCAGGGGGAGAGTCACTGAGCTGGGTAGGAGGTGGGGAGAGCCGCCCATCTAGGTAGGGGTCTAACAAGAAAGGGGGGAAATTGGGGGGGGGGATGAAAACCCCTTAGAGAAAAAACAGAAAATAAAATAAAACAAAAAAGGAAAAATAATAATAATAATAATAATTACTTAATTAATATATTAAAAATAATAATAATAATAATTAATTTTAGAATTTCATTTTTTAAAAATGGAAATATTAATAATTTATGTTGATAATAATAATAAAATTAGTGACATCAATAATTATTCAATAAAAAAATTAATAAAATTGAATAATAAAATTTTTATTCTTAACACTATTTATAATAATAAGAATATCTTGAAACAATATTATTATCATCATTAAAATAATTCCTTAAACTTTTATTTTGATTATTACTTTTATTCTATTACAATTTCATTATCCATCACATTTTTTTTATTTTCCTTGAACACTGGGTATTTTATGTCATGAACCGAGAAAGGTTGCGCGGTGACCCTGGCAGGGCCACTCATCATCGACCGTGGTGCACTAGATGTCATCAAGGCCAAAACATTCATTATTAAATTAGAACTCAAATATTTATGTTGGGATTCAACCCTAACAACCTGATACTAAGAATATTAACAAAATAAATAATTAAAAGACAACGAGTGTGACATTGAATATCCTTATCCCACCATGTCATGTGTATAAAATATAATATAGGGAACCTAATTACTAAATAAGATAGGAAATGAAACATTTTTATATTCAATAACTAATACCCAGCCATCTAAGCTGGTAGTTGGGGTAGTTTTTCTTTTGTAGTGAACCAATCCTTGTTTAGCATCCGTTAGTGATGATATCCTTCTACTTATCCATGTTTTAAGGAGCGTGCATGGAATTTGTAAACTACTGCCGCCAATATGCAATTTTTTCATACTCCATGATGGAGGAGATGACCATTCTTTATACATGGATGGACTTGAGAAGCCAATCTTACCTACATGAGTGCCACATGGGGAACCACATATTGTACATGATTCAGGCACTAATTCCAAGGTCTGTGACAGATTCATACATCTAATTCAGTCCATGCATGTTGTTACATAGGTGGCACCTATTATGGCTGATCTAACCCATGAGTTCAAGAAATAGTATCCTACTAATTTTTCAGGGGGTGGATGTTCTCAGGATACTGATCCTTAGGTTGAGGTCATACAGTCTATCATTTAACATATAGAATCACCTCCAAAGAAGATAGTCATGCTTTCAAGATACATGATTTTATATTTTTCCATGTAATGGTGGGATGTTGTTATATAGGAAGATCATCATTAGGGAAGGTTAATGGATGATTTCCAGACTACCATCTATGATCAGTTCATCCCATAGGTGTTGAGATCTAACAGAACCATAGAGTTCGCAAATCTTGATTATGGATCTATGTCAGTAATTTAATATTTAGCATGCTTCATTGATTTATAGTTCATTGTAATTATTCTATCCGGTGATGACTTTTTGTGTGTTAGAAATTTTGAGGATGGGCTCTAGTATGCCACTCGATCAATAGTGAATGTGATTCGCCTTCAAACCTTTTCAGCAATATTTGACCAGTTCTTTATCACTAAACAGAACCAAAGTGATGGGATGAGTACTAGGTTTAAAGGATCAAGGCCACATTAGGCCAATAGTTCTTCCGGTGGAAGATAATGTTCCCTTGAGATTTCTCTTCTGGGTAGTGTTAGATAGTGTATACAGTTTGATAGAAAAGTGTTATTTCATCAGTGTTGAAGACAAAGGCAAAAGAATCCCCAATGTGACAGAGAACCTATGGAGTGACATGCTTGTAGTTGTATGGGTCATCTTAAGAGATTATACACGATATTTCCAATGTCTTTGAGTGGAAAAGGATCAACATTATATCCACCTTCAGGAGCAGGTTCGTTTGCACCATGTCAGGCGGGGATTTGGAATAGCATCATCACGTCTGACCGAGGAGGAGGTCGTAGTCATTGTAGTGCGACCCTTGATCACCAGTAGTTCTAGGAGAGCAGTCATGATCATAGTAGTCGATATTTTTCACAGTGTATTGGATCAGGATAGTTGAATGCTTTATATTTGATAACCGAGGAATAACCTATGGGACTATCTACACTACGAGGTAATATTCTAGTTGCATCCACTATTGACTCTACATTGATTGATACAGATTCTTCAAACTATTTCTGTTATATATCTATCATGTAATGTCTCATACATGAGATAAAATATGACTATGGTTTAATGCCCCTCACTATACAATTTTCAATACAAATAGATGGAATATACCAGTGGTGGGACTATCCCCGTGAGGTAGGAAGTTACAATTTTGTGGAATTTCATTATTCTCGATAGGATTGGATTTTATTTCATTCTTAGGATGGACATATTAGTCCATTATCACTTCTTTTTAGACTTCTATCACTATAGGTTCTCTGTTACATCACTAGAAGGAAGAAGTTATCATTTAAAAGGAGAGTGGATTTTCTAGGATGGGAGAGCTAGACAGATGAATCATGGTCTAGTTGGAGTGACTGCCTAGATTAAAAAAAAATCATCTAGGACCAGGGATTGCCTCAACCTGATTTCCCTCTAGTAGTTTATTATTTCAGGGAATCCTTCCCTGATGAATTTTGTGGTTGACCTCATAAGGTAGAGTTAGAATTTTCAATTGATCTTGTTCTAGGAGCATGACCGGTTTCCATTACCCCTTACATGATGGCGCCCATCGATGTAAATTAAATCTAGATGTTGTTAGAGGATGTAGACACAAATGATTTTATATGGACTCATGCATCTTCTAGGGTTCACCCATTCTTTTCATTATGAAGGTATATAGAAATAATAATTTATGCATGGATTACAGATAGTTGAACCAACTAATGGTCAGGAACCGGTATCCACTTCGTTGTATAGATTATCTCTTAGACCATCTCTGAGGAGAAAATGTCTTCTCAAAAAATCATCCTAAGACCAGTTTATCATCAGGTGAGAGTGAGACCATTATAAATACAACATATAACTTTCTAGAGAATTTATTGTCTATATTAGTATCTTTTTATGTTTTTCAGTCTTGTGAATTCTCCATCCATTTTTATGGATTTAATGAATATGGTTTTCAATCCATACATGGATTCTTTTGTTGTGGTCTTTGTGGACAACATGTTAGTGTATTCTCGAACTCATAGATACCATGTTAAAAATGTTGACATCATATTGCGTATATTGAGAGAGCATACGATTAATGAGAATCTTGATATTTACCACTTCTGGAATGTAAAAGTTGACTTAATGTATCATATTATCTCAGCATCCGGAGCCTCTATTGGCCTTGAGAAGGATAGTGATGTAGATTCCTGGGAGAAGCTTAAGAACACATTAGATATCCATATATATTTGGGCCTTGTTGGATATTAAAAGTATATCATATAGTATTTATCACATCTTGCTTAAACTCCTACTGTACATACCAAAAAATGCACAAAACGCATGTGTTCAGAAGCATGTGGGAAAACCTTTGAAGATCTGAAATAGAGACATATCTTGGAACTGGTTCGTATTCTTCTAGAACCTAGAAATGTTTATACTATATTTTTTTAATGCACCATTCATCATCCTAGGAGTAGTGCTGGTGTTGGTGGAAAAAGTCTTTGTGTAATTATTTCACCATTTGAGTCCTCCTTAGATAAACTACAAGATTTACGAAGTCAATCTAGAAGTACATGTCTATGTATTATGTTGTTGGAGACTTTATCCTTTGGGTGATAACTATATGGTGTACACAGACCACAAGAGCCTCAAATATAACATTTCAAAACATTAAATGAACCTCACACAATGAATATGGTTCAAACATATTCAATCCTTTGATATTGGGCTTTCCTATATGCATGTAAAGGATAATGTGGTCACTGATGCAATGTGTCATGAAACTCAAACACATGCCATATTGGAATCCAGTGATGAATGGATGTTAATAGCCCTATTTTTTAAACATCATCTGGATTTTCTTTCTAGTCACGAGTAGTATTAGCTTTCAGACCTAACATTTAACTCTTCTCACTTTGAGAAGGTGAAGCATAGGAAGTTTTTATATAATGATTGTTTGGTTATCTATGAGAGTATATCGGGATATAGACCACATCCATATTTGTCATTGCATAGAGATATCATCATTCATGTACATGGATGTGTCTGGGTCCCATAGACATAAGAGCGGGGTTGATGAAAGAGTCCCAGACTTCTAAATGGGAGTTTCATCCAAGAATCTCAATGATGTAGTAAGATATATGAGGCCATTATTAGTGGCCTATAAAGAAATGTGAAATTACAGGATTCATCCCTAGTTGTTCCACCAATTAGCTGTTAAAGATAGAAAAATAAAAACTTGTAGGCTTTTTGTAGCCACTTTTGATCCTAGTTTTTAAATGAGATGATGTTTCTGTGAATTGCTTAGTCATCTTACCTAGGTCATTGAGGGGGTACCAATTATATTTTGTTAGTCATTGACCAACTAACAAATTGATCCCACTTTATTCCAATTCGAATGACTTTCTCATCTAATTATAGGGTAAAACAGTATGTCTTTGAGATAATATGACTACACAGGGTTCCACGTATTTTCATTTCAGATAGGGATTCTAATTTCACATTATAGTTTTGGTAGGGATTAAAGAGTGTTATGGGAAATCAGTTTATTCTAGGAACATATGTTCACCCTCAGACTGATGGATAATCAGAATGAAAAATACATGTTTTTGAGGATCTTCTCTGAACATGTGTCCTTGATTTTGGAATTTCATGGAAGAAGCATATCACTCTTGTTGAGTTCTATTCTAATAAAATCTATAAAGTCACAAATCAGATGGCTAATTTTGTGTCCTTATATGGTAGGATATTTTTGTAATCACGATGTTGTATAGAGGTAGGTGAAGAGTCCCTAATAGGTCCTGGTCTCATTCAGGAGACATCAGAATAGGTTCAGGTGATCAAGAAATCATTTAATACAATTTAGTCTCGACAAAAATCTTATGACGATCACCATCCAATACCTCTCGATATTGTGGTTGGGGATCATTTTTTCCATTTGGAATCACCTAGTCAGGGGAATATATTGTTATAGAATCAAATAAATTTGTCTCCTCATAACATTTGGTCATTTGAAATTCTCGAGACTGTTGGGACGGTAGCCTATCAGTTGCTACTAGTTCCAAGGTATTATTATGTGCACTATGTCCTTCATGTCTTGAGGCTTCTATAATATCATTCCAACTCATCAAATTCCATTCATCCTATGATTGTTTAGTTAGCTGCTAATGCTACCTTTGGGGAGTATCCAGTATGCATAATCGACCGTAGCACAAAAGCTCTATGAGGCTTGTATGTCCCTCTTGTACGGGTTCTATAGAAGCATGGATGAGTACATGAAAAGGCATGGGATAGGGAAGCCTGTGTATGTGACCAATTTCAATAGTTGTTCTTAGGAAATTTTTCTCCACCAATTGAAGGTGAACATGGGGAAGAGTTCGTTTGATGGGGGGACAATTATATGAACCCATTTTTTCACTCTTGTATGGGTTCTTTATTTTTTAGTATAAATCATTACTTTGGACCAAATATGGATGAATAATTTGTTTAAAAAGGTCGCCTACATTACCAAGTAATTTTCAGAGCCTGAAACCCATATTTTATGAAAAAATATGCTTTGAAATATATTTATATTAAACTTTCTGGGTTGTGTTTTTTCAGGCAGAGCCTCCTCACATGGTTGGAAAATGTCCATGAAGCCGAACTGTGCGAGCACACCACTTTACAAGTTTCTCATTCATGGTATATGCATGGTATGTCATGTTGTGTAGACAAACCGTGTAATGGCTAAATTTTGGGTAATTTTTTACTTTTTCCATAATGATCTTATTAAGCTCCTTTTTTCTTCCCAAATCCGTTTTTATGTGGGATTCACATATTCCTCACTCCATTTTAGGATTATTTGTGATCTAAACATGGATTTAAGAAATATCAATCATCTGACAACTGATCGATCTTATGTTCATCACATTGGTTGTGCAACGATAAGTACTCAATTCCTCTTGATCCATTCTCCATATCTTTTTCTCTTAAAATAAATATCTTATTATGAGAAGTTTTTGCCTTTTCATAGATCTACTCTGATCCAAGTAAAATGAAGTGCAGATACTAGAGGAGGAGAGTCTTACCACCCTATGTTGGGTGGTCTATAACTCATCCATAATGTTTTTTGATTTTTGGAATATCCCTACGGTGCCTAGAAATTTCATCGGGAGCCTTTTCGTAAATTAAATTCGATGATTATACATGTTATAATTGTAGGTTTATTCACGTTAAAAATACGTGATTAGTAGTTAGCGGTTACAGACATAACTCAATCAACCCCATTTGGTACGTCATGCCATATTTGGGATTTAGTTTTTTCACACATTTGAGACACTATTTGGGTGTGACTTCGGTTGATCTTCATAAAGATGAGCCTTCTTTTAATAATTGTATTTTTATTAATGAGAATTTCATAATAAAATTTACCATGTAATCTCACCACTTGACCCATCTAAGGTATCTTCATAAAATTTATTATTAAATTTAAAATGTGAAATGGCATGTATATTATGTATATAACATGGCCTTATCAAATGAGATTAAATGAACATTACATGGTGGTAGAAACCCATTTTCAATTGATGTAAGGTAGAAGAGTGTACCTCAATAATTGAATAGTCCTTAATGGTTAATTAAAAATTCATTAAATGGTTGCAATGCTACATGGCCTTTCCAACGTAATGGAAGACAATGCATGAACCTAATGAATGATTACATGAATACAACATCAAATATGAATAGACTGACTCATGATTTCCTTGTATATTGAGAAGAGAATCACTTGGGACGAGAGAACACTATTCTGTATCAAGGACGTGGTTTGCGTAGGATGACATCCACCTAGATTCTATTTTGTTTTCTATTCCTTGGATGCCCAGTACACTACTATTTGATCCCTTACCTTATAAAATGATATCACAGATACACTCCTTAGTTCCAGCATTGACTAGTAGGTGTCATGGTGTATGACCATAAATCCATGTTCATACTTTGACATTTTTTACCATTGTCAATCACCATGGAATCAGTATGTGCCTTATTGTAGGATACCTTGGATTACACACCTTGGATTATACACTTACCACTTTTCTAGACACAGATACAACTGAGTTCGTGTTCCATGAGATCTCCATTACTAGGGTTATTACCATGTAACTCCCTCATCGGATACCATTTTCAGGTTTCCATGATACATCATGGGGCCTTCAATATATATAAAATCATGAGGTGATGTCAGCGTTTGCTATACCTCACTTACCTATTAACATTAAATGGTAATTAAATAATTAATGAGCTGGTTACATGTTGAGACACTAGTCAAGGGCTAAAGAAGTTACATGGGTATTATGTTATATTGTACATCTTTAATTACATTCTATATGAATTCCATCACACTGATATGTTCTATTACACTAGTTATATGTTATATAAAACATTTATGGTGTCCATCTTATGTTTATCTCACACCCTCTTCAGTTGTAGTTCAGTACCTGGAGAAGATTACAAGGTTGGAAAGGTTGAAAAAGGGAGGTATATAGCTTCAAACACATGATTGATTGTCATTTAGTATGAATCATGACAGTATATGAATTAGTTAGAACTAAGGATGGTTTTGGTTTTCACTGATATCCTTTATGCATTGTGGAAAATGATATTCCTATTATTTTTT
Source organism: Viscum album (assembly GCA_963277665.1). Classification (NCBI taxonomy): domain Eukaryota; kingdom Viridiplantae; phylum Streptophyta; class Magnoliopsida; order Santalales; family Viscaceae; genus Viscum; species Viscum album. Next base: position 1,559,467,382 of record OY728151.1, on the reverse strand, counting down.
TCCATGTTTTCTAGCATTCTAGTAATTTATATAACATCAGTTGTTTATTTTTATTCTAATTTTTTTAATAATTATTATTGATGTCTCTATTTTCAATTGTTCCTTCTGTTTTCATATATTACTTATATTATTTCCTTTGTTTTCTCTAAACTAATATGCTCCACATAGGTAATGAAGTTATAGTCTCACCACAAACACACCCTAGGTCCTAGTTGCAGGTCGGAATCCTCAACCATTATGGGAGAAGTGGATGAGGCCATGTGGCACACCGAGCTCTGGGAGCCCACTATGTTGCATTCAGGTATGAGATGTGACAATGAAGGATAAAAATAGCCAACATGTACAACATAAAAAGATCAAATACCGTAATAGGGTCACTAGTGAGAATTAAATGATCTCATTTCATCAACTGATAAATCATAACCTTGATTTTTTTCCTCCTTATGGGAGTCCGTGGAAATCAAATAAATAAATCCACCAACACCTCGGTAAACATCCAAACCTCTATGGAAGAGGGTAGATTATAATAGAAGGTTTATGGTGCTCTCTTATTATCTTATGGTTTCTGTAATAATGGGATTGATAATTAGATATGTTTTTATTCATACCCAGCCACTAGAAAGATCATCGATTTTTCATAACATGACTCCATAGTTCCATGATCAATTCCCCATTAGGATATATAAATATTTTGTAATAGTAAATTCCTCATAGATGATTCGATGAAAAAAATCCCCTGAAGTATAAAATACTCACGTAAGTTATAGTTTACCCATAAATGGTATCCCTATCAAAAAAGGATTCTCAAATTCCCCAAAATTAATAATCATATAGAAATCCATGAAGAATTTATTCTATAGGAGGCGATGATCACTTAAAACTGGTTATAACCATACTTGACTCATCATTCTATGAATCTACATGCAACTGAGTGAAAATCACCATAATGTTCCACTATTTTGTCTATTCAAAGATAGATTATGGTGGAACATCACTTATTATAGAATAATCAATAAAAATCACTTTCCCTAAGAGGTATGCGAGGTTGAAGTCATTCATATAAGGATATTCCACACACCACAACTATTTTAGATTCAGGTCCTTGTGATAAAAAATATATTGTTGACTATTATGTTTTGAAAATAGCATAAAGCTCTCCCAAAAACATATAGTTCCACTATATGTAAATGGCATGAATACTACAAGAAACACATAAAACATTAGTGGTCTAATTTTTTTATTCAACAAGATTTGATGACTTTTAGAGGCCCCACCATGGTCATCATTCATAACCACATAACCTATACTGGAACCAAAACTATATTTGTAAACCACATACCCCTTACCAAGATCATGCAAGATCAAAATACGTGCTGATGTTAGAATATATATTTATTCCCTAAAAGTGGACTGAGATTTATCATTCCATGTAAAATTGCCCCCATTCATTACAAGATATTGAAAGCTTATTGCATATTTGATAAATCCGTGATAAACTGAAGATTTTATTCATCCATACCAAGGATTCTATATATCTAGAATTTGTTTTATGGTTCCTCCTATATAAATATAAACATCACCTTTATTAAATTTTATGAAATGAAATTTCTTGAAGTAATGTTCCCAAATATCATAATTCATCAATCCAAAAAAAAAATTTTGAATGATTCCTATATTAAAATCTCTATTTAGGTTCTAAAAAACTAGATTCATTGGGATCTTATTCTAATTCAGGGATCTCTATTAAAACATGATATCATCCAAAATAAATACATCAAATTTTCATGATATTAATGGAATATATAAAAAATAAATATCTAAAAAATAGAAGGATTTATTGTTTAAATGAATACCTCAAGAGATAATTATAATTTCCCATTTTTTTATAAAGTGGTCTTTAGGATATTAGACTACCAAATCTAGAGCTTATGATACAAAATTAATGATTGATATTAATAACTCACCTCCAAACTATAAATCATCAAATAGGACATGAAAATTGGTAAAAATGAAATTATTATGAACCATTACATGGTTAAACATTTATTGGTATACAAGAAGCTGAAAATAACAATATGCCTTGTCAGAATGGTGTTTCAGGGCCACAAAAGGTGAATTAATATGATTAATACATCCCTTATAATGAAACTTTTATAACTAAGCCTTGATCAAAATCACTCCAACATGGTCTATAAGATAAAAAGGTATTCAAATTTGATATATACTAGAATATAGATCATTTTACATCTCTATATCCTCTCTAAAGAAAAAAATAATGCTTTTGAAAAATACCCGCATGGAAGTCCCACAAAAACTAAGGATGATCAGTAAGGGAGGAGACACAATGGAAATAAACTAAAACAATAGATAAGAAACAAAAAATATCTTGGTAGGATAATCATGTATGATTAGTTATCAGGTCTCACTATCCATGTAAAACATGAGAGTTCCTATCATAAATAAAAAAACTAGACATGGTAATGATAACAACCAATGTCAACATGATGAAAAATAATACAATCCTTTATAATTATGATGTCAAATGGATATTAACAAATAACTCAGTAATCACATACTAAGATCACATCAATTATTGTATGAAAAAAATGGGAATTGAATCCCTTAATCATTCCAAATTTTATGAGGTTTCTCCAACCCCAAATCAAATGACATGATATCCCTTGTAAATGACATAACATCCAAAAAAAATGTGGAAAATAAAACGTGTTTGAAGAACCTATATAAAAAATATATATATAAATGAAATAAATATGGTACACATCACTATATAATGGTGCACAATAACCTCCCCCAGAAATTCATACACTATGTGATGGTGTTAACACATAATGATTTTTTGATAGATCCCTATTTTTATAAATACTTTTGAATATTCTGTTGTGGTCATTACAGGTGAATATCCTGATAAAAATTAGGGCACATAAAAATCATGTAAATTCATCTTATGATGGAATCATTTACCACATGGACTACAAATCATCTTAGGTATGAGATAAAAAACATCAGTTATGCCCTATAGTGACACAATACTAGAAAGATAGAGGTGCACAAATAACTAATTCTAATAGAGTAGTTGAGGACTCCTACTATGAACCACCTCCACCAACATTTTGATTGTCATTACAATTACTCTTATTTCCATGAATTCCACTAAAACGTCCACTGTGTGTAAGATAATAGAAGAAGAATCCAAACATACCAACAATATCAATTTATACCATCATCATATTTTCAAATATCTCAAATATTATTTGGCCTTTATCATGAATTCTAGTGATAAAAATTCAGGTCACAGACCCTATAGTTATTAATGGTATATGAATTAATCATTCATCACTAAATGAATAGTAAATAAACATTGATCGAAAAATGGTATATATAATTTAACAGTGGGTGTTGTCTCTGCTAAAAAGGGAGAACCTACAGAGACATTTCAAGCATTATATACTGTTGTTTGGACTGCTAGATGAAGTGTTCTTTAAAACACTATCAATACGAGCACATGTATAATTTTTATATAACATAGAACAACCAAACTAATAACTAGGAGCCTCATGCTTGAACATGTTTTACATAAACATGATAGACTCATCTGTGTCTATGAATTTTAATATATGATTGATCTTGTCCTCGTAGTCTTAGGCCTCTTGGGTTTCATTCATACTCATAATGGAATGGGGGATTTTCATATCATCATTGGTCCTAATCTTCCCTAACATCTGGTTGTGAATCAATAGATGGGTTTTGAACTAGAAACACATACCGGTCCATGATATGAACTAGCCATTCAGTAGAAACTAAATGATTATGATCCAAATGAGGATTTTATTTAGAAACAACCCCTGAAGAACCCTACCAATGATCTAATGGAATACATCACAAATCCATTTTTATAAATTCCAAAAATAGAATAAAATGACCAGGGAACATGATAATATTATTCTAAACCATATGATCATATTAAGAAACTATGATCAATGTTGATACCCAACCTAAAAAATGCACATCCAATCATCCAATAATAACATGAGGATCATAATAGAAGGAGTTTAATAGAAACTATCTACAACCCAGTAATAATTTCCCAAAAATCCTATCAATTATCTATATGAATTTACCTGGAAATGAAACAAGATTAAAAGACACCACTGATTATAAATTTTCTTGAACCATACCAAAAAACTATTTTAGATCACTTCCATAATGAGTTGTAGTAAGACTCAAAGGGTATTCACAATCTTTACCAGATGTGGACTACCGACTAAACAATGAGATATAACCAGAGAGATTTAGTTCACCTAACATGAAACAAGATACAAGGAATATATATTTAAAGATAACATAAAATGGGAAATTCCACAAAAAAGTGTTCCAAAGATGGGAATTCAACTCTAATATATGAAAATAAATACCAAATTAAATATCCAAAAAATAAAAAATTGAAAAATAAAAAACATTTAACAGTTAATCTATCGTGACCCAACATGGGCCGACCCTGAATTGGTCACTTGAGAAGGTCTGCGGCATGGATAGAGAGCATTCCCAATCCCCATGGGCTGGAAACTAGTATCAGGAATCATGTTTATATATTATTGAATGTTTTCTTCCAGAAAATAGATGAAAAGTAAATAAATATGAATTTAATGGTATAAATAAACACTTCATGTGAAAAAATAGCGTTCCAATGTGAAACATTCCTTTATTTGATATTGTGTGTCATAACCAATCATATAACCATGTTCGCTTCATGAGTGATCCAACACTAGAGGATCCTAAATTTAAAACGATAATATAGGTTTGAGCACCAAAATGAACAGTAGGAATTCCAATGATTAACCAAATTATCCATGTATTTTTCATTCCCCAAAAAATTCCATTAACACTAGTTAGAAATACACTTATAAAAAAATTCATAGTTTATTAAACAAACATAGATTCCTTTTTAAAAATCTGACACACACCAAATCTCTTTTCCAAAACAGACTATCCTTGTTATTTAATAAAAAACAAAACACCTAATAAAAACAAGAAAGGGTTGTGGAAAATATAAATAAATAAATAATAATGTAAATAGTGCACACTGAAACTGAAGGAAATGTTAAGTAAACCAGAATATATAAAAGTAATCATGGGTCATCCTTAACATTCCTAGAAAACCCATGGAGTACTCGGTTCTGAACCACCTATAAATGTATGGTGAAGATCCTTAGTCTGTATCTAAATGTCCACCATCAACATTCCAATCCAGTGGCACATCCCACCATCCCTAACTACAATATGTGTTGTACTAAATCATATAATCCGGGTTGATTAACATCTATCATTATACCCTCTATAGGTTTCCTAACAAGACATTGTAGATATATATAAAATGTTAATGTAGGAGGCCCTCACACGGGTGACTCACCTAACCTTCCATCACCAAAAATGCCTAGCGAAAACACAGAAAACCTATAAAATAACCCATAAAGGTATATCCCTCCTACAAAGGTTCATATATATATATATATAAACATATGATTTTATCACATCTAAAAAGGTGACAACCAGGTCATCTATTTATTTTGACATTTAAATAACATCTTTGAAAATAAGAATGTTTTCAAATGGTCCTTTAGTTTTACACAACCAAATTACTTTACCAAAAATACTTACAAACTATATACAAGACAACGACAATACAAATTTTCAATTTTCAATGACAAATGGGCCCTTAAATTTACCCACCCTATTAAGTTTTCCAAAAAAAATCCAAATCATTTATAAACCCACAAGGAACACAAACTTCCCATGTACATATGGAAAAATATCCCTTATATGCTTTTGGAGAACAAGAAACTCCATAAACTAAGAAAAATGTGACCTATTGTCAAAGGTTTTCCAAAAAAAACTATAAATTGAAAAAAATCCCTTTTTAAGATTACAATTCAATATATCATTATATATCACATTAAGGAACAAATATCACATAGAAACCAAAAAATTACATTAAAATAACCATTTTAACGGAGGAATGCCATTTTCATGTACCATATTCATTTGAGTGAACATGACTGTACACACCTTGTGAACCGATGAATGTCCCAAGATCCAATGGAACATCGCAATCAATCAATATTTCAGTTAAAATACATTTTCACAAATTCATCATTTACAATCAACCAACCCCAAAAAATCATTCTAATTCCCATATAAATCAATACTTTTCAAAAAAATTATTATCCATTCAAAACAATTACTACCCACATCCTCAAGCCTTTGAGAATATACAATTGACATATTCCACAATTATCCCATATTAAATCTAATCTTACAAAACATATGTAGTCCAAATCCTATAACAAAGCATGATTTAACTTTTAATGAATAAAAGAGATTTTATCAAATTCAGGGGTTAATAAACAAATAGGAACATTAAATGAATATTATGAAATCCTATTTTAAAAAAATATATACCATGTACAAAACACCACACTAGGATAGGGAAAAAATAACATAGTAGTGTAAATCATATATAAAAAAGTATTGGAAGAAAATTTGGCATTTGATCAACACATTTAATAATAAATCCCATGGGAATAATCCAAGGATCACATCAGAATCCATGTTTCACAAAATAGTTTCCTTCATAAAACACATAATAGGGATAAGTGAATACAATAAAAATATATAAATAACATCTTCATATTAATTAAAATTACACAAGCACCAGAATAATAAATTAGAAAGGAAAACCTTTGAAACACCTACCTCAAAGGGGTGCAATTGTGTAGAAACCTCGGTGGAAGGGAGAGATGATCCTGACGTATGATTCACACACCCTAGACTCAGAAGGAGAAAAAACCATGGAAATAACCCTAACCTCTAGGGTTCATCCAAAACAACTCCCACCCACGGTATCCTATGAAATAAAGAGAGGATGGGGATACTCACATAAGGGAGAATCATACCATGTTAGGGAGATGTCGTCATAAGAGGAAGAAGGTTCTATATAATGGAGGTCCATAAGAGGTTTGTTTCAGGTGACCAACTATGAGAAGGAGGTCGCGTGGGGGAGGGGGGCTGCATGAGGGAGAGACACAGTGAGGTGCGGCCACCAGAAAGAAGCATGGACCAAAGAGGAGCTCACTAGCTATGACGCACTAGGAGGAGACGGGGGGCACATGTAGGGTCCATTGAGGGTGTTGGAGGAGGGGTTGTTACATGAGGGAGGTGAGGGTGAAGGGTATAATGGGGGGAGAAAAGGGATGCCCCAACCCAAAAAATAAAAATAATTAAATAAAAATGTAAATAACAACAACAATAATATTTTAACAATAATATTTATAATATTTGTAAATTAAATAATATTATTATTTTTAATAAAGAAAATATAATTATTATTATCATGGAATTTACATTTTCTTTACTTTTTCCATCATTCTGTTTTATTTTTAATTTAATATAATTTATTCATTTTTTATAAAAAACCTAGGCAATTGTGTAGTCTACGCACAGTTGCCTATGGCCCGACATATGGTTTAGCAAGCCATTCAAAAACAACATCCCTCGTCACTGCCCACATACATAGACAATCTCCATTCCTGTCAAACAGTTTAATAATCCATGTGAATTTTGTACACCACAACTCAAACCCACCTAGGTTCCCACATGGGTACCAGATAGATACACCAAACTGTGTGGGATAACATGGAATCCATAAAAGGGCTTACAAAATTTTTTAAACAGCATCCCGCTACCTACTGAATCTCAATATAACGAGTAAAAATAATTTAATAAATTAAAATAATTAATTTACAAGGTCGGGGTGTGAAAAATATCCCCACCACTGACACATTCCTCTACCACAAAATCACTAAGACAAAAAATAACCAAACTCCAGTGAACACCTAAAAACCCCGAGATAGAAAACAAAAATCCTTGGTGTAACTATTAAATCTATAATAACACACAACCAATCTAGTTTAAATAACAACATAAAAATTAGGGGAGTAAAAGTGGGGGTTCCCCACACCTTATGAACACAACTATCATGGGAACATGAAACCCAAACACACCACCCTAGGGAGGGTCCCACACAGTAACTCCCAACTAATCAAAACTAAATTCTATAGATAAATCCATAAAACCCACCACAAGAACTAGGATATTTTCTCAAAAAAACTAGAAAAAAAATTTGGGGAAAAATCATGAAAAACAACCAATCTGAGGGGAAAACACACATTAATAAAAAATAATAGTTCTATCATCCACATTTAGGAAAATAAAATATGCATTGGTTAAAATAGAGAATTTTATTCATAATATTCCATAACAACAATAAAGATATAACAATAGAAAAACATAAAAAATAGAAAAGAAATAACAAAAGGACATCAAATGATCCAATCCCATCCTGGAATAGAAATCCTTGACCAAGGTTTTACACATCCCAGGAAACTACTAACTATGGGAGAGCTTCACCCCAAGACATGTGGTTGTGGCACTAATGGTTGAAGTATATACAACCACAATTCTAGGAACTATAATCCTCTTGTCACAATGTACTGTTTAGGTGAATATTCCTACAGAACATCTCTATATGAATCAGATAGATGAAATGATGTAACATATTTAGAGGGATGAAAAAATACAATATTGTATTCCTAGACTGACCAGACTGATGGAACACCAGAAAGCATTCTAATGAATTATAAGCTAGAACCAATATATAAAAATATTTTGGAATAGGTTCCAATGGCATGAACCTCTTTCCAGATGGGGAACATTCATGAGAAATTGGATACATCATCTTTTCAAGCACATTCTCTCTATAAACCATCTAATCTAAAAACACTTCATCATCCATCTTCCCAAAACAATTGTCCTTAGAAGAGAGGACATGGTACTTGATCTCTAGGATAGTACCCCTAATAATGATAGAAATCATTACCATGTCCAATTAAACAACCTCTAAATAAAAGGAAACTATCTCATTGAAATGTTCAATATAATCCTTCACTTTCTGTTGGCCTTGTTGAATATGCATGATTCTTCCCTTTTCTACATCTTCACCACTTTAGGTATGAACCATCTAATGGATGTGTATATAATGAAATCCCACATCATCACAATATATGATGATTGTATGATTAAAAAATCCCATTCTATTATTGTTAGACCTTTTTATAGACCCAATACATCACACACTCTGTTAAATTCTAGTGTTTCCAACATCCTGATGATGTTCTTTACTTCCTAAAACCACTCCACTTCCTAAAAAGGACCCTGATCATGGTGAAGGATATAAATCATTCATAAAGAACTAAAAACTGTGCATGAATCATCAGAAATATTCGGTACTATTATGGGTAGCAAAATATGATACACAATAGAATCATAAAGTCAAATTCAACATTAATCTAAAACATAATTAGAAATAACATCTCAAGACAAAATAAATGGATGATAAACAATAAACCAAAAGTAATAACAAAAAAATACCGTTCCATATTAAAATTAAAAACTTCCTTCCTTAAAATACATTTATCAAATACCAAAAACCAAATTTTTAAACAAATTTCAATTTTAATAATAATTTCCCCTATTAAAATCACTTTAAAAAACAAGGCCAAATATTTGATCTTAAACACACACCCATGTAATCCCATGAACCGTTGTGCATGTTTCCATCTTCATCCATCAATAATCACTAACACACTCTTTCCATTCACACCTGCACATGTGGAAACACACATAAGGAGAACCTATTGTTGTACTTAAAGCATTATTTTCGAAAATCCAAACATTTATAAAAATCTCAACCCAAACCGTTTTCAATTTTTAAAATTCATTTTAACAATTTAATGCCATTTTAATGAAAGAATTCCATGTTGAAACCATTTTTATTATCCAAACAACCATTACAACAACATGAACTACAACAAAACGTAAATCTCACTGAACCACTAGAATAAGGAACCTATATATATTCTTAATGCATTGACTTCGTAGTGAGCCATACCCCAAGCCTTCAAAACAAAAAAAAGGTACTAGAACCATGACCATGGAATTCACATGGTTCACTACTCCATGTGGGTTCATAATTTGCCGCTGATTCACCTCTGTTGTAATCCCTCAATAAAAAAGGACAAAAGGCTCAATTCCCGAAATACACCTACTAACTCATGGATCTGTATGAGCAAGGGTTCATGACGCGCTTCACACACCAAACTACTAAGTCTAAACAATAATAATCTCTAACAAATGAACACCCTAAAAACACCTTTCATAACATTTTTTCATGAAATAACCCAAGTCAACACTAAACCAGTCACTCATGTAGGTCTGCTGCATGCCTCAGTGGGCATTCCCGATCCCCACAACCGATTGACTATTGACAAGCATCATGTTAAAATAGTAGGGAATTATTTTCACAAAAAATTGAAAAAAAATTAAAAAAAATGGTTGATGTAAATAAAAAATATCAGCGAAAAATAACCGTGTTTCATAATTAAACATACCACCAAGTGACTTTTCTAGTCACCACCAAACATAGAACCACAATGACTCAATGAGAGATACTGCATTAGAGGATCCCAATACTGAAAAGACAAAGTAGGGATGATCAAAAAATTTAGCAGTACAAATTCTAATGATAACCCATGATATCCATGTGTTTTCCTTTCATGAAAACATTCCATTAACAACAGTTTGAAATAAATTTATAAAAATGTGTATTTCAATTTTATAAAAAAAATATCTTCCCATATTAAAATCCAACTATGGACACATTTCATTTTCCAAATAAACTATCATTTGAATTACAAAAACCAAAACCAAACACTTAATCAAAAAATTCTGGGTTGTGCTGAAAAAAAATTAAATGTAATGAGTTCATGTTAAAAATAAAGGAAACCAAAAGTTATCACATTGATATAAAAATTTTCATTTATGATCCTTAACATCCCAAAAAGACCCTTTTATTAACTCGTTTCAAAAAACCTACTGGTGTATGGTCAAAATCCTAAGTCTATTACCAACATTTTTCACTCATGACTCACATTACATACTGTCACCACACATGCCTACCAAAAACAAGGACACCTTATACGATAACACATAATTGGATATCCCTTATATTATGTTTCCAAATATATATATATAAATATTCATATATCATATCAAACAAAGTGACATCAAGGTCGTTGGTTGTTTTAGACATTTATTTCACTTCTTTGAAAACACAAAAGTAAAAAAAACAGGCCTTTGGTTTTAAATAAAAATAATAATTTAGAAAAAACATTTAAATATTACATCAAAGGAAACAATAATGATACTTTTACATTTTAATTTCAAATGGTCCCTTAAGATTACCCACCAATGTATATATAAAAAAAATTCCAAAAATTATCTAAAACCGTAAAGAACACCACGATCCCATAGACATACAAAACAAATAATTACCCTGATTTTGGAGAACAAGAAACTATACAAATTTTTGCAAACATTCCCTTGTTTCAAACATTTTATAAAACAAACTATAAATTCAAAATACATTCCCTTTATAATTTTCATTTCAAACTATATTTTTAAATCATACCAGGGAAAAAACAACACTTAAAAACTATAAATTTCATTTAAAGAACCATTTATTATAGTGGAACACTATTTCAATGTGCCATCCTCATTTGGGGAACATATATTTTCAAACCCTGTGCTACCATGGGATGTTCCAACATAAAATATAACAACTAAATATATCATGAAAAAAACTAAATCCCATTATAAAAAAATTCACCATTTACAATTAACTACCCGAAAACACTATTTATTTCCAAATTCAAACAGTCCCTTTCTAAACAATGAGTATACTTTCAAAATCATAAAAATCCTAATACTATAGCCTTCGTGGGTATAAAATTCAATATTTACTCAATATTTTAACACTAAATATTATTTACCAAAACATATGATTTATAAATGGTATAACAGGTCTTGATTTCACTTTTAAATAACATAGAATATTTTATGAAATAAAATGGGTTCATAAACACATATTCATATTCATAGTCTTATTAAATCCTATTTTTAGATAAATTATCCACTTAAAAAACAACACACTAGGATAGAAAATGAACCATAGGGGTTTGAACCGTATATAAAAATTTATTGAAACAAAATGGTGAATTTAATAGACACATTTTACAATGACTCAATGGATGATAACCCAAGGATCCATTCAAAACCAATTATTCCCAATTGATTTCACATCATAATAACATAACAGAAGGATATGTGAAGAAACTATTAATATGTTAATCACATTTTCATATTATCTAGATTTACCCAATAACCATAAAAATGAATTTTAAAGGAAAACCATGGAATTACCTACATCAAAGGGGTGTGATACCGTCAAAACCTCAATGGAAGAGAGAAATGAGCTGATGTACGATTCACACACCCTACACCAATATGGAAAACAAACCAAGGCCTTAAACCTAACCTCTAAGGTTCATCCAAACCAAATACAACCCACGGCAACCCACAAACTCACGAGGGAAACAATATAGTAACTATAGTGGGAATCTGATATCGTGGGGAATAATTCCCCATTGGAGGAAAGAGGTGTTGTTAAAGGGAGTTCTACCATAGGTTCAATCAGGGAAGCGATGGGTGACCAGGAGGGAATATAAGGGAAGGGGAACCGTTTGAGGGAGGTTAAATGGGAGGTGTGACTTCCGGAGGAAGCATCAGCCAAAGAGAAGGTCACTAGAAGTGTTGTGCAGAGTGAAGAGGGGGATATCATTGTGTCGCACATGAGGTTGTTTGGGGATGGCATAATGCATGAGGGGGTGAGGGAGAAGTGGGGAAATAGAGAGAATGTGGGGAGGGGGCAACAATAAAAAATAATATTAATAATATAATAATTATAATAATTATATGAAGGACAAAATATTGATAATAAGAATATTAATTTTTGTAATAATAATAATATTATTATTATTAATTAGAAATATATTATTATTATTATTTAGTTTCCTTTGTATTTTATTTTTCTTTGATTTTGTTTTATTTTTAATTTAATTTAAATTATTCATTAAAAAAACTAGGCCACTGTGTGGTCTATACATGGTTACCTGTGTCTTGGCACATGGTTGAGAAATTTATTCTCAAACCGCACCACCTAGCACTGCCCAATTACAGTGAAAAGTCCTACGCTTGTCTCACAGTTTAATAAATTGTGTGGAACTCATGTTCCATAACACAGAACCACATTGTTACACACATAAGCACCTCATGGTTACCCCCAACCATGTGGTCATGCTGTGAAACTATAAAAATGGATTGAATTTTTTAAATCATTGACCCTAAATCTACCGAACCTCAAAATAAGTACTAAACAGTTTAAATTATTTAAATTCATAATTTATAAGATTTGGGTGTGACATAATCTGTGTGATATATGGTCAATATTCATCCATATCATCACTATATATCTTTCCCCATCTAACATAGACAACCCCATGACATTATGATTCCATTCCCTTTCCTGTATCAGATAATATAATAAAAATAGGCCTTCATGGGAGTGTTGAGTGTTTGGGTGAAAAAATCTTACTATAATCCCATTGGTTGATCCTTATGCATCCTATGTTAAATTATACAAATATTAAAAATTTCCTATGTAAAATTAATTGTAATTAATATTAATGATTTATATCAAATGTAAGGTAAACAATTCCCCTTTTTCCAATGATCTAAAACAAATATATGTAAGTATGTTTCAAATCATATAAGAAATAACCAAATTCATTTACCAAATAATTTTTAATATCATATCTAATAATGAATTATATTCCAAATTAAAATATTAAACACATGTATGATAACAATGTTAAGAATAAGTAGGTCACTATTACCTCACTAAACAAACAGAAACTAGTGAGAACTCATGTCCCAAGAGTTATTGCATCCCCAAATAAGGGATGGAGGAACAACCTGGAATATGAACCATCAATAATGATCATGATATCTTATGTCCACTGCATGTATGATCCAATAATTAATGATCCCCATATAAATTGATCCCCCATTTAATACAAAACAACAAGACAATAACTAAACCTTATACCTAGATAACAAGTGTTCACATGTCATGAAAATATTAAATAAATTCCATAGGGAAATCATGTTTCACAAATAAATTAAAAAAGCATATATTTATCAAAAATAGACTATTAAAACCCATAGATAAATATAATTCTCAAATATTTGAAGATAACCATTTTCACCAATGTTAGGGGGAAACCGTCTTCTCTCAAAAAACACATTTACAAACATAAGAAAACAAGATCTAGGATAATGAAAAATCATTCAATGAACTATTTATATCATTATATAATCAATCAAAATATAATTATAGGAAAACGATGGATCCAAATAACTTGGACTAGGGTCTTACACACACTATGTTTGGATCTAGACACCAGAAAGAGAAGAATACAATAGAGTGATGAACAAAGTCCCTGCTATTGATTTTCAAATTGTAGTGAAAAAATTACTTACATAAAATGGTATGAAATGATGTTAGGTTAATTGAGACCTTAGAAAAAACATGCACTGCACAATAACTGCCAAGATTCCATTCATCGAAAGACAGTCACAAAAGGGATCTAAGAGAGTTTAGATCAGAATAAAATAAATATCAATTGATCCATGATATATAGAACACTACCAGTACCCCTTTCAATATTAACAAAAAATTTTATATGATAATGGAAATGAAAAATAAAATATGTCAAACCAAGAAACCATTGATCAAAACATAATTGGTTAATCTTGGAAGATAATGATTCACAAAAAATAACCTTGGGAAGACCTAAGGGTTATAGAATATAAGAGTATGTCAAATGAAAAATTTGTTAGATGAAATATATATATAAATCAATGTATGGATTATTATTTTATGATTTGGAATCATGGGATTGTTGATACACTGAAAAACCAATTTCCTCAACTTGAAATCTTGAAATCCATGAACACGATATAAATATTATTTCACATTTGAAAAATTATCATTATTTGAAATATGATTCATAGGATCATCCAATGAGTAATCAAATATGTGAATATACAATTCATGGTCTTAATAGGGTTTTGTTGCAAGGTCCTTACAAAGGAACTTTAGAATACCCCCAAATCACATTTGAAACCCTTCAAAACATTAAGTAAAATCTTTTTTTACACTAAAAACTATAATTACCTAAAAAGAATGTTACATTATGATATCTCAATATTCATGTGTTATAAATAATGTACACCAAATGACATGTGATAGAAGGTGTCCCTAAAATCCATTAATTGAACTAAGGAATCCTATATAATGGAATGCCACCCGCTTATTGAGGATTTTTGAAAATGATATTTTATATATGAATATCCCCTTTAAGTAGTTGACCATTCATCCTTACAATTACGGTGGTAGAACACATTATGTGTTTTCTTAACCTCTTGTCATGAACTAGAATTAAAGTGGATGGTGTAATAACCATGGAGGAAAGAGTCCTTGTAATGTTTAATGTTGATATTTATCATGCGTACTCCATCAAGATATATAGATAAAATGGAAACACAGTTTTATATAAAAATGATTAATTTTATATTCTTCATTTTATATTTTGGTTTATTGATGATAGGTTAGAAACATTACATGGGTTTGTTCAATCACCACAATAATTACATAATAATTGAAAAAACATCTTTTTCCAATTTTTTTAACAAACAAGTATATTATATTATTCATTAAGAGTTAAATAATCTATAACTTCAGAAGACATTTTTTTAATTACGACCATGTAAGAAATGTTTTTCATGACTTTCTTGAAAATAGTAGAATTTTAAAATGTATCTCTAAAGTTTGTGATGTTTTAGAAAATTTAAATTTTTATTATGTATATATAATTAATAGTTTATTCATTAAATTCCTCACATTCTCCAAATTTTCACTCCAAATTTGTTTATAAAATTCCATTAACTTGAAATTCCCTTCAAAAATATTATCATTTTTATCCCAAATATAATTAGTTGTTCTGATACACATCACCTTTTTATATGATTATTCATATAATCACATAAAAATTCCACTTTTTCCATTCCATAAACATCTGAATTTATTCTTTGAGTGTAATAAACCATCTTTTTAATAGTGTCTGTCAACATATATATATTTATGTATCATTCAAAAAATAATATTTATGTTTAGAAAAAATTTATTATAGTAATATAATTTAAGAAATATTATGTATTGATCAATATATATATAATTATTTCAAAACACATAATATATAAAATTATTTAAATATAATGATATAACTATATTAGAAATCTAGAAATTATCGTAATTGAGATATTAATTAAAGATAAATATACTAAATAACATATAAAAAAATAAATAAACAATTAACTGAATGAAAATATTCTTTCTGTTGATCATATAAAATTGACGTAATGTTGTCAATTCGACATGAAATAAATTCTATGATACAATAATAAGTATTAATATATATATATATATATAAGTGTGTGTGTGTTTTGTACACATATATACATACAATTAGACATGAAATAAATTCTAAGATACAATAATAAGTATTAATAAATTCTAAATTAGTTTGAAACAAATATTTATCGCTATTAATGAAATTTTAATTTTAAATTATTATATTACCGTGGAGGATAAAGTAATATATAATATATATTTTAATATTAATTTTTTAAAATATATACATATTTAATGAATTAAATATTCAATTTTATGGATTATAATTATAATTTAAATTAATCTATATTTTTCATACATATATACCAATCTAGTTTATGACATATAAGTAATTAAATAAGATAAAAAGTGGATGAAAAAAATCGAAAAAAAATAGGGGGAAGGGTTGTCTCTTTCCTAGAACCCACACCACCACTATTCATCACACCCACATTGATGCCCTCCCAATTCTCTCACCATCAAAACATATAAAACACTACCCTCATCATCTCACAGTCATGTCTCATATTTCTCGACATTTAAAATTTATAATTCCACTTATGCATACATTATCACTTCCATGTATTCTTTTTTTTAATCATCCAGGTATCCCTCGACTAGCACACCCTTAATTGACCAAATAACATTGTCTTAAAGTGATGAGTTTTGTGTGATTAAGGTAGATTGAGTTGACATGAGGCCTACTCAAGGTAGTCCTAACAATATTGATAGACGGGGAGGTATGAGCTGCATCAAAATTATTTTGAAAATAAAAAATGAATGTTTTATTTATATGATGAAACATTGTTTTTTTGTATGCCTTTTAAAGAATTCATTTTTATTTTTTACTAGGAGGGATTATAAATAAAGGTAATTTCTTCATGGGTGTTCATTAATTAACAAACTGTGAAATCTATTCCACCGTGGAATGTTTTATTTAACTAGTGTAATAAACATGATCGATTCCAAAATATAGTTTTGGAAATGGATTTATATATATTAGAGTTGGTTAAGAGTGAGATATATGGGAAACACCTATTACATATTTATAATTTTATGTATAAAATATTTTTGATTTATATGTTTAATCTAGAGTTTTTTATATTAGAAAAATATATATAAATTATTCATGTAGAATCAGAATTAAAAATTTATAATTATATATATAATTTTTCTTCTCTCATAATTTATATTTTAGGTAAGAGGTAAAAATATTTTAATTTCTCTGTATATATATTCATCCCAAAAATTATTATTAAAGAAAAATAAAAATTTAAAAAATATGGTAATGTTTTAAATATTTTAAATTATAATGTACATTTATTTCAAAATATTGGTTTTGTAATTTATAAAAATTATTTTTCATTGAAAGGGGGAAAATGATTTAATTTGTATTTCAAATATTTTCTAAAAACTTTTATTAAAAATTATACAATATTTTGAATTTATATTTTTTGATATTTATCATCAATTAAATTTTTTATTTTAAAATTTATTTTTATAGGTGGGGAATTTTAAAAAATATTATCTAATTTCAAAAACCTATTCTATGATGAATAAAAAAAATTATTTTATATAAAATGGAAATTATTTTTAATTTAATGTTTCGAAAATAATTTTGTACATGGAAAACTTTTTATACTTCCCAGTTTTATGTGAAACTATATTTTAATTATAAATCCATCCATTATAAAAGAATATGTTTTAATATATTTATAATTTTATAGTTTTCTCTATGAAATTTAACATCATTATTTTATGTATATTATTTTTTGTGAGTAATATTTTTATTCAAATATGATTATTTTGGAATTAGTCATTCCTACCTGAATTGTATTCATACATGGACGATTTCTATATTTCATTTAATATATAACAATAATGTATTTCAATTGGTATCCCATGTATGTTTCATAACACACAGATTTGTTAACATTAATTTCTAATTTCTTCATAATGATATATATATATATAATTATAATTATTTTTTTATAATTATATTTATATTTATATACATGAATTGAAACAGTTTTAAATATAACAATTAAAACTCCAGGGGGAAGAAGTTGAATGTTATTATTTATTAAAAATATTTCCTTGGACATTGTAAATAGATTGAGTAATAGTGATTGGACTCTTCCAAAATGGGTATTTTACCAAATTTGGTTAGGCCATATATAAATTTTTATGTCCTATGATTCTTCAAATGTTGTTTTTTCTAAAAAAACACTACATTATATAAATAATAAATTCATTTTAATTGTTAGTAATTTTTTAACTTCATGATATTTAATTGGTTTTATTTATGTCATTTTTTTCAAAGGAATGGTTTTTCAATATAATACGGTTTTTATTTAAAAATACTTCCTAGGATCAATTTTATTTTTGAAATTCTTTGTATATTTTACATAGAGAAATAAAATTTATGTTAAAACAATTTATTATTTAAAGAAATATTTTTAGTTCATAGGAGACTTATTTAATGAATTTTTTATAGTATTATAAAAAACATAATTGTTTGGTTTGAAAAACAATTACAAATCCACTTATTGAACATATGATTTAAATATTTTATTAATGGAATTTATATTTTTATGAGTTATTCATTATATAGGACTAATATACACGGATTTATGATTGATCAGAAGTGGATTAATTTTGGATGTAATTTGTTTTGATTAGACATTTGACTTGTGATTATAATAATTGTTTATATTTTTTTCATAATTCTAAAATACCCTATAAGAAAAAAATTCAAAAAATCTGGAAGATTTTATATATTTAGGTGATTTTAATATTTAATTTATTAATAAATGCACAATTTTTATGGCACTAGATCCGGGAGTGAATGATTGGAGCCTCACCGCTAATATCAAAGTAATGGTTTTGATGACATTGTAGATTAGTATGGTTAGGATACTTTTATATTTAGAAGTATTCTTCATATATTTTATGTCATTATATTTTAGGATACTCATACATTTTTATTAAACAGAATCTAATAGAAAACCCAAATTTCATTCTGGGGTAACTCATTTTTGAAACAGGAATTTCGTAGAGTGATTTCTAGATGAAATGTCTTGTAATAATTAACCTCCTATAAATTTTCTATGGAATAATATCTAAGTAGTAATAAATATAATAACAAATATATTTCATCTCTAAAAAATTTGATTGTAAAATTCAATATACATAATTTAAAATTATGAGGATAAATTTATTTAAGGGTACATAATGTAACATCCAATATATTAATGTCTATATATATTTTTATATGTATCATTAAATAAATAACATCTTCGGATTGAAAAAAATTATAATATTAATATAAATTAAGAAACATTATGTATTGATATATATATATATATATATATTTATATATATCAAAATAATTATTATTAAATTACGTAAATACTAGTCTATCCTTTCATTAGAAGTTTTGATATGATTTTAATTAGTACTTAAATATAAAGAAAATATTATAAAATATAATTAAGAAATCAAATATTTTTACATATTGATAAAAATCAATAAATTATTCATTTATGTAAAATAAAATCATAAGATGATTATATGAAATTAATGTAAAGAGGTTAATTTAATGTGAATATATTCTAAATGTAATATAATAGCTATTAATATATATATATATGTGGATTTTGGATATAAATTAATTTTTTTAAATGATATATAAAATAGAATATTCATGTATATAGTTGTTAATAATCTATTAATTGGAATCAAATATATTGGGTTATTAGTGGATCCTTATTTGGAAATTAATATATTACCATCAAGATTTAGAATACTAATAGTTAAATATAATATATAAATAGGCTTAATATACATAATTCAGTATATTAATTTAAACATTAAATATATTTGGTTTTGGAGAAAAATTAGAATTTTAAATTTTAAATTTCAAATATATATATATACAACATTATATTTTGATAAAATTATAAGTTAATATATATATATATATAAGATATAATGATGAAGAAATAAATAATTAAAAAATTGAAGAGGTATTTTAATCGCGGATATCGCACCAACGTTGGCTACCACACCCACATCGCCACCCTCCTAAAGCCTGCACCGACTGCAATCTACAAACCACAATGATCTCCACTTATCGTGGCCAAACCATGTTGTTTTTTCCTCATAATACACAGTCCAAACTACCAATGAAGACCATATAATCCTTCCATGGAATTCTATACTATCCTAATCTCCTTCTCCACTCTAACACTCTAATGAAAACCATTAGTTCCCATCCATAGATCAAAAATAACATTATGGAACATCCCAATGTGCATGGGGCTGCTAAATTGTAGTCTGGGTCCAAATTTGATCAGTGGGGAGACTATAACATTGTTAATAAAAGTTAGTAATCATAAATATAAATATAATAAACAATAACATAGGGTACCAAGTGGGAGAAAATGTAAGTTAATGAAATACCAAATTGAAGACATGTTGTACAAGTAAAAAAACATGGTTCCAAGTGTGGAAATGAAATAACGAGAACATAATGATCATTTAAATTAAAATAAACAAAATTATATCCACTAGATTGTATTTCAGTATCACCATAAGATTCAATTTCCACTTCTCATTATCATTCATGTGTCCATAGTACTAACATGGAAACATATACATTACATTTTCATGTTCATCGAGATGTGTGTGCATGTTGTGAGTAATTAAACATGTATGACATCAACAAGGCAACTTTTAAAAGATTCCATGAAAATAAAAAATTCCAACGAAATTATAATTGATAATATGTCAAGTTTTTATGTTCTAAAAAATCCACCACAATCCCCATGCATACATTCTATGGATATAATATAAGGATAATTAAAGTATGTCAGAAGTGATCATGAACTAGACATAAGTCTAGTAAATAAGAAACTCGGTATTCATTTTTCGTCGCGTTCCATAAAATTCAAACGAATGAAATAGATCATATTAGTCAACTTTCTCAGTTCATCAGGTGAAAATACCCATATCATGGATTGGTATGAAAGTCTATTAATACCCTATAATTCATATGGGAACATCATATTCAATGTATCATGTCATGCATGATGAAATTATATTGTAAAAATATATCAGTATTGTATACTAATTCAGATTAAATACTAAAATACCTCTAAAAATGATAAATACACATAACATGGTTGATATTACATAGGAATAATTTACCATGATATGATCAGAATCAAGAAAAACATGTAATTCAATGTGATCGAGTAATACAATAATAACGAGCTACATATTAATGATCATGGAATCAAATATAAAATATGGGTCTCATGAGCTACACGTAGACACACATACATTCACTACCCACCATGGACACACAAGGCATTACAATATAAGAACCATATGAAGGAAACATGTGTATATAAGGGACACAATAGTTATGTTACTTCCTACCTCAAGAACATTGATGATGAAATATAATAATTATCAAAATATAAATTCTTGAATAATGTTCCACAACAAATGAAAAAATAGTTTTAATTTCAATGATATCTCATTCATGTTTCAGTTCAACAATAAATTTGTTTAGAAATGATTCATAGAATGATACTAGAAAAATAAGTTGTTGTTATTGGATCACATAAATCATATAGTGTGTCAACAGAATTATTTTGATGATATTTAAAATAACATGATTCAAAATCACTGAATCCATTTATTATTTATGTATAATCTTATATTCCTTTTCAAATATTGAACTGAACATCTTCTTTATTTAATGAAAAATGAACCACCTTCACTTTTTATTGGAATTTATATCCATGCTGAGATTAAAAATAATATTGTCTCAATATGCTAAAACTATAATCAAAAGTATAGAAACATACATCATTCTCCATAAAGATAGATCTTCATAGATAGATATTTTTGACACATTGAATCCTCCATCAATATACTTGAGGGTCCTCAATTTCACATTAGAACATGAGGGATGACAGAGATAATTAAAATGTAATATAGTTCAATAACTAATTCTCCATCAATAATATGTTTATATAATTGATCAATAACCACATTCTTATTGGATTCTAATTTAAAAAGGTAGATCAATCATATATCTATGCATATAATTAATGAAAAAGATAAAATTATTGTAAAACTAAAGAGAAAATACCATTCAGGCATCACACGATAGGTTTGACATTGAAAATCGTAGTGGTGGGGTGAAATATATAGATGAAGTGTCAATAGAGAAAGTATCAATGTAGAAATATATAAGTAGGTTTTAATTTTTATATTAATTATGGTTTAAATTATTTGTAATTACAAATTAACGGGGTTAATTTATTACAACCCAATCTAGGCTCCACCGTGAGCCACTACGCTTTCCCTTAATGTTGGTTTCCAGACCTCAGCAGGTTAGTGTGAAAGATAAATCCATCAATGTTCTGCTAGATCCACCGGCCAGCTTGTGGGGGTTTTAGAAAACTATACACCAATCTAAATCTCACCACTTGGATAGAAGACTTCAATGAATAATTGATAGTAGTTTCAAATGCACATCATGTCGATGCCTCTACACAAATCCCTATCCAACAATTATATAATATTTTCTATAAAACACCATCATAATAACCAACCATAATATAAAAGAATTAAACTAAAAATATAGATATTATGAAACATTAATTTCCCATACCATGAATTAATTGAGGTTGTAATAATTGTCCCCCTCTAATGACTCCTCATCCTCGATATGCACCGGAGGGGGTCTTCACCCGGTGACCCATGGAGGTGAGACACTTCTTCTCATAGCCAGGTGATGTTCTACAATTGCAGGAATAGAGGGAATACGACACCACATTTCTTGAGAGACCCAGTGTTGTTTTGATCATGTGGTAAGATTGGTCATCTTCAGTTCTTATGTCATATCTTCTCACCAGAAGGTGGTGTCCGTAGTTCTTCTATGACAACTCATTTAGGAGAAACACCAAGAGTTTCTCACCTGTCTAGGAACTGGTGTTCTTCTATCTGTTCAGGCCGAGGTGGAGGTCACATATGTGGTAGTCAGTCTCTTGACATTCAGCAAAAGCCGGTTGGATCAGATCAGAGTGGTTAGGTAGGGTCATAAGGCCACGCTGCACTCTAGACTTTTGTAGTGGAGAAGACCCAGCATGAGCAGGATCTTGTACCCTCTGCAGTTCGAGGTACGATCCTAGTATCCTCAGTTTTATCTTTTGCAATTTTCAATATAGGGGATTCCCATTGGTTTATATCTGTTGCTGTTGTGGAGTGCCTCGGTCTCTATATCTTTTCTTCTACTAATATCTTGATGTTAGACACTCCGTTGGGGACTAGAATGGCTAGTGTACGTCATTGCAAGGAGTTCCCTCATGAGGTTGGAGGGTGTCACTTCTTATGTGACCTCTATGTCCTAGAGATGATATTCTATGATTTCATTATCGGAATAGACTGTTTAGTTATCATCCAAGATGTTTGATGATTGCTATCGTCAGAGGGTGAGTTTCACGTCACCAGAGGGCATATCATTTCTTTATAAGGGATAATGGGAAGTATATGAGAGTAGTGTGGGACCCGAGAATCATTAATTAGGAGGAGTTACAACCCATATTGATAATCTATATATGGATGACTAAGGGACTTCAAATATGGCCTTTCCTCTAGTGTTGGAATGTTTCAGGTATTTCTTTCCAGAGAAATTTTCAGGATTGCCTCTGGAGCGAGAGGTAGACTTCTCTATTGAGCATGTTCCAAGAGCGGCATCGGTGTCCATTTGTACTTATATGATGGCTACACTAGAGTAACAGAATCTCAAAAATATGTTGCAGGAGTTTCAAGAAAAATGGTTTCATTTGACCCAATAATTCTCTATGGGGTTCGCCTATCATGGTTGCGAAGAAGGAGGATGGTACCCTCAGACATTGTGTCGATAATTCTAAGTTGAACTAGTTGATGGTCAAGATCTGATATTCCATACCGATGATCAATGATCTCATTGATAATTTTCAAGGAGACTGAGTGTTCTTGAAGATTGACATCAGATCCGGTTTCCATCAGATTGCATTACACCATCAGACATACCTCTTATATTCTTTCGGAGTGGGTAATGTGTATACGAGTATGTGTTCATGCCATTAGGTCTCACGAATTCACCAGGTATTTTTATGGACCGGTGAACCGATTGTTCCATCCATACTTAGATTCTTTCATGGTAGTTTTTTTGGATGATATCTTGGTGTACTCTCACACTCGACAAGACCATGCCACACATGTTAAGATCATTTTGAGTACACTGAGAGTGCATCTGTTATATGGTATGATCTCAAAATACACTTTTGGATAGAACGTATTCCCTTATTGGGTCATGTTATCTCAGAGGCATGAGTATCCATAGACCAAATGAATGTGAGAGCAGTAGTATCATGGGAGGATCCAAAGAACGTCATTGAGGTAAAATGTTTTCATGGTCTAGATAGAAACTAAAGACACTTCATAAAGGACTTTTCACACTTCGTAGAGCCACTGATTGGACTGACTAATGAGGGAACAAAGTACTTATGTTTAGATTATAATGATTCATCCATTAATGAGCTAAATGGGAAGTTGACTTCAGAACTGATACAATTATTTTCAGAGTTGGGAATGATCTATATTTTTTATTGTGATGCTTCAAATATCGGGTTGGGAGTTGTGCTTATGCTGGGGGAAGGAGTCATTGCGTACATGTCTCGATAGTTGAGGGTACATGAGAGGAATTACCCGACACACGATCTCGAGTTGGCTGCTTTTGTTAATTCATTACAGTTTTGGAGATATTATCTTCTGGGAGAGAATTTTCTGGTTTTCACCGACCACAAAAGTGTCAAGTACATTTTCACCAATCATGGCTAGAATTTGAGACTGTGAAGGTGGGTTGAGTAACAATAATCAATTGACCTTGAGCATGCCTATACGCCTGGGATAGGCAATCCAGTGGCTGATGCACTGAGTAGGAGGACTCAGATAAGGCAGATCAGGAGGCCAGCAGTGAGTGGCAACTTATGGATCTGTTCTCTAAGATACATTTGGGGGTACAAGACAGACATGGATATACATTTATTTCATATATATAAGTTACCTCTACTCTTATTGATCATTTGCACAAGTTGCAGCTATCATATTCTGATGGCCTAGTCCTATAGAAAAGCATGTCAGGAGATGACCTTATTCATGGATAGACCATAGGCAAGGATGAAATCTTGCGTTTTAATGGGAGTTTATGTGTGTCAGCAGACATACGTGAGAAGATGATGTGGGACATTAATTCCTCAGTCTGGGCTGTTCATCCAGGTGTCACGAGATGTATCGTGATATAATGTGCTAGTATTGAAGGGCATGTATGATGAGAGTTGTTTCTGGTTTTGGAATGAGGTGTTCCACTTGTCAGTAGGTGAAGGTGGAGCATCAGCGTCCAGTAGGGATTTTTCCTCAGTTCCCCATTCTTGAGTGGAAATGGAATGACATCATTATGGATTTCATGACAATTTTGCTAAGGTCTCCTCGTGGGAATGCTGCAGTTTCGGTTTTCATTGAAAGACTCGCAAAGGTCTCTCACTTCTTGCCGATCATGTAGACCTTAAGTGTTGATGAGATGTGAAGACAATACATATGAGAGATTTTATGCCTTCATGGGGTTCCAGAACACCATTTTTTAGATAGGGACACATTTTTTACTTCTTGGGGTTGTCATGTGATTTAGAAGGATTTTGGTACATAGTTACTTTTTATTACAACATACCACCCCCAAACAGATGGCCAGTCCATGCATATGATTTTGGTGTACATAGGTACATTTGACATATTTGAAATATTTTTACATTTTAATATATTTTTGGTAATTGGAATTAATTTCACTTTGAAATTATACATAAACAATTCTCAATATTTAGATAGTTATTGTTTCTTAAAAACACGCTATTTGTTTTGAGAACGGTAATTATTATTAAATTAATTGATAGAAATTCTAAATTTTTAATTTGGAAAAATAGACATCATTTTTGATTTTGGAATATCAAATATATTGTATGGAGAATTTTTGGTAATTTTCTGAAAAACTTCAATTTTTTATGAATAGTAAAACCACTTAGTAGATGTTTAAAAACAGACTTTTTCATTTAAATGGAATTTTACAACTTCAGTAAATTGAATTTCAAAAATATGACTTACATGGTTATTATTAGTACGTAAAATTTGGTTCATTATTATGAAAATAATTTTATATGAATAGTAAGATTTGACTTTTATTTACTGTGGTTAAGGGTAAATAGGGTAATTCAAGGTTAAAAAAATATTATAATAATAAAAAATTACCTTAAAACTTGTATTAAACATATTAGATGAGTAATAGCCAACCATGGTCATCCTTGGGTCGATTTTGGGACCCCATGGAGCCACATAAGAATAATTATGACACATTATTTTAATTAACTTAAAGTAATGTCAAAAATGTAATTCACAAAAATCTTTTAGTATATAAATTTTTACAAGGGTTTATATAATTAATATTTTCGACTATAAATAATCATTTGAAAGATAAAAAGATTTACTACGTTATGGTAATCTGTTTATTTTTTTTAGACATCAAATAAATTATATCGAGGTTGGATGTTAATTTTTGGCGATTCTTAATTAAATTGTGTTAAAATATGTGTAACATATTTTTATTTGGGTTGGTGGTTAAAACCACCATGTGGAGGATAGAGGTGGTGCCCACAACACCCTAACATTCTTAGGGAGGATATTAGTAGGTGGGGCCCACTAGCTTCAACTCCCTTAACCCCCCATTAAAACCTTAAGCTCCCCATTAATGGGGGAAACTCTTGAAACCTTCCACTTTCACCAAAATGGATCCAATTCACCCATTAATGAAGTGAGGTAGGTTATATAAAATTAAACTCTTCACCACCTCTATATTTGAATTTGAACCATCCCTTAGGATTAATTAAATGGGTTACCTCATTTAAATAAACACATCGTTGTGTTGTTGTGGGAAATAATTAAAAGAGGCCGTCCTTTTTCATTTTTTGGGTTGGCATAATCTATTGGAATGATTGATAGAGAATAGATTCTTCCTTCCAACGAAGAACAACCAAAGAACGTGAAGCATAATCTTATTCCTTCATCAACCGAAGCAAGGAAGGGAAGCAACTCTGCCCACGATGTACACTAAGGTCATCATCTTGATTCGTCCTCACCAAGCTCTACCTCCTCCAATGTGGAAGGAATGACGTCTGTCTTCCATGATGTCTGTCTTCCGCGACTCGTCAAAGTACAACAACAAATACGAGGTATGGGTTTGTGTTGAATTCTTTCCTTGTTCTTCATCATTCAACCTCGGTTTGTTTTTTACAATTGTTATCTCCTAACACGGAGGGCGCAGACCGAACAAACACGGCCTGATGTTCCTTCATTGGTTCTTGTTTGGTTGACGATGGTGGTGGCGCAATGGCGCCACCGTAAGAGATAACCATTGTGGAGCTTGGGCTGCCGGCGAAGGACCGGCCGTGAAAGGAACCATCGGCGCAAAGGCCATCGGGATGCCGGAAAGGTGCGACACCATCATGTCACGCGGTGGAGCCGAGGTCTGTTGTCAAACTGGGCCACGGTAAGGGAGGTGTGGTGTCGTGGCGTCGTGCGAAGAACCAGGGAGCCGCGGCGGAGGGGGCGCGGAGCCGTCACGTCATGCGGTGGATGTGGGCTGCGGCCAGGGCGGGCCATATAAGAGATGTTGTGGCGCAGTGCCGTCACGCCTTGCCGGAGGTGCGGAACTGGCTGGCGGCATGGCCAGCCGGACAATGAGGCACCCTTCGGGTCCTGCGGGAGTAACCGAACGGGCGCATAGTGCCAGTTCCGAACGGGAAGACCGGGGGGTGTAATCCCACCATGGAATGGCTAGTCAGGCCACATGGCATGGCCATCTGAACAAAGCAGGGTCAAACGGGTACCACAACTCACCAGGACCTCTGCCTAGCACCGGTCCCTTCAAATCGAACTAGGGAGGGGTGAAACACCCCCTCCCTCGCGTGGGCGGACGGGCTGCCTCGGTAGGGACACCCCTTAGGACGGGTTGCCCCTCGGGCAGGGCTACCCCTTGGCCAGGATGCCTCGGCCAGGCTGCCCCTCTTCATGGACGCCTTCGGCCTCGCTGCCCTCGGTCGGGCCACCCACGGACGTGCCGCCCCTTGGTCGGGCCGCCCCTTAGTCGGGCCGCCCTCGGGCCAGGCCGCCCGTCGGGTCGGGGTGTCTCTTTGGGTCGAGCCATCCCATCGGCACGACTTTCTTCGTCTAACCAGGTCGAACCCGCAGACGAGGACAGACCCCAGTTCAGACCAGGTTAGGCCTGGTCCGTCTGACGGGGTCAGACCGGACCCGGACCCGCTATGGTCGTTTACAACTTTAAGCTCCATCATGGGCTACAGATGTCTGATTGACGTACCGCCGATGAAGACAGAATTCTTGGAGAGATACTAATCTTTTGGAATAATTCACTTGAGGTTTGGATGCAGTCAGGCTAAGTCCAGGTTGGTTTATGCCTAAATACCAACTAGCACCCTGGACTGAAAATGCAAATTACTCTATGACTTGGCGTCCGATTGACGGGCTGTCTGTCGCGTTGGGTTCATTCTGATGAGATGAAACTACGGTATACATTATCTTGAGACATCATGATAGTTGATGTATCTAGACATTTCTCGAGGAGAGGACCCTCCTAGAGTAGTTCATGATGTGTGACGGAACCCGAGGGATGGCTGGGATAGAGATGATAGAATCATCTATGGGTTTGACAACGATAGCTTCTGTACCAGGATCCTCAGTGGGTTCGATAGAAGTGACTTCTGTACCGGGATCCTATGTCGTATCGACTATGACGACTTCTATACCTGTATCCTATATGGTTCCGAAAGTGATAACTAATATAACAGAATCCTATGTCGTTTTGACAGTGATGACTACCGTACCAGAATCCTACGTGGGATTGACAAAGATGACTACTATACTGGAATCCTATGTGGGTTCGACATCGATGACTACCATACCAGAATCCTACATGGGTTTGAAAATGATGACTTCTATACGTGGATCCTACCTGGGTTCGACAATGGTGACTAATGTTCTGGAATCCTACGTGGGTTCGACAGTGATGACTTCTGTACCC
The DNA here is from genome assembly GCA_963277665.1 of Viscum album. Classification (NCBI taxonomy): domain Eukaryota; kingdom Viridiplantae; phylum Streptophyta; class Magnoliopsida; order Santalales; family Viscaceae; genus Viscum; species Viscum album. The sequence goes on along the minus strand of OY728151.1, from coordinate 1,559,437,632 downwards.
GGATCCTACGTGGGTTCGACAGCGCTGATATTTTCTAGGATCCTACGTGGGTTCGACATAAGAGATGAATCAGAGGAAACATCTAATCATATCTACCCCTCTTCATGAGTTGTATACCATTGTGAGTTGAGTCTTGACGTTCAATCAATATCATTGAGATGATTGAAATTACTTCCTTTGTTGAATGGGTTGTTCTTGGGCTCGAGTGTTGGAGTCGGACTTTGATTGGTAACTTAGGTATATATATTGGCATATACCCAATAAGGGATGTTTGATACTTCATGATTGTATCTTATTAATTTTTTTTATCCTTGTTGGGTTTTGTAAGACCTTGAGGGTCTCGGGGTCCCTACTGAGTATCGTTATACTCACCCATGCACGGGCTATGCCTACATATCGTTGTGTTGGATGCAGATGACGGACAGTGCTGACCGAGGCTGAGTGTGAGCCAGTACTGGACGGTACCCGAAGGTGGACCACTCGACATGACGGTGCACGGAGCGGACCGATAGACGTGGAGTTCTGAGGAGGACATATGTACCTGCCCTTCAGGTAGAAAACCTCGGATGACGATCCTAGAGTTGCTTCTACCTTTCATCTATTTATCCCTTTTTTCTGTTGTACTCGCTTTTTAGTTGTACTTTTCTATTGGTCTTGTTTTTCTGGCCCCTTGTACTTTCCAGCACTTCTTCTGTATTCAGTTTTTAATTTTTGTTTTCTTCCTCTTGTACTCTAGTTGTGTTTGTTTGCAGTTATAATGGAAATTCCTTCCATGTTTTAGGGATTTATGCCTTTGGTGCTAGTTTCCAGCCCCTGGCCTATGGAAAGTGGGCCTGGTGTAGTTATGGCACGGGCCCCGGGGAATGGGTCATGACACATCCACTATAAATTTTTATTTATATTGGGAGTGTACACTATGATCAGTCATAGTTGGGTCCCTATTTCATGTAAACTCTAACAAAATATTTATATAAAACATGCATTATCTTAAGGTAAAATTATCAAGGGAACTCCATGATATAATATAACGTCACAAACCTATAACATTACCATATCATCTATCAAGAGGGTATCACATATTGTTTATAAATGAGAAACATTCATTAGCTAAAAATGTCAACTATTATTCATCATGAATCCTTGGGATCCTTGGTAAACCCTTTAGAATTTCCATCATGATATTCTCCTACTTCAACATGGGATCAAGAAGTTGATGTAGAAAACATCATGGATTCTAGTGCTAATGATTTTTTCATTTTTCATATAATTCATTGACAAAGGATTCCAATAATTTCATTATGCGTCATTTGGCTCAAAAATTTCTATATATGGTCATGGTATATCTTTTTCACTAAATATTGCATCACCAACATTATGGATTAAAAGTATCTCATCATCTATTCCCTATTAAATGTATGGTATATGATTCACTGATTTACTCATACTATATCATCTCTATCCAATGACCACCTAGGTAGCAAGTCACCATCATCTAGATGTTCCAATGTCACAACACACTATGGGTTGGATTCCATACTAAACATCACCCGACCTTCTAGGGAGGAGTGATCACAACAGGGGAACATGATATTGATCCTTATGTTCAAATTATCCATCCTCTAATAATTAATCAATCTAATCATGGACCATTATTCCTCAAATGTAAATTCAAAAAACTACTAATATAAAAACATATTATGACTAATAGACTCTAAAATGTTGATACCTTTTCCTGGTTCATTGGACATATAACAACAATAAAAACATTATGTAACCATCCCAGTAGATTGGCATTAAATTCCAAATCTAGTTAGTCAACGAATGTTATAGGAATTAATTTTATATGTAAAAAAACATATCACCCAATATATATTTACCCTAATATTTCAAGGTGGGAACAATGATATCCATCTCCAATTCATTGGAAGAATAGTTCTACTCATTGGGTCACCAATGAAGTGACCTAATGGTTACTACACATTCTTATTATATTAATAATTCCCCCAAAATGACTCTTAATTAATCACATTATACTACATATCCTATATTAGTAATTAAAAAAATAGTAGATATATACCGAACCTTATACTTATATAAATAATGAACTCTTCAATCCAGACCCAAATCTGAAAATTCACCCTTTTCATTCCTAGAATATTCAGGGGTTCTAATTAATGGAGGAAAATATATAATAAAACACTAATAGTACCCTTCTAATCCTAGAATGATAGTGGAATCCAAATAAATTCAAGGACATGTCCATGATATCACCTAAACTTATTTATATGGGTTTACTAATATATTGATATCATAAACCACGTGATCCTAAAATTGAATCTCCAAAATCCAAAAGTTAAAATTTTCTATATTTTCATCAATAAATTATCCCAACTATAAATATTGGATAATATAAATCTTTCTAATATACTTCACTATTAATGGTGAGTAAATGAGGATGTTAGTAATGAACCCAAAAATGAGTATTCAATAAGAAATTATAGAATCCAAGATCAATCACTACCCGATGAATCATAGGAGAAAAAATATATGAATACACATATATTTCATAGATCCATCATATATCCATGGAAATCTATCAAGTAAATATAGGAAATTGGTATTGATTTAGAGTGACCATACTATTCTAGAATCCCTAAATTGATCTACAATTGAAAAAACAAGGGTAGATGAATTTAATCTATAAATGGCCAACAGACGAGGTACCTAACATTAAATAGGTGGTTAATGGATAATTTTTGTAATAATTAGCCTAAAAAATGGGTAATTAAAATTTTTAATTTGGGAATTCAATACACACCTACCCAGGATAACACAAAATGCTAGAGGGACTCCCCGCTAGTCAACGTGCATGATTGAACCACCTTGTCATTCCAATACCACCGTCTAGTAGGAGGGATATGCAGAAAACTCTATACCTACTGTAACTACATAGACTAGCCATTAGACCCTACTAGGTAGCCTATATACTTTTTGAAATGTTTATAAGGGCACGAATCCAAAAAATTATTTCTATAATGTCATGAACCATTTATACTCAACCCCAACAACTAAATTTCCCATAATAATGGTTATTGAATATACTAATGGGTTATTTTATAGACAAAAAATGTTTTTTGAATAAACTAAGAGAGGACATTACACCCTCGACTATAAAATAAACTTTTTCATTGAGGGAGAAGGGTCTAGTCATCACTTCGAACTAGTATATATGAAGAATCCACCATCTTTTCATGAATGTAATGATTTATGGGGATGTATTCATTGGAAAATAAATATTTTGTAAATATAAAAAATGTTGCTATTTGCTGGTCATCACTAAATTTTTGAGATGGATTTTAGATAATCTTTTCCAAATTCTAGTGTTATAACCTATAAATAAGTGGAGTTTCATATTCGATGTATACACACTGAAACTCAGATAATTTCATTATACCAATGTATGTTTTCTTAAAAATGTGTATGAATTATTTTTGATTTCATATGATTGTTTCGAAGAGAGTGTGTTTGAAATAATATTCGTTTAGAAAGACCTAATAAGGGGTAGTATTATTTTCATATTTAAAGTTTTATAATAAAATAATTTAAATTTCAATGATGATTTTATTGTATAATTTATTTGTAATAAAAATTCAAGTATTTAAAATATATTCATAATTAAAATTTAAAAACAATATATATATGTGTGTGTTTGTGTGTGTTTTGTTTTTAATATGTATATTATGTGTGTGGAGAAAAATGTCTTAATTTTTTTTTAAAATTTTTTACAAACCCTTTTTTTGTGTGGATTACATATTTTCATAAATATACATTTATTTTTTGTAATTTTATTTTACATGGGATATTTATTAATAAAAATTCAAATTTTCTAAAATAAATATTAATTATTAAAAGATAAAATGATTTAATTCCTATATTAAATTCACATTCAACCCCATTTATATAAAATAAAATCATTAAAATTGTAACATCCCAAGATTTTATATTAAGTTATTTTCCTTAAATTCAATAGCTTGCACCTCACACAACACCGAGTTCGAGGGCACGACAACTTCCAAAACTAGTCGTTCAAAAGCAGTTATGAATAGTATTAATTGAATATTTAATTATATATAAAATCCATATAATTTTAAAATCCATATTATGTGTTTCTTTGAAATAATATAAGAAAAAATTCATTTTTTCAGATAAATGATGTATTTTCAAAAATGCTAGTTTACCACCTTTTAATGGTAAACCCATTTTAAATCCAAAATTGACACTTTTATATATTAATTTTTACAAAATAAACGTCTTATATAAAATCAAGACTTTAACATTTAGTTTCGATAAATTTTTTGTGTTTTTCGTATAACTTTGATTTTTAGGTGAATAGTGAAAAATACAAAATTTTAATTGAATTATTTTTAATCAAAATAATTTATAGTGTTCAATTTTACATTTTAATGGTTTGGAAGTATAACTAGATCATATTTTTCCCATTTAATCCAATTTTTGGTAATTGATATTAATTTCACTTGTAAATTATACAAAAACAACTATCAATCTTTTGATAGCTATTTTTTCTTAAAAACACGCCATTTGTTGTGACAATGAGAATTAATTTTAAATTAAATAATAAAACTTCAACTTTTTTAATTTGGTAAAACATACATCACTTTTGAATTGGAAATATGAAATATATCTTATGCTGATGTTTTTGTATTTTTCTGAAAAACTTCAAATTTTAATAAGTAGTAAAACCACTTAGTAGTAGTTTAAAACTGACTTTTTCATTAAAATTGAATTTTTACCACTTCTGTGAGTTGAATTTCAAAAATCCTACATACATTGTTTTTATTTTTAAGTAAAATGTGGTTCATTTAAATGAAAATAATTTTTCATGAATAGTAACTTTTACTTTTATTTACCGCAGTTAGAGGTAAGTAAGATAATTCAAGGTAAAAAGAATATTATAATAAATCAAAATTTACATAAAAATTTCCTAACCTTATTTAATGAGTCATGTCTGACCATGGGCATCATTGGGTCGATTTAGGGATCCCATGGTTCCACTTATGAATGATAATGACACTTTATTTTAATTAAATTTATGTAATGAAAAAATGACATTAACAAATATCTTTTAGTATATCAATTTTTAGATGGGGTTATATAAGTCATATTTTCGACTATAAATAATCATTGTAAATTTAAAAATATTGACTACTTTATGGTAAATTTTCTATTATTTTTAGACATCATATAAATTAAATTATTTATGACACAATAATACGTATTATTTACCTCATTAATAATTGATTTAAATAAATATAATTATTAATATTAATATAATATCCAAAACCTGTCCAATTCTTATTGGATGATTTTATTTCGACAATGAGTCATCTTATCATCTAATTTAAATAGTTTTGGACCATTAGAAACTGAATAACACTATATAATAAAATAATAGTTTCACACTTTCCTAAAGAGCCCCTCCTCCCCCTTATAGAAGGACACCACTTCTAACCCATTCCACAAACCTCTAAAGCCTTGTGGATAGTCCAAATCCTGCCCATATAATCTCTCAAGATCACCCTCTTCCTCCTAGAAGCCTAACCATAGGTATAAGGCACTCCAAGAAGTCCTTTTGATTCAAACCAATAGAAGTTACTCAAATTAAAGGTAACACTTTCTCATAAATTCTTTTGTTTTATTTTGTATTATTTTACTTCCCTAACCCCCTAAATTATTTTTCTTTATTTATTTTATAATAACACCAGTATCCAAAATATAATAGGATTTTGTTATGATATGTTTTTGATATACACTTACACACACCTCCATCTAGTGGATGAACAACATATTGTTTCTGTGGATGGAAAAATAATGTCTCACGAAACAATTATTGTTCTATTATCTTCAACCTCCTCTCATGGTGGCCAATAAGATTAAATTATATTTATATATTATATTTATATTATGTTTATGTTTTCTTTATGCTTCTGAATTTTCCATTTATATCATTATTTTTTTGTTTTCCATTATGGGTAAAAAGCGATAATTTCATTCGAGGAAGTGTGGATTACCGCCCCCTAAAAAGGATATGACTCGTTAATGCCTTATGTGGGACGTATAAAGGATGTATATAATGATATTATATATGATATTATACTGGAATTATAATGTACCTATTTATCATTATGGTTTAATTTCGTTAAATATAAAATAGAAATGGAAGAAGTGTTCATTCGTACATACGGCTTACCGTCTCCATGAACAGTACATCTCATTTCTTACCTCCAAATGTTATGTACTATTATTAATAATTATATATAATGAATAATATATATATATGATATCTATATCATTTATATCATTATGGAGATAATGGAATTTTGACCACGTGGAAAAATTGTAACTATAACAAGTTCATTTTTGACTCAAGATCCAAATAATGATAAAATATCCAATATGAAATCAAATAATTAACTATTTGTTATAGAAATGTAATAAGTGATATAAAAGGAATAATAAAATTGAAAAATGTTCCTAATCATGTAGGAATTAACATTTTTTATTATTCAGGATGAATAAGGAACATACAAGACAAGAAGGACTTGAGGTATGTGGTTTCTTATCTCACTCTTAATTTCATGAGATTCCCATTATTCTCCACTTATTTATTTCATGTGGTGTATTAAGTAATACCAATGATTGTATTATTGGTGTAATATACTTTAATGTATGGATATTTACATCTTAATTTTATGATCCATCTTTCATGGGATGTATGTGTAGAGACCCGAAGCTTGACGTACATAGATATTACATTATTGTTGTGGAATACATAATACATAACAAAAACAGACACACAAGGACCGTAATAGTTTAGTGTCTTTGGAAACTCATAATATAAACATCTAATCCTGTTGAAGGATATTCAACATCTCCCATATCTATCATCCCCCTTTTTTTACCTAAAACATTTCTTTATATCCTATGGAATAGAAAACATATAAAGGGAGAGCTCAAATGCTCAGTAAGGGTAAGCATGGATAAAATAAAACAAATCATATACATTTGAGCTTAAAAATAAGAACATAATGTTTAAACATTAAAATATTGAGCAATGACATAAAACATGGAAGTAGGTAAGGCATAGTTCATAAAGAAACATTAAGCGTGATAAAATAGCATGGGAGTAAAACATGTAATTGTGGAAACCCTTCAGCACATGTTATGATTTCCATAGTAGCCAAGGCATTGCTGCCAAGACCATCTTAGTGGACAAAGTCCCTTTCTGAATCGAGTTCACTCCTCATTCCAGTCCTGTATTACTGAATCGATTTAACTTGTCGTTCCAGCCATGTCTATCTCATGAGATATAAATCATTACCCAATGCGTTGGAGGGAGATATAGTTCTCACCCATCTCATAATCAAATCATTCTTACTAGTTCCACAAAATAAACATACATCTTTAATAATAACCCAATAAATAAAATGGGTTTCATAAACATCATCCCATCATCACATAATCCATATAAAAGTAATGGATAAAATTTCATAATTAGAAAAGTGAAACCATGTCAATCATAGAGACATGATACTTGAAACATAAACATCTGAAATAATTTCATCTTAGATGGAAAATGGTTTTGATAAAGCACTTGTAATGAAATCTTGATGAAAATATCCTTTCATCTTGAAAATCATTTTCTTTTCACAAAATGCCATTTAATTTTAAAATAAAAGTATTTCGTTGAAAATAGTCGTGAAATATTTTGGAGGAATATTCAGGAAAATAAGGCTTTATAAAACCATAAAAATCCTTTCATTCCGTATAAGTTAAATAATCATTCTTCTCGTAATTTTTCCAGAAAAGTCAAAAAAGTACCAAGTAGGGTAAAAAAAAGAAAAATTCCTTCCATACAATGGGGTAAAATAAATAATGGGTATAAAAAGAACATTAAACATACATGACAACACTTTTATAAAACATGGACATGGATGATAGCAATAACCCCATAAAATACTTACGAATAAGTAAAATCGGATAAAAATGAGATTTGAAAAATTATCCCTTACCTTAGGTCTTATATGCTTCGTACATATCTGAACCTCCTATATAACGATTTAAATATTGTCATTGACTTATTACATAATAATATTCATTTTTATGATATCATATATGTTTCACTTATGACTTTATATTACCCGTTCTTTTGTAAATTCCATGTTAAAGCTGTGTTTTGGGTAAAATCATTTCATTTATTGTATGTGTTTCGACTTTTCGTTCTTGATATTATTACTTATATCCTCATTTAGATAATTCCAGAATGTAAATCATGATTTATATATAATATATATTCATCATATATATATATATATTATAGATCGATAAAAGGAATGAAATACACTTTTCATGGAGACAGTAGGCCGTACGTACGCATGAACGCTGTTTTCGTTTCCTTATTGAATTGAATGAAAGTAATTAGATGGCATACATTTATATATATATACATAAATCCAGTTGAATTATTATTTCATATATTTCATTATTAGTCATTATATAAACTTTATTCTCATTCATGTACGGTTAACATGGAGAATGAATCTCATCGCGTCGTGGAGACGGTAGTCCGTACGTATGCACGAGCAATGATATCATTCCCATAATTATTGAATAGAATTGGAGTGGATGGTATAATATATCAGAATAATTATAATTTTATAATAACTATATATATTTATTCTTTACACCATTATACCCATTCATATAAGGTGTTGGTGGAAAAATAGATTTCACCACGGCGTGGAGACGATATTCCGTACGTACGCACGCGCGGTGATTTCATTTTCCGTAGGATGGATAGATAGAGAAATAGGGTTATTTCATACTTATAATAACATATAAGTATATGATTTATACTGATGTTATTACTGCATAATCAAACAACTAAATAATAAGAAGTGGAAGAAGAAATATATTTGAAAGAATCGGTAATGGACATTACCTCTTCTTTGAAGCGCCTCTTTGAGACCTCCTCTTAGGGCACTAAATTAGTCTTTGAGAAGACCAGAATCTCTAGGATGTTTCTATGTAAGTGGAGAAGATAATTTGGCAGGGGTTGGCCGATCTTGAATGCTCAATGTGGTGTGAGGAAGAGAGGGAGGAGGTTCCCTTTTATAAGGGATGAGAGGGGCACCTTTGGAAAAACTAAAAATATTATTTTATTATAAAGTCATATTCGGTTATCAATAGCTCCAAATTGATTTATTTAGAAGCTAAGGCGGGGATGGGTCGAAATAAACTCATCCAATAGAATTTAGACAAGTTTAGGACATTATATTAACCTTATCTTTTAGTTTTAACTCTTAGTTAATTAGATTGACATTTACCATGTCACTTTGTATTTTTATATTATATAGTTATTAAACATACCATATACATCCAAGTGTCCCCCAAGTGGTTCATTTATGATAGATCTATCATGATATAAGTATCTTGGCCGAACATTATATTTCTAGGAATATAATAACAATTAATAATATAATATTTGTTTTAAAAACTATTTTATGTCAATTTTGACACTATTAGGTAATTGATTTTTGTGAAAATCATAACAGAATTATTAGTTTGAAAAACGTTAACTAAATCAATACTAACATGTCATTTTAACCTATAAAATTATATTAATTCATAAAAAGTCTCAAATTACATTTATTTGGGTATTTATAACATCAATTATGTCAATATTTCATTAATAAAATAATTATTGCATCATCGTTGTGTCATAAATAAATTAAATTATTTTAAGTCTAAAAATTACAAATAAAATACCAATATGTGGGAAATATTTTTATCTTTATAATTAATATTTATAAATGAATTTATCTTATGTATAACCATATATTAAAAATGATTTAGTTATTAAACATTGATTTTAACTATTTTAACCCTTCTATAAATTAATTGATAATAAATGTCCTAATCTAATCAAAGTGGTCCTAAATGGTCAAATTTTATTACTAAGGATGTTTTTTGGAAGAATTACACTTATCCAATAGAATTAGGACATGTTTTAGGGTAATAATAATATCATTTTCACCCTTAATTTCCCTATTTACTTTTAACCGTGGTAAAAAAAGGAAAAAAGTTACTATTCACCAAAAACTATTTTCATCTCATTGAACCAAATTTTAGTCCATGATATTAACTGTGCCACTTGGATTTTCGAAATTCCACTCACAGAAGCGGTAAAAATAAGTTTTATGAAAAAGTCAGTTTTTTAACTACCACTTAGTGGTTTCACTATTCATCAAAAAATGAAAGTTTCCAGAAAAATACCAAATATTAGGCCTAAGATAAATATGATATTATGAATTCAAAAATGATGTCTATTTTACCAAATTCAAAACATATCAGTTGCATTAATTAATTTAAAAATTAATTCATGTCGTCAAAACAAATAGCGTGTTCTTAAGAAATAATAACTATCAAAGGTTTAACACTTGTTTATGTCTGGTTTAAATGTGAAATTAAATCCAATGACCAACATTGTATTAAATGGTAAAAATATATTCTAAATATACTTTAAAAACACTAAAATTAATAATTTATCACTATTAATTATTTCTCTTAAAAAAGTTGTTTTTAATTAAAATTTATTAATTTTCACTATTCATCAGAATATGAAAGTTATCTGAAAAGCACCAAAATTTTACCCTAAGATAATTTTGATATTCCGAATCAAAAAATGATGTCCATTGTGAAAAATAAAATTTTAAAAATTTCAAAAAGTGGGTATTACTATTCCTAACGGCTAGTTTTAATAATATTTTAATAGCATATCATTGTTTAGTAATACCCGGTATTGCGTACAACACACGCTATCGAGGAAGGACGTGATTGTATGTAATGCAAGCCAAGATAGGGTTTCGTGTAGTGCACGACTCCTTTGACGTTGCGTATAACTAAATACATTGAATATATATATATATATATATATATACTCAATGTTTCATAGAATAACTACTATCAAACAAACATGAAATTTTGTGTAACACGATCCAATATTAGTGTTGCGTATACTGCAAGATAATACGGTGTTGCGTATACTGCAAGATAATCATGGTGTAGTGTACAATAGAAGATATGAAAGAAATTAAAACGAATATATCTTATAAAATCTCAGGTTGTTACATTCTACCCCCCTTAAAATTAATTTCGCCCTCGAAATTCGTCGGGGTTATAAATTGTTTACTATTCATAGAAATCCACATCGTAAAAAAGAATACTAAAACTTAATTTTAAAAACTAAAGTATGAAATGTAACGATTACCCAAAGAAACTCATCACTGGGATTCCATATAGGAGAACATAGTTTAAAATATGGATATGGAAGAAAAATCTAACCATCAAGTTCTGATGGAGAGTGGTAGAGAACATGGCTATAAAAAAGCCATCAATCACATAACCATAGATTTCTGATGATCTAAGGTACCATCTGATTTATCGGATATAAGGGAACTAGGACAACATTTTTTGTTTTCAAGATCATTTACCTAAAGTTGATGAAATTGGAATTCGAAGAAATACTTTCGTGATTTTTGTACAGTCTCACCATCGGTCATTCTTTGGACAATTTCCACTTCATCTCTTAATAAAATGAAGTTGAATTTGTCATTCGTGAAGTGTTAGCAGATCATGTGATAGAATGATGGGTCATTCCATCTGTCTCAATCAAAAGGTTATAAAAGATATCAAAAATACATAAGTCCATCTATATTGAGATTAATCATATATGGTTCCAAAAATGGACTTATACATCATATATAATACTGATTAATATAATAAAACTAGTTTCTACTAAACAGGGACTTCTTGTAGGCCAGGGGTAGGCGATAAAGGCTAGTCGCACTTCGGTTGCGGGTTTGATTCCTGCTGCCTTGTCCGACGCGATGGGTTGTCGCTCGTCCTGCAGGTTGTCATTTTTCTAAAACTACATTACTATAACATCTCATAAATAATATCGAAAAAAGTTTTATACATAAAATATACTAACTTATGTCCAACATAATCCATTCCAATCTTTAGGCTTATCTAAAATACTTCAGTCCAAGCTCATAGTATAAAGAAAATGATTACTTGAAATGTCATCAACCAAGCATGTGAATACCATAATTTATCCCCCATGTATCTTGTTGGTCACATTCCAATCATGTGAATACCTTAATCATGTATTATCTTGAAAAATGAATACCCATTAAACCTTAGTGAAAACTTGAATGCTGTCAAAAGTTAACTCTTTCCACATACCAAAATCCAAAAATTCTATATACTCAAACCATGATATAACCTTCTCCTTTTATCAGTCAGGAGCTCATGAATACTATCAAACATTTAATTTTCTCCTTATCCCTTCATTATGCACATATCATCTACTTTCCAAAAATATCTAAATAACCTTTCATGGTTACCGGTACCATTAATCATACACTTTCAAAACTCAAGGAAATACAACAGTGTAACAATCCTTAGATGTCTCTTTATTCCATAGTACCATGAGATTACTTATACAACATTACACTTGATAAACATGTAATCATTCCACTACCTTCTTAAACCATTGACCGAGCTTCAATAATTTTTTCATCTCACATATCATTTGTAGTATCTTCATCATCATCAACATAAATACTACCCATACGACCGTACTGATTCTATTCATCAGAATTTCCCTTAGGGAATTGGTCTGAATAATTCCCGTACATTCCACATTTAAAACATTTAACCATTTTTGATGTTGTAGCAATACCATTATCCTCATCCATGGTGTAAACTGAACCTTTTTCATTGCACTTACTAGCTTTCTGTTGTTCTTTTCCACACCCAAAGCATCTTCTAGTTCCTTTGAAACAATCTCTGTGATGCCTCTTACCACATGATTTACATAGGAGAAATTGAACTTTCTTTCCTCTATGATCATCATCAAACTCCATATTTTCCTTATTATCTGAGTCAGGAAACTTACCAAAGTTTAGATTATTGATCATATTATGAGATTGCTGATTAGGAATAATAATGATGTTTGGACTTCTAAATCCTGTTTCATTTGGTTTCTCATGAAGAATATCATTCCATTGTCCGTCATATCCTCTATTATCATGAATCTTCCTGTTTCCAGCCATTTTCTAAAACCCAAAAAGAATAGTGTGAGTGGAAAAAATAATGATAGGGAAAACAACATAGTAAAGGGGAAGCAACCTCAATGTCTAACATCTTAGGATAAATTCTACGATCGTTACCGTTGTTCTTGGACTATATCCTATATGTATACTTATCCTTAGGGACATCACCAGACATACCTTAGAAATATTTGTAGGGATCTCACTAAAGTTCTCGCATCCTAGTTTCCAAAGGTTGAATAAACCTTTCCTCTGATACCAATTGTAGACACCCGAAGCTTGACATACATAGATATTACATTACTTTTGCAGAATACATAATACATAACAAAAACAGTCACACAAGAACCATAATAGTTTACTGTCTTTGTAAACTCGGAATATAAACATATAATCCTGTTGATAGATCTTCAACATCGCCCATATCGATCATCCCCCTTTTTTTACCTAAAAAAATTCTTTATATCCTGGGGAAAGACATATAAAGGATGATCTCAAATGCTCAGTAAGGGTAAGCATGGATAAAATAAAACAAACCATATACATTTGATCTTAAAAACATGAACATAATGATTAAACATTAAAAGCTTGGGCAATGACAAAAAACATGGAAGTACGTAAGGCATAGTTTATAAAGAAACATTAAGAATGATAAAATAGAATGGGAGTAAAACATGTAATTGTGGCAACCATTCAGCACTTGTTATGATTTCCATAGTATTCAAGGCATTGCTGCAAAGACCATCTTAGTGGACAAAGTTCCTTTCTGAATCGAGTTCACTCCTCATTCCAGTCCTATATTACTGAACCAGTTTAACTTTTCATTCCAGCCACATCTATATCATGAGATATAAATCTTCATCCAATGCATTGGAGGGAGATATAGGTCCCACCCATCTCATAATGAAATCATTCTTACATGTGCCACAAAATAAACATACATCATTCATAATAACCCAATAAAAAAATGGGTTTCATAAACATCATCCCATCATCACATAATCCATATAAAAGAAATGGATATAATTTCATAATAAGAAAAGTGAAACCATGTAAATCATAAAGACATGATACTTGAAACATACACATATGAAATAATGTCATCTTAGATGGATAATGGTTTTGATAAAGCACTTGAAATTAATTCTTGAAGAAAATATCCTTTCATCATGAAATTCATTTTCATTTCACAAAATGCCATATAATTTTAAAAGAAAAGGATTTTGTTGAAAATAGTCATGAAATCTTTTGGAGGATTCTTCATTAAAATATGGCTTTATAAAACCGTAAAAATCCTTTCATTCTGTATAAGGTAAAAAAACATTCTTCTCTTACTTTTTCTGGAAAAGTCAAAAAAGTACCACGTAGGGTAAAGAAAAGAAAAATTCATTCCATACCATGGGGTAAAAGTAAAAATGGGTAGAAAAAGGACCTTAAACATACATGAAAACACTTTTATAAAACATGGACATGGATGACAGCAATAACCCCTGTAAATACTTACGAATAAGTAATCTCGGATAAAAATGAGATTTGCAAAATTATCCCTTACCATAGGTCTGATATGCTTTGTACGTATCCAAACCTCCTGTATAATGATTTAAATAATGTTATTGACTTATTACAGAATCATATTCATTGTTATGATATCATATATTTTTCACTTATCACTTTATATTACCCGTTCTTTTGTAAATTCCATGTTAAAGCAACGTTTTGGGTAAAATCATTTCATTTATCGTATGTGTTTCGACTTGTCGTTATTGATATTATTACTTATATCATGATTTACATAATTACAGAATGTAAAACATTATTTATATATAATATATATTTATAATATAAATATATATATTCTAGATTGATAAAAGGAATGAAATACACCGTTCATGGAGACGGTAGGCCGTACGTATGCATGAACACTATTTTCGTTTCGTTATTTAATTGAATGAAAATAAATAGATGGCATACATATATATATACATAAATATAGTAGCATTATTATTTCATATATTTCATTATTATTAATTATATAAACTTAATGATCATTCATGTATGGTTAACATGGAGAATGAATCTCATTGCGTCGTGGAGACGGTAGTCCGTACGTACGCACGAGCGATGATATCATTCCCATAATTATTGAATAGAATTGGAGTGGATGGTATAATATATCAGAATTATTATAATATAATAATAACAATATATAGTTATTCTTTACACCATTATACCCATCCATGTAAGGTGTTGGTGGACAATCATATTTCACCACGGCGTGGAGACTGTATTCCGTACGTACGCACGCGCGGTGATTTCGTTTTCCGTATGATGGATAGATAGTGAAATAGGGTTGTTTCATAATTATAATAACATATCAGTATATTATATATACTGATTTTATTACTAAATAATAAAACAACAAAATAAGAAGAAGTGGAAGAAGAAATAGAGTTGAAAGAATCGGTAACGGACATTACCTCTTCTTTGATGCGCCTCTTTGAGACCTCCTCTTAGGGCACTAAAATTGGCCTTTGAAGAAGACCAGAACCTCTAGGATGTTTCTATAGAAGTTGATAATAGACTTTGGCAGGGGTTGTCCGAGCTTGAAGGCTCAATGTGGTGTGAGAAAGAGAGGGAGGAGGTGCCCTTTTATACGGGAGGAGAGGGGCACCTTTGGAAAAACTAAAAATATTATTTTAATATAAAGTCATTTTCGGTTTTTAATAGCTCCAAATTGATTTATTTAGAAGCTAAGTTAGGGATGGGTCGAAATTATCTCATCCAATAGAATTTAGACAAATTTAGGTCATTATATTAACCTTATCTTATAGTTTTAACTCATAGTTAATTAGATTGACATTTACCATGTCACTTTGTATTTTTATATTATATAGTTAATAAACATACCATATACATCAAAAAGACCCCCATGTGGTCCATTAATAATACACCTATCATGATATAAGTATCTTGGCCGATCCTTAGATTTTTAGGAATATAATAACAATTAATAATATAATATTTGTTTTATAAACTATTTTATGTCAATTTTAACACTACTAGGTAATTGATTTTTTTGAAAATCATAACATAATTATTAGTTAGAAAAAAATTAAATTAATCAATAAAAAATATCATTTTAACCTATAAAATTAGTTTTGTTCTTAAAAAGTCTCAAATTACATTTATTTGGGTATTTATAACATCAATTATGTCAATATTTCATTAATAATATAATTACTGCATCATCATTGTGTCGTAAATAATTTAAATTATTTTAAGTCTAAAATTTAAAAACAAAATACCATTATGTAGGAAATATTTTTATCTTTCTAGTTAATATTTATAGTTGAATTTATCTTACATATAACCCTATATTAAAAATGATTTAGTTTTTAAGCTTTGATTTTAACTATTTTAACCCTTCTTTAAATAAATTGATAATAAATGTCCTAATCTAATCCAATTGGGCCTAAATAGTCGTATTTTATTCCTAAGGTTGTTTTGGAAGAAATAAACTTATCTAATAGAATTAGAACATGTGTTATGGTAATAATAATATCATTTTTACCCTTAATTACCCTATTTACTTTTAACCGTGGTAAAAAAAGGAAAAAAGTTACTGTTCACCAAAAATTATTTTCATCTCATTGAACCACAATTTAGTTCTTGATATTAACTGTGTCTCTAGGATTTTCGAAATTTCACTCACTGAAGCGGTGAAATTAAGTTTTATGAAAAATTCAGTTTTTTAACTACCACTTAGTGGTTTCATTATTCATCAAAAAATGAAAGTTTCCAGAAAAATACCAAAAATTAGGCCTAAACTATATTTGATATTATGAATTCAAAAATGATGTCTATTTTACCAAATTCATAACATATCAGTTTCATTAATTAATTTAAAAATTAATTCCTGTCATCAAAATAAATAGCGTGTTCTTAAGAGATAATAACTATCAAAAGATTGACACTTGTTTATGCCTGGTTTAAATGTGAAATTAAATAAAATGACAAAAATTATATTAAATGGTAAAAATATATTCTAAATATAATTTAAAACCACTCAAATTAATAATTTATCACTATTAATTATTTCTATTGAAAAAGTGATTTTTAATTAAAATTTAGTAATTTTCACTATTCATCAGAATATGAAAGTTATCCGAAAAGTACCAGAATTTCACCCTAAGCTAATTTCGATATTCCGAATCCAAAAATGAAGTGCATTGTGAAAAATAAAATTTAAAAAATTTCATAAAGTGGGTATTACTATTCATAATGCCTAGTTTTAATAATATTTTAATAGCATGTCGTTGTTTAGTAAAACCTGATATTGCGTACAACACACGCTATCGAGGAAGGTCGTGATTGCATGTAATGAAAGCCATGTCAGGGTTAAGTGTAGTGCACGGCTCCTTTTTCTTTGCGTATAACAAAATACATTGAATATATATATATATATACTCAATGATTCGTAGAATAACTACTATCAAACAAACAAGAAATTGTGTGTAACACGATCCAAGATTAATGTTGCGTAGAAATCTCGGGTTGTTACATTCTACCCCACTTAAAATGAATTTCTCACTCGAAATTCTTCGGGGTTATAAATCATTTACTATTCATAGAAACCCACATCGTAAAAAGGAATAATAAAACTTTATTTTTAAAACTAAAGTATGAAATGCACCGATTACACAAAGAAACTCATCACTGGGTTTCGATATAGGAGAACATAGTTGAAAATATGGATATAGAAGAAAAATCTAACTGTCATGTTCTGATGGAGAGTGGTAGAGAACATGGCTATAAAAAAGCCATCAATCAAAATTCCATAGATTTGTGATGATCTAAGGTACCATCTGATTTATCGGATATAAGGGCACTAGGACAACATTTTTGGTTTTCAAGATCATGTCCCTAAAGTTGATGAAATTGGAATTAGAAGAAATACTTTCGTGATTTTGGTATATTCTCACCGTTGGCCGTTCTTTGGACAATTTCCACTTCATCTCTTAATGAAATGAAGTTGAATTTGTCATTCGTGAAGTGTTAGCAGAACATGTGATAGAATGATGGGTCATTCCATCTGTCTCAAACAAAAGGTTATAAAAGTTATCAAAAATACATAAGTCCATCTATAGTGAGATTAATCATATATAGTTCCTAAAATGGACTTATACTTCATATATCAGACTACTTAATATAATAAAACAAGTTTCTACTAAACAGGGACTTCCTGTAGGCCAGTGGTAGGCGATAAAGGCCAGTCGCACTTCGGTTGTGGGTTCGATTCCCACAGCCTTGTCCGACGCGATGGGTTGTCACCCATCCTGCAGGTTTTCCATTTTCTAAAACTACATTACTATAACATCCCATCAATAATATCGAAAAAAGTTCTATCCTTAAACAATACTAACTATTGTCCAACATAATCCATTCCAATCTTTAGGCTTATCTAAAATACTTCGGTCCAAGATCATAGTATAAAGAAAATGATTACACGAAATGTCATCAACCAAGCATGTGAATACCATCATTTATTCACCATATATCTTGTTGGTCACATTCCAATCATGTGAGTACCTTAATCATGTATTCTCTTGAAAAATGAATACCCATTAAACCTTAGTGAAAACTTGAATGCTGTCAAAAGTTAACTCTTTCCACATACCAAAATCAAAAAATTATATATACTCAAACCATGATATAACCTTCTCCTTATATCAGTCATGAGCTCATGAATACTATCAAACATTTAATTTTCTCCTTATCCCTTCATTATGCGCATATCATCTACTTTCCAAAAATATCTGAATAACCATTCATGGTTACTGGTACCATTAATCATACACTTTCAAAACATAAGGAATGAAAAAACTATAACAATCCTTAGATGTCTGTTTATTCCATAGTACCATGAGATTACTTATACAACATTACACTTGATAAACATGTAATAATTCCACTACCTTCTTAAACCATTGACCGAGCTTCAACAATTATTTCATCTCACATATCATTTGTACTCTCTTCATCATCATCAACATAAATACTACCCATACGACCGTACTGATTCTCTTCATGAGACTTTCCCTTAGGGAATTTGTTTGAATAATGTCCGTACATTCCACATTCAAAACATTTAACCACTGTTGATGTCTTAGAAATACCATTATCATCATACATGGTGTTAACTGATCCTTTTCATTTGCACTTACTGGCTTTGTGTCCTCCGTTTCCAAACCCAAAGTATCTTCCAGTTCCATTGAAAAATTCGGCTTGATACCTCATTCCACATGATTTACATAGCGGAAATTGAACATTCTTTCCTCTATGATCATCATGAAACTCCATCTTTTTCTTATTATATGTGTCGGGAAACTTACCAAAGTTGAGATTATTGATCATATTATGAGATTGCTGATTAGGAATAATAACAATGTTTGGACATCCAAATCCCATTTCATTTTGTTTCTCATGAATAATATCATTCCATTGTCCGTCATATCCTCCATTATCATGAATATTCCTGTTTCCTGCCATTTTCTAAAACCCAAAAAGAATAGTGTGAGAGGAAAAAATAATGCTAGGGAAAACAACATAGTAAATGGGAATCACCCTCAATATCTAACATCTTAGGTTAAATTCTAAGATCGTAAATGTAGTTCTAGGACTATATCCTATACATATACTTATCCTTAGGGACATAACGAGACATACCTTAGAAATATCTCTATGGATCTCACTAAAGTTCTCGCATCCTAGTTTCCAAAGGATGACTAAACCTTTCCTCTGATACCAACTGTAGAGACCTGAAGCTTGACGTACATAGATATTACATTACTTTTTCGGAATACATAATACATAACAAAAACAGACACACAAGGACCATAATAGTTTAGTGTCTTTGGAAACTCGGAATATAAACATCAAATCCTGTTGAAAGATCTTCAACATCGCCCATATCGATCTTCCCCTTTTACCTAAAACATTTCTTTATATCCTGGGGAAAAGAAAACATATAAAGGGTGAGATCAAATGCTCAGTAAGGGTAATCATGGATAAAATAAAACAAATCATATACATTTGAGCTTAAAAACATGAACATAATGTTTAAACATTAAAAGCATGAGCAATGACATAAAACATGGAAGTACGTAAGGCATTGTTCATAAAGAAACATTAATCATGATAAAATAGCATGGGAGTAAAGCATGTAATTTTGGAAACCATTCAACACATGTTATGATTTCCATAGTAGCCAAGGCATTGCTTCCAAGACCATCTTAGTGGACAAAGACCCTTTCGGAATCGAGTTCACTCCTCATTCCAGTTCTGTATTACTGTACCAGTTTAACATGTCGTTCCAGCCATGTCTATATCATGAGATATAAATCTTTAACCAATGCATTGGAGGGAGGTATAGTTCCCACCCATCTCATAATGAAATCATTCTTACTTGTGCCACAAAATAAATATACATCATTCATAATAACCCAATAAATAAAATGGGTTTCATAAATATCATCCCATCATCACATAATCTATATAAAAGAAATGCATATATAATTTCATAATAAGAAAATTGAAACCATGTAAATCATAGAGACATGATACTTGAAACATACACATATGAAATAATGTCATCTTAGATGGAAAATGGTTTTGATAAAGCACATGAAATGAATTCATGAGGAAAATATCCTTCCATCTTGAAAATAATTTTCTTTTCACAAAATTCCATTTAATTCTTAAAGAAAAGAATTTTGTTGAAAATATTCATGAAATCTTTTGGAGGAAGCTTCATGAAAATATGGCTTTATAAAACAGTAAATATCCTTTCATTCCGTATAATTTAAAAAAAAATTATTCTCGTACATTTGCCAGAAAAGTCAAAAAAGTACCACATAGGGTAAACAAAAGAAAAATCCCTTCCATACCATGGGGTTAAAGTAAAAATGGGTAGAAAAAGGACTTTAAACATACATGAAAAAACTTGTATAAAACATGGACATGGATGATAGCAATAACCCCAGTAAATACTTACGAATAAGTAATCTCGGATAAAAATGAGATTTGAAAAATTATCCCTTACCTTAGGTCTGATATGCTTTATACGTATCCGATCCTCCTGTATAATGATTTAAATAATGTCATTGACTTTTTACAGAATCATATTCATTGTTATTATATCATATATGTTTCACTTATGACTTTATATTACCCGTTCTTTTGTAAATTCCATGTTAAAGCAACGTTTTGGGTAAAATGATTTCATTTATTATATGTGTTTTGACTTGTCGTTCTTGATATTATTACAAATATCATGATTTACATAATTCCAGAATGTAAAAAATGATTTATATATAATATATATTCATAATATATATATATATATATATTATAGATCGATAAAAGGAATGAAATACACCGTTCATGGAGACGGTAGGCCGTACGTACGCATGAACGCTTTTTTCGTTTCCTTATTGAATTGAATGAAAATAAATAGATGGAATACATATATATATACATAAATCCAGTAGAATTATTATTTCATATATTTCATTATTATTAATTATATAAACTTTATGATCGTTCATGTATGTTTAACATGGAGAATGAATTCATCGCGTCGTGGAGACGGTAGTCCGTCCATACGTACGAGCGATGATATCGTTCCCATAATTATTGTATAGAATTGGAGTGGATGGTATAATATATAAGAATCATTATAATGGTATAATAACCGTATATATTAATTGTTTACACCATTATAACCATCCATGTATGGTGTTGGTGGAAAAACAGATTTCACCACGGCGTGGAAATGGTATTCCATACGTACGCAAGGCGCGGTGATTTCGTTTTCCATAGGATGGATATATGGTGAAATAGGGTTGTTTCATACTTATAATAACATATCAGTATATGAGTTATAATTATTTTATTACTTCATAATGAAACAACTAAAGAAGAAGAAGTGGAAGAAGAAATAGTGTTGAAAGAATCGGTAATAGACATTACCTCTTCTTTGAAGCGCCTCTTTGAGCCTCCTCTTAGAGCACTAAAATTGGTATTTGTAGAAGACCAGAACCTTTTGGATGTTTCTATGGATGTGGAGAAGATAATTTTTCAGGGGTTGGCCGAGCTTGAAGGCTCAATGTGGTGTTAGGAAGTGAGGGAGGAGGTTCCCTTTTATAAGGGAGGAGAGGGGCACCTTTGGAAAAACTAAACATATTATTTTATTATAAAGTCATATTCGGTTTTTAATAACTCCAAAATGATTTATTCCAAATATAAGGTGTTTATGGGTCGAAATACTCTCATTAAATAGAATTTAGAAAAGTTTAGGTCATTATATTAACCTTCTCTATTAGTTTTAACTCTTAGTTAATTAGATAGACATTTACCTTGTCACTTTGTATTTTTATATTATATAGTTAATAAATTTATCATATACATCCAAGAGACCCACAAGTGGTCCATTAATGATACACCTATCATGATATAAGTATTTTGGCCGAACCATATATTTTTTAGGAATATAATAACAATTAATAATATAATATTTGTTTTAAAAACTATTTAATGTCAATTTTGACACTATTAGGTAATTGATTTTTTTAAAAATCATAACAGAATTATTAGTTCGAAAAAAGTTAACTAAATCGATAAAAACAAGTCATTTTAACATAGAAAATTAGTTTAATTCATTAAAATTCTCAAATTACATTTATTTGGGTATTTATAACATCAATTATGTCAATATTTCATTAATAAGATAATTAATACATTATCATTGTGTCATAAATAAATTAAATTATTTTAAATCTAAAAATTAAAAATAAACTACTATTATGTAGGAAATCATTTTATCTTTCTAACGAATATTTATAGTTGAATTTATCTTATATATAACCCTATATTAAAAATGATTTAGTTATTATACTTTGATTTTAACTATTTTAACCCTTCTTTAAATAAATTGATAATAAATTTCCTAATCTAATCCAAGTGGGCCTAAATGGTCATATTTTATTCCTAAGGTTGTTTTTGGCCGAATGACACTTATCCAATAGAATTAGGACATGTGTTAGGGTAATAATAATATCATTTTTACCATTAATTTCCCTATTTACTTTTAACCGTGGTAAAAAAAGGTAAAAAGGTAATATTCACCAAAAATTATTTTCATCTCATTGAACCAAATTTTAGTCCTTGATATTAACCGTGTCTCTTGGATTTTTGAAATTCCACTCACAGAAGCGGTAAAATTATGTTTTATGAAAAACTAAGTTTTTTAACTACCACTTAGTGGTTTCACTATTCATCAAAAAATGAATGTTTCCAGGAAAATACCAAAAATTAGGCCTAAGATATATTTGTTATTATGAATTCAAAAATGATATCTATTTTACCAAATTCAAAACAAATAAGTTTCATTAATTAATTTAAAAATTAATTCTCGTCGTCAAAACAAATAGCGTGTTCTTAAGAGATAATAACTATCAAAAGATTGACACTTGTTTATATCTAGTTTAAATGTGAAATTAAATCCAATGACCAACATTGTATTAAATGGTAAAACTATTTTCTAAATATACTTTAAAACCACTCAAATTGATAATTTATCACTATTAATTATTTCTATTAAAAAAGTTGTTTTTAATTAAAATTTTCTAATTTTCACTATTCATCAGAATATGAAAGTTATCCGAAAAGTACCAAAATTTCACCCTAAGCTAATTTCGATATTCCAATTCCAAAAATCATGTCCATTGTGGAAAATAAAATTTACAAAATTTCAAAAAGTGGTTGTTACTATTCATAACGGCTAGTTTTAATAATATTTTAATAGCATATCGTTGTTTAGTAAAACACGTTATTGCGTACAACACAGGCTATCGAGGAAGGTCATGATGGCATGTAATGCATGCCAATTCAGGGTTGCGTGTAGAGCATGACTCCTTTTTCATTTCATTTAACAAAATAAATTGAATATATATATATATACTCAATGTTTCGTAGAATAACTACTATCAAACAAACATGAAATTGTGTGTAACACGATCCAAGATTAGTGTTGCGTATACTGCAAGCTAATACGGTGTTGCGTATAGCGCAAGATAATCTTGGGGTAGCGTACAACAGAAGATATGAAAGAAATTAAAACGAATATATCTTCTAAAATCTCAGGTTGTTACAGTATATTTCTTAAGTTACCAAATTGGTAAGGGAATTTCAAATTTTAGTTTCCACTCATTCGCCTTTACGCATACTTCATTGATTATTTTACTCGAGGATTATGTGTTGAATAAAAATTTATTTTTTTTATAGTAATTTCCCATACCCTTACTATGGTTAAAATTTTGATACACATAATCACTACATTGATAAATTCTCAAGTCATCGATATGAACATGATAAGAGTATATTGAACTTAATCACCATTCATTGAGTTAAACATCCAATTCATTGGTTTTTTTACCAGAATATTTGTTAATGTACTATGATTTATTTACACTACCAATACAATAATAATTAGTGTATTTATAATTTTCAAACATAATTATGTATTTTATATATCCTTTACCTAAGGATGCGGTATTTATATGGGATTTCATCTCAATTTACAATCCACTGAGACTTATTTGTTGTTATACACCAATTCACTATTATATAGTGTATATAATGTAATTTGACATATTGTATCATGAATCCATTTATTCTCATGATATTATAATGTCTTTATTACCTCAATTATTTTCATTCAATAGTCTCTCTTTTGGTCAGGACCTCTAACTAAAATATAATTTTAAATGTTTTAATGATTTATTCTCCTAAATATTTCTCATTAATTTCCATGTTTTAAAAAATAGTTTTAATGATTTATTTATATGGGAATTAATGTATTAAAATTAAAATTCCTTTTAAATGTTTCAATGTGGTATGGGACACTTTAATTCAAAAAACTATTTTAACAGATTTTTGATAAAATTGAGACATTTAAATGTTTTCCTGAAAAGAGGGATATTTATCCCAAATAGTATTTGATGATTATTTTCATCAATGTCAATATCCTACATTATTGTCGATTGAGATTAATTTATTATAATAAAATCATCCATATTGTATTTATTGAGTTATGGTTGACTGTGGATGTGCTATTTTTATACCATTCATGGTTTGTGGTTAAAATATTTACATTTTGTATGCTAGTTTTAATACGAATTTTTATGTTATGTTTCAAACATTTCATATGATTAATGCATTAGACATAGTAAGTGACATGTGGAGTCCTCTATATCTACTTGATTCATCTGTAGATCTCATGAGATAGACTAGTTTCTTGGAACGAGGCCTTGATAAAATATTATTTGTAGTCTGGGCACAAGGACTTGACTATGTGGTTATGATGTCTGGAATTAGGCATTCCATCATTATGAAAGTGGCTATTGATATTGAGTTTGATTATTAGTCAAATAGAATATACATCTGAATAAGTAAATTGAATTATTTGACTTTATATTTGCCATATTATGTTGAAGTTCAGGATTAAAATTATTTTGTTCTAGTCATATACATTGCCTTAAATGTTTTTTCTTATTTATGAATGTTTACGCTATATTGTTATCCTTACTGAGAATTTTATCTCACCCCTTTCAATGTTTTATGTTTCCCAATATGTTAAGAAGTATATTACGACTGACCCGGAGGGATAGGATAAGCGATACATGGGTGTTCATAGGGGAAAATATTTTTTTTATTTCATGATGTAATGTAAAACTTATAAATGTACCTAGTGCTTCAAAGGATACTAAACTAATAGGTTTTTAGGGAATGATTCATTTTACCATGCCAATATTATTTAATAATGGACTTACTCTGGGTATCTAGGGTTGGGGCATTAGAGTTGGTATTAGATCAAGTTTAGTACAATCCTTGGAAACTAGATTTAGATAAAATCTGATTAGGGAACATTACCCTAAGATAAACATTGATAATTAGTACAGAAGAACTTCCTAGAATCTTGGTAATGTAGAGATTTTGTATATTTTACAAGAAGTACATCCCGGTCTGGATATGATTAGGTAGATGCGGCTCTGGCACAAATGTACCTTGGAGTGAAAACTCCGACAAGGAGTTTCGGGCATGACCCGGGAGATCTTGGT
Source organism: Viscum album (assembly GCA_963277665.1). NCBI lineage: Eukaryota > Viridiplantae > Streptophyta > Magnoliopsida > Santalales > Viscaceae > Viscum > Viscum album. The sequence continues at coordinate 1,559,411,261 of OY728151.1, read as the reverse complement.
ACACGACAATGGGCCTTGTTGCACTCTTGGTTACGACACTCCTGGGGATATTCATAGGATAATTTACACTTTCTTTCCAAACTGATTTGAAGGATTTTTAATATAAGATGAGAATAAATGACATTGGTTAATCCTAAGGAATCTTAAATTGAAAATAAGGTGTCTAGATTTTCTCTAAATGATTTTATAAAAATTATTACTCAGACTATGGTTTCTGGTTTTAGTTAATGGCAGGATTTCAAGGAAGTCATAGAAACATTGAGCATGATATACAAGGTTTGAATGGTGGTGGAAATCACCAACCAAATGGAATGTTGATAGATGTAAATGATATCATGTTCATTCTGAATTAGTTTTGAAAAAATATGATCAACAACGTATATATTAACCAACTCCTGGAATCTACAAGGAAGTTAAAAGTGTGGAATGATAAGAGCTACAGCAGTGAAGACCATAGAGAAAGGAAATATAATTTTCCATTATATAGGAAATGAGGAAGGAGACACCTAAGAAGATGACTTAACAGAACAAATAAATTCTTTATGTGTGGTAATGAAGGAAATAAAGTAAATAATTTCCTAGGAAAATGAAGAGTACTATGGAAGAAAAAAATGGTTCCAAGAATCCATTTATAGTAGTTTTCCATAAATTTAGGGGACATGTCCATTACCTGAGTGAATGAACTATAATATATGATATCCTCTTGGTCAAGGAGGATTCTATGTGGAAATAAATGGATGGATATTTTTTTAAAAGTATTAGTGGTCTTTGATGATGGGATGACTTTGGAAGTCTTTTCTCTTGTATGTGTAACCTTGTAGTTTGGTCTATGAAAATTCTGTTTCAAGAAAAATTATCATTTCTATTGTGGATAAAATTATAAAGAACAATTTGGGTTTATATGATCCTTGAATTTTAGGAAAATACAGGTTATTAATTTTGGGGATGAAAATATGAGGTATGAGATAACATGAGTGGTTAAATTATGTTAGGGTTATTTTCAGAAATTTATCTTATTTTTGGAATGGTATAAAATATAGTTTTTGAAAATGTAAAACATGTAGACCGTGTGACAACCCATCGCGTCAGACAAAGCTACTGGAATCGAACCCACAACCAAAGTGCGACAGAGATTTATCGCCTACCACTAGACAATGTGAAGTCCCTGGTTAGTGTGCCTAATTATTTTTAGTTAAATGATTTTAATGATTGATAATATATTTATTTGGATCTTATGATTTATCAAATGGATATCCTTAGTGTAGGAAAATTATTTGCTGATTAAGTGATAAATGTTATTTTGTAAGAAGTTCTCTCTATTGGGAACAATATATGTCTAAGGAAAATAGAAAACTATGGGATTTCATTTGAGGGGTAATGGTCGATTTTTATCTATGTTTTTATTTTGGATTTATTTTGATTTCTGTAATTTATGGAAATGATTAACCTATCATAGTGAATATGTGATTAGATTAATTACTTTTATTTATGTTACTTTAAGAGTAGTCGATGATATTTGGAGACACAATTTAACGTGGTAGACTACGTAATCAAATTATATTGAGTTTTCAGTTTCAATCATAGTTTGGATTATATTGAAGGATTTTATGGACAATTATTTATGGAATGGTATTTTTTTAACTTTGGGTATTGTTGGTTTAATATTAGAAATTAAGATTATTATTTCATTATGTATATGATTGTCCTTTTTGGGGACTATTTTATCTTGTACTAACCATTTTGGTTTTGGTTAATCTTTAAGGAAATGGGAAATATATAGTTTATCCATTGTGGATCATTTAATTGTTTTTATGTTGATTCTAGTGCTTCAGGTGTGACCATGTAATCTTGAATACTCATTGTTCAAGAAAAAGATGAGTTAGTTGTAGAAATTTATTAAAGGATGAAACTCTACTTAAAAAGTAAGTATTTATCTTTATGCTCTTTTTATATCTCATAAATAAATCATCTTTATGAAGAGGAACTTAAAACAAAAAAATACCGTTGTCTGTTTACTTTTCCTAATGGGAAACTAATGACCGTTTATCTCATCACAAGATTGTGGTTTTCTTGTTGATAACTTTCTCCTGATCGTGTTTTCTATCACTCTCCATCATAACTTGACACTTTTTTTATCTTCCATATCAATTTTTTCCTACATGGAAATCCTAGTATGGGTTATCTCAGGTGACCTTTGTACTTCTCTTTCATTCTTTTAAAGAGACAGTCTTATAGACTCTTTTTCCTATGTAGGACATTCAATGAATTTATCAATCTCATTTTTAAAATTGCGGGGACAGAATTTCCAAATGGGGTGAAGAATGTAACACCACAATATTTCATATTAAGATTTTTTGTTTAAATTCAATAGCTTGCACCTCACACGACACCGAGTTTGAGCGCACGACGACTTACCAAACTAGATGTTTAAAAGTAGTTATGAATAGTATTAATTGAATTTTGAATTATATATATATTCCATATAATTTTAACATCCATATTATGTGTTTCTTAGACATAATATAAGTACAAATTCATTTTTCTCGGATAAATGACGTATTTTTTAAAAAATACAATTTTACCTCCTCTTTATTGTAATCCCCTTTTAAATCCAAAATTGACACTTTAATATATTCAATTTTACAAAATAAACATCTTATATTGAATCAGGACATAAAAATTTTGTTTCAATATATTTTTTGTGTTTTCAGATATCTTTCATTTTTGGATGAATAGTGAAAAAATACTAAATTTTAATTGAAAACAACTTTTTTAATAAAAATAATTTTTATTGATAAATTCTATATTTTAATGGTTTGTTAGTATAATTAGATTATACTTTTACCTTTTAATCAATTTTTGGTAATTGGAATTAATTTCACTTTGAAATTATACATAAACAATTGTCAATCTATTGATAGTTATTGTTTCTTAAAAACACACTATTTGTTTTGAAAACGGTAATTAATATTAAATTAATTAATACAAATTCGAAATTTTTAATTTGAAAAAATATACATCATTTTTGAATTAGGAATATCAAATATATTGTATGCTGACATTTTGGTATTTTTATGAAAAACATCAATTTTTTATGAACAGTAAAACCACTTAGTAGAAGTTTAAAAATAGACTTTTTCATTTAAATGGAATTTTACCACTTCAGTAAATTGAATTTCAAAAATATTACATACATGGTTTTATTTACGTAAAATGGGGGTCATTAATATGAAATTAATTTTAGATGAATAGTAACATTTGACTTTTATTTACTACGGTTAATGTTAAATAGGGTAATTCAAGTTTAAAAAATATTATAATAATAAAAAATTACCTTAACACTTGTATTAAACATATTTTATGAGTTATGGCCGACCATGGTCATCCTTGGGTCGATTGTGGGACCACATGGAGCCACATATGAATAATAATGACACATTATTTTAATTAGCTTAAAGTAAAGAAAAAAATGACATTAAGAAAAATCTTTTAGTATATCAATTTTTACATGGGGTTATATAAGTAATATTTTTGACTATAAATAATCATATGAAAGTTAAAAATATTTACTATGTTATGGTAATTTGTTTATAATTTTTAGACATCAAATAAATTATTTAAAAACCGAATGAAGCTATATAATAAAATAATATTTTCACAATTTCCTAAAGAGGCTCTCCTCCCCTTATAAAAGGACTCCATTTATATCCCATTCCACACAAATCTCAAAACCCTTGAATCATCCAAAACCTGCCCAAATAATCTCTCAAGATCCCCCTATTTCTCCTAGAAGCCTAAACATAGGCAGCAGCCTCTTCAAGAAGTCCTTTTGGTTCAAACAATAGGAAGTTACAAAAATTAAAGGCAACAATTTCTCTTAAATTCTTTAGTTTTATTTTGTTTTATTTTACCTCTCCAACCACCTAAAATATTTTTATTACATTCTTTTATAACAACAACAGTATAATAAATATACTAGAATGTTTTTATGAGAATCATTTTAACTACACATACACACACCTCCATCTAATGGGTGAAAACATACTGCTTCTGTGGATGGCAAACTAACGCCTCACGAAACGACGATTGTTCGATTATCTCCTACCGCATCTCATGGCGGCCATTAAGATGAAAAATTATTTATATATGATATATATATTATGTTTATGTTTTCATTATGCGTCTTTATTTTCCATTTATATCATTATTTTATGGTTTCCATTATAGGTAAAACGCGATAATTTCATTTGAGGAAATGCGGATTACCGCACCCTCAAAATGATTTGACTTGTTAATGAATTATGTGGTAAGTATAAGGGATGTTTTAACTGATATTATATATGATAATATACTGGAATAATAATTCACCAATGTATCATTATGTTTTAATTCATTAAAATACAAAATTGAAATGACAGTAGCTTTCATGCGTATGTACGGTTTCCCGTCTCCATGAACGGTACATCTCATTTCTTATCTCCAAATGTTATGTACTGTTATAAATATAGATATATAATTAATATAGAATATATATATATGATATCTAAATCTTTTATATCATTCTGTAGATAATGGAATTTTGATCACATGGAAACATTGAAATTATAACAAGTTCATTTTGACTCAAGTTCTGAACAATGATAAAATATCCAATATGAACTCAAATAATTAACTATTTGTTATAAAAAGTTAATAAGTGATATAAAAGGAATAATAAACATTATGAATGTTCTTAATCAAGTAGAAATTAACTTATGTTTATTATTCAGGATGAAAAAGAAACATACAAGACAAGACATACTTGAGGTAAGGGGTTTCTTATCTCACTGTTAATTTCGTAAGATTCCCGTTGTTCGCCACTAATTTATTGCATGTGGTGTATTAAGTAGTTCCCATTATTGTATTATTGGTGTAATATACATTAATTTATGGGTGTTTACAACTTAATTTTATGATCCATATTTCATGGGATGTATGTTTCATAAGTTACCAAATTGGTAAAGGAATTTCAAATTTCAGTTTTGACTCATTCGGCTTTACACATACTTCATTGATTATTTTACTCCATGAATATGTGTGGAATAAATATATATTATTTGTGTAGTAATTTCCACTCCCCTTTGGATATAATTTTGATAAACATATTCACTCCATTTATATATTCTCAAGTCAAAGATATGAACATGATAAGAGTAATTTTAACTCAATCACCATTCATTGAGTTATACAGCCAATTCATTGGTCTTGTTTTTACAAGAATATGTGTGAATGTCCTATTATTTATTTACACTAAATATAAAATAATATTTAGTGTATTTATATTTGTCACACATAATTATGACATTGATTTATCCTTTACATAAGGATACAGTCTTTATAAGGGATTTATTATCAATTTACAATCCATTGTGACTTCTTTGTTGTTATACACCAATTAAAATTCATATGTTGTATATAATGTAATTTGACATAATATATCATTAATACCTTTTTTATCATTATATTATAAAGTAGTTATTACCTCAATTATTTTTATTAAAGTGTCTCTCTTTTGGTTAGGAACTCTAACTAAATTATCTTATTAAATGTTTTAAATATTTATTCTTCTAAATATTTCTCATTAATGTCCATGTTTTAAAAATGGTTTTAAGGATTTATTTATATGGACAATAATATATTAAAATTAAAATTTCTTTTAAATGTTTCAAATTGTTATGTGACACTTTGATTCAAAAACATATTTTAAATAGCTTCTTGATAAAAGTTATACATTAAAATGTTTTCAAGAAAAAGGGGGATATTTCTCTAAAATAGTATTGATGAATATTTTAATCAATGTCAATATCCTTCATTATTCTTTATTGAGGTTAATATATTCTAATAAAGTCATCCATATTGTATTGAATGAGTTAGGTTTGACTGTGGATGTGCTATTTTTTATCCATTCATGGGTTGTGGTTAAAATATTGACATTTCGTATGCTAGTTTTAATAAGAATGTTTATGTTATGTTTCAAACTTTTCATATGAATAATGAATTTGATGTAGTAAGTGACAGGTGGAGCCCTCTATAGCTCGTCGATGAATTTGTAGGTCTCTTGAGACAAAATATTGTCTTATCACAAGGCCTTGAAAAAATCTTATTTGTAGTCTTGGAATAAGGCCTTGACTAAGTGGTTAAGAAGCCTGTTATTATTCATTATATCATTATGAATGTGGCTATTGATATAGCATGTGATTATTCGACTTTTGAATATCCATGTGAATATGTAAATGGAATTATTTGATTTTATCATTGCCATATTATACTAAAGTTCCTGTTTAAAATGGTTTTCTTCAAGTCATATACATTGCCTTAAATGATTATTCTTATTTATGAAAGTTTCCACTATATTGTTATCATTATAGAGCATCTGACCTCGCCCCTTTCTATGATTTATTTTTCCTAGTATGTGAAGAAATATATTATGACTGACCTGTAGGGATAGGATAAGGGATATAAGTGTGTTCAAAGGGGATAATATTTGGTTGTTTTTATTTTATGATGTAATGGAAAACATATGAATGTATCTAGTTTTTCTAAAGCTACTAAAATAATCGGTCATCTGGGATATGATTCCTTGTATCATTCCAATGTTATGTAATAATGCACTGACTCTGGGTGACGAGGTCAGGGAATTACAAATTTTTTTTATGATTTTATAAATTATCTTTAATTTAATGTTTTTTTTAAAATCTTCTTTCATTCCTGGGGATTTATTTAAAAATTTATTCAATTACATATACTTTTAATAAAAATATTAAAATTTTAAATTTTATGTGAGAAGGGGATATATGATTGTTTAAATGGTTAGAGAATATTTTTCACGTGTATTACTCATTAGAGCAATATAATTTCATCTAAAGATGTGGGAAATATATAGTTTATCCTTTGTGGATCATTTAATTATTTATAAGTTGATTCTAGCGCTTCAGGTGTGACCATGTAATCGTGAATACTCATTGTTTAAAAAAAAGATTAGTTAGTTGTAGAAATTTATTAAAGGATGAAACTCTACTTAAAAAGTAAGTATTTCTCTTTATGCTCTTTTTCTATCTCATAAAAAATCATCTTTATGAAGAGGAGCTTAAAACAAAAAAAACTATTGTCTGTTTACTTTTCCTACTGGGAAACTAATGACCATTTATCCCATCACAAGTTTGTGGTTTTCTTGTTGATAACTTTCTCATGATCATTTTTTCTATCACTCTCCATCAGATATTGACACTTTTTTTATCTTCTATATCAATGTCTTACTACATGTAAATCCTAGTATGGGTTATCTCAGGTGACCTTTGTACTTCTCTTTCGTTTTTTTAAAGAGATAGTCTAATAGACACTTTTTCCTATGTGTGACATTCAATGAATTTCCCACTCTCAATTTTAAAATTGCGGGGACAGAATTTCCTAATGGGTTGAAGAATTTAACACCACAAGATTTCATAGTAAGTTATTTTCATTAAATTCAATATCTTTCACCTCACACAACACCGAGTTCGAGCGCACGACGACTTAACAAACTAGCTGTTCAAAAGCAGTTATGAATAGTATTAATTGAATTTTGAATTATATATATATTAAATATAATTTCAACATCCATATTATGTGTTTCTTAGACATAATATAAGTACAAATTCATTTTTTTCGGATAAATGATGTATTTTTAAAAAAATGCAATTTTACCACCTCTTAATTTTAATCCCCTTTTAAATCCAAAATTGACACATTTTTTTATTCAATATTAAAAAATAAACTTCCTATCTTGAATTGGGACATAAAAATTTAGTTTCGATATATTTTTGTGTTTTTAGATATCTTTCATTTTTGGGTGAATAGTGAAAAAAGTACTAAATTTTAATTGAAAAAAACTTTTTTAATCAAAATAATTTTTGTGGTTAAATTATATATTTTAATGGTTTGTTAGTATAATTAGATTATTTTTTTACCTTTTAATCAATTTTTGGTAATTGGAATTAATTTCACTTTGAAATTATACATAAACAATTGTCAATCTGTTTATAGTTATTGATTCTTAAAAACACGCTATTTGTTTTGACAACGGTAATTAATATTAAATTAATTAATACATATTCTACATTTTTAATTTGAAAAAATAGACATCATTTTCGAATTTGGAATATCAAATATATTGTATGCTGGCATTTTGGTATTTTTCTGAAAAACATAAATTTTTTATGAATAGTAAAACCACTTAGTAGAAGTTTAAAAATAGACTTTTTCATTTAAATGGAATTTTACCACTTCAGTAAATTGAATTTAGAAAATATGAAATACATGGTTGTTTTTAGTACGTAAAATTTGGGTCATTAATATGAAAATAATATTTTATGAATAGTAAAATTTGACTTTTATTTAATGCGGTTAAAGATAAATAGGGTAATTCAAGGTTAAAAAATATTATAATAATAAAAAATTACCTTAACACTTGTATTAAACATATTTTATGAGTAATGGCCGTCCATGGTCATCCTTGGGTCGATTTTGGGACCACATGGAGCCACATAAGAATAATAATGTCACATTATTTTAATTAGCTTAATGTAAAGACAAAAATGACATTATCAAAAATCTTTTAGTATATCAATTTTTACATGGGGTTATATATGTAATATTTTTGACTATAAATAATCATTTGAAAGATTAAACGATTTACTACGTTATGGTAATTTGTTTATAATTTTTAGAGATCTAATAAATTATTTAGAAACCGAATGAAACTATATAATAAAATAATATTTTCACAATTTCCTAAAGAGGACCTCCTCCCCTTATAAAAGGACACCATTTCTAACCCATTCCACACAACTCTAAAAACCCTTCGATCGTCCAAAACCTGCCCAAATAATCTCTCAGTATCCCCCTATTCCTCCTAGAATCCTAAACATAGGCAGGAGGCACTTCAAGAAGTCCTTTTGGTTCAAACCAAAGGAAGTTACCCAAATTGAAGGCAACAATTTCTCTTAAATTCTTTAGTTTTATTTTGTTTTATTTTACCTCTCCAACCCCCTAAAATATTTTTATTACATTCTATTATAACAACACAAGTATAATAAATATACTAGAATGTTTTTGTGAGAATCATTTGAGCTACACATACACACACCTCCATCTAATGGGTGAAAACATACTACTTCTGTGGATGGAACACTAACGCCTCACGAAACGACGATTGTTCGATTATCTCCTACCGCATCTCATGGAGGCCATTAAGATGAAAAATTATTTATATATGATATATATATTATGTTTATGTTTTTTTATGCATCTTTATTTTCCATTTATATCATTATTTTATGGCTTCCATTGTGGGTAAAACTTGATAATTTCATTTGAGGAAATACGGATTACCGCCCCCTCAAAATGATTTGACTTGTTAATGACTTATGTGGGAAGTATAATGGATGTTTTTACTGATATTATATATGATAATATACTGGAATTATAATACACCTATGTATAATTATGTTTTAATTCATTAAAATACAAAATTGAAATGACAGTAGCATTCATGCGTACGTACGGTTTCCCGTCTCCATGAACGGTACATCTCATTTCTTATCTCCAAATGTTATGTACTGTTATAAATATAGATATATAATTAATATAGAATATATATATATGATATATAAATCATGTATATCATTCTGGAGATAATGGACTTTTGATCACATGGAAACATTGAAATTATAACAAGATCATTTTGACTCAAGTTCCGAACAATGATAAAATATCCAATATGAACCCAAATAATTAACTATTTGTTATAAAAAGTTAATAAGTGATATTAAAGGAATAATAAACATTATAAATGTTCGTAATAAAGTATAAATTAACTTATGTTTATTATTCAGGATGAAAAAGAAACATACAAGACAAGACAGACTTGAGGTAAGGGGTTTCTTATCTCACTCTTAATTTCGTAAGATTCTCGTTATTCGCCACTAATTTATTGCATGTGGTTTATTAAGTAGTGCCCATTATTGTATTATTGGTGTAATATACATTAATTTATGGGTATTTACAACTTCATTTTATGATCCATATTTCCTGGGATGTATGTTTCTTAAGTTACCAAATTGGTAAGGGAATTTCAAATTTCAGTTTTGACTCATTCGGCTTTACACATACTTCATTGATTATTTTACTCCATGAATATGTGTGGAATCAATATTTATTATTTGTGTAGTAATTTCCACTCCCCTTTATTTGGATATAATTTTGATAAACGCATTCACTCCATTGATATATTCTCAAGTCAATGATATGAAGATGATACGAGTAATTTTAACTTAATCCCCATTCATTGAGTTATACATCCAATTCATTGGTCTTGTTATTACAAGAATTTGTGTGAATGTCCTATGATTTATTTACACTAAATATAAAATCATATTTAGTGTATTTATATTTGTCACACATAATTATGTCATTGATGTATCCTTTACCTAAGGATACAGTCTTTATAAGGGATTTATTCTCAATTTACAATCCATTGTGACTTCTTTGTTGTTATAAACCAATTAACATTCATATGTTGTATATAATGCAATTTGACATAATATATCATTAATACCTTTATTATAATTATATTATAAAGTGTTTATTACCTCAATTATTTTTATTCATGTGTCTCTCTTTTGGTTAGGACCTCTAACTAAATTATCTTATTAAATGTTTTAAATATTTTTCTTCTAAATATTTCTCATTAATCTCCATGTTTTAAAAATAGTTTTAAAGATTTATTTATATGGACAATAATGTATTAAAAATAAAATTCCTTTTAAATGTTAAAAATTGTTATGTGAAACTTTGATTCAAAAAAATATTTTAAACAACTTCTTGATAAAAGTTATACATTTAAATGTTTTCAAGAAAAATGGGGATATTACTCTCAAATAGTTTTGATGAATATTTTAATCAAGGTCAATATCCTTCATTATTTTCGATTAAGGTTAATATATTCTAATAAAATCATCCATATTGTATTGAATGAGTTAGGTTTGACTGTGGATGTGCTATTTTTTATCCATTCATGGGTTGTGGTTAAAATATTGACATTTCGTATGCTAATTTTAATACGAATGTTTGTGTTATGTTTCAAACATTTCATATGAATAATGAATTGGATGTAGTAAGTGATAGGTGGAGCCCGCTATAGCTCGTCGATGAATCTGTAGGTCTCTTGAGACAAACTACTGTCTTATCACAAGGCCTTGACAAAATCTTATTTGTAGTCTTGGAACAAGGCCTTGACTAAGTGGTTATGAAGCCTGTTATTATGCATTATATCATTATGAATGTGGCTATTGATATAGCATGTGATTATTCGACTTATAGAATATCCATGTGAAAAAGTAAATGGAATTATTTTATTTTATCATTGCCATATTATACGGATGTTCATGTTTAAAAGGGTTTTCTTCTAGTCATATACATTGCCTTCAATGATTATTCTTATTTATGAAAGTTTCCACTATATTGTTATCATTATAGATCATCTGACCTCACCCCTTTCTATGATTTATTTTTCCTTGTATGTAAAGAAATATATTATGACTGACCTACAGGGATAGGATAAGGGATATAAGTGTGTTCAAAGGGGATAATATTTGGTTGTTTTTATTTCATGATGTAATGGAAAACATATGAATGTATCTAGTTATTCTAAAGCTACTAAAAAAATTGGTCATCTGGGACATGATTCCTTCTATCATGCCAATGTTATGTAATAATGCACCGACTCTGGGTGACTAGGTCAGGGCATTAAATTTTTTTTATGATTTTATAAATTATCTTTAATTTAATGTTTTTTTTAAAATCTTATTTCATTATTGGGGATTTATTTTAAAAAAATTACAATTACATATACTTTTTATAAAAATATTAAAATTTTAAATTTTATATGAGAAGGGGATATAAGATTGATTAAATGGTTAGAGAATATTTTTCACGTGTATTACTCATTAGAGCAACATAATTTCATCTAAAGACGTGGGAAATGTATAGTTTATCCTTTGTGGATCATTTAATTATTTATAAGTTGATTCTAGCGCTTCAGGTGTGACCATGTAATCTTGAATACCCATTCTTTAAAAAAAAGATGAGTTAGTTGTAGAAATTTATTAAAGGATGAAACTCTACATAAAAAGTAAGTATTTATCTTTATTCTCTTTTCCTATCTCATAAAAAAATCATCATTATGAAGAGGAGCTTAAAACAAAAAAAATCGTTGTCTGTTTACTTTTCCTACTGGGAATCTAATGACCTTTTATCCCATCACAAGTTTGTGGTTTTCTTGTTGATAACTTTCTCCTGATCATGTTTTCTATCACGATCCATCAGATCTTGACACTTTTTTATCTTCCATATCAATGTTTTCCTACATGTAAATCCTAGTATGGGTTATCTCAGGTGACCTTTTTACTTCTCTTTCATTCTTTTAAAGAGATAGTCTTATAGACTCTTTTTCCTATGTGATACATTCAATGAATTTACCAATCTCAGTTTTAAAATTACGGGGACAGAATTTCAAAATGGGGTGAATAATGTAACACCACAAGATTTCATAGTAAGTTATTTTCATTAAATTCAATAGCTTGCACCTCACACAACACCGAGTTCGAGCGCACGACAACTTAACAAACTAGCTGTTCAAAAGCAGTTATGAATAGTATTATTTGAATTTTGAATTATATAAATATTCCATATAATTTGAACATCCATATTATGTGTTTCTTAGACATAATATAAGTAAAAATTCATTTTTTTCGGATAAATGATGTATTTTAAAAAAAATGAAATTTTACCACCTCTTAATTGTAATCCCCTTTTAAATCCAAAATTGACACATTTATATATTAAATATTAAAAAATAAACTTCCTATCTTGAATCGGGACATAAAAATTTAGTTTCGATATATTTTTGTGTTTTTAGATATCTTTCATTTTTGGGTGAATAGTGAAAAAAGTACTAAATTTTAATTGAAAACAACTTTTTTAATCAAAATAATTTTTATGGTTAAATTATATATTTGAATGGTTTGTTAGTATAATTAGATTATATTTTTACCTTTTAATCAATTTTTGGTAATTGGAATTAATTTCACTTTGAAATTATACAAAAACAATTGTCAATCTGTTGATAGTTATTGTTTCTTAAAAACACGCTATTTGTTTTGAAAACTGTATTTAATATTAAATTAATTAATACATATTCTACATTTTTAATTTGAAAAAATAAAAAACATTTTTGAATTCGGAATATCAAATATATTTTATGCTGACATTTTGGTGTTTTTCTGAAAAACATAAAATTTTTATGAATAGTAAAACCACTTAGTAGAAGTTTAAAAATAGACTTTTTCATTTAAATGGAATTTTACCACTTCAGTAAATTTAATTTCGAAAATATGACATACATGGTTGTTTTTAGTAAGTAAAATGTGGTTTATTAATATGAAAATAATTTTTGATGAATAGTAACATTTGACTTTTATTTATTGCGGTTAAAGATAAATAGGGTAATTCAAAGTTAAAAAAATATTATAATAATAAAAAATTAGCTTAACACTTATATTAAACATATTTGATGAGTAATGGCTGACCATGGTCATCCTTGGGTCGATTTTGGGACCACATGGAGCCACATAAGAATAATAATGTCACATTATTTTAATTAGCTTAATGTAAAGACAAAAATGACATTATCAAAAATCTTTTAGTATATCAATTTTCACATGGGGTTATATAAGTAATATTTTCGACTATAAATAATCATTTGAAAGTTAAAACGATTTACTACGTTATGGTAATTTGTTTATAATTTTTAGAGATATAATAAATTATTTAGAAACCGAATGAAACTATATAATAAAATAATATTTTCACAGTTTCCTAAAGAGGCCCTCCTCCCCTTATAAAAGGACGCCATTTCTATCCCATTACACACAACTCTCAAAACCCATGGATCGTCCAAAACCTGCCGAAATAATCTCTCAATATCCCCCTATTCCTCCTATAATCCTAAATATAGGCAGCAGGCACTTCAAGAAGTCCTTTTGTTTCAAACCAAAGGAAGTTACCCAAATTAAAGGCAACAATTTCTCTTAAATTCGTTAGTTTTATTTTGTTTTATTTTACCTCTCCAACCCCCTAAAATATTTTTATTACATTCTTTTATAACAAAAATAGTATAATAAATATACTAGAATGTTTTTACGAGAAGCATTTTTACTACACATACACACACCTTCATCTAATGGGTGAAAACATACTGCTTCTGTAGATGGCAAACTAACGCCTCACGAAATGACGATTGTTCGATTATCTCCTAACGCATCTCATGGCGGCCATTAAGATGAAAAATTATTTATATATGATATATATATTATGTTTATGTTTTCTTTATGCAACTTTATTTTCCATTTATATCATTATTTTATTGTTTCCATTATGGGTAAAAGACGATAATTTCATTTGAGGAAATCCAGATTACCGCCCCTCAAAATGATTTGACTTGTTAATGAATTATATGGGAAGTATAAGGGATGTTTTTAATCATATTATATATGATAATATACTGGAATTATAATACACCTATGTATCATTATGTTTTAATTCATTAAAATACAAAAATGAAATGACAGTAGCATTCATGCGTACATACGGTTTCCCATCTCCATGAACAGTACATCTCATTTTTTATCTCTAAATGTTATGTACTATTATAAATACAGATACATAATTAATATAGAATATATATATATATATATATATGATATCTAAATCATGTATATCATTCTGGAGATAATGGACTTTTGATAACATGGAAACATTGAAATTATAACATGTTCATTTTGACTCAAGTTCCGAACAAAGATAAAATATCCAACATGACCTCAAATAATTAAATATTTGTTATAAAAAGTTAATAAGTGATATAAAAGGAATAATAAACATTATAAATGTATGTAATAAAGTATAAATTAACTTATGTTTATTATTCTGGATGAAAAAGAAACATACAAGACAAGACAGACTTGAGGTAAGGGGTTTCTTATCTCACTCTTAATTTCGTAAGATTCTCATTGTTCTCAACTAATTTATTGCATGTGGTGTATTAAGTAGTGCCCATTATTGTATTATTGGTGTAATATAAATTAATTTATAGGTATTTAGAACATCATTTTATGATCCATATTTCATGGGATGTATGTTTCTTAAGTTACCAAATTGGTAAGGGAATTTCAAATTTCAGTTTTGACTCATTTGGCTTTACACATACTTCATTGATTATTTTACTACATGAATATGTGTGGAATAAATATATATTATTTGTGTAGTAATTTACACTCCCCTTTCTTTGGATATAATTTTGATAAACATATTCACTACATTGATATATTCTCAAGTCAATGATATGACCATGATAAGAGTAATTTTAATTCAATCACCATTCATTGAGTTATACATCCAATTCCTTGGTCTTGTTTTTACAAGAATATGTGTGAATGTCCTATGATTTATTTACAGTAAATATAAAATCATATTTAGTGTATTTATATCTATCACACATTATTATGAAATTGATGTATCCTTTACCTAAGGATACAATATTTATAAGGGATTTATTATCAATTTACAATCCATTGTGACTTCTTTGTTGTTATACACCAATTAACATTCATATGTTGTATATAATTTAATTTGACATAATATATCATTAATCCCTTTATTATAATTATATTATAAAGTGTTTATTACCTCAATTATTTTTATTCAAGTGTCTCTCTTTTGGTTAGGACCTCTAACTAAATTATCTTATTAAATGTTTTAAATATTTATTCTTCTAAATATTTCTCATTAATGTCCATGTTTTAAAAATAGTTTTAAGGATTTATTTATGTGGACAATAATGTATTAAAATGAAAATTTCTTTTAAATGTTTCAAATTTTTATTTGACACTTTGATTCAAAAATATATTTTAAACAGCTTCTTGATAAAAGTTATACATTTAAATTTTTTCAAGAAAAAGGGGAATATTTCTCTCAAATAGTTTTGATGAATATTTTAATCAATGTCAATATCCTTCATTATTCTCGATTGAGGTTAATATATTATAATAAAATCATCCATATTGTATTGAATGAGTTAGGTTTGACTACGGATGTGCTATTTTTTATCCATTCATGGGTTGTGGTTAAAATATTGACATTCTGTATACTAGTTTTAATACGAATGTTTATATTATGTTTCAAACTTTTCATATGAATAATGAATTGGATGTAGTAAGTGACAGGTGGAGCCCGCTATAGCTCGTCGATGAATCTGTAGGTATCTTGAGACAAACTACTGTCTTATCACAAGGCCTTGACAAAATATTATTTGTAGTCTTGGAACAACGCCATGAATATGTGGTTATGAAGCCTGTTATTATGCATTATATCATTATGAATGTGGCTATTGATATAGCATGTGATTATTCGACTTATAGAATATCCATGTGAATAAGTAAATAGAATTATTTGATTTTATCATTGCCATATTATACTGAAGTTCATGTTTAAAAGGGTTTTCTTCTATTAATATAAATTGCCTTAAATGATTATTCTTATTTATGAATGTTTCTGCTATATTGTTATCGTTATAGAGCATATGACCTCACCCCTTTCTATGATTTATTTTTCCTTGTATGTGAAGAAATATATTATGACTGACCCGCAAGGATAGGATAAGGGATATAATTGTGTTCAAAGGGGATAATATTTGGTTGTTTTTATTTCATGATGTAATGGAAAACATATGAATGTATCTAGTTATTCTAAATCTACTAAAATAATCGGTCATCTGAGACATGATTCCTTGTATCATGCCAATGTTATGTAATAATGCACCGACTCTGGGTGACTAGGTCAGGGCATTACAAATTTTTTTTATGATTTTATAAATTATCTTCAATTTAATGTTTTTTTAAAATATTCTTTCATTCTTGGGGATTTATTTAAAAATTTATTCAATTACATATACTTTCTATAAAAATATTAAAATTTTAAATTTTATGTGAGAAGGGGATATATGATTGTTTAAATGGTTAGAGAATATTTTTCACGTGTATTACTCAATAGAGAAACATAGTTTCATCTAAAGATGTCGGAAATATATAGTTTATCCTTTGTGGATCATTTAATTATTTATATGTTGATTCTAGCGCTTCAGGTGTGACCATGTAATCTTGAATACTCATTGTTTAAAAAAAGATGTGTTAGTTGTAGAAATTTATTAAAGGATTAAACTCTACTTAAAAAGTAAGTATTTCTCTTTATGCTCTTTTTCTACCTCATAAAAAAATCTTCTTTATGAAGAGGAGCTTAAAACAAAAAAAAACCGTTGCCTGTTTATTTTTCCTACTGGGAAACTAATGACTGTTTATCTCATCAAAAGTTTGTGGTTTTTTTGTTGATAACTTTCTCTGGATCATGTTTTCTATCACTCTCCATCAGAGCTTGACACTTTTTTTATCTTCCATATCAATGTTTTCCTACATGTAAATCCTAGTACGGGTTATCTCAGGTTACCTTTGTACTTATCTTTTATTCTTTTAAAGAGATAGTCTTATAGACTCTTTTTCCTATGTGGGACATTCAATGAATTTCCCAATCTCAATTTTAAAATTGCGGGGACAGAATTTCCAAATGGGGTGAAGAATGTCACACCACAAGATTTCATAGTAAGTTATTTTCATTAAATTCAATAGCTTGCACCACACACAACACCGAGTTCGAGCGCACGATGACTTAACAAACTAGCTGTTCAAAAGTAGTTATGAATAGTATTAATTGAATTTTGAATTATATATATATTCCATATAATTTTAACATCCATATTATGTGTTTCTTAGACATAATATAAGTACAAATTCATTTTTTTCGGATAAATGATGTATTTTTAAAAAAATGAAATTTTACCACCTCTTAATTGTAATCCCCTTTTAAATCAAAAGTTGACACATTTATATATTCAATATTAAAAAATAAACTTCCTATCTTGAATCAGGAAATAAAAATTTAGTTTCTATATATTTTTGTGTTTTTAGATATCTTTCATTTTTGGGTGAATAGTGAAAAAAGTACAAAATTTTAATTGAAAAGAACTTTTTTAATCAAAATAATTTTTATGGTTAAATTATATATTTTAATGGTTTGTTAGTATAATTAGATTATATTTTTACCTTTTAATCAATTTTTGGTAATTGGAATTAATTTCACTTTGAAATTATACATAAACAATTGTCAATCTGTTGATAGTTATTGTTTCTTAAAAACACGCTATTTGTTTTGACAATGGTAATTAATATTAAATTAATTAATACATATTCTACATTTTTAATTTGAAAAAATAGACATCATTTTTGAATTCGGAATATCAAATATATTGTATACTGATGTTTTGGTATTTTTTTGAAAAACATAAATTTTTTATGAATAGTAAAACCACTTAGTAGAAGTTTAAAAATAGACTTTTTCATTTAAATGGAATTTTACCACTTCAGTAAATTAAATTTCGAAAATATGAAATACATGGTTGTTTTTAGTACGTAAAATGTGGGTCATTAATATGAAAATAATTTTTGATGAATAGTAACATTTGACTTTTATTTAATGCGGTTAAAGATAAATAGGGTAATTCAAGGTTAAAAAAATATTATAATAATAAAAAATTACCTTAACACTTGTATTAAACATATTTGATGAGTAATGGTTGACCATGGTCATCCTTGGGTCGATTTTGGGACCACATCGAGCCACATATGAATAATAATGTCACATTATTTTAATGAGCTTAATGTAATGACAAAAATGACATTATCAAAAATAATTTAGTATATCAATTTTTACATGGGGTTATATAAGTAATATTTTCGACTATAAATAATAATTTGAAAGTTAAAATTATTTCATACGTTATGGTAATTTGTTTAAATTTTTTATAGATCTAATAAATTATTTAGAAACAGAATGAAACTATATAATAAAATAATATTTCCACAATTTCCTAAAGAGGCCCTCCTCCCCTTATAAAAGGACGCCATTTCTATCCCATTCCACACAACTCTAAAAACCATTGGATCATCCAAAACCTGCCCAAAAAATCTCTCAAGATCCCCCTATTCCTCCTAGAAGCCTAAACATAGGTAGCAGGCACTTCAAGAAGTCCTTTTGGTTCAAACCAAAGGAAGTTACCCAAATTAAAGGCAACAATTTCTCTTAAATTCTTTAGTTTTATTATGTTTTATTTTACCTCTAAAACCCCCTAAAATATTTTTATTACATTCTTTTATAACAACACCAGTATAATAAATATACTAGAATGTTTTTATGAGAAGCATTTGAACTACACATACACACACCTCCATCTAATGGGTGAAAACATACTGCTTCTGTGGATGGAAAACAAACGCCTCACGAAACGACGATTGTTCGATTATCTCCTACCACATCTCATGGCGGCCATTAAGATGAAAAATTATTTATATATGATATATATATTATGTTTATGTTTTCTTTATGCATATTTATTTTCCATTTATAAGATTATTTTATGGTTTCCATTATGGGTAAAACGTAATAATTTCATTTGAGGAAATGCGGATTACCGCCCCCTCAAAATGATTTGACTTGTTAATGACTTATGTGGGAAGTATAAGGGATGTTTTTACTGATATTATATATGATAATATACTGGATTTATAATACACCTATGTATCATTATGTTTTAATTCATTAAAATACAAAATTGTAATGACAGTAGCATTCATGTGTACGTACGGTTTCCCGTCTCCATGAACGGTACATCTCATTTCTTATCTCCAAATGTTATGTACTGTTATAAATATAGATATATAATTAATATAGAATATATATATATATATATATGATATCTAAATCATGTATATCATTCTGGAGATAATGGACTTTTGATCACATGGAAACATTGCAATTATAACAAGTTCATTTTGACTCAAGTTCTGAACAATGATAAAATATCCAATATGAACTCAAATAATTAACTATTTGTTATAAAAAGTAAATAAGTGATATAAAAGGAATAATAAACATTATAAATGTTCGTAATAAAGTATAAATTAACTTATGTTTATTATTCAGGATGAAAAAGAAACATACAAGACAAGACAGACTTGAGGAAAGGGGTTTCTTATCTCACTCTTAATTTCGTAAGATTCTCGTTGTTCGCCACTAATTTATTGCATGTGGTGTATTAAGTAGTGCCCATTATTGTATTATTGGTGTAATATACATTAATTTATGGGTATTTAGAACTTCATTTTATGATCTATATTTCATGGGATGTATGTTTCTTAAGTTACCAAATTGGTAAGGGAATTTGAAATTTCAGTTTTGACTCATTCGGCTTTACACATACATCATTGATTATTTTACTCCATGAATATGTGTGGAATCAATAATTATTATTTGTGTAGTAATTTCCACTCCCCTTTCTTTGGATATAATTTTGATAAACATATTCACTCCATTGATATATTCTCAAGTCAATGATATGAACATGATAAGTGTAATTTTAACTTAATCCCCATTCATTGAGTTATACATCCAATTCATTTGTCTTGTTATTACAAGAATATGTGTGAATGTACTATGATTTATTTATAATAAATATAAAATCATATTTAGTGTATTTATATTTTTCACACATATTTATGTCATTGATGTATCCTTTACCTAAGGATACAGTCTTTATAAGGGATTTATTCTCAATTTACAATCCATTGTGACTTGTTTGTTGTTATAAACCAATTAAAATTCATATGTTGTATATAATGCAATTTGACATAATATATCATTAATCCCTTTATTATAATTATATTATAAAGTGTTTATTACCTCAATTATTTTTATTCATGTGTCTCTCTTTTGGTTAGGACCTCTAACTAAATTATCTTATTAAATGTTTTAAATATTTATTCTTCTAAATATTTCTCATTAATCTCCATGTTTTAAAAATGGTTTTAAGGATTTATTTATAAGGACAATAATGTATTAAAAATAAAATTCCTTTTAAATGTTTCAAATTTTTATGTGAAACTTTGATTCAAAAATATATTTTAAACAACATCTTGATAAATGTTATACATTTAAATGTTTTCAAGAAAAATGGGGATATTACTCTCAAATAGTTTTGATGAATATTTTAATCAAGGTCAATATCCTTCATTATTCTCGATTAAGGTTAATATATTCTAATAAAATCATCCATATTGTATTGAATGAGTTAGGTTTGACTATGGATGTGCTATTTTTTATCCATTCACGGGTTGTGGTTAAAATATTGACATTTCGTATGCTAGTTTTAATACGAATGTTTATGTTATGTTTCAAACATTTCATATGAATAATGAATTGAATGTAGTAAGTGATAGGTGGAGCCCTCTATAGCTCGTCGATGCATCTGTAGGTCTCTTGAGAAAAACTACTGTCTTATCACAAGGCCTTGACAAAATCTTATTTTTAGTCTTGGAACAAGGCCTTGACTAAGTGGTTATGAAGCCTGTTATTATGCATTATATCATTATGAATGTGGCTATTGATATAGAATGTGATTATTCGACTTATAGAATATCCATGTGAAAAATTAAATGGAATTATTTGATTTTATCATTGCCATATTATACGGAAGTTCATGTTTAAAAGGGTTTTCTTCTAGTCATATACATTGCCTTAAATGATTATTCTTATTTATGAAAGTATCCATTATATTGTTATCATTATAGAGCATATGACCTCACCCCTTTCTATGATTTATTTTTCCTTGTATGTGAAGAAATATATTATGACTGACCTGCAGTGATAGGATAAGAGATATAAGTGTGTTCAAAGGGGATAATATTTGGTTGTTTTTATTTCATGATGTAATGGAAAACATATGAATGTATCTAGTTATTCTAAAGCTACTAAAATAATTGGTCATCTGGGACATGATTCCTTTTATCATGACAATGTAATGTAATAATGCACCAACTCTGGGTGACTAGGTCAGGGCATTACAAATTTTTTTTATGATTTTTTAAATTATCATTAATTTAATGTTTTTTTTAAATCTTATTTCATTCTTGGGTATTTATTTAAATTTTTTTCAATTACATGTACTTTTTATAAAAATATTAAAATTTTAAATTTTTTGTGAGAAGGGGATATATGATTGTTTAAATGGTTAGAGAATGTTTTTCACGTGTATTACTCATAAGAGCAACATAATTTCATCTACAGACGTGGGAAATATATAGTTTATCCTTTGTGGATCATTTAATTATTTATAAGTTGATTCTAGTGCTTCAGGTGTGACCATGTAATCTTGAATACTCATTGTTTAAAAAAAAGATGAGTTAGTTGTAGAAATTTATTAAAGGATGAAACTCTACTTAAAAAGTAAGTATTTCTCTTTATGCTCTTTCTCTATCTCATAAAAAAAATCAACTTTATGAAGAGGAGATTAAAACAAAAAAACCGTTGTCGGTTTACTTTTCCAACTGGGAAACTAATGACCGTTTAGCCCATCACATGTTTGTGGTTTACTTGTTGATAACTTTCTCCAGATCATGTTTTCTATCACTCTCCATCAGAGCTTGACACTTTTTTTTCTTCCATATCAATGTTTTCCTACATGTAAATCCTATTATGGGTTATCTCAGGTGACCTTTGTACTTCTCTTTCGTTCTTTTAAAGAGATAGTCTTATAGACTCTTTTTCCTATGTGATACATTCAATGAATTTCCCAATCTCAATTTAAAAATTGTGGGGACAGAATTTCCAAATGGGCTGAAGAATGTAACACCACAATAATTTATAGTAAGTTATTTTCATTAAATTCAATAGCTTGCACCTCACACAACACCGAGTTCGAGCGCACGACGACTTAACAAACAAGCTGTTGAAAAGCAGTTATGAATATTATTAATTTTATTTTGAATTATATATATATTCCATATAATTTTAACATCCATATTATGTGTTTCTTAGACATAATATAAGTACAAATTCATTTTTTCGGATAAATGATGTATTTTTAAAAAAATGAAATTTTACCACCTCTTAATTGTAATCCCCTTTTAAATCCAAAATTGACACATTTATATATTAAATATTAAAAAATAAACTTCCTATATTGAATCGGGATATACAAATTTAGTTTCGATATATTTTTGTGTTTTTAGATATCTTTCATTTTTTGGGTGAATAGTGAAAAAAGTACTAAATTTTAATTAAAAACAACTTTTTTAAGAAAAATAATTTTTATGGTTAAATTATATATTTGAATGGGTTTGTTAGTATAATTAGATTTTATTTTTACCTTTTAATCAATTTTTGGTAATTGGAATTAATTTCACTTTGAAATTATACATAACCAATTGTCAATCTGTTGATAGATATTGTTTCTTAAAAACACGCTATTTGATTTGACACCGGTAATTAATATTAAATTAATTAATACATATTCTACATTTTTAATTTGAAAAAATAGACATCATTTTTGAATTTGGAATATCAAATATATTGTATGCTGACGTTTTGGTATTTTTCTGAAAAACATAAATTTTTTATGAATAGTAAAACCACATAGTAGATGTTTAAAAATAGACTTTTTCATTTAAATGGAATTTTACCACTTCAGTAAATTGAATTTCGAAAATATGACATACATGGTTGTTTTTAGTACGTAATATATGGGTCATTAATATGAAAATAATTTTTGATGAATAGAATCATTTGACTTTTATTTACTGCGGTCAAAGATAAATAGGGTAATTCATGGTTAAAAAATATTATAATAATAAAAAATTACCTTAACACTTATATTAAACATATTTGATGAGTAATGGCTGACCAAGGTAATCCTTGGGTCGATTTTGGGACCACATAAATCCACATAAGAATAATAATGTCACATTATTTTAATTAGCTTAATGTAATGACAAAAATGAAATTATCAAAAATCATTTAGTATATCAATTTTTACATGGGGTTATATAAGTAATATTTTCGACTATAAATAATCAATTGAATGTTAAAACGATTTACTACGTTATGGTAATTTGTTTATAATTTTCAGAGATCTAATAAATTATTTAGAAACCGAATGAAACTATATAATAAAATAATATTTTCAAAATTTCCTAAAGAGGCCCTCCTCCCCTTATAAAAGGACGCCATTTATATCCCATTACACACAACTCTCAAAACCCATGGATCATCCAAAACCTTCCCAAATAATCTCTCAAGATCCCCCTATTCCTCCTAGAAGCCTAAATATAGGCAGCAGGCACTTCAAGAATTCCTTTTGGTTCAAACCAAAGGAAGTTACCCAAATTAAAGGCAACAATTTCACATAAATTCTTTAGTTTTATTTTGTTTTATTTTACCTCTCCAACCCCCTAAAATATTTTTATTATATTATTTTATAACAACACCAGTATAATAAATATACTAGAATGTTTTAATTAGAATCATTTGAACTACACATTCACACACCTCCATCTAATGGGTGAAAACATACTGCTTCTGTGGATGGCAAACTAACGCCTCACGAAACGACGATTGTTCGATTATCTCCTACCGAATCTCATGGAGACCATTAAGATGAAAAATTATTTATATATGATATATATATTATGTTTATTTTTTCTTTATGCGTCTTTATTTTTCATTTATATCATTATTTTATGGTTTCCATTATGGGTAAAACGCGATAATTTCATTTGAGGAAATGCGGATTACCGCCCCCTCAAAATGATTTTACTTGTTAATGACTTATGTGGGAAGTATAAGGGATGTTTTTAATGATATTATATATGATAATATACTGGATTTATAATACACCTATGTATCATTATGTTTTAATTCATTAAAATACAAAATTGTAATGACAGTAGCATTCATGTGTACGTACGGTTTCCCGTCTCCATGAACGGTACATCTCATTTCTTATCTCCAAATGTTATGTACTGTTATAAATATAGATATATAATTAATATAGAATATATATATATATATATATGATATCTAAATCATGTATATCATTCTGGAGATAATGGACTTTTGATCACATGGAAACATTGCAATTATAACAAGTTCATTTTGACTCAAGTTCTGAACAATGATAAAATATCCAATATGAACTCAAATAATTAACTATTTGTTATAAAAAGTAAATAAGTGATATAAAAGGAATAATAAACATTATAAATGTTCGTAATAAAGTATAAATTAACTTATGTTTATTATTCAGGATGAAAAAGAAACATACAAGACAAGACAGACTTGAGGAAAGGGGTTTCTTATCTCACTCTTAATTTCGTAAGATTCTCGTTGTTCGCCACTAATTTATTGCATGTGGTGTATTAAGTAGTGCCCATTATTGTATTATTGGTGTAATATACATTAATTTATGGGTATTTAGAACTTCATTTTATGATCTATATTTCATGGGATGTATGTTTCTTAAGTTACCAAATTGGTAAGGGAATTTGAAATTTCAGTTTTGACTCATTCGGCTTTACACATACATCATTGATTATTTTACTCCATGAATATGTGTGGAATCAATAATTATTATTTGTGTAGTAATTTCCACTCCCCTTTCTTTGGATATAATTTTGATAAACATATTCACTCCATTGATATATTCTCAAGTCAATGATATGAACATGATAAGTGTAATTTTAACTTAATCCCCATTCATTGAGTTATACATCCAATTCATTTGTCTTGTTATTACAAGAATATGTGTGAATGTACTATGATTTATTTATAATAAATATAAAATCATATTTAGTGTATTTATATTTTTCACACATATTTATGTCATTGATGTATCCTTTACCTAAGGATACAGTCTTTATAAGGGATTTATTCTCAATTTACAATCCATTGTGACTTGTTTGTTGTTATAAACCAATTAAAATTCATATGTTGTATATAATGCAATTTGACATAATATATCATTAATCCCTTTATTATAATTATATTATAAAGTGTTTATTACCTCAATTATTTTTATTCATGTGTCTCTCTTTTGGTTAGGACCTCTAACTAAATTATCTTATTAAATGTTTTAAATATTTATTCTTCTAAATATTTCTCATTAATCTCCATGTTTTAAAAATGGTTTTAAGGATTTATTTATAAGGACAATAATGTATTAAAAATAAAATTCCTTTTAAATGTTTCAAATTTTTATGTGAAACTTTGATTCAAAAATATATTTTAAACAACATCTTGATAAATGTTATACATTTAAATGTTTTCAAGAAAAATGGGGATATTACTCTCAAATAGTTTTGATGAATATTGTAATCAAGGTCAATATCCTTCATTATTCTCGATTAAGGTTAATATATTCTAATAAAATCATCCATATTGTATTGAATGAGTTAGGTTTGACTATGGATGTGCTATTTTTTATCCATTCACGGGTTGTGGTTAAAATATTGACATTTCGTATGCTAGTTTTAATACGAATGTTTATGTTATGTTTCAAACATTTCATATGAATAATGAATTGAATGTAGTAAGTGATAGGTGGAGCCCTCTATAGCTCGTCGATGCATCTGTAGGTCTCTTGAGAAAAACTACTGTCTTATCACAAGGCCTTGACAAAATCTTATTTTTAGTCTTGGAACAAGGCCTTGACTAAGTGGTTATGAAGCCTGTTATTATGCATTATATCATTATGAATGTGGCTATTGATATAGAATGTGATTATTCGACTTATAGAATATCCATGTGAAAAATTAAATGGAATTATTTGATTTTATCATTGCCATATTATACGGAAGTTCATGTTTAAAAGGGTTTTCTTCTAGTCATATACATTGCCTTAAATGATTATTCTTATTTATGAAAGTATCCATTATATTGTTATCATTATAGAGCATATGACCTCACCCCTTTCTATGATTTATTTTTCCTTGTATGTGAAGAAATATATTATGACTGACCTGCAGTGATAGGATAAGAGATATAAGTGTGTTCAAAGGGGATAATATTTGGTTGTTTTTATTTCATGATGTAATGGAAAACATATGAATGTATCTAGTTATTCTAAAGCTACTAAAATAATCGGTCATCTGGGACATGATTCCTTTTATCATGACAATGTAATGTAATAATGCACCAACTCTGGGTGACTAGGTCAGGGCATTACAAATTTTTTTTATGATTTTTTAAATTATCATTAATTTAATGTTTTTTTTAAATCTTATTTCATTCTTGGGTATTTATTTAAATTTTTTTCAATTACATGTACTTTTTATAAAAATATTAAAATTTTAAATTTTTTGTGAGAAGGGGATATATGATTGTTTAAATGGTTAGAGAATGTTTTTCACGTGTATTACTCATAAGAGCAACATAATTTCATCTACAGACGTGGGAAATATATAGTTTATCCTTTGTGGATCATTTAATTATTTATAAGTTGATTCTAGTGCTTCAGGTGTGACCATGTAATCTTGAATACTCATTGTTTAAAAAAAAGATGAGTTAGTTGTAGAAATTTATTAAAGGATGAAACTCTACTTAAAAAGTAAGTATTTCTCTTTATGCTCTTTCTCTATCTCATAAAAAAAATCAACTTTATGAAGAGGAGATTAAAACAAAAAAACCGTTGTCGGTTTACTTTTCCAACTGGGAAACTAATGACCGTTTAGCCCATCACATGTTTGTGGTTTACTTGTTGATAACTTTCTCCAGATCATGTTTTCTATCACTCTCCATCAGAGCTTGACACTTTTTTTTCTTCCATATCAATGTTTTCCTACATGTAAATCCTATTATGGGTTATCTCAGGTGACCTTTGTACTTCTCTTTCGTTCTTTTAAAGAGATAGTCTTATAGACTCTTTTTCCTATGTGATACATTCAATGAATTTCCCAATCTCAATTTAAAAATTGTGGGGACAGAATTTCCAAATGGGCTGAAGAATGTAACACCACAATAATTTATAGTAAGTTATTTTCATTAAATTCAATAGCTTGCACCTCACACAACACCGAGTTCGAGCGCACGACGACTTAACAAACAAGCTGTTGAAAAGCAGTTATGAATATTATTAATTTTATTTTGAATTATATATATATTCCATATAATTTTAACATCCATATTATGTGTTTCTTAGACATAATATAAGTACAAATTCATTTTTTCGGATAAATGATGTATTTTTAAAAAAATGAAATTTTACCACCTCTTAATTGTAATCCCCTTTTAAATCCAAAATTGACACATTTATATATTAAATATTAAAAAATAAACTTCCTATATTGAATCGGGATATACAAATTTAGTTTCGATATATTTTTGTGTTTTTAGATATCTTTCATTTTTTGGGTGAATAGTGAAAAAAGTACTAAATTTTAATTAAAAACAACTTTTTTAAGAAAAATAATTTTTATGGTTAAATTATATATTTGAATGGGTTTGTTAGTATAATTAGATTTTATTTTTACCTTTTAATCAATTTTTGGTAATTGGAATTAATTTCACTTTGAAATTATACATAACCAATTGTCAATCTGTTGATAGATATTGTTTCTTAAAAACACGCTATTTGATTTGACACCGGTAATTAATATTAAATTAATTAATACATATTCTACATTTTTAATTTGAAAAAATAGACATCATTTTTGAATTTGGAATATCAAATATATTGTATGCTGACGTTTTGGTATTTTTCTGAAAAACATAAATTTTTTATGAATAGTAAAACCACATAGTAGATGTTTAAAAATAGACTTTTTCATTTAAATGGAATTTTACCACTTCAGTAAATTGAATTTCGAAAATATGACATACATGGTTGTTTTTAGTACGTAATATATGGGTCATTAATATGAAAATAATTTTTGATGAATAGAATCATTTGACTTTTATTTACTGCGGTCAAAGATAAATAGGGTAATTCATGGTTAAAAAATATTATAATAATAAAAAATTACCTTAACACTTATATTAAACATATTTGATGAGTAATGGCTGACCAAGGTAATCCTTGGGTCGATTTTGGGACCACATAAATCCACATAAGAATAATAATGTCACATTATTTTAATTAGCTTAATGTAATGACAAAAATGAAATTATCAAAAATCATTTAGTATATCAATTTTTACATGGGGTTATATAAGTAATATTTTCGACTATAAATAATCAATTGAATGTTAAAACGATTTACTACGTTATGGTAATTTGTTTATAATTTTCAGAGATCTAATAAATTATTTAGAAACCGAATGAAACTATATAATAAAATAATATTTTCAAAATTTCCTAAAGAGGCCCTCCTCCCCTTATAAAAGGACGCCATTTATATCCCATTACACACAACTCTCAAAACCCATGGATCATCCAAAACCTTCCCAAATAATCTCTCAAGATCCCCCTATTCCTCCTAGAAGCCTAAATATAGGCAGCAGGCACTTCAAGAATTCCTTTTGGTTCAAACCAAAGGAAGTTACCCAAATTAAAGGCAACAATTTCACATAAATTCTTTAGTTTTATTTTGTTTTATTTTACCTCTCCAACCCCCTAAAATATTTTTATTATATTATTTTATAACAACACCAGTATAATAAATATACTAGAATGTTTTAATTAGAATCATTTGAACTACACATTCACACACCTCCATCTAATGGGTGAAAACATACTGCTTCTGTGGATGGCAAACTAACGCCTCACGAAACGACGATTGTTCGATTATCTCCTACCGAATCTCATGGAGACCATTAAGATGAAAAATTATTTATATATGATATATATATTATGTTTATTTTTTCTTTATGCGTCTTTATTTTTCATTTATATCATTATTTTATGGTTTCCATTATGGGTAAAACGCGATAATTTCATTTGAGGAAATGCGGATTACCGCCCCCTCAAAATGATTTTACTTGTTAATGACTTATGTGGGAAGTATAAGGGATGTTTTTAATGATATTATATATGATAATATACTGGAATTATAATACACCTATGTATCATTATGTTTTAATTCATTAAAATACAAAATTGAAATGACAGTAGCATTCTTGCGTACGTACAGTTTCCCGTCTACATGAACGGTACATCTCATTTCTTATCTCCAAATGTTATGTACTGTTATAAATATAGATATATAATTAATATAGAATATATATATATGATATCTAAATAATGTATATCATTCTGGAGATAATGGACTTTTGATCACATGGAAACATTGAAATTTTAACAAGTTCATTTTGACTCAAGTTCCGAACAACGATAAAATATCCAATATGAACTCAAATAATTATCTATTTGTTATAAAAAGTTAACAAGTGTTATAAAAGGAATAATAAACATTATAAATGTTCGTAATAAAGTATAAATTTACTTATGTTTATTATTCAGGATGAAAAAGAAACATACAAGACAAGACAGACTTGAGGTAAGGGGTTTCTTATCTCACTCTTAATTTCGTAAGATTCTCGTTGTTCGCCACTATTTTATTGCATGTGGTGTATTAAGTAGTGCCCATTATTTTATTATTGGTGTATTATACATTAATTTATGGGTATTTATAACTTCATTTTATGATCCATATTTCATGGGATGTATGTTTCTTAAGTTACCAAATTGGTAAGGGAATTTCAAATTTCAGTTTTGACTCATTTGGCTTTACACATAGTTCATTGATTATTTTACTCCATGAATATGTGTGGAATAAATATTTATTATTTTTGTAGTAATTTCCACTCCCCTTTCTTTGTATATAATTTTGATAAACATATTCACTCCATTGATATATTCCCAAGTCAACGATATGAACATGATAAGAGTAATTTTAACTTAATCCCCATTCATTGAGTTATACATCCAATTCATTGGTCTTGTTATTACAAGAATATGTTTGAATGTCCTATGATTGATTTAAACTATATATAAAATAATATTTAGTGTATTTATATTTGTCACACATAATTATGTCATTTATGTATCCTTTACAAAAGGATACAGTCTTTATAAGGGATTTATTCTCAATTTACAATCCATTGTGACTTCTTTGTTGTTATATACCAATTAACATTCATATGTTGTATATAATGTAATTTGACATAATATATTATTATTCAATTTATTATAATTATATTATAATGTCTTTATTACCTCGGTTATTTTTATTCAAGTGTCTCTCTTTTGGTTAGGACCTCTAACTAAATTATCTTATTAAATGTTTTAAATATTTATTCTTCTAAATATTTATCATTAATGTCCATGTTTTAAAAATGAGTTTAAGGATTTATTTATATGTACAATAATTTATTAAAAATAAAATTACTTTTAAATGTTTCAAATTGTTATGTGAAACATTGATTCAAAAATATATTTTAAACAGCTTCTTGATAAAAGTTATACATTTAAATGTTTTCAAGAAAAATGGGGATATTTCACTCAAATAGTTTTGATGAATATTTTAATCAAGGTCAATATCCTTCATTATTCTCGATAAAGTTTAATATATTCTACTAAAATCATCCATATTGTATTGAATGAGTTAGGTTTGACTGTGGATGTGCTATTTTTTTTCCATTCATGGGTAGTGGTTAAAATATTGAATTTCATATGCTAGTTTTAATACGAATGTTTATGTTATGTTTCAAACTTTTCATATGAATAATGAATTGGATGTAGTAAGTGACAGGTGGAGCCCGCTATAGCTCGTCGATGTATCTGTAGGCCTGCTGAGACAAACTACTGTCTTATCACAAGGCCTTGACAAAATCTTAATTGTATTCTTGGAACAAGGCCTTGACTAAGTGGTTATAAAGCCTGTTATTATGCATTATATCATTATGAATGTGTCTATTGATATAGCATGTGATTATTTGACTTATAAAATATTCATGTGAATAAGTAAATGGAATTATTTGATTTTATAATTGCCATATTATACAAGATGTTCATGTTTAAAAGGGTTTTCTTCTAGTCATATTCATTGCCTTAAATGATTATTCTTATTTATGAAATTTTCCACAATATTGTTATCTTTATAGAGCTTCTGACCTCACCCCTTCCTATGATTTATTTTACCTTGTATGTGAAGAATTATATCATGACTGACCTGTAGGGATTGGATAAGGGATATAAGTGTGTTCAAAGGGGTCAAGATTTGGTTGTTTTTATTTCATGATGTAATGGAAAACATATGAATGTATCTAGTTATTCTAAAGATACTAAAATAATCGGTCATCTGGGACATGATTCCTTGTATCATGCAAACTTTATGTAATAATGCACCGACTCTAGATGACTAGGTTCGGGAATTACAAAAATTTTGTTATGATTTTAAAAATTATATTTAATTTAATGTTTTATTTTAAAATCTTCATTCATTCTTTGGTATTTATTTAAAAATTTATTCAATTACATATACTTTTTATAAAAAGATTAAAATTTTAAATTTTATGTGAGAAGGGGATATATTATTGCTTAATTGGTTATAGAATACTATTCACATGTATTACTCATTAGAGCAACATAATTTCATGTGAATACTTGTATTTGTTATAAAACTCCAATTACAGTGGAAAATGATTTATTATATTTGGAATTTCAATGTCTATTAGAAAAAGATTAAATAACTATTTTATGCATAGAATTTAATGTGTGTAATATTTTTATTAAAAAAAATTTATTACGAAATCATTTTCAGATAAATGCATTTTTTTATTCAATGTTTTCTAATTATTTTTTATTTATCTTAATTTTAATATATATTTTAATTAGAATCCCATATATGTTATACATTTCCTTTTTTATCCTGAGTTTTTCTTCTCATAATAAAATATATACATATAAATATGAATGTATATGTGTTTATTTATATATGCATACATTTTCATATATTTAATAACATGAATGAGAAATCCATTAAAAAAATGGCAAGCACGTAATGTTTTATGAAAAATAGCTACATGGCATTGTATGCCTGCTGATAAATAGGGAGTGATCCCAACCACAAGGTTCATTTAATACCAAGATATATAGACCATAAATATCCCTCAATGTTCGAAGTTTCTTTATAGTTTTCCAGGATTGATATTTTAAAAAATAATAATAAATAAATTCTATAAATTAGAATGTATTTTGAATAGTTATAAATGTTTAATTTTGAATATTTTTTATTATTTTTATTTTAATCAGAGTTTTAAATTATATTTAGTTTTAATATTTAAAAGTTATTATAATAAAATGGTTCTTAAGGATTATTATATTTTTATAATTTCAATGTATATAATATTAAATGATTAATGTATGATTAATTATTATTTTATTTTTGGAAAGGATTATAAGTCATGAAGATATTTTTTTGTGAAAATGTTTTTATGTATTAAAAAAATAGAATGGTTGATTTTAAATACCCTTACAAATATTTTTTTCTCACCCCATGTTTCAAAATATTTTTGATGGGGTTTTAGATGATAAGTATTAATTATTGAGACACATATCAAATATATAGATTTTATGTTGTGTAGCTAGACATGTTTTGGATGTATTTAGATTTTAAATTTTTAATTTGAGTTATAAATATTTCTTTAAAATATTATTAATCCCTATATACTGTAATAATATAAAATCCTAAGAAATGATTGTACATTATATTTTTCAAGTGATCAATAATAATTTATTTATAAGAAAAGATATCATGTTTATGGAATGAGATATGGGAATATGGTGACTTGGTTTCCTAAAGAGCATAAATCACTGGAGGATAGATTTCAATTTATTTAAATCTCTATGTAGAATCATGATTTACATCCATTATAAGAGTTATAATATATTGATTAATAATTTTCTAATATCTATGATAGTTGTTTCCATAAAAAAATATGCATATATTTTTAATTAATTGAGATTCTTTATTTATTATTTATGAAAAACATATTCATTTATATGGATCATGGATTTCACTGATACCCCATGATATTCCGATGAATAATGTGCTACACATTGGGCGGGGGGGTTTAATAAGTGTTACTCTTTTAATATTTTAAATCCATATATTAACCTATATATATTTTAATGACTAGATCTTTTCTATATAGAAATCATATGATTACATGTATGCAACTAAAATACAATATAAAATATAGAAGACATGGTTATTTCAAGGTTCATTCCCAATGAAGGTATCTATGTCCCTGATGTTTGTGGGTGAAGTATGAATTACACATTTTACCACTAAAATTATAAATATTTTATAAAATTAGGGAAGTTATCATACTATTATCAATACTATGTCATGATAGCAGTCTCTAAACTATGATTAAAGTAGATCCCCATAAATTACAATGTATCCCGAACATAATGATAATGATTAACTATCTCTTGGATGTATACACTCCAAATGAATGATATTTATTTGATCCTTCATAACATTTATATTGAATACATTTTCACAACTTCTAAAAATCATTTTATAAATTTAACTTTGGGTCCAAAAAAAATTTCAATCTTCATACATTAATGACCAATGTTGTTAGGGAGAATATTCCATCTAAAAACTATATTTTTAAAATTATATAAATTTTACATCAAAGGAATAAAAATAGATTAGGTAACATTTAATAGAATAAGGTATTTAAACTAATAATAATTTATTCATTAACAATAAAACAATTCTAATAAATGAACATGAAACTAAGTAATATGAAATATAGATTATTACATACTTTAGTAGTGCATAAATTAAATGAGTATAATAAAGAGAGAAGAATAAAATATTCAACAGTATGAGATATACTTGGTCATCTCGACCCCTGAGGATCACAAATATTCAAATAAAACATATAATGAGGAATAAAATATTCATATGGTAAATGATATTATGATATCTATAGTTAAAACTATACAAATGATAATTATTACATATGAATTGAGAATGGAATACAAGATTTTAGGATGTCTATATGCAAGGGAAAATAACATCCATATAAATATTGAAATTTTAAATATGATCATTGGAAATATAGTCATTGAGAATATGGTTATTAAATAAAAATATCTCTAATATGATTAATGATTTAGTGTTTTGATAGAAATAAATTTAGAATAAGATAACTCTCAACAAAATAATAATATATCATTAAAATTTTATAATTATAAGTATACCTATATAAATATATTTATCTGTTACGTAATAATATTAATAACAAATTAATAAAATATATTTTATTTTAATAATTAAAATAATTATTTTAATATCGATGGATTAGTAAAATTAAAATATATAATTTAAATAATTTAATTTAATTTTAAGTATATAAAAAATATTTAGTAGAAATGTGAAATTTTATAATGAAGCTATTTTATTTATTTTTATATTTTATTATATATTTTAATTTTAAAACATTTAAAATTTTATTATATAAAACTAAATATTAATATTGTTTTAATTTGAAATTTATATGAAATAATATTATGAAAATATAATTATTAAAAACAATATTATTCATTAAAAGTATATTTTGTTTACATTTTTCTTGTTCATATAAAATATTTAATTGTGAATTTTAGAATTTCAATTTCAAAAAATGATCAGTATATTTTTCGTATAATAATCAGATTATTTTAGGATACATTTTTTCAGATTTGTTCTAAAATAGTTGATTTCAAGGTAAATAGTGATAATACTAGTTTTACAAAAATAACATATTTATAAATTTAGTTGAAATAAGTAGAATTATTTTAACCATTTTAAATTATAAATTATGTATTCACGATGAAATATTATTAATTTTAAAAATTGAATCATTAGTTTTAGAAAACATATGATATATATTTTAAAAACAGTACTAATATTTCCCAAAAAAAATATTCTATGATTTATCTGTTAATAAAAAATAATTCTGGAAAAATTTATTTTTGAATTTCATTTAAACCCATAAAAAAGTTATTTTATTTACAATAAAAAAATTAATATCATGAAAATCAATGAAATTGAGAATTTTAACATATATATATAGTATATTTTAAAAAAACTTTTTCAAAAAATACTCATTTACGTATTAAAGACAGTAATGATAAAGTTAAATGTTTTTAAAAATAGAAGTTATATATGATAAATTGCATTTAAAATTTTTACGTATTTGTTAAATAACATTCATAAGGTATTATTTATTTTTAATCATTAAAATTAAATTACTTTTATAAAGACATGTTACCTTAATAAAACAATATGGTAAAATTAAGAATGTAAAGATAAAATGCTATATGAAAAATGACTCAAACAAGTGTTAAAATTAATTCATGAGGTAATTTCATTCTTATATTATCATAAAAATAAATAAAATAAATTTGTAATTTTTATTGAAATGTGGAAAATGTTTTCTATTTATATTTAATTCAAATATTTATAAAAATTACCCTCTAAATCCATATAAAAAGTGGCCTCTCACTACCACATCAAGATCACCCATAAAATTATGTTTTCACTTATATATTCATCTCTTCTTCTAATGCATATAACATTACTCCTTTTACATGATCCACTTGTCAGAATATATTTTCTTAAGACATACATTTCCTTGGAGTCTTTTATGTTAAATCCCATGTCGTCAATATGAGTTCTTTTTTGCTAAATTATTTTCTCTTATATCCATGTTTCCCAAATATAATTATTCAATTATTATGCAATTTCTTAGTATTATATGAGTAATTATTTTCATTATTCATGGGAAAATAAATACAAAAATGATATAATTATTAATGGGGATAAATTAAATCATCAATCATGGGATTTGTGCAATTAAACCTCCATAAACAAGAAACATTGATTTTTCACCAAAACATTAACTCAATTATATGAATGTGAAATAAATTAATAAATGATATATATATATATATATTATAATTATGATTACTAAATTATAAAATTTAATACAATTTAATTCCCTACCATTCTTTAGGAAATAAATGTCTTAACCGTGGCATTTTTAGAATACAGCCTATGTAAAGTAATATATCTCATTTTTCATCATGTTTTTACCAATTATTAAAAACTCTTAAAATGTGATTCAAAAAATATAAAAATGTTAAAAAATTATTTCATTACTCATGTGTTATAATGATGCTATTCCAAAATAAACCACATTCATAACCGTAGTCATCCTTAATCTAATGATCATGTTTTTTGTGGTCAAACAACATACATCATTAATGATATAAAATAATATAACCGATTAATAAGTGAACATAATTTATAATAATATTTTATACTAATGAGTATGTAAGGATATTATTTCTGTTCCAAAATATAATACCCCCACTTCAATAAACCATAGCTGGATGTTATTTTACTATTTTGGAATTCAATAAAATAGATCACATCCTAAATGAACGAATACATTACGTGTAATGTGAGACTAGATAAATAAAATATTCAAAAAAATATGAAATAATGAAATAAATGTTTAAAATTATTTTTATATAAATATTTCTTTTTCTAAAAAATCCATAGATCCAATCAATGATCCCTTCATAGTGTACTAGGTAATGAAAATTGTATTGACGGTTGAGATCAGATTATCAGTGAGGGTAATCATCAAATATACCATATAGGTTGGTAATTTGAGCAGAATAATGCCTCTAGGAAATACATATAAATATTTATAATGTATTTGTGTAAGGATATTACAACCTATTAGAGTAGAGGGGTCAATTTTACATGTGAGGGGGTGGCACTGTTATAACATTTCTATACATTTAAATATTATAAACTCTTATTCATTTGAAAATGGATTCAAAACTATAATAATTCATATATAATGTGATAAACATCGATAGAAAAATCTAATATAATATTTATATTGGTATTTGTGTAATTTTAAACCATATATTCAGAGTCTTCCCTATTTTCTCGATTTTTAACGTTAACCATCATAACCCATTTTTTATACATTTTGGTTCAAAAATTAAATTATGCAGTGATAAATACCTCACAAATGGTCCATGAATAAAATTTTACAACTTTTACTATTAAAAAACACTATTTCAAGATCATTTTTATTTTAAAAACATTTAATAAGATAATATTTTTTATAAATTGTCACTAAAGTCGTTTTAGTACTATAAGTTTATCATGTATTTAAATTTATCAATAATCCTATGAATTTTTAATATAAATTCCTTTTTGATAAAAATTGAAATACCGGTAAACATAAAACTCACCGAAAACCATAATACATTGTTATTTTATGGTTTTCAATGTTATTAAATTCAATGGATTGAATTTTTCCAATTAAATGAATAAGTAGTTTTCACAATATTTCATAGTATTTAAGGTAATCCTGACATAACTAAATGTTTAAAATAAATAACCTTGAAAAAACATTTATATTTTAAAAAAATAATTACGGGTGACCATAACATTTTTTATACAAAATATATAATATTAATGATATTAAATAGTTAGAGTGACATTTTTTTGACTTTATCATTTATATAAAAATTTATAAATAATATAATAAATGGAAAATGGAATGAAATTGAAATATATTGTATTCAAGGATTCTTATGGATGAAGAGAAGAATTGAACAAAAAAAATTCAAATTTTAGCACGATTTCTTTTCTTATCCTGTTGTATTAATCTTATTTTACTAGTTTCACCCTCATAGAGGTAAAATTATTTACTATGGTTACTACTCATATTGAATAAAAATTAATAATTCATATTTTACAAATTTGATTTTTTTAGCTGCATATAACTAATATTTTTAAAAAAATTCTATTTTGAGATGGATATAATATAAAATTTAATATAAAATTATAAAATACAATGAAATAAATCTTTTAGAGAAATGTTTTTTTATTACTAAAAGTAATGTTGTTCCAAAATAAATTATAATGATAATTAATTTGAATTTATTTAGAATATATATTACTAATTATGAAATATATTACTTGAATATAAAATTTATATTAAAATTATAATTTGAAAATTATTTATTTATAAAAAATTCAATGAATGATTGAGTAAAATCATACTTCTTAACTATTCCCTCAAAAATCAACATTTTGAAGAAAACATAAAAAACTTATTATCATTATGGCATGATTATTTCAAAAACAATAACCATTATTAAGGTAATATATACAATTTGTATAAATCAATAAAATCATGAGATGATGGTGAGGGTTCAGGAGGGTTTAAGAGCTCCACACAGAGGACATATCTAGTGATTCAACTTCCTCTGATGAAAGGTTTTGTCAAATATATCATGACATTGACACATTTTCTCAGATTAACTCTGGACACTGGAGGTGAGGTTCACAAAGGAACCCCTCATGTAACTTCAATGGGAGTCAAAAGAAGATCTCATGCTACTATTTGAGAAGCTGATGTGTGATCTGGTCGATCTATGATATTCGACTCCAATGTGGTGGTTACGGTTCACTAGAACAGTGAGAATAACCGATGTTGGGTTGCGGCGAGGCCTCCATCTATGAATGATGTGCATTGATCTCTGGCATATAAAACCGGAGGCTGTATATCTGGGTTGTTTCCTACAACATTTGCGGCTTGAGATCCTATATAGACGACAGATCATAATGTGGGGGTTCCTATCATCATGGTCGATGATCCCATATGAGTAGTGGTGGATTCTATAGTAGGGAGGACCAGTGCAGGTGTGTTGGTTTATCTACGTATGGTTGAGGAAGCAACTCCCCTATGGAATTCAGAACAAAAAAAATGTATAAATCATTTTCTAGGGGTGCTTCTACTCATCGACCAATGAATTATGAGGCACATTATTTTTAATCCACATTGGTGGATTTAGAGTGAAATCACATTTTTGATATAGTAGTTGGGGTTGGTTGACCTATTTATTTAAAAATAGGAATGGGCATCATGTTGGTTATGCGATATTTGATCTGGACTTAAACAAAATATTTTTGGCACATGTAAAAGATGATTTTATAGAGAGAAATGTATAGAAAAGTGATGATTCCCACGTTATTTATAAAATAGTGGTGATTCTGAATAGATTTAAAATTATCCAATTATCTATAATTTCTCATCTGGTTTTTCTCCCTTGGAGAAATGTCTTGGGAAACTGATGATTTAGTTTAGAAATTTTCCTCTATGTGGGGTTTCATGGATTGGAGGTGTATCTCAAAAGGGTCAGGGGTTTTTTATAACAACTATCCCTTGGAGGATATGATGCGAAGGGCTTAGGTACTTGGCTCAATTTCGTTAAAACTATGAATGGAGTGCATTCAAGATCGGGATATCCATTTTATTACTTTTATAACAAGAAAACATAATCTAACGTTTGGATGAAAATTATTGGTCTTGATTGGATCTTATGGAATCCTAACATCATATTTGATATAACCTATGTGGTGGGTATTCTGATCAAAATTGATAAGAATACCAAAGTCTTCTTATTTGGACACCTTGCTAGATTTATTGTGTAGATTGATTTCATTTCTTTCCTGATTCAAAATATTGTCTCGTCAGTGATAGATGATGACATCTATTTAAGCATTTAATAAAAAGGGCTACCTGATTTCTGATCAGAGTGTCATATTATTGGCCATGTCAATGATAAATGACACATGATTGTGGTTTTATCAATTATCACTTTAAAGGGACATCATGATGATTTATTCATAAATAAATAGGGGAAATAAACCATATGTAATGATGTGGAATCTGTTAGAAGCAGGTTACCTACCCTTGATATATAAAATGTGTATGTTAGTGATTATTCTCCTAAAAATGATAACAATATATCTCTAATGATGGCATATATGAAACATGTGATAGAAATGGATCTTCTGCCAGATCATAGAGAATGTGTCGAAACGGGTGAGGGAAATCGTACCGTAGGGGTGACTTTTTGAAAAAAAACAATGTCCCCTATAGTCTTCTCCTATAATAGAGGGGTTATAAAATCTGAGTGATAGTGTGAATTTTTCACAGTTTAAAGAGGAAATGAATAAATTAATGGAACTTCAGGGAACTC
The DNA here is from genome assembly GCA_963277665.1 of Viscum album. Classification (NCBI taxonomy): domain Eukaryota; kingdom Viridiplantae; phylum Streptophyta; class Magnoliopsida; order Santalales; family Viscaceae; genus Viscum; species Viscum album. The sequence continues at coordinate 1,559,370,116 of OY728151.1, read as the reverse complement.
ATGGAAGATATGAAGATATAGAGGATGAATCCTCCAAGAAATCAACCCATATTTATACTTTTCATAAAAGAAAAAATGTATTCATGGATAGTGACTAGGTAAATACCAATTATCCATTGAAGGAAATATGTGTTCGCACCTCTTTAAAAGATGTTGTCATACATAGATCCACAAAGGTGACTGACAGTAAGGTTTTCACTCATGACACTTTAAAGAGAAGTCCATGAAAGGACTACTCCAACAAAAAACAAAATATCTCTACATGTTCTTCCTATAAATCGTCAAAAAAGGCTAGTGAAAATATATTGATGATCTATAATACAATTAAGTCCCAATCTGAGTGGGAAACTACTGACGACTCTGAGTATGTAAATTACAAGTGTTATTATGATCTTTGATTCTTTTTTTGTCAGATGAGGGAAAACTCTTTGTTTGACCCCACAAAACTCTATTGTACATTTAATTTTCATTTTAAAAATTGGCCAGAAGCATTACTTCGGGATGGGAATGTTTGGTAAATAAAATTATCCAGTCACAAATCCAAATAAAAGAATTTTTTTGACATCAAAAAAAATTGAAACAAAAAATAGCATTATCGAAAATTGGGCACATATTTATTATGAATTAATAAATATATATTAATTATATAATACCATTATATATATTTTAAATAATATAGTTATTTCCATTCTTATATATAATATAATTGACAATGTTTAATGGTCATATTAGGAAATATAATTTATATAGTATATCATAGTCTTCTTAAATCTTGTTGTTGCATGTTCAACAAGATATTAGTGTTAATATTATTTTTTTTAAATATGCTTTTATATTTTCTAACCATAAATAAATTTTGTCTATTACATATTTTTATTTCATTAATCAAGGGTTCAATATTTAAAAATACATTTTTTTCAAAACACCCATCATATAAACGAATAATAAGATGTCCATTGAAAATGTGATGTGATAAACATAAATATTTCAAAAGTTAATACATAGTCATGTTATTGAATTTGGAGGACACTATCAATACAATAAAAAATGTACATAGAAGATAAATAATATCAACCAATACATATTAGGGAGTGATAATGTAAATTATCCTAAGAATGATAATGAACAAAAAGCACTAAATTAGTAAGGGGTGAACAAACCGACAATTCAACGGAAATGAAGGTAAAAGAATAACATTTTTATTTTAATATTTTTACTAATTTTGAGGTATTATTTTACTATAAATATATAGAACATGATAAAAAATAATCATGGAAATTATCAGTGATTACAATCTCACATCTTGGGAGGGCATGCTTACATAGGACAAAACAACAAATGGTATCCTAAATGGTAAATTGTACATCAATTAACTGCTATGGACATTATATGAGATATTAATTAGGGGAACATTTTCAGTAAATATTGGATAAATCCTCCAATACACAACACTGTTTGCAGATTATCAGATTATCATAATCTAATGGGCTCCTATTTTTAAATTTATTATATATCTATTTGTTCAAGGTGATGTTTATTCCATCTATATAGATAGGATATCATTCAATTTTTTCTGAGATGGGAAACCACATTAGCTTTGTTGGAGGTAATTTACAATATTTTTTTAATACCTATGATTCTCATAATTTCATCTAATTTATTGGTTCAATGTTATATCGGTTTATTATCTATAAGATTTTTAATATTTATTGATTGGAATTTGGAGGTGGTGCTGAGAATTATCTTGAGTACCAATGATGTGTTGATGAATTGTAACACTCTTGACAATCTACATTCAGATATTTATAATTTAATTATATACAGTATAGATTATAATGTTATATACATTGGTTATTGTGATAATCATATTCATGATTTCAAATTTTTTTGTAGATTAATAATTATATGGAATTTTATGAAGCCTGTTTGTACTCTGTATTTCTTATGGTATAATCCCATGCATAATTTGGTTAAAAAGACAATTAAATAGCATTGAATGGTTCACCCAGCTCTTAGGTATGTGGTTCCATTTTCCCTGATCATAGTAGGAGTTACATTAAATTATTGTATGTCTCTTGTTGGGTAGTTTCATAACTGGAAGATGAAATTTATGGAGATGTTAATGTTGTTCCTTCGTAAAATAAATAGGTTGTAATTATTTGTGTAATGAAATTGATTCCAATACCAGTTTTCAGGATATAAAAATTTTATGTTTCATATCTCATAGAGATTCACTACTTGTTGGATGGAATTTATGAGTATTATATCTAAACTCGCATGCATTATCACAACTGTTATCAGGAGGTTGAAGAACTGGCATATGGCCTGACCAAAAAATGAATTGGATCAAATAAAACATTGTTGGATGAACTCACACATGACATTATATCTCTTTCTGATATATATTTTTGAAATATAATGTCCTTCAAACTCATATAACTCTCTTTTTTAAATAAAATTTCCTTGGTCACATTGGAAAGGGAAAATTCCAATAAATAGAAATTTTGATATCCAAATATATCCATATTAAACTAAATATATTATTTATCTTATTAGAATATTTTTACAAATGATTTCAAATCATTAATGGAAAAAATATAGAACAATCCATTATAGTTTTTTGAATCAAACAACATGAATAAAAATTTTAAAATACTTCCACATTATAATTATGAACTCTCAAGATATAAACAATTCATTATTTCAACTTCAACAATTGGAATGTATTAGAAAATTCTATGATCTTGGATTTAACTCATGAAATACGGTAGTCAATTAGTTAATTTAAAAGTTAACCACACATAAGATGTTAAAATATAAATTGTTATTTAGGTTGAACATCAATTACCTCTATAGAACACATCATTTTGAATAACCATTATTTTCATTATTATAACATACCATGTATTTATAGAATAATACATTTTTATATATAAATATATTTAGGTATAAGATATTAATTTTCCTTAATGGGTGAAAGTTTTTAGATAGTGTACACAACACACAAAAACGGGTTTCTCCGAAATCTTACTTTGTAGACAACATTGAGTTATACCAAAAATTGATACACCAATGACATTATTATTTAATATGGTAGTTAATGATTAGATTTTTTATTAATAGGAATGAATAAATCTAACTACAATATTATTAAACATTTTTTTATTAAAATTTACATTTTTTCAATAAATTTTAGGTTCATGAAATGAGAATGAATCCAATTTTATGTATAAAATACACTAACATTTTTAAAATGTTGTTTTACTACATTTTGATGGAAAACCCATTTTAAATATATTTTGTCACTTTTATATGTTATATTTTATAAAATAAACTACTTATTTATAATTGGGACCTATAAATTTATTTGGGATTATATTTTGGTATATTTATGATAAAATTCATATATTAAAAATTGCAAAAACTAATGTTTTTTGTTTCAAAACAACCTTTTCATCTATTTATTTATATATTTAGAATGAAAATTTAATTACTTTTAAATTGTAATTGGATTGTTTTATTATCTTCAAATTTAATTTCGGTAAATAGATATAATTTCACAATGAAATTAGACATAAACACATGTTAATATTATGATAGTTTTTAATTCATAAAAATCTTCTTTTTAGTTTGGACAATGAGAATTAATTTTAAATTATTTTATATCAATTATATATTTGAATTGGACAAAATGGAGTCCATAAATGGATTCAAAATGTCTAATTTATGTAAATATGTATCATTTATTTTTGAAAATTATGAATTGTAACATCAATAATTATTTTAATTTACCATGGTTAAGGATAAATCAGTTAAATATGGGTCAAAAATAATTTTATAATAATATAAAACTGCACTAACATAAGTACTAATCCTATTTTATGTGATATGAAAGACTATGATAATCTGTGGGTCAATTTTAGGAACCCATGGTGCCACATAGGAGTGAGAATTACATGTAATAATTATTAATTTAACGTAAAAATAAATTTAATGTAAAAGTTTAAATTTTTACAAAAATGATTTTAAGTTGGGAATATATAAATAATATCTTTAACTATAACTATTCATTATAAAAATAAATTTTTTCCTACATCATGGAATTCTATTTATAAATTTTAGTCATTAAATAAATAAATTTATTTGTGACACAATAATTGTGCAGTGATTATCTAATTAATGAATCATTAAAATAAATTATATTATAAATATTAAAATAAATGTAATTTGATCATTTTGATTCCATAAATAAATTTTAAGGATTATTAAGACATTTTATCTGTGAGGAAATGTAATTTTTTTAAATGAATAATTTCTTATGACTTTAGAAAAAATCATTACTAAATAGTGTTAAAATTTACATAAATGAGTTTTTAAAACAAATACTATTTGATTAAATTAAATTATATAATATTCATAAAAAATATATTGGGAAAAATAAAATATATAATGTTACAAATTTCATTTATTATTCACTTGGTGTTCGATCACTATTTTATAGAACACATATTAATGATATAGTGTAAAATTAAAAGAAGACATGGTAATAGTTAATTTATTTAACTAATGGTTAAAGTCAAAAGATGAGGTCTTTTTTGTGACCTAAACTAGTCTCAAACCTATTAGATTAGAGGATTTATACTCATCATACTATTATACTATAATTATATCACTATGTACCTATATGAATCCGATATCAATTTATAATAAAATAATATTTCAAGACATTCCTAAAGATCCCCCCTCCCTCTTATAAAAGGACATCACAAATACACACATACTCACACCACTCAATAACAATGCATTTTCCAAATTATTCTAAAATAATTTCCAAAAATACCTCCCTTACTCTAAGAACCCTTACCATGGGAAGAAGGAAATTTAGGAAACCCTTTTGGCTAAAATGAATTAGAGTTACCCTATTTAGAGGTAATATCTCCCCTCAATCCCTTTTCATTAATTTTCCTTCTCTAACCCCCTATCCAAATTTTATTACATTAATATATAACAACACCAGTACCCCCAATATTAAATTATTTTTTATGATAAGGGTTCATCCTACACTTACACAGACCTCTATCTTATGGATATATAACATACTGATTCTATATATGGAAAACTATTACCTCACGAAACGATTACTGTTCAATTTTCTCCGAACAAATATCACAGTTTCCAATATGACAGAATATTACTTATATATGATATATTATATTTATATTATCTCTATTCTTATATAGTTTTTATTTACAATATACCTTTATTCATTCCATAATGTGTAAATTTGATAATTTAATCTAATGAAGTGTGGACTACTGCCCCCTCAAAGTGATATGACTCATTCATGATTTACATGGAATGTATAAAGGTTGGATTTAATAAACATGTATAACATATATAAAATATTTATTATAATGTAATTATAATATACCAATTTATCATTTAGTTTTCAATCCATTAATATGACAATGAAATAGAAGTAGTTTTTATGCGTACCTAAGGCCTACCATCTCCATGAATGGTGAATTTCATTTCATATATCCAAAATTTATGTAATATTTTAAATACTTAAATGATGGACATATATGATATTTAAATCATGAATAATATTTTTTAGATGATTTAATTTTTACCACATGGACAACATACGTTAAAAGATGTTCATTATTGACTCATGTATTGAATATCGACAAAACAACGGATATAAACATAAATAATTATGTTATTTTAATTACATGATAAGAATAGATATAAAAGGAATAATAAAATTGAAAAATTTTATCAATAATTTATAAATAGAATTATTTTTATTATTCCAGGACATAATGATTATTTGTGATGGGTCAGACTAAACATAAAGGAAATCATCACTCAATCTCCATTAAAAAAGGTAAATATCCAAGTCCTTTGTTTTACATTTCCAATAATATGTGTGAATTACCACTGATTGTTTTAAATGTAATATAAATTCATATTGGTTTTATATTTATTTGTCACACATAATTATGTCATAGATTTATTTTTAATCTAATGATACGTTCCTTGTAAGGGAGTACGTCTCAATCTCCTTTCATTAAGGAATATCTTGATGTTATGTACCTTTATTATTATATATGGTTTTTATAAAACCATTTTTAAAATATATATCATGAATTAATATATTCGGATGATTTTTAATGTTTTTTAAATGTTATTATTTATGAGTTATTATTCAATTGATTCTCAAGTGGTAATGTATTCTTTAACTGAAACCTCATTTCATAAGATTTTAAAATTTATTCTTCTAAATGATTCTCATTCATGTACATGTTTTAAAAATGGTTATAAATATTTATTTATATGTACATGGGTGTTTTAAATGGTATATTACTTTAAAATTTTTCCACGTGGTATGGGACACTTTGGTTAAAAATTCTTATTTTTGAATGTTTTAAATGAATTGATTATATTTATATACTTAAATGATATCATGTGATTTTAATGTGGAAATGTTATTTTTCATTTGTTTTTATTTTATTTATTATGATTATTTTAGGTTTCCTTGAAAATGTTTATGTATATGGGTGGTTCTGTGTTAAACAATGGGTGGGTGAGCCCGTGATAGCTCTCTAATGCATTAAGTAACATGATGGAGGTAAACATTATATTTTATCCTAAGAGATTTTGAAAATATACTATAATGGGTACTCCAAACATAACCATGAATTGTTATCCCTATGTAGGTGTGAAATATAAAATGTAATTATGATTTGTATTCCAAAAGTTAACATTATTTTTTATGGTTTTTATGATGTTTTTTAGGAATCATATTATTAAATGATGTAAGATGAATAGTATTTGTTTTATTACTGAGAAGTATGATTTTGTGAAAAAAAATTAATGGGCTTTAAATATTCATAGACTACAAGTTTTATTCCTTATTCCATATTCCATTCTGATATTATTTTGATCACCACATATTTTGAAAGGTTTTCCACAGGGTATATGGATGTCCAAGAGAAAGTATGAATTCATGATGATTTTTATGATGAGAAATTACTCATATTTTATTTAGAGGGATTACGTTGGTGGATTAAGTGCATATTGAGTGTAAATATCCACACGTAATGTATTGGACTATTATGTAATAGTTATTTCCTAATTATATAAATATCCAAAACTAAAAATCCTCATTTTTAATTATTAACATAAGTGAAGATTATGAAATTTTTAAGGATTGGGCCTTATAGTTGGTAACAGAGGAAGGTTTAAACAAATTTTTTGATTATGATGTTGTATTAAGTTTTAGGGTAATCAACATGGGTTCATAATTTTAATTAATATCAGAAGATCAATGTCTAGGAAACCCATTTTGATGATTTATGAACTGAAATATTATGGTTAGTAATGGTATTTTTGGAGACATTCACCTTTGATAAAATTATGGGTTATTAATTTTAGGGAATCTAAATAAAATTTATTAGATAAACTTTTAGGATAGAATATGTTATGGTTATTTTTGATGAATTTATATCATTTTTTGGAATTTTATAAAATTATATAGTTTTTTAAAGAGGACATCACACACACCGTGTGACAACCTATCATGTCAAACATAGATGGTGGAAATTGAACCCAAAACTAATGTTTGATTATTATTTTTCACTTACCACTGGCCTACATGAAGACCATGGATTGTATGAATTATTATTTTTAGAAAAATGATAATATGGATTAATAATAATTTTATTTTAGGAAATTATTTTTTATCAAATGTATATCATAATTGTAGGAAACTGAATCAGTGATTATGTGATAAATGTTATTTTAGAATACATTCACTATATTATGAACATTATATGATTAAGGTTAATTGAATAATATGGGATATTAATTGATGTTAAATGGTTGAAATTTATTTTCGATGAATCGATGATTTTATTTGATTACTTATGGGGAATTTTCTAATTTATGGAAATTATTAACCTATCATATATAATATGTTATTAGGTTAATTAATTTTTGTTATGAGACATTAGGAGTGGTTTATGTAATTTGGAGGAAAATATTAACAACTATCATGGAATACTATGTGATCAAATACATCTAAATTTTTTATTTCAATAATAGTTCTGATTGTTTTGAAGAATATTATGTAAATTTGTTTATTTAATGGTTTATTTAGAATATGGGTAATGCTATTTAATTTTAAATACTAAAAGTAATCCTTCTCTTTAAAATTGTATAATCTTTTTTGGGATCATCTAATATTTTAGTAAATATTTTGTTTTCAATTAACGATAAAATGTTGGACAAATATATAGTTATCCTTTGGTGGATGATATGAGTTTTTATAAGCTGGTTATAGTTCTTCAGGCATGATAAATTCAACATCAATATTAAACATTTAATAGAAAATATTAGTGTGTGGTGGAAATTGATTAAAAGATGATACTCTACATTTCATGTAAGTATATTTATTTATGTTCTAATTTTATGAAGTAAAATAATTCCTAAACATTATTAAAAGGATATTAAAACAAAAATGTTTTCAATTTACATTTCCTACTATGAAATCAAAGTCCTTTTATGCCATCACAAGTTTTTGGTTCTCAAATTTTTAGAAATCTCCGGATCATGTTTTCTATCACTCTCCAAGAGAACATGATGGTTAGTTTTAATTTTATATCCATGATTTCATATAATAAATAATATTATATGTTATCTTGGTTTACAATTCTACTTCTATATAATTATTTTATATTTTTAGTTTTATTTACTGTTTTTTCAATGTGGGGTTTTCAATGATGTTAAAGAGTTTGATTTTCAAAATGCATGGACACAATTTCTAAATGGGGGGAAGGATGTAACATCCCTAGTATTTATAGTATAATTCATTTTAATATCTAATAATATTTATGAGTAATATTTTAATTTTTAGTTAAAGGGACACTTTTTCAGATAGAGTACTCGACACGCAATAATTGGTTTCTCTGAAAACATACAATGCTAACAACATTGTGATATACTGAAAAACAATACAATAATAATATTATTATTTAAAATTATAGTTTACTCCTAGCGATTATATTCTATAGAATGAATAGAACAAACTAAAATATTATTACACATGTTTTTTAAATGTTTTTACATTTATCCAATAAATTTTGGAGGCTTAAAATTATAATGAGTCAAAATTTAATCATAAAATACACTAATATTTTTAAAATTTCATTTCAACACCTTTTGATGTAGAACTATTTTAAAATTTAATTTCTGAAACTTTTAGAGGTTATATTTATGAAAATAACCTTATTATTTAGAATTGGGACATCATAATTTGATTTGGTAGAGTTTTTTGTATTTTTTTGATGAAATCCATATTTTAATGAATATTGAAAATAATGCATTTTAATTCGGAACATTATTTTTATCTAATTTATTAATATAGTTTTATTTTCCATTTAATTAGTTCTAAAATTTAATTGGATTATTTTGTTGTCATTTATCCCAATTTTCATCCTTGGATGTAATTTTACATTGAAATGTGACATAAATACATGTCAATCTATTGATAGTTTTTACTTCTTAAAAACCCACTTTCTTGTTTTGCCAATGGGAATTAATATTAAATTAATATCTACTAATTCATTGTTTTCAATTTGGAAAAATGTATTACATATTTTGAATAATATGTTCCAAATTTTATAAATAGGGTCCTTTTATTTTTTGACATTATTTATAATAACCTATATAATGATTTTTATCTACCATGGTTAAAGGGAAAATAATGAAAATAAGCGTAAATAATTATATTATCATAATATAAAACTACCCTAACAGATGTCCTATTCATATTTCATGATATACGTCCAACCATGATCAACCTTAGTTCAGTTTTAGGACCTCATGGAGGCACTTGTGTTTGATAACGACATGTTATAATAATTAATTTTATTTAAAGATAAATATAACATAAACATTAATCTTTTCTCTAAAATGATTTTAAAATGTGGTTATATTACTAACAAAAGTTACTATAAGTATTAATTATAAATATAAAATGTTATTCTATATCATGGTGTTTTATTTATATTTTTTGATATTAAATAAATGAATTTATTAATGACAGAATGATGATGCAGTGAGTACTTTATTAATGAAAGATTCAAATAAATGATATTATAAATATTAAAAAAATGTAGTATTAACATTTTGATTCCATATATAAATGTTATGGAATAATCTGAAATTTTATCATTGAGTCAATATAGTTATATCTAATTAATATATTTATTATTAATTTAACAAAAATGAATTACTAAATAGTATCATAATTGGAAAAAAAAGTGTTTAAGAAATACAATTTTATTATATGATATAATAGTCATAAAAATAATATATTTTTTAAAATAACTTATATAATGTTAAAAAATTTAATTAATAATCAACATGAGGTTATCACATTATTTTATAGCATCCAAATTAACCATATAGTGTAAAAATACAAGAAGGCATGGTAATAGTTAATTTATATCACTAAGGGTAAAAACAAATAGATAAGTTTATGTTTGTTACATAAACATGTATAAAACATATTAGATGAGATTATTTCAACCCATAATTATCATATACATTAAATATATCCCATTGGAACTATTATTATTCAAAAATCAATTTATCAAAAATTAATATTTCATGATATTCCTAAAGTGCTCCTCAACCCTATTATAAAAGGCCACCACCTATACCCATATACACACAACTCAAAATGTCCTCTTCCTATCTCACTTATTCTCAAATAATCATCCAATAATCCTTCTTTCATCTTATAATCCCAACCATGGGCAGATGTAAATTCAAGAAAACAGTTTGGCTCAAATCAAAAGGAGTTACCCGATTTAGAGGTAAAGTCTCCTCTAAGCCCCATTTCATTTATTTTCTTCTATTACAACTTAACCTAATATTATTAAATTATTTTATCAAAACACCAGTATTATAAATTTACTATTATATTTTAATTATATGGTTTTATGATAAACATGCACACACCTTGATCTAATGGATATAGAACATATTGTTTTTATGTTCAGCGAACTACTACATCATGAAATGATGGTTGTCCAATTTTATCCTACCACATCCCATGGATTATATTATGTTGGAACTTTAATTATATGATCTTTATACTATTTTTATACTTTATTTATTCTTCATTAATTTTTTTTACAACATAACTTTCTGATTTCCATAATGTGTAAATATGATAATTTCATTTGAGGAGGAGTGGACTACCATCCCCTCAATGTGAAATGATTCATTCATTCCACACATAGAACATTAAATGATAAACATAAGGAAGTTATGTAACATATATAACATAGAAATTGTACTTTAACTATAATATACCTATGTATCATTTTTTCATTCCTTAAATATGAAAATGGAATGAAAGTAGTGTTCATGCGTACATACGACCTACCGTCTCCATGAATGTTGACAACTATTTATTATCTCCAAATGTAATAGAATATTATATATACACATATACTAGATATATATGATAATTAAATCATTAATAATAATCAGGAGATGATTTAATTTTTACCACGTGTAAAATAAAAATCAAAATAAGATCATTGTCAACTCATGTACATAATATTGACAAAGCAACAGATAAGAACTTAAATAATTATGTATTTTTTATAACATGGCAGTAAATTATATAAAAGGAATAATTAATATGTAAAATTTTATCATGAAATTATAAATTAACCTATAATTACTATTCAGGAACATAATGATTCAATGTAGTGACTCAGTCTCTAGGTAATGGAAATCATAACTCAATCTCCATTCATTTCGATAATTATCCATGTAATTGGTTTTTTTTGCAAGAATATGTGTGAATGAACTGTAATTGTTTTAAAATTAATATACACTAATATTGGTGCATTTTTATTAGTCACACATAATTATTTCGTTAACTTTTCTTTATTTTAATGATACGGTCTTTTTAAGTTACTTCATATCAATCTCCTTTCATTGAGGTGTATCATGATGTTTTGTACCTTTATTATTCTATATGGTTTATATGGAATATGTTTTACATGTTATATCATGAAATAATATAGTGTCATGATATTTAAATTTTATTTTTTTATTTTTATTCAATGAATTTTATTCATGTGTTTATCATTTAGTAAGGGATTCATTAAATGAAAAAGCATTTAAATGTTTTAATGAATTATTCTTCCAAATATTTTCCATTAATGTCTATATTTTCAAAATGTTTTTAAGAATTTTTTTATATGTACAACAGTGTTTAAAAAGTATAAATTTCGTTCCAAATGTTTCAATGTGGTATGAGTGACATTTATTAAAAACTCTTCTTTTTGAATGTTTAAAATGAATTGATTATGTCAATATATTGAAATGATATCCTATGATAGAAATGTGAAATTTTTTTCCATTTCTTCTTGTTTTATGTGTTAATATTTAATTATGGTTCATGGGAATTTATTATCTATATGGGTGGTTTTGTGATAAATCCAGGGTGGGTGATCCCATGATAGCACTCTAAATAATTGGGTAACTTGATGAAGGTAAACATTATGTTTTATCCTAATTTATTTAAGGAATATACATTTTTTGGTATTCATAACATAACCATGAAATTTACTCCCTATGTAGATATAAAAGCTATAATGTAATTTTGATATGGATTCCACAAGTTAAATTCATGTTTTATTATTTCTATTTTGTTTTATAGGAATCATCTGATAACATAATGTAATCAAACTAGTTTGTTTTTTACGTGTGAGAAGTATGAGTTTGTAAGAATATTTTAATGGGTTTTAAATATTAATGGGAAAACTATTTATTCATTAATTTATATTCCTTACGTATCTTTTTATGCCCATCAGATGTTTTGAAATGTTTTCTCCAGGGTATAATGATGGGTATGAGAAAGGAAGAAGTCGTAATAATTGTTATCAGGGAAAATAAATCATGATTTGTTTAAAGGGATTCATTTGGTGGACAAAGTGGATACTGAGTGTAATTATCCACATGTAATGTCATGTTTTATTATGTAACAATTATAGAAAAATTATCTAAATCACTAAACCTGAAAATATCCTTAATGGGAATTCTTGTCTTAACTAAAGATTATGTAATTTATTTTTAGTGAATTATATTTATATCCTTATCTTCTATAGATAAATCATCTTCCAATTCCATAGTTAAATTTCTATAGGTTCATTTTCCCATATTTTTTTAAATTAAGAAGTTGAATCTCATTTTCAATATGGATTTCATGAAACCAAATTGTTATCTTATTTATATCATTCAAATACACAATCTTGTTAATTGTGATAATAAAATATCATCAAATACGGTAATGTAGATATTTAGTAACATCTCAAATATCATTTCATTTTAATATGTAGAAAATAATTTCATTATATTCAAATTCATTTTTAACATAGATACACAAGGTTCCAGCTATTTAATGATAACAAAAATAATTTTATGGGAAAATATAATCATTGTGGGAAATCATATATTACTAAAAATAAATAATATGATATAAAACTCATTATACCAACATATAAATCTATTCAAGGATGATTTAAACATGGCCATAGATGTTTACTATCTATTCAAATCCATCGTAATGGATCCAAAAAAATTTTAATTATTAAATGAATATGAATTGAGAGGGTCAGACTAGGTTCATAGTATGTTATTATTTAGTTTTCACAAAAATGTTGTCTGATATATATATGAACAACTCTTCACGGGATCTACACCATGATGAATCACTGCCAAAACTGAGACAATTATAGTATCTAGATAGTGGTGTTAATTCTAGAAAAACTACCCAATATTTACATTACAAAAACACTGTAATATTGTCCTATAACAGACTCATCCTATGTATATGTTGTTTTGGTATGTTATATAATAAAAGATTTCAAAAATATAGTCTCTACAAATTATAATACCCATCCTTTGAAAAAAACTATACGAACCCAAATCTACTAACCTAGAGTCATTGGTAATATTATAACATTCACACATATTATAAGGAATCATATCCCATATTATCGAATAATTTTTTAGTCTTAGGAGACTAGATACATATAAATTATCACATTACATATGAACGATTGAAAAAACCCTATCATTTTGTATGTTTTTTTATTTATAGTATAAATTCTATGATTAAATTCAATGATCCATACATGGTATACATGTGAAATCAATGAAAAATAAATATCTATCTCATATTATCAGTAAGAGATATTGTAACTCCCCGACCCCAATTACCCAGAGTTGGTGCATTATTACATAAAATTGGCATGATCACAAGAAAGATCAAGTCTCGAATGACCGATTAGTTTAGTAGCCTTGGAAACACTAGATATATTCATAAGTCTTACATTACATCATAAAAATGAAAACTACAACAACATATTTTCTTCATAGTCCACTCTCATATCCCCACATACTATCCATTTAGGTCATTCATAAATTACTTCATCACATCCTGGGAAAAATAAAACATTGAAAGGGGTGAGCTCAAATGCCCAGTAAGGATAACAATATAGCGGAAAATTTCATAAATAATAATAAACATTTAAGGCAATGTATAACTAAAACAAAAGCCTTTTAAACTTGAAATTCAACATAGTATGGAAAAAATAAAATGAAATAATTCCATTTACTTTTTCTCATGGATATTCCACTAATCGAATAATCACATGCAATATTAATAACCACATTCTTAATGATGGAATGCTTAATGACAGACTATCATAACCACATATCCAAGACCTCGTGCCAAGACTACAAATATGATTTTCCCAAGGCCATGTGCCAAGACACTAGTTTGTCTCATGATACCTACTGATTCATCGAGGAGCTATAGCGGGCTCCACCCATCACATATTAAGTCCAATGCATTCCTCATATGAACAGGTTTAAACATAACATAAACATTCGTATTAAAACTAGCATATGAAATGTCAATACATTCTCCATAAACCATGAATTGTATAAAAATAAAACATCAGCAGTCAAACAAATCACAAAACATTCAATACAATATGGAAGTTTTGTATCATAATAAATCAACTTCAAATAAGCTCATAATTCCTCAATGGTTGTTGACATAGCTGAAATCAAAACTATTTGTGAGAAATATTCGTTTTTTTGAAATCATTTAAAAGTCACAAAATTATAAAATAAAACATTTACTATTAAAATGTTCTTATAATCTTGTAAGGGAAGCTTTGAATATTTTATAACGGTGGAAAATATCCGCACCCGCTGTATAAGTTAAAAAAAACATTTTTACCTTAATTTTGTCGAAAAGGTTAAAAAGATACTTGTTTGGAAAATGACAGAAATATTCCTTTATAAAATTCATTAAAAAGTAAAACAAGGGTATAAATTAATTTAACCCATATTATGTAAATTAGTAAAAATATTTTGAAATACATTTTTAATAAACATGAATGTGGATGATAATGAAGTCCCAGTAGATTATTACGTATAAACAACTTTTAATAATGAAGAGATTGCGAAAGAAACCCTTACCTTGTAATTTTCCTTGGTTGGGGTAGGTTAACCTCATGTATAATGGTGAAATAATTGTTAGTAAATTATACAAGAATCATATATTTTAATATGAAATCATATATGATCTTTGAACATTGCTTTGTTAATAAAATTATAGAATTATCGTTGTTTCGAGTGTTAACTTACTCATTTTCTTTTATATGTTTTGTTACATAAGCCATATTTTTCGTGGATAAGTTGTATCTTAATCATATCCAGAATGATATCAAGTCCTTAGATATTGTTATTAATCATCAAATGAGAATTAAATTTTAATGGATATGATGGAGAATGAATCTCATCACATTCGTGGAGACGGTAGTCCGTACGTACGCACGAGCGACAATATCATTCTTTTGATATTAAAATAATATATAATTCGATGTTATATAATATATACAGAATAATTATCATGTTATATTTATTATTTACATGAATTACACATCATTATTATACCCATCCAAATAATAATTTATTGAATAACAATTACACCACGACGTGGAGACGGTAAGTCGTACGTACGCACGTATGGTGACATCTAATTAAAATGATGGATAGAATACTGAAATATGGTTGTAAAATGTTTATAATGACATAAAAGTATATAATATACTGGATTTATTATTTTAGAATGGTAATAACAATGAAGGAATAAGTGGAAGAAAAAAGGAACTTGAAAAAGGGTGGTGAAATCATTACATCTTTTTCAGGTTCTTCCTTTTGATTTGATCAAAAGGGCTCCTTGGGTTGGCTTTATGACTAAAGTAATTCCTCTGGGATGAATTTATGGATGTTGAGAGAGTATTTGGGCAGAAGTTGGCCGAACCAAAAGGCTTTGATGGTGTGAGTTAATGAGATGGGAGAGTTCGCTTTTATAAGAGGGGTGAAGGGCACCTTTGGAAAACCTAGAAATATTATTTTATAATAAATTCATATTCGGTTTCTAATGTCTCAAAAGTGGATTATTTAAAGTTTAAGGTGGGTATTGGTAGAAAACCACTCAACCAATCGAATTTAGAAAGGTTTGGGTTACTATATTAACCTTATCTTTAAGTATAACTCTTAGTTAATTTGTTTCACTTTTACAATGTCTCTTTGTATTTTTATATTATATTGTTAATAAACATACTATATACATCCGAGAGACCGCCAATTGGTCCATTAATGATTCAAATATCATGATATAAGTCTACTTGACGTTCCTTAGATTTTTAGGAATTTAATATAAATTAATAATATAATATTTGATTTAAAAACTCTTTTATGTCAATTTTGACACTATTCAATAATTGATTTTTTGTAAAAATCATAACAGAGTGATTACTTTGATAAAATTTAATTAAGTCAATCCTAACAAGTAATATTAACCTATAAAATTAGTGTAATTCATAAAAGTCTCAAATTATATTTATTTGGGTATTTATGATATCAATTAATTTAATTTTTGCACTATTATGGTAATTTCTGCATCATCATTGTGTCATAAATAAATTATATTATTTAAGGTCTAAAAATTATAAATAAAATATCATTATGTAGGAAATCATTTTATATTTCTAGTGAATATTTAAAATTGAATTTATCTTATGTATAACCCAATATTAAATATGTTTTAGTAAATAAACATCAATTTTAACTCTTTAAACTCTTTTTTTAATTAAATAATAATAAATGTCCTAATCTAATCCAAGTGGACCTAAATGATAATATTTTATTCCTATGTTTGTTTTTGGTCGATATACACTTGTACAATAGAATTAGGACATGTGTTAGGTTAATATTAATATCATTTTTTCCCTTAATTACACTATTTACTTTTAATCGTGGTAATTAAAGTAAAAAGTTACTATTCACCCAAAATTATTTTCATCTCATTGATCCACATTTTACTACATGATATTAACCGTGTCTCTCGGATTTTTGAAATTCCTCTCACAGAAGCGGTAAAATTAAGTTTTATGAAAAATTCAGTTTCATTAACTACCACTTAGTGGTTTCACTATTCATCAGAAAATGAAAGTTTCCAGAAAAACACAAAAAATTAGGCCTAAGCTATATTTGATATTACGAATTCAAAAATGATGTCTATTTTACCAAATTCAGAACATATCAGTTTCATTAATTAATTTAAAAATTAATTCCAGTCGTCAAAACAAATAGCGTGTTTTTAAGAGATAATAACTATCAAAAGATTGACATTTGTTTATGTCTGGTTTAAATTTGAAATGACATCCAATGACAATCATTGTATTAAATGGTAAAAATATATTCTAAATATAATTTAAAACCACTAAAATTAATAACTTATCACTATTAATTATTTCGATTTAAAAAGTTGTTTTTAATTAAAATATAGTAATTTTAACTATTCATCAAAATATGAAAGTTATCCGAAAAGTACCAAAATTTCACCCTAAGATAATTTCGATATCATGGATCCAAAAATGAAGTCCATTTCGAAAGATAAAGTTTATAAAATTTCATAAAGTAGGTATTACTATTCATAACGGCTAGTATGATTGGTTGTGGTGTGTTAGAATCTCGAAGTTACGTACAATGCACGCCATTGCATTAATCAAAGGGAAACGTACTGTGGAAGCTTGGGTTGTTTCATTGTAAATTTTTGATGTCCACATTCTAAAAATTAAATTTATTTAGTCAAATTGAATATATAATAGTTTAAAATATTGGATTTAAAAAGGGTTCACTATTAAAAGTTTGTAAAAGTGTAATACTGAAAATGAATTTGTTCTTACATTATGTCTAAGAAACTCATAATATGGATTCTAAAATTATATGGATTATATAAAGATTAAAATTTAGTTAATAATACTCATAACCTCTTTTGAACGACTTGTTTAGTAAGTCATGATGCACTTGAACTCGGTGTTGTGTGTAGTGGAAGTTATTGAATTATTTTGAAGAAATAACACACTATGAAATCTTGGGGTGTTACATTTTCCCCTCCTTAAATAAATTGTGTACTCGCAATTTGAAATTGTTCTTCAAAAATAAAAGGTTGAATATAGAAAATATCGTTGTGGGAAAACCCACATCAGAAATTGGGTTAATAAAATTTAGTCTTCATAAGAGGAAAAGAGAAATAAAAGGTTCACCACAAAATTATGATCTCTATTCGGAGAACTTTAGTGGAAATTAGAGACATGTAATTGGAGGAAAAACGTAAATATTTATAGGAAGTGATTGAGGTCATCAATCATAAACATGTGCAAAATTGAGGCCCTTAAATTCATCAATCTATGTTGATTTAAAATACCATCGGTTCAGAAAAACATATGGTAATAGGATAACACATTTTTTTGTTTTAAGTTCCCTTCACTACAGTATAAGAATTGATTTCTTCATTGAATAATAGAAGAAGAAAAATATTTACTTGACAAGTAGAGTCTCATCCTTTATCTATGTTCTACCAGAATCTCATCTTTCACTCTAAAAGATAATAGAACTCTAAAATAATATTCTATGTATCCTATTCGTATATGGTTAATAAAGGGATTTATAATTCATCTATAAGAACCATTAAAAAACTACATTATTCAATGTAGGACATCACGTGGGTCAGTGGTAGGTGATACACCCTTGTCGCCTATCGGTTGTGGGTTGAAGTCTCGCGGCCTTGCCTGACGTGACGGGTTGCCGCCCGACCTCCACATTGTCCTATTATAGAAATCCAAAATAATCAAAACTAGAACTATACAAAATACTTCATTTCAAAATTTATAAGGAAGGTATACACAATGAAGATCCTTTTTTCCACGTAAAAACAAGTGAACACCTCCATCGTGTATTATTTTAAAACACTGCAACATCCTGAATTACCATAAAACCTTTTTGATTACATTCATGATCCCTTATTCCATTAAGAATAATAGATATACTCCTTCAATCCAAAAATTTTGTAAACCCAAACAATGATAGAATATACAAATCATTAATCAGTTTCAAGGTAGTCAAAAATATAGAATATAATTTATCCAAATCAAACATTTATTATTCTAAAATCACTACCTCGGTATTAGAACCATATTATGGTTTATCTTTCTCTCAACCATATATTTTCCAAAAATTTAACCTGCTATTGATTCACATTTCATTGTTCCACACAATCTCATGTCATTAATGAAATAGTACTGTAGTACAATCCTTATATACTCCATAATTATTATAACAAGTACATTGTTGATACAACACTCAAATGACATAATGAACATAAGAACTCTAATAATTCCTCATTATCAGTGGTAGTATCATAACTTGATTATTATCCAATAACATCTTTTGCATCATAGTCTGATGACAAGGTCATAGGTTCGCGTAGTGTCCAAACAACTTGCAAATGAATCATTTTACATTTGAAACCATTTTCTTACCTTTGCAGTCACGTACTTTGTGCCCTTTTCCTCCACACTTATAACAAACTCCCATTCCATTCAGGAAAGTTCGAGGGTGTTTCTTTCCACATTTATCACATATGGGAATATTCTTCTTTTCCCTCTTCCCTTTATCCATCTTTCCTTCTTCCATCATTTTCTTCTCTTTCTTCCATTCAAATCCATATCACACAGTAAACTCTTTACTTATCTTATCAACACATCATATTATTTCTTCATATGATGATAATACATGGGAGACTTTTTCTCTTATAAATTCTGGCTTCAGGCCATGAAATATTTGATCGTTCTTTCTCTTTGGATCATGTGCATTGCTTGAGTTCTCATTCCTTATACAGGGCACCATTTCTAAACAATGGCATACACTAGATTAGTTTATGAATAACAATACCTAATCCCAAACTTGTAAAACACATAACATAAATTAAATAGTTTATAGATATAATCCATAATCATAAAAATGTCTCCTTTGAGGAAGTATATACTCATAAACCCTTCATAATGGTTTGTAATGAAAATGAGAATTATCCTAAGAATATCCCCCCGAGAGTGTTGTAACCAAGAGTGCAGCAAGGCCCGTTGTCGTGCACCAGTTCCCGCTTAAGCCTATCTCAAAGCGGTGTTTTCGGGTTTTACCCCTAGGTACATCTGTGCCAGAGCCGCCTCTACTTGCTCATATCCAGACATTGATTTATTGCTCGAAAAACTCACAAAATCTCTACATTACCAAAATTTTACGAAGTTCTTCTATAATAATCCTCAAAGTCCATCTTAGGTATATGTGCTCCAATCAATGTTTTTTGAAATCTAGCTTCCAAGGTTTGTACTAAACTACCTCTGATACCAACTGTAACGCCCCGACCCCAGTTAACCAGAGTCGTTGCATTATTACATAACATTTCCATGATCACAAGAAAGATCATGTCTCGAAAGACCGATTAGTTTAGTAGCCTTTGAAACACTATATATATTCATAAGTCTTACATTACATCAAAAAAATGAAAACTACAACAACATATTTTCTTCATAGTCCACACTCATATCACCACATACTATCCCTGCAGGTCATTCATAAATTACTTATTCACATCCTGTGAAAAATAAAACATTGAAAGGGTTGAGCTCAAATGCCCAGTAAGGATAACAATATAGCATAAACATTCATAAATAAGAATAAACATTTAAGGCAATTTATAACTAAAAAAAATACTTTTAAACTTGAACTTAAACATAGTATGGAAAAAATAAAATGAAATAATTCCATTTACTTATTCTCATGGATATTCTACTAATCAAATAATCACATGCAATATCAATAACCACTTTCATAATGATGGAATGCATAATTCCAGACTATCATAACCACATAGCCAAGGTCTCGTGCCAAGACTACAAATAAGATTTTGAAAAGGCCTTGCGCCAAGACACAAGTTTATCTCATGAGACCTACTGATGCATCTAGGAGTTATAGCAGGCTCCATCCGTCACATATTAAGTCCAATGCATTCCTCATATGAACAGGTTTAAACATAACATAAACATTCGTATTAAAACTAGCATACGAAATGTCAATACATTCTCCATAAAACATGAATGTTATAAAAATAACACATCCACAGTCAAACAAATCACAAAACCTTCAATAAAATATGGAAGTTTTGTATCATAATAAATCATCTTCAAATAAGCTTAAAATCCATCAATGGATGTTGACATAGATGAAATCAAAACAATTTGAGAGAAATATCACTTTTTTTGAAATAATTTAAAAGTCACATAATTATAAAATAAAACATTTAAATTTGAAATTTTCAAATAAGCTTGTAAGGGAATCTTTTAAGATTTTATAACGGCGGAAAATAGCCGCACCCGCCGTATAAATTGAAAAAACATTCTTACCTTAATTTAATCGAAAAGGTTAAAAAGTACCTTGTTGGGAAAACAACAAAAAATATTACTTTATAAACTTCTTTAAAAAGTCAAAAAAGGGTATAAATGAATTTATCCTATATTCTGTAAAATAGTAAAAATGTTTTGAAATACATTTTTATGAAACATGGATGTGGATGATAAAGAAGTCCCAGTAGATTATTACGTATAAACAACTTCGGATAATGAAGAGATTACGAAATAAACCATTACTGTGTACTTTTCCTTGGTTGGGGTAGGTTAACCATCTGTATAATGTCGAAATAATTGTTATTAAATTATAAAAAATCATATATATTAATATGATATCATATATGATCTTTTAACATTTCTTTGTTAATAATGTTTTAGAATTATCGTTGTTTTGGGTGTTAACTTACTCATTTTATTTTATATGTTTTGTTACATAAGTCGTGTTTTTCATGGATAGGTTGTATCTTAATCATATCCAGAATGATATCAAGTCCTTAGATACTATTATTAATCATCAAATGAGAATTAGACTTTAATGGACATGATGGAGAATGAATCGCATCGCGTTCGTGGAGATGGTAGTCCGTACGTACGCATGAGCGACAATATCATTCTTTTGATATTAAAATAATATATAATTGGATGGTATATCATATATACAGACTCATTATCATGTTATATTTATTGTTTACCTGAATAAAACATCATTATTATACCCATCCAAATAATAATTTATTGAATAACAATTACACCACGACGTGGAGACGGTAAGTCGTACGTACGCATGTATTGTGACATGTTATTAAAAAGATGGATAGAATACTGAAATATGGTTGTAAAATGTTTATAATAACATAAATGGATGAAATATACTTGAGTTATTATTTTATAATGGTGATAACAAAGAAAGAATAAATGGAAGAAGAAAGGAACTTGAAAAAGGGTGGTGAAATCATTACCTCTTCTTCGGGTTCTTCCTTTTAATTTGATCAAAAGGGCTCCTTGGGTTGGATTTTTGACTAAAGGAAGGCCTATAGGATGAATTGAGGGGAGTATAGAGAGTATTTGGGTAGATTTTGGCCGAACCAAAAGGCTTTGAAGGTGTGACTTAATGAGAAGGAAGAGTGCCCTTTTATAAGAGGGGTGAGGGGTACCTTTGGAAAAGCTAGAAATATTATTTTATAATAAATTAATATTCAGTTTCTAATGGCTCCAAAGTTGATTATTTAACTTTTATGGTGGGTATGGGTCTCAAAACACTCAACCAATAGAATTTATACTAGTTTGGGTTACTATGTTAACCTTATCTTTAAGTATTAACTCTTAGTTAATTAGTTTCACTTTTACAATGTCTTTTTTTATTTTTATATTATATGGTTAATAGACACACTATATACATCCAAGGGACCCCCAAGTGGTCCATTAATGATACACCTATAATTATATATGTCTATTGTCAGATCCTTAGATTTGTTGGAATTTAATATCAATTAATAATATAATATTTTCTTAAAAAACTCTTTTATGTCAATTTTGACACTATTCAATAATTAATTTTTGTAAAAATCATAACAGAGTGATTACTTCTAAAAAGATTAATTACGTCAATACTAACATGTCATATTAACCTAGAAAATTATTTTAATTCATAAAAAGTCTCAAATTATATTTATTTGGTTATTTATAATATCAATTATTTTAATTTTTTCACTATTATGGTAATTACTGCATCATCATTGTGTCATAAATAAATTAAATTATTTAATGTCTAAAAATTATAAATAAAATATCATATTGTAGTAAAGAGTTTTATATTTCTAATGAATATATAAAATCTAGTTTATATTATGTATAACCCTATATTAAAACTGTTTTAGTAAATAAACGTTGATTTAAACTATTTTATCTCTTCTTTGAATTAAATAATAATAAATATCTTAATCTAATCCAAGTGGACTTAAATGATAATATTTTATTCTTAAGGTTGTTTTTGGTTGAGATACACTTGTCCAATAGAATTAGTACTTGTGTTAGGGTAATATTAATATCATTTTTACCCTTAATTTCCATATTTACTTTTAACCGTGGTAAATAAAATTAAAAATTTACTATTCACCAAATATTATTTTCATCTCATTGAACCACATATTACTACTTTATATTAACCGTGTCTCTCGGATTATTGAAATTCCACTCACAAAAGTGGTAAAATTAAGTTTTATGAAAAATTCAGTTTCTTTAACTACCACTTAGTGGTTTCACTATTCATTAAAAAATGAATGTTTCTAGAAAAACACCAAAAATTAGGACTAAGCTATATTTGATATTATGAATTCAAAAAATATGTCTATTTTACCAAATTCATAACATATAAGTTTCATTAAATAATTTAAAAATTAATTTCCGTTGTCAAAATAAATAACGTGTTTTTAAGAGATAATAACTATCAAAAGATTGACACTTGTTTATGTCTGGTTTAAATGTGAAATTACTTCCAATGTCCAAAATTTTATTAAATTGTAATAATAAATTCTAAATATACTTTAAAACCACTCAAATTAATAATTTATAACTACTAATTATTTCGATTAAAAAAGTTATTTTTAATTAAAATTTAGTAATTTTCACTATTTTTCAAAATATGAAAGTTATCCGAAAAGTACCAAAATTTCAACCTAAGATAATTTCGATATCATGAATAAAAAAATGAATTTCTTTTCGAAAGATAAAATATATAAAACTTAAAAAAGTAGGTATTACTATTCATAACGGTTAGTTTGATTGGTTGTGGTGTGTTAGAATCGCGAACTTGCGTACAATGCACGCCATTGCATTATTCAAAGGGAAACGTACCGTGAAAGCTTGGGATGTTTCATTGTAAATTTTTGATGTCCCCATTCTAAAGAGTAAATTTATTTAGTCAAATTGAATATATAAAAGGTTAAAATATTGGATTTAAAAAGGGTTAACTATTAAATGTTTGTAAAAGTGCAATACTAAAAATGAATTTGTTCTTACATTATGTCTATGAAACTCATAATATGGATTCTAAAATTATAAGTATTATAAAAAAGTTTAAAATTTAGTTAATGCTATTAATAACCTCTGTTTAACGTCTTGTTTAGAAAGTCATGGTGAGCTTGAACTCGGTGTTGCGTGTAGTGCAAGTTATTGAATTATTTTGAAAAAATAGTACACAATTAAATTTTTGGGGTGTTACCGATAGAATAAAATGGATTATATAATAAAATAATATAATCCTAAATAATATTGAATACATAAATATTATTCAAATATTCCATATAAAATAATATACAAATGCGGTACAAAATCCATGGATTACATATATACATAAATTTTCACTTGGATAAGAATAATTTTTTCCATAATTATAGAATGATTAATGTTAGAGATCATAATATAACCATCAATGTATTTTATCAAGAAATGATATATAAATACGTAATCTGTAGAAAAAATAACCAAATTGGACTTCCTCATGAGACATACCTATGTGACGAGTTTATATAATAGGCCCCTCCCATCAATTACTAATTCCAATGTGTTTATTATGTAAAATGGTTTAATAATATATATTTATATAATAAACATAAGCATTCATTTGAAAAACTAGCATATAAAATGATAATATTTTCCAAATCAATAAATATAACCTGATTATAATCCATTTAGAGTAATTTGGAGGATAGTATCAATTAATTATAACCCGAGTAAAGAATATGATTTAAAAATGATCGTTTTCATAGATGAAAATACATTAAAATATTACAGGAATATATATTGTGTAAATTAAAATTTGAGGATAGAAAAAAATCATAAAAAATCAAAAAATTAAAAAATTAGGAAATAATAATTTATTTTAGAATAACCTTTGAAAATTTTAGTAGAAGTCTCAAATAAAATAGTAGTCATAACTTTTATAAAATATACTGATGCAGTGTTCATTTAAAAAAAATATTATGTTCAATCCTCTAGTAAAAATATTCACATTTAGAAATTAAATAGATTATTACATTTATACCATTTCATAAATAATGATACATGAATAAAAATATACCTATTTCTTAAATTTATACTATTAAAAAATACCGCAAAAAAATTTAAATAAAATATAGATATGGGAGGAATATATTTCAAGTAGAAGATAAAATCAACTTTCGTTTTCCATAAATCATGCATTTGGTATATTTTTAGTTCCATTAAAGGTACAATTATAGATAATATTTAAAAACACTAAAAATAATAATATAAAAATAAAATATATTCTTTTAAACATGATATATTTTATAATTTTTCCATATAAACATAATCATTAAATACCCAAAATGAAATTGTGGAATAAACCTTTACCAGATTGATAAATTTTAAAAAACAATATCTTAGATGAAATAATTTCAATTGTTACATTAAATACAATGAAATAAAAAGTATCCATGAGAAAAAATGTAAATGGATAAATATATATCACTCATAAACACATATAATTTCATAACATCAAACACATCTCAATGAAACATGATTGAGTAAAAGAACCCTTATGTAAAAATTTTATTTCATTTAATTATGGAAAACTATGATCATTACATGAAAATAGATATACATTTATTAGGAAAAAACTTACACAATTTTACAAGTAGATGATTTACATAGATCCTTCTTGAAATGAGGAATGAGATCATCTAGGACATGATTAAACTAATAATAATCATCTTCATTAACACCATTATTAGCAAGACCATCTACCATTGTATTTTCCTCCCTATAACCATGAGTAAAAAATTATATCATTAGTAAAGAGAGTCCTTTCTTCTAGTTCAGTGATTACTGAGATCCCTTGAAAGATGAAAAGACAAAGATTGTATGGAAAAGACTGCAATCAATGATTCACATTCAAGCCAGATATTATTCCAATACCTCTTTTCCACTTTATCCACCTCTATAGTGACACAAATAATTTCTGCTTCAAGAGTGGAAGAAATACCAAATGAAATATAAATACAACCAACAACAGTTCCCTGATAATCCCTAAAGACATCACCAAAACCAGAGAGACACATGTTTACCCTTGAAGAACCATCAGAATTTCCTTTTTTCCACCCATGAATAGGGGCCTACCATATGGATTCAATTGTACTAAGAGGATTCCATATGACAACATTAATCTTGATCGCCTTCAGTATAGATAAATCATGGGTTGAGTCGGATAAAATCACACATCTCTGTGTTTCTACATCCCGAAAAACCACGCGTATACCTGCACATAAAACGCAAACACGAAAGGGATGTAACTCATGTGTGGATTTTATCTTTCATGTCCTAATGATGTGAATTAATTCCTCCAATCTTTCTTGAACATAAAATTTGATCTATGGTGAGATGTTCAGTGAATTCTATATCTTCATGAAGGTTCATATTGAGCAGGTTTGAGGTAGGCAATCACAAAAAAATATCAATAATCACCCAAAACCTCACTGAAGCCGCTGCAAAGCTAAGTAATAGATGGTCAACATCTTTCTTATGTTGATAGAAACATGTACATGTGGATCATACAAAGACTCCATATAATAGTAAAAAGTCATCAGTTGGTATTTTTTTTGTGATACATCCTCTATTTAAGAATGTACTGTGATGCCCTTAAGATCTTCCTATAAAAAATTACACATCCATTTAAATTCATATGAACTATTAATAGAGTGATTTTAATATACTTTGGAGGTTATAATTCCATTTAAAACAGGTTACCATGCCCAGAAAGAACCAACAAATAACCAGTAATATTTATCCACTATCGAAGTGATATTATCCGGAAGGTTATCCATACTACCAAGATGATTGCTGATTGAAAAATAAAAATCTACATTTGAATCCCCCACAAAAACCAAGTTAATCACGTGGTTCCCAGTCTAGTTACATTTCCAAAATTGAGGAGAATAATCTTGGGGATCTAGCCACTGATAGTCAGCATAAATTTTAGAGAAAATATTCATGAAGGAAAGCCACATTGAAGAAGTCAAATAATTGTAGTTTCCTATCTTGAGCATGTGAATAATCAGGGCTTGAAGAAAACTAATAGTCTCAGATTTTATATTTACTAACCTCCATATAATCCCTTCTTACATAGAGTCAATGAACCCCTCGAAATTTTTGATCCCCAAACCACCTCCATCATAAGGATTGCATAAAAAAATTCCATTGAACCCATTAAAGCCCCATTTCCAATATTCTATAACACAAAATTAAATTTTTGAGTGATATATTGATACTATTTATTAAATTAATCATCCATTTGTAAACCAAAAATGTGTAAAAAAATTTGGAGGTGATGATTGAATTCACCACACAAACCCTACTTTCCATTGATAGATATTTTCACTTCTATGTGGAATTTTGTCTTCTATTCATGCTGACAATGCTAGAGAACTAACATACCATTTCTTTCCCCCAAATCATGGACACCCCTAGATAAGTAATGAGACGATGCCCCTCTTGAATTCCCAATACTATGATGATATCAATTTTTCTATTAGAAAAGAATCTCATTCTAATGTATGCAAAAGACATACTCCAAAAAACATCCATACTAGAATCCATTTCATATTGAAAAAGGGATCTATTTATATTCATGATATTTCACTTAATCTCTTCAGTGAATAGGATGATGTCATAAGTATAAAGAAGATGAGAAGGAGTAGAAATCCCCCAAACAGCAAGAATAGGATTCATTTATTCAGTGGTGACCATGATAGAAAGAACCCTACTGATATAATCCTCTGGGATAGAGAATATGATTACTGATACACGGTAACCCTAAAATAAACAACTTGAATATTCAAATTACCCTTCATGGGATCAATTTATATGAAATAATATTTGATCAAAATATAGAATTATTTTGACATAGTTGATGAAAACATCATAAAATCCATACATGTTGAGGATCTTGTAGATGAAACCCTAGTGCATTGTGTTGAAATCATTCTTTACATCCAATTTAAGGGAAACATTTACACATATGGTGGAATTTTTTAGTATATTGACACACTCTGAGGTAGTGATAAGACATTCATTAATTGATCTCCCTTTTATGAAGCCAAACTAATTTGAAAAAACAATTTTTCATTAAAAAAGCTATCCTATTGGAAAGGATTTTTCAAATAATTTTATATCTGGCGTAAACCAATGAAATAGGCCTAAAAATATGAATTTCGTCGGCATTTTCATATTTTGGGATAAGGGAAAGAAACTGAGCATTAAAACCATTAAGAAGAGATCCACCTCTAAAAAATTAAATTACTGACATGCAAACATCTCCCTGAATGATATCCCAAAAAGACTGAAATAACAATATACCAAGGTCATCAGGACTAGGTGATCTCTACTATTTGAGGCTAAAGGAAACCTCCTTAATCTTTGGATCAAGAGTCACAATAGCAAGAACAATATTTCCCTATTGGTTCTCCAATTATGGAATAAAATCATCCATATAATCAATGGTTGGGTTGGGGACACTAACTAAATACTTAATGTAGGATATGACATGATCTGAGGGATCCACTCTGTTGTTGGTGAGGCTATTTCCATTACTAATCAATGAATGTTCCGAAGAAAATTTCCGGATTCTTTGAAGATAGTTGAAGAATTTTTAGTTTCAATCACCATCCTTTTACCATTTTCTCTAAGTTAATCCCTTTTATTGGTATCATTCATTTTAAGAAGATTATAATGTTTTAGTGAAAACTCACATTCCAATGAAATCCCATAAAATAAGTCACCGCTGGTATTGATCTCTTGAATATTTTGGATAAAATAATTAAGAGTGTAAATATCAGTATCAAGGTAGATAAAAAACTCCTTACTAGATATCAATAGATTCCCATTTTGAAATTTTAATTTTGGTGATACATGATAATTAATCATCCCTACAAATCACAGAATTCCATGTACTCTGAAAATGGCCTTACATTCTGGATGAGAGACCAAAGAATTGTTGAACCTGAATGGAAGTGCGTGTATGGGTTCCTTCTCTCTAAGATCCACCAAGATGGGATGGTGGTCAGATTTGTTCCTGGAGAGGGTTGAGAAAGATACAATAACCCAAGTGTCCAAAGAGGCTCCATTGACGAAATCTCTATCGATCTTTCTAGCCACAAAACTACTCAGGTGCTTCCTATACCAAGTATATTTGACCCCACACAAATTAACCTCAATCAAGTCATTCTGACCAACACATAATATGAACACCCTCACAGAGATTCAGTTATTTATTGCCCCCATTTTATCATCTGGATTCAAAATTGATTAGAAGACCCAAAATATTAACCAACGACTAGATATGAAAACTTTTAGAGATTATATATTCATCCACAGATTCTTGATATCCTGATACATGTTATGATAAAAAAATTATGGAATAGGTAAAATGGGAACCATGGTAGCTGAAGGAATTGGTGACATGTTGATCAGTTGACATAAAAATGGTTGTGTTGCCTATAGAGTTATGGGACAACACGCATTGAATTTTTAGATCTGTTGAGAACCTATTGGTGTCAATTTGGTGAAACCCCAAATTCTCCATGTTAACAATCCTTGAGTGGAATATTTTTTTAGGATCAGATAGACCTATAATGATAGATTTGTGCTGCTAGATAAATAACCGAATGGATCTAAATGTTTCCATATTTCCTAGAACATGGATATTACAAAACAATATATTCACTTCAAAACTGAGGCTGGGGGTTGGACACATCATGTTTTTACCCTAATTATTTTTATGTGGTATTCGAGACTTTTTTAGGAATGGGAGATAACAAGTAACTTATATCAGCGGTGTTGGGTTAAAATCACTTCTCTTTGGAAGACAGATCAGGAATAACCAGATCTTCTAGTGTTCTTTATTTGAGCCATTACTGAAGGCATTGGCATTGATCATGCAATCATAATTAGCAGGGATACAATAATGCATTCCGGTTGTAGCATCATGTTCCATTGTGTTATAACAAACAGATCCATGAATCTTCCATGTGATGAGCTGATCTACTTGGAGATCATAAGGGGTGCCTGGAAAACATTTTATATGTTCCACTACTATTTTGAGAGTCATTACAGAAAACATACCCTCTGGTGCTATTTTCTCAACAGATGCAGAACAAGCCATATCATAGTTATGTCCAATAGAAGACTAATCCTGAGAGAAGTAGGGATGTCTGCTAGAAATGAAGAATTTTTTGGAGAGTCTTCATACAAGGTATCACCATCTATGGGTTAGAGACATTTATTCTTCTATTTTACTTTTATAATATTTTTATAATGGAAGGTTTCCGTCGTTTTCCAAACAAGGTCCTTTATAAACGTTTTGATGAATTTAAGGTAGGAGTGTCCTTTATAACTTAGACGACAGGTGCAGTTATTCTCTGCCATTATTACACCTTTGAATCATCCCTTACAAGCTTATAAGAATGTTTTAAAAAAATGGTTTTCTCTATAATTGTGTGACATTTAAATGATTTAAAAAAATATTTCTCTCAAATAGTTTTGATTTCATCTATGTCAACATCCTTTGATGGATTTTAAGATTATTTGAAGTAAATTTATTATGATACAAAACTTCCATATCGTATTTAAGGTTTTCTGCTATGTTTGACTATGGATGTGTTATTTTTTACCATTCCTGTTTTATGGATAAAGTATTGAAATTTTGTATGCTAGTTTTAATTTGAATATTTATGTTATGTTTAAACCTTTTCAAATGAGAAATTCATTGGACTTATTGAGTGACGGGTGGAGACCTCTATAGCTCCTCGATGCATTGTTAGGTATAATGAGACAATCTGGTGTCTTGGAATAAGGACATGAAAAAAATTTATTTGTAGTCTTATCACAAGTCTTTGACTATGTGGTTATGATAGTCTGGAATTTATGCATTCCATCCTTATTAAAGTGGTTATTTCGATGCTGCATTTGATTATTCGACTAGTATAATATCCATGTGAATATGTAAATTTAAAATATTTTATTTTACCTTTTCTATTTTATGCTAAAGATCATGTTTAAAATGCTATTGTTTCATTCCTATACATTGTCTTAAATGTTTATGCTTATTTATGAAAGTTTCCTCTAAATTATTTACCCTTACTGAGAATCTAAGCTCACCCATTTCTTATGTTTTATTTTTTCCAGGATCCCAAGAAGTATTTTATGATTGAGATACAAGGTTAAACTAAGGGAACAATAGCGTTTTAAAAATATTATATATGTTGTGTTGTATATTAGGAATTGTAATGTAATGTTCATGTATGTTATCTATTTTCCAACACTGCTAAACTAATCAGTCCTTCGGGACATGATTCCTTGTAATCATGAAAATGTATTAAAATAATTCACCGACTCTGGGTAACTGGGGTCGGGGCATTAAACATAACACGGTGAACATGTACACAGGTTGACACAAAACATTATAGTAGTTAATTTTCACTCCTAAGACATTTAGAGAAGACATATTTCATAACTATATCAACTTAACTCCTCATTTCATCCCTATAATACTACAACATTATCAGTCCTTGTTATATCCATGTAAAACAATACGCGGATCAATTATGGATGTATCGATTAATTATTATAACATATTCACTCCTTATTCCTATCATGCCTTACTATAAGTGGTTCCCTGCACAATTCAACAAAATAAATCTCATAATATATATAAATCTTTTCCCAGTTCATTGGAGATATATTTGGGAACACCCATATTGAAAGCTATAATGGTCTCACACGACGCTATTTGGGATACTGCATCATATAATGCATAATGGGGTTAACAAGATCTATTTGGGACACCCCATTGTATAAGTAATTTCCATTAACCAAAGAATTACTAAGGTAAGAAGATATTTATTATCATTATTAAAAATAAAAAAAAACTCATTAACATTTAATTACCCAATTAACCATGTTTATTAATTATAATAAATATCAAATAATAGAAGAATGGTAACATTTATTGAAGATATAATTAAAAATAATAGGAAACAAAATTTCATGAAAATTTTATACATGTACATCATGATATTTCAATATTTGATAATTTATTTTAAACAATCTTAATAAAACGATGGATTGCAATATAAAACCCTTACCACTTTGGTAACCTATAATTATAAGACCCATGAAATAAATCAAAAAAATGGATCTTAAAATATATTGAGGATAAAAAATTTAGGTTCATACATGTGAAATTAGATTTATATAAATCACTTTCATGTATATAGGTTTATAACATAATTATGTCTCCAAGAATGAAAAACTAAGACAAATAAAACTTAATGATTTTTTTGACATTTGATATATAAAAACCAGGAAAGGGAGATACTAAAATGGTTATATAAACACAAATTAATTTCACAATAATAATAATAATATACATTCATTGTCAATAAATACAACACATCAATGAAACAAGTTGTTAATATGTCTTGTGTCTCATTGAAAAAAGGTGAGCTGGAAATACCTTACCCTATGCCTTAACATACAATATAATCATTCAAAGATCATGTATAATAAGTATAATTTTTGTATAAATATAATACCAATTCATAATTATACATCTATATATTTTCATATATGATTTTTCATGACATTTTATTAAATTTTTATTTAAAATCCATGTTAATGTTATGATTCAGGTAATAATCTATTTGTGTTTCATATATGTTTTGAAATATATATTTCTGTCCTCTTACATGGATCATGGTTTAATGATATCCATGCTTTATTACATAATATAAATATTATATAGTTTCATAGTGTATTAATACATATTAATCAATAAAATTTAGTCATAGAAAATGAAGCACATAGTTCCGGGAGATGATAAGCTATACGTCCACATAAATGTTGTTTTCATTTTATTTTTGTATTGGAAGAAAGAAAATTAAATGATACATATATATATATATATTATGATTCAAGTATAGTTTTTATTTCATATATATTACGTATTTTTACTAAAACCACCCATAATATATTCCATGTAATTCTTGAATGAATCAAATTTCATCGTGAGGTAGTAGTCTATCATACTCACGAAGTACTATATTTTATTCCCTTAAAATACGGAGGTTTATGTTATATGTTATATACCAATTCATAAAGAATAATATAATAAAAAATATCATATATATATATATAATATATAAAAAATAAATCCATTTTTATTACAAGCCTTTAAATATGGTAATGTATAAACCGAATGATATCAGTTTGTGAGACGGATTTCCACCATACAAATAAAAAAAAATGTTTTTATAACACAATTTATAGAATTTTGTACGGTTATCTAGAGTATCATTAAAAAACATATTTATATGTATCATATTGGTGTTATTATATCATAATGGTATAATAATAATTGAAGGAGGTAGATGAATAGATAAAATAAACACGCATTGAAGATCGATACCTCTTCCTAGAGTATCCTCATAAGGTTCACACTAAATTATTTAATGGAATTATTTATTTCCGTACAAAGACTTCTAGAATGATGGGCAAGATGTTCACATCTTAACTATGCTTGTTTTTTTAAATTTTATTATAGGTGTGAATAAGGGGGATACTGAGTCGCATTTTAAATTTGAGGAGGAGTGCATTCTTATGAATACCCAAATGTATTGACTATTTTGAAGTCACCCTTTCCACTTGATTATCACAAACTAATGAATAATGGGGGCTATATATTTGGTATATAAAAAACCACCACAAAAAAATAAAATTTCCATTATCATGTTCATCCTTAGTCATTTTGTTCATCAATATTATCCATACATTTTTTTTCCATAAAAGCATTTCTCTTTTTAGTTACCGATGAATTTTTTAAAATAATATTATACGATAATATATAATTATTATATAATTTATACATTCTTATTCATTGTATAAAATTTAATTCATTATA
This sequence comes from Viscum album, assembly GCA_963277665.1. Taxonomy (NCBI): domain Eukaryota; kingdom Viridiplantae; phylum Streptophyta; class Magnoliopsida; order Santalales; family Viscaceae; genus Viscum; species Viscum album. Next base: position 1,559,335,226 of record OY728151.1, on the reverse strand, counting down.
TAAAAATCTTACATGTTTCTAAAATTAATTTTAATACAAACACATTTAATTCATAAGACACTCTTTTAACCTTAATCGTAATAAATAATTCAAACTATAATAACTAAAAATTAATTTAACAAAATTTATTTGAATATATTAGATGAGGTAAATTATGATTATTAAAAATATTTAATTCAATTAATATATGTCAATATCTGAAACGTTACATTCTTCATGTTCAAATTAATCGTAGAAACATGAAGAAAATGAGATTTTAAAATTGAAAATTTTCAGATGTTTTCCATGTTTTTATATTAAATATCAAAATGAAATTTATTCAAATCAATCAATTTTGGATTATAATTGTATTAAATAATTAATTATAGATTAAAAAATTTAATATTAAATTTATTTATGAAAATAAATTATATTAAAATTTTGTTTTAAATTAATATTATATATTTGTGACAATTATTCAAAATGTAAAACATTTCATTAAAAAAACAAAAAAAACTCTCCCAAAGATTACTTTGATATTCTAATTTAAAAAATGAATCTTTTTTTATCAAATTCTCTTAATTATTATTTCAAAATTTTATTTTAACATTAATGTGCTATAAAAGGGTGACAAAAGCATTTTTAAGAAAATTCATAATTTTAAACAAAAAATTGGATTTAATTTTATCCCTTCTATTATAAAATTTAAATAATTAATTATAAAAATTTTATTTGAATTTATAATTTATAAATTACATTTATTTCTATTATAAATATTTATTTGGGTAATTTATTGTTATAAAACACTATTTTTCAAAAAATGATTATTCAGATAATCTTTACCATTTTTTTCAGAAAGGGTTTCATATACATTTCTAATTAATTTTTCACCAAAATATGTTACAACTGGGCCCAGGTGATAGCATAGAAAACCCTCCATTTCAAAGTCGTTGGTTCTTGGCCCACTAGGTACAAATAGTATCCCCACTGAGTCATGGTCCCCACCGAGTCATGGTCCCCACCATATGGCCCACCCATGTTCCAATGAAGTCATCTGACTAATGGTTTTCCCCACATTCCCACACATTTCATTTATTGTGGTTTATCCTCACTCATTCACACTAGGGGAAACATCCTAGAAGGATGCCCATCTTCAAAGTACTCTTGGCCAACCACGATAAAATATGGATTTCTAATCATGTATTATCCCAAAAAGGAAGGTACACCATGTTGACATGAGTCTTATTAGGTATTCATTTAACCCTTTATAATTATATGGTGATACATTCACCCCCTATTTAGAGCACAAAAAACTCAGTGTGGGCCCCAAATCTCATCCCAAGAAGTGTACCGCACTTAAGTCTGGGTTCCACCTCTGATTCCAAATGTATTAACTTGTCCTAGGTTACATCACATACACCTCTCCATAATATTGTCATCGGGTCTGGCCTGGCAGGTACCATTAGATGCCCCACACACACGTCTTCCCCACTCTAGGGCCCACCCACATGCCTGAATGGGTCATCTCACTAATTACTGTCCCCACAGGACAACACATGTAATTTATAGTGGTTTTTCCTCACCTACACACAAATTAAGAAGCTTCATAGAAGGTACGCAATCCGGAAACCCCACTCTAGGAAATGCACACTTAACGATGAAGTTCTATTTAGGTAGCCATAGAATAAGAAAGGTGCGCCTTCTTGACAGGAGTAATATCATTTAGTTATTTAACCCTTTATAATTATATCAGGTTACAAAATAATTCATTTTATATAAATTAATAAACAATATTTTCATAATTTAGTTATTTTCATCCATAACCTCTCTTCCAATAGCTATGTGAATACTATCATTTAAATTATATATTTTTTAATATATTAGACACATATAATCTCAATGAAACATGTAATTAATGATATGATTTGTGTTGTGTGTAATTAAATAGAAAATCATTGTGCCATGTAACTCAATATCAATGTTTTTTTGAGTGTGATGAAAAATATTTAAATGATAAAATAAATATTGAAAAAAAAATATTCCATAAAATCTCCAGATGTTACAAAATCACGGGTTATTTTATCCTTAAATAATGAAACAATGTTTTGTGATCATTCATAACACAAATATATTTTTTATTTAGAGAAATCATTATTAATTAATTATTTTTTTGTGATAATAAATGATCTTAATATACATTATTCAAAATATTTAAATGTGTATGTATTATTTTTCATGTTTTAGATACATTACTTTTAAGTCACATACCACCTTTCACCCAATAAAAAATCACTTAGGTAGTGATGTAGGAAAACCAATGATCTCGACATTATAGAAGCTTCTTATTAATAAATCTATATCTCATTATAAATATAAATTTCAGGAATACAATATTTTATTTGTTGTGGAATCTTAAAATACCACTCCAATATCTGCAAATAAACTCAAATATAAATTCAATTTATTTAAAATGTCCCACCTTAACTTTTCATCACAAATAATTGTGATATAAATATTTAAAGGGGTCTATAAGTTTCATGGAAATAATATTTATAATTTAAAATTTATATTTTATACTTAATTATATAATTTTATTTATCAAATTGGGATCTATTACTTCACTATAGAGGGAAGTGAAAAATAACACACCTTGATGATAGTAATTATAAATGGAATATATAGAATACCATATTGTTAAAATAATGTAATTTATTTTATAAGACCATGTAAATAATAATATTTAACACCTGTTATCTAAAAATATTTTAATTTCAAATATTTTTCACATTTATGATGAAAATAGAGGCTCTATAATAAAATGACAAAACTGAAAAACGCAATTTCTTATATCTTATATAATGTAGAGAATTTAAGTGGTAAATTTTTTTTTTGAATTCGCCATTTTTTTGTTTTTTCCTCTATAAGGTACAATATTCCTATCAAAAATTCTTTTTTGATTGATTATTTTTCCACTAAATAATATTGAAGAAGAAAATAATAAGAGTTGGATTGTTTCCCATAAATATGTGGTTGGAGAGATTCAAAGAGAACACAAATATTAGATGATTGTTGAGGATGTTTTTTCATAATTAAATATTATTAGGTTGATTATATATTTATATAGTAAAAAATTTAATATTATTTAAAAAAGATAATATTGCCACTGATATTTTTGGATAACCGTGAAAAAATTGTAATAAAAGGTCTTAAATAGTTTCGAAATTGTAGAGAAACTATCTGCGAAGATTATGGATCCATCATTATGATAATATTAATTAATATATTTGACATTATTTCTAAATTACACCCTATAGAATGATTAATACTAACTGAGATTCATATGGAGATCCATAAATTCATTTCATGAAATTTTGAATTCTGCTGCTATAGTTTGAAAATGGAATATTTCTATATTTTATGAGATTATAAGTATATTTTATGACATTGAGAGCTATCATAAAACTCCAATAGTAGTGATTGAATTTAATCCCTTTAATATGACTTAATATTATTCAATATTATTCATTTTATAATAATTTATATCTAGATAATATAACATTGTCTCAAAACATCAAACATTGATATGTGTTATAATGTGTATGGACATATGTCTTTGAGTATATTTCGGGTCTAAATTATTAGAGTAAAAAAATTATGTTATATTAAAAGTCTATGAAAAAATATCTACATCATACTTTTTAAGAATATATAATCCTCTGTAAAACTATGATTCCTATAGAGAATCTTATATGAAATATCAATTAACAACAATTTCTAGATGATAATGGATTTAAAAATACTACTGGTAGAATACATGATATTTGAAATGGAAATCAATATAGGATCCATTTTGAAAAAAAACTCATAAATCTATTATTAATGTAAACGATTACAAATTAGAGATCATACCCATGTGGATCAAGAAATAAGTAATGTATTTATCAAAAAGAAGAAATAATCATGGGAATAACTTTTTTACAAAAAATAAATGGAAGATAAGATGAGATTAAATGAATTTGATAAGAAAACTCTAAAAATAATGTACCTTAATGTAGAAATCAAGTAGAAAAATATTGAAAATATTTTGCCCAGAGAATCTTATATTACCTAAAGAAGGAATGGTACCACTTTTTTTCTAGAGATATTCATAAATTAAATAATGGAAAATGGAATTATACATATCATTATAACATATATACACTAATTCAGATCTTACACACAGAAAATGGTATCCCACTATCTTAGAAAATATGATTTCACTAAATTTTATTTTTGAAATATTGAAGGAAATTGGATAAATCCAGGAAAAATATGGTGGAAAAAAAATAAAAAAAATTATTCAATGACCAAATTGGGTACCCAAGTTACTAAATAAATTAGCCAACACTGATATATCAAAAAATAAATTCATGATCCCAATGCAATGGTGAATAGTATATTACATAATTAAAAATAAATATGGGAAAGAATTTTCCAAAAACATTTTGGAATTATGATAAGTACATTTGTGTGTATATATGAAAAACTCAAAAGCGGTAACTAAATCTAAAGTCAAAAAGGAATAAATATCCCGAATCACTATAAAAAAGTAACTGAAAAACAAAACATCCAAGTCTCATGGGAAAAAAACTCCAATCCCTTGTATCATGATACAAATACCTCTTAGTGAGGATTTAACTCTTCTTGAACCAGTGATGAGATAATCTACAAGCTACTGAATGAATAAGTATGGTGTGATATAAAATCCTAATTGGGTCTCACAAAAGATTCCATAATAAAATGAAAAAATGTAATCAACCCAATAATTCTTTGTATTTAAAAAACTATAATGACATTTCATAATCATCTTTAAACAAATCATGATTAAAATTTCAAATGATGGAAGTACGTTGAATAATTGATTCATAAATATTTAATTTTAAAATAGTCTACATTTATTCACAAGGCATGTAAAAATTTGAAAATAATGAATGCAACATATAATTAAAATACAAAACAAATGTGAAACCCAGTTATGATATAGAAGGTATGATATTCCCAGGCCAGTAGACTCCTCACACTCAAGGTGAAATGGAAATATGTGTATGTTGAAATCCCATTGACACAAGCCACATAGAATACATCACCATACCATCAAGTATATGAAATGGTTAATTTATGTTTTTTAAAATTTTAAAATCAAAGTGTGTTATCCAAACAACTCACTAATTACATACGCATTAATATCCTCTAATGAATTGAAATGATGGGAAAATTATTTTAATACTTCTTTAAATAAAATTTATCCCATTTTTCATTTTGAATATTCTATAATAAAAATTATGGGAAATTCATTTCATGATTTATTAAAATACAATTCATCTCATTCAGGGTATCAAATAATTTAATTTCAATTTAAAAATAAATTTGTATTTCTAATAAATACATTCTTTTGATGAAAACCATGTCAAAGTCACCGAGTAAATTTACAGGGTGGAGAAGGTAGATTTTTGGAGCTTTATGATATGGGGGAGATTAAAGAGGTTTATTTCTATAATGGGTTCCCATATAAAATCATTAAATCCCAAATGTATCATTATTTGGTTGGATGGAAAAAATGGGCCTATAATGTCACTCATTCAACACCAAATATTATTTTTAAATTATGGATAACATGGATTAATGACATTGAGAATCCTTTCAAATATGAAGAATTATAAAATGGAATCATTTAAAAAATGTAAAATTTAGTGGTCTGGCCTCTCAATGAAAAATACAAAGGGCTAAAGTTTCAAATATGTGTGATATTTCCCCAAAGGGTTTTTTTACTTTAGTATTATGATTTTAATTGAACAAAGTATTTTTAGACATTATGAATTTAGGGTATTAGACCCTTGACTATTGAGTCACCAATTTATTGTTAATGTACCCCAACATTACAATTGTATCGAATTTATGATTTAGTTATATAGATTATTTTTCCTTCAATTTTATGACTATTGTTCCTACATTCCCCCCTGATCTTGTGCATTCATTCCCTGACAATCAACAAGTTAGATTTTTTTATCCAAGATCACAATGACCCAAAATCTATGCCTTAACCCATCTGAATTATTATTTGTATTAGAAATCACACCCTTATTTTTGAGTGTTTTCTATGTAATATTTCACAATCACTGTTGAATTTTTGAATGACATTCCTCCACTATACATACCCCTCTTTAGCTAAAAATCCCTAAACCACGTATTTATTATACCTCCGTATGATCTGAATAATGGTCCACCCTGTGTGTCTCTCCTCAGTTGATATTAGAGATATGTTTGAAAATTTGTCATATATACCTTCATTTACATTACCATTACCCATTACCCTACGTAACCTTCTTTATTATACCCCAATTCAGAAAAAAACCCAAAAACCATTTTCATGAAAATTCTATGGATTTGGATCGTATTGTGCTAGAGTAAAATTTTTATTTTATGACCAATTTTCATACATCCTTATTTATATTAATATTTAAACTCTTTTATAATTTTCCTCATTAATAAAAATATTAAAAAAACTCCCTTGACCCTCAATCTTATACCTCCCATAATTAATCCCAATTAGTTTTTAGAGTGATAAAAAAATAGAGGGCCTATTTACTCTCCATTTTGATTCATATTATTATAACCATTAGATTTTATCCCATATAAAATCATATTTAGATATATTATCTTTAAATATTATCTTTTATAACAATCAGGAAAAAACCATATACCATCTTTCTACCTCATTTTCCCCTATTACAAATTTTCATTCCTGTTTTAACCATTTACCTTTTTAATACCATTTACCAGTCCAACATGTTATGTAAAACCAACCTCCCAAAAAATCATGACATTACAAGTCTCGGTGGCACATGATCACTCCTATAAAAAAAAGTAATATAAGTCATATAATCATTGTAATTTACTGAGTGTATAGAGTTGATAAAAATTAAATTTACACACAAACACACAAACACACACACACACACACACAGATATATATCTCCATGTTTCTGTGATTAACTTGATAATGAGTGTTTATCCTTTTGTGCGTGAGCATGTGTAACTTGATTCAGGATTTCACATCATTCTGTGTGTGAGTGTGTGTATATTACATATTTGAGTGTGTATCCTTGTGTGTTTGAGTTTGTACATCTTGTGTGTGTGTGTGTGCACATATCATGTGTGAGAGTGTGTATCATTCCTTGTGTGTATGTCTAAGTGTGTGTGTTTATCCCCACAATTTATTTTTATCATGTTAATTATCATAGAAAAAAATCATGTAAAGGGAATCATTAATTCTAGTGATGAAAAATGTAAAATTAGATATCCCTCACTCAATGCTACACAACTCCAAAATAAATAATTATTGATCCATTTCGAGATGCTTGTTGATATGAATTTGGAGGTTCCACATGATTATATTAAAAGCATGGAAATAAATATAATCCTGAGGATGATACATGATAATCCTTGACACACTCCAGCAGCATTTCATCCCCACATCTTGAATGAAGAGATTGAAAACATAGATGGTTTTTGTAGGATAACCTAGAATGGAAGAAGATCTAGCAGAAACCATGAGGAGGAGAAATGAGAAAACATGATTAAGATATACATGGTAGGATCAAGGTGAAGGTTATCTCTTTTTAAGTTAAATGTGGCCATGATTCATACTTGGAGTGGGAAACTCCCATTGATAAAGTGTTTTCATTCCATGAATATTAAGAGGAGAAAAAGGAAAAACATGTTTCCCTTGAATGTAATGTTTTTTATGAAAAAAAAATTAAAATAAATGGAATGATATGTATGACATCCAATAATCACTTGGTAGGACATGATGTTCTCCATTCAGAAGCAGTAGGTTCCCTGATTCTACCATAGAGATATCTACAACAAACATCAGCATCTTAACCATGTGAGTAAGAGTGTATAACATTACTAAATGTTTATACATATTTCCATGAATTGAGAAAATATTTAGGTGGACCGGAGGCTACCATAGATTTTTTTTTACAAAGGCTCAATCGGGATGATGTCGATGAAGTGTTTATGTACCACAAATTATAGATACTTGATATGATCCACCAATACAACAAGGATGAGAAACAATTCAAAATTAGAGAAATATAAGGAAACCCAACACCCCTTTCACCACTAGAGGAATTTGAGGAAGGATACTAAGGAACCAATGAATGTGAAATAGTTGGTTGATCACAAAGATGGATAGATAATTTTTCCACCAAACAAACCTTCATTTGAGGCAAGCCAAACAAGGAACCATGACATTTTTTGTCACAAATTTCAACGAAGGGGTCACATTGTAAGTGAATTCAGAAAAAAGGATCACCATTACCTTTAAAAAATATGTATAATTGAATACTAATGGAGATATCATAGAATAGTATTGTTAGCATAATAAAATTTATAATAGGGAATTTTTTGATGATTTTGTGATTATAGTCACTAGGAGTGTTTTAATTTCAAAAAGTACATTTTAATAGAAGGAGTAGTGGGAAAACCATTTCCATACATAGTGAAGGATACATAGGAAGGTATGTTGTGTTATTATTGATGGAGGAATATGTGGATATAAAGAGAAAACCATATTGGTAGAGATGTTGGGACTTCCGACATTGTGGCATCAATATCCATATCATCGTAAGTGGTTGAATGATTATGGAGAGATAATTGTTACCAAATATGTGAAGGAATTATTTTCTATTCGTAATTACATTGATGAGGAATTGTGGGACATTATCCCTATGAATTCATTATATTTATCATTATATGAATTATGTCAGTACAATAATCATTTTACTAGTGATGAGTTATTATACCAACAATATTTTTTTACTCTGAGGAGAACCTATAAAATCAACCCCATTTCCCCCAGACACTTTTTTTAAGATAACATTTTAAGATAAATGAAAATATGTTTGATTATAAATAAATGTGATAAAATGATAAAATAGGGAATGAAGGTAAATATAAAATTAGAGAAGAAAATAATGGAAGAGAAAATAATATTCTTGAGGGAATTTTTTGGGGAATATAAAAAATTGTGATGTGGGATATAATGTATGAGGACAAGGGTTGTTAGTTTTCATTGAAACCATTCACTGTACTTATATAAAACAATGTGATCCTACACAAAAATAAATTAACCAAATTTCCAAATGCTCTCAATTCGTTTTTATAGGAGTGTAATGATGTCTTTCAAGAAGAGGTTTCACTAGGTTATCATCCCATTAAAAGTATTAATCATCACATATTCATCATACCTAGATTATCACTTCTGAACCTCCCTGCATATCATATCAACCCATCAGTAAAAAATGAAATTCAATGTAAATATCAAGATCTGTAGGACGTGGTATATATCATATAATTCCATGATCCTTTTTCTAGAACTTTTGTTGGTTCTGTAGACGTAAAAATCATGTATAAAGAGAATTTATTATGTAGCCATCAATATCATCATAGTGAGGTATCATCATCATATACCTATGTTAGATGATATTCTATAATATTAAAATGGATCTACTATTTTATAAAAAATTAATTTAATATGTGTCTTTCATAAAATTAGAATGAAAGAAGAAGATGGGAGTAAAACTGAATATAATACAATACATGGTCTTTAGGAATAGTTAGTAATTCCCTTTGGTCTCACCAATTCACCTTGAATATTTGTAAAGATAATGAATAATGCCTTACGTTCATCTATAGGAAAAAAAATTCTAGTTTACATTGATGATATTTTCATGTATATTAGGAATTTTCAAGAACATGTAGATCACCTAAGAAATGTTTTAGAGGTGTTACGTAATGAAAATTAGTTTGGAAACATCAATAACTATGAATTTTTTCATGATAGGATTATTTTACTTGAATTATTTACAACTATAAATGTAGTTGAAGTTAGCACATACATGATCAAATTACTATAATTTTGGCCAAATCCATCTTACATTATATAGGTAACATATTTCAATGGTTTTTCTATTATTTATTGGATATTTTTTAGGAAAATCATCGCACTAGAATATCTGTTAAATGGGTTGATAAGGAACAATGATTCTTTTAAATGAGAGACATATCAATAGAAAGAAATATATGCTCTTAATGAGAGACTCACACATTCCCCTCTACATTCACTTCAACAATATGATAATAACAGGGAAATTGAATGTGATGCAATGAGAATAGGAATTGGTGGAGTAATCATAAAAGAAGGTAGGCCTATTTATTTACTTAATGAGATTTCAAGTAAACCAACTCTAAACTATACTACATATGATAAATAGTAATATACATTATTTATAGTTTTAGAAACATTGTATCATTATATTTAGAATATATATTTTCTGATCTAATTTGATCATGAGGATCTTCAATTTTTTTAGAGGAAACAAAAACTTATTAGGAGGTATTGTAGGTGGATGGGATTCATTGAATCATTTTCATTTTGAATTAAGAAAAAAAGTATAAATAAAATAAAATTTATGATCCACTTTTAGTTTTATATTCTCTTTTAACATTATTGGATTCAAAACTCATTGGTTTTGATGGTATTAGGTATTTAGATTCCATTTATAGTAATTTTAATGAGGCTTATAGACATTTTAAACCTATTGTCAGTTTGAATTTTTTTATTTACATGAAGAATTCTGATTCGGAGTCGATATATTTTTCATTGTCAATTTCCATCAAATAAAAATTTTATAAAAGTGTCACATTATACTGTGTTAATGGGGAATTATTTTATTTGAATATCATTAACATTTATTATTGAGAATTTTTATTGGAATATGATGTCAAGAGATGATGATTTTTTGTTTTATTAAATTTCATTTTCTAACATAATAAAACACTAAAACATAACAGATATTGATTATATATTCCTCTCCCAATCCCGAGTAAAAATTTGATGAACATAACATGGGAACTTATTGAGGGGTTAACAAGGACCAAGAGGTGGTGATTTTCCATATTTTTTTATGCTGGATATGTTTTCTAAAATGGAAAATTTTATTCATTATCACAAAATAGATGATGCAAATAACATTACAAAATTTTATATCTGGAAGAAAACAAACTCCATATAATTCCAATGAATTATGTAATGGATTTAGACAAAAAATTACGTAGTTACATTTGGAATACCATGTATAGAAATCTCTGTATGAATTTTATTCATTCCAATAATTTTCATTTGAAAACTGATGAAAAAATGAAGGTTGCGAATCCACCACTATCACACATTATATAAACAATTTTCATGATGAATCCAAGTACTAGAGGACTCTCTAAAAAATGTGGAATTCACATTTGTCATTTCTAAGTATTTCTCCAATTCATATTATACATTTGAAATTGATTATGGATTTAAAAACCATTCCAATATTGATATATTCATTTTTCATAAATAGGAGTCAATTAATTTGGGTGCGAAAGGGAATACAAAATTCATAATTGAACTCCATGAAAAGGTAATGAAAAAATCAATTGAATGATATTGAAATTCATTTATAATTAAAAAAAAGTGACATATACATTTGTTGTTCGTTCCCATTGAATTAATATGAATTCACATGTGAAAGGAAATATTTTGTGATATTCAGAAACCAAAACTCACACCACAATGAGACAAACCATTCTCAGTGCTCGAAAAGATTAAAAATAGCGCATACAAGATTTATTTTCCATGTAAGTATGGTATAAATTTCACTTTCAATGTTTTTGTATATTCTCCATATTTTTCGTAGCGGTTGAAGAATATAGGAATACCCCTTTTCATTAATGGGAGGTTGATGAGAACCCTGTCAAAGGAACTGAGTCCATTTCCCAGGGTGGGGGAGTTGAATTTTTAAGGGTTGATGGTGTGGGTGAGATTAAATAGGTTTAATAATATATTAGTGGCCCATTCCACTTATACAAAGGCCCAATGTATCTTGGCATTCATGGATGAGAAAAATGGTGACATAATCTCACATGTTCAATCCCAAACATGATGTGTAAATTCTGTCTCATATAGTTGCACAAATTTTGGAATCTTTTCCTACATGGAGGATTATAGAATGCAATATTTAGTCTCCAAAGTCGATTCTGGTTGGTATGTGTATCAAACTCAAATTTGGTGGGATAAAGTAAGAATATAATGCGATAACTTTCCAAAAAGTATTTTCTAGACATTATCTTTTATATTTTATGTGAACACAATAGGTTTAAAAATTATTACTTTAGTGTATTAGACCCATTAATATTGTATCATCACATGACTATAAATAGCCACCCCATGGAACAAGAATGGATTTCATGAATGAATTAGATAACTTGTTATTAATTTCTATCCATTATATGAAGACCATTCTGATATTTCCCAACACTCTTGTTCATTCATGCCTTATAAAACAACATGTTAGATTAGTGATCCATGACCACAAATACTCTAATTTTTTGAATCAACCAACATGTGTTGTTCTGTGTATTAACCATCACACCACTCCAAGTGTGTGTGTTTTTTATTTTTAGATCAGTTTAATTATTAAAAAGAATTACTAATTATATACAATATCCATACTATATTTATGAATTGTAAGATCATAGGTAAATGCTATACCGAGAGGGAATAAATATGATAGTAGATAATTTTTTTAGAATATTAAAAAAACAATTTCGATTCAATAGGTCTAAAAATGAATTTAGTATGGAAAATAAGAGAGGGAGAGAGAGAGTCCCCCTAATAAATTTTGGCATAGTAAATAACTAGGTTAATGAATTAATGAGAGGGTATAAAAGATCTATACATATTATGAAATAAATTTTATAATAACTTTATCATTATGATGTTATGAAAGAAAATATAACTGATATTAAAATGATAAATACAATGGAGGTTGATTCAATTGAATAGATTAGAGAATGAACCCTTACAAAATATCAATATAATAGCAACAATGGTAAATGACATTTTGATAGGAGATAAAAGATATATAATTATTATAATATTAATAGGATAATATATGGATATTTATTAATTCATGGAAGCATAATCAATTTAGGATCAAAATTCTAAATAAAAAATAAGGTTCCTGAATTGAAATGAGAGAGAAAAGTTGCGTACATTGTGATGGTGATTACAAAATATTATGAGAAGATTCTGGAGATTTAGGGACAACTTAGGAGGACTCTATAGAGATGAATACCTAATAAGAATGTTCTCCAAGATGGATTAGTAAAATGTAATGGATTTTTATGTGGTTTTTATAGGAACATATAGGTGAGTTTTTAATTAATTCCCTAACATCTTATTGAGACTCTATAAATTAATATAACAAACAATACTTACCTTCCCATGTGTTTTAAAATTTTTCAGCAAAATTTGAGAGTTTTTTCATTATTTAATAAGTAAAAGGGTTGAATGTAATAAAATTTTATCACAGGTAATGTTGAAGTTAGTCATGAAAAAATGAAATTTTTTTATAACCAAAAAATAAAATATTTGTTTTGGACGATTCAATATGTTTTTAAAAACTACATTAAATTATAATAAAATAAAATTTTTATAAAGGTGAATCATATATATAGTCATGGATACACTTTATAGAATTTATTATATAACTTTTTGGTCATTGTGATTTCATAATACACATTATATTTAATAAAATATTTATTTTTTAAAAAATTGATTGTCTAATAAAATATTGAAAAAATAACCATTGGATAATGTTGTAATTATGATTAAAATTTTAATTATTTTTTCTAAATAAATCTCAATTTATTATAAATTTAAAATTAAAATAATATACAATTATTAAGAAATGATTATTTTTTATGATAATTGATTTCAAACCCTTTAAAAATTTGAAATTAACTTCATGAAAATTATATTAACATTTATAATTGATAAATATTACATAATATTAATATTATAAAATATAATTTATTTTTAAAATAATTGAATTCATATAAATAAATATAATAATTGAAATTTCATATCACAATGAATTATAATATGAGTTCTGTCTTATTAATTTTTTTTATCATACTCATCCCCTAACCATTTGTATACTAAAAATAATAAGGAATAAAAATAATCAGTAATTCATTGAAAATTAATTGTACATATTAAAACTATAATGGTTACAATTTTTTCCTTTGCTAAATTATCATTTTTATTGTTACACTAAATTAACCAATTTTACATTTACTATGGTATCAAATATTTGTTACGGTTAGTATTTATATTGTTCAGATGTTATGATTTATTTATCACGTAATATTAAAATTCATGATTCATAATATGGAACTGATTTTATAAAACTCAATTCAATTAATTGGATGAATTTAATTTAAAATAAAACACCCATTTTCGAATGAAATCGATTTTCCGAAAAAAAAAATTTAAGGAAATTATGATTTTACATTATGTATATAAATGGTAATATTATTTATATGACATTAACGTAATAATTATATATATATAGTATATATTTATATTAAATAATTCCACACTATCAAATAATTTTGAATTATTTATATTTTGAATCATTATGCATTTTGAAAAAAAATTAGACAAATTTCTTTTTAAGGATAAAAATAAACATATTCTAAAATCTTGTAAACAGATATTTTAAATGTAATTAACTCTATTTAAAATAACCCATGAATGATTATGTTTATTTGAAATCAAATAATGTTAGTAAGGTGACTTTTAAATTACTTAACTGATCAAAATAAATGTCTATTTTTTATAAAGGGTATTTTCAGTATTCAAAAAACAATTAAAATTTCATAAAAGAATCACATTTTATCTATAACATATTTTCAATATTTTGATGTCAAAAATAATTTTTATTTTATAAATTTTATTTTAGTAATCCTGTAGAAAAAAATAGAATATTATTTTAATAAATAAAAATAAAAAAATATTTTTAAAAAAATATAATTTGAAAAAATACATTTCTCAAATTATTGTAATTATTTACCAAGAATTTATCTGTAATTTTAGGTTGAATATGAAATATATATATATATATATATATATATATATATTTGTCATTATATATCATTATATAGGTAATATTATTAATACATGAAAATTTAACATCAATGTTATATTATTAATTTTTAAAACATCGGTGGTTTTTAGGTTCATTATTGAGATTCACATATGCTACGGAACAAAACTTTCCCATTAAACACATGAGGTGTTCATTTATCAACTTCTTCATCTATCATTTTTAACTCATCACTATTTTTTATCTTTATCAATTTTAAAATCACCATTATTATTAAATCATAAATTTTTTCTCATTTTTACAATTCTATATCCATGATATATTTATCATATTAAAACAATTTACATTAAATTATCTTCTAAAACTATGGACCTCAATTTTCTTCAAATTTTAAAAAACCACTGATTGGGAAAAAATGTTCTTGATCTCAAAATTCCATGTATCAAAGTTATATAAAATTTACATTTGAATTATCTTAATCATCATTTGTTTGTCGTTCATTAATAAAACATTATTTTCTTATGAGATAGAACAAATATAAAATAAAGAATACTTGTTAGTGCATAGTATTTCTGATATTATTAAATAAAATAAAATATTTTTAATAAACATGATTGAAAATTTTGACTATAAAAAATAATAGTGTCAATATTAATAAATACAATAATAATAATAAATATATAAATAAATAAAAATTAATTCAAGTAATTTTCATCCACTTTTACATTATATAAAATATTAGGTTTTATAATTATATTACAAATTGTGAGTTTTATAATTTTTCATATATATATATATATATTATAAATATATTCAAAAATTAATATATTATATTTTAAAATTAACAATATAATAATACATACACACACACATTTATATTTTGGATAAGTGTAAATATATTAGAAAAATATGTTCAAATTGTTAAAAATATTGATTATTATTTCAATATACACCACAATTATAAATAATAAAATTATTATTTGGTATTAATATGAATCTACCTAGAAATAAATAAAGTCTTTAAATAATTTATAAATTTAAAAACACGAAATATAACATAGAAATCACAGTTGATTATAAAAAATAATTATTTTGTACAACTACTCAAAAAAACTGGTAGAAAAAATCACAAATATAAGAATTGGAATACAATGATTGAAACAAATATATAATTTAGATTTAAAATTTAAAAAATTCCTAGAAAATTCAATTGAAAATTATAATAGTTGATCAATTAATTACATTAAATTTTATAAAACATTTCCTGAATAATGATGTAACATAATATTTAAAAATAAATACAAAATAGTAAAATTTGTAATTATGGTTAATTAAAAGAAAATAAAATTTCATAGAATTTTTTGACTTGGAATAACATGAATTTAATCAATTGTTGATGAAGAATTATCGAGAGGGGAATAAAAAATTGAAGGTTAACTCATTAATGATAGTATTTTTGGTAAGGATTCAAGAAATTCTAGCGATGGCATCATTAAGTAGTTGGAACGAAATTGATTAAGAGGTAAGTGATGATAATTTAAAATTTTTAATTGGATATTGATTAACTTTTTTTAAATATCTTATTTTGAAGTGTAATATGTAATTATAGTTAAAATATAAATAATGATAATAATGAAATTATTTATTCCCAATTTATATTATTTATATGTAATGTTAAAAATATGTTTATTATCGATTATGATATAATATATATTTAATATTTAATGATTTAAGTGTCATATTTGACTGTGGTATCACAAAAATATTATTATTTTTTTCATATTTGTGAACACGAGACACATATTTTGGATGAAAATGTAACTTATGGAAGCACATCACACATTTTAAAACATATTATCCCTGATTCATGTTATAATAACAGATGTACAATTTATACATATCTCAATTGAATGAGTTATCTGATTCAAAGAGATTAATGAATATAATTGAATTTTTTATAGTTTTTCTGTTTGTTATTTTTTTTAAACATTATTAATACCAGAAATTGAAAAAAATACACCGGGAATTTATAAAACACCACCAGTATAAATGGTGTGATATTGTTTTTTTAATGGTCACAAATGAATCCTTGTTCATTATTCTATATTTTCATATTAATCTATCATCACATAATTGGTTTTCACCATGTGATGCATGTTTTGAAAAAAATATCATTTTTAAATAGAAACGTATTCATTCATTCATTCATACCAAAACACAAGTAATATTTAAATTTGATTCATTCTTATGATCCAAACATGAATCATCGATTATTTTCCTAGAGTATCATGATAATACATTATCATTTATCGTGGATTTCACTATATCAAAATGTTAGAAGTAAAATATAATTTTTACATTAAAATCATTTGATTTAAATCTTATCAACCACACATCATTTTTAATTTATATACCATTAGTTCCAATATTTAAAAACGAATCAAAGATCCTTCTCCCGGTATTCAAACTAGTCTTATTGGGTTTTCATGATTTTTATAAAGTAAATTTCATTTTGATGTACATTGATGATTATAAAAAAACAAACATACATTAATACATTATGACAATCAGAAACATTGAAATGAAATTCTATTTTTTTAATGATCATAATGAATCATCGATCATTTTTATTATTTTCAATAAAATATAATGTTATTAAAAAGGGGGTGAGTACTGGAAAAACACTTTCAACCATAATATATTTTGAAAAATATAAAAACACTAATTTAGACATCTTGGACACACTATATAACATGATAAATAATAATGAAATATTATATGTCACAAATGAATACTCAATAATTTTTCAGAATTATCTATAAAATTTAATCATGTTTTCTCTATTTTTTTCATGAAACACTAGTTTTGAACTAAAATACAACTTTCAAATATAATAAATGACCATTAATTAATTCTCATATACAAAAATTATGAATGAAATTTATTAAATTCATAAATTTTACAAATGAACAAATTAATCATTTTCATATATTTCAGGAAAATATGATCATGATTTCTCATTCATAAATATATGAAATTTTTCCTAGCTATTTAATATGTTTTAATATTAAAAATACATATTTTATCATTCTAGAGATAAGGCATTTTAGTTAATAAATCGTTTATTTATTATATATAAAATTTAATCATCAATAATTGTCTTAAAATTTTATGGAATTTTGTTGTTATTCAAATTTTGTATCATATGATGAGTATTTATTTAACAAAAAAATGATCTTCCAATCATTCTAGACACACAACATATTTGATTAATTTTTGTCCTTTTCAAATAATATGAATATGAATAAAAGATCATTTTCTTAATGTCATTATTTATTCCACGAATCTGATATGGATATGTTTGGGTGTATGAAGAGAAGGAAAATGTCATAAATTTTTGGTCAATATTGAGAGTAATAAAATTAATTTATGTAAATTTTATAAATTGAAAATTTTACATATGTGAGATAGAACCACCTAAAATTTATGTTTGAAAAAAAATTAAAAAATATTAGCTAACTAATAATTCATAAAAAATAATTTTTTCAATATGAATATATGTTCAGTATATCGTAATTTTTATAGTTAAAATTTATATATATACAGTTTGTAATTATTTTCAATGAAATTGTATTGAATTTCATAAATTCCTCTTTAGATATTATACTTTTTATATTGAATAAAAAATTGTTCATATGTTAACAACCATAATAATCATAATCATATAACTTATAATCCATGTTTTGGTTTTTAGATAATAAAATATTATTTATTAACTGGGAGGAATAACAAACAATATCACAAAATAGTAAAAAACAGAATATAAAACTAGGATAAAAATAATTAAATATTCAATTATCAGACCATCCTAATAGATAACACATGTTGATCGATGCTATAGTATTGAGATTGATCTTCAATACATGTTCCTTATACAATTAACACATTAAATTTCACAACACTAGTGATTTCCATCACAATAACTTTCAAAAACAACAATATATCTATAACATAATAACATAAAATACCTAAAAAATACATATAACATCTAGAGGATCAGTAAAATTCCAATGAACCAACACCACAACCTATTATAAATCATAAATATGGAAGCAGTAGAACTTCCTAAAAATCATTAAGAGGGATATTATAAGAAAAATTGTATTAATTTAGATAAAATCATTTATCATTATATAGTTATTATGAAAACAACCAATGAACACCATTTACACAATAATGAAATTCCAGGAAAATAAAAACTATTATTTTCATTCATACATTGAAATATAGATTATTATCTATTGTACACGAATACTTTTCACTAATGAAAATATAAAATATAATACCACCTTAATATAAATGAACATTCTCAGATTTGAAGACCACCATGTCACAAATTCAATTCCTGAAAAAGAAAATTCTGTATACCAAAAAAATCTACGTGTTGAACAAGAAACATCAATATATTCACTCAATAAGTTCTATAATAAAATAACTAAACCTATAGTTTTACATATTCACTAGAACCTGAATGGGGTATAGTACATTAGGTTCAAGATTCTTAAATATGGAAAAATAATGATGGAATCATCCTACAGTATATATTGTAATACAACACCATTGAAGTACAAATAATGGGCAAGAATAAAAAAATGATGTCAATGGAAAACCTAATGATTCTAAACATTTTATAATCCCAAACTACTAACTGGTATCCTCATCACATAAGCACTACTGTACTTACCCAGAAAGGTCTCAATGAAAATGATAAAGGTTTTAGATTACCAAAAATCCCAGAAAATTGTTTGAACACACTACATGAATAGAATGAGTTAGACATAAAAACCCCATATATTGAAAAGATAATACATATAGAAAAATAATCATGTAGTAGTATCCACAAAAGTAATAGTGTATATAATGTGTAATATAAGAATATATTTAGATGAGAACACTAGATAGGGGATGAGAGGGAATGGGAAGATAGAGACCATTCACCGAGATATGAGAAATAAATGGAGTAGGGAAACATAATCATAGTTATATAAAATTATTATATTGGACATTATATACAAATTGATAATATTAGTTAAATGATATGATAAATTATTTGATAGTAAATTACTAATATATATAAATTAATAATTATCATTTCTTAGAAACCCAAAGGTGTTGTAGGGTTTTTAAAGGGCATTATACTGTGTTTTTTATAACAAATAAACACCCCAATATCATAAAATTAATATATTTGAATCATTTTATAAAATAAATAAATGAAATATTTTTTATAAAATGATGAATATAATGAATTAAAAATTCATAAAATACATCATGTGCTATCATAATTTTAAAAGTCCTTACATTCAATAAAAAAAATATTTTTATATAATATAAAATTTGAATATATTTAGAATATAGTGAGTCTTAAAAATTGGAAATAATTAATTAAATAACGGAAAAAATTAAATTATATTTTATATAATTAGTGTATGTTGTTTTACCTTTGAATAGTAGGTATTATTAATTTTATCATCTATTACATTATCTTCACAAACTAAAACTAATATTCATTCAATATATTTTATTAATTCTAGATCTATTGAATGTTTGTGTATAGATGTGGAATAATGAATAATGAATAAAAATAGATTTTCACCCATTTTTCCCTCTAAATATGTGTGATATATATATATAATACGACTTTATTAAATTTTTATAAGAATAACTCATCAATTATTATATAGATGAATTGTGAAAATATACCTCATTTTTAAATTCAAAATCAACGCACATAACCAATCATTCTTTATAATTTAATTTAGAACCTCACAAATAATAATTTCAGGATTTACTATTCTATAAAAACATTATCAAATTTTAATTTTACGAGTAGATTTATTTAATATTTAAGAATATAATTGATTATATTATCTATAATAGACTATTTTTTACCCTTCCATCTTACACACATGAGGTCATATCTTTTTCCATTCATTGTGACATTTTTTGAATATAAAATACATTCAAAATAACTTACAACATTATCATCATGTAACTCTGTAAATTTAAATGGCGATGATTTCATTGTTCTAAAAGAAAACATCAAAACCGTAAATGGGTATATGTAGCTCTATGGACAGATCATAAGCAATATAAATCCCGATTATCAGATGATATTTTGACTCTTTTTTAATGTTTATGAAATTACATTGGATATTTTACACTACACCAATTATAAAAAGGTTTATAGTTGTAATTAATAAGTATTAATGAAATTCAGTTTTTGAGGGAAATATGATAATAATTGAAAATAATCAATATTTATATATTTCACATTTTCCATTAACTATGGAAAAAAAATTATCATGGGCCTTGCAGGGCTTATAGGGGAATGTATTTCCTTAAAACATAGTGTGTGAGGATCTTATTTCAATGATTGTCATTATAATAATCTCAAAATGTCCCCTTTGAAGGAGATGGAAAATTTTATAATTACACTTATTTTTTGTTTCATTTAGTTTATAAATATCTACCACATTACTCTAATTGGTTTGTCATCATATACAAGTTTTTTTCCATTCCCAAATTATTATAATGGTTGGGCTCCAAATATAAACATATAACATAACCATTAATTTCTGTATTATTCAACTCTATTGAACTTACATTTTTATAGATATGATATATGATGTACTCAGTGTCTAAAATATATAAAAATATATCAATATATTTAGTCATTATTATGTAATAATATATCAAATAGAAGTAAATTTATAGTATGAAATACCTACACATCATTACCATTAAATATGTGATACCATTTACTTTCTACATTTTTTAATTTTCACAAGCCTCAATTAATATCACATTATATGGGATAAATGGAAAAGAGATTCCAATTGATCAATTTTTATATAAACATAAAATCTTAATTAATAATTTATTACATCACATCAAAATTTTAATATATATTTAAAATAAAAATAATATATTATTCTATAAAATTAAAACCCATAATTGATATAGGGTTGGGGTACTATGATTTCGATGACCATTGATTAATTTATATAATAATTTTCTATTTTAAAATAATATATATATATATATATATATATATTGTATATAATAAAATGATATCAATTAAAATGTATCTTAGTGTTTCCTTATCCGATTTGAATACATAATCACCCAAAGATTCTTAATTTATATTCATTTTATTTACTGTTCAGGGTTGGGTTTGGATGTGCCCCTTTCTGTACATAATTTTATATACATAATTTAAATTATCTATGACTCATTATAATAACAATTAATATATATCCCATCATATAGACATAAAATATAAATATATTATGTAAGGGATAATGATGATGTCGTAAAAGTGTCATTATTTTATCATTATATAAAATTTAGAAAGTAGATTATAATTAAAACTTGATGTCTTAAAAAACTATTTCCATTAATATAGAAAAATTATTTTTATAATAATATATATCAATTTTTACATGAAATTTTGTATCAAAACTAATATAAAATATATTAATAGTACTTTTTGGATCAATAACTTTCCATATACATTTCATCTAGCATAAAGATTGTAACCACTAATTTTTCCTTTATAAAAATTATTAAAAACATGTTGTAAAATTAACCCTTTTATCAATATATATTTCCTCTTATTTCACTCCTCTAATATAATAAAAATTTATAGCATGTTCCAGACCTCTCTTTTCTATCTCACTTTTAGTTTGTGTCAAACATTCTGATATTTTCTTAATTTAATTTTTTTTATGTTATTCTGAAATATTTTATGTGCGAGTTGGTTTGAAATCTATTATCCAGATGAATTGTTAGAAAAATGGTTTAAAAAATATAAAATTTTATTTACCCAAAAATATATCATGAATATATATATACATTTTAATCAAAATCATTAAATATAAATATTTATTTTATATTATTTTTATAAATGGTTGAAGTGATTTTCCACTTAAATAATATATCTAAATCACTTATTTATGGCCATTTATTTAAATACCTACAATATTTACATTAGGAAAACCATGAAATGAATACGACGAAACAATAAATGGATTATCCACATTATAACTTTCATTTGATTCTATAACAGTTATAGTGTCCAATAGACCAACTCGATAAATTTTACATAAGATCTAAAGCATAAGATACAATATTTTAATATAGATATTTTATGAAAAATTAATTATTATACTCATCCTTGTTGGGATTAATCTTTATCAACCAAAATTCATAAATTTTAAATATAATAATATTCGAAGCCTTTTCTCAAAAAATATAGCACATAAAATATCATAAAATCCAACACACATATTTCTACATATTCCCAATGGATAAAATATTCAATTAAATTAGATATTATCCCTAGTTCTAGATACATGAATCAAATCCACTAAAAAAGTAACTCTACTATTTTATGTGATTATCCATTCATCAGGATCCATTTTTTGGAAAATATAATTTTAATTATGTAACATTTTTTATAAAATAAATGTGCATTTGGTAACCTAAATAAGCATCAATTTCATTAAAAACAAACATAAACTTATAGATAATTAATTATGTCACAAACTACCAAATCTGAACCCCATACCAGGTTAGTAGAGAATACACCTATGATCCCAGATTCTCACCTCTAAAAAGCGATGAGTTCTAGATTATAATTGAGGGTATCTGTAAAATTATTGAGAGCCAATACAAAATAATATCATAGGAAAATTTATCAGAACATGATATAAACTATAAATATAAAATTGAATGTATAATAATAATCATACCCAAACTATATCTATATGTCAACATAAAATTAGAATCTTCTAGAATGCATTACCATGCTTTTAGATCTACAATATAGCTAAATGAACAAAATTATATCCAATATCGATTTTGCTATCATAAAATATATCATGAAAACTATAGAGGAGTGATGACTCTAGAGTAGATAGTATGATCATTCATAAAAAAATTCAAAATCAATGTGAGATAATTGTTATCGGATAATGTTTTTTACGTATAATATTAATTTTAAAAACTAGAAATAAGAATAAGTTAAAAAAATAATGAACATTGGAAATATATAAAATTGTAGGAAATCATAATCTCAGACATTAACTAATGATCAAAAAACCCTTCATTTTTTTTAAAAAACTCATATCATTTAATCTTCGCAATATGTATCTTAAAAAATAACAGAACAGGGAAAATAAAATCTACCACCATTCTTACAATTTTGTACAAAGGGAATTCCCAATCAAACCATTAACTATATGATAGGTAAACCACATAGTATTTTATAAAAATAACATTAATGAAAAAATCATACAAATATATAAAAAATATCATTTATCCATTGAACTATTATATTATTATTGATGAACGACATTTCCATATTCACATTCATAACACCATATCCACAATATGAAATTACTCATGAAACATACAATGATCTAGTGTACCCAAACATACATGGAACAAAATATAATATTCTAATAACAACACAACATATAATATACCGATCACACATGATATAAGAATCATATCCATGTATAAACAATATTTTGTCCAACAATTTATGATTAAATAAAAACACATGTCATTTAAACAATAAAAGGATATCACATTCATTGTAATATTTAATACAACCATTAATATGATAATAATATTAATTAAATAATTTTTATGACATTAACACTAATAAATCCAAATCACTCATGAAATCATTTTTCCAAATCATTAACAAATATCAGAATAATTTATAATAATAACCATCCAACCCAATTAATTTCATCATAATTAAATATATTGAAAATTTATACACATGTCCATACTACAATTTTATTTATTTAATTATAAATCATTAAATATAAGTCAATAGACCCCTTCTAATCATTTCACTATTAAATAAATTTACAATATTTTAATTCATGTTCTTTTTACCACTAAATTTATTTACATAGATATAAATTGTTGTCAAGAACTCAGTTAGTATAATTATTCATCATATATAATAATTATTTTTATTTATACAAGAACAAAAATCTTTAGATAACTACATTATTTAAAACGTATAATAACACTTTACATGGATAAATGATATCCCTTATGGATAAAAAATTAGTTTTATAAAATTCTGATAGTTTATAAGTACTCGATAAGTTCTTCGTTAAACATGAGATAGCAGATTAAATAGAATCATTTATTAAAAACTATTTTAATTAATTATTTATGTGTTACACATTCTGATAGGTTTTCAATTATAGGTATAAGACTAGATAAAATAAAGAAGGGTTTCGATGTGGATGGATAAAGAACAGAGGGGATGTTAACTATGTATTAGTTGTTTATGATCCCTTTATATTAAAACCATATACATGTTTCCAAATTCATCTTTGTAATGCAGATAGAAGCCTATGGTTCTATAAATATATTAATGAAAATATTGTTTCTCATAGTGATGGGGTAAATTCTCCTTAAAATATGGTTAATTTTTTGGATAACATGATGAAAAATATGCCAAGGTGGAGATGTTTCTAGTGGATTATATAAATTACCTATGATTTTCATTGGGTCTTGTTATAAAATTGTTATTACCATGTTTTGTTTCATGTGATTTTTTTGGGGAATGAGATGCTTAACCCTGAATTTGTTGAGTGAGATGGCATTTAGGCTCACACATGACATGAAAATAGTATTGATGGTGGATTGAAGACATGATGTGAACTATGAGTTAGATAATCCCTCCATGGATTTATTAGGTGTCAAATGGAGGGATTTATCAATATAATGGTCTTGATAGATAATTATATGAATATGTGAGACAAGACTAGTCAATTTTTGAGGGAATTATTTAGACAACACTGAACATGCATCCGAATGGACATAGTGTGGGAATCCTGAGATGGTCCAATGTTTCTGGGATTGGGTTATGATAAAAAAATTGTATGAGGATAAATGTAGCCTCTTGTTGGTAGAGATAATATATGAATATTTTATATAGTGACACCATTTTGTAATGATTTAAATTTGTTTCCAATGTGAATAAATTGAAATGCGATTGAAGAACACTGTAAAATACCTTATGAGAGGGATGAGAATGATGATACATTTAGTATATCATTATTATGGGATTGAGACTGCCATAATGAATTAATTTAAAAGTCTAGATATATGATTTTCTATGATTTAAAATGTGGGGCTTGATCTTGATAATTTAGTGATTAGGTTGTGAGTTTGAGATCTTTTCAGATGTGTTTTTGTAACAACCCAACATTTTCCAAATCAAAATTGCATTCTTATAATTATTTCATATAAAAAAACAATATTAAAAAAATGTGACATAATGATTAAATGAACAATTAAATACTATGTGACCTTTATATCCTAGCAGTTAAAGATAATTTGTCCACTTTTGTGTTTTTAATTCAAAAAGTATTACATACATAGTTGTGATCAGTAATATATTTTGAGTTTGGAAATACACACAATATTTTTGTTAAAAACTGATGTAACCCTTATGAATAGTAATATGAACCTTATGAATATTAAATCTGCCAATTGTATAGTAACATTACCATTTAATTTATAAAGTAATGGTTTCTATATTATATGTAAAAATAGTATATAATTATATCAAAGTATAAGTAAATATATAATTTAAAAATTATTAATTAATTGTTGATAATTTTATAAATATAAAATATTCAATTATAGTTTTATAATTAATTTAATAATTGAAAAGAAAATTTATTTTCATAAAATACATTCTTAAATTAAATTTTTTTTTGTATTTGGATTTTATGAAAATTTTATGATTCCTTAACAATTTTTTCAAAGTGTTATAAAAGCTATTATAATGTTAAAATATTTATTTTTCCTGTAAATGATGATTTTAATTAAAATTAAAACTAGTCATATTTTGAAAATTATATTCAAAAATATTTTAAATTTTAAAATTCTAAACATTTAAAAATTTATAGGGTGCATTTTTGTGTTTTTTTTATGTACGTAAAATTTTATTGAACAGTAATACATGATAATTTTTAGTATATATAAATTATAAGATAAATTCACTATTCATTGGGTCATCGCTGATCTATGCACCCAAAAATCAATCTCAAATTCAATTTTATAATATATTTGATGATAAATCTAAGACCATTCAATGTCCTGATCCAAAATAGTAAACAAATGATTAAAATATTGAGAAAATACCCCTCCCTTCCATATAAATACCACTCCTCACACCCTCTAATCCTCACACTTCTAAAGATTTGAGATTTGACTATATTATTCCCAATAATCTTAACTAGTACCTCCCCCCTTTTCATGAGATATTTTTCTCATCAAAATACCAAGCATTGGTTCCTCATGGAGGATCTCAATAGGATAAATCAAGAAGGTAATACTCTCACTTGTTCATTTAATTTTCATTTAATTTTAATTTATTTTCTTATTCTCCCCTAAACTACCTTCATCTAAATGGAATGAATACTCCAGTAACATACATATACTATAATTATATCATATAAATGGAATATATAACATTATACTCCCCTCTCATTATCCTTCATATGTAAAATGGAATCGTGTCTCGTGATATGTCAATTTACTGAAATCATGGGTGAATAAACCATAATAATATTTAAAAACAATAAAGATTGTTAAACTAATTAAATTGTTTAAAATAGATTGTATATTTTATGTTATAACACATTTTATGTTCTATAAATAACTTATAATAATTACACTAAACTATAAAACAATACAAGTTCATTGTGATCGAAAAAACCTCTGATGTTAACCTTAAACGATCATCAGTATCTTCTTTGTAATGAATCATCCTCATTGTATATAACCACCTCCTTTGTAATATTATTTAATCATACGTATTATCATAAATAACATAAAATAAATTATTTGGATATTCATACACATTTTACATTCATGTCTATACATTTATACAAACAAATCTATCATGAAAATATGGAAAATGAATGCTCCCGAATGATGTAATTATACTCTTAAACTCATCGAAAATCCCATTAAAAGAATATATTAAACCATAATTAATCATAATATTTCGTAAAAGGTTCTAGATGGGTTAAATAATGAATCAAATGTGATTATATAGGATATTAACACGATGTAATATTTCTGTCAACATGTATGAGGAATTCTCGAACCTAACTCTCTTTCATTGGGTTTTCCATCATTCACACCATTTTTAGATTGGTTTTTGCATAAAAATAAATTATTCATCATACTATTATATATTCTAGGATATATATGTTTTCTACTATATTTTAATGAGAATACAATGTTTTCCCAAAGAACTATTCATTTAGAACACAGCTTTTACTTCTAACTCATTATTAATTATTATTATATCAAGTATGTTATTCCCTTATTCACTTGGGAACCCAAATTTTATGAATTTATTATTTATCAAGTTAAAAATATTCCCTTACATGGGTTTTTATATATTCAAGATTCATATATGTTTTATGTGGAATTCAAGATAATGTAAATGTTATAATGGGATGTGTACACCTGAATTTATATAGAGATAGAATGTAGTGGGTATTCTGATGAACGTAATACGTAATGTGAAATATTCCGGAACATGATGCTATATTTTTTCACAATTATTTTGGGTATTTGACCGCAAGGACTTGTTGTATAATATTTATGTATTTGCACATGCTGTTTCTTTTCATAATGTTATATCTCAAGATTATGATCATGTGTCTATGTTATGATGATAATTATTATGCCCACCCAATGTAATATTGTTTCATGTTATTAACTATACTCTGAATAGAATTTTATCTCACCCATTTTTTATGTATATCCTTAGGTGACTATTTGTACTAAGGATAATTAAAGGTCCAATAAGAATCTTGATATGATGGAATTAAATAAATGTTTACATTCTATTTTGTAAATGATTTGTATTGTAATTTTTTTTCATTACATTAATCATTTGGATCCTTGATGTGTAATGATTTGATTTTATTTTTCATTAAAATTATGTAAATGTGATGTAACATAAATCAAGGTCACTATAGTTGGTGTCACATGATAGTTTAGTTAAGTTGTGAACTAAGATTGGACAACCTTAGAGAAAACCCTTATTTTGAAAATAAGTATAAGTGAGTACCCAAAAAGATTTTTTTACAAAATGATAAACATATGGTTCCAATAAGATATTTCATTGGATTTAATTATACAAATGGATATATTATTGATGAATTTTTTACTTATTCCTTCTTCTAACTTTTTCAATTTTAAAAAATCATGGGATCTAGGTTGTACTAGGCCTATAACCCATGATAGGAACATTGTAGAGATTGCATGAATGAAATCCATAATGCTTTGGGAGGTGGAGTAAAAAATTTCATGGTGATTCTTACCAAGATTTCAAATGTTTTGAAATATAACATGAATAATGTGGAATCTACTACTTCACCGATGATGAATAAACTTGATATTGATCTTTTTATAAGGAAATGACCACCGATGCTTAGTGAATCATCTGATCCAAATGATGCGGAATAATGGGTCAACTCCACAGAGAAGATATTTGTTGTTCTTTATTTTTCTAGGATGGAGTAGGTGAATATTGTTGTTTATCATCAAGTTGATGAGGCTAATCAATGGTGTTATTTGTTTAAGAACACTTAGATGAGGGATAAAATGAAAGAGATAGAGTGGGAAGGCTTTAAGATATTCAACCTTAATAATTATTTAACTGAAAATCTTCGTACAATGATGGATAGATAATTTATAGAGCTGAATAAAATGGAAGTATAATTGGTCACATCATAGGTCTAAAATATCACAAACCATTAAAGGTAGTCTTTTGATTTTTTTATAAAAAATTATTGCAATATTTATAGATTATTTAGTGGATTATATCCACACATTCAAATGTTTCATACAATATGTGATGGTGAGAGTTATGAAGATGTTGTTTGATGTGATCTAAATTTGGTTATGGTGTTTGGAGATTGGTTCCATGGATATGATGATATGAAATGTATGATATTGTTTTATGATGGATGATCAAATGAGAAAGGTGGAACAAAAACTCAACCACCCAAATTTATAAAACGTGGGAAGAAGCATCATTGGAACATCCTCAATGTGATATGGGAATTGTAAAATTATGTTAGAGAATGCCACCAAGCTCATGAATTTCAAAAATATATGAGAAGGAAGGACGATGTGGTGATGGAAAGGATATAAACACCCATGGTCCAGTGCTAAAATTGTAGGAGGAAATAGAACTATGATGAACTGTTCACTAAACCTTCATTCCATTAGGGTAATCAGTGTCACCATCAACAAAAACAAAAGAATAAAGTTAAGGCTTATGACCTAATACTATAGTAGTTCAGGATGAGGATGAACTCATAGATGGTATATTTCCTATTAAATCAAGAATGGATAATGTTTTATTTAATTTTGGTTATAATAATACCATTATATCATCCATGATTCCGAGAAATATTAAATGAAATCCCCAAACCCATGATGTAGAGATAGTTTTAATAACACCTAGTGGTGCAATCACTGAATCCCATGTGGTGGAGTCTAGTCATGTTTTCGTATTGGGAAGAATCTTCTAGAAAATAGTGTTATACTTACCGTGATGGAATTAAATGCTATACTGAGAATGGATTGGCTATCTTTATATAGAGAAAATATAAACTATTGAGAAAATGAAATATATTTTCATATTCTAAATCATCCCATACACCACTATAAAAGAAATTTAGATCATGAATGTCCTTTTTAAATTAAATTATTCATTTTGGAATTGATTCCCTATTAAAAACCATATCATAGTGAAATGGATGAGTCAATGGAAGGAATCAAACTAGGAGAAATGACAATTGTGAGTTAATATAATGATGTATTTCCTGAAAAGTGACCGGAACTACCACTGAATCGTGACGTAGAGTTTTCATTAGAAATATTAAGTAGATCTAATCTTATATCAAAGTGTCCCTATAGGATTAATCCTATAAAACTGTAATATTTAATGATGTAGCTTCAAGAGAACATGGAAAAAGGTTCCATATTCCCTTGTGCATCACCTTGGGGTGTTCCAGTGGTCATTGTCAAGAAGATGTATGGATCAATGTGAATGTGTATCAATTATTGTAAACTCAACAAGGTCAACATATAGAACAAGTATCCTCTTACAAGTATTGAAGAATTGTTTGATCAGTTGAGAGGATCTCAGTACTTCTTAATAGCATAAATCTATTTTTTATATCATCATCTAAGGGTGAACATGGAATATGTTTCTTAGACTTAATTCCATACAGGGTATGGGAACAATTATTTTCTGGTGATTCCTTTCAAACTTACTAATACCCCTAAAATCATAATTAATTTGATTAATATAGATTGTAGACGTCACATCAAAAAAATTAGGTTTTATCTAGGATATTATCATTTGGTCCGAGAGTATGGGGGAACCTGATGAAAATATAATGATTATGGTGGTGAAATTTTGGATGGAGAAGTTGTATGCCATGTTCATCATGTGTGATCTTGGATGCAACAAGTCACATTCTTGAGAAACATGATAACATTTGAGGAAATTTATGAGTACTATTAAAACAAAAAGACAATAAGGGGAGTGTCCTAGATCCTCTAGTTTTAGAAAAAACTCTTAGTTTTCTAGGATTAGCAGGGTGAAATCGATATTTTGCGTGATATTTCCCATGATTGTCGAAACTGCTACAAAAGATAACATGGAAGGGGGTAAATTATGTCTAGATTAAAGAATATAAGTAAAGAGTCATGGATCTAAATATAATGATTATTAATGAGCATATACTCACAATACATAAATGTGTAAAATGTTTGATGATATACCATGATTCATCCATGTATGTATGGAGTTTTCTACTCATTAAAAATTATAATGTGATAGACTATTTCTCGAGGATGTTGACAATACTAGGGAAGAACTACCTCATTATTGATCTAGAGCTAGCAGCTGTGATATTTTCCTTGAAAATATGGATTCAATACCTCTTAGTTGAGAGGAATTACATATATACCAATCATAAGAGTATAATGTATATATTCACCAAAAAAGTGGTCCACGTGAATGAAAGGATATTTTTATATCTAATCAATGACTTTGATATTTGTAGTCTATATCATATGGTAATGGGAAACAGGGTAGATGATGCTCATAGAATAGAAGAACCTTCTACTCTATACATGTTGTAGATTCATAAAGAACCTATCTTCATGGATATATAAAGGATGGACTTGAAAATAATAAAAGTAGTGACTAAATCCTACCTTTAAAAAATTATTTCCCAACCATATATCCATGGTAAAATTAAGGTGGCACAAAGGGATGATATGGAGTTTCAAAATAGGTTGATATCAGTGAATGAAGGGAAGGTATATGTGTTCCATATCGATGATGATGGTGTACAATTTTTTAATTTGGATTTTGTGCCATCATCAACCATGAAAAAGAAAGATATTTTTAATAATGCACATAGCTCAACATTATCTGTCCATCCTAGTAGCACCATGATGTACCATTACCTCTGATAATACTTCTGATGGGAGTACATAAAGAAGAATATTTTGGAATATATCTCATGGTTCTTGATATGTTAGCATTTTTAAGACAAGAAATATAAGTACAAAGGGGTGTTAAATCAATTTCTCATACCCATGTGGAAAAGGGAGAATTTCACTATGGACTAGTTCACTGGTCTCACAAATATATCCAAATGAAACAATGCGATATGGGTTGTGGTGGAATGACTCACCAAGACTTCCCACCTTTTGTCTATTTGGTATGATCTATCTCTTGAAAAACGTGAAAATATATATGTGAATGATGTGGCGAGACATCATGGAGTGACACTCTCGATTGTCTATAATTGTGATCCTAGTGTCACATCTAAATTCTAGAGGAGTCTTCAACATGACCTGAGTAAAAAATTGAATTTTTGCATGACCTTTCACCCCGAAACTGATGGATAATCTAAAAGGACTATTCAAAAATTGAAGATATTATAAGATCATAGTTATTAAAATTCAAAGATGGATACGATCAACATCTCCATTTGGTTGACGTTGCATACAACAATAGCTTCCAAATGAAAATTCAAATTGATACGTATGAACGTATGTATAGAAAGGGATGTATACCTTCAACATGTTGGGATGATGTTGGAATAAAAAATCTATTTTGACAAGATCTTGTACAAGAGATGACAGAGAAGGTTCAAGCCATCCAACAACATATCAATGATGCTTAGAGTCAGAAAAAAGATATATACATACAACCGTAGAAGGGACATGGAATTCAACAATGTTGATAATACCTTCCTAATAATATATCAATGTAATAGAGTCATGTGGTATGGATATAATGGGATACTAATACCGTGTTATATTGGACCTTTGAGATCTTTGATCATATAAGAGTTATGTCCTATCGGTACGCACTTCCACAGAATATGGCTCAGTTTCCCGATGTCTTCCATTTATCACTACTATTAATGATCATAAAACTTATTTGATATGTACTGAACTTAGAGGTGGTACAACTAGAGGATGATTTGGTCACATCCTGTTTTTTAAAGGATATGGTCGATAATGTACATAATACGCCACATTTAATGCAAGAAAACTCCAAAATAATAATATGATACCTTATAACATAGATATTAAAATAGAGGGAACAAACAATATTAATTCATTTATAAAAATAATTATTACACATGTATATAATTAATTTTTTATGAACAATTCTGTATAAATTATAATAAAACCCTTTTAAATTAAAGGAAATGTTTTTCTAAAAAACAAATTAAAATGAAAATAAGTGAGTTTAAAAAATAATAAAATCACTTTTTATGGATTTTATTAGTGAAATATATGTATAATTTATTAAATTTAAAATTTAATATATTTTTTAAGACATTATATAAGAACAAATTTAATTTTTTGATTAAAAGAATTATTCTTAAGAAATTGCATATTACCACCTTTTGACGGTGATCCCTTTCTAAGTATATTTTTTCACTTTCATATGTTATTTATGAAAATATTAACTTCTTATTTGTAAGTGTAACAACAACAAAAATTTGTTGACATTTTGGTATTTTTCTTATAAAATTTATATTTTAATGTTTATTGAAACATACTAAATTTAAATTCAGAACATCCTTCTAATATATTTTATTTATATAGTTAGAGTACAATTTTAATTGTATTTATATACTTAATACATTATTTTTTTTATCATTTTATCAAATTTTGGTCATTTTAAGTGATTATAAATTTACATCAGATATAAACACATGTAAATATTTTGATTATTTTTACTTTTAAAAAACATGTTTTCTCATTTTGAAAACGGTGATTAATTTTATATTAATTACAGCATCATAAATGTTATCAATATGGAAAAATTAATTCCATATTTTGAATTATAATGGAAAAAATATATAAATAGTAGCATTTTGTTTTATGAAAATATGAATAGTAAATGTAGTAATAATTTTTCATTTACCATAGTGAAATGGTAAATTGGGTATATACGGGTAAAAATAATATTAAAATAATATATAAAAACATTATCACGTGTCATAATCTTATTTTATGAGATATGAAAGACCAGGACACCCCTTGGGATGAAAACTTTTCATTTGGAAGCCACTTATGTGTGATTACAACACTTATAACATTCGATTTAATGTATAGAAAAATAGGTTTTAAACATATTTATTATTACTAAATCAATTTCAATGTAGATTTATATAAGTGATATATTGAAATATAAATAATAATTAAAAATCAGAAAATATTTCAGATACCATGTTATTTTATTTATAATTTTTAAAAATTAAATAATTATATTTAATAATGAAACAATGATGATGGAGTGACTCCTTTATTAATGAAATAATTATATAAATTAAATGATAAATACTAAAAAGAATATTATTTGACATAATAATTGTAATACATGAATTTTATAGGTGAATTTGACATGTTATAAGACAATTAAATTGGTTTCCTTCAATATATATCTCCGTTGGAATTTTTTTATAGTCAATAAAGTGAATAGTGTCAAAAGTTACAAAATTCATATTTTATAAAAATAATATTTTATTAAATAATTTGAATGTCATAAAAATATTTTAAATTTATTAATTTATTATGATAATGTCAAAAATATCATAAAGAATCTATTTATGTGAAATTGACTACTTAAACATAAAATTTATAGCCACTCAATATTTATTATTTTGTGAACAAAATTAAAATTAAAAGAGAATAATTATGTTTCAACCCAATATCATATTATATTGTAAATAAATCCTTTGGGGAAAATTATAATTCTGACATTAATTTATGTTATTTTAATTTAAATTAATTTAATATTTTTGTTGTTTCCAAGGCAGCCCATCCCCTCTCCTATAATAAGGTAACCATGCTAATATTATACTCACACATACAAAGCCTTATAGTTCAGCCATTCTCTTCCCAAAACTCATAAAATAATCTGTACCCACATTCTTGTGGCTTTATTTTAAGAATAAGACCCACTTTATAGGTGTTATGGTGTTCTTCAAAGGTGATCAAATGAATAAAAGGTATCTTTGTTTAATGAATGTCTATTTTATTTATTTTTTCACATTCATTTAATCATCTTATTCCAAGATGATATATTAACTATAGTATCCAAAATATTCTGATATGTTATTGTGTTAATATCAACCCCTACTTCCATCTCTTCATATATTATATGGTAATGAAATTAACAGTTCGCGCATTTGTGTGAATTGTTACTTTTACAAACTGATTTAGTTTTGTATCCATTATCATGTATCAGGATTTGTTATAATTATGTAATTAATATACATATGTGATAGTCATGACAGAAACAATTAAAATAATAATATTTCAAATATGGACATTCATTCCACGCACATAAAAACAATAATTTCGTTCATGTGTACATTTGAACTATCACCCCCAAGAAGCAATACAAATCGTTTTTATTCAAAAAAATAAATTCTATGATATATATACATATATATATATATATATATATAAATATTTAAATAATTATTTTTAATTAAAAATTATTATTATCATTATATAAAGTTAAAATATTAATTACCCTATTTTTATAATGATAAATGAATAGTTGAAATATTACTCACGCATAAATATGAACTACCATCTCCATGAATATAACTTCTTTAATTTTTCACATGATAAATTATTATATTGATTTAAAAATTATAATTGATGTATTAATGTTATTATTATTTCATGAATATTATTCTGGAGATGATGAACTTAGGACCATACAGAACATTGACATCAAGCTATGTTCATTTTGATCTAAAGTGGAAAATTTTTACACAACATCTAATATGAACATATATAATAATGTAATTTTTATAACATGGGAAAAAGTGATAAAACGGAATAGTAAACATGAAAATGTTTCTAAAGAACGTAGAAATTATACAATTTTTATTCTTTGGGAATAAAAAGATAGTATGTGATGAGTCAGACTCAAGGTAAGGGACATCATCTCAATCTACTTTCATTGAGGCATATTTTTCTATTATACATCACCTTCATTAATATGGTGTAAAATCTCATCCTTATAATTTAATTTCATTAAATGTTTTTGAAAAATAATATGTTTATATGAATCGTATTACTTTAAAAAATGAGAAAATTATTTTTTTTAATATAAGTGGTGACAACAAAATCATGGTTGTCGTAACCATTATTTGATATTTGGATTCTTCTACAAAACAAAATTATTTTAAATGAAAAAGAAATAACATATTCCCATTTCATGTATTTTTTATTTAAAATGGTTTTTAGAATGGATTTATTATTTCAATATCATGAAATTATCTTTTATTATTTTAATTTTGTAATGTTAATTTTCCTTTATTGATTTGTTATGTGTTAGGAGTATGTAATGGTTCATTGAAAATTTTTATGTATACTGGTTGTTCCCTAACAAACTGAGGGTTGGTGGGACTGTGATAGCTCTCTAATACATTGAGTAACATCACATGGAAAAACAATAATGTTTCTCCTAATATATTTAGGGATTATATTATGATTGGTGTTACCAACATAACCACAAATGTTACTCCCTTTATAGTAGTGAGACATATAATAGATGTATAATATTGATGAAAAATTTTACCTTTCAGATTTAGGGTTTTTATGAGTTTTTCATAAACCTAATGATTTCATGAGGTATGATAAAGAGATTATGTTTTATGGGTGAATTGTATGATTTTGTTAAAATACATTCATGGGATTAATATATTCACAGACTAATGATTTCCTTCCTTAGGTTTTATAACTTTCTGATAATTTGGTGATTAGCATTAGTTTTTAAATTTTTTTCCATGGGGTGTAAGAACCCATATCTTCTTTTTAGGTACGCTTTTCCTTTTTCTGGAGTTTTTAAGAAAAAATATTTTCTGGAAATTTTCGAAGTACAAAACGTGTACATTCTGAGTACACACCATGTACTCTTCTCTGGCTCGAAGCCGTGTGATGGCCGTGCCCGGGCCACACACACAGTGTGTAGGGGTGATGTGGAGGCTGTTTTTAGCAGAGTACGGAAAAACCCACTACACAGTATGTAATTTTCTTTTTTTCATTAAACAGACAAAGGTCACGCCTGACCCCCGAATTCATCTTCTTCTCCAGATTTCGTCGGCCCGAGAGTGACCGTACGATCGGATATTCGACGATCTCCCACCTCATCATCTATTCTTTGATTCGAGTGAGGCCGATCGCGTTACAATTGCAGCGGTGAGCTCTCCCTTCTGCTTTAGTATTATTTCTTGATTCATCCTGGTTTTCATGTTATCGTAGGTTTAGCGTTTTGTGATTATTCTCATATCTACGTCGTTCTAAGGGGAATCCGTCGTCGCGGTTCACGTATATCGATTTCCTAGGATAGTGGTAGGTGGTTTGTGCCTTTCTGTAGAAGGTTGATGAGTATTTAGTGAAAATTCCACAAATTCCCTTAGGTGTGGAATTGTGTGTTTCCTGTTTTTTCCCTGTTGTTTTCCTGCTTGCTTGATTGCTGATGTTGAGGTTTATGATTTTGAGTAGAGTAATTTATTTTGTGATCAGATTTCTATTCCATGCTTATTCTTCCTCTTTGGCATTTTTTCAGTTGCCATGCTTAGTCATAGGACAGTGGAACTGCTACCTTGTTATGCTGCTGAGCCTTAGTTGATAGCCAAGTAGTTCTTGAGGTTTTCTTGGATAATGTACATGCACACTGGGCATGTTTTACCTTTCACGCAGGACTGTGAGAGCCTACTGTAGTAGACTATAGGTATAATTGATGTAAGGGATTATACAGAGTGGCTTTTAATTACGATGCGAAACCACATGGGGAATTGACATTGAGTGCTTCCTCAGAGAGTCTGTAGTTCCTCGATGCGGGCCACATAGGGAATTGATGTTGAGTGCTTCCCCATAGAGACTTTATCATAATAAGAGACTATAGGGGGAATTGATGGTGATTTCTTCCCCAGAGAGTCTATTAATTTCATAGCTGAACCAGAAAGGTGAGACTGTGTGTGCCTCCTAGAGGGTTTCTAGTACTTATAGGTTGAACCATAGGGGTTAGGCTGTGAGAGCTACCCAGAGGGATACCTATTTCTTCTTATGTTGATGGATTCTTACTTGTGTTACTTAATTGTTAGAACACTGGATTGTAGCTGCTTGTGATTTCCTGTTTGAGGCTTCTTTTTTATTTACTGCCATATATTCATTTACTATTAGGAACAAATCATTGGGTGATTGCCTACTGGGATTGTATCTCACACCCTGTTTGGGCCATGATTTTGGGCCTAAGAAGACTATGTTGCTGCAAGTATAGATAAGGGAAAGTTCCCTTCTACTTCAGGTTCTTGATTGCACTGGAGCTGGGGAGCAAGGGACTGAGTCGTGGCTCGCGATGCTGAGGAGCTTAATTTAATTTTCTATTGCACTTGGTTTCAGTTTTATTTCACCACATTGTTGTGTTTGCTTCTTTCCTTAGATAATTGTACATGCTACATCATTTTCATTTTTACAATCTGTATTCATTTCTTCTGTTGTCCGGTTTCTGTTGTCATGCATATAGCTACTGCTTCCTCTATTGACTGTTGTTTTTTTCAGTTGTATACCTTACCGAATGAGGGCATAGTTTCCCCAGTGACTCATCAAGCCCCTCGCTATAAGTCGGTAGCCTCTGGAGTTTGGGGAAATGCACTTGAGGTCATGTTGGGAACCAGGTATGGGGCACTAGTGGAGGGGCTCCAGATTCAGGTCATTACAAAGTGGTATGAGAGGAGTTATTTTATCTTGATTTACGTTTTGGTGACCTTATCCAGGGATAGGACGGATTCGCTACATGGAATTAATCTATGCTCTGGAGTAGCTAACCCAGGTACAGGGAAGGGCCATACTACCTCGTTAATTGCAGTTTGCTGATTATGAGGTTTTATAGTTGACCTGATTTCACCTAGAGTGATTTACATGGCTTCTACTATTACTGTTTTGATATTGTGGTTCTATATTTGTCGCTACCCGATGAGATGAGGGCATGTCATCTCATGCATCATATATACTCTTGTAGGAATCACATTCCATGCATTATGGCCACGCCATCTAGGGTGCATTAGCGATTGCATGCTGTTGTGATAGACTTTTTATAGATTATGCATGCTATTGTGATAGTTTCTTGATTGATTTTCTACTGTTATGTTAAAAAACTGGTTTTTTTTTGTTCCTTTCTTAAAGTGAACGACAAATTCTGGTTCTTGATGTGTTATGGGCCCTCACAGATTAGAATTTGGCACTTTTTTTGCCTTGTATTTAGTGTTTCTGGAATTCTGTGTAGTTTCTGAGCTACTATCATGAAAACCCCAGAATACACAGCATGTACTTTTTGGGAACACGCCGTGTAGTTTTTAGGCCATTTTACTGACCATGTGAGCAGAACACGGTGTCGTGAAAGTAAATTCAGGAACAAGCCGTGTACGACATGTTCACGCCCTGTAAGTTCGGAGCCGTATACCCAGTCGTGTCACTAACAATACGGGTCGTGGAAGCTTGTGTAGAACACGCCATGTCCATAGGGAACATGTCGTGTAGCCATGTCCATGTACCTAGCCATGTCACAAACAACACAGGTCGACGTTACCTTATTTCCCAAACATCAAGTTTGTTCAGAACACACCGTGTAGTCTTTTCCAGGTACCTGGCCGTGTCACGAACAACACAAGACGAGGTCACCTTACCTATACACGCCGAGTTTGTTCAGATCACTCCGTGTAAGGTTCATCTATGTATTCGATCGGGCGTTTAACAACACGGGCCGCTGAAGCCTTGTCCACTACACTCCGTGTCCGCAGGGAAAACATCGTGTAGTCTCAGTTTAAGAAAACCGTGTGGGTTAGCCGGGTAAGGAGACTTAGGCAGGGGAACAGTTTTCAATTACACACCATGTGTGGGGTCAACACGCCATTTAATTTTAGGTGAACACGACTTGTAGGGTGGGAGTACACGCCCATGTCAGTGTCTTAAGAAGACACGCCGTGTATTTTTAATACACGCCCAGTAGTCGTGTTTTGAAATCTTGTGTGTTTTTCTTCCCATGTTCCCATTTTGTACTCTTGTGTTCTCTGTCCTTGTTTTCCTGATCATAGGTATTCTTTTGATCATTCAGATCTACGCCTCCAAGACTTCCTTCGGTCATAAATCTGTCGTCAGGCAGTGATCAGATGCCAGATATGGCTGATCAGGGACTTCCTATCGATCATCTAGTCGGGCCAACCATGGCACCGGCTGTCATATCAGTTGTGGGTGCGGATGCGCATTTTAGGGAAGGTTTTATGAGGATGATACATGCCTTCAAGGGAGCACCGCCTCCTACCACATCTATGGCAGACTTGACGCGGGTCTTCCAGTAGCAGCATCCTCCCACGTTCTCGGGGGAAGGAGGACCCGAGGCTGCAGAGTCATGGATGGAATCCATTCTGACTATCTTTGGGCATCTAGAGACGCCTCCAGAGAGGCAGGTCAAGCTTGCCACCTACATGCTCTGAGACTCTGCCAAGATGTGGTGGGATGTGATCTTATAGGCGGGTCAACAGCAGGCTATGACTTGGGAGAAGTTCCAGCGCGTGTTCTATGACAACTTATACCCAGAGACCCTGAGGGCCGATCGAGCCTGGGAGTTCATGATCTTAGAGCAGGGTACTCTATCTGTCATGGATTATTTCTCTCTTTTCACCGAGCTGCAGAATTTCTCACCCCACTTGGATGGAAGTGGGTTGTTCTTGGAGAGGAAGTTTGAGGATGGACTCAGGAAAGAGATCTGCTCGTAGGTGAAAATCTTCCAGCTAAATTCCATTACATCCATCGTCAACTAGGCACTGATTGTGGAGCGCCATCTGAGAGACTGTAGATCTACGAGTCTGGGTGGTTCTGGTTCCAGATCAAGTTTTCCTCCAGATGATAGCAAGATGCACCGTAGGGAGCCTATGCACGGTGATTTGAGGAAGCAATATGAAACATCAGGCACCCAGGTGACATGCTACCAATGTGGCCGGTCAGGGCACACGAGGCTGCAGTGCCAGAGGGACCCTGTGGAGTACCGATCATGCCGCTAGATGGGTCACCTTCAGCATTTCTATCAGGTTTTCTCACCAGCACCTGGTGACGGGGGTTCTTCCCTGACTCTTTATTCGGGAGCAGCACCACCAGTTTCCCACCATTCGGGGAACTGGAGTTCTTCTGGCCATTCGAGCCGAGGTGGAGGTCGAGGTCATGGCGGTCAGCCACCAGTTCCTTAGCACCAGCATGGAGTTTCAGATCTGAGTGGTCAGCTAGGGGCGCATGGTCGTGGTACAGGCCAGTCTTTCGTCGTGGAGCAGACTTATCATGAGAAGGATCTCTTCCCTTCTAATGTTCAAGTTACGATTTTAGTAGCCTCAATTTTATCATCATCCCTTTTCTACACTGGTGCCACACATAGCTTTATCTCCATTGCTGTCTTGGAGAGATTTGGGCTCTGCATCTTTTCTTCTACCGACTCCTTGACACTCGGCATGGACTGGTTGATTCCCTTCCTGGCAGTCGTTGACTATTATCACCGCAGAGTCAGTTTCATCTCACCAGAGGGTGATCCTTTTCATCATAGAGGCGAATGAGACATTCGGGCGAGTCAGGCGGGACTCGAGCATCTTGGGCTAGGAGGGGTGATGGCCCAGATTGATAGTCTTTATCTGTATGATCAGGGGACTCCACAGTTGGAATTTCCTCCAGTGTTGGATCACTTCAGGGATGTCTTTCCAGAGGATTTTTTGGTTTTCCTCCAGAGCATGAGATAGACTTCTCTATTGAGCTCATTCAAAGAGCTGTACCAGAATCCATTCCTCCCAATAGGATGGAAACACTTG
This sequence comes from Viscum album, assembly GCA_963277665.1. Classification (NCBI taxonomy): domain Eukaryota; kingdom Viridiplantae; phylum Streptophyta; class Magnoliopsida; order Santalales; family Viscaceae; genus Viscum; species Viscum album. The sequence continues at coordinate 1,559,292,658 of OY728151.1, read as the reverse complement.
AGTTGCAGGAGCTCAAGAAGTAGTTGGAGGAGTTTCAGGAAAAGTGTTTCATCCAACCTAGTACTTCTCATTGGTGTTCGCCAGTCCTGTTCGCAAATAAGGCAAAAGGTACCCTTCGGCTTTGTGTGGATTTTCGGAAGCTAAACCAGATGATGATCAAGAACCAATATCCCTTGCCGCGGATTGAAGACCACTTTGATCAGCTTAGAGGAGCACGGGTATTCTCAATGATCGACTTCAGGTCCAGTTATCATCAGATGCACGTTAGACCATCTGATATACCTCTGACAGCCTTTAGGAGTAGGTACGGTCTTTATGAGTATAAAGTCATGACGTTCGGTCTCACGAACGCACCTGCAGTTTTTATGGCACAGATGAACCGAGTGTTTTATCCTTACTTGGACTCCTTCGTCGTGTTATTTGTTGGCGATATCTTGGTGTACTCTCACACTCGACACGACCATGCCACATATCTTGAGATCATTCTGATTACACTAAGAGAGCATCAAATTTATGATAAACTCTCGAAGTGTCACTTCTAGATGGATCAGATTCACTTCTTGGGTCACGTTATCTCAGAGGCAGGAGTATCAGTGGACCCTGATAAAGTGAGAGCTGTAGTTTCCTGGGAGCAGCCGAAGAACATCTTTGAGGTACGGATTTTCCTAGGGCAGGATGGATACTACAGACGCTTCATTCCGGACTTTTCCCGTCTAGCAGCACCTTCGACAGGTCTGACCAAGAAGGGGAGAAGTTCATATGGTCAGATTATTGTGATATAGCCTTTCAGGAGCTGAAAGGGAGGTTGACTTCAGCACCAATACTAGTCTTCCCAGAGCCAGGCAAGAGATACAATGTTTATTGTGATGCTTCAGGTATCGGGCTGGGAGTTGTGCTTATGCAGGGAGATGGAGTAGTTGTGTATGGGTCTCGGCAGCTGAGGCCACATGAAAGGAAAAACCCTCTCCATGATCTGGAGTTAGTCGCTATTGTTCGTGCCTTACGCTGTTGGAGACACTATCTGCGGGTGGAGCACTTTGTGGTCTTCAGCGAACAAAAGAGTCTCAAGTATATCTTCACTCAGTGTGATCTGAATCGGAGGTAGCGCATGTGGGTCGAGTATCATCAGTCTTTCGATTTCTAGCTTTCCTATACGCTGGGATAGGGTAACGCAGTGACAGGTGCGTCGAGCAGTAGAACTCAGGTTCAGGCAGTTCAGGAGGCCAGCATTGAGCGGCAACTGATGGGTCTTTTCTCTAATATGGAGTTTCATGATAGACAGGGACATGCTTACCTTTCTTATATAGTTGTTACCTCTACACTTCTTGATCAGGTGCGGATGAGGCAGCTATCAGAATCAGATGGCTTAGCCCTCCAGGAGAGTATATCAGGAGATGAACCTCTTCCTGGATGGAAAGTGGGCGAGGATGATATCTTGTGCTTCCAGGGACACGTATGGGTGCCAGCGGACATACGTGAGGAGCTGATGCGGGATTTTCATTCCTCATTTTTGGCAGTCCATCCTGGAATAACCAAGATGAATCAGGAACTTCATCACCAATATTGTTGGCCAGGCATGAGAAAGGATGTTGCTGGTTTCATCAGAAGATGTTATACTTGTCAGCAGGTGAAGGCAGAGCATCTTCGACCAGCATTCCATTTACCGCAGCTACCCATTCCGGAGTGGAAGTGGAAGAACCTCGCGATGGACTTCGTCACTGGGTTGCCGAGGTCCCCTCAAGGGATCGATGTTATTTGGGTTGTCGTCAACAGGCTCATGAAGGTTTCCCACTTCTTTCCGATTAAGGAGACCTTCAGTGTTGTTGATCTGGGATGAATTAAATCTGGGAGTCGGCCATCTACATGGAGTTCCACAATCCATTGTTTCAGACGGGTATGCGCGCTTTACCTCTCGGTTCTGACAGGGACATTAGAAGGCCTTGGGTACATAGGTTCTTTTGACTATAACATACCATCCCCAGACTGATGGCAAGTATGAGCGCATGATCCAGGTGCTTTAGGATATGCTCCGAGCTTGAATTATAGACTTCAACGGTTCTTGGGAAAAGAATATTCCTCTGGTGAAGTTCACCTAAAACAGCAGTTTCCATGCGACCATTTAGATTTCACCATATGAGGATTTGTACGGTAGGCTATTCTGATCATCCTTATGCTGGCTGGAGGTAGGAGAGGAAGCTTTACTGGGACCTCATCTTGTACAAGAGACTTTAGAGTAGATATAGATGATTCGGAAGAGGATGGCTACAACACAGTCTCGACAGAAGTCTTATGTTGATCAGCATAGATGACCTCTGGAGTTTGAGGTTAGTGATCAAGTTTTCATGCGTGTCGCATCGAGGTTGGGACAAAAGAGGATTCAGAGACAGGGTAAGCCTTCACTGTGGTACGTCGAGCTGTTTGAGGTTTTGGAGTGAGTGGGATCGGTCGCCTATTATTTGAAGTTGCCTTAGAGGTACTAGGCTATGCACGACGTCTTCCACATCTCTCAGCTCTGATGTTACTTTTCAGACCCATCTCATGTCTTTCAGCCAGAGGAAGTTGATCTTGAAGTGGATGAATAATTCAAGGAGAATACTATCCGGATTGTCGATCACAGTATGAAGGTCCTCTATGGGTGGTCTGTTCCTCTAGTACGATTTTTATGACAGCATGGGCGAGTACCGGATGAGACCTGGGAGAGGAAGACCGATGTACGATCATTGTGGCCAGAGCTGTTTGGGGTTTCTCCTTCTCCGCCTCATTAGGGAAAATAGGGGATGAATTTCATTAAGGGTGGATGATTTTAGGAACCCAGATCTTCTTCTCATGTATGTTGTTCCTTTTTTTGGAGTTAATAAGAAAAACGATTTTCTGGAAATTGTTGAAGTACACACCGTGTACTTTCTGAGTACACACCGTGTACTCTTCTCCGACTCGAAGTCGTGTGATGGTCGTTCCCGAGCCACACACATGATGTGTAGGGGTGACGTGGATGTTGTTTTCAGCGGAGTACATAAAAACCCACTACATGCCCTCTACTTAAAAAATACACGTTGTGTACTTTTATTTTTTTTCATTAAACGGACTGGGGTCGCGCCTAACCCTTGAATTCATCTTTTTCTCTAGATTTCGTCCACCCAAGGGCGATTGTATGGCCGGATCTTCGATGAGATCATGCCTCTTCGTTCGTTCTTGAATACGAGCACTGTAGATCGCGTTGCAATCACAGCAGTGAGCTCTCCCTTCTGCTTGAGTCTTGTTTCTTGATTCCTCCTGGTTTTCAAGTTATCGTTGGTTGAGAGTTTTGTGTGTTTCTCCGATCTAAGTTGTTCTAAGGGGAATCTGTCATCGTCGTTCACGTATATCGATCTCCTAGTATCGAGGTAGGTGGTTTGTGCCTTTTCGTAGACGGTTGATGAGTATTTTGTGAAAATTCCATAAATTCCCTTAGGTGGGGAATTGTGGGTTACCATTTTTTCCTTCTGTTTTCTTGCTTTCTAGATTGATGTAGTAGAGGTTTATGCTTGTGAGTAGAGTAATTTATTTTGGGCTCAGATTGCTTTTCCATGCTTGCCAAGATTACTCATAGGACAGTAGAACTACTACCTTGTTATGCTGCTGAGCCTTAGTTGATAGCCATGTAGTTCTTGAAGTTTACTTGGACGATGTACACGCAGGCTGAGCATGTTTTACCTTTGACTCAGGACTGTGAGAGGCTAGTGTAGTAGACCATAGGGAGAATTGATGTAAAGCCTTCTCTAGAGTGTCTTTTAATTACGATGCGAGACCACAGGGGGAATTGATGTTGAGTGCTTCCTCAGAGAGTCTTTAGTTCCTCGACACGGTCCATAGGGGGAATTGACGTTTAGTGCTTCCCTAGAGATCCTTTAGCACGATACGAGACTATAGGGGGAATTGACGATGAGTGCTTCCCCAGAGAGCCTATTAATTTCATAGCTGAACCAGAAGGGTGAGAATGTGTGTTCCTCCTAGAGGGTTGCTAGTACCTATAGGTTGAACCATAGGGGTTTGGCTGTGAGAGCTACCCATAGGGTTACCTGTTTCTTCTTTTGTTACTGGCTGCTTACTTGTGTATCTTACTTGTTAGAACTGTGGATTTTAGCTGGTTTTGATTTCTTGTTTACTGATTTTTGTTTATTTACTGTCATTTATTCATTGAATGTTAGACACAAATCTTAGTGTGATTGCTTACTGGGATTGTATCTCACACCATGTTTGGGTCATGCTTTCGGGCCCATGCAGACTATGTTGTTGTAGGTATAGATAAGGGCAAGCACCCTTCTACTTCAGGTTCATATTTGCATTGGAGCTGGGGAGCAATGGACCGAGCCGTGGCTCGCGATGCTGAGGATCTTACTTTGTTTTTCTTTTTCACTTGGTTTCAGTTTTATTTCAGCACGTTGTTGTGTTTTATTCTTTCCTTAGATACTTGTACCTGCTACATCATTTTCATCATTACTATATGTATTCATTGCTTATGCTGTCTAGTTTCTATTGTCATGCATGTCGCTACTGCTTCTGCTATTGAATGTTGTTTTTTCCACTCTATACCTTTCTGAATGAGGGCATTGTTTCCCCACCGACTCATCAAGGCCCTCGCTACTAGTCGGCAGCCTCTCGCATTTGGGGAAATGCCTTTGAGGTTATGTGGCGAACCGAGTACGGGTAACCAGTGGAGGGGCTCCGAATTTGGGTCATTACAAAGGGTATAAGGATTGGTAATAGAAAGGAAGAAGTTAAGATGAATGTTATGAAGATTAATATCAAGAAAAAGAGATCATGTTTTATTTTAAGGTGTTTTATTTAGTGAAAAATTGGATTATGAGTAAAATTGGCATCTTTGTAATATTTGAGATATTATGTGATAGTTATGGCCTAATTTCATTGAACACTAAACATGAAATGATAATGAATGTGAATGAAAATATTTTCTTTATTAAAACTCTATAGTATGTAATGATAATGGACGATTCCTTTTAGTTTCTATCAGATAATGATTTAGAAAACATCAGAGATTAGGATTTATTATTAAGTATTAGGGATATCAACATTTGAGTATAACGTTATTTTTTATCATAATTTCAATGTGTTACAAATAAATTATATATTTTTTTCCAAAATTTAATGGATATAAATTGTATTTTGGGAGTCATTTATTTTAAAGATAATTATGTGTTATTATTTTTTGGGATGTAAAATTATATGTAAGACATAAAAATTAAGGTTAAAAAATTATATGGTTAATTTTTATCACATTATCATATTTTTTAAATTTTATAACATTTATATAGTTTTAGAAAAGAAGGACAACTCACGTGATGGATGAAAATGTGTCATATCCTAAAAGTTCACAAGGATCAAATCCACAAGAGAAGGGAGACAAGGGTTCATATCCTACCACTAGCCTAAGTGAAGTACCTAGTTATTATGAATTTTATTTATATTTAATGAGTTTATGGAATAATAATTAGATAATTTAGAGAAAATATGTTTTCTTAAATGAATATCTTTGTTATTTTAAATTTATTAAGAGATAAATTTTATTTTGGAGGATGTTAACATCATTTGGAACTATATATGATTAATGTAAATAGAATACTATGAGAATTTTTTTGAGGAGTAATATTTTATTTATATTTTGTTCGAATCTATGATTAATTTTATAGACATATGTCAATTTAGGTTATTTTTTGAAATGATTAACCTCTCATTGATAATATATGATTATTTTGATTAGTTTTTGGTATAATCCATTATGAGTGGTTGATATTATTTGATGATAAATTTAAAAATATATCCTATAAGACAATGTTATCGAATCCTTCTGTGTTTTTGGTATCAATCATCATTTTCAATATTAAAAGGAATTTTAAGGAAAATTATTTTTTGAATGGTATTTGTTGAACTTTGGATATTACTGATGAATTGTGGAGATAAAAAGTAGTTCTTCTTCATATGTTGGTTTATTTTTGTGGGGGAATTTTTTGATCATGTACTAATGATTTTAATTTTGGTTAATCTTTAATGGTATGATAAAGATATTGTTATCATTTTATGGATGATATGAGTTTTTATAAGTTGATTATATGTCATCAAGAAATAAAAATTCATATTGAATTCTTATTATTTGGAGAATAAGACAATTTTGTGTTGGAAATTTATTAAGTGATGAAACTATACATTCTATTTAATTAAATATCCTTATATTATAAATCCATGTGGTAAAATAATATCTTAACTATATGAAAATGATATAACAAAAAAACGTTTTCTGTTTACATTTCCTTCCACGAAATCAATGATCGTTTAACCAGTCACACGTTTTTGGTTCTATGATTGTTAAATTTCTATTGATCATGTTTTATATCACTCTCCATCATAACATCATAGTTATATTTTAGTCGATATCCATGTTTTATTATATAGAATCATAATATTTGTTATCATATGAGACCTTTTTACATTCTTTTCTTTCTTTTAAAGAGGATGTTTTTAATCTTTTTTCCAATATGGGATTGTAATAAATGTATTTTGAAATATCATAACATAGTTATCGAAAAAAAAATTTGAGGATATAATTTCTAAAATGGTTGGATAATGTAACATCCCATGTTTTTAAAAGGAGACAATATTTTCGCTAGCTTACATAATATGAACCTTAAATTTTAAGAAAACAACTAAATATTTTGATGAATCAATATAACCTAGATTTTATAATGGTATGCATGAATAATATTAATTGAATCCTTAAAGTATTGTTTACACATGTATATAAATAATTATTTTTTGAACAAGTTTTTTTAAATGAAAATAAAACCCTTCATATTTAAAATGAAATTTTTTTCAAAAAAACTAATAATATAAAAATATGCGAGCTTATAAAATAATAAAATTATTCTTGGTGGATTTTATTAATGAAATATATATGTAATATATTAAATTTTATATTTAATATTCACCTTATATGTTTTCTATACAGGATATAAGAACAAATTCAAATTACTGAATAAAAGAAGAATTTTTCAAAAAAAATCTGGGTTTACAACCTGTTGATATAGAACCCTTTTTAAATGTACAGTATACCACTTTTGAGAGTAATACTATAAAAAATAAACTTCTTACTAGGATGGCAGACAACAAAATTTTCATGGGATTAAATTTTATTGTTTTTTAGATACAATTCATATTTTAATGAATAGTGAAACTTACAACATTTTTATTCAAAACTACCTTTTCATATAATTTATTTATATAGTTAAATTATTTTTCAAATTGGTTATAATGACTAAATATATTATGATTTTATTATTTAATCCAATTTTCTTCATTGTATGTGATTATACAATTAAATTGGATATAAATATATTTAAATATTTTTGATGAATTTTACTTAAAAAACTCGTTTTCTATTTTTAACAATGGGGTTAATTTTAAATTAATTACTGAAACATCAATTTTTTTTATTTGTAAAAATTGATTCCATATTTGGAAACATATTTACTACATTATGTAAATATTTATCTTTTATTATTGGAAATTATGAATTAGGACATCATAAATTATTTTTAATCAGCGTGATTAAATTGTAAATAAGTTAAATCTGACTAGAAATAATATTATAATAATATAAAAATTCATTAAAATATGTGGTAATATTTTTATATGAGATATGGACTACCATTAAAACCCTTGGGATGATCATTTAGGCTTTTTATACCACATTGTTTTGATTATGACACTTATAAATTTTAATTTAACATAAAGGAAAATTTTTTATATACACATATCTTCATATTAAAACAAATTTAATATGTTTTAATACTAGTTATATAATGTAATATAAATATTAATTACAAATAAAATAAAATTTCATATATTATGGTATTTTATTTTTTATGTTTGTACATTAAATAATTAATTTTAACAATTACATAATGATTATGCAGTTATTGCTTCAGTAATGAAAGAATCAAATAAATGATAGGATAAATATTAAAATAAATATTTTTTGAAATAATTAATGTAATAAAATAATTTTATTGTTTAAATGGAATTTTATAAGACTACTAAATTGTTATAATCAATTTTATATATCTGTTAGGTTTTATATAAATACAATAATGTGAATAGTTAGTAAATTGACATAATATATTTTTTATAAAAATATTATTGTGATAAATTTTTTAAAAGTCATAAAAATATTTAATATTTATAAAGTGACTATGATATGGTCTAAAAGTTCATAAATAATCCATTTATGATAAATTTACAACATATAATTAAAAAATTTATCCTTTTATATTTAAAATGATGAAACCACTACTAAAATTAAAAGATAATATCTAAGGAAAAATTAAAAATTTCTTTGATTAAAAAAATATAAATAACTTGAAAAAATATAATTGGATTATTTTTATTTGACCCAAAACTATTTTAAAATAGAAATAAATTATTTTGGTACCATTTGGAATAGAATATTAATTTATATTAATTTAATATTTTAAGAGTTTCCAAGAGTGCCCATAACCTCACCAATAAAAAGGAACACCATATTCTCTAATACTCACACTTCTCAAGCCTTATGGTTCATCCGAGATCTAACCAAGACACTTAATAGAATACCAAACCATGTTGATAAGGTATTATTTTAGGTAGAAACCCCTCCTAATTGGTGGTGTGGTGTTCTTCATTGGTGATCAACCGAAGAAGAGGTATCATTTTGGTAAAGATTTCTATTTTATTTTTTCATCCACATCCTTTACATATTTTTCATCCAAGATAAATTAATAAATATTGTATCCTTTATATATTGTGATTTTATTATGTTAAAATCATCTCCTAAATACATATCTACTTCCATCAAATGTTAATTGAATTAACTATTTGTGGGGGTCTGTGAATTCTCACCTCCACGAATCGATTTAGTTCGTTTTCAATTACAATCTATCATGATTTCTATAATGATGAAATTAATATTAATATATGATATTAATGAAATATTTATCATTTTAAAATAATAATATTTCAATTTCATTATTACCTTTCGTGCACATAAAAATAATAATATCATTCATGCGGACGGGTGAAGTTTCACCTATAAGAAGAAATGTGAATCATTTTTATTCACCAAATCACTCTTATGATATATATAACTATAAATATATAATTAAAATTATTTTAGTAATATCAATTTTTTATTCAAATATATTTTAATTATTATGGGAAAACTACATTCCTCATTTCATTCATCCTATAAAAAATAATATCACCATGTGTTTGTATATACGACTTACTGTCTCCATGACGCGATGAAATTCAACTTCAACAATCATCAAATAATTTTTAAAGAAACATATATTATAAATATATATAAAATATATGACATAATAATGCTACTATAATAATTTATATATGTATATACATATATTTCATTCATTTACATCAATTCAATGTGATAAGAAAATGGAAACATCGCTCTTGCGTATGTACAACTTACTATCTGCATGAACGGTGAATTCCATTTCATATATATATCTATTATATATCTATTTATATTCCGAATATATATTATATATAAATTATTTTATACATTCAAGATGTAAGTACCTTATTTATATAATGATCAATGAAAATTTCAATCATTACTCATGCATATATACGGCCTACCGTCTCCAAGATTATGAAGTAGTACATTTTTTATAAAATAAATGATTATAATGATTTAAAAATTATAATTGATGTATTAAAGGGATTATAATTTCATCAATATTATTCTTTAGATGATGGACCTTTGTCCACATGGACAATTGACATCAATCCGTGTTCATTTTGTCTCAAGTACCGAATTTCAAAAAATATATGATATGAACATAAAAAATTATGAAATTATTATAACATTGTAATTATTAATATAAATAGAATAATATATGTGATAAATTTTCTAAATAAAGTATAATTTAACCTAATTTTATTATTCCATACTATAATTATTGTACGTGATGATTCGAACACAATGAAAGGGACTTCGTCACAATCTCCATTCACAAAGGCATATTTTGATGTCATACATCTCCTTCTTATATTAGGTGTAAAATAGACAACATTAATTTTAATTTCAATAAAGGTTTTTTACAATGATGTTTTCTATACGTATAATTTTACTTTACAAAATGATAAAAGGAATGTTTTAAATTTATGTGGCAAAAATGAATTCTCTACCGCCGTAACCATTATTTGATATTTGTCATCCTCTACAAGATGAAATGATTTTAAAGGAATAATAAATATTATATTCCATTTTCATTAATTTAGGTATTTAAAATGGTTTCTATAATGGATTTAGTTTTTAAAATATCTTTAAATGGTCACTTCTTATTGCAGTCTTGAAATGATTTGTTTCCATTATTCTTGTTTTATGTGTAATGATTATGTTATTGTTCTTTGGAATTGTTTAGGTATAAGGGTGGATCATAATAATCCCAGGGTGGGTGAGCCCATGATATGTATAAAATTTAATTTGTATAGTGACAGAGGTAAACATTATGTTTTCTCTTATAATATTTTTCAAATATATTGTGTGGGTATTCCAAACGTAACCATGAAGGTTACTCCCCATCTATCTCTGAAATAGATAGCATATGTATGATATAGATTCCAAAAGATACCTTTATGATTTATGGTTTATATGAGTTTCTTAGAAATAATATAATTTCACGATGTAAGTAAACGTGCTTATGTTATATTGGTAAATTGTATGATTTTGTAAAAATGTTTTCATGAGTTTAAAATATTCATGGAATAACGTTTTAATTCTTTATATTATAGCCCTAACTAAGATTTTTATTATCATAAAATTATAGTGAAATGTTTTCCATTGGGAAAAAGTATATTTATGGGAAAATAATAAGTCATGATGAATGATATGAATATTTTTTTCATGAAAAATATGCCATGTATTATATTAGGATATATTATTTTGTAAAAAAATTGGATAGTGAGTAAAGGTGTCTAATTTGTAATATTTGAGATGATATGTAATAGTTTTGGCCTAATTAAGGAGAAAAGTTGGAGTCAAAAGAGGAGAGGAAAGAGAAGAACCATAACATATATTTGTAAGAAAAAATTGAGGGTGAAATTTCAAAATGAGAGATGAATCTAATGACCTAATGTTTTATCAATTGAATTTTTTTTTATAATTATGTCTCATAAATTGAATTATGAAATAAACTTCCACATAATTCTTAAATTAATTTTTAAATACAATTTTACATTTATTTCCTAGTGGTTATCATAATTTTTCCACTGTTAAGTTTTGATTTTTGAAAATATGACATAAAATGATGCGATCAATATGATTTTTTGAGTCAGATGGGAGAAACATAATTTGTGGTGAATTGTAATGTTAACCGTATGAATATTAATTTTACACTTATGAATAGTAAATCAGCCATTTGAATAGTAAAACTAAAAATGATAGTATGAATAACTTTTATGCATCTTGTATGTGATAATAAGATATAATTATATCATATTATAAGTATATAAATATTTTGAAAATAATTCTTTAAGTGTTGTTATTTTTTTATTTTATAAATATTAATTTAAAATTTTATAACTAAATTAATAATTTAAAATTAAATTGTTTTCATAAAAGACATTACTCAATTAAAATTTTTTATGTCATGTGATTTGAACAGAATATTATGAGTCCTTATGTCATTTTTTAAAGTGTTGTAAAATTAGTTTTAATTTTAAAATTTTTATTTTCCATGTGAATGAAGATTTTAATTAAAATTTTAGCTACTAATTATTATAATTTTATTTTAATAAAATGGAATTCATTTTTAAAATCTACGTATCAAAAAATTATTATGGTGAATTTTTTATATTTCTCTGAAATACTAGAATTTTTGTTGAATAGGAAATTACGATAATCTCTAATATATATATATATATATAAAGATATATTCACTAATCATTGATTCATAGATGATGAAATCACCCATATTTAAGTCTATCCATCATTACATTAATATATTTTATGATCACTACTGGAAAAGGGACCTTTCCCAACAGTTGTGTACCAACGGTTCAATGAACCGTTGGCATAGCTTGTTTTTCCCAGCATAGTTTTCCCAACGGTTTCCTACAACCGTTGGGAAAGATAGTTTTTTCCTTGTTTTCCCAACGGTTTATATAAAACCGTTGGGAAAGAGAGCTTTGTCCCAACGGTTCTTAGAACCGTTGGGAAAAGTGGTGAAGAAATCTTGTTTTCCCAACGGTTCCATAGAACCGTTGGGAAATGTTGGTCATTCCCAACGGTTTTTAATAACCATTGGGAAAAAAAAGCCCCAAATACCAAATCGAGCCAGCGGCCTCCCCACATTCCAGAAGCATTCGGTTCGTGTCCTCCTGGAGCGATTCCTTGCAGAAGGACCTCCCAATCCCCACATCTTCCATCAGATCAGCACCTACCAGGTTAGACTCCTATATTTTATCAACGATATAGTTCCAGCTCTTATAAATCATATACTTCTATTCTTGATTTCGTTATTCCCAATTATTAGGGTTTTTGTAAAAATTTATGATTGTTTCATGGTGGTCATGTGCACCACTATAGGTACATTGATTCACTAATTTATTTTGGTATTTCCATAAAATTCGAATACAATTTATTAATGAATCAATGTTGAGTGTTAACATGACATTCATGTTCTTTATTTAAAGTGTAAACAAATACTTATATAGAATTTCCTTGTATAACCTGATGGTTTAACTCTAGTTAAATGGAATCATAATTTTGTATGTTATTAATATTTAGTAATTGGTGAGGTGAATCATATATGTATATGAAAAATGGATCAAGATCATTTAGTATTGGATAGAATTATTCCCTAGTAATGTGAGACCCTTATGTTGTGGGGTGAGTATGGAGTAGTGAGATATATTGCTTGTTACTTACCTTTTTTAATTCTATGAGGTAATGATGGCATGCACTAATTTTTTGAGATCTGTCAATGTTTTTATGGTTTTGATAGTGATCCATGATGTGTATCCTAGTATGTAAGATCCTGTTGGGTATTAGACCCTAGATTGGGTGAATTTGTATGCGGTAGGGTGCTTTCTAGGATGGGTTGTAGTGATGTGATGGTAACATATGAGAGGGGTGGGTCTTACTAATGTGGATTCATTCTATATCATAAGCATGTAAATATAATTTGTATTATGATAACTCAATGTGAATGATGTGTGATCAAATATTGTCTTATCCTGGAGAATTCCTTATGATATATTGATATGGTGGCATGAGTGATGATGCATGTGGTGACATGACCAACATACATGTGTTTCATGGTTAGTGATCAATTAGGCTAGTGATCCTATGATCATTGGGATGTGACTCTCAATGATTCAAGAAGAGTTATTAATATGATAACATGTGGGTGTGTTCCTATTTGGTTTTATCTAGACTCGTAGTATAGTATTGGAGTTGAGTTATTTTTTTATATTATCTGTTTTTATGGATGTTGTCTTTTAGTGGTTGTGTGTTTGGGAACCCCCCTCCTTCCTAGACCCTGGAACCCCCCCCACCCCCCCACCCTCCTCCCTGGACCCTGGACAGCCCCGCCGAATAGCCCCCCAGACAGCCCCCCGGATAGCCCCCCCACCCTCCTCCCTGGACCTCGGACAGCCCCCCAGATAGCCCCCCGGACAGCCCCCCCACCCCCACCCTCTTCCTTGGACCTCGGACAACCCCCCGAATAGCCCCGGACAGCCCCCGGACAGCCCCCCGAACAGCCCCCCCACCCTCCTCCCTGGACCCCAGACAGCCCCCCCAACCCTCCTCCTTGGACCCTGGACAACGCCCCGAACACCCCCCGGACAGCCCCCCACCCTCCTCCCTGGACCCCAGACAGCCCCCCTACCCTCTTCCTTGGACCCTGAACAACCCCCCGAACATCGTTCGGCCAGTTTGGACCCCCCCCCCCCCCACACGCATTTATCAAGCGCGCGGAACGCTTAAAGAACACATAATGAGCCCTACCGCGCAGACCGCACGTCCGATTGATGTTCCGTCTATGCGTGCACGTCGCGAATAATAATTGGATTGTTTTCCTGTGATTTCAGGTCAATCTGATGTCGTCCGCTATGAGTTTGACCGTTAGACGCCCATTTTGGCCCTTTATGATACCATAACGGCGTTCCCGGTCACCGCGGGCACACGGCACGTCCGATAGACGTGCCGTGTGCTCGACCACATCACAATTCACTCACCCTTTGATGTCGTCCGATTTCAGGCCATTCGAACTTCGTTCGGCCAGTTTGGACCCCCCACGCGCGTTTATCAAGCACGTGCAACGCTTAAAGAACGCATAATGAGCCCTCCCGCGCAGACCGCACGTCCGATTGACGTTCTGTCTGCGTATGCACGTCGCGAATAATAATGGGATTGTTGTCCTGTGATTTCAGGTCAATCTGATGTCGTCCGCTATGAGTTTGAACGTTAGACGCCCATTTTGGCCGTTTATGACACCAGAAGGGCGTTCCCGGTCACCGCGGGCACACGGCACGTCCGATTGACGTGCCTTCTGCTCGACCACATCACAATTCACTCAACCTTTGATGTCGTCCGATTTCACGCCATTCGGAATTCATTCGGCCAGTTTGGACCCCCCCACGCGCGTTTCTCAAGCGCACGCAACGCTTAAAGAACGCATAATGAGCCCTCCCGCGCAGACCGCATGTCTGATTGATGTGCCTTCTGAGCGTACACATCGCGAATAATAATGGTATTGTTGTCCTGTGATTTCAGGGCAATCCGATGTCGTCCGCTATGAGTTTGACCGTTAGACGCCCGTTTTGGCCGTTTGTGATACCAGAACGGTGTTCCCGGTCACCGCGGGCACACGGCACATCTGATTGATGTGAAGTCTGCTCGACCACATTACAATTCACTCACCCTTTGATGTCGTCCGATTTCAGGCCATTCGGACTTCGTTCGGCCAGTTTGGACCCCCCACGCGCTTTTATCAAGCGCGCGCAGCGCTAAAAGAACGCATAATGAGTCCTCCCGCACAGACCGCACGTCTGATTGACGTGCCGTCTGCGCGTGCACATCGCAAATAATAATGGTATTGTTGTCCTGTGATTTCAGGTCAATCCGATGTCGTCCGCTATGAGTTTGACCGTTAGACGCCCGTTTTGGCCGTTTTTGACACCAGAACGTCGTTCCCGGTCACCGCGGGCACACGGCACGTCCGATTGACGTGCCGTCTACTCGAACACATCACAATTAACTCACCCTTTGATTTCGTCCGATTTCAGGCCATTCGGACATCGTTCGGCCAGTTTGGACCCCCCACCCCCACGCGCGTTTATCAAGCGCGTGCAACGCTTAAAGAACGCATAATGAGCCCTTCCGCGCAGACCGCACATCCGATTGATGTGCCGTCTGCGCGTGCACGTTGCGAATAATAATTGTATTCTTGTACTATGATTTCAGGTCAATCCTATGTCGTCCGCTATGATTTTGACCGTTAGACGCCCGTTTTGGCCCTTTATGACACCAAAACGGCGTTCCCGGTCACCGCGGGCACACAGCATGTCCGATTGACGTTCCGTCTGCTCGACCACATCACAATTCACTCACCCTTTGATGTCGTCCGAATTTAGGCCATTCGGTCTTCGTTCGGCCAGTTTGGACCCCCCACCCCCACGCGCGTTTATCAAGCGCGCCCAACGCTTAAAGAACGCATAATGAGCCCTACCGCGCAGACCGCACATCCGATTGACGTGCCGTCTGTGCGTGAACGTCGCGAATAATAATGAGATTGTTGTCATGTGATTTCAGATTAATCCGATGTCGTCCGCTATGAGTTTGACCGTTAGACGCCCGTTTTGGCCGTTTTTGACACCAGAACGGCGTTCCCGGTCACCGCGGGCACACGGCACGTCCGATTGACGTGCCGTCTGCTCGACCACATCACAATTCACTCACCCTTTGATGTCGTCCGATTTTAGGCTATTCGGACTTCGTTCGGCTAGTTTGGACCCCCCACGTGCGTTTATCAAGCGCGCGCAACGCTTAAAGAACGCATAATGAGCCCTCCCATGCAGACCGCATGTCCGATTGATGTGCTGTCTACGCGTGCACGTCGCTAATAATAATGGGATTGTTGTCCTGTGATTTCAGGTCAATCCGATGTCGTCCGCTATGAGTTTGACCGTTAGACGCCCGTTTTGGCCGTTTTTGACACCGGAACGGCGTTCCCAGTGACCGCGGGCACACGGCACGTCCGATTGACGTGTCGTCTACTCGAACACATCACAATTAACTCACCCTTTGATGTCGTCCGATTTCAGGCCATTCGGACATCGTTCGGCCAGTTTGGACCCCCCACCCCCACGCGCGTTTATCAAGCGCGTGCAACGCTTAAAGAACGCATAATGAGCCCTTCCGCGCAGACCGCACATCCGATTGATGTGCCGTCTGCGCGTGCACGTCGCGAATAATAATTTTATTCTTGTCCTATGATTTCAGGTCAATCCGATGTCGTCCGCTATGATTTTGACCGTTAGACGCCCGTTTTGGCCCTTTATGACACCAGAACGGCGTTCCCGGTCACCGCGGGCACACGGCATGTCCGATTGACGTTCCGTCTACTCGACCACATCACAATTCACTCACCCTTTGATGTCGTCCGATTTCAGGCCATTCGGTCTTTGTTCGGCCAGTTTGGACACCCCCCCCCCCACCCCCACGCGCGTTTATCAAGCGCCCCCAACGCTTAAAGAACGCATAATGAGCCCTACCGCGCAGACCGCACATCCGATTGACGTGCCGTCTGTGCGTGCACGTCGCGAATAATAATGAGATTGTTGTCATGTGATTTCAGGTTAATCTGATGTCGTCCGCTATGAGTTTGACCGTTAGACGCCCGTTTTGGCCGTTTTTGACACCAGAACGGCGTTCCCGGTCACCGCGGGCACATGGCACGTCCGATTGACGTGCCGTCTGCTCGACCACATCACAATTCACTTACCCTTTGATGTCGTCCGATTTTAGGCTATTCGGACTTCGTTCGGCTAGTTTGGACCCCCCACGTGCGTTTATCAAGCGTACGCAACGCTTAAAGAACGCATAATGAGCCCTCCCATGCAGACCGCATGTCCGATTGATGTGCTGTCTACGCGTGCACGTCGCTAATAATAATGGGATTGTTGTCCTGTGATTTCAGGTCAATTCGATGTCGTCCGCTATGAGTTTGACCGTTAGACGCCCGTTTTGGCCGTTTTTGACACCAGAACGGCGTTCCCGGTCACCGCGGGCACACGGCACATCCGATTGACGTTCCGTCTACTCGAACACATCAAAATTAACTCACCGTTTGATGTCGTCTGATTTCAGGCCATTCGGACATCGTTCGGCCAGTTTGGACCCCCCACCCCCACGCGCGTTTATCAAGCGCGTGCAACGCTTAAAGAACGCCTAATGAGCCCTTCCGCGCAGACCGCACATCCGATTGATGTGCTGTCTGCGCGTGCACGTCGCGAATAATAATTTTATTCTTGTCCTATGATTTCAGGTCAATACGATGTCGTCCGCTATGATTTTGACCGTTAGACGCCCGTTTTGGCCCTTTATGACACCAGAACGGCGTTCCCGGTCACCGCGGGCACACGGCATGTCCGATTGATGTTCCGTCTACTCGACCACATCACAATTCACTCACCCTTTGATTTCGTCCGATTTCAGGCCATTCGGTCTTCGTTCGGCCTGTTTGGACCCCCCCACCCCCACGCGCGTTTATCAAGCGCGCCCAACGCTTAAAGAACGCATAATGAGCCCTACCGCGCAGACCGCAAATCCGATTGACGTGTCGTCTATGCGTGCACGTCGCGAATAATAATGAGATTGTTGTCATGTGATTTCAGGTTAATCCGATGTCTTCCGCTATGAGTTTGACCGTTAGACGCCCGTTTTGGCCGTTTTTGACACCAGAACGGCGTTCCCGGTCACCGCGGGCACACGGCACGTCCGATTGACGTGCCGTCTGCTCGACCACATCACAATTCACTCACCCTTTGATGTCGTCCGATTTTAGGCTATTCGGACTTCGTTCGGCTAGTTTGGACCCCCCACGTGCGTTTATCAAGCGCACGCAACGCTTAAAGAACGCATAATGAGCCCTCCCATGCAGACCGCATGTCCGATTGATGTGCTGTCTACGCGTGCACGTCGCTAATAATAATGGGATTGTTGTCCTGTGATTTCAGGTCAATCCGATGTCGTCCGCTATGAGTTTGACCGTTAGACGCCCGTTTTGGCCGTTTTTTGACACCAAAACGGCGCTCCCAGTCACCGCGGGCACACGGCACGTCCGATTGACGTTCCGTCTACTCGAACACATCACAATTAACTCACCCTCTGATGTCTTCCGATTTCAGGCCATTTGGACATCGTTCGGCCAGTTTGGACCCCCCACCCCCACGCGCGTTTATCAAGCGCGTGCAACGCTTAAAGAACGCATAATGAGCCCTTCCGCGCAGACCGCACATCCGATTGATGTGCCGTCTGCGCGTGCACGTCGAGAATAATAATTCTATTCTTGTCCTATGATTTCAGGTCAATCCGATGTCGTCCGCTATGATTTTGACCGTTAGACGCCCGTTTTGGCCCTTTGTGACACCAGAACGGCGTTCCCGGTCACCGCGGGCACACGGCATGTCCGATTGACGTTCCGTCTGCTCGAACACATCACAATTCACTCACCCTTTGATGTCGTCCTATTTCAGGCCATTCGGTCTTCGTTCGGCCAGTTTGGACCCCCCACCCCCACGCGCGTTTATCAAGCGCGCCCAACGCTTAAAGAACGCATGATGAGCCCTACCGCACAGACCGCACATCCGATTGACGTGCCGTCTGTGCGTGCACGTCGTGAATAATAATGAGATTGTTGTCATGTGATTTCAGGTTAATCCGATGTCGTCCGCTATGAGTTTGACCGTTAGACGCCCGTTTTGGCCGTTTTTGACACCAGAACGGCGTTCCCGGTCACCGCGGGCACACGGCACGTCCGATTGACGTGTCGTCTGCTCGAACACATCACAATTCACTCACCCTTTGATTTCGTCCGATTTTAGGCTATTCACACTTCGTTCGGCTAGTTTGGACCCCCCACGCGCGTTTATCAAGCGCGCGCAACGCTTAAAGAACGCATAATGAGCCCTCCCATGCAGACCGCATGTCCGATTGATGTGCTGTCTACGCGTGCACGTCGCTAATAATAATGGGATTGTTGTCCTGTGATTTCAGGTCAATATGATGTCGTCCGCTATGAGTTTGACCGTTAGACGCCCGTTTTGGCCGTTTTTGACATCAGAACGGCGTTCCCGGTCACCGCGGGCACACGGCACGTCCGATTGACGTGCCGTCTACTCTAACACATCACAATTAACTCACCCTTTGATGTCGTCCGATTTCAGGTCATTCGGACATCGTTCGGCCAGTTTGGACCCCCCACCCCCACGCACGTTTATCAAGCGCGTGCAACGCTTAAAGAACGCATAATGAGCCCTTCCGCGCAGACCGCACATCCGATTGATATGCCGTCTACGCGTGCACGTCGCGAATAATAATTTTATTCTTGTCCTATGATTTCAGGTCAATACGATGTCGTCCGCTATGATTTTGACCGTTAGACGCCCGTTTTGGCCCTTTATGACACCAGAACGGCGTTCCCGGTCACTGCGGGCACACGGCATGTCCGATTGACGTGCCGTCTGCTCCACCACATCAAAATTCACTCACCCTTTGATGTCGTCCGATTTCAGGCCACTCGGTCTTCGTTCGGTCAGTTTGGACCCCCCACGCGCGTTTATCAAGTGCGCGCAACGCTTAAAGAACGCATAATGAGTTCTCCCGCGCAGACCGCACGTCCGATTGACGTTCCGTCTACGCGTGCACGTCGAAAATAATAATGAGATTGTTGTCATGTTATTTCAGGTCAATCCGATGTCTTCCGCTATGAGTTTGACCGTTAGACGCCCGTTTTGGCCGTTTTTGACACCAGAACGGCGTTCCCGGTCACCGCGGGCACACGGTACGTCCGATTGACGTGCCGTCTACTCTAACACATCACAATTAACTCACCCTTTTATGTCGTCCGATTTCAGGCCATTCGGACATCGTTCGGCCAGTTTGGACCCCCCCCCCCCCACCCCCACGCGTGTTTATCAAGCGCGCGCAACGCTTAAAAAACGCATAATGAGCCCTACCGCGCAGACCGCATATCCGATTGACGTTCCATCTATTCGTGCACATCGCGAATAATAATTGTATTGTTTTCATGTGATTTCAGGTCAATCCGATGTCGTCCGCTATGATTTTGACTGATAGACGCCCGTTTTGGCCCTTTATGACACCAGAACGGCGTTCCCGGTCACCGCGGGCACACGACATGTCCGATTGATGTGTCGTCTGCTCGACCACATCACAATTCACTCACCCTTTGATGTCGTCCGATTTCAGGCTATTCGGACTTCGTTCGGCTAGTTTGGACCCCCCACGTGCGTTTATCAAGCGCGCGCAACGCTTAAAGAACGCATAATAAGCCCTCCCATGCAGACCGCATGTCCGATTGATGTGCTGTCTGCACGTGCACGTCTCTAATAATAATGGGATTGTTGTCCTGTGATTTTAGGTCAATCTGATGTCGTCTGCTATGAGTTTGACCGTTAGACGCCCGTTTTGGCCGTTTATGACACCAGAACGGCGTTCCCGGTCACCGCGGGCACACGGCACGTCCGATTGACGTGCCCTCTGCTCGACCATATCACAATTAACTCACCCTTCGATGTCGTCCGATTTCAAGCCATTCAGACATTGTTCGGCCAGTTTGGACCCCCCCACGCGCGTTTATCAAGCGCGTGCAACGCTTAAAGAACACATAATGAGCCCTTCCGCGCAGACCGCACATCCGATTGATGTGCCGTCTATGCGTGCACGTCGCGAATAATAATTGTATTCTTGTCCTGTGATTTCAAGTCAATCTGATGTCGTCCGCTATGATTTTGACCGTTAGACGCCCGTTTTGGCCCTTTATGACACCAGAACGGCGTTCCCGGTCACCGTGGGCACACGGCATGTCCGATTGACGTGCCGTCTGCTCGACCACATCACAATTCACTCACCCTTTGATGTCGTCCGATTTCAGGCCATTCGGTCTTCATTCGGCCAGTTTGGACCCCCCCCCCCCACCCCCACGCGCGTTTATCAAGCGCGCGCAACGCTTAAAGAACGCATAATGAGCCGAATGAACTCACCCTTTGATGTCGTCTGATTTCAGGCCATTCGGACATCGTTCGGCCAGTTTGGACCCCCCACCCCCACGCGCGTTTATCAAGCGCGTGCAACGCTTAAAGAACGCATAATGAGCCCTTTCGCGCAGACCGCACATCCGATTGATGTGCCGTCTGCGCGTGCACGTCGCGAATAATAATTTTATTCTTGTCCTATGATTTCAGGTCAATCCGATGTCGTCCGCTATGATTTTGACCGTTAGACGCCCGTTTTGGCCCTTTATGACACCAGAACGGCGTTCCCGGTCACCGCGGGCACACGGCATGTCCGATTGACGTTCCGTCTACTCGACCACATCACAATTCACTCACCCTTTGATTTCGTCCGATTTCAGGCCATTCGGTCTTTGTTCGGCCTGTTTGGACCCCCCCACCCCCACGCGCGTTTATCAAGCGCGCCCAACGCTTAAAGAACGCATAATGAGCCCTACCGCGCAGACCGCACATCCGATTGACGTGTCGTCTGTGCGTGCACGTCGCGAATAATAATGAGATTGTTGTCATGTGATTTCAGGTTAATCTGATGTCTTCCGCTATGAGTTTGACCGTTAGACGCCCGTTTTGGCCGTTTTTGACACCAGAACGGCGTTCCCGGTCACCGCGGGCACACGGCACGTCCGATTGACGTGCCGTCTGCTCGACCACATCACAATTCACTCACCCTTTGATGTCGTCCGATTTTAGGCTATTCGGACTTCGTTCGGCTAGTTTGGACACCCCACGTGCGTTTATCAAGCGCGCGCAACGCTTAAAGAACGCATAATGAGCCCTCCCATGCAGACCGCATGTCCGATTGATGTGCTGTCTACGCGTGCACGTCGCTAATAATAATGGGATTGTTGTCCTGTGATTTCAGGTCAATCCGATGTCGTCCGCTATGAGTTTGACCGTTAGACGCCCGTTTTGGCCGTTTTTGACACCAGAACGGCGCTTCCAGTCACCGCGGGCACACGGCACGTCCGATTGACGTTCCGTATACTCGAACACATCACAATTAACTCACCCTATGATGTCGTCCGATTTCAGTCCATTCGGACATCGTTCGGCCAGTTTGGACCCCCCACCCCCACGCGCGTTTATCAAGCGCGTGCAACGCTTAAAGAACGCATAATGAGCCCTTCCGCGCAGACCGCACATCCGATTGATGTGCCGTCTGCGCGTGCACGTCGCGAATAATAATTATATTCTTGTCCTATGATTTCAGGTCAATCCGATGTCGTCTGCTATGATTTTGACCGTCAGACGCCCGTTTTGGCCCTTTATGACACCAGAACGGCGTTCCCGGTCACCGCGGGCACACGGCATGTCCGATTGACGTTCCGTCTGCTCGACCACATCACAATTCACTCACCCTTTGATGTCGTCCTATTTCAGGCCATTCGGTCTTCGTTCGGCCAGTTTGGACCCCCCACCCCCACGCGTGTTTATCAAGCGCGCCCAACGCTTAAAGAACGCATAATGAGCCCTACCGCACAGACCGCACATCCGATTGACGTGCCGTCTGTGCGTGCACGTCGCGAATAATAATGAGATTGTTGTCATGTGATTTCAGGTTAATCCAATGTCGTCCGCTATGAGTTTGACCGTTAGACGCCCGTTTTGGCCGTTTTTGACACCAGAACGGCGTTCCCGGTCACCGCGGGCACACGGCACGTCCGATTGACGTGTTGTCTGCTCGAACACATCACAATTCACTCACCCTTTGATTTCGTCCGATTTTAGGCTATTCGGACTTCGTTCGTCTTGTTTGGACCCCCCACGCGCGTTTATCAAGCGCGCGCAACGCTTAAAGAACGCATAATGAGCCCTCCCATGCAGACCGCATGTCCGATTGATGTGCTGTCTACGCGTGCACGTCGCTAATAATAATGGGATTGTTTTCCTGTGATTTCAGGTCAATCTGATGTCGTCCGCTATGAGTTTGACCGTTAGACGCCCGTTTTGGCCGTTTTTGACACCAGAACGGCGTTCCCGGTCACCGCGGACACACGGCACGTCCGATTGACGTTCCGTCTACTAGAACACATCACAATTAACTCACCCTTTTATGTCGTCCGATTTCAGGCCATTCGGACATCGTTCGGCCAGTTTGGACCCCCCACCCCCACGCACGTTTATCAAGCGCGTGCAACGCTTAAAGAACGCATAATGAGCCCTTCCGCGCAGACCGCACATCCGATTGATGTGCCGTCTACGCGTGCACGTCCAGAATAATAATTTTATTCTTGTCCTATGATTTCAGGTCAATACGATGTCGTCCGCTATGATTTTGACCGTTAGACGCCCGTTTTGGCCCTTTATGACACCAGAACGGCGTTCCCGGTCACCGCGGGCACACGGCATGTCCGATTGACGTGCCGTCTGCTCGACCACATCAAAATTCACTCACCCTTTGATGTCGTCCGATTTCAGGCCACTCGGTCTTCGTTCGGTCAGTTTGGACCCCCCACGCGCGTTTATCAAGTGCGCGCAACGCTTAAAGAACGCATAATGAGTTCTCCCGCGCAGACCGCACGTCCGATTGACGTTCCGTCTACGCGTGCACGTCGAAAATAATAATGAGATTGTTGTCATGTTATTTCAGGTCATTCCGATGTCTTCCGCTATGAGTTTGACCGTTAGACGCCCGTTTTGGCCGTTTTTGACACCAGAACGGCGTTCCCGGTCACCGCGGGCACACGGTACGTCCGATTGACGTGCCGTCTACTCTAACACATCACAATTAACTCACCCTTTTATGTCGTCCGATTTCAGGCCATTCGGACATCGTTCGGCCAGTTTGGACCCCCCCACCCCCACGCGTGTTTATCAAGCGCGCGCAACGCTTAAAAAACGCATAATGAGCCCTACCGCGCAGACCGCATATCCGATTGACGTGCCATCTGCTCGTGCACATCGCGAATAATAATTGTATTGTTGTCATGTGATTTCAGGTCAATCCGATGTCGTCCGCTATGATTTTGACTGATAGACGCCCGTTTTGGCCCTTTATGACGCCAGAACGGCGTTCCCGGTCACCGCGGGCACACGACATGTCCGATTGATGTGTCGTCTGCTCGACCACATCACAATTCACTCACCCTTTGATGTCGTCCGATTTCAGGCTATTCGGACTTCGTTCGGCTAGTTTGGACCCCCCACGTGCGTTTATCAAGCGCGCGCAACGCTTAAAGAACGCATAATAAGCCCTCCCATGCAGACTGCATGTCCGATTGATGTGCTGTCTGCACGTGCACGTCTCTAATAATAATGGGATTGTTGTCCTGTGATTTTAGGTCAATCCGATGTCGTCTGCTATGAGTTTGACCGTTAGATGCCCGTTTTGGCCGTTTATGACACCAGAACGGCGTTCCCGGTCACCGCGGGCACACGGCACGTCCGATTGACGTGCCCTCTGCTCGACCATATCACAATTAACTCACCCTTCGATGTCGTCCGATTTCAAGCCATTCAGACATCGTTCGGCCAGTTTGGACCCCCCCACGCGCGTTTATCAAGCGCGTGCAACGCTTAAAGAACGCATAATGAGCCCTTCCGCGCAGACCGCACATCCGATTGATGTGCCGTCTATGCGTGCACGTCGCGAATAATAATTGTATTCTTGTCCTGTGATTTCAAGTCAATCCGATGTCGTCCGCTATGATTTTGACCGTTAGACGCCCGTTTTGGCCCTTTATGACACCAGAACGGCGTTCCCGGTCACCGTGGGCACACGGCATGTCCGATTGACGTGCTGTCTGCTCGACCACATCACAATTCACTCACCCTTTGATGTCGTCCGATTTCAGGCCATTCGGTCTTCATTCGGCCAGTTTGGACCCCCCCCCCCACCCCCACGCGCGTTTATCAAGCGCGCGCAACGCTTAAAGAACGCATAATGAGCCCTACCGCGCAGATCGCACATCCTATTGATGTGCCGTCTATGCGTGCACGTCGCGAATAATAAATGGATTGTTGTCCTATGATTTCAGGTCAATCCGATGTCGTTCGCTATGATTTTGACCGTTAGACGCCCGTTTTGGCCCTTTATGACACCAGAACGGCGTTCCCGGTCACCGCGGGCACACGGCATGTCCGATTGACGTTCCGTCTACTCGACCACATCACAATTCACTCACCCTTTGATGTCGTCCGATTTCAGGCCATTCGGACTTCGTTCGGCCAGTTTGGACCCCCCACGCGCGTTTATCAAGCGCGCGCAACGCTTAAAGAATGCATAATGAGACCTCCCGTGCAGACTGCACGTCCGATTGATATGTCGTCTACGCGTACACGTCGCGAATAATAATGGGATTGTTTTCCTGTGATTTCAGGTCAATACGATGTCGTCCGCTATGAGTTTGACCGTTAGACGCCCGTTTTGGCCGTTTATGACACCAGAACGGCGTTCCCGGTCACCGTGGGAACACGGCACGTCCGATTGACGTTCCGTCTGCTCGACCACATCACAATTCATTCACCCTTTTATGTCGTCCGATTTCAGGCCATTCGGACTTCGTTCATCTAGTTTGGACCCCCCACGCGCGTTTATCAAGCGCGCGCAACGCTTAAAGAACGCATAATGAGCCCTCCCGTGCAGACCGCACGTCCGATTGATGTGCCGTCTATGCGTGCACGTCGAAAATAATAATGGGATTGCTGTCATGTGATTTCAGGTCAATACGATGTCGTCCGCTATGATTTTGACCGTTAGACGCCCGTTTTGGCCGTTTATGACAGTAGAACGACGTTCCCGGTCACCGCAGGAACACGACACGTCCGATTGTCGTGCCGTCTGCTCGAACACATCACTCAAATGATCCATGGGTCATATGTGACGTGTACGAATCAACCCCGCCTCAATCGGAGACGTGGTGTGGCCGACACCACTCAAAATGTCCATCTTTTGTTTCAAAAGGACGTCATTTTAAGTGAAAAGCATCAACTGACATACGAAAAACCGACCAAACGCATTTTGAATCTATTGTTAATTTATCCCCACAATCCATGGGGTCATATGTGACGTATACGAGCCAACCCGGGATGAATCCGAGTCGCGGTGTGACCGGGATCAGTCTAAGTGGCTCTCTTTTGTTTAAAAGGGACATTTTAAGTACATACGGAAAGATGACCAAACGGATTCAGTTTCCATTGAAACTTTAGGAGAACGATCCATGGGTCATACTTGACGTGTACGAATCAACCCCGCCTCAATCGGAGACACGGTGTGGCCGACACCACTCAAAGTGTCTGCCTTTTGTTTCAAAAAGACGTCATTTTAAGTGAAAAACATCAACTGACATACGAAAAACCGACCAAAGGCATTCGTACTGTGTTGATACTTTAGCACAAGGATCCATCGGTCGTATGTGACGTGTACGAGTCAATCCCACCTCAATCCGAGGAGCGGTGTGGCCGAAACCGCTCTAACTATGTCAATTTTGTTTAAAATGGACAGGATTATAAGTGAAAAGAACAACTGGCATACGGAAAACCAACCAAACGCATTCCAAATCTGTTGATAATTTATACAAATGATCCATGGGTCATATGTGATGTGTACGAGCCAACCCGGGATGAATCCCAGTCGCGGTGTGGCCGGGATCAGTCTAAGTGGCTCTCTTTTGTTTAAAACGGACACCATGTTAAGTACATACGGAAAATCGACCAAACGGATTCGGTTTCCATTGAAACTTTAGGAGAAATATCCATGGGTCATATGTGACCTGTAAGAATCAACCCCGCCTCAATATGAGACGCTGTGTGGCCGACACCACTCAAAGTGTCTGTCTTTTGTTTCAAAAGGACGTCATTTTAAGTGAAAAGCATCAACTGACATACGGAAAACCGACCAAATGCATTCGGATTGTGTCGATACATTATTAAAATGATCCATGGGTCATATGTGACGTGTACGAGTCAACCCCTCCTTAATATGAGGCACGGTGTGGCCAGAATCACTCTATGTGGCTCTCTTTTGCTTAAAATGGATAACAATTTAAGTACATACGGAAAACCGACCAAACGCATTCGGTTTCCATTGAAACTTTAAGAGAACGATCCATAGGTCATATGTGACATGTATGAGTCAACACCGCCTCAATCTGAGGCGCGGTGTGGCCGGAACCACTCAAAGTGTCTGCCTTTTGTTTCAAAAGTACGTCATTTTAATTGAAAAACATCAACTGATATACGGAAAACCGATCAAATGCATTCGGATTGTGTCGATACATTAGCACAACGATCCAGGGGTCATATGTGACGTGTATGAGTCAACCCCGCCTCAATCTGAGGCGCGTTGTGGACGGTAGCACTCCAGGTGTATGCATTATGTTTAAAATGGACATTACTTTAGGTAAAAATATATGGTATACAAAAAACAGATCAAATTATGAATTGACTTCCAGATTCCACATATAATTATCATCTAAATTTTAAATTGAATTCTAAATGAATTATGTATGTTTATAATTACGTTATCAATTCTAATTTAATTATGGATGTGTATAGTTCTACCATTATATGTTAAACGTGTTTGAATTTGTTCTCTATATGTAAGTGTTAGTTGGTTATTGCAGGTACAATAATTTTATATATGTATGTGTTAGTTTATTGCAGGTACAATAATTGGATTGAAAAATGAGAGGGAACCCACAAAACCAGACCTGGTGGTGGTCAAATTGGAGAGCTGGAGCTGCTGGCGAAATTGGGGAGCTGCTGGCTGATTTTCCCAGCAGAGGGCATGCCAATGGTTCAAAACCGTTGGCATAGAAACTCTAGGATTAGTTTTACCAACGGTTCATAAAACCATTGGTAAAAAACCTTTCCCAACGGTTTAGAACTGTTGGGAAAGAGTAGAGTTTGGATTTTTCCCAACGGTTTTCTAAACCATTGGGAAAAACATGCTAATTTGAAGCCTATTCCAACGGTTTGTAAACCATTGGGAAAAAGGTTTCCCAACGGTTTTTGAAGAACCGTTGGCATAGGGTAATCTTTCTCCACCCTATGCCAACGGTTCAGTGTAAACCGTTGGGAACTGTTTTTCCCAACGGCTTACTTCCCTACGGCTGGAAGAACCGTTGGAATATGTTATACCAACGGTTGTCCAGCCTTTCCCAACACTTCTCAACCGTTGGTAAATGTTTTATTTCCAGTAGTGGATAATGCTCAAACAATTCATAGTGATGAGCTAAATTAATAAATTAATGATTGAAATATTTAGAAAACACCCCTCCCCTCCACTATTACTATCACCCCACACCCCATATTATCCTCACACCATCATGCATTGATCCATTAAAATATTATGACTGTTAATATTTCATAGTCCCTCCCTATAATCTAGTATCTATTGGAATCATCAGATAATTAAGCCTATGTGCCTTATGGGTGATATCCATGGGAGAAATAAAGAGGTAAATCCTCTCTCATTTTCCTTTTAATATCCTTTAAATTTCTATTTATTTTCTTATTATAACCATTCCTCCATTAATCCAAAGTAAATGATTACTATATTGATTAAAATATAATATATTTATATTATCTTAATGAATGATATGACATTAAACTCCCCCATCTCTCTCCTTTATCTTAAATATGCAATTATCACCGATAATGTGTCAATTTACCGACATCATAGGAGAATGAAATTTCATTTTCATTAAAATATGTCAAGGATGCTATTAAGACCAATAAATTATCTAAAATATATTTTAATATTTATTTTATAACACTTTTTATGTTCAGGAAATAACTTATTCACATGATACTAAATGATAAAACAAAATGAGTTCGTTGTGATCGAAAACCCAAAAATTAACATGGAACGATCACTATTAACTTATATCTAATGATTCATGGATATGGTATATTAAAAATCATTTTTAATGACATCTATGCATCAATCATATCATAAATAACATATAAAAAAATTCTTCATATTCATTCCAATTTTAAATGAACTTCAATTCATGTATACAAATGAACCGATCATGAAAACCCTGATAATGAATGCTCCTGAACAATGAAATTAACCACTATAACTCATCCAAAGGTCCAAAATATAACATAATAAAACAATAATTAATTATATTCTTGTATAAATGTTTATTTAATTTTTAATTAATGATGCTAATGAGATTATACAGGATATTATCATGAAGGATGCTTTCAAACAAAATTTAAGGGGAATTTTCGACCCCAAGACTCATTAATTGGGTTTTCCATATTTCATCCCATATTTAGTATTTTTATTACTTAAAGACAATTTCATCATAATTAAATTATCTTATATAGTATATAAGTGTTTTCTAATGGTGTTTACGAAACACACAATGTTTTGCAAAAGAACACTTATTTCAAAACACAATATTTACTTCTTAACTAAAGTTTGATGATTCTTAAACCACGAATGTAACTCCCTATTTAATTTGGAAACTCAAAATTATAAATTTATTCTTTATAAAGTGAAACTAATTCCATTACATGGGTTATTATATGTTCAATATTGGTAAATGTTTTATGTGGAATGCATGATAATGTTAATCTTTTGATGTGACGGGTGCACCCAAAATTATATAGTGCTTAAATGAATTGGGAAATGTGAATAACCTCATGAGTAAAGAGAAATATGCATGAAAATAATGATATCATTCTTAAAAAATATTTTCTTAATTAACCATGAATATATGATAATTCATTATTCTACATTTCCACCATCCAAGTGTTTTCTTAATGTCTCCTCTCATGATTATGATCTGTGCCTATGTTTGTATGATAATTATTATTCTCACCCCAAGTTATATTTTTATTGTTATTATATATCCTCCTGCTAGGATTTTAGCTCATTGAATTTTTATTTATATCTTCTTGTAACTAATTTTACAATGTATTATTCAAAGTCAAATAATAAACTTGAGAAGAAAGAATTAAATAAATGTTCATGTATAAATTTGTAGATTTTATGTATGGTCATAATTTTCCCAAGGCACAAAACCTTTGGAGCATCTATGTATAATTATTTTATTATGTTTATCTATAAAATGATGTTAATTTAAGGTACGAAAAATCATGGTCTCAATATTTGTTATTTCTAATTTAATTTTCATGTATTCTCCTTAATGTCTATATTTTCTTGGTGATGAGACCAGATAAATTTTCAATCTTCTGATATGTGGTGTTTGATATGGTTAATGACATGATGTATGGAGTCATCATGTGTTTGAATATAGTGGAAGGAACCCACATTGATTGAGAAGGTAGATTTCTTGATATGATAGAGGACCCTACATAGATTTTTGAGGTAGAAGTTACTGTTATGTGTTCCATCTAATGTGTTGGATGTTGTGGTGGATAATGGTTACAAATTTAGTGGGATGGTTCTAGTTACAGTGGGTTCCCTAGAACAAACATATATATCTTGTCTGATTATAATTATATGTTTACAATTTGATATATAAATGGTTTTATATTACAATAATAGTGATCATACATTAGGTAACCTATATTTAGGATAATATCCTTATATTATATAATGTATCAAATTGTTATAATAATTCCATAAAAATAAGAGATATATGAGATACCATCATAGTAATCATAATCATATATCTACTGGATTATACATACAATACATAGAAGATGTGTGGCTATCTAATTTAGGTGGATCTTATGAATTGATACTTCATCTCAAAATTTTTAGAAATGATGATATGTATTTGATGATATCAGGAGTACAGATCCAAAAATGTGAACACCACATGATTCGGGTTTCATAGGTTGTCACTATTTATGAAAATATAATTTTCTCTCATAACATGATATAATTATCAATAGTAACCATTTTATAGTGTAAATTTTTGATGTGATGAAAACCATGACACAAAATTCATGGTGTTTAATATTGTCTTGCATGTTACATTTGTGGTATGACATTGGTTGAATGGTCAAGATAAAAAATTTCACTTCTGAGTTTAGAAAGTGATATCTTTTTGACTGGTTTATCAGGATGGTTGTACCTTTACTATGTACATCAACATGGTACCCAAAGGTAATTATTGGTAGTTATATCAAAAAATTTAAATGTATGAATTAATGATGACATATCATGTGCTTCCAGATTTTTGAGATATCATATGATAAAGGGAATATATTTCAATGTGTGTGTTTATAAGTTATGTTTTTATTATGACTATGTTGTCTCTAATTAGAGACCTTGATTTGTTTCTTTTGAATAGGTATATTGTAAATGGTTGGAACTAACACGGTGTTTTCCTGTTGTCTAAACAGTAATGATCACTGATAAATAAATAATTTCATTATTATTCAAGTATAAAAAATTACGTTGAATTTATATATTAAATTTATTTAAAAGTATTGATATAAGTACGTTAAAAATATTATAGGAATAGATATTATTTTACTATTAAAATATAATTTAATTTTATGAGAATTATTAATTGTTTAAGTGGTTCACTTTAATAATGTAATATATTAATATATTTAACAATTCTGTGATTAGAACTAAAAAATGTTATGATGAAATCAAGAAACAATATCATTACATTTATGTATTTTTTTTGTTGGATATGGAAATGCATGGGTCACAAAACCCTTTTCATGTATTTCTATGACCGATAATATTATACTATTAGAAGAACTATCAAAAAAAATTTATTCAGGTATATTGAGATCATATCTCAACTTTTTCTACATCTAAGACAGTGAAATTTGACATCCGTGATTTCAATAGTTGATCTCCATCATAGATCGAACATATGAGAGAGTGGTGATCATTGTAACATCAATAGATTCATTAGAGCTCCACAATAGAACCTGAATTTTTTTTATCATAATCTATGTAGATTCCTGAAGCATGTGTGGATGACCTATAGGCGTTCTTGTTCAGATTATTCAAGAAACTCCCACATGATATTATGAAAATTTGAATTCAACATTAATTCAATCTAGGTATTATTTAATTTGATTTTCTTCTTATTGAATTCACATGATATCCTCATACCACTATAGGGGATTGAATAATTGGAGATGATGATGTTACATCAATCAAATTTATTAGTGTAAACTAAGATGCGAAGGGTCGGGGTGGTGTTTTTGGAACTCTGAAAATATAAATGTAATAAAAAACAATATTATTTATTTTTGAATAAGACATAATAATAATTACATTATTTTCAAATTTTAATTCAATATTTTTATAAAATTGAATTTTTTGATTAATTTAATTTTGAAATAATAATGAAATTAATTTTCATACTGCCAAAAATAATTTTTTATATATTGTATAATTTAGTTTATTTATATTTGTTCTTACAATCATAAATTTATTTAATTTTAATTTTATCACACATTTAATTTATTCACTTACTATTCTTGATCATTTACTGAACTACTGTTTGACTTTTTTATTTGTAGATATTTATTTGTTACACAGTAAAATTTCTCCTAATATTTATTCAATCTTATGTATACTCTTCAAAACATCATTGTTTTTAAAAAATATATAAGCTCCCATTAATCTATTCTTATATTTATTTATATTTCACCTCCTCCAACCCCTTGCCTCTGTGCATGAACATTTATATTATTGAATAAGACAATTCATTGTGTGGTTCTCACTAACATGTTGTGGTGACCTATATTTGAAGTGAAAGAACTAGACTATGAGAGGGAAATGAAATGATTTGGTACTCAACATAGTTATTATACCATGAATTCGTGACTTATAATTTTTTTTTAATTTTATCAACAGATAGAAGATTCTCAATACCATTATTTTAAGTTATATACATTATTAATTGCTTTTCTACTTATGTATTTTTAGTTTTGCAGAAACAAATAAAATAACAAATATAATAAATGTGGAAATAGATAATTAATTTATTCTATTAATGTAGGGTTTATTGTGAGTGTGAAAACGTTGTGTGAATATATTTCATAAAATATTATTATATTCAATAAAAAAAATTAAAACCCCTAAATTAAATATTTTGTTTTGAATGCCATCCATCACACAAATGTGAACATAACCATTTCTATGGGGTTCACATAAGAAAAATTAGAGGTTGGACAATAATTCATAGGAGTTATTATGTTAGTGAAGGTATTAAATAATTTAATATAGTAAAAATAAAGTATCCAAACCAATATTACTAAAAATCCACATGAAAATAATTTTGGGAATCAATGTTATGATCCCATGAAACTGGTATATCAATAAACATCTCATGGAAATATGAGACCATTTAGATGGATAGTCTACTGTCTACCGTGAAAATAATTAATTAGTGGTTTAGATAAAACCTATTGGTTGTGAGGGGAAGTTTCATTAAAAAACATAGTTAGAATATTCATTTGATTATGTATTATAAATATCTTATTGGGTCTCACAATATTTTGATAAATTAATTGGTGACATTAAATTATTTTAAAAATTAGTGAAAAATGACTAAATATTGGTTAATATAAAGTTTGCAATACTATTTTTTCCTAGATAGAAATGGAAACCACTAACACAACCAGAATTTTATAAATAAGATCAATACAGTATGAATAAAATATCCTCAATTTACAAATCATACAAAAGTTATACATGAACTAACAAATAGTATTACACAAATAGAGGGAATATTATGTGTAGTAGTCTTCACTTCATATTGATCCTCCCCATATTGAAATAAGGTAAAATAATGGACTATAAAACAATTGTGTATATGAGGCCCTAGAGGTACATTGTATCACATACTCATCTATCTCCTTTCAATTGTAGAAAATAAATGTGGAAAATTATGATGATAATTTTCAATCTAATCTCTTGAGGTTATATTAGGATATAGATAGGAATGAATAGTATGAGATATCCAGTGCACTATTTAGCTGCAATATAGTAGAATGTTATAATGAAGACCCTCATGTACTCAGAATGATCTGGTACATTTATTGACATGAATCCATTATGTACAATATGAACTATAAAGTAGAAACCGATTTAATTATATCCACTTTACCTCCAAGTATTTTAACATTTATTATTAATTAAAATATAAAAAACATGAATTTTCTACTTCCTAAAAATTTCTATTTATTATTTCATGATGACAAGAGTTTGATGAATAGAAATTTTTTAGTCCTTATTTTGAACACGATGAGTAAGGGAAGGTGTAATGGGTTTATTTGTACATTGTAATTAATGAAACATAAGCACCATATATCTAAATATGAAAAGATACAAATGGAAGGAAAAAATTAATGATGTATTCTATTCATGTGTAATGAAATTCCAAGAGAAGAATAATTGAAGTGCGTGGAAAATGACGCAAGGTGACACTTTTACTTTAGGTATTTATGTTACTAAATGAAATATATAATTATATACAGGTTTGGTTTTACAAAAATTGGATGGATCAGACATTTTTAATCATATATTAGAACTTTGTTGATTCATTATGATAACATAGGTTGATATGTATCACTAGGCTAAAAATGTTCTGAGTCAAGTATCCTTGGTAGTGGGATATTATAATTTGACATTTCTTATTAGTTTGGTTAATTTGTTGAATAATTGTTATGGTGTTCCTTATCTTACAAATAATATAATATCATTAACAATTTTAGACATTATTGAAATTTATATCATATTTGGATGTAAATTTTTAATATTTTATACGAATAAGTTATTTTATGTCATGGTTTACCTTATCAATTCCTTATATATAATTGAACAAAAAACACCTATAAGGGTATTAAGGAAAACCAAATGGACAAGAGTCATCTTACTCCTTTTGATGAAAAATGAGTGTTGGTCATGAAAATTTGAATCATTTATATAAATTATATATATTAATTTATTTAGTCTCAATAGAGCTAAAACACCTGGATTTGTGTCACATTTTTTTACAAGGTCAATTGACCAATAAAAACATCTTTGGTAAGGGACATAAATCTATTGAAATAATGGAATTAGTTCATATTGGGGTATGTGGTCGATTTCAAGTCAGGGAAAGGGGTTGGATTTCATATTTAATCAATTTTTCTAATGAATTAATTATGTATGGATATATCTACATAATGACTACTAAGTTAGATTCCATTAATATTTTTAATGTATAAGAATATGAATTAGATATCTAGATTGGTAGAATGATAAATTCACTCCATTCATACTGGAAGAATGCTCAATTCACTCTATTAAGACTATGTTAAAGAGAATCCTAATCAATATTTCATTGATCAACTAAGGGATGGTGGGATATAATTACAACATGATACTTGTTATTCATAACAATTGAATTTTTTTAGTTAAAGGAGGAAACACACCATTCCCGACATAGATAGATCAATGAGTATTTATGTAAATATTCTATTATAATTTTTTACATACACATCATAGAAAAATAGATATACCATAATCCAAAAACCATGTAATGTGAAATATGTGATACCATATGATTTGTGTGAAATAAGTATAGTCTATTATGCATATGTGTATGTGGAATAAAGGAATTTTTTAAACACTACACATTGTGAAAATGTTTCATCATGAAGTATGAAGTGATTATTTATGATAATCCCAATGAAAGTAAATGATATTACTTTTTAACCTTTTATATTGGAAATTTATTTTGTCAATATAAGAAAAATTTCTAGAAATGAATACAATTCCCCATGTAATAGGGATTTTTTATTGTAATCAATGATGTTAATTACCTATATTCAAATTAGTTAGTATGGTAAACCCATCCTTATGTGTCAATGTGAGAGAAATATGTTCTTAAGGCCCAAATATTGTGTATGATTATTGAAGAGGTTATAGAACCAAATAATTATGTTGTTCATTCAATAATTCATCAAGCATTACATATTGAGAGTGATAAATATCAAACTTGTATGTATGTAGTATATGGAAGGGATTTTTCAAAATTTTATGCCCATTTGCATCATAATATGGAGTCAATGTTCCAAAATCAGGTTTTTATTTTGGGGGATGCTCCAGCTGATGTAAAACCCATTAGGTGAAAATTCGTATTCAATAACATTTTATATGGATGGTAGTTTCAACACTTTTATTGCATGATTAGTAAGTAAATGTTTAAATAAATACCATGAAATATACTATTATAAACCCTTCTCACCAGTACTGATGTTGAAATCATTTGGAAAATTACATTCAATATATTCCTTCCATGTAATATACTATTATAAACCCTCCACTATTTGTTCCATATGAGTTGGGGTCCCAAGTTGGGTTCCACCATCCTGAATCGTCCCCTTGTTGGAAAAATGGGCCAAACCGACATGGAATGAATCTAGATATGTCTACCCGAATAAAAACCACCCTTCATCGGGCATCCTTGACATGCAATGGCTCTAGATTTGTTTTAACTGACCTTCCATGTCAATGTGTTGGTGATAACTGAGATACAGTGCGTCGGGGTGGTGTTTTTGGACCTATGAAAATATAAATGTAATAAAAACTAATTTATTTATTTTTGGATAAAACAAAATAATAATTACATTAATTTCAAATTTTAATTCAATTTTGATATAAAAGTATATTTAATGATTAATTTAATTTTTAAATAATAATGAAATTTATTTTCATACAGCAAAAAATATTTTTTTTATATTGAACAATTTATTTAATTTAAATTTATTCGGACAAACATAAATTTGTTTAATTTTAATTTTGTGACACATTTTCGTTATTCACTAACTATTGTTGAACATTTAGTGAACTAATTTTTGATTTTTTTATTTCTATTTATATATTTATTACGCAGTAAAAATTATCTTAATAATTATTTAATCTTACTTACACTCTTAAAAAATTCAATGTTTTTTCAAAACATATAATTTCCCATGAATCCATTCTTATATTTATTTAAATTTCACATCCTCCGACCCCTTTCCACTATACATGAACACTTATATTATTGAATAGGACAATTCATGGTGTGGATCTCACTAAGATGATGTGGTGAGCTTGATTTGATGTGAAATCACTAATATATGGGATGGAAATGATATGATATAGTACTCAACATAGGTATGATACCATGAATTCATGTTATATCCATTTTGTTTAGTTGGATAAACAAATAGAAATTTCTCAATACCATTTTGTTATGTTATTTACTTTGTTTATTGTTTATGTACTTATGTAATTTTTGTTACATCTAAACACATAAAATATAATATATAATAAATGGATAAATATATCATTAATTTATTCTCTTAATGCAGAGTCTATTGTGAGTGTGATAACATAGTTTAAATATATTTAATAAAATATTATTATATTCAATGAAAAATATAAAAAAACCCCTAAAAAAATTTAGTGTTTTGAATTCCATCCATCAAAGAAATTTGAACATAACCATTTTTATGGGGTTCACATATAAAAAGTCGAGGGTGGTCCATACTTCTTGGGAGTTATTTTGTTAGGGATGGGATGAAATAATTGAATATAGTTAAAATGATGTAGCTAAGTCAATCATAATATCAATCCAGAGGAAAATCAATTATGGAATCCATGTTATGATCCCATGAAGCTGGTACATCAATAAACATCTCATAGAACTATGAGACCATTTAAATAGATTGTCTAGTGCCTACCTTTAAAATCATTAATTAGTGGTGTAGATAAAACCTATAGGTTGTTAGGGGAGGTTTCATGTAAAATTTTCTTTAGAATATTAAATTGATTGTGTTTTATAAATATCATATTGAGTATCAAAATAATTTGATAAATTAGTTGGTGACATTCGATTATTTTAAAAATTAGAAAATAATGACTAAATTTTGGTTAATATAAAGTAATAAATACGGTTTTTCATAGATAAAATTGAAAATAACTAATACCACCAGTATATTATAAATATTATCAATACAATAAGAAGAAAATATCCTCAATTTCCACATCATACAAAATTTTTACATGAACCCACACATAGTACTCCTCCAACAGAGGAAATATTTTGTGCAAGTGTCCTCACATCATATTGATCATCCTCATGGAGAAGGAAGGTCAGATAAAGGAATGTAAAAAAAATGTTTATATGAGGCACTAGAGGTACATTTTATCATGTTCTATTATATGCCTTCTTAATTGTAGAAAAATAATGTGGAAAATTATGTTGATAATATTCTATCAAATCTCTTGAGGTTATATTCAGATATAGATAGGCATGAATGGTATGAGATATGTAGTGCACAATATAGTTGCAAGATAGTACAATGGAATAAATAAGCCCCTCTTGACTCGATATGATCTGGTACATTAATATACATTAATCCCTTAGGTTTAATATGATCTATGAAGTAGAAACTAATAGAATTACATCCACATTACCTCTATGTATTTCGAAAATTATTATTATATAATATATAAATAAAAAGAAAGAGTTTCTGCTAAAACAATTTTATTTTGATTATCACAATGACAAGGATTTGAAGAATAAAAAATATTTAGTCATTATTTTGAACATGACGAGTAAGGGAATGTGTAATGGGTTTAATTATAATTATAAATCAAAGAAAGATAAGAACCATAAATCTAAAAATACAAAGATAAAAATGGAAGGAAATGATAATAGGTATGTATTTTTTCATGTGTAATGAAATGCAAGTTGAATATGAATTGTAGTTAGGGGAAAAAGATGCATGGTGACACATCTAATTTATGAATTTTTGTTAATGAATGAATTTTATATTTATCTACAAGTTGGGTTTTATAAAAATTGATTGATCATATATTTCTAATCCTATATAAGAACCATACTTATTCATTATGATAAAAAAAGATGATATGTATCACTAGGCCAAAAATGGTCCATGTCAAGTATCCTTAGTAGTGGGATATTATCATTTGAATTTTCTTATTGGTTTGATTCATTTATTGAATAATTTTTATTGTGTTAATTAGAATACCAAAAATATAATATCCTTAAAATTCTTATCATTATTGAAATTTATATCATATTAGGATTTAAATATTCAATATTTTATACTAATAAATTATTTTATTTCATGGCGTATCTTATCAATGACTTATATATAATTGAACTAGAAAACCATATAAGGATATTAAGGAAAACCCAATAGACATGAGTCATGTAACACCTTTTGATGATATATCAGTGTTGGTCATGTAAATTTGAATCATTTATATAAATTATATCTAGTATGTTATTTTGTCTAAATATAGCTAAAACACCTGGATTTGTGTCACTTTTTTATACAAGGTCAATTGACCAATGAAAACATCTATGGTAAGGGACATAAAGCTGTTGAATTATTGGAATCATCTCAGATTGTGGTATGTGGTCCATTTCTAGTTGAGGAATGGGGTTGGATTTTATATTTCATATTTTTTTCAAATGAATGAATTTGGTATGGATATATCTATATAATCACAACTAAGTTAGATTCCATTATTATTTTTAAAGTATTCGAACATGAATTAGAAAACTAGATTGGTAGAATAAAGAATTCACATCATTCAGATTACGTTAAAGAGTATACTAACCAATATTTCATTGATCAAAAAATGGGTGGTGGGTTATAATATCAACGTGTTCCTTGTCATACAACATAATTGAATAATGTTAGGGAAAGGAGGAAACAAACCATTTGTCACGACCCGTCCTCGGGGCCCGTGCCGTGACTACCCCAAGACCGCCTTCCATAGGCCAGGGGCTGGCGACTAGCACCAAGGCGTAAATCCCGGTAAAAAGGGAAGGCATTGCCTTTGTAAAGTAAACAAGCACCACAGAGTAAGAAAGCGGAAAAGTAAACACTAAGTAAAAACAAAGTACAACTGAAGTGCGGAAAAGTAATTGGGCCAGTATACAAACCCAACTGAAAGTAAAGTACAACTCGAAAGGGAAAACAACAACTGTAAAGTAAAAGCCGCTACACCGAGCTGTCCACTGGAAATCCCACATGAAGGGTGGGTACAGATGGCTCCAATGCTCCTCGGGTCCCGTCGTCCGCTCCGAGCACGTCCCGCCCAGTGGTCCACCTCCAGGTACCGTCCTGCTCTGCAAGCCTCAGCCACGATCAACGCTGTCCGTCGTCGGCAACCAACACAACGTAGTGCGGGCATAGCCCGTGCAGGGGTGAGTATAACGATACTCAGTAGGGACCCAGAGACCCTCAAGGTCTCACTAAAACCAACAAAGATAACCACAAGAAGATCTCAACAGATAACCTCTACTTAGATATATGCCCATACATATACCTAAGTTATCACGTAACCCATCTCAATCATGAGGCAAACACAAGGTCAAAAGTCTCAGCTCAAACCAGGATTTTCATCATCGAAACCGTAACTGCTGAAGAGCTCCGTCTCTGGAGTGTACAGTGGTCCTGTCACAACTCCGAAGTACTGCCCACTAACTTAAGACTGCTATATTACTCCACCTATCGAGTATTGCGGGCCAGCCGCTACCACCAAGCGCTCTCATGTGCCGCTACAACCAAGCGCACCACTGTCGTGGGTCTGCCGCTACAACCAAGCGCTCCCATGTGCCGCTACAACCAAGCGCACCTCTGTCGTGGGTCTGCCGCTACAACCAAGCGCTCCCATGTTCCGCTACAACCAAGCGCACCTCTGTCGTGGGTCTGCCGCTACAACCAAGCGCTCCCATGTGCCGCTACAACCAAGCGCACCTCTGTCGTGGGTCTGCCGCTACAACCAAGCGCACCCATGTGCCGCTACAACCAAGCGCACCTCTGTCGTGGGTCTGCCGCTACAACCAAGCGCTCCCATGTGCCGCTACAACCAAAAGCACCTCTGTCGTGGGTCTGCCGCTACAACCAAGCGCTCCCATGTGCCGCTACAACCAAGCGCACCTCTGTCGCACACTGAGTCGTTCGATCAGCAGTCGTCGGGTCTCAGTCAGCTACACGGTCTCCGAGCTCCGCCCGCTCGTCTCCGGGAGGGTCTGCTCCACGATCTACTGGTCGATACTCCAAGTATCACAAAGTCCCG
Organism: Viscum album; assembly: GCA_963277665.1. Taxonomy (NCBI): domain Eukaryota; kingdom Viridiplantae; phylum Streptophyta; class Magnoliopsida; order Santalales; family Viscaceae; genus Viscum; species Viscum album. The sequence continues at coordinate 1,559,251,287 of OY728151.1, read as the reverse complement.
CAAGGAAGTATCTCGAAGGACCACCTCGTCATAGGGGTCTCAACGCAACAGATGACACGTCAATCGGATGCCCGGTCTGTGAGTTATTAGCCTTTTCGTCCCAGGGGCCCGGTTGGTTTCATGAGCGAACCAATCCGGCCGTAACTCAACTATACCCCGAACACTCACAGGGTATACTCATAGGGACCGCTTTTCAACGTGATCACCAATGCCGCTGACGGTTCGTCTAACGGTTGTCTGGTCTGAAAGATATCAGCTTTTCCGTTCCAGGGGTCCGGTTGGATTTCTGTGCGATCCAACCCGGCCACTATCCATCTGCATCCAAAACTTGGGCGGAGGATGCCAAAAGTTCCGTCTCATCAAGAGGAACTCAACGCAATAGACGGCGCGTCAATCGGACGCCCGGTCTGAGAGTTATTGGCTTTTTCGTCCCAGGGGCCCGGTTGGTTTTTAAGGCAAAACCAACCCGACCATACTCCACTTGCGTCCAAACCTCGGACGGAGTGTGCCAAAAGATCCGTCTCACTAAGACGAAACTAACAAAGCAGACGGCACGTCAATCGGACGTCCGTAGCTCAAGATATGAGCGTTTCCGCTCTGAGGGCTCGGTTGGTTTCGTGTACGAACCAACCCGGCCGAACCCAAAGTATTCCGAAACATTGAGTGTGATAAACCGAAACGACGGACTCGCTCCAAGGATTGCGTTGCCACTGACGGCGAGTCGTTTGGAGGCCCGTAGCTTATGATACGGCCATTTGAACGAACTCCGTCCGAAGACGGGGGGGGGGGGGTCTGGGCCCGGGCCGACCCGGCCCGACCCCCCCTGGTTGGCCCGAATCGGGTCGGGTCCGACTCGGTTGGCCCGGCCCGGCCCGGCCAGGGCCGGTCCGGCTCGGCTCGGCCGAGCGGCTGAGCGGCCGACGCGGGGGAAAGCCGCCGCCCCGCGTGACACCCCCCGCGGCACCCGCGGGGTGTCGGCCAGCCACCCGCGGGGTGCCGCGTGACAACCCCGCGGCACCCGCGGGGTGTCACCCTGGACACCTGCGGGGTGCCGCGGGACAACCCCGCGGCACCCGCGGGGTGTCACGCTGGACACCCGCGGCACCCGCGGGGCGTCGCGCTGGACACCCGCGGGGTGTCGCGCTGGACACCCGCGGGGTGCCGCCGCCTCCGGCCGCCGGCGCCGCCGCGCCGGCGACCCGCGCCACCCCCGACTTCCGCGGGCCGCCGGAGTCACTCTAGTGGCCCGTTTTCCTTCCCGTCTGCGCCGTTGTTCCTCCCGGCTTCCATTCTTTACTGCGGGATCATCAAACACCCGTTGCGGCACGTTCCATCGTCGCCCGAGAAATCCGCAAAACACGAAAAACGGCGGAGGGTTGCCGGGCCGTGTTCGTTTGACCCACACCCTCCGCGTTAGGTAAAAACAACGGGAGAAATTATTCAACACATGAACCGACAATTTTAATAAAATAAAATTGTTTCTTTGATTCAGGTTCTTTAATTTTTAAAGAACGTTCACGGAAATAAATAAAAAAGGGGGGGTAAATCCCAAAATAAATCCCTACCTCGTTGATTGTCGCGCACAGGCGTTCTTCGTGGAAAGGCTCGTTGCGGAAGAGGGGGATCGCCGCGTCGTCGCGGAAAGGCGTCGTGTCGTCGCGGAAGAGGATTCGTAGACGAAGACAGAGGTTGTCCGAGGTGGAACGGCGTCTCCCTTCCTTTGATGTGGAAAGAAGAACGATGGATGGCGCGTCGTTGTTCTTCGGAAGAGGGACGTGACGACGTTCTTCGTCGGAGACCGATTCGTTCTTCACGTTCTTCGTCGTTGAAGAAGATGTTCTTCAAGCCTCCCAAATCCTCCCGACGTGACAAGACTCAAAAAAAATAAAATAAGCCCAAGTCTTATTTTATTAACTCAAGATAAGAAATTGAATTTCAAAAGAAAAGAAACGATCAATTAATCTCAAAGAATTAATTGTAACAAATTAACAGCCCAATTAAATGGGGCGTTTCTTAACCAGAAAAACGCACGGTTGACTTCTTTTAATAGGGGGGGGGGGGTGCGGGTGCGTTACTTAAGAAGAAAAGAAACGGTGGGGCTCGTGCGGGCCCCACCTCACCAATATCCTACCAAGGGGGTAGGATATTCCTGGATAGCACCCTCTCTAGTTCAACTCAGTTCAAGCCGCCTTTAAGTGGCTTTAAGTGGCTTCCAAGCAGTTTAAGTGAAATAAAACAAAATTGTCGCAAAATTATTTTATTTCTTAACTTTAAGCCTGAAAATTAAAAACCACACCCGAGAAAACGCAACTCCGGAAGAGGCGTTTCTAAGCGAATACCGGCGCTGCGATTTCATCGGTGCCCTCAGAATTCGATTTCGGGCACCGGTTCAAAAGTTAGAAAAACCCGCTTGTCCGTTCACTGAACGTACCCGAGCCATACTTCGGAAAATGATTCCGGGCACACCGGGCCTCGGAATCAGGCGCCGTCAGAAACTGCGTTCTTGTAAAATTACAAAGAAAATTAAGAAAAAAATTTCCTTCAAATTTACGGGTCTTTACATTACTCCCACCATAGGGCTTTACGTCCCCGTAAAGCTTCAACACAAACTAGGGATACAAAGGCGGTACTGAGCACGCATCTGAGCCTTCCGCTCCATGTGCTCACCTGGACCTTCTCTATCGTGGCCCGGACCACCTCTGGTCCCACTAGAGCTGCTATGATTTCTTCCTTGCCGATAAGAGAAATCTGGTCTCATCCCCTGGATGAACCACGTTCTTCGCCTAATACGGTCAATCCCGACATGGATGATACTAATCCATACCAAGGATGACGTCGTAAGGCCTCGATGCTACTACCAAGAGATCCAACTGTTACTCTCGCCTCCAAGGGTTGAGTCACACTGTCGGCATCAGTGTGTGGTAACTGGGTGTCCTCTAGTAGATGTCTCACAAGTGAGGGTCTAGTCAACTGTCAAAACTGGAACCTCTTAGTAACAACAAAAGAGAGGACATGGAAGTAAATGCCACAAGAAAAGGTGTCTTTTATTAATGCAGCTCCAGTACAAAGACATAAAGCATCTACAAACATACATCAACAAAACTAGAAGCAACATGAACAAAAGTCTCCAGGTCTGGAGCTAGTCCCGCTCCTGTCCATCTGCTCCCGGAGCCCCATGATCGTAGGCCTCAACTGCCTGAATATGAGCTCTCCCATGTCCTCATGTCCCCTGTGGTCGGGGTGGACCGCCTGGTGGTGGTGGTGGCAACACCCCGAAGCGCCGTCCACCTCCAGTTGCACGGCCAACTCCCCTGTCTTGGCCGCCTGCTCCTTGCGGCCCGCCCTGATCGAACCTCTGCCTCTTCCTTGGGGGTCCTTCGTTCGTCTGCTGGTCATCCGTATGGCGGGTCAGACAGTCACGAGCCATGTGACCAACCCCGCCGCATGAGTAACACAACCCTCTCATGGAAAGTCGTTTCCCACCCCGATTGCCTCGCGAAAACGATCCAGAGTCATGTTGTCGACCACCTGTAGGTCCAGTCCTCTTGGACCCCTGCGTCATCCGTCTACTGCCCGCTGTAGAAGACTCTGTCGCATGCCGGTAAGTGGTGGGTCCTGCTGCTGGAGACTGCTCTGCAAGGAAACTCTCCACTAAGAGGGCTCGCTCCAACACCCCTGCCTGAGTCGGAATGTTGAGGGAGATCATCGAAGCCCTAATCTCATGCCTCAGTCCCTGCTCGAAGGTCCGGGCCCGGAAGAACGGGTCCCGTACCATATCTATGGAGTAGCGCGAGAGATCAGTAAATCTCGCCGAGTACTGGGTCACTGACATGCTGCCATGCCGCAGCTGTAGTAGCTCCTAGATGCGCACCGCTCGGAGGGTGGCTGGGACGAACTCGGAGCGGAAGATGCTCTCAAAGTCCATCCAGAGGAGAGACGCCTCGTCGTGCACCTGGAGAATCAAGCTCCACCATCTGCCTGCTGTCACGTGCAGGAGACTCGCTGAGAGGATCACCATGAGGTCTGCTGGTGTCCTCACTAATCTGAAAACCCGAACAACTTCCTCCAGCCAGTCCTCGGCGGCCTGAGGGTCCGTCTCCCCGCGGAACCTGGGCGGTCGCTGGCGCTGGAACTCATGCAGTGCACTAAGGCGACGTGCATCGTCAGCGGCTGGGGCTGGTAGCATCGGTGCCTCGGCGGGTATAGGTACCGCCGGTGCCTCAGCTGTCAAAGGGCCCTGTACCGAGTCCTCGACGCTCGGTGGGCTCTCGCCACGCACATCACTCGGAATCCTAGCTGGCTGTCGTTGTGGGGCCATCCTGAAAAGGAAACAAGTTCGCCACGGTCAGGACAGTATACCTGGTGAGCTGACACAAGTAATCACAAGGAAAACTTGAAACACACATGCAATCAATGTTTTCGTGAATTAAGTCGGAAATCAGAAGTCAGGGTCCTGGTGTACGGATACGTCGGCCGCCGCACCAACACTGGACTCCCTGGACTGATAACCACACCCAATACGCAAAACACTATTGCTTCACATAGAAGAAAGATCAGAGTCTACGGTAGAACCGACCGCCTCTGATACCAATTTGTCACGACCCGTCCTCGGGGCCCGTGCCGTGACTACCCCAAGCCCGCCTTCCATAGGCCAGGGGCTGGCGACTAGCACCAAGGCGTAAATCCCGGTAAAAAGGGAAAGCATTGCCTTTGTAAAGTAAACAAGCACCACAGAGTAAGCAAGCGGAAAAGTAAACACTAAGTAAAAATAGAGTACAACTGAAGTGCGGAAAAGTAAATGGGCCAGTATACAAACCCACCTGAAAGTAAAGTACAACTCGAAAGGGAAAACAACAACTGTAAAGTAAAAGCTGTTACACCGAGCTATCCACTGGAAATCCCACCTGAAAGGTGGGTACAGATGGCTCCAATGCTCCTCGGGTCACGTCGTCCGCTCTGAGCACGTCCCGCCCAGTGGTCCACCTCCAGGTACCGTCCTGCTCTGCAAGCCTCAGCCACGATCAACGCTGTCTGTCGTCTGCAACCAACACAACATAGTGCGGGCATAGCCCGTGCAGGGGTGAGTATAACGATACTCAGTAGGGACCCCGAGACCCTCAAGGTCTCACTAAAACCAAAAAACATAACCACAAGAAGATCTCAACAGATAACCTATACTTAGATATATGCCCATACATATACTTAAGTTATCAAGTAACCCATCTCAATCATGAGGCAAACACAAGGTCAAAAGTCTCAGCTCAAACCAGGATTTTCATCATCGAAACCGTAACTGCTGAAGAGCTCCGTCTCTGGAGTGTACAGTGGTCCTGTCACAACTCCGAGGTACTGCCCACTAAATTAAGACTGCTATAGTACTCCACCTATCGAGTATTGCGGGCCAGCCGCTACCACCAAGCGCTCTCATGTGCCGCTACAACCAAGCGCACCACTGTCGTGGGTCTGCCGCTAGAACCAAGCACTCCCATGTGCCGCTACAACCAAGCGCACCTCTGTCGTGGGTCTGCCGCTACAACCAAGCGCTCCCATGTGCCGCTACAACCAAGGGCACCTCTGTCGTGGGTCTGCCGCTACAACCAAGCGCTCCCATGTGCCGCTACAACCAAGCGCACCTCTGTCGTGGGTCTGCCGCTACAACCAAGCGCACCCATGTGCCGCTACAACCAAGCGCACCTCTGTCGTGGGTCTGCCGCTACAACCAAGCGCTCCCATGTTCCGCAACAACCAAGCGCACCTCTGTCGTGGGTCTGCCGCTACAAAAAAGCGCTCCCATGTGCCGCTACAACCAAGCACACCTCTGTCGCACACCGAGTCGTTCGATCAGCAGTCGTCGGGTCTCAGTCAGCTACACGGTCTCCGTGCTCCGCCCGCTCGTCTCTGGAAGGGTCCGCTCCACGAGCTACTGGTCGATACTCCAAGTATCACAAAGTCCCGCAAGGAAGTATCTCGAAGGACCACCTCGTCATAGGGGTCTCAACGCAACAGACAACGCGTCAATCGGACGCCCGGTCTGTGAGTTATTAGCCTTTTCGTCCCAGGGGCCCGGTTGGTTTCGTGAGCGAACCAATCCGGCCGTAACTCAACTATACCCCGAACACTCACAGGGTATACTCATAGGGACCGTTTTTCAACGTGATCACCAATGCCGCTGACGGTTCGTCAAACGGTTGTCTGGTCTGAAAGATATCAGCTTTTCCGTTCCAGGGGTCCGGTTGGATTTCAGTGCGATCCAACCCGGCCACTATCCATCTGCATCCAAAACTCGGGCGGAGGATGCCAAAAGTTCCGTCTCATCAAGAGGAACTCAACGCAATAGACGGCGCATCAATCGGACGCCCGGTCTGAGAGTTATTGGCTTTTTCGTCCCAGGGGCCCGGTTGGTTTTTAAGGCAAAACCAACCCGACCATACTACACTTGCGTCCAAACCTCGGACGGAGTGAGCCAAAAGATCCGTCTCACTAAGAGGAAACTAACAAAGCTGACGGCACGTCAATCAGACGTCCGTAGCTCATGATATGATCGTTTCCGCTCCGAGGGCCCGGTTGGTTTCGTGTACGAACCAACCCGGCCGAACACAAAGTATTCCGAAACTTTGAGTGCGATAAACCGAAACGACCGACTCGCTCCAAGGATTGTGTTGCCACTGACGACGAGTCGTTTGGAGGCCCGTAGCTCAAGATACGGCCATTTGAACGAAGTCCGTCCGAAGACGGGGGGGTCCGGGCCTGGGCCGACCCGGCCCGACCCCCCCTGGTTGGCCCGAACCGGGCCGGTCCGGCTCGGCTCGGCCGAGCGGCCGAGCGGCCGACGCGGGGGAAAGATGCCGCCCCACGTGACACCCCCTCGCGGCACCCGCGGGGTGTCGGGCAGACACCCGTGGGGTGCCGCGTGACAACCCCGCGGCACCCGCGGGGTGTCACCCTGGACACCCGCGGCACCCGCGGGGTGCCGCGCTAGACACCCGCGGGGTGTCGAGCTGGACACCCGCGGGGTGCCGCCGCCTCCGGCCGCCGGCGCCGCCGCGCCGACGACCCGCGCCACCACCGGCTTCCGCGGGCCGCCGGAGTCGCTCCGTTGGCCCGTTTTCCTTCCCGTCTGCGTCGTTGTTCCTCCCGGGTTCCGTTCTTTACTGCGGGATCATCAAACACCCGTTGCGGCACGTTCCGTCGTCGCCCGCCAAATCCGCAAAACACGAAGAACGGCGGAGGGTTGTCGGGCCGTGTTTGTTTGACCCGCACCCTCCGCGTTAGATAAAAACAACGGGAGAAATTATTCAACACATGAACCGAAAATTTTAATAAAATAAAATTGTTTCTTTGATTCTGGTTCTTTAATTTTTAAAGAACGTTCATGGAAATAAATAAAAAAGGGGGGGGGGTAAATCCCAAAATAAATCCCTACCTCGTTGATTGTCGCGCACGGGCGTTCTTTGCGGAAAGGCTCGTCGCGGAAGAGGGGGATCGTCGCGTCGTCGCGGAAAGGCGTCGCGTCGTCGCGGAAGAGGATTCGTAGACGAAGACAGAGGTTGTCTGAGGTGGAACGACGTCTCCCTTCCTTTGATGTGGAAAGAAGAACGATGGATGTCGCGTCGTTGTTCTTCGGAAGAGGGACGTGACGACGTTCTTCGTCGGAGACCGATTCGCTCTTCACGTTCTTCGTCGTTGAAGAAGATGTTCTTCAAGCCTCCCAAATCCTCCCAACGTGACAAGACTCAAAAAAAAAAAAAATTTATGCCCAAGTCTTATTTTATTAACTCAAGATAAGAAATTGAATTTCAAAAGAAAAGAAACGATCAATTAATCTCAAAGAATTAATTGTAACAAATTCACAGCCCAATTAAATGGGGCGTTTCTTAACCAGAAAAACGCACGGTTGACTTCTTTTAATAGGGGGGTATGGGTGCGTTACTTAAGAAGAAAAGAAATGGTGGGGCTCGTGTGGGCCCCACCTCGCAAATATCCTACCAAGGGGGTAGGATATTCCTGGATAGCACCCTATCCAGTTCAACTCAGTTCAATCCGCCTTTAAGTGGCTTAATGTGGCTTCCAAGCGGCTTAAGTGAAATAAAATAAAATTGTCGCAAAATTATTTTATTTCTTAACTTTAAACCCGAAAATTAAAAACCACACCCGAGAAAACGCAACTCCGGAAGAGGCATTTCTAAGCGAATACTGGCACTGTGATTTCATCGGTTCCCTCAGAATTCAATTTCGGGCACCGGTTCAAAAGTTAGAAAAACCCGCTCGTCCGTTCACTGAACGTACCCAAGCCAAACTTCGGAAAATGATTCCGGGCACACCGGGCCTCGGAATCAGGCGCCGTCAGAAACTGCGTTCTTGTAAAATTCCAAAGAAAATTAAGAAAAAAATTTCCTTGAAATTTACGGGTCTTTACACCATTCCTGACATGGATTGATCAATGATTATTTATGTAAATATTCTATTATATTTTTGGAGATACACATCACATGAAATTAAATATACTGTTTTCCAAAAACCATGTAAAGTGCAATATGGGATACCATATGATTTGTGTGAAATAATCCTAGTCTACTAGACATATGTGTTTTTGGAATAAATGACTTTTTTCAAGACTATTCATTTTGAAAATGTTTCATCGTGAACTATGAAGTGATTATTTATCATAATACTAATGAAACTAAATGATAATACTCATTTAACCATTTATATTATAAATATATTGTGTCATTACAAGAAATATTTCTAGAAAAGGAAAATTTCCCACTTGTAATAGTGGTTTTTTGATTATCGTTAATGAAGTTGAATCACTGTATTCAAAGGAGTTAGTATAGTAAACTCGTCCTCATTTATCAATGTGAGATAATGATATTCTTGAGGCCAATATATTGTGTAGTATTGTTGGAGAGGTTACAGAACCAAATAATTATGTTGTTCATTCACAAATTCATATAAAATTACTCCTTCAGATTGATAAATTTATAAATTTTACGGACGTAGTATATGGAAGATCTTCATCAAAATTTCATGACCAAATGAATTATAAGATGAAGTAAATATACCAAAATCATGTTTGGATTTTGGTATATTCTCGAGCTGATGTAAAACCCTTTTGGTAAAGATGCCTATTCAATAAAATATTTATATGGATTCTAGTTTCAACACATTTACAGCATGAATCGTATGGAAATTATTAAATAAATGCTATGGAATATACTATGATAAACCCTTCTCACTGGTAATTATGTTGAAATCCTTTAGAATATTACATTCAATAGAATCCATCCACGATAATAATATTTTAAAAATGGATGTCAATACTACTTTTCTAAATTATAATTTCATAGAATACATCTAAAATAATTTACACAATGGTTTTATAAAGTAAAATAATTCAAATAATGAATACATAATTCATGTATCAATTTATGATATGATACATACATCATGATAATGGAATTTGTTTTAGGATACTATTATAGAATTTGGTTTCACTAAAAATTAATGTGATCAATGTGTCAATATGAAGTTTAATTGTGGTATCATAATTTACCTACTATTATACATTTATAAAATATTAATTGTGGTAAAATGAATTAATATCATATAGTTATGGTAAAATTAATGAATATCAGATTGGGTAATGAGTTTATTTGGTGGTATGTCATTAAATTTTCGGTAATTATAGATATAACACCACGAGCCTATTTACCAACAGTAGGTGCATTATTACATGACATTAGCATGATCACAAGAGATCAAGTCTCAAATGATTGATTAGTTTAGTATCTTTGGAATTACTAGATACATATATATGATTTACATTACATTTTGAACTAGAAAAACAACAACATGGTTTCCCCTTTGACCAAACATATATCTCAAAGTCTATCAATGTGATTAATCCATAATATACATCTTCTCATCATGGAAAAATAAAACATAAGAAAGGGGTGACGTCAAATGTTTTGTAAATAAAAAAATATATCGTAAAATTTCATAAATAAGTATAAACATTTAAGGCAATCTATAAGACTAAAACACAAGCCTTTTAAATGTAAACATTGTAATGGTATAGAAAATATAAATCTAATAATACAATTTAAATATTCACATGCATATTCTTCTAGTCAAATAATCACATGTAATATCAATAGAAAATTTCATAATGATGGAATACATAATGCCGGAAATAATAACCATATAGTCAAGGCCGCATGCCAAGACTACGAATAAATTTTTTTCATGGTCTTGTGCTGAGACAGTAATTTTTCTCATGATTCTACTCAAACATTTAGGAGCTATAGCGTGCTCCACCAATCACTTACTATGTCCAACAGACTCCTTATTTGAAATGGATGAAACATAACATAAAAAATTCGTATTAAAAGTAATATAAAAAATCTTTATACATTAACCATGAACCATGAATCGTATAAAAATAACACATACATAGTCAAACATATCACAAAATCATAAATAAAAGATGGAAGATTTTTATTATAATAAAAAATCTTCAAAAAAGTGTAAAATCCATCAAAGGATGTTGACAAAGATGAAATAAAAACTATTTGAGAGAAATATCACTTTATATTTTGAAATCATTAAAAAGTAACATAATTATAATATAAATAATTTATTTTGTAAATATTATAATAAGCTAGTATGGGAAGCTTAGAATTTTTTATAACGGTTGAAAATATCTACACCTGCTATATAATATATGAAAAATTCATTCCAGAATTTGTCAAAAATGTCATAAAGTAAATTGTTTGGAATCTAACAGAAAGATTCATTTCAAACCATTTTATAAAAAGACCACAAAAGGTATAAATGAAGTTAACCCAAAATCCAGTAAATAGTAAAAAAGTTTTGAAATATATTTCTATGAAACTTGGATGTTGATAATAAATAGGTTCTAGTAGATATCACTTATAAAAAATCTCAGATAATAAAGAGATTGTGAAATTTAACCCTTACCTTGTACTTTTACGTAGATGAGGGTAGGTTAAACTATTGTATAATGGAGAACACATTTTTATTAAATTATAAAAGAACAACATACATAAATATGATATCACATATGATCATATAATATTGCATTGATAATGATATTTTAGTAATATCGTCATTTCGGGTGTTAACAGATTCACTTTCCTTTATATATATTGTTACGTATGTCATGTTTGTTATGGATAGGATGTATATGATTCATATATAGAATGAAATTAACATCCTGAACATTATTTTCTAATCATAAAATGAAATTTATTCTTGAATGGTTAAAATGGGGAATGAATTTCATAATTTTTTTGGAGACGGTAATCCGTACGTACGCATGACAGACAATACGATTCTATTGATGCTGTAAATGCATGTAATTGGATGGTATATCATATATACAGAATCATTAACATAATATATTTACTATTTACTTAAATTATACTCATTATTATACCTATACAAATAAATAAGTGTTGAATAACAAATTACACCACGACGTGGAGACTGTAAGTCATACGTCAGCACTTATGGTGACTATGTCATTCATAGGATGAATAAAATAATGAATATGGTTATACAATATTTATAATAACAGAACATTATTTATAAGGTACTAGAGTTATTACACTAGTATGGAAACAATAATGAAAAAGGAAGTGGAAGAATAAAAGAACTTTGAAAGAGGTGATGAAATTATTACCTTCTCTTCAGGTGCATCCTTTTGATTTGATAAAAAATGTCATTCTAGGTTGGATTTCTGATCAAAGTAAGATCGATAAGATTAATTGAGTGTAGTTTGGAGGATATTTGAGTAGGTTTTTGGCTGAGACAAGCGGCTTTGGATGTGTGATATTAAGAGAAGTGGAAGTACCCTTTTATAAAAGAGGTGAGAGTCACTTTATGAAAAGCATGAAATATTATTTTATTACAAAATTTATTTCGTTTTCTAATGGCTCTAAATGGATTTATTTGCAGAATAGGGTATTTATGGGTCGCAATACCTACATCCAATAGGTTTTAGACAAGATTGGGTCACCATATTAACCTTATCTTATAGATTTAACTCTTAGTTAAATACTTTATCTTTTACCATTTATTCTTGTATTTTTGCACTATATGGTTAATAAACACACTATAAAATTCCAATAGAACCTAAATTGGTTCATTAATGATATATATATATATATAAAACATTATATAAGTTTTTTGTTAGACCCATATATTTTTATGATTTTTATATCATTTAATAAAATAGTAGTTGTCTTAAAAACTCATTTATGCCAATCTTGACACTATTTACTAATTGATTTTTTAATGTCATAACAACATGATAACTTCGAATACAATTTCTTCAATCTACCATAACATGTCATATTAACCTATAAAATTAGTGGAATCCATCAAAATCCTCAATTTTAATTTATTTTAATATTTATAATATCAATTATTTTAACTATTCATCAATAATGCAATTACTTCATCATCATTGTGTCATAAATAAAATTATTAATTTAATGTATATAAAATAATAAATAAAATACCATGATGTAGGAAATATTTTTAAATTTATAATTATTATTTATAGCCTAATTTATCTTATGTATAACCCTATATTAAAAATGGTTTAGTTATTAATTGTTGAATTTAACATTTTAAACATTTTTAAATAAAATAATAATAAATGTTCTAATCTAATCCAAGTGGATGAAAAAGGATAAAATTTTATTCCTAACGTTTATTTATTTCTAAAAACATTTATCCAATAGAATTAGGATATGTGTTAGGGTAACTATAATATAATTTTTACCTTTAATTAAACTATTTACTTTTAACTATGGTAAATAAAAGTCCAAAGTTACTATTCACCATAAATTATTTTCATCTTATTGAACAACATTTTACTTATTGATATCAACTGTGTCTCTTGTATTTTTTGTATTCAATATACAAAAGCAGTAAAATTATGTTTTATGCAAATTTTCAAATGTTCCTAAAAGGTGGTTAAAAGACGTTAAAGGGTTCAATTTTTTTTATATCTAATCATATTATAAAATTACTCCAATTAATTACATTGGATTAATATAGGTATTTTTTATATATTTTTAATTTAAAATAATTGTAAAAAAATAATAAGTATTTAAATAAAATTATGTTTTAAACAACAACGTACTATTTTTCACTATTCATCAAATATTGAATGTTTTCAGAAAAATATCAAAAATTCACCCTAAGAAAAAATTATTATTCCGAATCAAAAAATGATATCTATATTAACAAATTAAAAAAATAATTTTAATTAATAATTTTAAAATTAATTCCATTTGTCAAAACCAAAAAGTGGGTTTTTGAGAAGTAAAAACTATCAAAAGAATGATATGTGTTTATATCCAATTTAAATGTAAATTGACATCCAATGAAAAAACAATTGATTAAATGATAAAAATAAAATCTAATTATAGTTCCAAACTATTAAAATGTATAATTTTACACTATAAATTATTTTATTAAAATGATGATTTCAAATAATATTTAGTATTTTAACAATTTAACAAAATATGAATGTTATCAGAAAAACACCAAAAAATTATCCAAACTAAAATTTTATGTCCCGTTTATAAATAAGAAGTTCATTTTGTCAAATTTAATATATAAAAGTGTCAAATATTGGATTTAAAAATTGTTCTCATTTAAAAAGACGTAAAATTACATTTTTTAAAAAACACTGCTTATATCTGAAAAATTGAATTTGTTCCTATATAATGTCTAAGAAATTCATAATATGGATTTTAAACTTATATGGAGTATATATAATTAAAAATATATTTAATACTATTCATAACTTCTTTATAAATGACTAGTGTATATGTCGTGATGCATTTGAACTCGATATTGCGTGTGACACAATATATTGAATTACATTAAAGATATAACATATTGTGAATTCCAATGGTGTTACATTCTCCCCCATATCAATAAATTACGTCCTCATTATTTGAAATTGTTCATTGAAAATAAAAGGTTGAAACTTGAAAATACCATTGTGGAAAACCCATATCAAAAATTGGGTTAATAAAATTTAGTCTTAAAAAGAGGGAAGAGAAATGAAGAAGTCACCAAAAAATTAGGATTTTGAATATGTGAAAATTGGAGGAAATTATAATTTGAATAAAAATGTAAATTTTTATATGGAGTGATTGAGGAAATATATCACAAGAAAGTTAATGGAATATTGATGGCCGCAAATCCATAAATCTATTTTGATTTAAAATATAATTAGTTCAACAAAATATATGGTATTAGGATAACACAATTTTGGGTTTAAGATACTTTCACTGAAGTTTATGAATTAATTTATTCACATAATAAGGAAAAAAATACCTGATATGCAGAGTTACATTCATTAACTAATTTATACCAAAAACTCATCTTTTACTTTAAAAGATAATTAAACTCAAAAATATTCAATTTAAAATAATCCTATAGGGTTTAAAAATGAATTTATAATTCATCTATCATATAATTTAAAAAAACTACATTATACAAAACAGGACATCACATAGGATAGTGGTAGGTGATGCACCCTTGTCTCCCTTTTGTTATAGGTTCATGTCTCAAGGCCATGCTGGATGCAATAGGTTATCCCCCGACCATCGAGTTTTCCTTTTTATAAAAAAAATATAAAAATATTCTTAACAAATGTTATAACCTCAAACCATAGTGTCCAATTTCCAACGTAATGCATTATATACGTTAGAATTATCAAAAATACTTTTTTCCATACTCATTGTCCCAACATTTATAATGATGGTCAACTTAACATAATGAAGATCTATTTTTACCACATAATAACACGTGTGCACCTTCATCATGTATTCTATTAAAACATGGTAACACCATGAATTACTATAAAACCTTATTGATTTCATTCACTCTCCCTTATTCCTTATAGAATACTATATATATACCTAATATCCGGAAATTGTGAATATTCCAACATTGATAGAATAAACAAAGCATTAATCAGTTCCACGGTAGTCCTGAATATCCAAAATAATTTATCCAAATCAACCATCTCTTATTACAAAATCACTACCTCAGTATCAATACCATTTTAAGGTTTATCTTTTATTCAAACATATATTTTCCAAAATTATTAACTTGAAACTATGTCACATTAATTGGTACCATAAAATCTCAAATCCTTAATGAAAACATAATGCAGTACAATCATTATATACATTATAATTCATATAACATGTACAACATCAATACAATAGTCAGATGACACAATTATTTAATAACAACATATGATTAGTAATCAATCAACTTCATCTGTGGTAGTATCATAACATTATTATTATTCAATTGCATCATTTGGGGTATATACTCGGATGATTGGGTGATTGATTTGCATAGTGTCCCAACTCCTTGAAGATAAAGCATTGTACATTTGAAAAACATTTCTTACCATTGAAATCACGAGATTGGTGTAATTTTTCTCCACACATATTACAAAATCAAATTCCTTTCATGAACTTCCCATGGTGATTCATCCCACAGTAATAAGATATGGTAGAATCCTTCATTCCCTTATTCACACATCTAGTCTCATAATCATAATTATGGTTTCCTTGATGACATATTTACCCATAAATCCATCAGAATAGTTTGTAAAAAATATTTGAATTATCCTTAGCATATCCCCCCTTGTGGGTCGTAACCAAGAGTGCAGAAAGGCCCGTTGTTGGGTACTAGGATACCCCAGGTGAAGGGCGAAACTCAAAATCATATTTTTCACTCGTAGGTATATCTGTGCCAGAGCTTTCTCTACCTTCTCGTATCCATAGTGGTATTTATTCCTTATTAAATACACAAAATCTCTATATTGCCAAAATTCTAGGATGATCTTCAATACTAATCCTCAATGTCTATCTTAGGGTAATGTTCTCTAATTAGAGTTGTCATGAATCATGTTTTCATGGTTTTTACTAAACATCCTCTTAAACCTACTATAACACCCTGAACCTAGATTCCCATAGTATGTTCAATATTACATAACATTTACATGATCAAAAGAGATCATGTCTCAAAGGTCCTATTAGTTTAGTAGAAATGGAAGAATTAGATACATATATAAGTTGTACATTACATTATAAACTGGAACAACAAAAATATTGTGTCCCCTTTGAACACACACATATCCCATATCCTATCCCAGGAGGTCAATAGTCATATACATCATAGCATGTGGGGAAAAACAAAACATAACAAATGGGTGAGCTAAGATGCTCAGTAAGGATTACTATATAGTAGAAACTTTTATAAATAAACATACACATTTAATACAATGTATAAGACTAATATAAAAGCCTATTAAACATAAAATTAATTATATTATGAAAAATATAAATATAATAATTCCATTTACATATTCACATGGATATTCTACTAGTTGAATAATCACTTGTAATATCAATATCTAATTTCATAATGATGGAATGCATAATGCTGAGCATCATAACCACATAGTCAAGGCCTCGTTCAATGACTAAAAATATAAATTTAGTTAATTCCTGGTGACAAGACACTAATTTATCTAATTATAAATACAGATGCCTCGATGAGAAATTGCAGGCTCCACCCTTCACTTACTAAGTCCAACACATTCCTCATATGAAACTATTGAAACATGGCATAAACATTCGTAGGAAAACTATTATATGAAATGTTAATATGTAAACCAAAAACCATGAATAGTATAAAATTAACACATCCATTAACATGCATATCACAAATCCATCAATAAAATATGTAAGATTAGTATCATAATAAATCAACTTCAAACAATTGTAAAATCCATAAAAGGATGTTGACATAGATGAAATCAATACTATTTGAGAGAAATATATCTTTCTATTTTGAAATAATTTAAATGTCACATAAATATAATTGAAAAAATTTATTTGTAAAATATTTTTATAAGCTTGTAAGGGAATATTCAATGTTTTTATAATGGCCGGAAATAGCTGCACCCGCCTGTCATATAGTTTAAAAAAGCTTTTTTTCCATTTTATGTCAAAAAGGTAATAAAGTACCTTGTTTAGAAAGCAACCAAATGATTCCTTTCAAACATATTATAAAAATTAAACCGAGTGTATAAATGAATTTTATCCATAGTCTAGTATATAGTAAATTTTTTTGAAATACATTATAAGAAACATTGATATGGTTGATAAATTGGTCCCAGTAGATACTGACATATATACAACCATGGATAATAAAGAGATTATGAAATTTAACCCTGAAAAAATACTATTCCTTAGTCTATGGTAGGTTAAACTATTATATAATGCTGAAATAATTGTTATTTAATTATAAAATGACAACATACATAAATATGATATCATATATTATCTTATAATATTTTTTGTTAATGATATTTCTATAGTATCATTGTATCAGGTGTTAACAGATTTGGTTTCCCTTATATGTTATGTTACGTAAGTTATGTTTGTTATGGATATGATGTATTTTATTCATATACAGAATTATATTAAGTTCATAAACAATATTTTTTAATCATAAAATGAAATTTATTCTTCAATGGTTTCGATGGGGAATGATTCTCATCGTGTTCATGGGGACGGTAATCTGTACAAATGCACGAGCGACAATACCAATATATTGATGGTTTAATCATATGTAATTCGATGGTATATCATATATAAAGAATCATTAACATGATATATTTTTTATTTACAAAAATTATACTAATTATTATACCCATACAAATAATTAATTGTTGAATAAAAAACTACACCACGACATGGAGATGATAAGCCGTACGTACGCACGTATGGTGAAATATTCATTCATAGGATGGATAGAATAATGAATATGGTTGTAACATAATTATAATAACATAAAATTATGTAGATGTTACTAGAGTTATTAAATTTATATTGAAACTAAAAATAAAGATGAATTTGATGAAGAAATGAACTTTGAAAGAGGTGATGAAATTATTACCCCTACTTCGGGTGCTTCCATTTGATTTGATCAAATGTTATCTATAGGATGACTTTCTGATCAATGTAAGGGCTCAATGTTGAAGTGAGTGTAGTTGTGCGGAGATTTGAGCAGTGATTTTCCAAGCATAATATATGGACCCGAGCATATAACATTACATAATATTGAATTAAATGAATAATTCACAATGAGGATCATTTCAGGTTTAGAGTTTTAGATAATTAGGCCATAACTATTAAATCTCAAAAGTTATAAAGTAGACACTTCTACTCAGTTTTGATTTTTTTCGTAAAATAATAACACCTGAAAGAAACATGACTAGTTCCATGTTTTAGATAGCATGTATTTCCATGATCCCATCCATGACCCTATTAAATTTCATGTCCTATCGAAAACATTTCAAAATCGTGGAATGAGCATAAAAATCTCATTAAAGGACACACAAAGAAAGATAACTATTAGTTTTTCAAAACAACAAGTAAATCATGAATACATCATCATAAGTAATACATTTCACCTTTATAAAGTAGTAAATACTCTTCACTGAATAAAAGATCATTCCTTACAGTTTCGTAACCAAAATTTCACCATAAAACCATATAAACAACACATAACCTATAAAGGTAACATGGGACATAAACACAATTAAATAAAATAACCATACGGTCGACTTCCACACATATCACTAAATGGAATAGCCATACGGACGACTTCCATACCCAATGCATTGGAAGTTATAATGTAACCACTCGTCCTGGTATTCACAACATCACCCGTCATTTGGTTTATCAGGTAACCACCTGTCAAATGTCCAAGTATCAATATAATATATTTCAAATATAAAAATTTCACTAATAACATTTCATTTTCAATCCCAAGAAGTAATTTCATGATATTGAATTAATCAATCCATTTTCAAAAACCCTTTAAAAAGATATTTTTGAATCAAAGTGTCCCATAAAAATTTGAAGATTTTAATAGAATTATATATTTAAATCATTAATTTACATATACATAAATACTCAAAACCATTTTTAAAACATGTACATTAATGATAAATATTTAGAATAATAAATCTTTAAAACGTTTACAATGATATTTATGTTAAAGAGTTTTTAACAAAATGAGAGACTCTTGAATACAAATATTTAAGGAATAACATTAAATCATAACATTATAATATCATGAGAATAAAGTTATTCATGATATAATATGAAAAAGGACATTAAATACACCATATAAGAGTGAATTGGTGCATAATAACAATGAAGTCTCAATGAAAATGTGAATTGAGATGAAATATCTTATAAAGACGGTATCCTTAAATTTAGGATAAATAAATTACATAATTATGTGTGAAAATTATAAATACACACAATATAAGTGGATATTATGTGTAAAACAATCATAGGTCATTAACACATATTAATTGGACCAAATATTCAAGAAGTGTAAGTTTAACCCAAAGAATTGAAATTGGGATAAGAAGCTCTCTCACAAGAATTCGACAGCCTAATGATGTCACTTTCAAATTCAGAAAATGAGTTGATGAGATAAAAAAGGGTATCTCATCACTTTTACATAAAATTTACATCAATAAGGATATATAATAACATATCCCATCATAATAATATGTAAATTAAAATACATAACAAAAATAAGTCTTTTAAAAAGAGGAGGGTGAAAGGTTCCCTTACCGATTTGGTTACACACAATACATACATCACATGAAAGAAGGATCATAAAATTAAGATGTAAATAATAATAAATGAATGTATATTAAAAAATTAGTATAATCATGGCCACTAAATACACCACACAAAAGGAAATAATGGAAAATATAGCATGAATCTCACATGAATAAAAAGTGAGATGAAAACCCCTTACCTCGTTGTTATCAATCAATTCGTATGACCAATAGATAATAAGAACCAAATAAATCATATAATACCAAGAATATAAATATAATCATGATAATAATATTAAAATGGATGTACACAATACAACACATGAAATAAATATGTGGTGAACATTAGAAATCTCAAGGAATTAAAAGTGAGATAAGAAATCCCTTATGAAACTTCTGGAGCCTAACGAAACCACTTAAAACATCTAAAAATGGATTTAGGAGATCAAATATGGTATCTAATCATATGAAGATAAAAATAACTTTAATATTAATATAAAATAACATCCCCCAACATAATAAATATGAGCTTAAATGGAATAACATAAAAGAGAGCACTTAAAAATAAAGAGAGACGTAGGATCCCTTACCTCATGTTCGACATGACCAATTCATTCTTTAAAATCATGAATAATAAACTAAAGTTAATTTATACTTGTTTAAAAACCTTTTTCAAGTTTATTATCCCACTTATATAACTTATTACCATGGTATAAACATTACATAGTCATTTATGTTAATAATGGTCGTTTTGTCGATATTTTGTACTTGAGTAAAAAATGAACACCTTATAATTACATGTTTTTCATGTGGTAAGATATACATTATCATAAGAATGATATTAATGATTTAGATATCATATATATCATTTATATCTAGTGTATACATGTATTTATAGAAGTACATAATCATTTAGATGTATGAAATTAAATGCACCGTTCATGGAGACGGTAAGTCATACGTACGCATTAATGCTACATCCATTTCTATTATTTATTTTAATTGAAGTTAAACATAATAAAGAATAGTTATATTATAATTATTGTATAATATCATATATAATATTATTAACTCCATCCTTTATATGTACCACAGAAGGGATTAATGAGTCATATCACTTTGAGGGGGTGGTAGTCCTCACTTCCTCTAATTAGAATATCGTATTTACCCACTATGTAAACCATAAAGGAATGATATAAGTGAAAAAATACAGAAGCATAAAGAAAAAATTATACATAATATATATCATATATAAATATATTTCCATCATAATGGCCACCATGAAAGGCGGTAGGAGATAATTGAACAATCATCGTTTCGTGAGGCGTTTGGTTTCCATCCAAAGAAACATTATGTTCTTCACCCATTATATGGAGGTGTGTATATGTTTAGTTAGAATCATTATCATAAATACATCTTACTATATTTTGGATACTGGAGTTGTTACAAAATAAAGGAATAAAAAGAGTTTAGGGGTTGGAGAAGTTAAATAAAAGAAAAAAATTAAGAGAAACGATTACCTTTAATTTAGGTAACTCCCTTGGGATTGAAGCAAAAGGACACTTTAAGTGCCTTATGCCTAAGGTAAGGAATATAGGTGGAGTGTAGGGATGTATGGATCTCAATTTGGAAGATGTTGGACCATAAAAAAGGCTTTGGAGTTGTGAGGAATTGGTTAGAAGTGGTCTCTTTTTATAAGGGAGGGGAGGGGATCTTTAGAAAAGTGTGAAAACATCATTTTATTATAAACTTATCTTCGGTTTAAAAAGTTCCAAAACAAATTAAGGTATAATATAAGATTACTCATATTCAAAATAAAATAATCCAATCCGAATTGGGATTTTTTTTATAATATTTTAATCATTATAATCACATTTATTTAAATCATTTATTAATGGGGTAAACACTACATAATTATTGTGTCATAAATAGTTTGATTTAGTTGATGTATAAAAATTATAAAAAAAATACCATGATGTAGGAAATCTTTTTATATTTCCAATTAATATTTATTATCGAAAATATATTTTATATAACACCATATAAAAATTAATTTTCTAAAAGATAGTTTCTTTTGTCATTTTTGCCTTTAAATTAAGTTAATTAATCTAAAATGTCATTATCACTCCCAAGTGGCTCAATGGGTCCCAAAATCGACCCAAAGATGCCCATGTTTGTAACGGAATCAACCAATAAGGTTTGGACAAGTGTTAAGGTAATTTTTAATTATTAATAATATTATTTTAACCTTGAATTACCATATTTACCTTTAACCGCAGTAAATAAAAGTCATAAGTTACAATTCACCATGAATTATTGTTATATAATTGAACCAAATTTAACATATTAATTACAAATATGTTTTTCATATTTTTTAAATTCAATTCACAGAACTGGTAAAATTTCATTTAAATGGAAAATTCATTTTTTTTATCAACCACTTAGTTGTTTCACTATTCTTCACATATTGATGTTTTTCAGAAAGATACCAATAATTCATCCTAATCCATATTTGATATTCCAAATTCAAAAATGATTTCTATTTTTACAAATTCAAAACATAGATGTTGAATTAATTAATTTAAAAATAGTTCCCGTTGTTAAACCAAATAGCTTGTTTTTAGGAAACAATAACTATAAAAAGATTGACACTTGTTTATGTCCAATTTCAAATTGAAATTCAATCCAATGAGCACCATTAGATTAAATTGTAAAAATATATTCCTATTACACTTTAAAACTAATTAAAAAGAAAATATATCCATTTAAATAAATTATATTATAAGGCGGTTTTGAATTAAATACATTATTTTTCACTATTCATTAAAAAATGAACATTATTAGAAAAATACAAAAAGATATACCCAAAGTAAATTTTTATATCCCGATTCTAAATACGAATTTTATTTTGTCAAATAGAACATATAAATGTGAAAAAAACTAGATTTAAAAAGGGTCCTCCATTAAAAGGTGATAAATCGACCTTTTATTGAATATTAGAGTATTTATGCCTAAAATTGAATTATTTTCTTTTTTTAAGTCTTTATATTTTATTAGAAAATTGTAAAAACATTTAACAAACACGTATAATCATATTTTAGTTATTTATATTCATTCCTGTCAATACAGCAGCTAGTAATTAACTACTATTTAATATAATATCATTATATTGTTAGTGTGAAACGTAAGATTTCAAAGAAACTTGTGGTTGTGTATCAGGTATGCCATCAAATATAGCATCCCCTTTAAGGTAACATTTATATTTAATTCACAAATATTAATAAATATGAAAATATCATATTTCTCTATTTATCTGGTGTGTTACATCCTTCCCCCTTTTGAGAATTGTGTTCTCTCAATTTTAAAACTGGGCTTGGAAACTTTAATAAAGGTCCCACATTGGAAAAAAGTAAGTAAAACTATCAATTTAAAAAAAGAGAAGTAAAAAAGGTCACCCGAGATAACAAATACTAGGATTCCATGAAATCATAGATAGGGAGGAGAAAACAAACCATCAAGGTCTGATGGAGATTGATAGAAAACATGATTAGGAAAAAGTTAACAACAAGAAATCCACAATATTGTGATGGGTTAAACGGTCATTGGTTTCCCAGAATGAAAAGTAAACAGACAATATTTTTTATTAAGGTTATTTTCATAATGTTGGAGAATTTATTTATGATATTGAATAAGATGATAAATAAGATTACTTACTTGTCATGTATACTTTCATCGTTTACTTGATTTTAACCAAAAACTCATATTTTCTCCAAACGATGAGTATTCAGGATGACTTGTCCACATTAAGAGAGATGTAATCAAATTAGATAAAATCACCTAATTTAAAAAATATGAACTATATTTTTCCCATGTCTTTACATCTTAAACAATACTCAAATGGTTAGTACAAGATCAGATAATCCCCGAAAAGGATATTCTTTTATAAAAAGAAAAACTACTCTTAATCTCAAAAATTTGTCAGAAAATACCCAAAGTTCAATAAAGACCATTCAATACAAATTTTCCCTTAAAATTATTCAAAATAAACCAAACTAAGAATAAAACCCAAATCCTGTAGGATTTAATCACATAGTCTTCCAAGATAAATCATAACATTTATCTCCAAATAATATCAGTTACTCTTAATGTATCATATTAAAAAGTAATTAACCTGATCACATGTCCTTCATGATTGGTTAATCATTTCAATAGATAACCCAAAATCAACTTATTCATGATTCATAAAATCATTTACCTAAAAAAGGCTTTTTCATACTAACCTGGGACTTCACGTAATCCAGTGGTATGCGATAAATACCAGTCACACTTTGGTTGTGGGTTCGATTCCCGCAGCTACATCCGATGCGATGGGTTGTCACGCGGTCAGTGTGTTGTCCCTTTTTGAAAAACTATATAATTTTATAACATTCCCCAAAAATTTATAAATTATTCAAAAATACCGATAATATATTTTATCAACAAAGGTTATCTAATAACTTTTGTTTTGTATCCCAAAATGTATTAACCAGTAATTTTCTCAAATTTAAGGATCATATAAACCCAAATGGTTTATTATACCTATATACAGAAAAGAAAAGATAATTATTCCTTGAATAAAATTTTCATATATCAATCATCAGTGTTACACATACTTTAAAAAGCCTTCTAATGTAATCAAAAGGTCCCTAATACTTTTAAGAATTTCACCATCCTAAAATCATCCATAACTCTTGAATCCCTTATTTGTTGACTTCATACTCATTCAACATTATTCATGATCCATTAACCATTCCTTTCCTACTTATTCTGAAAAACATATTTACTAAAAACAAAATCCTGAATCATATCCTATGATTCAATAATATGAAAACATAAATTATGAAATAATCCATACCTTTCATTGGCCATTTTCAGTTTCTTCATCCTCAATCGGAATGGAATTAGGTAATGGTAAACAAATATTTTTATGATCCTGGTGATCCCATTCCCAAAATGTCTTCGTAGGACATGTTTTTTCATAATGACCATGCACACCACATTTAAAAAATTCAATTGATCCTCATAAATAAGTTCCTTCCATTTCCTAGATTTAACTAGATTCTTCCTTTATCCATGGAAGGTTCTTTCTTTATGACCTTCATTTCCACATCTATAGCATATTTTTTCCCCTTTGAATCATTTTCCTAGTTGTTTCTTTCCGCGTCTTTGACACATATGTTTTTGAACATACTTACCTTTATCATTATTACCTGAACTTCCTTGGGGATTTGTTTCTGACATATACGATGCCTTATAAAATATCACCAAGGTTCAGGTGGTCAATCATGACTCCAGATAGTTGGATGAGAATAACCACAAGTGTTCTCATTGCAGCTCCCATTTCATTCAATTTCTCATTTAGAAAACCATCACAGTTTCCTTCACATCCACTGTTACTATGGTTCCCACTAGATCCAACCATTTACTAAAACCAAAAATTTCTGTGAGAGTATATCATTAAAAACATCATATAATATCTTTTGAGGATGGTAGACACTAAGATATACTTATTGATGTTTTCTTAAACTCATTCAGGTTATCTAAAATAACTATGACTCTTTCTAAAATCATAACCATTGTTGTAATTTCACTTAATCTTAAAGAATCCTCTAACCTCTAAAGTTATATAAATCGAACTCTAATACCAACTATAAGGACCAGACCTTATAACATTACATAATATTGAATTAAATGAATAATTCACATTTTGGATATTTTCAGGTTTAATGTTTTAGAGAATTATGCCATAACTATTACAACTCGATAGTTACAAAGTAGACACTTCTATTCAGTTTCAATTTTTTTCACAAAATAAAAACACTTGAAAGAAATATGACTAGTTCCATGTTTTAGATAGCATGTCTTTCCTTGATCCTATCCTTGACCATATTCATTATTATGTCCGAGGGAAAACATTTCAAAAACGTGGGATGAGAATTAAAAGCTCAGTAAGGGATACACAAAGAAGGAAAAATGTTATTTTTTCAGTACAACAAGTAAATCATGACTACTTCATCATAATTAATACTTTTCACCTTTATGAAGTAGTAAATACTCTTCAATGAATTAAAGATCATTTCTTACCCTTTTGTAACCAAAATATCACCATAAAATCCTTATAAAGAACACATAACATATAAAGTTTACTTGAGACATAAACATACTTAAATGTACTAACCATATGATCGACTTCAACACATACCGCTAAATGGAATAGCTATACGGCCGACTTCCATACCCAGTGCATTGGAGGTTGTAACATAACCACCCGTCCTGGTATTCACAGCACCACCCGTCATTTGGTTTATCACGTAACCACCCGTCAAATGTCCAAGTACAAATATAAAATATTTCAATTATAAACATTTCACAACGAAAATTTTCATTTTCAATAACAACATGTAAATTCAAGATATTGGAATAATCAATCCATTTTAAAAAACCACTTAAAAAGTGATTTTTGAATCAATGTATCCCATACAAATTCGATGATTTTAATTGAATTATAATTTTAAAACAATAATTTCTATATAAATAAATACTCAAAAACATTAATAAAATATGGACATTAATGATAATGATTTAGAATATTAAATCTTTAAATCATTTCAAATGATATTTTTGTTAAAGAGTTTTTAACAAAATGAGAGACTCTTGAATACAAATAATTGAGGAATAACATTAAATCAAAAAAATTATAATATCTTGTGAATAATGGGATTAATGATATTATATGAAAATGGATAGTATATACACCATATAAGAGTTAATTTTTGGTTAAAAATAATGAAGTCTCAATGAAAATGTGAATTGAGATGAAATTCCATATAAAGATGATATCCTTAAATTAAGGATAAATAAATTACATAATTATGTGTGACATATATAAATAAACCTAATATAAGTCGATATTAAGTGTAAATAAGTCATAGGCCATTCACACAAATTCATAGGACTGCATATTCAAGAAGTGTAAGTTTAACCCAAATAATTGAACTTAGGTTAAGATGTTCTCTTACAAGAATTTAACAGCCTAATGACGTCACTTTCAAATTCATAAAATGAGTTGAGGAGATAAAAAAGGGTATCTCATCAATGGACATAAAATTTACATTAATAAGGATATAGAATTACATATCCCAACATAATATTATGTAAATTAAAATACATAACAAAAAGAAGTTTTTTAAAAAGAGGAGGGTGAAAGGATCCCTTACCGATTTGTTAACTTACAAAGCATACGACACATGAAAGAAGGATCATACAATGAATATGTAAATACTCATAAATGTAAGTATATTAATAAAATGATACAATAATGGGAAGAAAATACACCACATAAATGGAAATAGTGGCAAATATAGCATGAATCTCACATGAATAAAAAGTGAGATGAAAACCCCTTACCTCGTTGTAATCAATCAAGTCATATGACCAATAGATAATAAGAACCAATTGAATCATAGAATAACATGAATATATATATAATAATGATAATATATATTCGAATGGCAGTACAAAATACAACACATGCAATAAATTAGTGGCGAACAATATAAATCTCACAGAATTAAAAGTCAGATAATAAATCCCTTAAGAAAATTCAGCAGCCTAAAGAAACCACTTAAAACTTCCAAAAATAGATTGATGAAATAAAATATAGGCTATCATCATATGACCATAAAATTTAAATTAATAGTAATATAAAATAACATCCCCCAACATAATAAATAGGATCTTAAAAGGAATGAAATAAAAGAGAGTACTTCAAAGGAAAGAGAGTGGTAGGATCCCTTACCTCGGGTTCGACATGCCTCGTTCGTTCTTTAACGTCCTGAATAATAAAATAATGTTAATTTATACTTGATTAAAAACCTTTTTCAAGTTTATTTTTCCTCTAATATACCTTATTACCATGTTTTAAACATTACATTGTCCTTTTTGTTAATAATGGTTGTTTTGTCGATATTTTGTACTTGAGTCATAAATGAACACCTTATAATTACTAGTTGTTCATGTGGTAATATATCCATTATCATCATAAAGATATTAATTATTTAGATATCATATATATCATATATATCATATATATATATATTGTATACATATATATATATAATATTACATAATCATTTAGAGGTAAGAAATGAAATGCACCGTTCATGGAGACGGTAAGTCATACGTACGCATGAACGATACTTCCATTTAAATTTCGTATTTTAATGGAATTAAAATATAACTATATATATTTATAATAAAATTTCAGTATAATATAATATATAATATTATTAACTCCATCCTCTATACGTACCACAAATGTCCTTAAGGATTCATATCACTTTGAAAGGGCGGTAGTCCGCACTTCCTCTAATGAGATTATCGTATTTACCCCATATGGAAACCATAAAGGTATGATATAATTGAAAATATATAGATTCATAAAGAAAAAATAGACATAATATATATCATATATAAATATATTGCCATTATAATGGCCACTTTGAGAGGCGGTAGGAGTTAATTGAACAATCATCGTTTCGTGAGGTGTTTGGTTTCCATCAGTAGAAACATTATGTTCTTCACCCATTAGATGGAGGTGTGTGTAACTATTATTCGAATAAATCTCATAAAAACATCCTATTATATTTATGTTACTGGTTTTGTTAAAAAATAAAGGAATAAAAAGAGTTTATGTTTTGTAGAAGTAAAATAAAAGAATACAATTTAAGAGAAACCAATACCTTTAATTTGGGTAACTGCCTTTGTTTTGAACCAAAAGGATTCTTCAAGTGCCTTATTCAAAAGGTAAGGCTTCTAGGTGGAGGATAGAGATGTTGGTAGATTAAATGGGAAGAGTTTGGATGATCAAAAAGGCTTGAGAGGTGTGAGGAATTGGATAGAAGTGGTCTCTTTTTATAAGGTGGAGGAGGGGCTCTTTAGGAAAGTGTGAAAACATTATTTCATTATAAACATATCATCTATTTCAAATTGTCCAATAAACATTAAGGTCGAATATTGGATTACTCATAGTCTATATAAAGTCATACAATCTTAATTGGGAATGTTTTTTATAATAGTTTAATCATCATAATATTTTTTATTTAAATCATTTATTTGTGAGTTTAACACTACATCATTATTGTGCCATAAATAATTTAATTTAATTGATGTCTACAAATTATAAAAAAACTACCATGATGGATTAAATCGTTTTATCTTTCCAATGAATATTTATAGTCAAAAATATAATTTATATAATACCATATAAAATTTAATTTACTAAAAGATATTTTCTTTTGACATTTTTCACTTTAAGTTAATTAATCTAAATTGTCATTATCACTCCCATGTGGCTCAATGGGGTCCCAAAATCGACCAAATGATTAAAATGGTATTAAATGACTCAAAAAATAAGTTTTGGACATGTTTTAAGGTAATTTTTAATTATAAATAATATTCTATTAACCTTGAATTACCCTATTTACCTTTAACTGTGGTAAATAAAAGTCAAAAGTTACTATTCAACGAAAATTATTTTCATCTCGTTGAACCAAATTTCACTTATTGATAACAACAATGTATGGTGGATTTTTGAAATTCAATTCACAAAATTTTTAAATATTCATTTAAATGAAAAATTCAGTTTTTTTAACAACCACGTAGTGGTTTCACTATTCATCAAAAATTGAAGTATTTTAGAAAGGTACCAAAAATTCAGCCTAAGCAATATTTTATATTCCAGATTCAAAAATTATGTCTATTTTTTCAAATTCAAAACCAAGATGTTGAATTAATTAATTTAAAATTAATTCCTGTTGTTAAACCAAATAGCGCAGTTTTATGAAACAATAACTATCAAAATATTGACACATATTTATATACAATTTCAATGTGAAATTGAATCCAATGACAAAAATTGGATTAAATGGTAAACATATATTCCAATTACACTTTAAAACTAATTAAAATTATAATCTATAAATATAAATAAATTATATTAAAAGGCAATTTTAACGTAAAATACAGTATTTTTCACTATTTATTAAAAAATGAATTTTATCAGAAAAATACAAAAAATTTACCGAAAGTAAATTTTGATGCCCTGATTCTAAATAAGAATTTTATTTTGTGAAATAGTACATATAAATGTTCCAAAACCTATATTTAAAAAGGGGATTCCATTAAAATGCGATTAATCGTCCTTTTAGTGTATATTAGAGTATTTATGCCTAAAATTGAATTATATTCTTATTTTAAGCCTTTATCTACTATTGGATAAGTGTAAAAACATTTAACAAACATATATAATCATATTTTAGTTATTACTATTCCTTCCTATCAATACAACGTCTATGCATTAACTACTATTTATAATAATATCATTATATTGTTAGTGTGCAACATAAGATTTCAAAGAAACCCGCGGTTGTGTATCGTGTATGCCATCAAACATAGCATCCCATTTAAGGTAAAATTAATAATTAATTCACAAATATTAACAAATATGAAAATATCATATTTCTCTATTTATCTGGGATGATACACTAAATGTCTTTGGAGGTGTAAAATTAAGTCAAGGGGACATACCCTTGTATAAGAGAGGTGATGGTCACTTTAGGAAAAGTTTGAAATATTATTTTATTATAAAATATTTTTTGGTTTCTAATATCTTAAAATGGATTTATTTAGAATATAAGGTGGGGATGGGTTGAAATACGTTCAACAATTAGGTTTTAGAAAAATTTAGGTCAACATATTAACAATTTGTTTCACATTTACCACTTAGTTAAATAGTTTATCTTTTTCCATGTCTTCTTGTATTCTTACACTATATGGTTATAAACATACTATAAACAGAAATGAGAACCTCAAGTGATTCATTAATCATATATTTAACATTATATCTGTACTTTGGACTAGCCATTGATTTTTAAGAGTACTATATCATTTAATAAAATAGTATTTGTTTGAAAAACACATTTATGTCAATTTTTACACTATTTACTAATTGATATTTTTCAAGTAATAAAAACATTACCAACTAAAATAAATGATTTAATCTACCCTAAAATTTCATATTAACCTAGAAAATTCATGGAATGCATCAAAAGTCTCAATTTACATTTATTTTGATATTTATAATATTAGTTATTTAAATCATTCATTAATATTGTAATTATTACATCATCATTATGTCATAAATAAATTTAATTATTTAATGTCTAAAAATTATTAATAAAATAACATGATATGTGAATGATTTTTATATTTATAATCAATATTTATAGTCTAATTTATCTTATGTATAACCCGATATTAAAAAAGGTTTAGTTATTAAATGCTTAATTTAATACTTTTAAATCTTCTTTAAATATTATAATAATGACTATCCTAATGTAATCCAATTGGATAAAAAAGGATCATATTTTATTCCTTTGGTTTATCTATGTCAAAATACATTTATCCAATAGAATTAGCTTATGTGTTAGGGTAATTATAATAAGATTTTTACCTTTAATTACCCTATGTACTTTTAACCATGGTAAATAAAAGTAAAAACATATTGTTCACCAAAAATTACATTCATCTTATTGAAAAATATTTTACATACTAATTTCAACTATGTCTCTTGTATTTTTTAAATTCAATTTACAGAAGCAGTAAAATTACATTTTATGCAAATTTTCAAATGTGCCTTGAAGTTGGGTAAAATACGTTAAAATGCTCAAAAAAAATTTATATATCTAATATTATTATATAATGATTCAAGTGAATTACATTGGATAAATATAAGAATTATGTATCTATTTTGAGTTTAAATTAAATTTAAATTAAAATAATAATTATTTAAATAATAGTTGGTTTTATGCAATAACACCTTGTTGTTCACTATTCATAAAAAATTGAATATTTTCTTAAAAATACAAAAAATTAACACTAAAAAAATTGTTATACTGAATCCAAAAAATATTTCAATTTTCACAAATTCGAAACATATAAGTTGATTTAATTAACATAAAATTAATTCCAGTTTTCAAAACCAGAATGCGTGTTTTTGAGAAGTAAAAACTATCAAAATATTGATATTTGTTTATTTCCAATTTAAATGTTAAATTTATTAAAATGAACAAAATTGGATTAAATGATAAAAAAATAATCTAATTATACTTCAAAACAATTAAAATTTATTTATAAACACTGTAAAATATTTTGATTAAAAAAATTATTTTCAATTAAAATTTAAAATATTCAGCATTTATCAAAATATGGATGTTATCAGAAAAACTTAAATGATTAATACAAAGTAAATTTTTATGTCTCTATTATAAAGAATAAGATTGTTCTATCCAATTGAATATATAAAAGTGTCAAATATTGGATTTAAAAAGGGTTCTCCATTAAATGGCTGTAAAATTGAATTTTTTTTTGAAAAAAACTTCTTTTATATGAAAAATTGAATTTTTTCTTATATTATGTCTAAGAACCCATAATATAGATATTAAAATTATATGTATTAATAAAATTGAAAATTTTGTTCATAATATTCATAACCACTTTTTGAATGGCTAGTTTGGTAAGTCGTGGTGCATTTGAACTCAATGTTGTGTGTGTCACAAATATTGAATTAATTTAAAGAGATAAAGTATTATGAAATCCTGTGGTGTTACAATAGAAGATGTCACTATTGTGCTAATAAGGTGATATATTTTTCCCAGTTTATTAGTGTGGTGTTACAATCATTAAATCAATAACCATGGTATTGAAATGTAATTTTTTCTATTTTGATCATCAAATAATTATTATTTAATGGATGAAGACACAAGTTATACCTAATACACTATGATATATTGTATTAAAATGATGTTATATTTCATAATGTGTGTTTGTAGTATGGTTATCATTGTTATGACTATTTCGTATCACTATAGGTTCCTTGATGGTTTTGTAGACCCCAATCATGATCTATGAATTTTATACACTTATACTGAGATATAGTCCTATAAGGTATTACATAAAATCATATTCAATAATACACTATATTCTTGTGAATAGGTTTATAGGACATTGTGTGGCATAGAAGGGATTCCTAGTTTGTTCCTCGTATTCATGATCACTAAAAAATAAATGAATTAATTATTATTTTTGTATATAATAAAGGCTTTTGAATTTTTTTTATTTTATGTATTTACATCTAAATATGTGTATACATGGAAAAATAGTATACAATCAAATATTATTTTAATATTCAATATTATTTGAATGTTTTTTGGAATTACATGTTGTGTTAATGAATCTATTTTTTCTATTGATATAGTTAATTTAAATTACATGTATGTGATAAAAAATAAATTACATTAAGTTATAGTTATTTCGTAAACCAATTCGTGTATATCATATTTAATGGTTGTTGGATATATTGGGGATCGAGAAACCAATTCCATGTATTTTTATACCCCCATATATAAGTACATGAGATGATAAATCTAACAAAAATTCATTCCCATTAATTAAGAGATCATCTCTCCTCTTCCCAAATTTTAGAGTGATTAAATAAAGTCTGATATTTTGATATTTGATCTTCTTCACATAACAAATTGATGACATTGTGGTGATCTTCGTGATATAAATAGAATATTATAATGTCGATACTAGTACCATAAATTTAAGGATCAAAATCCAAAAATATTACTAATGTTCTTATGGATGATCGGAAGGAGTTTGAGTTCAAATAATTCAAGCAATTATAAATAGTTACAATTGACAGTCGAATACAACTCAAATTCAAATGAGGTATTCAATCTTTAGAATTTTATTTTTATTAGATTCATTTGAGATCCCTACACTAAAATTGAGGATTGGATCCATTGATATGAGGAGGTTTTAGTTCTCCAATGATGAAAAAAAATTTATCCCTAACCCCCGAATTAACTTACAGCACCAGTAAAATGAGGTTATAGTATGACAAAATTGAGTTATGAATTATGGTTAAGGATATATTCTTAGTACCACCATGGGAGAGAGTATCGTTATGTTTTATATGCCTAATTTGTGGAGATGTTTTTCACCAATCCTAGTAGATGGGATTGGTTGATCAGTTATAATATGGTATGTGGATACACAACCTCACATTGACTAATAATATTCTGGAAAACCACTATGAGTAATCGGGTTTGGTAAAACATATTGTTCAATAACCTACACATGGTTATAGGAAATAGGTTGATGATTTATATAGGGTGGTTGATGTTTTAGATAAATTATCCATTGAGATAGAGTGTAGTGTTTAGAAATTATAATCGAACCTATCCTCAGAGAGAGGGTAGTAATCATTATTTTGTAAGGCATCGAACCTTACCTCACTGGGATTTCATTAGTATATGCAGACACAATACCTAGAATTATTTGGCTCATTTTAGTATTTAGTGAGATGAACTACCCATGGTCATTGGGTATTAGAAAGGATAGTTCATAGATGGAAATATATGACTTCATCCTCATAATTTGTTAAGGAGTGTAGGGTTAGGTATTATGGTGTACATGTTAGAAAATAATGACATGATGCATATAATTATTGAAGTGATTTTTATAATTTATTTTCCTCATTAATTCACATGAATATAATTGGATATTTTAGGGTATATTGGTGAAACTGTACTAATGTGTATTAATAACAAGCTACTTGCCATATTGGGTTTTTTACAAAACATATATCCATTGTAAAATTATTGATCATAGGATATATAGTGGATTTGGGTAGAGTAGAACGATATGGATTAGATATTGGATTGGATAATAATAGACACTCCATGTGAATATGTTTCATGTATTAATTTTATATATGTGATTATACTGATGAGTGTTCCAGGGGAAGACTGGTTTTATGAATTGATTATATTTGATATATTATGTATGTGATTTAATTTTTATGAAGCCTATTTTAAATTTTTTGGATGATTCATGGTTATTTAAATAGTATTTAAGGAATTTATATATAGTATATAGTCCCTTAAATGTATGATATATACACTTTTCATGTATTAATAGTCTTAGGAAATCATAGTGGTAAATATGAGGTGACTTGTCATGCAAGTTAGGGTACTACCAAGAGATTTAATTCAGGGAATCACAAAGTTGTATCATTGTATCTTTTTTACTTTATTTTAATATATTATATTTTCTAGAAATTTAATAGGAAAAAATTAGAGAATATGATTTACCTCATACTATTGCGTCATTAAAACATTTCATAAGTCCATTCCAGCTTATATGGGTTTCAAGATTTTTTTCTCGATTTTTTTATTACCATTGAGATATTTCTTCAAGTATGAAATATTTATTTGAGATTAATTTATTTTATCATGGGCCACTATTTTAAGTGACATGTGTACCTATATAAAATTTCCATTACTAGATGCAAATGAAATTTAAAATCTTATGTTTTATTGGTTTCAATGATGATATATGGATAAACTATGAAAGGTTTCAAAAGAAACATATAATGATTTTTTTGAACAAAACATTAGAGCGAAATTATACTAAACAAAAATATAGTATATTTATAATTATAGATCATGAGGATCCAATCATGGAATTTTCCCTTATTAAGTATATATTTTCATTAGTAATGAGATATTTGTAGTAACTCTAATAGATTCAATTAAGGCATTACATTCCTTGGCGATGGTTCAATGAAATTGAAATATTTTAGAGATATGGTTTTAGATAGTCATGTGTTTCCTTTATTATGTGGATACCCTTCTGACATTAGTGGAACATATTGTGAAAAGACTCATGTTTTTTATATGTAAATAAATAATTTCTATTTCTATTATGCATGGGTGTATATAGAAGGATCAGTTGGGTGATTAGAATTATTGGATTTGGAATGACACCAAATATAGTAACCATGAGTTGGGGAGTTAATTTTTTATATTGGAATAAGATAAGAGGAATAAAATTCGAATGGACCATATAATTATGTAGTTTTGTAAATCTAAATAAATAACTCATTCCCATATTACATTGGAAAAAATAAATAATACTTATTTTAATAATATCATTATCAGCTCTAGTATAACCTTCGATATCATTATTAATACACTTTATGTATTTATAGGAAATGGATCCCAATATGGGTGATCTCAAATGAGTATTAAGGTTCGTGTATAGTGTGATCCCACATGAATCAATAAGCATAATCATGGAAAGGTAAGTACCTTAAAACACATAAAATTTAAATAACATGACTAAAATAATAAATATGGAAAGGTAAGTTACTAAAACTCATTCCATTTAATCAATAACATGACTATCATAATTTAATAATTCGTAATCAAAAAATAATATTATGTAACACAACACCGAATTCATTTAATCAACAAACTAATAATTAAATACATCAAAAGATAATATCATTAAGAAAATATCATGAATATTAATAATAATTGAATTATCAATTAAGGGTAATCATAATTATAAGATGTTAGTATCCCATTAATTATGATACCTCTACCATCAATACATTTGACATGAAAATTAAAAATTGTAGGGTATGTATATACTATTACCCCATTTCACTAATGCTTGAAAAATGATTCATATCATGAGACTAGCTATGCATCAAATGGATATCTATAATCAGGACCCAATGATACATGCACATCTAAATTATTGATAATATATTTAACAATCAACTGAATTCATGAATAATATACCTTAACATCAATTATTTATATTTATAAAAAGAACATATTATTCAATATTTCCCCAATCAATAAAATAAAACTAAATGTAAAACACCATATGTTGAAATTATATGTAGTTTTTGAAAAATGTATATACCTAGGAAATAATATGTATAATTATGTGATATTTAATGTCCACTAATCATAAGAAAGTGAATATTTTAACTAAATATTAATACCAAAAAAATATTCCTATGAGTAATGTTAACATAATCCTTGGTTAAAATGATCATTATATACCCATAGTTTGAATAGTAGTCGTATCAATACAACATATCCCATGTGTAGTATAATTAAATTAAATTGATATTTGTTAAATATGAATAAAACACAGTAAATGTCCAATAAAAACAATCTGGTGGAAATTATATTTTTAACCTTGAATATTATTTTTTTTAAATAATAACATTATACAATATTAAAAAAATTATACATTTAAACAGTTATTATTAGACTAAATTAAATGATATTTTATTATAGTATAAAATTCTGAATATTCTATATAAGTTAACAAATAGTCCCTTCACACTATTGTAAACAGTGTAAAATGACCTCACATAGATAGAGAAAAGTAGATTCAATTAAAAATAAATTACAACAATATAATAATGGATAAAGGGTTCATTGATAAATAATTTATATGATGATAAATAATTATTGATTTTTTTTTTCTAAAAATAAGTATGTGGAGTAATAATGATTATAAACTAATGTGATAAATAAAACCATATATTATTAAAAACATATCCTTAATCAATTAAAAAACCACAGAGTGTAAAAATGAAAATATTAGTTGAAAACGTCCAGAATGAAAATATGTGAATTAAAATAATGGGTATAATTAATTAATGATCAAATAATTTCCATTAATTTAAATTCAAGCTTAAATAATACTAAATAAATTTAAATTGTGAAATAATCCTTTAGAAAGATCATAAAATTTAATACATATATAATAAACGAACAGATTGTGTGAAAAAAATTAAATACACCTAACACAAATGAAAATTCATCATATGATATTCAAAAGTCATTATAAATATTATCTAACAATATCATATATAATAATGAAGTAATATAACCGAATTAAAATAACTTTTTTTTTGAATTTCTTTACCTTTTGTTAATTTTGAATTCAAATTAAAATGGATGAAATAATTAAAATTATAAAATAAAATAACATTATGTATTAAGGATTCAGTATATTATATATAAAAGGTGAATTATATACTCTATATAAAAAATTATGTGCCTAAAATTACAATATTCCTCAATGAAGGGAAATTGAGACGAAGCCCCATACCTCATAATTAATTTTGTTTAAATTATTATATCCATCATTTATAATGGTTATATTCTTGTAAATAATTTATATTAAATACATATTCATGTTTATAACATCATATATTTTACTTTTCTAAAATCTTAACCCCCATTTTCTTATAAAAAGTAAATATTTTCATTGTTTCGGGTATTAATTTCATTTTTTATCATTCGTTCTTTGTTTTTAAAGTTGTGGATCCTTTTATTGTTATATGGTTTCATAATATTTAGACTTATATTAAATTTATGAAAACAATATTTACTCAATATATACATTTTTGTATTAATTTTTTATGTTTTTAAAAGGAGAATGAATCACATCACTTCATTGAGATGACAGGTCGTGCATACACATTAGCGATGATATCATTCCATTAACCTGTGAAATGATATAAAAATTGGTGATATATTAAAAATATAAAATAAATATAATTTCTCATAAATCAAATATATTCATTAAATTTTTTCTTTATTACCATCAATATAATCATAAGTGAAAAATAGATCACATCGCTTTGGGAGGTGGTAATCCAGCATACACTCGAGCGATTATATCAAATTTTAAATGGAATGAAAATTAAAAAAATAAAATGTGACATTATATTTCCCTAAAAATAATAATATCATAATTTTTATATATGTTTTTTAAATAAATCCTTATATCCATCCATAAATGGTGACAATGGAAAACAAATTTCATTATCTTACATAAATGAAGAACGATGTACTGGTGATAGAAGGTTTATTTACCATTTTAAGAACGTGGAGATTGATATAAATCATTGAATTAAAATAATTTAATTTTAGAATATTTATGATAATTATATTATTATAAAATATTTTTTAATGACATTTAGAGGTGTTGGAATAAGAAATAACATAAAAATGGTTGATCAATAACATTACATTATCCTTACAAAACATCCATAGTTCTACATTGAAATAATTCATAGAATTGATTTATAATCAATACAATGTCTCTAGTATGAATTTATGTGAGTAAATAAGTTTTTTTGTGGGTGTTTATAAACTAATCATCATTGGATGTCATAATAGTGTAGGAGATTAGGTTGACTTTTATATGTGTTGGACAAGACATGCATGAAATTTTTGAAATTAATCAATCACGACAACATTTTTATCATAAAAAATCCATAATAATGGGTCAATATCGACCATTTGATGAGATTAGTCCAAAATATGGCTATAAAATTAGCATTTGAAAAGTTGTTAGGTCATGTTTATCCCTTATATTTTACGTTTTCCCCCTAGTTTTAATTTAACTTATTTATGATAATTAATCTATATTGTGTTCACTATTCAAAATGGAAAAAAATTATATCAAACAGATTATATAATATAATTTAATAGGTCAAAAAATATTTAATCCATTATAAAAAATTTAATTAAAAATATTGGATGTATAAAATTCAAAATTAGACAAATTAATTTCATGAAAAAATATGTTTTCATAGAGGAAATTATCATATATATATATATATAAGTAATAAATTATAATATTATAGATGATTATAATTCTACTAAACTAAATTATCTAAATTTTAATATTATGTAACAGATTTTATTTAAAAATAAAATAAAATTTAATTTACCCTACATAAATAACTCAATAAATGTTAATTTCTATAAAAATCAGTATTATCCACTACTTATCGACAAATGAAATATTTCATGGGAATGATCAAAAATTAAACCATAGAAAATTTAGATTTGAAAACTTAATGTATAAATTTTATTATAATAATGAAATTTTTTAATAGTGGTAAAAATTATTTTAAAATTATATGTATAATGCATGACTAAACAAACTTTTAGACATATTAACTTTTTTTAGAATTTTTTTATCATTTAAATGATTATTATTTTATTTTAAATCAATTCATAATCCTAATTATAAGAATTTAGTTTCTAATATTCATAACCACTAATTAATTGGCATGGTTAAAATGGTATTTTGTATTAGATATTATTTATTCTTGAGGTTTCATGTTCCACAAACTATCTAAGATATTAAATTTAACAAAATAAATGTTGGGTGTTGTTTAAGATCTGTGTCACTTTTATTATAAACTATAAAATACAATTTTATTAATTTTTAGTTTTATTGCGTCACATTCTCCCCTCCAAAAATAAATTTATTCCTTTTAATTTTATCATTCTATCAAAAAAATGATTTTATTATTCATTAATTTTTAAAACCCAACAATGTCACCATTGGTTCAACTTCAATATTTATTCAAAACAATGATTTACAAAAAACATTCAATATAATATAGAACATCACATAGGATATTGATACGTGTTAAAGCCTTATCTCCCATCTATTGTTGGTTGAAGCCTTTATGCCTAGTTATATTATTTGGTTGTGACATGACATAAATATTGTCCTTTTTATAAAACATTATTAATATAATTCATATAATGTGTAAAAATTATAACAACCCCTAATTTATAAAACATAAATGTTATGATAAATGATAAATTTAACCAATACAATTGATGTTATCACTAAAAAACAAAATTATTCTTTATTTAACTCATTTATATTGTCATCCAATGGGTTTTATTCAGAAAATTTATCTTAAAAATAATTGTAATCAAGTTATAGTCAAATAAAAATACTTTTTTGATTTCATGCTTAGTACATTGAATATATGTCTAACCCTAATCTTATTATCCAATGAAGGAATCCATTACTCTTATGTTAATTAAGAAATATATTCTTATTATAAAAAACACATTCTATTGATGATTCATGATTTTTAAAACATAATTAATTTATTTAAACTACTTCAAAAATGTAAATATCCAATCCTAATACATTAACACATCATCCAATGTACTTAATCATATGTATTTCCTTTTCTCATTTTATAACCATTTGAAGTGTTCATTTACTTGTATATTTCCAATGTTCCCCACATATTAGACAATTTGATATAAATGGATCCCTTGAATGAGATTTATTTCCTTTCATCATACTATTAATTTTCATTGGCAATTAATTACATTAGGCCCTTCCTTCCCAAAAGAGAAACATTTTCTCATTCCATTAAAAACAATCGGGATCTCTTCCTATATTCTAAGATTATGTAAATTGTGCCCTCATTAATCCATCTTATCCATCACTATAGAACATAGATAACAACATATTTCACTTAATATATGATTTTGGATACTGTTTAGGGTATAAGTATTTAATTTTATTTGTATAACTTGTTTTGAAAAATATTTATATATTTTACACCTATAATCATCCCATTTGGTTACTTTTAGTCACCACTATATCCTTCATATTAAATTTGAATACAATTCCATTAGTTCTTGACCAATAAATGACACCAAAGATAAGAGTGTGAGTAAAAATAATCATATTTATAAAACATATAATCTTCTATTATTTTCAGAATAATGGATCCTTATTTTCAATATAAGATAAATTGTATCTTTCATAGGTCATTCATTATCATCATTTATTCAATACATCAAAGCGGTTGGGGAAAATCAAAATTATCATTTGTATATCAGTATCAATTTTCAATCATTGTGTGTTATAGTTCCTATTATCTTCTATGAAGATAGAATTGGGTCAATCCCAATTCAAAATTGTCAATGTTATTACACCTATGACCATCTGTGATAGATCCAAATTTATTTATTGTATCCAATCTTGGATTTATTTCCAAGAAAAGAATATAATATCTTCCTTACCTAATGTTTGGGATTTTATTCTATACTTATCCTCAAAATCTATAATATGGTTATTATTTCTATATATGTTCCCCTGACCCAAATTCCTATGGTTTATAACAAAAATCCTCTAATACAAAATGTAATGGCCAGAACTCTTGTATCTCGACACCATTGTCGTGCTTTATTACATTATCATAATATACAAGGAATCAAAATATGAAGGACATAATAGTTTTGTTTTCATCTAGAAATATATAATTTTTTGATTAAAATATTATATTTAATAAAAAAATTTAAAAAAATTGGGAATATAAATATTCCCACTTGAATATATTTTCATGTCATTCTTGGTACACTTCCAGGATTTCTGGGAATTGAATAAAAAGTGTGAGCTTAATTTTTCAGTACAATTTCAATAGAAAAGAATCTAACATGAGTCAATATTCATAATCTTAATAAAAAATATAAATGAACACAGAAGCAATTAATAGAATTTAATTTGATAAATAAATATTCATGGTAAATAGGTGAAAACATTCCATTTAGTCAATTAGAAGAAATTGAAAGACATAGAGAGAAAATATCATGTAAAATTTCATAAGGATAATAATAATTCTAGAATTCTCAATGATGGTAATTCTTAATTAATTATCTTAATGATAAAATTTATAAAGATAGCTCTTTTATCAAGACTATAAACAAGACAATATAATTTTGACTGGTAAGTTTACACTAGAAATCCATTTAACTAAGGTTATCGAAGACATTCACCTCGCGAGAAAATCATTTTATTTATGGTATATCTATAATTAGGCCCTCAAAATATCATCATTTGTAATGTAAACATCATATATTAAATAAAAAATAAACATTATAAAAAAAATTATATCAACAAATATTAACATTTAGAAAATTATTTAAATTTTCAAATATTTCACCAGTCATCAAATATTTTCCATGTAAAATACCATATGAAGAAATTATATATGTTTTATGAAAAAATCATATCGATGATAAATAAAATGGATATTTAGAGGATATTTAATATGTAATTATAGTTGTAATGTTAATATTTAAAGGGAATGATGATGAATTATAAATGATTCAATACTGTTAATGTTAATACATTCTTTGATAATATTTATCATGAAAATCCAATGAAAGAATAAGTATTGTATCGATAAATCATATCCCTAGTGAAGTATATGTAGAATAATTTTTTTTATTTACTAATGGAAATACCCTTAAATGACCACAAAAATGGTATTTAGGATAATATAATTTTTTATATTGAAAATTTATTTTAAAAAACCAAAAAAAACATGTGATATTTAGAAAAAAATTATATTTAAAAATTTTGTTTTAAATTAATAATCTGAGTTAAAATATATTAGATGTCATGATAGGTGGAAATTTTATTCAAGCAATATATATATAAAAACATGTTTTACACACTATTGTAAAGAGATAAATAAAACCTTATTTTAATTGTGATTTTTATATTTTTTCAAAATATTTCGTATAAATTTAAACATTTGTAAATAATTATTTAATAAAAACATTGAATAATTTATATAAAATTGTAAATTTTTATTTTATGAAACCATGGATTTGGAAGAAATGGGATTGTCGATTGATGATATAAATAATGATTTTTAGTATTAAAAATAATTTTTCCATTATTTTTTGTAAAAAATATATGAATAAATAGTATTATTACTTGAAACAATCAACTATAAACACAGCAGAATAAATGTTTTGGGGATAATTTCCAAATGATAAAATAGTACCCCCTAATGTAAAGTGAATTATAAGAAATCATGATTAAAATTACACGGTGAAATAAACCCTTATAATGATAATAAAGTTGATGTGAGAATTAATCCATGAATCTATTATGTGTATCAAATGTATAAAAAATAATACAAGTGTAATCAAAATATATTCTATTTAAAATAATTTAAACAAACAATCTATGAATATCAATGATAATTGAAATGTACTATAACCGAATTGAAAGAAATTGAATTATGAAACTCATTATCACAATGTTATTTTCATATAAAATCCACATGGATGAAATAATTTTAAGTTAAATTTAAAATACCAAAATGTATAAACAATTTGGGATATTACATGTATAATGGGAAGTATATATACAATAAAAAATAAATTAGGTGTATAACATTAAAATAATATTTAATAAAGGGAAATTGGGTTAGTTTTCACAAATCATGCACTATTTTGGTTCCATATGATTTAAAATAATTATTAATGGGGTTAATAGTGTAATTAATTTAAACCATATCCATATTAATATTTATAAGTTAATAAATTATCCACATTTCA
This sequence comes from Viscum album, assembly GCA_963277665.1. Lineage (NCBI taxonomy): Eukaryota > Viridiplantae > Streptophyta > Magnoliopsida > Santalales > Viscaceae > Viscum > Viscum album. Next base: position 1,559,207,397 of record OY728151.1, on the reverse strand, counting down.
AATTTTTCCACATATATGATAATAATATTTCATTACTTGCATTCTTTCTGGTTTTAATTGGCTTGATTTCTCATTAAATATTTTTTATGGAAGATATACTTCATAGGTATATGATAGTGATCCCTAATATCCAAAAAATATTTTAATTTTAAAAATATAATATATTACTAATTTATTAATTTTTATAATCATTCATGGTAGGTGGATGTGAGAAATAAATGGCATCACATCCTTGAGATTGTAGGTCATCCATATGAACAGATGAAGATTTCAGTCCATTCATGCATGAAATTATAAGGAATTAGGATATATATTATAATTATATAATAAATATAAAGCAATTTATATCAAATATTTATATTTTTTTATCATTATTAGTATCCATATAAATGAAAAGTGAAAATTGAATCACATCAATTAGAGAGGGGATAATCTTTCCTAAACAAAAGCGATATCATGTTATTTCAAACCGATTGGAATGTAAAAAGATATATGTGATATTACAATTTAATAATTTTAATAATATATTAAATATCATATAAAATGTTCGAAACACATCATTATGTACATCTTATAATGTTTTGTGGGAAAATAAATAACATGATTTCATGATCAGGTAGGCCAATATACACATGATCGACATTTTCATTTCCTATTTCATGGAAGATGTGACAGATATAGGTCATGAACATATAAATGTAAGATATCATTTTATGTAATATAAATATTTTACAATTAAATTATTTTTTTAATATTTTATCTAGGTGTAATAATAAACACAATATTTACACCGAATTTTGAATGTTACCTCTTCCTCATACTATATCATTTGGTTTTCATCAAAATACATCTTAGTTTGGATTTATGATTAAACCATGCGACATATGTTGTTTATAGTTGTTTAAATAATTTAGTTTCACATGAAATGGCAAAAAAAAATTATTTGTACAATAAAATAAGGGAGGATAGGGGGTGGTTATTCGTATGTGGGGTATCAGACACACATCGATGTTTTGAAAAGAATCAATTGAACCCATGTTTTTATCATGAAAAATGACTCTAAAAAGTGTAATTACAAACCATATGAGGTTATAAGGTCAATCTATGTCTTGCATATTTTTTAGAATATTTTGAATAATTTTTATCCCTTAATGATTACTTTTAACCCCTCAAGAATTTAGTAGTTACGATAATTGTCCTAATTTATATTTACATATTACACTATTGATAATGATATGAAAATATGTTAACCATTTTATATAATATATATTATTTTAATTCAAACTATTTAATTTTTTTTAATTCAATGAATAAAATTGGTAGAATGGAATTTAAAATTATATACAAATCATTGATGAAGATAGGGTTTTCAATGAGAACATTATCATAAGCATATAATTTTTTATTATTGAAATTCAATATGATATTTATTTTATTTACTTAAATAATTAAATTTTAATTTAATAGAACTAAATTTACATTATAATCATCGATATAAATAAATTTTTAATTTTGAATTATTTAATTGAATTTGTAGTTTTCTGTTAAAATACTAAATTTCAGTATTGATAGAAAAACGAAATATATTATAAAAATAAAAAAAATAAACATATTAAAATTTAAAAAATCATACTTCAATAATTAAATTAATTTTATAAAATAGAATATCATAATTTTGTAAAAACTAATTTTAAATTAGGTCTGCAATGTTTCAGTAAACCATATTTTAAAACAAATATAGTTATTTAGAAAAAAACTTGTTTATTTTTAAATTATTCTAATATTTTTTATGATAAATATAATTTCATAATTTTAATAATTTTATTATTCTTATTCATCAACTAAAATATAATGGGTAGGTTGTAACATTATACTCTATTAGAGTTCATTTAGGATTAGGTTTTTTTCGACTAGCTATCAAAGCAATTAAATTTAATGATATATATTTCAGGGGTTTTTTATCTCGTTGTTGAATGTAACATACACTACCAAATAAAATGTTCATATTTTATAATTTTTATATATTTTAAGCTATATATATATTCAAAAAAAGTGGATTTTTATAAAAAATTGTCTTGCATATGACATGGAGAGTTTGGGTAGACGCTTATTGATTGGTAATTATGTTGATGTGGAATGTTATAATTTTTTGGGCCATAGAATGTGTGATATGAATAATTATTAGTGGATATAAATCACCATTAATTCATTTAGATTGATGTTATTAAAATGAATGTGAAGCATAATTATTTTTTCGGCACACAAACCTAGGTTAATGATGTGATGCTCATGGGAGAACTAGTCATTTTATGAGTTATGATGATAAAATATCCCATAATTGATGGGTTCAAATAATAATGATTTTCATATATACTATAAACATGTGAGATGGATTATTATAGGTTAACTCTATGTTTTGATGAAGAGAGTGAGTTTTTTTGTTATTTTTTGTAAATGAATCCTTTTAATGAATGTGGGAACTAGTTATGTGAGGTTCAATTTAATATTATGGATTTGAGAGGGGAAGTGTATGGGTCAATGATCAATTAATTTTATGTGATTATTTTTCTTCAATGATCCCAAATTTTTGATTAGGATGATAGTTTTCCTTCTATTCATAGATGAGACATAAGAGATGGAATAGAGAACTGTGGTATGACTATTATTGGCATGTTACATGATAGATAATTTGTGTAATATGATGATAGTGGATTGAGATTATTGATTTCATTTAATAATGAATTCTATCAAGAGTTTAAATAAATATATACTTGAATGTAATAAATATTTATAGGAGGCCACCATTGGTTATCAGATGTTGTGAACCTTATTTTAGATGGATTTGGAGAATATATAGGATTTTGTTTACAGTGATATATTAATCGGTTGTAAAGGATAATTCCAATTGTCTCTGTGGTATTAAATTTATGGTCACATTCAAACAAAAAAATTTGGTAAGAGATATATAATGTGTTGTGGAGATTAGAAATTTCAATTAATCAAATAAAAAATAACTCAAATGAGTGGGAGAAACACATTTGTCGTAGGGGCATAACAACAATGTTGTTTGGATCGTAGATATGGCGAGACATGTCACAAAATTGTTAAAATTGTTATGAGATTCTAGTGAGTAGGTTGTAATTATTAGATAATGTTCCTTGGAAATTTAAAAAAATTATATTAAGATGATATGAATAATGTGTATTTTTCAGAGTTACGTAATTGGGGCATGGTGGAAACTTAGAGATAGTTCGATTGGAGAATTTTTTTTAAATATTGAGGTATTAGGAGGGATGATTAGGTTGGTTGTGTATCCATCCATGGAATTTTGCATTATTTTGGTTTTTTATTTGGTTTGGGTATTTTGAATATTTTATCATTCTTTCGATATCTATTACATCATGATCAAAGTATATGATGAATTGTATTTTTATGTTACTGTGTGTTTTCAGTGAATGATATATATATGATATTTTTTTTATAAATGGATACAATGAGATGGAAAATGATTTAGGTTCTTTGTATAAATTATGATGTTAATTTTCATTTATCAAAATATCATTTTGGGTAAAATTCGATTTATCCAATACTATTGTATTGATAGCGATAATATTCCATGATTAGTTTGAAATTAGAAACAAAGAGTAGTAAAATATATTGATCTATGGATTTAATGTTATGATTAATTCTTACATGCATCTCCAATATGAGTAACACTGTGGTGTTGGGTTTGTATTTATGTTTTAAGGATGTGTATTATTCCCAATAAAGACATAGCTCAATATTGATTTTGGGAGTGCCTACAATTTCCCAATGATAAAATATTTTATTTACACTATCATGTGACATCGTGAAAATTATATAATGGTTCAATTGATTTTGTGTTTTGGTTTTTACACCTTTTCTGATCTAGGGTGTAAATATGTAGGTGGTGGTTCCTTGATAAAAATGTATTAAGAACAATTTTTTTATAACCACATCTGCAGTTACAATTGTATTTATTTATCTCATAAATGTATTATAATATTGGAGAAATACTGTCATGGTTGCATATATAAAATTAATTTAACCTAATGGGGGATAGATTTGGATTTCACATCATCCCCTAGTGTTTGGGTCATTTGTAATGAGTGACTGAATAAATTTCATAATATTTATGTTGGGATAAAGATAAGTTTTATTATTTTCATAAACCGAATATAAATTTTTTCTACAATGTCCATTCATCATATCCATGAAGCATTGGGGTGAAGATACCTAAATTAGAAAGGTGATGATGATGGATCAATATACAAGATCAAATCAACAATCAAACTGATGACTGAATTGTGGGTCGATGTTGAAAATCCCTATGGATGCACAATGCATCAAACAGAAAATGATTTCTCTAACAAGGTTGGGATATTGGATTTCTCATAGAATTTAATCTTCATGAATTTTATTTTTATCCTTATATTGTTATATTCTATGACTTCCATGATGGAATTTAGATATATTATCAATTGGATTTATCATAAACCAAAAAAATCATTCACAAATCCATCTATCTATTATTCATGTATTTTTAGGATATATAATATGTAATCCAAGATTCATAATTTTGGATATGTTTATTAAATGAAAATTCGATGGATAAATCATAGGTTTTTATATTTCTACATCTTTATTTTCATTAATTTCATCTATTTAAGTCCATTTTCCCATCTTCAATATGTTAATGGTGGGTCTATTATCTATAATGACATGTTCATGGTGGCTAATAAGAAAAGGTCACGGGTGATGAGAGAGAAAGAGAGGTGAACGTGATGATTGGTGTTGCAAGTAGATATGGTCTAAGAGTTCTTTTCCATGGTTATGGCCCATTTTGAAAGGTTTATGACAATAATATTTGTACATTTTTCTAGGATACAGACCAATTTGACAAGCATGTAGAAGAGGAGGTGGATCTTTATTGGGTGAATAAATGGGGTGGCGTTTTGACTCAGTAAAATTGAAATAATAATAATATATTAAAATGAAATTATTCATATTTTTCATCGATTGGAGAGATGATGGACATATCATGTATAAATGGATAACATTTTGTAAAATTTCAACCATGTATTCATTATGATAATTTATTAAAAATATTAATAATAATAATAATATTATTATTATTATTATTTTCAAACCATTTTAGGTGTAATGATATACTAAGGATTCAGAATGATGATCGGTCATTGAAATTTAAAAGTGACATAAAGATGAAAAGTTCATGAAAAATAAGTGAGATAATTATTTTACAAGACATTATCCACAGGTCTGGTTGAATCATGTTTCTCATCCATCATATGTTTAAATTGTTATTTTTCATCTTAAATATTTTTATATAAATATGTTGGATATCTTGAGTATTTTTACATCTAAGTCATAATGCATTGATTGGTTTGACTACATTTCGTATTATATTATCTGAGATATGCAGATTTAAAATTTATATCTATAAGTTTTCTGATGAGATTCATGTTTTATCTTCATAATTATATTGGTGTCTGTACTCAATTGGTCTTACAGGTTTTCTGTGCATAAGTCCCCCACATCTTTTATACATATAGTTTTAGTACCCCCTAATATATTCCTAAAAAGGGTATCCTATTTGAGTATTTTTTTACTCCATATTCTAATATATCATGTGGAGTAAGGTTCCACCACTATGTTCAATGTTTACTCTATAATTTCATAATAGTCTGTGAGGTGAATGTACCTTAATAAGAATATATCGATGTTAAGTGGATTTTCATCACATTGGTAGTTTGGATACTAATTTGGTTCTATGTTATTAATAGACCAGAGTATATGACGCTTCCTCATCTAATGGGTTTGCTTTATCATGATTTTGATACCTATATAATATATTTGTATTCCCTCAATATTTTATTTTAATATGGGATATTGACATTATTATTTTTTGAATATTAACTATTTTGATATTCCTTATTTTCTCGTATACGTTCCAATTATTGACGTTGTAATGATTATTTTTTATTCATTCCTTTAAAATTATATCTTATTATCCTTATTACACATTATTTTCATCCACATAACAACGATTTATTAATATAATCTTTGATAAATCATGCGATTCGAGTTTTTACACTTCATTTTCATCCTATATACCTTTTATACAAGGAGATGAACTCACTAGATTTGTGAGATTCGATTATTAATTTTGGGGAATCCAAATAGGTATATTTATATTCAACCCTACATAGGATATGATCCCACATGTGTTTTGTGTGTTCATATGACATGTATGATGGACAATGGGAGGTTAGATATGTTATTGATGTAGCATATTCAGAGCAAAAACCTAATCATACATGACGGATAATTATGGAATATAGTGATTTGTGATGTTGGTTATAACAGACCTGATCATTATATCATATTTGAACATGATTTATTACATTAAATTAAACTTAATAAAACTCATAATATTGAGATGTGTCATGTCTTTGGGGATTATAAACATTAGATAACAACATAAAACATTAAATATACATCTTTACTGAAAACATGTTTTTCATGACCACAACATTCCTTCGTACATAGAATTTATTTAGTTAACCTGAGGACATACATATGATAATGGTGGGATATAAAGCCCATTAATGTAGAAAAAAATTCATAACATGAACAATATAATATATTTTAGGGAATAGTAATATCATTGGAGAATAATAAAAACATGAACAAAAAGGCATGATATAGCATGATTATCATTACATGGAAAGGTAGAAACAACTTAAAACACTACATCATCCACATAAAGGAATCATTTAAACCCTATCCCAACATGATATACAAAGTCAAATAAAGGAATCATGTATTCTCATGTCCCATCATGATGTATCATGATACTAAACATTACCCATTTCATGGATCACTTTCAGGTCGAACCCTTTATAATAATTTCAATCTCATGCATAAGTGTGCCACATAGACCTTATAATATATATTCATTAAACATCATCATTTATTCCACGATAAGCGAATGTGAAATTATTAAATGAAAATCACCATTCAATTTTTATGTGTGTGTAATGGTTAATAACCTTGATTTAGGAATTGGTATGGTATTCACTACACGATGATTATGGCATGGAAAATCATGGTTCAATATTGGCAGCATAACGACATGAAATATAAATTCATATATTATTTTGATGAGAGGGAAAGGTTATATCATCATTAATACATGGTCTGGATGGTAAGGAGAACATGGAACATAATATACCTCTATGTGGAATGGAATTTATATGAAAAATATAATATAAATGCTTGAATGGAAATGAGAAAGGAGAAATCCCTTATGTAATTTTGGTATAATAATGAGTGGTTTTAAAGGATCATAGGGGGATTAATTTGAGTGAAAGGAAGATACCATCATGTATAGAAAAATCGATATTATGAAGGTAAATATGAACATGTCCCCAATCAGAAAAATAGAAATCAAAATGAATAACATAGAAAGGATCTTAAAGAAAAAGGAGTGACGAGAATCCCTTACTTGGATGTGTAAAGCCAAAGGATAATGGGATGGTTTTTAGGATCATAGAGGAACAATGGGAGGAATCTTTGGAGAAGGGGGAAGAGGTTTTTAATACATAAAAGTTCTTGATTTAAGTTAAATGGGTTCTTGGGTGGGGTTATAATTGATAGGTGGGGAATTATTTATTATTTTGTTTTTTGACACTACACACTAAAATAATCCAAAAAAACCTTCCCATGATTTTTTTTCAGTTTTTTCATGAAAAGGGGAGTTTTATAAATTATTTTATAGTGCTAAGGGCTTAATATATTTAAATATTTATGTTTATTATGTAGAGGCCAGTCACACATTCTAGGAAATGATTCTAAAATTATAATGTATTTTAAATCTCTTAAAGGATTCACTAAGGCATTATAAAATAAAATATATAAACCTAAAATTACATTATTTTAAATTAAATATATAAATTTGTCCTAGTATACCTTTTTATTGAATAAAATTACAATTGTATTGGGTCATTATTATGTCATAAAACATAATAGATATTAATAGATATTTAATTTATAACCAAAAATTAAATTTTCTCATAAAATTATGAAAAATTCATTATTGGATAAATTTGACATCATGATTCCCAAAATAATATTTATTTAATATAAATAATTTTCTGAATATGTGAATTTTAACTTTTAAATTAATAGCATACATTTGTTAAAAATTGAATGCTTTTGATAAAAACTATATTCAAACCATATAAAAATTATTATTTACATCATAAAAATAATATTATAATTTATATATAATAAAATAAATTTAATAATAATTATTTATTCAAATATTATTTAATTAAAAATCCATTAAATTTAGAAAATATATTTCTTAATTGAATTTGAATATCAAAAACAATATTTGTACTTTAATTTTTTTTTCAATTTGACAATAATAAAATAAAAGTGTATTCATTATTATATATAAAATTTGTGAACATAATAATAATTATAGGGTATTGTTACAAATCCCTTTATTGCAGAAAAATAAACCCCATGAGTAAGGTGGGTGCTCGTGGGGCTTTCATGGGGTCGTTTGGTGAACATGGTTTTAGTCATGATCTCCAGAAGCTTGATCTTCTCCTGTAAATGGTTTTGATCATGCCTATGTTATTATATCTCATATTGGGCATGGTCTAGGGAAAATCCAATAAATTATATCTCCGTTAAAAGCTCTAAAATGGTCTTTATAGGGTATGATCATTCTGGTTGAGGCCATCATGTCCATTGTCTATGTCAAATGGATTGGACAACCCCTATATTTATACTAGTCATGTGATCACTGTTCAAAAACAATATTTTTAATGGTAAGGATACAAAAACATCATTTCAATACAATTAGATATATTAAAAAAAATGGGGTGAATATTCCTTCTATATCCATAATATATTTATTTATAAAAAATGAATTTAATTCATACTATATTGGGTCATTATAACCACCACCCCTTATGAAATTTTCTGTTTCCTACATAAAAACAGATGAATGTAACTCTACTTCATCACTTCCTCTAGTTCCCACATTTCCTCATCAAATGTGTGGTTTCTTTGCCACACATTAAAGGGTTCAGGTTGAGTTTTGGTATGTGGTTGCTGAGGGCCATCATAGACCATATCCTATAAAAGTGTGTAGTGGTTAGTAAATAGTATCTAACCTGACCACAAAGAGATTGTAGTTGTTACAATTTGATATGGAAATCTACCATGTATCATTAGGTATAGGTCAGGCTTCATGGATACCCAACCATGCTAAATTTAAAGCGGTTTGGATTTTTGGGACACCATAAATTGGGTATTCATGCATGGTATAAGATAAATATTTAGTGGCATGAGGTGAAATATACTATAGCATTGTCTATAACAGTTAAGGTTAGCTATTATGGCGGAATGTTTATCTAGTGATGACCTGATAAATTTAGTTATATATTATTATTTCAGTTATTTATTGACCACATGAATACTTACATATATATAATGACATATGTTGGTTAACATGTTGACACAATACCATGACACCGCATCCTGAATCACCAGGTGTGAGGCAACGTTCTATGTGACCTCAAGTACACCATAACACATGGAAAAGGATACCGATAACCAGTTAGAATCTCAAATGAAAACAATACTAAACACTGAATAAGATTGTATGATAACAAATAAATAACCATACATATAATGATATAAAACCAATGTACATATTATTGAGAAAATATGATCTAAAATGACTGATTTTGGAAAAAACATACTAATACCTGAAAACAACAATAAAGATTACCCATAATGTTGATAAAAATTAAAGGATATAAAAAATTAAAAATAGTCTCTATAGAGAACATTATATTCCACATACTACTTGTCTCTAAACATACTATGTGATATCCCACTCAATTATCAATCTTATGAATCATCTCATATTTAAACTGTAATAATTAATGGTTTCTCGAGTACCCAACCACCATGGCCTCGTGATTCAGGTAACTGTAAACTGCAGTAGGGAACCACAAATGATTTCTGATACCAAAATAGTATATTATAATATATTTTCTCATCATAAGAGTACATTATATGGGAAATACATGAAAAAAACATGAATAATAAATAAACACCAATACATAAGAAAGAAATAATAAACTCATGTTCTTAGAGATCATGTACTATCCAAGCCACCACAAACCCAAATTCACATATTCGTCATATTTATATAAAAATGAATGTACGCATGATGTTCAACACATCCCACTAAATGTATAATCTAAAAAATTGGCTGATACGAACACCTAGAAGGGATATTTTTTGTACATGTCGAACAGATTTTTGACACATCACCCTCATGAGAGATAATAAATATGGATCAACCTACATGATTAAATATAGAAGATATAATAACAAAACATTCCATATATTGGTATATGATGAAAAATAAATATCACTCCTAGTCATGTATGATTCATAACCATCAAAAATACACTTATGATTAATCATTAATAATGGGTTTCACATGGATATTCCTACATTCCACATGATATAACACATAATGTATAGATACAATGTGACAAAAACACACACACAATTTTGATCAATATCAAACACATGTCTCATAAGCTATACATTTACAGAAAAGTTATCAATAATAAAATAATTGTAGAACATGACGGACACACACAAACACATTATTAAACATAAAACAAGATCCCATATGCTACCCATGTACACACATGAGATCAAATAGAAAACAAGGGGTTCATAGGTAAAAAGTAAAGCATGTGGTCAAACATCAAACATGGTATATGGATCTACACATACACATACACACAAACTTTTAATAAAACATAATACATGGTATAACAATCTACATAAACACACATGTGGTAATATGTCAAACATGGTCTCATCTATCACTCATTCATGAACTTGTGAGCAATAGTCGACCATTGTTGGTCATTATCAATATAGTGCATAATGGTCTATCACGGAAAATTTAATTACCCTAGTTTTTAGGATATTGATTTAGAATAATTTTTTTATTGATTATTTTACACATATACACATGTTAGTCTTGAGATACACACTATAATGATTTAACATGAGTTACAAAACACACTGAGTTTTGAAAAAACCATGATATATTATTAAAATATTCATTTAAAAATGTTGTTTATAAAATTTTTATTAATAATACAAATATGAATAAAAATAAATTTTTTTAAAACTAATTATTATGGTTTTGTATAATGTTTATGTATTGTAAAAAGAGAACATATTTTTTCTGTAATATCATTATGTGTTTCAAAATCATTTATTTTAAAAAAAAATATTTTTATTTATTATTCAAAAAGATAATAAAATTAATTTCTCAATAATTTATTAAATGAAAAAATTAAATCTAAATTCATATTGGAAATAAAAATTTCAGGATATTCTTAGATTTAGTTTTTGTTATTTTTTTCGAAAAAATTCATTATTTTATGAAAATTGAAAAATACAAAATTTTAATTGATAACTACCTTTTGTTATAAATTATATATTATGTAAAAATATATTTTAAAATTATTTAATACATTAATTATTAATATTATATATCATTTAATAAAATTATGACCATTGTAATCATCTTCATATTGAAATTGGAAAAAAACATCATAGACTTTAGAACATTTCCTCTTTGAAAACATGATTTTTCAGAGCTTCTATATGAATAATTTTGAACTAAAATTTTCCATTTTTTATTGATTTGAAAATATTTATTAGTTACTTGTAATAATTATAATTTATATTCTATATAAAATTAAACATGGTTTTTGAACAAAATAAATAGTAAATATATTAAAATTTTACCACGATTTAGGTATAAATTGGTTTTCTAGGGTTTTTACTAAAAAGAGAAGTTTTAAGATGACCTAAAAACATTTAAAAAATATATTTAATAAAAATAAATAAACCCTATAATGTTTAATTTTTCATAATAACCCATTTTTGAAGCTTTTGTAAGGGGGAAAGAGTGGGTATAACTATTTTTAAATAAATTACACGTGTGACACTCACTTTACTTCAAAATGGCCAACAGCTATAATAGCTTCCTCACATAGTAAAGTGATTTTGTTTAAAAAAATATATCCCTATATAACATTTAAAAGTATGTCATATCATCCTAAAATCCTTATTTTTTACCTAAATATAACATCATAAGGCTTTTGTGGAAAATATAGTGAGGTTCCCCAATAAAGAGGAAGTTCTCTTTAATGAGTTTTTTTATTTTATTACATTATTGAAATACATTATGTATTATTAAAACGCTACAAAATAATAACCTTCATATCACAAATATACTAATATGGTGTTATGTAAGATTAATACCTACAAATATATATCCTTACATCAAAGAGGTTAAAAAATCATCATTTATATGTAGGAAGGACTACTGCCTCACGAATTGGTGTCATTCATTTTTCGAATACCACCTACCATGGTTAGGTAAATTAAATAATATAAAGTATATATATGATATTTCTAACATAATTATACATTTTGTGACATTATATCATAAATAAATTTTTAAATTTCCATTCCATGGAGGATATGTTAACATCATTTGTGTGTATGAAACACTACATCCTTACAGAACAATGTGATTCATTTTCAGTAACGATTTACATGATAAAAAATATAGATGAAGGTAATAAATATATATTACAGAAATGAAATAATTTTTATACTAATTAAATATAAATCATTTTAAAAATAAGATATATTATTTTGGTCGTTACACTTTCACTCATTGATTAATGATAACATCATTAATATACAAGTGGACCATCACCTTCATGAAGATTTGGGAATCCCTTTTCATAAGCCCACCACATGTATGATATATAAAATAAATTTAATTGATATAATTTTTTATTTATGATAGGAGTAAAATTATATAATTTTTTTATATTACTCACCTACATTCTATAATGATCATCAAAAATTGAAACAATATTCATGATTACGTAAGACCAACAAACTACAAGATTATAACACACCTCATATATCAAAAACATATTTCATGATTGGTATAAAAAAATAATACAAGTATAACAATAATATTTATTTAATTACTAAAATTCTATAGATTATGGGATTATTATCAATTTAATAGGTCTGAAAATAAAAAATGAAATCATATATAAAAATTAAAGCTGATATTTCCAAAAATATAACCTTTTGGTGGAAAAGTTAATTAAAGGGAAACAAAAGGATATAATGAAATCATATGTATTAGGATATATATAATTATTATTCTATAATAAATTTATAATTAACCTATATTTATTATTCATTAGGTTCTAATGACTACAAGGAAGTCCATACTAATGGTTATGGATTCCCATAATAGATTTTACTTATATGGTACACATTCCATATTCACCAATTATTTATTTTATCAGGGGATTATAATTATAATGAATATAGTTTATTATGATTATCCTATATATTATTAAAATTTACATATCCATTTTATAATATCAATTCATGGTGTTTATAGTTCAACATAAAACAAATAGATAAGAAATTGTTTTCTCACATCTCATTCATTGAGAAATGTATTATGTTATAAACAAATATGCATTTATATGGTCTACATAAAATCTGATTAGAATGTAATAACATTAAATCATTTTTCCTCATTGTATACTATGTTACATTTTATGTTATTCCTTCTAGGTCATATAATTAAATTCTCCCAAATAGACAATGTTTTTTTGTTATAATATCCTCCTTTGTATGGTTTGCTTATGATAATGATATTGATGATCAAATATTATGATCCATATCTAAAAATAATAATTAATTTTCATAACCTATGCTAATTATATCTATTAACAATTAATAGTATCATTTTACCAATTGTTGGTGATTAAAATAATTGATTAAATGTTTTTTATATAATACAACTTTACTTTTATCTTTATTTGTAAAGTCATTTTCATCCAAAACAGTGATTTTTAAAATAATTTCTAAAATGTGTTATTTTTCTAATATTATTTATAATCTAAATTTTTATCCATTCTTCATTTATTATATTTTTAATGCAATATAAATTTCATTTTAAAAATAATTCTTATTCCGATCTTCGAAAAATGAAATACATATTTATTATATGATGTATATCATGATTAAAACATTCCATCATCAATAAAGTTGATTTAATTGAAAAAATATATATACCTTATGATTTTTATTTTCAATAAAATATATTTTCAATATTATATCTTTTTTAATAATTTTTATTCAATAATAAAGAATATTTTCCTCAAAAAATGTTTTAAATGATCATTACCAAATCGTTTTCAATATATGTAGACATCCATTTAGGTATCCTTTTTCCATAGTGGGGATACATTCCTTGGATACCATTATTATTCATTTTATTAATGGTTTATTATTAAAATGACATGATATTTATGAACCATGTTTCCCTTCCATAAGTAATGCCATGATAAAATAATTTTGAAAACTTCTTCTTTATCCATAAGTTATTATATTATAAAGTTATGAAATGAATATGAAACCTTCCAGTTTTCCATATGTTATGATATGAGGTAATTTTTATGAAACTAGTTTTATTTAATGGTTTATGATGTTATGACTTATTTAATATATTTTGGCCCACATAATTTTGATTTTTAATATGATTTGGTTGAAAGCTATATATCCCTCCAATGAATTGGTTATGCCTTTATATCTTCTGAGATATACATTACTAGAATAGAAAGTGAACCTATTTCAATAAAGGAATTTGACTTCGATGAATTTATTGGGGGTGAACTGCTTCTACTATAATGTTTTGTGGAGTGAATCTATTCCACTATGATAGGCTCATCATTGAACCTTGACTAATAAGGAAACAATATTATATGTTTATTAGTATTCCACAAATCTATGTCATTTGAATATGTTATTATCCCACAGATTAGGTTATTTTATACCATTATTTTTCATATACTATGAACTAAAAATAATTATTAAAATATATAATATTATGATCTTTTATAACTATTATATGGTTTTAAAATGTTTCATTCTTGTTCCCAAAACTTAATGTTAATGTTATGATTACAAAACCCCCATATTTTTCCTTAATGAGAATTTGAGATCACCAATTTTATGTCACTTTTTATCATGTTATGAATAAATTTATTACATATGATATGTCTAAAAGGGTTACAGTTATAAAGGACATAGTATAATCTATTGTAGTTTAACAAAGTTCTTGTTATATTGGTTTCCATGATTCAAAATGTAGTAAACTATTAATGACCATAGGCTTGTTGTTGGGTAATGTAATAAATATCCATAAAATGAATAAATATCTATGTAGGATTTGACTATGTGATTATTGATACTATTAGATGACAATTATAAAAAATTGTAATTAATTACTAGAAACACATAGTGAGATCCATATGTATGTGTATATGGATGACTATATGGATGTGTAATTGTATATGAAAAATATCTGAAATATTGGTAATGGAAATAGTTATTGGTATCCATGAAATTGTATCCTTGTATACTTACTACAATTGGATGTGGATCTGGAACAAAGATATATAGGAGTATGAAATCTGAAAAGGGGTCATTGAAAGGTACTCGAGTAACACCCATTACATGAAAACGGGTATTGATGGAAACATGGTTAGACACTACTGATGTATATTCATTTGAAATTTAAAAATTATTTTCAACATGTGATGATTTATTTAAAGAGATGATGTATATAAATGGACAAGGATAAGACAAGGGTTTCATTGATTAAATTATGTGTCATTGATTAGACATTTTATATGTATATATTCATGATTATTTGGTTCCCCATTATTATTACTGATTCATACACTATTCACTATGTTTTAGTTAATGGATGGAACATGAAGGAAAAATTTAATGTTGAGCTGGGTAGAATATACTATGATTATACTCTTGTGCATCTAAACATTATGGTATATGGAATGTAATATATCATTTCTATGCTCAAAAAATTCTTTAATAAATGAATATTTCTTGACATATAAAAAAATATGAGGGAAACATCACTCGGTTGAGTCCGTTATGAGTAAACACCCACATTCAATAAGGGTGTCTTTTGATCCTATAGATTTTTAGAAATATATCATCACAACTATAAAGATATTTTCATTTTCTAGTGTTCAAATCATGAAAAATTCACATAGGTTGTCTATAATTTTGATGGATATTCTCATCAATTGTGGAATCTTAACAAGATTACAATGTACCACGGTGAAATTTAATCAATGGATAAGGATGAGTTCATGATCTTATATTTTAGTAAGAAATTACCTCATATAATTCTTTAGACTATGTAGAAATAGTTCCTTGAGAAAAATAAAATTGATGAAAAATCAATAGGTACTGCTGGGGAAACTTTTATATCACATGCAACACACACATCTAGTATTA
Organism: Viscum album; assembly: GCA_963277665.1. Taxonomy (NCBI): domain Eukaryota; kingdom Viridiplantae; phylum Streptophyta; class Magnoliopsida; order Santalales; family Viscaceae; genus Viscum; species Viscum album. The sequence goes on along the minus strand of OY728151.1, from coordinate 1,559,190,855 downwards.
TCATCCAGACATAAAATAAGTGTTGTAGATTCATCAGTTTCTTAAAACCATGTCTCCTAATAATGTTATCCATAAGAGACAATATAATATATGAATAGAATTATTGATGGGATATCAAGGTGTAAATGGTTATTGGGGTTATTTATCAATCTTATTATTATGATGTGAAGAGAAAAATAGAATTAAATATAAAATATTAGAACCATAATTAGATAGAAATAATATTAACATTATGGTAAAATTATTGGAAGAATCATAAGGTAAATTTTCTTAAGGTATAGTGAATGATTGAAGTATCGAATGTAAGGTCATTTTGAAATTGATTACTAATGAAATTGGTTGAATTTTGTTATCATTAAAAATAAATATATTGCTCCACAGAATACACTACCCAACATATAGTGTTTCAAATTCAACGAGAATGGGAACTATGCTAACCACTGACAAAATCGAATGGTTAATTATCAAGATGGATGCTAGTATCATCTTATGTCTAGATACACTTTGATATCTCAATCGATCAATATTTTTTGATGAGGTTTGAAATAATTATTTGCTGAAAGGTACACATACTATCTATTCTAGAACTTATAATGCCTTATTTGTTTCTAGATCTACCCATTCGTTCATATATGAGTAACTATAAAAGGATATAATGATTCCACCCAAATAATAATATATATTATTTATAGGTAAATCCCATAATTTTATTATGATTACATCCTTAGTATATGATTCCTCTCTAATTTATATTTGTGGGAGTGTGATTCTATAAATTATTGTCGATCTTCCACTAGAGGAATTTGATTTTATCATCGTAATATATGGTATTTATCAACATAAATCACACATCAATTGTTGTGGAATGAATGTTATATTTGATAATACAAACCATTTTTATCAACTATCTCTGTGATGATAGGTGAGAATTGTTGATGGATATAATATCCATTTTGTAGGGTTTAATTCCATTTTAGAATCGGTGTTTATTTTTAATGGAAATGGAGAAACCTGACATAAATGATATTCTTGTTATGTAGAATTATATTGATGTATTTAAAGAGAATTTTGTTATCTTTACAAAAATAAAATTGTTTATTTCTCATTATAACTAATACATGGTTCCATACCAATGATAAAGTGTCCCAAGAGAATGGCCTATATAGAGTATTGGGGATTTAAGAAGAAAACAGAATAAGAACTAGAAAAGGGATTCGTTCAACATTGTGTGACACCATTGGGTAAAAATATTATATTTTTTATAATGAAATATTAATCATTTTTACACTAAATTAATTTTTGGGAAATAATAATGATCACAATTAAGAACAAGTATGTTGTTACCTATATTGATGGCATATTTGATCAGCTTCCTGGAGATAAATAATTTTCCAATAGTGACCATAATTTAAGAAATTGTGTCTTGAGGTTAAAAAAAGAAGATATACCCTATACAACATTCCATACAATCCTTAAAAACAATTATTATATTTCAAAGCCCCTCACTCATATTAATGCTTCCACAATCATGATGGAAATTATGAATAAAATATTCGATGATTTCTATTACATGTTTTTGGATTTATTTATAGATGATACCTTTTATATATACAATGTGTAAATAAGAGCATGAAGACCACATGATAATTGTACTAAAGAACCTATGTAAGGTGAATCCATATGAAAAAATATAAAACTGTGTCTTTTGGATGAAAAATGATTTTTTTGTTATATAATATCAACAGTGTGTATATCGTTAGATCCATCAATGAATAATGATACTAAACGTTTTCACTAATCATCCATAGTGACTGAGATTCACTATTTTCATTATTTATATAGAAATTATATATTGATTATGGATAAATTAAAATGACTATCTAATCCTCTGAATATGTTTACTTAGAATGGATTAATGTTTTTCTGGATAGATGAATATGAAATGATATCCTACTACTTTAAATATCTCTTCAAGAAAGACCCCTGTAAAAAATTTTCTACTCTAAAATAGATTTTATGCATGGATATCTCTTTAGGTAATCTCAAAGTTGATTTTAATGATCTTGTGACTTGCTTCGATGATGGATGACTTTTTGTTGACTCATGAGTTTTGTCTATTTTTCCATAAAAGTGTGTCAATAGTAAAAATTTAATTTTCATTCAATGTGAATTTTTTTTCAAATAATCGATGTGTAGATTAGTAAAGGAACCAATGATCATATTACCCTATAGTTTAGAAGGGTTTTTAATATATAGTGATGCATCCAAAAATTTATTGGAATGTTTTCTCATGCAGAATGTCCTAGTTATATATTAAGCATCATGAAAATAGATGATTTGTGATAATAATTACCCAACTTAGGGTTTGGACCTAAATATGGGAACTATTCCATTATGGATATGATAAAAATATATTTATTGGTAAATGGGTGACATATATTCCAATCATAAAATTCTAGTCATTAAATTTGTAGATAATGAGTTGAATATGCACTAAAGTAGATGGTTAGGGATTCATAAAAATTATACATGCTCAATATATTACCACCCTTGGAAATAGAAAATTGTGGTCAATGATTTGAGTTGAATCGATTATGATAGATTATCCAAGACAAGGATTACAAATGATCCAATATTAATGGATTTTGAATAGATAGATATGAAAATACTAATGGAAATGGAAAACTATTATCCTTCTCAATTTTTTTCTCAACCGTCTATCGATGTGAATATTAACGAGGTGCATAATAATGATATTTTTCTACAATAGAAGGATATAAATTATAATTAAATTATCCTTGATAATAATGGAATGTTATTGTTCATGAATGATGAATTACTTCCTTCCATACCATATTTAATGAAGGAATTTTTAGAGGAATCTCATAGTTCTTCAATCTATATTAATATGGCTTGTAATAATTTGTATTGTTATTTTATTGTATATTTCAAGTTGGATTAAATGTATAGATATATCCCAAAGTTTTTATTTTTGTTCATGGAATGTCATAATGCGAACGCTGTAATAAAAATTCCAATGTGTACATTACATCAAATACACAAACTAGAATATAAATGTAGAAACATCACAATGGATTCTTTCCTTATAATCAACAAAACATACAAATCAAATAATGATAATGGGATTCATTGAATCATATTAATACACCAGAACACATCATCAATATTAGAGAAGGATACTCTATAGATTATATTTTTAGGATATACATTAATGATGTGTGTACGTAGCATGGAGTAACACATTCCATTGTATTAACAGGATATGATATTTAACTCAATGTTATTGTGAGGTCATCATCAAGATATTGATACAGAGATAATTTTCAGTACTCCATATCATCCTATGATAGATGGTTAGTCAAAGATAAAAAATACTACCCTAGATGATACGTTGATATCATGTTCAATGGATATCAATTGTGGTTGTAATAAACACCATCATCTAGTTGTGTTTTTATTCAATAATAGGTTCCACTCAAGTGATCTGACAGACTGTTATGAATATTTATACATAATGGAATTTTAGATGTCTAATGTTCTTGAATGATTTTGGAGTAAAAAAATTATAAGTAACTGAGATATCTAATGAAATGGAAGAGAAGGTTAGATCCATTATACAATAAATCAATGAATTGTAGTTTTAGTAGAAATTCTATGAAGAAAATTGGTGGCATGTCATAGAATTTAGTGTTCATGATAAGGAATTTATCTTAATTTACCCAAGTAATAAGGAAATTGTTTTTGAAATGAAGGTTAAAATACTAACTAGGTATATTTGTAACTTATTAATTATTGATCATATCAAAAATTAATCTTATCACTTGGAACTTCAACCAAATATCTCTCAAGACCATTATATATTACATGTATCTCTCTTGAAGAAGTAAATTAGTTAACCATCACATATATTAAATTTAGAGTTCATTACATTAGAAAAATATCTTTCTTATTATGAACAACTGGTTGAGGTTCATGATTATACACGGAAGGTTATATCAAAAAAGTCCACTCACCTAGTCAGAATTTTGTAGCATCAAAAATAGTTTGATGAAGATATATGGGAACCTGAGAGAATGATGAAGCTAAATTATCCATATTTGTCTTTATATGAATAATGAATTTCAAGTTTTATGTCTATTTTATGGGGGATAGAATGTAAAACCTAGAGTTTTTATGAATAATTTTTTATAATAAAGTAAATTTACTTGATATATTTTGTTAACATAACACCAAGTTAATCATCCAGTACAAGAAACACTAGTCTATGAAAAGTTACACATATTAATGTGTTTTTACAAAACCATATTATATTATTAATATAGTCATCTAAATGTGGAGATTATAGTTTATTTTTTATCATAGTGATATGGATAGTTATAAAAAATATTAAAATATTAATTTTTATTTTGATACATAATGGAAACATATTGATAAACAAATTACATCTTTTTTGATAATGTCATGATATGTTTCAAAATTTAAATTTTACAAAAAAAAATATTCTCATTTATTTTTAATGAGAATTAATAAGATTAGTATTACAAAACTGTGGAAATTTACATTCATAATATTTACTTAATTTTTTATATTTTAATTTGATAATTAATCTTGGATTAAATTTCTTTATGAAAAGGGTATTTTATTATTAATATTGAAAAAAATAATTTTTAACATAAAACATCATTTTAATTTAAATATTTTATAAATATAAATTATATTTTTAATAGTATCTCATAAAATATTTGTTCATTTATAGATTTATCAGTAAAATTTAAGCAATTTTAATAAATTTCATATTTAAATTGGAAATAGAGACTTTTTATTATTTGAACATTTTCTCTTTAGTATCCCTTTTCTCATCGCATCTGTGGGATTAATTTTAAATTAAAATTGTTCAAATAAATAATTTTTAAAAAAAATATGAATTCCATATTTGGAATCAAAATAATTTATATTATATAGTATGGTTAATATAATTATATACATAATTATTTGTAAAAATAGTAAAATTTACTTACCATGGGTAAGGTAAAAATGGGTTTACATGAGGTTAAACAAAAAATATAAGGGTAAAAAATACTTACAAACATATATAAATTCTATTATCATGACATATTATGATCCTAAAGTGTATTATTCATGATAATACTACATTTTATGAATTTATTAATGATAAGAACATGGTTACAACTTCTTTTCTCCAACAAATTACAAGTGTTTCACTCTCATCATTTATAAAATGCTACCAAATATTCTCTATTATTCACACCATCGTAATTTTTTTAAACAAATCCCATGAAAATAAATTTCCAAATACCATAGTGTAATCTAATAATCCTTATATTTGATTTAAGTAAAAACTATGAAGGATTTTTGTTTAAACATAATGAGGTTACCAGAAGATGTGTTTACATTATTCGATGAGTGTTTTTATTTTATTTCAAAAATCACTTAATTAAATTCTTATTAAACCATGATGATATAATAAAATTAGTATCTTCTATATAAGTATATTTTTTATTTTTTGTTCATGACCTACATCCATCTCCAATTACATCAAATTGGTTATGAAATCATCGTCTGTGTGTATAGTGGAATACAACATCATGAACTGATGTCATTAATTTTCCCTTTTCTACATGGAAACGAAATTTATTATAATGTATATGAAATATTTATATGATATTAATAACATATTAATACCTATATATTAATTATAAAACATATATAACTTATTGTAATAAATTTATTAGGTGATACAATAACATCATTTTTGTGTATATCAGACTACCACCTTGTTATGTGTTGTGGTTGGTTTTCAATAACCTTTCACATAGAATAAAATAAGGATAAAATTAAATAAAATTATTACATAAATGAAATAATTATGATATTAATGACATATTTATCATTATGATATGATAATACATAATTTTAATTCTTAACTTTTTACTCACATTAAGATCATAATGTTGTTCATGTACGTGTGGAATACAGACTTCACGAAGTAATGTGACACTCTTTTCATCAGAAAATCGCAAAAATGATATATATAATTATATATAAATAAATAATATTGTATTTCTAATATAACTTCCCTTCTTTGATGATATGATATTACAGAAATCGTTTCTATAATTATTTTTGAAAAATGGAAACGTTACTCATGTGTAGGTATGACCATCTATCTCTATAAATGAATCATACTTCATATATCAAATACATATTTAATAATTGATATTAAAAGTATAATTTTTGTATATATATTATTATTATTTCTTTATTGTCATTCTGTATATGATTTAATCAATATCAATGTAATAGAGTCTAAAAAAATCATAATGAATACCAAATACAAAGAGAATATTACCCTAAACAAGACCTTGACATGGAATTTTTAAAAAGTAAGTATTAATAAGAAATATGTAAATCATATATAATATGATATATATAGTTATGTTAATTTATTATTCTCACAACAAAATTATATTTATTGTACATGAGTATTAACTGACTAAAAATGACATTGACATTTACGATAGGGGATTCACATCTAAATTTTTTACTTCAGTGAGAAATGTGTCGTATTAAACAAATATTTATTTAATATGTTGTGTCGAATTCCCATAGTGGTAATTTATTGTGTTTCTAATAAAATGTAATACGTAGTTACATATCTATTTTAGGATCTATATTTCATGTCATTCATGGTTCAAAATATAGAAATGTAGTATGATATTTTTTTCACAATTTGACTTTTTTGAGATATATGTTATTTTATGAACTTATATTCTTTTAAGATGTGTATATTAATCTCCTTTGAGTATATAATATTATGAATATATTTATACACATTATATATTATGTTTAATTTTATATTATTTATCATGGTTTTTAAGAATCAATGTGACCAAAGTGGTATCGAATATATGATACATTCTTATCATTTCTTATTATTGTTTATAGTTATGTTTTTCATCATAAAATAACATTATCCATCTCTATAATATTCATAAAAAATAATCTACACTTCTTACTCAAAATATTATTTGGGAATATAACCATTTTACTAAACCATAGTATTTAAAATAATAGATAAAATGTATTTAAGAAAATATGACTTTATTTCTATCTTCAATCGAATACTTATTTTCATAGAAAAAAAATTTTAAAAAAAATTTCCAAGATGTTTTATTATTATCATATTGTATTTAAATAAATATTTTCTCATTTTTTATTTTTTACAAAAATTTGTAAATGATACTTTATATCATCATCTATATAATCTTCATTTACATTTTATCGAAAATTTCAAAGAAATCATTATTTTAACATGTATGACAGAAATGAAACAACCAATCACTATAATCATAAATTTATTTTATTATTACGTCATAATTTATCATTGTTATTTTCCATAACAAATATCCAAAATGTTTGTTTTTTTAAAATGTGTCTTTCCCAATTGAAATGACTTCTCCCTCATGAAATGTTATGAATAATTGTTAAAAATCATTGTCCATATAAGACGAAATCTATTGATCTTACATAAAAACTATTGGGGATATGGTAAAAGATACCATTATTATTATTTCCCTAGATGATTTATTCTTATGGTTGAATTATATTTATTAAACATATTCCTATTCCAATGGTAATACCATGATAAAATTCCTGTGAATTATACTTATTATTCCATGGTTATGCTATGGAGAAATGATGAAATCATTATAAAACCTATCTATCTTGAATATCTTCGAATATGATAATATTTTTAGGAAACTTATTTCATTTCATAGGTTATGATATGTTGATTGTTTTATGATATTATTTTATATATAAACATGTGGGTGGTATCTATATATCCCTTTAATGAAATGGGTATGGATTTATATCTCAAGAGATGGATATAACTAGAATATAGAGTAATCCTAGTTATATAAAGGAATTTTTATTATATAATGGTCTTTTGAGTGAACAATGACTGTAATTATGGTTTTGCAACTGAACTAATTCCACTATGAGTTCCTTGGGACTTATCCTTCACAACTATGGATCTCATCTTCTATTTATATATATATATTCCATAAATATATGTCTAATTCCTTTGGTATGATATCATGGATCATTTTTTATTATTCCCTTATGATTTACGTAGTATGAACATAAAATATTAATTACATGCATCAATATTAAGATCATTGATATACATGGTATGGTTTTCAAATTTTATGCTCATGTTCGCATACCACTATGTTAATTTTATTCTTATGTACCATAATTATTTACCCTTACTGAGGACATGCGAGCACTATATATTTTGTCTCTTATCTTCGGTTTATGAAGGAATGTATTATGTTTTATTTTTATATGACGGATTATAGTTATGATGATCGTATATTGAGATGATTTAAAATACCCATGTACTAGTTTTTTTTAATTATTTCTGAAGACACTACACTATTACTTCCATCAGGATTTTTTTGTGTAATGTAATTGAAATTTATCAAAAAAATAATGAAATATCTATGTATGATAAGAAAAATTCAACATATCCCTTATGCCTTTGTTAAGATTCAGTAGGAATTATTCAGTTAGTTAGTTAAGGCTTATATATCATTATCTATTTATAAATTACATGATTTTCATAGCACATTTATTAACTACGGGTTTTCCCCAAATTAGCTAATTTTCATAACAAATGGAAATAATTCATGTATAAATGACAATGTATAAAATACATAGAATATCCTACCTCAATAAAAAGCCAACTCCCATATAAGAAACCTCTTATTACATGGAAAAGTATATCAATGTCTATTCATCCTTCATAAATGTCCATGAGGGGGTAAATCATGACTAAATATTACAAATTATTTTATTATAAATAAGTTTTAATTAATTAAATTATCTAAATAAAATTATAACCAGTGGTGAACTTAATACATAACAAATGATTGACCTAGTATAACCGCCTAATCGGAACCATAACCAACTGACCATGTAAGGAACGTCAAAGTATTCTATTATCGTACCTGGAAAAATCCCCATCACATAGATGTATTAAAAAGACATTTTATTATAATTTAATTTAACTATCTATAATGAATTACATCGGTGATGTAACTATTATGCTGTTTCTTCTAGCAGTGTTGGCCCAATGCCAACACACTCTCGAATATATGGAACACAAAATCAAAAAATCAATTCCATTATATTATGTTTATTTCAAATCAATTCAACAAAAAATCATAGATGTTACAACATTTTATATACATAACATTAAATTCCCATATAAAAAATGTGTTCATTGTCATTGGTTATCCTCTCTCCTCACTAATAAAAATCCATGTAGTTCTTGATAAATTCCATCATAACCCGTTATCATTTTCAATGAATTATATTTTTTTGGACGTATCCAATTATCAATATATTAATGATAAATCAAAGTCAAATGGACATCAAGGGATTACACATACTAAGAGGAATCCATTTTATCAAATGAAACTAACATTTGCAAGGAAACAAGGTTTGTGAAACTATTAGAGATCATAACCCTTCATTCCCATCTAAAGGAATGTTAATGGATTTAGGCGTAAAAATTCGGGTGTTATGGATTTAGATACACATTTTAAAAAATAAAATACTTCTATGGAAAAACTAATTCTATTAAACATGGTATTAATTCATAAGAATTTTTTATATAATTATTCTAGGTCATGATCCTAAAAATTCATGGCATGATATAATATCTCTCATCATGAATCATTACTACAACCCCCAACTACATATCAGACACATATATATTCTCCAATTCGCTCTCTATAACAATTTGAAATCCAAAAAATTTCTCCATAACATACGTTAGATTAATTAAAACCCAAATTTTACAATAAAATGATCTTGTTCTCAAAATAGATTTGTCTACTAAAAGGTAACATCAAAATTCCTCAATAATTTCCAACTAATAATAATGCATATTTTTATAATAACCTCTACTTAACTCCTCACATCATTAGGAAAATGTCTGAATTATTTAATAACATATCCAAATCTTCTTCACCATCTAATCATGGATAATTTTACATGTTCCTTCATCAGTCATAAAATTCACATCCATATCACATCACCAACCACCATGATATACAAACAACCTAGATCCAATACAACTATTCCTCAACCACTTGAAAAATGATGTGGTGCTCACCACACACATATTTTATTGAATAACAGGACATCTAATACCACTATTTATTAAAAAATATGGTTTTACAGTATAAAATTATTAATGAAAAGGTAAATTTCCAAACCATGGTTCTCCCCACCAGAGGTATTTCATATTGAAAATACAACTCTAATAGTACACTCACCCGCATGCAATGTACTGCAAAAAATTGATGACATGGATACCCTTTTACCATTTAAAACCTCACATAGGAAAAAAATCAATCATCTAATATATTACTTTTCCCAAAAATCATGGTCATCCCCACTAACACATCCTCAAAATAAATACATAACTACAAATATTTATTTCATGATATGATATATGTGAGTAGGATATCACTCATGAAATAAACCAAAAAACAACTTTCTAATGATTCCAAAAAATTTACATCTCTAGGAAATACTTATCTATGTTTCATCACATGATTTACCCCAAGAATCACATGATAAATTGGGGACTCAAAATTAAACTCTAAAATGAACGTTGATTTTATGACCTGAACAATAAAAACATGGGTTAAATGTTGATACAAATTAAATGTTCCCGATTTTAGAAAAAAATGATTCTATAATAACATAACACAATAAAAACTCCCATAAATTAAGTATAATTCCCCAAGAAGACATTATATACCATTTTATTCAAATGTTATTTTATCATTATTTAGTTGAAACCAAACATATTATGTTTTATATTGAAATACTAGTCAATACTCTTCTAGATGAGTTCCTATAATGGTGTATGACATTAAAATCCTAAACTCCGTGAATTCAATGTTCATGACTCCTTTATACACAAATTAATCATAAAATATATATAATATACTAATTGAAATACTAACATGTGACACAATGATATTTTAAAAGCACACTATGGTCAATATCATATACAACAACAAACATCTATCTTAATCAATGCCTGAAAATTATTATTTAAATATTATTATTATAAAAAAATGTTGAATTGGAAGGTATAAATATTAATAATCTTATAATGATATATATATATATATATATGAAATAATTAATTAAAATTGATTCATTAACTCTCATTATGTGAAGATATTGGATTGATGGAGTGAGGTCGATGTTATTATTAATATGTAACGGTTATAACCTAGACACTGAATTGGAAGGTAAGAATGGATTTAAAGACATTATAATATATATATGTGTATATGTATATATTTGAAAAAAATTAAAGGAAACTTATTTATTAATACATAATTTTAAAATATGTTTGATCAAAGATGGAAGATTGAATAAACTGTGACACTGATGATCCAATTGTGTGTCGATGATGAATGCACCCATTGGTTCCATGATGGAATAAAGTGAAAATAATTTCACAAAAAATATAATAATTTTTGTTTTATTATATATATTATTCATTATGAATTTGTGTTTTTGTTTATTTTATTGGATTATTTGATTCCCATGATCAAATTGAGATAGATTGTCACTTAGTTGGATTTTCCTCCCAAACATCATTCTTAAATTCTAGTATCTAAAATTCATATATTTTTCAGATAGATAATATATATTCATATATTCATCCATTGAAATATATGGATTATGTAGAGATTCCATGTAAAGCTATTTGGTCATTTCCATTTTTAATTTTATATATATCTTAAAAATTTTATCTCTTTCTATCTCATTCTCCAAATGATATTTGTTCATGGAGGACTCCAATGAATCATAACTAGTGCATAATGGATATTGTGGGAAGAGATATAGGAGACCTAGAAGGTCATTGTGGTGGGATGTAAGGGTTTGAGAGTTCTTTTTTATGGAGGTTGAATATGAATAAAGGTTGAATGTTATATGGATAGTGATTCTCATAGGGTGCAGGCTCACTCAAGACATCTCATAGAAGTGGAGTTGGATCCTTATAGGTGATTGAATAGTGGAGGGTAATTAATACTCACGGAAATACTGGTAATAATAATTACAAATTAATTAAATTATATTAGTTTTAACTGAAGTAGTTTTGAGAGAGGATAGGGTAGAATGATTGAATATAAGGTACTACATGAATATTTGCCCATGTATTATTTAATATAATTTTTTATTAATATTATTAGTATAAATAATATTATTATTAAACATTGGTTTATATGAAATTTGGTAAAAATATATTGGATGGAGGATTTGTCTGTGACATTGAGAACTAGACTATATGATTAAAATTCCATGATCAATATGTGATCTATTATATAGGTCTATGACATGATCATTCGGTCCTATCAAATGACCTTTCTTATCCATGATATAATGAAATTTTTATTTTTAGATGATGTATATTTAAATAATATATATATACTATACTGAGTATTTTCCATTTATATTGAAATATCATGGTCCATTAATCCATCTAATGTAGTTTGTGAGATAGGATAAGAATATTTTGGATTTTTCATCATAGGGTCAATGGAATGATTTAGGTGTAATTATAAGTTTTATAATAGGGTTGTTAGTCCCATGGTTTTATAGTTATATTAGTTTGATAATCCCATGCTTCATTTATGTAGATTGTTTTAGTATCCCTATACTCACCTAAGTATTGGTTCTCCAATCTGAGGAATTTTTATTCCCTAATATTAAAAACCCAAGCAGTGTGCAGGTCCTATATAGTAGATGATATTCCTAGACAATTGTAAAATTAAAGGAGAAGTGTATGTCCATTAATGAAATATAGATTTTTAACTTGGATTTTCTTTGAAATATTTTTTTTACTTATTTGTCACAATTTTATTAATGGAGGGGTCATGTTACATCCTTGTTTGATTAGAAATCATTAATAAGATTATGAATCCTCAACACAAGATAGGGTATAACATGATATATGTAATTTTAAAACCATATTTTCATTCTGATTTTTGGAATATTTTGTCTTATAATATTTTCTACTATCTCATATAACCATCGACAGTTGAATAAATAATAATTATATAACCTTGAATATTATTACTACATAAAATATCTAGATTATTATATACTTTCATTATCGTTCCTTATCTTAATACTATAAAAATTGATCTGGCATGGAATTTATGTTTTTCTTCTTAATCCTCAACTAGGTAAGCTCTAATACGAGTATTCAAACATATATGATTTATTTTGTTTCCATTTTGGTTCTTCGGGAATCCAAAATAGTATATTTATACTCCCCCATAAATGTGCCTTCTTCCGGCACTTTTTATGTTTCTGAAGATTATAGAGAGGTTTAAAATAGGCTAGGATGAAGTTAAATTTATGTATCATGTAAAAAGATTACACATGGATATAATAAGAGAATCATTATGAATTTTGGACATTCATGATGGTGGAAGTGACCTTTTTAGCAGTGTAATCCATGATCGTATACATTTTTTAACTATTTCACTATTCATATGTTTCAGATACTTTTTTTATGTTCACCTCGCCATATATTTTCATTTTTTGATGTAATTATGTTTTTCAACTAACATATAAATTATATGATGTTCAGTTGATTATATATATCTTGTCGGGATTACTTTGGGTTATCTAATGTATTATAGGTTTGCGTGTTATAGGATCATATTTTTTAAATCCTTCCATAATTGTGGGCTATTAATGAATGGTTCTATTCCCCATCCATTTGATATTAGAGTCATTCCTGGGGTTTCACTATTAGATTACCATTATATAGATAGGGGACCTAGTGCATCACTACTAACCATAGAACCACACTCTCTCCTAGAGCAATCCAAAACTGGGAGAACCTAAAACGGAAAAGATAGAGTTTTTGTGAGCTCCAGGATGCACAATATGGATGCCAATGATAAACCACACTCTAAACCTTCCCCTAAATGTGAAATCCAACATTACTAGTTTGAAATAGGATATATATTAAAATAGTTTTTTCATTATTTTACCAAAACATGTAACATTATTTTACTTTTATGAAATACCCATTTCTCAGTTCACTTTCTAAAAAAATCACAAGCATGTTAATCATTTCAATATGTTGCTTTCAAAGTCAATTAATGCTAGAGTAGGTGTTTCAAATATGAATCACAACTCACAGGTTCCATGAGTTGAAATAAAAAAAAATTCTACAAAATAAGAAGGAATATATAAGTTTTTAATCATGTGTATTTCCTAAAAATCACTATAATAAATACCTAGACATACTCAGTTTGGAACCACATGTCGGAATATAGTGAATCCCCTAAGTCAATAACAAACTCACAACCCTAACATGGACCCTCCAGTGCCACAATCCTCTTGGACTATCAACAACTCCTAGTGGGTACCAACACTCTAATCAGGTATGATATGAAACCATCACATGAACCTCTAAAAGGATCCCATGAAAGACATGAAAATAATATAATGTGTTAGTAGGAGGCACTCGCACACGTGACTCACTATACCTACCATCACCACACTTTCTTACCCCCAAAACATGAGCATCCCCTATATGACGACCCATAAAGGGGAACCCTATATAGATTTGTCTATTATATACATATACATATTTCACTTCATTAAAGATTCCAATCGGGCTTACATTTCAAATAAACATTCGAATCATTACCTAATGTACATTAAGTTTTTTATAGGGCATTCACAAATTCAAACCCATGTCAAAACAAAATTTTACTTCCCAAAATGAAATATGGTTCCAACAAGTCCTTTAATACCGTCACTAAACTATATCGTAAGAATATTACCACCCATTTCTATAACAAAATGTGACACCAATTCGACATGTACTATCCATTCATGCCTTTACATTTTCCAAATAAAATTCTTTTTATAAAACAATTCCAAATCATTCTTTATAAAAAAACAAAACTAAAAAGTACCAAATGGGCCTTCATGTCATTTATTTTTCAAACTATAGATAAATGCACAAAATAAGTTATGTTTTAAATAACACAGTTAACAAAATCGTTTTTGTTCAACAAAATTCACTTCATCACATTTCTAGAATATTTTCTAGGAAGATTTAAAAAAAATTTCCTAATATAAAATGTAAATCATGCTTCACTACATTACAAGAATATTTAATTTCTATAAAGAACTACTAAAAAATTCCCTTATGTTCCAAGACCCTTTTAAATCACACTTACACAGCAAAAGCACCACACACTATTTTGAACGAATTAAAACATGCATAAATTGAGAACCCTTTTATAATTTATTATTATACACAAAAAATTTATCAGGATTCCAGTTTTTAATATTAACCATTTTAAACCAATTGAGCATTTGAAATATAACACTACTTCCTAACAAGGTTGAGTACATGTTTGAATATGAAAACACAAGCTTCAAGTATGGATAAATTATGTATAACAAATAAATAAGTATTTATAACAAATGAAAATAAATCACAAAGCATATGTAAACAACATATATATACTACTCATGTTAATAAGATAATGTAATTATGGATTTTAAAATAAAAGTGTGAGCTTAAAAAACCTACCTCAACTGGGAGAGGACCAAGCAGAGACAGTTCGACGCATGAAAAAAATACTGCTGGCAACTATTCGAAACAACTCATCACTCGCAAACCTATACACCCTTATATATATATTTTATTCCAAGGCATGTATTCCCCATGTCATGAGGGAACATGCCCTAGGGAGATATTTATATATATAGATATATACCTATGATGTGCATGTACACCAGCAAAGATGATTAGAACTATTATAATAATGTTTATGTAGTCAATATACCTTTTGAGTTAAAAGTTATTTATTAGAAAAAAAAGTACGGGCATAAAACCTTACCTGAAGAGGCATCAAATTGCCTTTAAAGTCCAATTACGATTTACCTTCGGCAGTGGTTGTCAAAACAAACCCAAAGACGACCAACAGAAGTCTTTGCAACCACTATAAATCCATGAAAATTAAATTTAAATGAACCCCTAAAATCTAGGGTTCTATTAATCGATAAAAACACCAAAATAATGGAAACAACACTAGATGAGGGGAAGGAGTGGCTTCCACAGAAATCTATATCTGTTGAGAGAGAGAGTCGCGAGTAGATAGGGTTGTGCAAGAGAGGTTGGACGGAAGTGGGTTGTTATGGTAACATGGATGGAATAAGGGTATGTCGGGAAGGTCTTTTTATGCAGGAGGTTGGCTGGCCAGCTGCGGAGAGAAGTCAGTGCAAGAATGGGGTCTGCAGGAGGGAGTTTCGAACAGATAGGATGGTGTGCCGATAGATCATGCCGAGATGGGGTGCGCCACTCGGATGCATAGTAAGGTGGATGGGGGACATTGTGTGCAACATAGGAGATGAGGAAGCGTTATAGAGGAATTATGTTTTATAAAAAATTAATAATAATAATAATAAATGAAAATAAATCTGAATGAAAATTATATTATTAATAACGATTAAAAAAATTATTATTTATAATGATAATAATAACAATAACATTTTTATTCATTTCATTTTAAATAGACATAATATTAATAACAATATTTGTAATATTATTTTAATTATTAAAAAAATTAATAATCATAATAATTGTATCTAAACAACATTATTTTTATTATTATGTATTAAACAGTTACCTTATTTTATCTTTATAAATCATTATTTATTTTAAATATTTGGAAACTGGACGTTCACCTGCATCAACCACATAATTAGTCAAAACCGTACAGTGCATGTGCACCGTTCGGAAACACAAAAAAAATACATACATCAAACAAATTTAAAAAAATATCTCAACATGAACCATCATGATATTAACAAAATACAGTAACTAATAAAATAAAAATATATTTTAAAATTTAGGGTGTGAAAATTCTCCCATCCACAAAACATTATGTCCTAAAAAATCACCAAACCAAGAGTTAATCAAGAACTGAGTCAATACTTCAACACAATCAGTAAGAAGAAACAAGAAATTATGGGGAGGTGATTAATTACCCAAGAAAAACATGACAAATATATATATAACCACAGATCAAAAGGTCAGGAGAACATGAGAGTGTTCTCCCCCCACAAGTTATGAACAATTATTTGAATAAAAACCTAAACAATGCCACCAAGAAATAAACAAGAGGCAAAACTTGAGGGAACCTGGGAAACATGGATAGCAGTATAAGAGAAACAAAACAACCTTTTCTCCACATTAATTGAAAAAAAACCCAAAGCGGCTACAAACTCCCAACATGAAATTCATCTTACTCCCTTAGAATGAGAGAGACCACACCACCACCCAAATCATATTTCCAATACCATGGAATATCCAAAAAAATATTTTTGAACCAACCAGAAGAAAAATGAATGATTCCAAAATAACCATTTGAATATTTTGAACTATAAGGATAACATTAAAACAAATCCATATCTACCTTAAAATGACATGATGAACATGTAATGGTTGTGTAAAAATAATATGTAAACCTTGAATGTATCAATTCAGATATGAATGATAATTCATGATGAAAAGGTTGAACATACCCCTGACAACCCTGACTCTGTGCGAGATTCACCCCAAGACCTAAGGCTCAGTATTTGATTTATGAAGCATCTCTAGCCTCATTGTTAGGTAAAATAATCCCTATGTAACAAATCCTTATTCAAGAAACAAATCGTACATGACTTCTCTCAGTGATTCTGATGGGCACATCGAGTGAAGGACTTCTGAGGGATGTGACAAGACTGCAAATAATTCTTAGACCCACCACATTGGTGGCACACTAAGAAGCATTTAATGAATTGGATTCCAAAAACAATGAATAATACTCTTTAGGAATTGGTTTATTCAGACTAAACATCTTTCCATATAGAGAACCCTTACAATAAATGATAGGTACCCAATAGCTAACCACCACTGGCTGCACCCCATGAACCAAGTCATTTAAGTGTTCAACGTAAACTCTTTCCAGATGCTGACTCTACAGAACATCCCAAGCCTCTTCCACCATCATCGACTATACCTTCTCATATATGAACCCTCAGTAAAAGGTGGTCTCAGACAATTCCCATGTCATCCAAACCTTCACTGATTATGGGACAACCAACTTCCACTCTTCCAAAACTGGACTCTCTAACAACTCAAAAACAGCATGAACCCTGGTATCCTCAGTAGATCCCAACAACCTAAATAAATAACCTACCTCATTAGTCTATATATCTTCCTCTAATAGACCTCTAAAATAGTGAATGATAGGAGACATCCATGAATGTCCAAAAATAGTTCATTACTCATCAAAAACATTGGGGACCTTTTTGGGTGGCATTATCTGAAAACTATTAATACACAAAGACAAAAATCAAATTTCAATCAAACCATAAGAAAAATAGAATCCCATTACAATCAATTGACTCACATTCCAAACACCGTAGTCACAACCTAGTAATTCAAATATTAACAATTTACATATTATTTTTGTTACAAACCCCCCTTATTTCAAGTCTACATTCCAAACACAAAACAAACTTTTCCAAATAAACTCATTAAAAAAAATAAATATCTGGAATAATTTTCAAATTTCAAAAATCTTGTTAATAAAACAATTTCCGACCTTTAATATCATGTAGAAACCCATGGAATCCCATGAATTGTTTCATATGTGATCATCCAGATCCATTCTTATGTGGAAACACACACATTCCATACATATACCCCCACAAGTGCAATTTTAATACCGAACACAATGGGTCTACATAAGCCATTTACTTACTAATTCCAAACCAGCACCATATTTTCACAATATAGTGCATTCATTTGTTAAAACTAATTTTTCCAAGATAAATCTTATTAGAAGATATAATTCCCATTTTAAAACCATTTTCATATTGAAAATCACAGTTACACTAACAAAACCCCAAAAAATAACAACACACATCATGACCAAATTTAGGGACTTGATTCTATTAATAAATTAATGACACGGTATTGGGACATTCTCAAAATAGGTATTATCTCTAAGAGGGACTTGAAATGACTTGGATCCCACATGGGTCATTATTCCATGTGGGATCAAAACGTGACACCGGCTCATCTCTATTGTTTTTCATCAATCCAAAATAAGAGAACATGACATGAATCCCATTCTACCCATGGTAACTCAAGGATTTGTGTGATCAAGGGTTCACAACACAATTTTATCACATACCTCCCAAGTCCAGATAGTCATAATATCTATCTACCATAATCCACATATATAATGCACCTTCTATGATACTGTTTTTTCATGAACCATCCTTGGTCAACACTGAACAGATCACCCAAGCTGGCCTGTGGCATGTCCCAAGGATCGTTCCTGATCCCCACAGGTTGGAAACTGGTACCGAGTATCAAAATATATCTCTTTGGAAGTATTTTCCCATAAATGATATATATAATCAATAATAAATAGAACAGTAATACCAAACTATAGTAGGAAAAGTGAATAAAACAGAAGGAATAAACATACCACTAAATGACCTAATGGGTGACCACCGACCACAAAACCACACTCACTCACAGAGAATTCCAAATCTAGGAGAACATGAAGCTGAAAAGATATTATATTCATGAGCACTGAGATGCTCAGGAGGTATTCCAAAGATAAACCATGTCCCAAACATCACCTTTAATGTGAAACCCATATTTTATGGTTCGAAATTGGATATAAATAAAAACATAGTTTTGATTAATTTACCAAAATAAGTGACTTATTTTACATTTAATAAAAATCCTTTTTTTCATTTCACTTTCTGAATAAAACTTCTAAGGAATTTATGTCATTACAATAAGTTCATTTCAAATACAATTAATGGTACAATAGGGGTTTCAAATATGAATTGAAAATTAGAGGTGAAATCAATTCAAATAACCAAATATCCATAAAGGATGCAGGAACATATAATTCTGTAATCATGGGTATTTCTTAAATATCCTTAGAAGTGATCCCTAGTTGTATAATGTTCTGAACCCCTTACTGACATATAGTGAATACCCTATGTCAATATCCAACAAGCAACCCTAACCGAGCCTCTATAGCGGGACAACCCTCTTGTCCTGTAAACAACTCCAAGAGGGTACTATCCCATCTAATCGGGGATAATTACTAACCATCACTCCACCCTCTAAAAGTCACCTGAGAAACACATGATCATAATATGTTGTGTAAGTAGGAGAACCTCTCACACGTGACTTGCTTTATCGATCATCATCACACTTGCCTACCCCTAACACATACATCTACTATATGATGACCCATAATGTGAAATAATAGATAATGGATCCCATTATATACATATACATATTCTGTATCTTTGAAGGATCCAATCGTGCCATCATTTCCTATAAATATTTGAATCATCTCATAATTTACATTATGTTGACAATGGAGCATTAACACTTTCAAAACCACATCAAAACCAAATTTCACATCCTAAAATCACATAGGGTTTCAATTGGTCCTTCCACACAATTAGTAAAATATATCATAAAAATATTCCCAAAAATTTCAATAATAAATGAGACACAAATTTCACATTAACTAGCCATACAAGCATTTACATTTTCCAAATAAAATTCACTTTCTATAAAAATTTCAAATCCCAGTTTAAAAACACAAAACACAACTAAAAAACCATATGGGCATTCATGTGATTTAATTGTAAAAATACACTTCAAGGATCCCAAAAGGACATTTTTTGAAGAACAATGTAACCCATGTTCTTTATGATCCCCTAAATACACTTCACCATGTTTCCAAAACCCAATAAAAGAATATATGAAACACTATTTCCTAATATACAATAACAAAAAACCGCATCACAAAAATTCAAGAATATTGAATTCTTATAAAAAATTCATTCATAACTCTCTTATGTTCAAAAACCATTTAAAATCACAATTAAACAACTAAGGCACCAGACATTTAGGTTCCATATTGAAAACATTCATAAAATAGTTTAACGCATTACAAATACATAGTATGCACTAAAACCCTTTTAGGAATCCAATTTTTAATTTTCCACAATTAAAACAAATTCAGCAGTATAAATACATCTGTACTTATATTCAATATCGAAGACATGATTCAATATGAAAACCCAGTCTAAAACCTTGTATAAATTATGCAAATAAAAATAATGAACAATTTCTAAAAACTGGATCTAAATCGCAATGAATTTACATTATATATAAATATAAAACATATTTTAAAACAATAATGAAATTATGGCATTCAAATTAAATGAATGGGTTCTGAGATCCTACCTCAAAAGAGTAGAGGCCAAGACGAGACACTTCGACGTTTGACAAAAAAAATGAGCGGTGACAACTCGGAATCACTCCACAATCGCATGAACATACACACTTATATATATAGTGGTCCAAGACGTTTATTCCCTACTCCATTACGAAATACACATGAGGGAGATATATATATATACACATCTATGAATGTGCATTAACACAACCAAAAAAATAAATCTCTTGATAATCAAGAATAGGGAATAAATACACTTAGGAGTAATAAATGAGGTGTGTGAAACCAAAAATTGGGTTTGAAACATTATTCCATGCATCTTCGACAAGCTGAGATGAGGCAATTTTGCATTTCCATCAGCAGTGGACGTCAGAACGCACCCGAATACGACTCAAGGAAGCCTTCACACACACTAAAAATCTAAAAAAATAAAATGTTAAACAAAACCTAACACATATTGTTCAGTTATGTTAGGAAGAACCCAAAATCATGGAAAACACACTGGATAAGGGGAGGAAGTTGCCACCTGAGAGAAGTGGATCACTAGATAGAGAGGAACACACATAGAGGGTTGTATCGAAGGGGAAGGCTATAAGAGGGCCATGCTGGGAAGCAGGTGCATGAAAGGGAGGTTCGGACGCATATGAGGTAATCTGACTGGATGTAATGGGAAACATGTGTAAGAAGGGTGGATCCACTGGAGGAAGTGATAGCCATAGAGGAGGGTGGCAACACCAGATTTAAAACTATAGGAGGAGGGGTCGATGTTGGGTAGCATAGGGATGGGGAGGGGGTGTTGCAATTTTTGTGGGAGAAAGGGATGGGGTACATGGGAGTTAGGTTTTTTAATAATAACAACAATATTAATAATAATAAAATAAAACAAATCCAAATGAAATTTATATTAATAATGATGATGAAAAAAAATAATTAATTATAACGATAATAATAATAATAATAATAATAATTTTTTTTTAATTTCTGTTCGAAATAGTAATAATAATAACAACATTAATAATAATTATGACAATATTATCTATGAAATATTATTATTATTTTTATGGTTTAAATATTTACCTAATTTTTTCAGTATAATATTTTTTAAATATTGCTCATCCACACGATCACCTAGGACAACCGCACATTTTCCGCTAACCATGAAATTCCCATGCACTAGCCTAAAACCCACCAATAAATCCAAACATCAAAAAAAAATTATAATCCAGTGCTCAACCCAAACCCTGACGAGAAAAATAGAAGCCGTGAAATAATAAAATTAATATAATTTTAAATGTTGTGGTGTGACAGAAATAGTATGTTTAAATCAGTGAAATATTATTTTCCCTTGTTCACATACTCTCATACAGGTCGGTATGGGTGTGTGTTTTTAATGATAACATTTTTTATCAAAATATAAATATATTTGTGGAACCATTTCCATCTCGAGAAATTACACTATTTGAGAACATCTATGATTTCTCTATTGACGTGGTGACTTTGTATTTGGTGTAGAATGAGTTATACTTAGAGATATATTTTGGAATACAAGAGGTGTCCTGATACCAACACCATTCTAAAATGGATACCCATTACATGTGTTTTTATGTCATAGTGGTTGAATAAGTGGAGTGAAGTTTTTATAAAATATTATTGAGATCTGCCTTTAGGTTATCGAGTAGAGCTAACCCTATATATTTTCATAAAAATATACATTATCCTATAAGTAAGGATTTTTAATGAGTTTTTGGATGTTAATTTTATTCTTATAAATGTCAAGTGATGGAGGAGTTCTTTTGATGGGTGGCATTCTGATGGCACCCAATGTGAGGATTGTATATGCATCAAATTTTATTATAGTGATATGTTTTAAATTTCATAGAATTGGATGGTGAACTCCAATATAGACTATTTAGTATTATTAGATGAACCTACCCTTATCCATATTCAAGGGGGAGTCAATTAGGTAATTTTGGATTACCTATATTTTACCATCATAGTTTCGTCGGTATAATAAAATTTGATTTATTAAATATAATGTAATGTATGAATATTATAATTCATGAAGTCAAATTAAATGGTTTTATGTGATTTTGGTGGGAATATAGTAGCATGTATTTTGGAGTTTCATAAAAGAAGAATTTTTGTCTAGTTTACGATAGAGGTAAGTTATAATCTATAATAAATGTTTTGATCCAAAAGTATAGAGGGAAATGTTTCTTATATTTGATCAGTTGTCGTTTTCCTTCACTTTTAATTTTCATAAGAGTTTCTATAATATTTATTTTTTTGAATTGGTGATTCTATGTTAATGAATTTTCTAAATAATATGAACACTATGGGTTCTTTATTGGTTGAATTTGTTCCATCACTCTTATGTGTCGAGTGTTTATCTCTTGATTCTTGTATAAGACGTGGTGATATGAAAACAATTTTTATAATGCTCTAGTAGATTATTTTCCTTCCTTATGGAATTATCATTTAATCAATACTAGTATACCCCCCACATGTGAATCCATTTTAATGTGCTGGAGGAGGAACTATTCTTCAGATGTTTTTTTTATTACTTAAGAAAATGTTATTTTTTTGATCTGATGCTAGTAGATCATGTTTTTCAAAATGATCTGGAATAGATTATTTATATTAAGGATGATTTGTAATTCCAATGGTAATTTTTGTGAAGTTGAGAACATGGATGACTTTTTGTAATGTACCTAATTTCCTTATTAGTATCATTTATAAATTAGTGATAAAAACTAGGAAATCAATGCTAGAGAATGTGACACATTTTGGTTAATGAGATATAGATAGAGGATACTATAAAATATTAGATTATGAAGAAAGGTTATATATTTACATTGTATAATAAATTGGTGACATAGGTTTCACACCTTAAAGGAAATATATGATTTAGGAACATAAATTGTATCATGGGAGTCTTCTTCACTACATCCCTTCCTATTTCATTATGTATTTTCTTTTAATTTCTTATTTAATTGTTCTACATGGATTGGTTATTATCATATGAAAAATTAAAATAATCCCCTTTAAAATAGGGGAGTGAGGCACTCCAACCAGTGATAACATGGTTGATAGAATGTATTGATATGCGTGTTAATGGTTTTTGGTATTGTAATTTTCAATGTGCTAAGATGACATTAGGAAGTGGAATGGTTTTGTTTGTTTTTAAAAATAATTTCTAAAAAAACGTTTATTTACACTAATATATTTATTTATTTTAGAGAGAGATGATAAAATTGGGGATTATAAATGACGTTCCCTTTATGGAAGGTTGTGTACCATGAACTCTTATGGTCAAACCCATGAAGATATTGTAATTGAATTTCTAGTCGGTATTCATTACACCATGAGGTCTCACGATTTTGATTTTTCATCACCAAAATTTATTTTCTTTTAATGTTAAAACGGATTTAATATGTAAATTTCTAAAGACATTGTTATTTTTTTATTAGGAAATAACTAAACGAATAGATAATGTGAACTAAGACCTTCATAGTTGTTAAATTGTAAATTAACCCTACGAGATGGACCCATAAAAATTATTTTATGTTTCTATTGATTTTAGGATTTTGTGGTTACACATGTGTTTAGTTTGATTGATATTTTAGGAATGCATGGGCCACTATAATAATTTATGTTTTATAAAAATATTCATTTTATCCCATATACATAAATTTGTGATTAGATGAATATATATTTTAAATAAAAATAATTTGGGAAAAATTATTCCATTGAAAGATTCAGAACATGTATTTTACAGTAGGATTTTGATATATGGATTTCTCATTTGGTCTCTAGGATTGTAACATTATATTTTTGTGATGAAATAAATTACTAAATATTTAATTATATAATTTATATCAGTAGATCCACAGTAATCCCTCTATTGATACCCCCAAAATTGAATTTATCATGGATGATATATTTTTCATTTGAATTTACCCTAGATATAGAGGTATAGAGACTAGAATTTGGGTGGTAATGTTGTTGGATTGAAGTAACATGATTGAATCAACGACGACCCTGATGATCACAATTAACAATGATGAAAAATAAACATGTGGTTGTAATGCATGATTGAAATGGAACAGATTTCTCCACCAAGATATGGATTTATGATTTATTATATCATTGTTTCATTATAATTTTTTTAATATATTGAATTGGATTCATTTATTGTCCTGATAGAATTTAGATGGATTATCAGTTAATTTTATTTTCCATCAAAACCCACGTTCTTGAATCCCAAAATGTCATCTACATTAATATCTAGGATAGATAGTGTCTATTATAAACATAATCACTATGGATCTATATATTTGGTGTTGAATTCATAGAAGATAATCATTTTATTTTCATTTTCAGTCTTTATTTTTCATATCCATGCTTATTTTATGAAATCATTTAAATTCATACAGAGGATATTGATGAATCATAGTCGTTGTGATGTGGTTGAAGGAAGGAGATCTGTTTTTTGTGGATGTTGTGTGGGATGGAATTATGAGAGAGATACATGGTACATTTGAAATTACAAGTGATCTATTGGGGTCAGTGTGTTGTCTTGGATAGTTGGGACACATGTACAATGGATATTCTTTTGAAACAAATTTTTTACATGTAAGGGGTAGTCCACAGGGGATTATACATAGAGGAAAAATAATTCTTTTCTATGTCTCTATAATGGGAGGAAACTAGGATCCGTTATCATAATAA
Source organism: Viscum album (assembly GCA_963277665.1). Taxonomy (NCBI): domain Eukaryota; kingdom Viridiplantae; phylum Streptophyta; class Magnoliopsida; order Santalales; family Viscaceae; genus Viscum; species Viscum album. The sequence goes on along the minus strand of OY728151.1, from coordinate 1,559,164,666 downwards.
TAATAATATTAAATTAGAATGGTAAAAATAAATGGATTCAATGATTAGGGAGAGGATGGGGTGGACTCTATGAAATAGGGGTGTCACATAAACATTAACTCTAAACTCATAATGGATATATATATATATATATATATTATAGTTTTAATTTTAATTTTATGTTTATTAATCCATGTTTCCAGTTTAAATATTTACTGTGACATCAAATGAATTATTTTTCTAGGACATTGCGAACTAGGAATCCACATAAAAATTTCAATATAGAATAATGTAAAATATTTCATTGTCATGGTGTGAGGCCCATGTTCTATCAAATAATTTTTATCATCCATGATATGACAAAATAGTATTTTTTTTCTTTTGATGACTATTTTAATAAAAATATAACATATCCTATGTATTTTTTCATGTATATCATAAATCCATAATCCTTTTTTCATCATAGGTTGTTTTTGAGGAGGGATATGACAATTTCATATTTTTCTATGAAGGGTATCCAATGAAATATGTGTATGATCTAAAAAGTTATTTTTGGTAAATAATCCATGGGAGGTATAATTATTATAGTGTGTTGGCCATCAAGATCCTTTACAAAGACAAGGATGGAACCCCCATATATTTATTTAGATTGAATGTAATCTATCTAAAGAGTTGGAACTCCCTCATATAATATCTAATATGGCATGTGGTATTCTAATGGTCCAGGTACGTTCATGTCCATTGCATACATATCGATTAATTTTATGTCATAAAATCTAGATGTGGATTGGATGTATTGATTTAACTGTAATTGATAGTTTTGATACTTGTTTGGTTCCCTGAAATCGATGGACCAATGGATTTGGTGCTCTATTTAGTAATATGTATGAATCATCAAGACCTATGACTCAATAACATAGTAAAGACCTACACATTCCATGATTTTTTTAAATTAATTGGGATTATTACATTTCTGCGATTATTGAAGGAGCGTGATTCTGAGGCCTGGTATGCCCAGAATGAATTTCTGAACATTTTTTATGGTACGTTATGTAAATGTGTGAGTTGAATTTTCTATCTTTTGAACCAATGCTCTAACTAAAAATCTAAGAGTACAGTTGAATCTGCAGTGCATGGGTTCACTTAAGGGAGGCTTTACTTTAACCGCATTAGATGAAGAGAAAAATATAGCATTTAAACATTTAAAAGTCAAATAAAATAACCATGTTATTTTCTTTTTATTTTTCAACAATGGCAAGTGGCGGTGGAGGAATAGACGAAATTTCAAGCCATTATATGGTGTGAAAATCCTTTATCTGGTAACCACACCGCTGTAATTTTGGAGGTTCATTACATTATATATACCTCATTCATTTCCATGTGCATTACACACCCTTATCCTATCTTATATATGTGGATATGGTGGTGGAGTTTTGGCACAACTACACCAAGAGATGAAGTTTGGGAAATGTACCATGATGCCAACCACCTGGAGAACAAGACCAGTTTCAGCTAGCGGTGATGAGCACCACTGAATCACGAACTGACGTCGACGATGAAAGAGGTTTCGATGATCGTCATCAGCAAACATCTCATCAAGGTATGGGGTTTGTTTAAAAGTAATATGTGATTTTTTTTCATTTCTCATGATTGATATCACATTAATGTAGAGGGAAGAAGACAACAGAACAAGGAACAGACCCTTCGTCACATCGCTCATGTTCTGTTCTTCGGGGACGGTTTCCTCAAATTGATGAAAACGTGAAATAGTGGGTCACGCTATAACGGTGGCAGTGTGGGAGATCCGTAGGTGATTATGACACCATGAACGGACTACCAGAGCATGTATGGTGTCCCGTTGAAGAAATTGTGGTTCCGCCATGTCGGTGGTGGGCAGCGGTGGCTGGAGAAGTCATGCGGCAACCATCCACAGTATGTGGAAGGTGGCACAGGATGGCGTGACACAATGGTCGAAGGTATCTGTCCCATGCCAGCCACATGGTACAATGGTGGCGTCCATAGACGCCTCTGGTGGCACCGAGCCACCGCGAGCAGGGGGCCGCGGTAGGAGGAGGTGAAGCGACCCCGCGCCACGCCGCGCAGACGGAAGTCCATCGACCAAACAGCCGATCAATGAATATGTGGGATTGTACCCCCAATAGCTACTGAAACCGCCTCACAAACCTGGGGCCAGTGGAGGAAGAGGTTTGACTTCAGGAGGACCAAGCCAGACGCAGGCCAGCCAAGCAGGCCGGGCCGGAACCGCCCAGCGGAACGGACTGGACTCGCGGCCTAACAAGCCAGTGCGGGTGTGTTGAGCCCCACCATGTGAGCCTGGACAACCATAGCCTAGGGCCGTGAACCAATTAGTGATGACTATGCTGGGCCAGACCCAGGGAACTTGGCCGAACCATAGATGTCCGGACTCAGACGGCTCAGGTAGACCCCAAGACCTGTTGCATCGGGCCTGTCAGACTGAGTCGGATCGGGCCCAGACCCAACTGGCCCCTGAATAAAGAATCACTTGTAACTGATGACTCAGGAGTCTATTGGAAACACAACCAGTGGTGTGGGGACATATTTTGGAAAGAGGCCCCTTTGGGATATTCTGGCATGCCTGACCGGTTCGGGTCGGACCAAGATGTGATCACCCCCATTTCACAAAAAGGGGTGTAACTAATTGATCGGGTGTCCGATCGACGCACCGTCTGTGGCATAAGGTCCCTTGTGGAATGGATCCCTTTGGAGATAATATAAATATGTTTCGATGTAGTTTTTTGTTGGACCTGGTTTGGATCGATCTTGAATCCAACTAGGCCCTTTTTAAAAAAGTTACCATAGCTCATAGACCGGGCGTATGATCGATGCACCATCTGTCACTTTTGGACCCCTTTGATGGGGAGGTCCCTTGGGTATACTTTTTGCAGTACATCGTACTGGTTGAAATATTATTGATGGCTTCATTAGCGGTTCTCCCATAAACAATCATTCTATGAGTAGGAATCCAGTGGCTGGTTGAGACATGAAGATGAAGAGTGACCAATACGGGTCTGCACCATCAACCAATACTGGTCTGCACCAGCGAAAAATAGGGTTCTGCACCAGCAACCAATGCGGTTCTACACCAGAGACCAATATGTATCTGCACTTGTGACAAATAAAGGACTTCACCGGAGAGCAATGCGGGTCTGCAGCAGCGACCAATACAGGTGAAAAGTAGAGTTACTATGGATAAGATGATATTGATGTATGGATAGACATCCCTATCCCAATAACCGTGAGTTTAAACTGTTAGTGTGATATATCCCTTTTTCATTGTGCTTCATGATTTAGTACATACTTGTGAAATTAGTGTTGAGTTATATCATGTGATGTTTTCATTCATTGATTATAGAGAGACCTTCTAGGGTCTACGGGTCCCCTACTGGTGATTGTTATAGTCACCCCTGTATGGGCTTTGCCCGCACCTTATTGTTTCTTATGCAGATGACGAGCAACTGAGTTGAGACTTGAGGGATCTAAGACTAGGTGATACACAGAGGAGAAATGCTGAAGGGGAGTGCTGTGGAGACGAGCTGTACCTACCCTTCAGGTAGTATCCTTGGTGGACGATCCAAGAGTTGTTTTATCATTTACATTGTAATTGTACTTTTCAATGGTTCATGTTTTCTATCCCCTTTTTATTTCTTCATACTTTTTACCAGAGCAGTTTACTTCATGGTTGCTTCTGATGTGCTCTGGGTTTGTCTATTGTACAGGTTTGAAGGCAACACCTTTGCCTTTTGGGGATATGCCCTTATTTGTACTAGTCGCCAACCCATGGCCTGTGGAAGGAGGGATTGTGGTAGTCACGGCACGGGCCCCGGGTGTCAGGTCATGAAAAATTGGTATCAGAGGGCGGTCAGTTCTACCAGAAGAACTAAGAGGATACACTTAATAAGTCATTATGGTAAAGTGTTTTGAGTTTGGTTTTCAGTATGGTGATTCTAGTGTTGGTATGGAGGCCGACGTGTACATACACCAAGAACCTGAATTCTGATTTCTGACTCGGTTCATGGAAACACTGATTGCATGTGTTTTGAGAAGTTTTTTGGATATTTCTTCAGTCAAATCACCAAGTATAACTTATTTACCATGGTGAATCTGTTTCTTACAATATTTCTCCACAAAGATTGCCAGCTAGGTTTCCCGAGAGGATACATGATGACGACTCACCAAGCGATGATGCTTCGGTGCAGGGCACTCTTACAGTGATTGAATCGCCGGGTGGTGTACCAGTATTACCACAACTTATTGAGAAACAGATGTTACTAGTGGATCATGCATGCCAGTTGAGCATGTTGAATGTGTTGCAGATATAGAGGCCTCTATGGTTTCATGGCGAGATGGACCACTAGGAAACAAAGTCTTGTCTTGAAGAAGTTTCATGGGACTTTCTCTTCGTTGAGACACTCTCCGAGAGATAGCAATCTTGGATGCTTTCCTTCTTCACGGATCGAAAAGAAGATGGTATATTATGGAACTCCAGAAACATGAATAGGAGACTCTCATCTAGATGGACATTGAGAGCCTCTTTAGGATGAAGTTCATTCCTGCGACACTATTCTTTGTTTGTATTCAAGATCTCTTACACTTAATGTAGGGCAGACTAATAGTAGACCAATATTTGGAGATATTTACTGACCTCTCATGATGGATAGATTCCTTTCTGAGTAGGCACCAACAGTGAGATCCCCCAATGGACGACAGGTAGCAGAGTCATCTATAGGAGGAATTAGGCTAATGACACAGATGTCCAAGAAGGCCAGACCCTCTAGTGGACAACCCCATGTCACAGGGTCAGAGGTGCAGAGCTCGCGAGGCTGAGGAGTTTAGCAGATTGGACGAGAGAGTCACCAGTGATGAATGATCTGTTTTTACTATAGGGGATAGGGTCACAGATCTCGTGACTGTCTGAATCCACATGCATATGATCATCATACGTTTTAGGGACCGCCGAGGAAGAGGTAGAGATTCGAGGGAGTAGTTCTGCAAGGTGGTGAATGAGGTAGAGGGGAAGGACGTGTAGAAGGTGGTGGGTGGATTTTTGATCCTCTACTGCCTCCACATCCACCAGGATATCCACCCTGACCACATGGATCAGGTGGATAATGACAAGAAAATCTTCAGGCAACTGAGGCCTATGATCACAACACTTTGGAGATGATTAGAGGCATGATCTGTTTCTATTAAATGCTATCTGAAGTACTTATAGACATATTTTCTTGTCACTCTTTCATTTCCATGACACTCGTTTGGAGCTCAGATATTCTGCTAGATCCGTTGGCTCGATTCATATGATTACAGACTCCTACAAGAGATGTTTAGATGTTTACGCACTAGTACCAGAAGTGTGATCTTACTCTAGGAAGTGAGATCTTCAGCTGGGATCTAATAGTATCATCACCGAGTCATTATGATGTCATCTTGGGTATGTACTGGTTATCCATGGTCTCTTCTTAGATCCACGATTTTAGGCCCAAAGTGCATTGTGTTCTCGAGGATGTGATAAGGTTTTCCTTCACTGGTGAGAAGGAAACCTTTGCATCACATGATGTATTTCCTAATTGGAGGTGCCATCTGATCACTCACTTGTTGGTTAGACTCACCCTCAAAGAAGATGATTGGAGGATTCCTAGTTATCCTATAGTGGTGGATAAATATGATAATGTCTTCATTGATGATGTTCTGGGACTACGTCCTCGCTGAGAATTAGACTTCTGCATTGACATGTACCCTAGGATAGCACTGATATCTACTCTAGCATATCATATGTCTCAATTTGATATTCTTGAGTTGAGGATAGTGTTGCAAGACTTGCAGAGATAGTTGTTCGTAAGGCCCAATGTTTCTCCCTAGGAAACGCAGATTTTTTCCACTAAGAAGGCAGATGGGAGATTCAGTCATTGTGTGGACTATTGATTCCAAAACCAGATGACCATAAAGAACATGTATCCACACTTGAGGAAATATGATCTCACGACTAGATAAAGGGAGCTTGATGGTTTCAAAGATAGACCTCAGATCATGCTATAACCAGCTCTGATACGGGACAAGGACGTACCAAAGATAGCCATCAAAAGTCAGTATGGCCATTACGAGTTCTTCGTGATGATGTTCAGCATGATGAATGCCCCGACAAAATTCATGGGTCTCATAAACATGATCATCCAGACTTAATTAGACCGGTTTGTAGTGGTCTTCATAGACACCATCTTGGTGTACTCCGCATCTGAGGAAGAGCACGTTGTACACTTTATGGTAGTTATGGACACATTCCCAGAGAACAGATTATATGGGAAGCTCTCGAAGTGTGAGTTCTAGATATGAATGCTCCACTTATTAGGAATTTTCATCTCAGAGGTTGTATTTGTAGTGGATATAGTGATTATTGAGGCATTACTTTCTTGGGTGCCACCCATGAGTGCTACTAAGGTGCGGAGCTTCCTTGGATTAGCAGGATTCTATTAGAGGTTTGTGCCTGATTTCCCTAGAGTAGCAGTAGTTATGACTACCTTGAAAAATAAGCTAAAACACTTCATGTGGTAATATAAATTAATGAATATTATTCAACAACTGAGACAGAGCTTTACCCATACTCCATCCTGAGGTTTGTGGAGGAGGCCACTAACTACGTGGTTTACTATGATGCATCAGGGACCAGACTCAGTTGTCTGTGGATGCAGGGTGATGCATTGATTTCTTATGTGACTCACAACATGGAGTTGGTAGTAGATGTCTTCACACTGAATATGTGTTTACATCAAATGATGGGCGAGCATTTTATTTTCTACTCAGACCACAAGAGTCTCAGATATTTCATCACACAGATAGATCTAAATATGAGACAACAACGTTGGCTAGAGTTCCTCTAAGACTATGTCTTTGATATAGTCTATACATCTAGGATGGGGAATATAGTAAATATACACACTAAGATGTAGGTATGTTTTACAGCTCATGAGTGAGGCTATATGGAAGCTAGACGCATTGCATATATCCTCAATGGATAGAGATGAAGTCTCATACCTATAGTCTATGATTTCTTTTCCCCCACTTCTTTAGCGTGTTCAGGGGGAACAGCTTGGGGACATTGACTGTGAGGCCCGATGTTCTCAGATATCCTCAGGCCATGCACTTGATGAACACTCTAATGGTGGGGCAAACACTATACTTTTTAGAGGATGTAGAGTTATAATAGTGTCACAAGGAGTGAAGGTGATGAGGGGGTCCACACATCCCTCATGGCCTTACATCCCTGTGTAGAAAAGATGTACCAAGACCTCTGACATCAATACTGTTGCCCATCGATGAAGATATTTGTGGACTATTTTGTTTATAGATGCCTCACTTGTGGGAAAGTGAATGCAGAGCATCAAGTACAAGTTGGCTTGACCAATCCCCTCAAAATACCATAGTGTAAGTGCGGAGGGATATTGATGGACTTCGTGATAGTGTTACCACGTACATCCAGAGGGCATGATACCATCTGTGTGATCATTGAATGACTCAAAAAGTCTTCACACTTTTTTTCTATTTGCGATAAGGGTTCGGTAGAGAGCCTGGGACGTCTCTACGTGAGGTGATCATGCGACTTCATGGGGTGCCTTCAACGATAGTCTCAGACCATGAAGCATCCTTTATATCATGGTTATGGAAGAGATTATAGGAGGATTTCAGGACTCATCTTCTCTTGAGCACAAATTTTCACCCACAGACAAATGGTCAGACTGAGCGGACCATCCAGACACTCGAGGATATGCTTTGTTCTTGTGTCCTCGATTCTGGATGAAGTTTGTATGACCACCTACCCTTGGTGGAGTTCGAATACAACTAAAGTTATCACTACAACACTAGTGTTTCCCCTTTTTAGGTGTTTTACAGACGTCCGTGAAAATAACCCTTGTGCTGGATGGATCATAGTGTGCCATCACTCGTGGGCCCAGAGATGGTACAGGCTACCGCTGAGAAGGTGAATGTCATCCGATAGTGGATGAAGACTCTACAGTGTTGTCGATGTCTTGTGATAATTGGAGTCGAAGACCACTGGAGTTCCCGGAGGGGGACCACATAATCTTACAAGCCTCCAATCTATTGGGACTACGGATATTTAACGAGGGTGAAAAAATCTAACTGATGTTTATCAGACCATTCTTGATACTTTGGAGGATTGGAGAGGTGGTGTACCTCTTGGAACTGCCACCGTAGTTGGAGAGGGTGCACAATGTCTTCCCCATATCCCAACTAAGGAGATACGTGCATGACCCATATCACGTCATCTATCATGGTGAACTAGAGATTGATGACGGGGTCACTTTTGCAGATTACCCGGTGGAGATTTAGTATCAACAAGAGAGGTTCCTTCGTGGGTGGTCAATACATATGGTGCACGTTTTGTGGCATCACGAGAATCTCTAAGAGAGAACATGGGAGCGAGAGGATCAAATGCATTCCCAATACCCCTCTTTGTTTTTGTATCCTTGTTTGGATTTCTGGGAAATAAATCCCTTTGGTTAGGAGAATGTAATGAATCAGAAATTCCTTGATTTTTTTAAATTAATTCAGAGTCTGTAAAATTGAAAGCATGTGATTCAGAGGACCGGTGTGCCTGGACTAGATTTCTGAAATTTTTTATGGAATGTTCAGTAAATGCGCAAGTAGCATTTTATATCATTTGAAGTGATGCTCAGATTAAAAATCTTTGTGCACCGTTTAATCCACAACGACTTAATCAGCTTAAGGGAGGCTTCAATTCCAACACAGTAGATCCAGTGAAAAATATTTCATTTGGACATTTAAAATAATAATAAACTAAAAAAATTATTTTATTCTTTGTTTTTTTCTCCAATAGTGAGTGACGGTGGTGGGACCGACGACATGTCAAGCCATTAAATTTCTCGAATCTCCTTTATCTTGTAACCACACCGCTGGAATTTGTGAGGTTCACTGTATTAAATGAACCTATTTTAATTCCACATGTGTTACTCACCCTTCTCCTCTCCTATTTATATGGATCTCGGGGTGGAGTGTTGGCACAACATCGCCAAGCAATGAAGCTCTCACAATGTACAATGACGCCATCCACATGGAGGATGAGACCAGTTTTAGAAATACCTGATGATCCCCACCGAATGATGAATCTACGTCATCGAGGAAAGAGGTTTCGACGATCGTTATCAGTGAACATCTAATCTAGGTAGGGGATTATTTAAAAGACAAACCTGATGGTTTTTTCCTACTCTTGCATCCAATCACATTAACGTTGAGTGCATAGGAAAAGAGAAAAAGGTTCAAACCCTTTGCTGCATCGCATATGTTCAGTTCTTCGAGGATGATTTCCTCATATTGACGGATGCACAAAATAGAGGGTCCCGCTATGAAATCGGCACAACATGAGATCCATAGGCCTAGACCACACCAAGAACAGACCATTGTAGAACATATGGTGGCCCAAAGATGAAACCACCACTACGCAATGTCGATAGAGGCCATCAGTGGCCAGTGAAGACCCGTGGCAACCTGATGCAGTATGTGGAAGGTTGTACGCAACGGCACACCGTGGTGACTGAAGTCACCCGGCCCGAGATGGCTGCACGGGACATAGGGCTGCTTCTGTAAGTGTCACTAGTGGCGTTGAGTAGTTGGGGCTAGCGGGCCATGGCACGAGGAGGTGACGTAGCCCTGCGTCATGTCGTGCTGGAGAAAGTATGTTGGCCAAACCTCTGGAAGATGAATATGGTGGGGCAGCACCCCATGGGCTGGAAAAACATCCCACAAACGCAGGTCTAGCGGAGGACGCGGTCCGCATTCGGGCGGACTGAGCCGGACGTGGGCCGGCTATGTGGGATGGACCCGACTAGTTGGCCTGGCCGGACTTGTGGCTCATCAGGCAAGACCTGCCCCGTGGTTTGGACCCGCCCAGCGGTTCGGACACACCGGCGGGCCATCGCAGCTGAGCCAAGCCCCACCCAGCAGGCTGGGCCAACCTCAGCCTGAGCCCGTGGAACAACTGGTCCAACGCCGACCTACTGGACCCGGTGAACCTGGCCGAACCTAAGAATGTCTGACCTGGACGAGGTCATATAGACCCTAAAAAAATTTGTGTTGGGCCGGTCAGAACGGGCCCTGACCCAACCGACCCCCGAATAATTTATGGCCCATATCTGATGACCCGGGTTTCCATTGGACACACCGTTAGTAGAATTGGAACACCTTTTGGAAAGAGGTTCCATTGACATATTCGACGGGGGCGAAACGAGCTGGGTCGGGCCAACATGAGTTTCCCCCTGTTTCACAAAAAATGGTGTAACTAATAGATCATACATCTGATCGACGCGGTGTCTATGGAATAAGAAACTATGTGTCAAGGTGGTCCTTTGTAGATAATCTATGTGAGTTTTGATGGATTTTGACATGAGACCTGAGTTGGATCAGACTTGAATCCAACCGTTCCATTTTCCAAAAGTGCCCATATCTCACAGACCGAGCATCCGATCCACGCATCATCTCTCACGTTGGGACCCCTTTTATGGGGGAGGACCCTTGGGTATACCTTTTACGGGACTTTGTACCGGTTGAAATATGAACAATGGCATGAGGAGTGGTTCTCCTAGAAACAAGCCTATTATGAGCAGAAATCCAGTGGCTAGCTGTGACCTGATGATGTAGAGAGACCAAAAATGGACTACACCAGCGACCAATACGGGTCTTCTCCAGCGACCAAATACGTGTCTGCACCAGCGAAAAATGTAGTTCTGCACCAAGGAATAATGTAGGTCTTCACCAATGACCAATTCGGGTTTTCACCAGCGACCAATATGGGTCGACACCAGCAACCAATACGGGTTTGCAGCAGCGAACAATGTAGGCATGCACGAGCGACCAATGTGGGTCTGCACCAGCGACCAATACGTGTGAATAGTAGAGTTACTATAAATAGGATGGTCTGGTTGAATGACAATACATCACTATACAAGAATCATTGATGTTATATCGTTATACCGAGTTGTCTCTTTTTCTTTGTGCATCATGATTTAGATAATTCTTGTGATATTACCATGAGGTATATCTTGTGATGTTTTCCTTTGTTGATTACTGAGAGAACATCATGGGTCTACGAGACCCTTAATGGGTACTGTTATACTCACCTCAGCACGGGATTTTCCCGCACCTTTTTGTGTCTTGTGCATACGATGATAAACTAGATTGAGACTAGAGGGAGCCAGGACCAAGTGGTACATGGAACAGACGGGATGAGGTGGAGTCATGTGCAGACAATTTTTACCTACACATAAAGTAGGATCTGTTGTGAACGATCAAGGAGTTTCTTTCTCTTTTTATTTGTACATTTATTATGGCACCTTTTTAGTTCATCACACTTTTTACTACAGCGTTTTACATAGTGGTTTCTTATGGTTGTTTTCTGGGTTTTTTTGTTGTATAGGTTTAATGGAAATTCCTTACCATTTTAGGGATACGCCTTTTTTTGGTATTATTCACTATCCACTGGCCTATGGAAGCGGGCTTGGGGTAGTCACGGTATGGGCCTCGGGGGATGGGTCATGACAAAAACTATATAGGGTTTCTCATGTTATGTGGTTTTATATCTAATTATCAACTACAATCATTGTAAAATCTTCAATATTTTTTTACTTCTTTAATTACAAGATTGTAAATCATGGTTTTGGTGGTAATGATTTAGATTATTCTATGTCATGGATAATTATTACATTGTGTTATTTTTATATTATTATTCTAATTTATTCATCTAGTTATGATTTAGTTGTTAGAGATTTATCTATCATTTTGTTATTGGTTTTTCCATTTCACTTAATACACGTCACCTATCCCACCAATGGTTGATTTTACAATATAAATTTTGTTTATTTCTGTTTTATATAATATTATAGGGAGTATTTATACCCATCCATGTATGACTGTTATTCTCAAATGGGTTGGTCTAGTGTACATAATGTGTAAGTTCAATGTTGGGATAAGAAGTTGTGGTTTTGGTGTGGGTTCTTTAATGTTTTCAGGAATCAATGATTTTTTATTTACTATAAACTATAGTAGTTCGTTATTGTGGTAGTTAAATTTATGCATGTAGTGTGTTCCACGAGTACATGCATAGTTGAGGAGATTTTCAGATCTTCTGTTTCACAGACTCGTTAGATATTTGTCTTCAACAACATCCAGTCCATTAGATATGCTTTTGTTTTTTTCTATAAAATTAATTATATAGAGATCAACTAATTATATATAATTTATATAGATATTTTTACATAATAGGTTGTTTGAGGTAGAATCCCCCCTTTTCGTGAGATATTCAAACGTTGTTATATTCACCAACCATACACTATTAGAGGCATGCATGAGGTGTAACTCATAACATATCCCCATCTCAGTAGAGGTCGTGGTTGAAAGGGTCATTTCATCCCAAAAAATTTAGTAGTCAATTTTTCAAGTTATATTTTTGTTATTTTGTTCCTACATTTAAAATATTTAGCAAATTGGGACTAATATTGTGTAACAGATGAAGATTTCTAAATGAATGGATTTAAATTCAATAGCACGAATAAAATAAAAAAATGTGAAATAATGAAAATCATGTACTAAGAAATTATATTATATATAATATTCAACATAAATTAATTCAGTGATAACCCATTCATTGTATGAAACAATGAGCTATCTTGTATGACATGAAATAATGGCTCTCATCTATATCTTGTATTGTACATAAGACATAGGTTTACAGAATGTTATTATCATTTTTTATTTAATATAAAATCTGTATAAAATTCATTATAATTTGGGTTATATATTTTATCGACTAAATAATGAAAATATATGGTTGAGATCATAGATTACCAATTATTTAGAAATGAATATAAAAACCAAATTAATATAAAAGAAATGTCTTTGTAAAAAATAATTTTTATGAAATAAATGAATTTTATCATAATAAATTAAATGAATTTATATTAGTTGATGATAACAATGAAATATGTATATAATATATTCAGTCAATTTTTATTACCTTAATAAAATATAATTAATAGTTCTAATATAAGAAAAAATCCAATGTTACACATAAAAAAGATATATTTTTTAAAAGAAGTTTTTCTGTCTTCTAATAGAACCCTTTTTTTAAAACAAATTTTGAAAAATTCATAAATTTAATTTTGAAAAATATAACACATATTCGAATGAAAAATTTGAAAATCATATTAGGTTTAATTTTATGTATTTTTCTTGGAAACTTCATTATATGATGAATAGTGAAATATAATTAATTTTAATTGGAAATATAATTTTTATTCTAATAAATAATAATGATAATTCATAAATTAAATTCGTTTAAAAGACAATTTGGATAAATAATACATATATTTACCCAATTTCGTTTGGTTTATTTATTTTATTACTCAATTTTTACATAAAATTATTTCATACATTTGAAAATTTTCAAATTAAAAAACTGTTTTGTCATCACACTTGTGATGTATCATTTAACATAAATTCTTCCACTAATCTGAATTTAATTTTTTAAATTTGATTTTAAATTTGTATTCATAATCATATATAATTTTTATAATGTAAAATCTGTTTTTGAGTAAATTCATTTATTGAGGCATTTAATGTGAACCACAATAATTAAAGAAAATATGTTTACATGGTAGTTAATTATAAAAAAATATGTTGTGGAAATGAAACAAAACATATCAACATCCATATTATGGTCATATATTGATCATATCCTATGTTTTCATGAAATTGTATCAGTATATTTTAAATGATTCGTAAGGGAAAACTCTTAATAGGCATTACTTTTTGATATTCACAAAAAATTGTACTCCACCTCCACTATAAAAGTGTATTCACACCCCTCATTTATAAACTCCACAGAATCCATCTTGATCATCAAAATTTCCCAAATAACATAAAAACATCACAATCCTTATACTAGGAGAAATAGTTTCTTTCTGAAATCCATCTTTGGAAAGTCTTAGTGCTAGTATAATGAAGATACCAAATGAAGAGAACATTTTTTTCAAAAAAAAAAAACATAACTTCGTTCCATCTCCTCATATTTAAATTATTTACCTATCATGGTTATATCATATAAAAAGTATATTAAATATATTTAGATGTTTTTTTATATGGTTATATCCCAGAAAAATACACACTTGGATCAAATGGGTTGATAATTCATCATTCATGTTTAAGACAGACTACTACCATTCCAAATGATGTTGTTCCTTTTATCATTAGCACTTATCATGGATGGTAATAATTATTGTAATTATATTTATATGCTATATTCTTTAATATTATGTTGTATTTATTAATCTATTATTATTTTATAAAAAATATTTTCGTTATTTACTTTTTATTAGAATATGGTAATGTTGTTTGTGTGTATGGAAAACGTCCACCTCTTGAGGCAATGAGATTCATTTATAGTTTACATGGAATGTATTATAGGATGGTTTATTAAAAATACGAGATATATAAGAAAACATTATTATAATCATATATATATATATATATCTTTTACTATTCTTTATTTTAATGAGAATAGAAAATTGAAGCAGCAATCATCTGTATGCACGACGTATAGTCTCCATTAATAGTGAATTTCAATTCATATCACTAAATTTTATGGATCACTACAAATTCCTATATTTTTAGTATATATGATTCTTACATAATTTTTTACATTATAGTGATTACTAATTCATAATTTATGTAATGGGAATAAAAAATAACATGTACAGACAAACATAAAAAATTTATGTTATTACCTAAGACGACGAAAATAATGAATGATTTCTAATGAACTTGAATTCATATGTCATTAAAGGATATTATATGAAATCATAACGATTAATATGTCACGACCCAACCCTACCCGGGCTCGAGCCGCAACTACCCCAAGCCCGCCTCCATAGGCCAGGGGCTGGCGACTAGCGCTGAAGGCACAACAACTCGTGGAGGCCTTTGACTAAATACATGTACACGCACACACGCAGCACACTCAATGAAAAAGTGTAGAGTAAAAGATAAGACAAGTAATGAAAAAGGGAAACTGCTATATATAAACCACAATGTGCATAGACCTCTACAAGTAAAAATGAAGATGAAGGTACACTGAAAAGTAAAGGGGAAAAACACAGGCCCAATCAAAAAAGTGCCACAACCTGGAAATATGTAAATAAAAGAAAACAGACTGTAGGGTCCCCCACCTAGAACCCGACTCCGACCACTGCACGTGGTCCAAGCTCCCAAGATCCTATGATCCTCTGACGTCAGGACCAACCTATCTGTCGTCTGCAAGGGGACACGAAGTTCGGGAAAAGCCCACGTAGGGGTGAGTATAAAAATACTCAGTAGTATACCCCAAAGGCTCGAGGGAGTAACAAAGGATGTACTGAAGGGTGAGCAGTAGAGCAAATAGGAAAAGTAAAGGAGTACAACAAGGGGTGCAGTAGAGTAATAGTATAGAGTCCATCTTAACCCAACAAGAGAAAGGAGGTAGACTCGTCCAGACAAAAGGAGCTGGATACGGTGAGAAGATAAACATCCCGTCGAGTGTTCGCTACCTATAGCAGGAGAGTAGACTCATCCAACCACGAGAAGCTAGACGCGGAAAGCATGTGGCATACCCCGTGCGTCTTCGCCTCTTCTGGATGGAGAGCAACCAAACCCAAGAAGTGGGTACCAGAACATGGTATATACAAATCCATATGGTATGTCTAGAAGCTCGAACAAGACCGTAAGGGGATCTCCATCCCGTAGCTCATCCCAAGAAAAGAGTATCCAACCGTCCCAAAAGTAAACACCATCGATGCCCAGCATCCCACATGTCTGCCCCAAACTACAAGTCAAGGGGATCAAACCACCGCACCTCGACACTATCCACTATGGGTGGCACTGACTCGCACACACGGTTTTGGGTCATGCCCCTAGGACGTGTCTCGGTGGTGGAAAGACCCCCTCGTGCTTGGGAGTTCCGAGTTAAGTCAAACCACGCCTTGTCACTGCCCCGCAGTCGATAGGTCTCCTCAAAGTAAAGTTTGTTCCATCACTGACCCGCATAACCAAGGGTCCTGCTCCGATAAACATGGAGGAAAGCCACAGACTAGTCTATTTGAAAGGACTAAGTCTGGAATGTAAATCGGTGTCCCACTGCCCAGCCCTACTGGAGGGTAATTTATAACCTGATATCGGGTGACCCACTACCCAGCCCTACCGGAGGGTAAAACCTAATACATCATCAAGAGACCCACTACCCAGCCTCGCTGGAGGGTAGACCTTAATACATCATTAGGAAACCCACTGCCCAACACCGCTGGAGGCTAGACCTGGAATAAGTCGATAGGTGACCCACTGCCAAGCCCCACTGGAGGGTACACCTGGAACTAGACGACGAGCGACCCACCGCCCATCCCTGCTGGGGGGAAGACCCAAAGAGGTCATCGGGTGACCCACTACCCAGTCCCTGCTGGAGGCTAAACTCAAGAAGACATTGAGCAACCCACTGCCCAACCCTGCTGGAGGGTAAACCCAAAGAAGTTGATGAGTAACCCACTGCCCATCCCCGCTAGTGGGTAAAAATCAGAACTGCTCTGGCCATCTCTACTGGAGGGTACACCACTGGCCAACCGAACACAGAGTGGGTATTGTGCAACCACGCAACTCTAGAAAAACCCACCCAATGGGGGTTCAGCGCTTGTTCCATCACTGCGTGTCACTAGCACCGCTACCAGCGGATCCATCGAGAACGAAACCAAGGGTAGACCACTCAACCGTGCTGGTCAAACAAACGAGCATAGAGCCAGGGGAGAAAACTCCACCCTGCTGGTCAACAAATGAGCACAGAGGGACCCTATTCGTCGCATGAGGTCAAAGTACTCAAGGCAGAACATGACACGCACATGGGGCCCACATGACGTGTGGCCCCAAGTCATCCCCAACTGAGCGCTCAAACGTCCTCAGGTACCAACAACCACATGTACCTCCAAGCGTTCCCGTATACTCCCAGAGTATACCATGTTCCAGCCCATAGGCTATCGTGCACACACCACCTAATGACAACGGAACGGCGTGACATAACAACTCCATCCTACCACCTCATCGGCTGAGGCACAGTCAACCACATCTCTTCACTCACACGGGAGTGCACGCGATCACATGCCAAGGGTTCTCTCCAAACATGGCATGGAGAACACCCATCAGAGGGCCTTTCACATTTAACAATATCTCGCGAGAGGCTCCGCACAACCAAACAGATCGCACCGTTGTAGTACTCTTGGAAAAACACGGGAGATAGACTACTTACTCACCTCAAATGGATATCTGAGGGAAAAGTCGCCAACACCGCCCCACGCCCAAATGGTGTCTCGTGATCCCAGGCCCCGGCCCAGAAAACAGTCCGGGGAATCACACCATTGTGATACCCTCGCGAAAACACGCCAAAAGCACCATTCACTTGAGTGCAATGGATATCCGGATAAAAAGATGCACTTCGGCGTACCGCACACGAGCGGCGCTATGTGGGAATTGAATCTCGGTCATGAAACTCAAAAAAACAGATCACAGCATTGCGATCCTCTCAAAAAAGCACACAGGATGGACTATTCACTTGTCCAAAACAGTCTCCCGGTGATAGAGATGGATAATCACCGTCAACGCCCAAACGGCCCTCGCGGGGCTGACACCATCGTGCGGAATTATAGCGGGCAGACTATGCCAACACGATGCCCTCGAAAAAACACCCATCATCGACTGCTCGCACGCCCCGAACGGATTTCCATGAAAAATGTCGTTAAAAGCTGCACGCAGCTCAAAAGACGGGCCGTGGGGCCCATGCCTCAACTTCGGCGTCAACGCCCGAAACCACCCTAGAAAACATCACCTTGATGCCAGGGTTCCAACGCCGCTGACGGCGCTCAAAACGGATGTCAAATCCGTCTGCGCCGTCCAAAACCAGAACCCCTAGGATGACGTCAATCCCCTCGATGTACGTGTTGCACCACCGAGCCCCCCCCCCCCCCATTTCGGGAATTAAAAATTCTTGAAACCATCTCAAAACGTCCGCCTTGACACTAGCTCTGCGGTGCCACTGACAGCGCCCAAACCAGACGCTACACTAATGATTTATAATGTATAAATAATTTTTCCTAATAATAATAATATTATTATTATTTTGAATATAAACCTACCTTTTTTTATTAACATTCTTTTTTAAAAAAAAATATCCAGACCGGCCGAGAGGTCGGTCTTCTTCTCCCAACAGGACCCGCAACATGCGGGTCCTTGTTGGCTAGCCGAGGTCCGTAGAACCCAGTCCTCCCTTGCCTCCACCAGCCGGCACAGTCATCCGGCCTTCCGCGCCGCCTGCACGGGACGCCCGCGAACCAGCGCTCCACTGGCCTCCTCCGCGGCATCCCCTACTGACCCAGCACTGGCCTCCGGTGACGGGAGTTGCTCCGCCGCGCTCGTGCCAACCGCCATGCCCGACAGTCATCCTCCTCCTGGTCGCGGCCAGCCGCGCTCCCTCCTCGCCCGAATGCTGCTGCCACTGACCCGGCCTCCGCCACTGATCCTCCAGGCCGACTCGTCGGACCGCCGCGCCAGATGGCGAGAACACCCAAAAGTGGCCAGAAAACCTCAAAACCCCTCTTTTTTCGGCGGACGACTGTGAGTGCGTCAGGACTCGGATTTTAAAACCGAAATATGCGGCGGATAGAGTATAAAATATACTACAAAACCATGGGACTCGCTCAAAAATCAAGAAGCAATTCAGTGAATAAATTATGATTCCAAAGGAGGTGCGTGATATTAAAATAAATGTGTGATCCTACCTTGTTGGGCTTTGCCCGGTGCTTCGCCGTCGAACCGCCGCCTTGCCGGAGCCACCTCGCTGGAGGGGAGGAGGAGAGGAGGAGCTTATCCTCCTTTGTTGATCACGTCTACTAGGGGAAAGGGGATGTAGAGGGGTGGGGTTAGGGTTTAAATAAGGAATACATTAATTAAAATTAAATTAATTTAACCCCCAATTTATCTTGCGCCCAAAACTCTCGACGGGGTTGAGGTTGAGCCTCCCCTAGGGTAAACACCAGCTCTCAAGCACAACGACAGTCTCATAATTTTAATCTGAGACCACGTTCAATAGTTATTAAAACTGAATGCCCAAAGACGAAAAATTACGAAAACGCCTCTCGGGCCATTTTTCACAGACAGGCCGCGCCCGTGAAACATACACCCCTCCTGGGGTAAACGGAACACTCCAAACTCAACAGTGCCCTCAGTTTTCCAATCCGAGCAACCATTTAAGAGATACTCGAGTTTAACCATTAAACGAATAAATTAATTAATTAATTTATCCGTTTAACGTTCTGAAACCGAGCACGGGGTCCAAACATCCCGCACCGACATGTTTTATGTCGTTCATAGGATAAACACCCCATTCCGGAACCATCCGTACAATCATATCATTAATTCGAAACACTGTTTAGGAGTTATCCAATTTATTTGGTGGTTCCAGTGTGAACGCACTGAAAATTTAATTCCGGCCACTCTGGGGCTCAGAATCACACGTCGTCTGAAGGAACTGCTCTTGAATAACATCATGAATATTCCAAAGTCTTCCGCAGTAAAAACTAGGTTCTTAAATCATTCCCTCCTTCAACCTTTTCGACCCCGAAATGAAAACCTATAGAGCAACATAGGGTACTAAGCCCACACCTGGCTTTCCCATACCCAGAAGAACCCTCGGACATTTCTGCGCCACCGCACATAAACCAATGGATTGATCCATTTACGGGAGGTCTGCCCCCGCCGATGTCGTGCATAGGAGCACACACACCACTTCTCGGGTGAGTCGCGTGGGATACATCATGCACTCAAACCAGCCTCTGGGGTTAGGGAAAGGCAGTAGGGAACCTCTCCATCCCTTTGAACAATCTCAAACGGTCTAAAGGACCTCAGGGGTAGCTGACGTCCCCGACCAAACCTCTACGTCGCATGTCGTGACTAGAATCACCGCCTGCACCTGGAACAAGGCCCAGTGATTCCCTATTTCAGAATATACATATGGTGAAACACCCAAGGATATCTGGTCACGCAAGGTTCCACAGTTGATGTCACACAACCCAGGCTCTCTTACATGCTCGGAAAGTGAAGGAGTTGACACCATCAACTAGAGGAAAAGGGCTCACGCCTTTTACCATACCAACACAGGGTTACACCCAACGCCCTACGTCACCCTGGTAACACATCAAACAAGGAGAAGGGAGGAAATCAGGACACACGCAGAGTCTAAAAATTCTACTGCAAAAAAGGTATAAGAGCTGTAGAGCATAACTCTTATCACCTCATGCTCTGAAGGATAGTAGACATCCAAAGCGCGCGGTTGTCTGTGGTCCCAACTGTCAGCTCCTGGAGCCTGACGTGGACCACCTAGTGGTGGTGGGAAGATCTCATAAATCCGTCCCCCACCACCATCTCCTCCATCTCCTCTTCTAGCACCACCTCTCTGGGCGCTACTCCGATCACGGCGCTGCCTCCGTCGTGGTGGTGAACCTGCTGCCTGCCCGAAGCTCTCTACAAGCCTGTTCGGGCAGTCCCATGCCAGGTGACCTCACCCATCACTATCATAGCACCGACTCTCCCAGGGCTGGAGCCCCACAGCGCCACTGTGGTGTAGGACCACTCCCATGAGTCTGGTCATCAAGAAGCCACCTGCGTCGAGGTTCTTCTTGCCAATGCCCACTAGCTGCGACAGACATCTCGGCTCCGTTGTTCCTGCTGCCACCACCAACTCTAGAACGTGACAGGAAGCCCTCTGTCACCAGCGCCTTCTCTAGCACCCCGACATATGTGGAAATGCCCAAAGTTACTGTGATAGCATGAATCTCTTAGAAGAGACCCTGCTCAATCTTCCGCGCTGGGATGTTGTCGTCATGGACCATGTTCGGGTAAAAGCGTGCACGGTCTGCGAAACTAGCTGCGTACATGGCCACCGTCATCCCTCCCTACTGAAACTGCAGGAGCTCCTGAATCCAAACGGAGCACAAGTAGGAGGGAAAAAACTCCTCATGAAACAACAACTAAAAGTCACCCCCATGAAAGCGATGACTCGTCAAGAAACTGAGTCACCAGACTCCCCCAACGCCAAGATGCTCCACGAAAAAAGGTTGGCTACCAAAGCCACTCTCTGATCTGTCGGCGTCTGCACAAGCCTAAAAAGGTGAACCATTGCCACAAGCCAAACCTCTTCTACCTGAGGGTCTGGATCACAACTGAACCTCAGTGGTCTCTGCCGCTGGAACTCACGGACTGCGCTCCACCTGCGCTCAAGCCCCGCCTGCTCTACAGAAGCATTTTGCTTCTCAACAAGTGGGGGTGCTGCTACCGGCCCACCCAGAGAAAGGGGATCGCATGATGGGTCCTGGACTGAGGCCTCGTAACTCACAGGGTCATCGTCATGAACCAAAGCTGGTCTCCTGGCTGGCTGTCTTCGCGGAGACATCCTGAATATTATCAAGGAGTGCCATGATCAGATGAGCATATATGCATATCCCAATAACAACGATGGGGAGTTGGCTCAAGAAGGACAGTCATGACTCAGTCCTATGGGATGCACAAACCAATTTTCCCTGCAACAAGTGTCTCTGTATGACGAGTTGACAAGTGGGATGTCAAGGTCCTAGTGAAAGGATACGTCGACCGTCGCACAATCACTGGACTCCCTGGCCTGAGAGCCGCTCTAGAAACACATTAACATTGTTTCCCTATATCCCAACCAATTCATTTTATTTTTAGGGACATCCGAAGAGCATCCCAAGGAACGAACCTCCATTGATACCACTTTTTCACGACCCAACCCTACCCAGGCTCGAGCCGCAACTACCCCAAGCCCGCCTCCATAGGCCAGGGGCTGGCGACTAGTGCTGAAGGCACAACAACTCGGGGTGGCCTTTTCCTAAGTACTTGTACACGCACACATGTAACACACTCAATGAAAAATTGCGGAGTATAAGAAAAGACAAATAAAGAAATAGGGAAACTTCTATATATAAACCACAAAGTACATCGACCTCTACAAGTAGAAAGAAAGCTGAAGGTACACTAAAAAGTAAAGGGGAAAAACACGCACCCAATCAGAAAAGTGCCACAACCGGACAACAGGTAAACTAAAGAAAAAAACTGGTAGGGTCCCCCACCTGGAACCCGACTCAGACCACCGCACGCAGTCCAACCTCCCAAGATCCTAAGCTTCTCTGACATCACGAAAAACCTGTACATCGTCTGAAAGGGCACACCAAGTGCGGGAAAGGACCAAGCAGGGGTGAGTATAAAAATACTCAGTAGGATACCCTGAAGGCTTGAGGGAGCTACAAAGGAGGTACCGAAGGGTGAGAAGTAGAGAAAATAGGAAATTTAAAGGAGTAAAACAAGGGGTGCAGTGGAGTAATAGTAGAGCGTCTAACTCAACCCAACAAGAGAATGGAGGTAGACTCGTCCAGACATAAGGAGTAGGAAACAGTGAGAAGATGAACTTCTCGTCGAGTCTTCGATATCTATAGCAATAGATTATACTCATCCAACAATGAGAAGCGAGATGCGGAAAGCACATGGCATACCCCACACATCTTCTCCTCTCCTGGAAGGATAGAAACCAAACCCAAGAAGTGGGTACCAGAACATGGTATATAAAAATCCATATACTCTGTCAAGAAGCCCAAACAAGACTGTAAGGGGATCTTCATCCCGTAGCTCAGCCCAAGAAAAGAGTAGCCAATAGTCCCAAAAGTAAACACCGTCAATGCCCGGTATCTCACACGTCTGCCATAAACTACATGTCAAGGGGCTCAAACCACTGCACCTCGACACTATCCGCTTTGGGCGGCACTGACTCACCTGCACGGTTTTGGGTCACATCCCAAGGATGCTTCTCGGTGGGGGAAAGCTCCCCTCGTGCATGAGAGTTATGGGTTAAGTCAAACCATGCCTCGTCACTGCCCTGCAGTCGAGAGGTATCCTCAAATTCAAGGTCCTTCCATCACTGACCCACACAACCAAGGTTCCTGCTCTGGTAATCATGGAGGAAAGACACAGTCTAGCCTAGTATAAAAGACTATGTCTGTAATGTAAATGGGTGTCCCACTGTCCAGCCCTTCTAGAGGGTAATTCATAATGAGATATCGGGTGACCCCCTGCCCAGCCCTGCCGGATGGTAAACCCTAATACATCATCAGGCGACCCACTGCCCAGCCCCGCTGGATGGTAGACCTTAATACATCATCAGGCCACCCACTGCCCATCCCCGCTGGAGGGTAGACCTGGAATAAGTCGACAGGTGACCCACTGCCCATCCCCAAAGGAGGGTAGACCTGGAACTAGACGACAGAGGACCCATTGCCCAGCCCTACTAGAGGGTAGACCTTAAGAAGTCGCCGGGTGACCCACTGCCCAGTCCCTATTGGAGGGAAAACCCTAGAAGTAAGTGAACAACCAACTGCCCAGCCCTGCTGGAGGGTAAACCCGAAGAATTCGATGAGTAACCCATTGCCTAGCCCTGCTGGAGGGTAAAATTCATAACTACTCTGGCCATCTCTACTAGAGTGTACACCACTGGCCAACCGAACACGGAGTGGGTATCTCGCAACCACCCAACTCCAGAACAACACACCCAAAGGGGGTTCAACACCTGTTCCATCATTGGGTGTCACTACCACTGCTATGGGCCGATCCATCGAGAATGAAACCAGGGGAGACCACTCAACCCTACTGGTCAAACAAATGATCACAGATCCAAGGGAGAAAACTCCACCCTGCTGGTCAAAAAACGTGCACAAAGGGACCCTCTTCGTCGCGAGAGGTCAAAGAATGAAAAGAAGAACACGACACACACGTGGGGACCACACGACGTGTGTCCCCAAGTCAACCACAACTGAGCGCTCAAACGTCCTCAGGTACCAACAACCACATGTACCTCAAAGCGTTCCTGTATACTCCCAGAGTATACCACGTTCCAGCCCATAGGCTATCATGCATAAGGAACCAAACGTCAATGCGAAGGCGTGACGTAACAACTCCAACTTGCCACCTCATCGGCTGAGGCACAATCAACCACATCTCTTCACTCACACGGGTGTGCACGTGATCACACACTAAGGGTTCTCTGCAAACACGGAGAGAAGAATCTCCATCAGAGCACCTTTCAAATTTAACAAGATCGCGCGAGAGGTTCCACACAACCAAATGGATCGAACCGTTGTAATTCTCTTGAAAAAACACACGAGATAGACTATTTACTTGCCTCAAACAGATATCTGATGGAAAAGTCGCCAACACCGCCTCACGCCCGAACGACGTCCCATGATCCCGGGCCCCGACCCCGAAAATAGTAGGGCGCATCACACCTTTGCGATCCCCTTGGGAAAACAATTCAAAAGCATTACTCACTTGAGTGCAATAGATATCTGGAGAAAAAGATTCATTTCGGTGCACCACACACGAGCGGTGCTATGTGGGACCTACATCCCGGTCCCGAAACTCAACAAACAGATCACACCATTGCGATCCTCTCGAAAAATTACACATGATGGACTATTCACTTGCCCAAAATGGTCGTTCGGTGATAGAGATGGAAAATCACCGTCAACGCCCAATGGCCCTCGCAGGACCTGCACCATCGTGCGGAATATTAGCGGGCAGACAGCTCCAATGCGATGCCCTCAAAAAAACACCCAACATCGACTGCTCGCACGCCCCGAACGGACGTCCACGGAAAAAGTCGCTAAAAGATGCACGCAGATCAAAAGACGGGTCGTGGGGCACATGCCTCAACACTGACTTCGACAACCGAACCACCCTAGAAAACTTCGCCTCGGTGCCAGGGTTCCAACGCCACTGACGGCGCTCAAAACAGATATCAGACGTGTCCGCGCTGTTCAAAACCAGAACCCCCGGGATGACGTCAATCCCCTCGATGTACGTGTTGCGCCACCGAGCCCCCCCCCCCCTTTTAGGGAATTAAAAATTCCCGAAACCATCTTAAAATGTCCTCCTTGACACGAGCTCCACGATGCAGCTGCCAACGCGCTAAACGGACGCCGCACGAATGATTTATAATGTATAAATCATTTTTCCTAATAATAATAATAATAATATTATTATTATTATTATTATTATTATTATTATCCTCCCTTTTTTATTAACTTTCTTTTCTTTGTTTTTTAAAAAAAAATCCAGACCGGTCGAGATGTTGGTCTTCTCCCAACAGGACCCACACCGTGTGGGTCCTTGTTGGCCAGCCGAGGTCCGTAGACCGCGGTCCTCCCTCGCCTCCACCAGCCGGCACAGCCAGCCAGCCTTCCGCGCCGCCTGCACGGGACGTCTGTGAACCAGCGCTTCATTGGCCTCCTCCACGTCATCCCCTGCTGACCCAGCACCGGCCTCCGCTGACGGGAGCTGCTCCGCCACGCTCACGCCAACCGCCCTGCTCGACCGCTAGCCTCCTCCTCGTCGCGGCCAACCGCGCTCCCTGCTCGCCCGGAAGACGCCACCGCTGACCCGGTCTCCGCCACAGCTCCACCATGACGACTCGCTGGACCGCCGCGCTAGACGGCCGGAACACCAAAAGCCGGCCAAAAAACCACAAAAACCCGCTATTTTCGGTGGATAACTGCGAGTGCGTCGGGACTCGGATTTTAAAACCGAAATATGATGCAGATAGAGCATAAAATATTCTACACAACCATGGGCCTCGCTCGAAAATCAAGCAGCAATTCAACGCAAAATTATGAATCCAATGAAGGTGCGATAGTGTAAAATAAAAGCATGATCCTACCTTGTTGGGCTTTTCCCGGTGCTTCGCTGCCAAACCGACGCCTTGTCGGAGCTGCCTCGCCGAAGGGGAGGAGGAGATGAGGAGCTTCTCCTCCTTGGTTGAGCACTTCGTCCAGGGGAAAGGAAAAGGAGAGGGGTGGGGTTAGGGTTTAAATATGGAATAAATTAATTAAAATTTAATTAATTTGACCCCCAATTTATCCTGCACCCGAAAATCTCGACGGGGTCGAGGATGAGCCTCCCCTATGGTAAACACCAGGTCCCGGGCAGAACGTCGGTCTCAGAATTTTAATCTGATACCCCATTCAAATGCTATTAAAACTGAACGCCCAAAGCCGCCAAATGACAAAAACGCTCCTCAGGCCATTTTTCACAGACGGGCCGCTCCCATGAAACTTACACCCCTCCTAGGGTAAACGGCATGCTCCAAACTCAACAGTACCCTCAGTTTTCCAATCTGTTCCACTGTTTAAGATATACTCGAGTTTAACCATTAAACAAATAAATAAATTAATAAATTTATCTGTTTAACTTTCCAAAAGTGAGCGAGGGGTCCAAACATCCCGCGCCGACAAGTTTTATGTCATTCATAGGGTAAACACCCCATTCCGGACCCATCCGTACACTCGGATCTCTGATTAGAAGCACCGTTTAGGAGTTATCCAATTTATTTTTAGGTTCCAGTGTGAACACACTGAAAATTTAATTCCAGCCACTCCGGGGCTCGGAATCGCACACCATCTGAAGGTGCTGCTCTAGAATAACATCAAGAATATTCCAAAGTATTCCATAGTAAAAACTGTGTTCTTACATAATATGGTTCTATAATTGCGTTATTAAATATTTAGAAACACTATACTGATGTTTAAATCATGTTTTACCGAAAAATGTTTGAGGAAATAGAGTACATCTCAATTTAATTTCATCAAGTCATATTATACTATAACACAACTAATTTATTTTTTATAGACTTTATATACCCCCTTTATCCTTTAACATAATTAATAATTATTTATACAATTTATATTTAGTTTCAACATTTATTATTTAATATAATTGGATTTTAATATAATGTTTACATTTTTAATGATATTCATAACATCACTCATTTTTATTAGGTTATTGAAATACCTCGATGTCAATAATATAAAATCATTATGTCTATAATGAATTTGAATATATATTTATGAATTTTATCTTATTTTATTATGTTTTTCTTTTTATACACATAATAGATTCATTGATTAATTTCCCTTGAACGTTATTATAATTTTAAGGGTCTATTTCATAATCGGATTCTAGTCAAGATTGTTATTTCAATAATTTCCTTTATTGGTGTTTATATTGTCATTTTTAGTAATCCTTTCCATTTTGAACTGCAATTCTTACTCATGATATTTTCTGTTAATAGTTTTATTATTAATCTATTTGTTTCATAATTATAGTGAAATTTCTTTTAATAAAATTGGACTTCATTTATCTCTTCATTTGGAAATCAGTATTCATAAAAAATATATTTTAGAAAAAAATTAAATTTTATTTTGTTAAAATTTTAAAAATGATTCATTAAAATAAATATTTACCAATTAATACTTATTATAAAATAGTTTGAATGTAATCTAATTATATTTTTATAAAAAAATATTTTTTCAAAACATTTTAAAATGTAAAATTAATGTTATTTATGGAATTTATGAAATTACCAATCAAAATGAATTTAATTTAATTGAATATTCCGGTGAAATTATATGGGATTATTTTGAAATAAAATATTTTGACTATTTATTTACACTGAAATGAAATTTAAATTTTTTTTCATAATTAATAGAATAAATTCATTTAGAAATTTTTTAGAAATATTATTTATAACATGAAATAATAATAGTTATATTCTTACTTTAATGGGTATACTTCGTATTCATACCATAATTTTTATTACTATAGATTTATTATGATTTCTTTGACCATGGATTGTATTGAAATTACGTTCATTAAATCATTTTCAAGGTCATTAACTTACCCATGAGTTCTTCACAATTCAGTGACTGTTGAACATTAAATTTACCGTAAATTTCCACATTATTTATCATGAATATGATTCTTTCATAAAACATATACTTTTTGTACATATGGTTTATACATTTATTAGTATGTAATTCATTCGGTCAATATTGGAAATCCAAATTCTTTAAATATTTTATATATTTGATAAGGAGAAATTTTTATTAATTAAATCAATTATTTCATTTATGTGGAGTACTTTAGACTAGTCTAAAATGTGTAGGGGACTATTTAAGTTAAATACCTAGATGAAACGGTAGTCTCAAGAGATAAATATGTTTTTTATTTCAGATGGGTTTATAATTAATATTTTTTAAAGAATCTTGTAAAAGGTCTTGAAGGTAATGATTCCATGTGCACGAGAATCATAGATTCTAATATTTAACATTTAATGCATTTAGAATTTAGTGATTATTAGAAATGAAATTATAACTATGTCAAAATATTTGGATGCATTTTATTCCATATTTATTGATTAAATAGTTTGTGTTATCAATTATTTAAACTGTCAAATTATTTAAAAATATCCATAACTGTTAATCGATTAGATGGTATATTTTCTCAATTATTTGCAATGATATATTGTTTATGATTATTGGTTCATTACAGATTCTATTTTACATGACCCTTACTATGATTTTTATGTCACCATTATTATTTTCCATTCCATAGGATTCCATGATGTGTACTAAGAAATACATGAAAGGATATTCTAGATGGATTTATGTTATTTTCAAAAAAATGTAGTATTTTGGGTATTCATAAGTAATAAAAGACCCATGTATGTATCCATTTAACCAAGACTACATTATTGATTAGTCTATTGGGATCTATGCATTCTATATATTCCAATTTAATTATAGTAGGAATCATCTTAGGGATGTTGGGTTATTGCACACAATCGTTGTTATTAGAGCATGTGTTGGGAAACATTCAAAAATATATTTAAGATAACATTGATTATGAACCATAAACCTATGATATTATTTTAGGAATGTTTAGAATAACATTATAATATTTTTATAAGGTATTTGTTATATGGGTCATCTAGAAATACTTCCCATTATTGATACTACAAGTGGGTGTTGTTTTGTAAAAGAAGTACATAGGATTAAAAACTATGAATAAGGTACCTTGGGATTTATTTGGGTTTAATTTGGTGCACTAAAAGGGATTTACTATGCACCTGGTTTGATAGGTGGATGAATGGAGTGGAGGACGCGCAGCTGTTGCCCCGCGTTCCCGCTTTCCAATGGCGGGCAACATTCACTCCTTATTCAGGGACGTCTGCACCTTGATCGAAACGGGGTGATGGGATATCGGTTCTTCCTTCTGTAGATTCCTCCTCAGAACTCGTCACCTAGTCCAGGTCTCCCTCATAGATTTAATACATAGTTCGTGAAACTCTTCCCAGTGCCATGATTCCATGGACGCCGGTTAATTACACTGCTTTTGTCGGGACATTCCAAGGGGTCCAGTTAGGGCAGTAACCTTTAGTTGGGGGAGTAGTCACATTGAGGCATCAGTAGGGTGTCTGGATGCTGGGGAACCTGGCATGTCTTTCTATTATCCCTGGTCATAGGGCTTCTCGAGGGCGTGGAAGCCCGAGGCATCCCACATCGAGCGCGGGGAATTATCTGTCATAGACACATATCTGAGGTTTTCCTCAGCTTCCCGTGTTTAACACAGGGTACGCCGCGAGTTTAATTTCCATCAGAGACGGATCAACCCAACCAGAGCATTAGCTAGGATAGATCGGATTAAGGGATTCCCCTTGAAGGGATGCCGATGCCGGGGCCATCCCATGGGCGGCTGTGAAGAGAAGCGTACCAACATGGTCTCACCAAGATATGATGGTCTGGGAAAGAATCGGGATGGGTGATAGGTGGATGAATGGAGTGGAGGGGGAGTGAAATGGGACTATCGCAGGGGTGACGGCGAAGTTGGGCTTGAGCCTTGAAGAGGCTTCCTACGTATCCCCGTGGCAGGGAAACAAATTCTGCGTAGTTCGGGATAGTGCCGGTAAACCGACGTGAAGGTGGACCTTGGCCCGATGAATGTCGTCAGTGATCCAACGTGAAGGTGGACCTTGGTCTGATGGGCATCATCAGCGTACCGATGTGAATGTGTATCTTGGTTCTATTGGAATCGCCATCATACTGACGTGAAGGTGGACCTTGGTCCGATGGGCATTGCCATCGTACCGACGTGAAGATGGACCTTGGTCCGATGAATGTCATCAGCGAACCAATGTGAAGGTGGACCTTGGTCCGATGGACATCTTCAGCGTACCGACGTGAAGGTGGACCTTGGTCCGATGAGAGATGGGCTTGAACCTCGGGGAGGCTTCCTACGTACCATGCCTTGACATGGATCAAAGAACTTGTAGTTCAATGGGTTTCATCGGTGAACCGACGTGAAAGTAGACCCGTGGGTCCACTGGTCATGGGCTTGGACCTTGGGAAGGTTTCCTACGTACCATGCCTTGACATGGATCAAAGTCCTCGTAGTTTGGATGATGGAATACAGTTTAACGTCAAGCGGTACGATAGGGAATGTTGTCGTGAATAAACGACAGGCGGTGGGTGTCGGCGAACCGACGTAAATGAGGGACCTTGGTCCGATGGGAGATGGGCTTGAACCTCTGGGAGGATTCCTACGTACAATTCCTTGACATGGGTCAAAGTACTCGTAGTTCAGGTTGAAAATGGGGACATGGCACACATATAAGGAGACGGTCTGGGCCAATGATTGTTGGGCCTGAACCTCGGGGAGGCTTCCTACGTACCATGCCTTGACACGGATCAAAGACCTCATAGTTCGGGTTGTGGAATACAGTTTAACATCATGCAGGACGGGGGTGAACCGACGTGAATGAGGTCGGAACGACCGGATGGTGGGTGGGCTTGAACCTCAGGAAGGCTTCCTACGTACCATGCCTTGACATGGATCAATGACCTCGTAGTTCATATGGGGCTTTGTCGGCGAACCGACGTGAAGGTGGACCTTGGTCCAATGAGTGGTGGGATTGAACCTCTAGAAGGCTTCCTACGTACCATTCCTTGACATGGATCAATGACCTCGTAGTTCAAATGGGAATTGGGTGTGCAGTTTAATGTCACGCGGGACACGGGGGCATACAGTTTAATGTCATGTTGGACGAGGGAGAAACTCGACGTGAATGAATGACCGAGCAATGTGGCATGAACCTCATGGAGGCTTCCTACGTACCATTCCATGACATGGATCAAAGTCCTCGTAGTCCGCTAAGGGTGGGGGTCAGGGTCGGTGCTCATTCTATGCCCACGTGAGTCATGCTCGGTGTGAGAAACAAGAGGCTGCAAGGACCTGACGATCATGTCGTGAAGGATGCGTCCGTGAGAAGCGAAGAGGAGCTTACGTGTTAGGTAGCCCAAGGTGTTGGGACTTACTCCAGGATGGAGGCCCAGAGTGAGAAAAAGAGTAGCGAAAGAGGGATTTGGGACCAATGATGGGAGGTGCCTCGTTCCCAATCACGCCCTCCACTGACCTTGGTAGTGGGGAAGTACGGAGATGCAGAGGTACAACCATCCGTTGGGGAATTAGGTTCATCCTTCTCCTATGAACATACACGACTCCAATAAGGAGGATATCATCCCTTGTGGATGGGTGATTCCATTCCTGTGGAGATGAGTGGTGTAAATAATTTTCGAGCTGGGGGGACCCTTCGTGAGAGGCACGAGGTCGGGTCACAGTTTAACGTCATGTGTTGAGGACGTGGTGCTTGGCAGTTTAACGTCCTGCAGCTCGGACGAGGTGGGTTCACTCCGCACCCCTAGGACTTAAATAACTGCTACCTTCTGGTCCTTGGGGAAGGGAAGGTACCAGTAAGGCCATGGTCAAGGGGGGTGTGGAACGAACCATTAAGGGGTCCACGTTAGCGTGGCTATGCGAAGAATCAATAGTCGTTAGCGTGCCTATGCCAAGAAGCATTAGGCGAAGCAACTCTACGGGTGGTATTGTCCATGGAACATTGAAATCACATCGTGAAAACCTGGAGGGTCGCATGGGAGGAGGAATTGCTAAGCAAAGGAGTGTGCTTCGTGAAGTGGAGTGCCTTGGCCTTATCATGGGGCATAGGTGTGAGTGGAAGGTGCTTCACGAAGTGGAATAGTGTTCGCGGAGCACTGCCTCGCGAAGAAGGGTGCCTCGCGAAAAAGGGTGCTGTGAAGCAGTGTGCTTCGCGATGTGTAGTGATCCTGCCTTAGTATAGAGATCACTAGTACAGGTTGGGTGTTTCGCGAAGCATAAATGCTTCGCGGCTGCCCGGGTTCCCTTGGGAATCCCCTTGCTTCGCGAATTCCCTTGAGCTTCGCAAAGGGCATCCCTCTCAGAAGAGGGGCTCAAAACGAGACAAGGCAAAGGCGTCTCATGAAGTAGAAGTACCTCGCGGATCTCATGATTCCCGGGGAAAAGAGTGCTTCGCGATTCGGGAGAGGAGGAGCCGAAAGGTCGGATTGTCCGTCCTCATGACTCAGAGGGAGTCCAGTATTTATAGGGAAGGGGCGCCGCGGAGCAGAACTCGCGCGTCGCCTCAGGAGCTTCACGGCGCGCTCGCGAACGTCAATAGCGTCCGCGAAGAGTTACCGCCTCTGGAGCTTCGCAGCGGGCTCACGAATGTCAACAGCATTCGCGGAGAGTTACTGCCTCTAGAGCTTTGCGGCGGGCTAGCGAACGTCAACGACGTCCGCGAAGAGTTACCGCCTCTGGAGCTTCGCGGCGGGCTCGCGAACGTCAACGGTGTCCGTGAAGAGTTACCGCCTCTGGATCTTCGCGGTGGGCTCGATAACGTCAAATGCATTCGCGGAGATTTACCGCCTCTGGAGCTTCACGAGGCCACGATGATCGGGGCGCTTCGCGTCGGTGCTTCGTGGCGGTGCTTCGCGAGGCAGCGCGCCCGTCGTCATTTTCATTCCTCCCTTTCGGGCCATATTTTGGCGCCAAAAAAGGCCCCCCCCTCAGACTTGGAGCCGCGGAGGGTGGAGGGTCGAAGTCTGAGGAAAAGTCGCCAAAATTGTCGGTCGTCCGCGATGCAGCTTCACGAAGGGGGCCCGTGGTGCTGATCGGGGCCACGGATCCGGACGCGCCGCGATGCTCGGCGCGGGTGATGCGCGCCGTGATGCTCCGGGGGCACCGCCAATAAATAGGGGGGTCTACTTCTTTTTTCTTCATGTGACTTCCTTGTCTCTTTGCGCTCTCGACTTCTCGAAGATCCGCGTCCTCCGTGACAGCCCTCCGCGAATCGAGCTTCGCGGTGAACCGCGGGTCTCCGACTCCGCGCCAAGCGAACTTCTACTTGTCGGTCTAGCTTCTTGATCCAGCTGAAAAAATTCTTTTCTGAGGGCCGGAATCAAAATGGCCCATCAAGAGGCTGTATTGGGGGTGCTTGCAGATGTTGCTCGTCGGGATGAGATGGCCAACTGTCCAGGCCTGGGGGAGATGTTCCGAAGCCACTCGGACCACACTTCTTTTACAGATCTTATATCGGAGGGTTATAAGGATTACCCACAGTGCAAAAAAATGTCATTGTACGACTTCGGGTTGAGGGATGACGTCTTCATCCCGGAGGCGAGTAGGGAAGAACCAGCTTGCTGGTTCAGGAGCACACCATGCCAGCACCAATGGTTCAGGGCGGCCGATGGTCATGCGCGGGAGGACATCACACCCGTCACCATTGACTGTCTCTACAACCATTTGATTGATATTTACGAGAATCCACTGCAACCGGAGACGTCCCCTCCCCTCTACTACGCCATGTTGAAGGCGACTTTGCAGAATTCGAAGAGGGGATGGTCTGATGAGTGGGACCTATTCCAGGGCGGAAACATTACTGATGACTGGGCCTGGGCCTACTGGGTAGGCACCTCATGCGAGGAGTTCGGGGCAGAGCTGAGATAGTGGGGTTGTTTGAGGCGGCATTGGCCTCCCAATTCCACATTTACCAACCAAAGAAACTGATGATGGAATTGCTGAGCAGATGGTCGTCTAGGACCAATACCTTTCACCTGCATCACGGGGAGGTGGGCATCAGCCTGTGGGATGTCCACCAAATTTCTGGGGTTCCGTTCTTGGGGGCCATGTATGACGAGTTCCTCTCCGTCATCAACGCGTGGGAGGATACAGAGCAAATTCTGCGACTGGCGTCAGCGCTGATGGCACTCGTCCCTGGGGAGGACAAGAGGCAGTGAGGGATGTCCACTTTAGGAGATGGTTCAAATTCTTCCTGAATTTCCCAGAGAATCGAGAGTTCCCTCTGAGGCCTCGAACATGTCCAAGGGCGGCCCAACGGGGCAAGGGGCACTCGTATTGGTGGGTCTTGGAGGACAGCCAATGGAAAACATGGGGTTTCAGTGTCAGAACTGAACAACAGCTGATAGTCAGGCGGGCGGCGTTCATCACGGCTCTTATCTGTGGTTGGATCCTACCGGTGAAGGATACAAACATGGGGGTGCAGCCCAGCTCGTTTATTATGGCGTCGATGTTGTCCATGGGGTAGCGGATCAACCTGGGGATTCCGATGCTCACCAAACTATATAGAATACTGCGGCACAGTAGCGAGGTCAAGAAGCCTCCAAGGATATGCGGGCCCTTCCACCTCCTGTATGGGTGGATTGCAACGCATATCAGGTGGATTTATGAGTATCCAAACCCCATTACGCCGCTGGGATCGAACTTCCTCCCCTCCATCCTGAACGTGGTAGGGAGCTTCCCGTTCAAACTACTCGTTCCGATGGTGCTGAATCGGGTATGGAGGGCGGATGAGTTTAATTTCCACCCCTTCCCATTGCCGACGGGGATACTTACTGATGACGGGTGGGGAACGGAAGAACAGCGGGCTTACCTCCTGGCCTTTAGAGGTGGAGTTTTGGTGGAACAGATAGATCTTGAGCCACTCTGCGAACCGTACACCCCACATCGGTTTGCGAGGCAGTTCCGGTGCCTCCTGCGGCTGACCCCGCAGGTCTACTGGGAGGTGCGTCATGAGGATCACCCGTGTGTGATGAGGCAGCTATGGCTTCTGTTCACACTGGATGATGGGAAGATCCAGATTGCATTGCCTCCATCCACCGCCACATTCAGATTGGTGAGGGAGTGTGCCATCAGTTGGTAGGCTGCTTACCCAGGGGAGATGCTAAAACAACCAACTATTCTGGTTGGTGACGGTGGGCCTCCTCTATCTCGAGGTCGGGGTCAGAGGGCAGCTAGGGCCGCTCGCAGTAGCGGGGTTGCCATGGCGGCGAGACCCGCACCGGCCGAGGGTATGGCAGCAGCGGTGGATCCGGTGATTCCGGAAGAGTAGGGCCATCCGGAGGGGCACCCACCGAGGGTATTTCGTAGGATATCTACTCAGGTCTGGGGAAGCGCCTGCGGCATATCGACATGGCAGAGGATGCCGTTTTCCCAGAAGCTTGGGACATTTGGGATGTCAACCGGAAATTCCTCATCCCACCCGAGATATGGGCCCACCTGAATCACCACGAGATGGAATTACCGGGCATAGGCCCAGTTCGGGCTGGATTCATGGCATCTCCGGCGGAGGCAGAACAATACCTGGACGAGCTGGAGGATTACGTCCACTCCAGTGGTGTCCCTCGCCCAATGACAGACCGAGTGAGGGTACTGTTGAATCAGACGGTCCCCCCACAGTTATCGGTTGTCAATCTGAGGGAGTGAATCCCCCTGCCGGAAGAATGAGAGGACTCCTCTCGGGAGGATGAGGCTGGAGGAGGGAGCCCGTTGGAGGAGGCGAGGTCGGAGACCGAGGCTCGAATTCCGATGAATTTGCAGAGGCTCTCGAGGTAGCATTCTGAACTTCTTTCCTTACGATCCGTCCTTGGGTCTCTATGAACTTCTCACCGATGTTTGAGCCATGAAGGAGGAACTTGTTCGCAGGCCTCGTTCTCGCCCCTTGGCGGGTGATGATGCGGGACCTTCAGAACCTGCGCATATGGCTGCGTCCAGTTCCATGTCTGGTGGGACCAGAGCACCCGAGGTGGCTCCTCCAGAATCTCCAGGACTTCCAACAGTATACGGAGGGCCTCGCCTCGGGGTCCCGTAAGTACCGGATCAAGAGCAGCGCCAGGAGGTCGATCTCTGTAAGTCTCCTTTACCGGTTCCCCTGTCGTCATATGTCGACTATGCCCGCCAACAAACGTTTATGTCCCTCTCTGTCGTACAGTTCTCCGACTGGCGTGGGCTGCTGCGGCGAGACTGGTCAGGATGTCTGGTGGCGTCCCTCCTAGGGGCATACCGGTGATTGTGGCGATAGTCCCCCATCTCCTCAAGCTATGACGCACATCATCACTGGCGGGACCACCAGCAGGGCCATACCTGGAGTCATTGAGGTGGACTCTGAGGAAGAGGATCAACCGGTCGGTCCCAGTCCTGTCGCGCCTGCTTCAGCGCCAGGTGTCGTACTGGATTCAACACCAGATGTAGATCCTGTCGAGGATTTATTTCGGGCGTATCCCGCTTACGAGCCAGCTAATCGCGCAGACTGGGACGAAACGGCCTCCGACGAGGAAGACATCAGCATAGTCCGCCGCCGGTCGTGGAAGCTGATCACTCGCCTTATCAAGGACACTCACCAAGCGCAATGGCTGGCCGAAATGGATAGACTACGCTCGCGGTTGCACGAACTATGTGTTGGGGGAGTGGATGCCCAACGTCCTCACACACTCATCCGAGATCTTATGGCTGAGAAGATCCACGAGCATCATCGTGGGCTCAGCGTGGGCTGGAAGCAGAGGAAGGCGACCAGCATCAAGAAGCTCCAGGAGGCTGAAGGCGAGGTCCAACAGATGCAGACCCGGGTAGATGAGCTTTCAGCCTCTCTTGATGCGCAATCTGAGCTGGTGTCATAGTTGAAGGCCCAGCTGGCAGAGGCATAAGAACATATGAGGCAGGCCTCTGGAAAGATGGATGTCGTTCAAGCTGGCGTAGAGAGGGCCAAAGCCAGGACTGACGAACTACGCCCCGCCGCCGCTGAGGAGGAGCGGGAGCTATGTCAGCTGCAGCAATCCTTGGCTTCCACAAGCCAATAGGTGGCAGAGCACCAACGTTATTTTGACAGGGTCAACCCGTCCTTGGGGGGAGTCGACCCCCGGGTATTGTAACAAACCCAAGAACCTTTTATTAGTACTTACGTGCTTCAAATTTTTCTTTTTTCTTTTTTTTGAATGCCGTAGCGCGCACGATTTCCACTGTTTGAATTGCCTTGTTACATCCCAAAAATGTTTGCGGGATGTTTGGCGACAATTCCCCAAGCCCACTTGGGTCGAGCCCGATGTGAGAAACAGTAGATAGTTTCCCTCTCATCCCACCTACATAGGAGTGGGGATCATGATCCGGGCATTCGGGATTCGGATTACTAGTCCGGATTTCTGAAAGACGGGAGAGGCTTGATCGGAGAAGGAACTTTCAGGATAGCTGAATTACCGTTTATTCAGCATGCTCTTATGCACGAATGGGGCAATTCCAGGGGCACTGAAATCGGTCCAAACAGATGAAAATGATAAGCGTGAATCACGATACACAAGATTCAGAACACTGTGGGAATGGCGTGAAAATAAGGGACAACCGTTAACCTTCGAGGAGAAGTGGTATCCTTACTGCGTTAGACTGTAATGGGGACAACAAATGAGGGTCGACTGTTGACCATGTTCGAAACACGGGACCATGTCACAAGTGTTGTCGATCAATCCTTCGGGATGTTGGCCCAGGACAGTGGGCGAACCATAGGTCGACATCCATACTGTTAGGGGGTCCTTCCAGACATGACCCTTCTTCTGGAACGTTGGCCCAGGAGAGTAGGTGAGCCGATGCGGCATGAGACCAGGCCGTTAGGGGGTCCCGTGAGACATGAAAGGGGACGAGGGTCCGAATAAGGGGCACACAAAGTGTGGAATATGGAGTGATGGTTTGTCCGAACAAAATCCAACACATAGGTAGTTACACCACCATGGTGGGACTACACCACATGGGTGCATTGGTTTGATCATGGGTCATTCCTTCTTTCAGACAGGGCCTCTCTGGCGAGGGGATATGTCACTTCCCAATGGGATCTTGGGGAATCCTGAACTTGTTCAGGGTAGAACCGAAGTTTAGTGTCATGCGTTGAGGACACATGACCTCTTGTAGTTTAACGTCATACGATAGGACGCGGAATGAAAGGGAAGATCCCAGGGAACCTGTGTTGTGGTAGATATGAAACTGTCGTGAATAAGGACTTGGAGTCCAAATCACACCACATACTCCTGGAGGAAAATCTTCAGGTCGAGGGACCAAGAGTGAGGATTAAGCTGGGCCTGAAGCAGAGTGGTCGGGCATTCCTACGTACCCCATGAGGATGCGAATCAAGCCATATGTAGTTCCGGAAGCATAGTTTAACATCATGTGGGACGATGAGATGCCTGGTCATGTTGGTACACATCCCGCCAAAACTACTAAGCCCACCTGAGTCATGCTCGGTGTGGGAAACAAGCAGTAGTGGTGGGAATTTCCCAACACAGAAAGGGGCAGGTTAGGGAAAAGGGAAGCTCGGTGAATATCGGAACAATGACACTAACACGATCATTTAGCGCACCTTGATGCGTAAAGAGAAAGAGCCGTGTATGATGGAATTCCACTTGAACATGAGGAAGTGGAAATGTGTGAATCATGGCACTAGAGATTCAGATCACATTGATGGCGGCCTGACGATGGAGGATAACTGCTGACCATGTTCGCAACACAGCATCCTGTCACATTAGCCTAGAATGGGGACAGACAAATGAGGGTTGACCACTGACCATGTTCGAAACACGGGACCATTTCACAAATGTTTTCAAATATCCGTAGAGACGTTGGCCCGAAACGATTGGAGGGCCCTTATATCCAGCATTCATGGAGAGCCCTTAATCCTAGTATCCATGTCGTCTGAGGGTTCTTTTGGATGTGGAAGGGGATGAGGATCCAAATAGCGAGCTCACGAAGCTTGGTCGTGGGACGAAGGGAATGTCCGTATGAAAGTCCCACACTTCAGGCTCTTTGTCGAAACACATCGGAATACGACAACGAGACGTATTAGAGGGAGGGAGCAGATTCCTTTCCCATATGGAGATCTTAGTTTAGGGTCGTAGAATTCAGACCATGGATGGGAAGAGTCATAAGAGGCACATGGTGGAGTAACTCAAACACCTGGCGTGAATGGGAATAGGGGTTGTGTGCGGTGCGATGAACAACCTGACATGAATGAGGACGTAATCCCATATCACACCGCCCGACCACCTTGTAAGAGGCTCTAGGTCGAGGGACCAAAAGAGAATGTTAGGCTGGGCCCACGGGGAAGTGCCCGGTGCTCCTACGTATCTCATAAGGATGAGAATCAATCCTCACATAGTTCTTAATAGACCTTAGACCATAAATGGGTAAAGGGAGCAGGGGACGCGTGGCACCAAGACCCGGCGTTGTAACATCCCCAAATGATAAAGGGTTAAATGACTAAATGATATGACTCATGTCAACAAGGTGCACCTTCCTTTTCGGGAGCCTGTCCGATTAGAACTCCACAGTTAAGCGTGCTTGGCCTGGAGTAGTGATCAGGATGGGTGACCTCCTGGGAAGATTCCCAGGGTGTGTGTGAGTGAGGACAAAGCACACTGGAAAGGACATGTGTTGGCCTGTGTGGAATATCATTAGTCAGATGACCCGTTCGGGCACGTGGGTGGACCCTGGGGTGGGCTCCACGTGTCTGCGGGGGCAACTGGTGGTACCTGGTGGGCCAGGACCCGACGGCCATGTTAAGGCGGGGTGTCTGTGCTGTCAGCGGGACCCGGTTGTCACATTTGGTATCAGAGGAGGAACCCAGCCTTAAGTGCGGTGCACTGCCTGGGTTGAGATGTAGGGCCCACAACGAGGGCGTTGTGGTCTAAAGGGGGGGTGATTGTAACATCCCCAAATGATAAAGGGTTAAATGACTAAATGATATGAATCATGTCAACAAGGTGCACCTTCCTTTTCAGGAGCCTGTCTGATTAGAACTCCACAGTTAAGCGTGCTTGGCCTGGAGTAGTGATCAGGATGGGTGATCTCCTGGGAAGTTTCCCAGGGTGTGTGTGAGTGAGGACAAAGCACACTAGAAAGGACATGTGTTGGCCTGTGGGGAATATCATTAGTCAGATGACCCGTTCGGGCACGTGGGTGGACCCTGGGGTGGGCTCCACGTGTCTGCGGGGGCAACTGGTGGTACCTGGTGGGCCAGGACCCGACGGCCATGTTAAGGCGGGGTGTCTGTGCTGTCATTGGGACCCGGTTGTCACAGGCTTGAAGGAGGACCTAGTCCCTACTTACCATGTGTTCTCTGAAGAAATGCTCGAGTCGAGGGACCGAACACAAAGGTTAGGTTGGGCCCGCGGGGAACTTCCCGGGCGCTCCTACGTATCTCATAAGGATGAGAATCAAGCCATACGTAGTTCTGGAAGGTGACATGGTAAGATACCAGTGTCGGGGGGAAAAGGGGAGTGCGGGCGTGGCCCTTGCACTAAACGAAGCGGAATCTAATGAATCTTGTTTGTTCTTTAAGGTGAATGGTTTTTTTTTGTGAAGCGACAGTCCTAGAATAGTAGGTTGTGATGTCTCCACAATGATCAATCCATGATGGGTGTTGACAAATGGCATGGCACGTGACCAATACCCAACGTGATGTCCTCTACAACGAGGTCACCAAAATGAAGTGTCATTTTTCGTCGTGCGGACATGATTATAATGTCAGAGTTTAGGGTCGTATGATAGGACCAAGCATGCATTTTAACGTCATGAAGCGCAGACGTAGCAGAGACGATGATAGGTGGGGAACGTGCGTAGTGTTATAAAACACAATTGATGGAGACATGATCCCACATCGAATTGTACACCAATCGGGGAGGGAGACCTTAGGCCAAGGGGCCTATATAGAGGTAAGAGGTGAAACAGGGGGAGAGACTGGTTCCCTAAATGGGCTGTACCCGAAGACAGGGCGTCCTGGCGGTCCTATGTATCCCATGGAGATGGGAATCAAGCCACACGTAGTTCTGAAGGGTGCCTTTTAATGTCATGCTGGAAAAGGAATAAGAGGGATAAATATCATAACGGGGACGTGTGTGGTGCAGCCATTGCAAACCCGATGTGAATGAGGACATAATCCTGCACTACGCCACGCGGTCCCATAGTCGGGGTCCTGAAGGCAGGACCAGAGAAGTGAATTTGCTGAACTCAAGCTGGACCCAAAGACAAGGGGTCTGGACATTCCTACGTATCCTATCAAGATTGGAATCAAGCTGAACGTAGTTACAGATGAGAATCATAGTTTATGGTCTTCGAGCTCGGACTGTGAATGGTGACAACCTCCTGAGTAAGCACATATGTCAACCCAATTCCTAAGCCCACGTGAGTTAAACTCGGTGTGGGAAACAAGGGGGGTATCCTCATCACAATACTTGGGGCGAGTCAAACAGGAGATGGTAGAGCCCTAAAGGACACCTTTGACACAGCTTGTTCCCCCAACGCGCGGACGTGCACGGAGGAAACGTACCACAAGTTCCGAGACTCCACTTGGACACGGTGAAGTGATGAAGGGTGTGAATTGTGCACCCAACATTTTGGGCCTAATGGGTTGGCGTGGCGATAGAGGAAAACTGTTAACCATGGTGGAGTCGCAGAGTCCATATCGTGTTAGCCTGAGGTGGGAACAACAAATGAGCATCGACTGCTGACCATATTCGCAATGCAGGATTTTATCGATTTGTTGTCAAAAACCCTCGGGGCGTTGGCTCGTAACAGTAGGAGAGCCCTTGGGAGTAGTATCCAGGCCATTCGTGGGGGTCCCTCCGGCTATGAAAGATGATGAAAGCCCAGATGCAGGGATACACAAAGCCTGGAAAGCGGGTGCGGACGTGTCCGTGTAATGTTTGGAATTCCAAGTAATAAACCAGAGTACTCTTAGGCACATCGGTGAACTACCGAAAAGGGATCGACGAAACAGCTCTGGAGGGAGAGATACATGGCGTGGTCATTACGATATCAACGTGAATGAGGACATAATCCCACACCACACCATATAATCCCCTCATGGAGGAAGGGTAGGGCAAGGGGCCAAGATGGGATGAAGATTCCCAAGAGATGGGGCTGGACCTGAATCCTAGACATTCGGGTGGTCCTACGTATCCAATGAGGATGGGAATCAAGCCACACGTAGTTCCCTAAATGTAGTTTAAAGTCATACGGGACGAGGAGGGGAGTAATATACCCCTAAACAAGGGAGGTGTATGGTATGGCGAAGAAGCCGACGTGAATGAGGACATAGTCCCACACCACACCATACACTCCTATAAGGGAGGACCTGGGCCGTGGCTCGGAAAGGCCAAGGGGCCTGATGGTTAGGCATTGGTCAGGAAGGCCTGACCTACTTGCAGTTTAACATCTTTCACTGAGGACGAGGGTCGGGGACCCGAGAAGGCCAAGAGGCCTGAGGCTGGGCCTCGTAAGAGGAGGGGTACAACATGGTACATGATCCCGATGTGAATGAGGATGTAGTCTCACACCACACCGTACACCCTGGGTAAGAGGGGACATGGGACGGGGGGGCCAAGAAGGCCAAGGGGCCTAAGGTTAGGCATCAGTTAGGAAGGTCTGACGGGCCTGCAGTTTAACGTCTTACATGAGGATGAGGGTCGGGGACCCGAGAAGGCCAAGGGGCCTGAGGCTGGGCCTCGTAAGAGGAGGGGTACGGCAGGGTATATGATCTCGGCGTGAATGAGGACATAGTCCCACACCACACCGTACACCCCTATGGGGAATTGGGGCCCTGGGCCCGATTTCTAGCACCACTCGGGGGGATGTTTGTCACCTCGGGATGGGGCAGAACGAATCACTGCACTTGATGTCTGGGACATCTCAGGGTGGACCCGAAGATCCAGGACACTGTTTACCATGTTAGAAACACAACGTTCCTATGGTAACCTGATATGGGAGCAACAAATGAGCATCGACCACTGACCAAATTCGCAACGCGGGACTTGTATCAGCTTGTTGCTTGAAAACCCTCAGGGGCGTTGGCCCGTAACGGTAGGAGAGCCCTTGGGCGTAGTATCCAGGCCGTTCTTAGGGGTCCCTCTGGGTGTGAAAAATGATGGAATCCCAGTCAGGGAGTGGGTGAAGCATAGCTGTATCCACCCACGAAAGAGGAAAACATCTCCAGGGGAGATGTGCAGCCGGGTCGAGGCTTGCTCGATGTGAGTTGGGGCAAAAGTGTGCACCCTGCCATGTCTTGACTCGAGGGGAAGATTTTGGCTTTTGGGCTAGGCCAACGGATGAAATGACCGGGCGTTCCTACATATCCCATTAGGACGGGAATCAAGCCATACATAGTTCTCGAAGGCCATGAAGTTTAGCGTCATGCGGTGAGGACGTGGGGGGATATATGAACGGGAGTGGGAACATGGTGTGGCCCTTACAATCCTTGTGCAAGCGGGGTCGTATGAGCGGGGCTAAGAAAGCCTTCCCCTCGCTACACAAGGAGCCTCTGAGGAAACTATTCCTATGGGGGATAGTGGAAGAGAAAATCTTGGGGCTAGTCTCAAGACGAGGTGTCCGAGCGTTCCTACGTATCCCATGAAGATGGGA
Organism: Viscum album; assembly: GCA_963277665.1. Taxonomy (NCBI): domain Eukaryota; kingdom Viridiplantae; phylum Streptophyta; class Magnoliopsida; order Santalales; family Viscaceae; genus Viscum; species Viscum album. The sequence continues at coordinate 1,559,121,046 of OY728151.1, read as the reverse complement.
ATCAAGCCACACGAAGTTCTTGAAATGCTGTTTAAGGTCATGCGAGACGAGGAGCATTTCATTTGGGGATATGTAAGGTACGTCAAGTAATCCGGCGTGAATGAGGACGTAACCCAACACCATACCGTACAATCCCGCAAGAGGGTAAGTCGGGGAAAAACCAAGCGGTCAGGGGCCCGAGGAGGCCAAGGGGCCTGAGGCTATGCCTCGGTCAGGAAGGATTGACTGGCTTGCAGTTTTACGTCTTGCAGTAAGGACGGGGGGCCAGGGGCCCGAGGAGGCCAAGGTGCCTGAGGCTGAGCCTCGGTCAGGAAGGCATGACTGGCTTGCAGTTTAACGTCTTGCAGTAAGGACGGATATGGAGCTTAAGGTCGTGCGGGACCATCTCATACTTTAGGGTCGTGCAGGACCGTTTTGCCCTAGCCAAAGTATCGCTTGAGGAATTTGGCATTGGTGGGAGGGGTTATACGCTCTCCATCCGTGGTCACCAAGGAGTATGCTCCATTGGGGTAAACCTTATGGATGATATAAGGCCCTTCCCATTTGGGTTCTAATTTGGGCGGTTTCCTACCGGGAATCATTGGCGCTCGAAGGGCCAGTACTAGGTCGCCTTGTTGGAAAGAACGGAGACGAACCTTCTTGTTGAAGGACCTCGCTATCTTATCCTGATGCCTTTCCAGATTGTGCAGGGCATGAATCCGGTTCTCATCCAGTGCTTCTAATTCGGCTAGATGGATCTCGGCTACATCATATGATGTCTGGTGATCATAAACTGCAGTGCATAACGATGGCAGGTGGATCTCAATGGGTAGGACGGCCTCAGCTCCATACACCAGGGAATATGGGGTCACCTGGGTAGAGTTTCGAGTCGTCATTCGATAAGCCGAGAGGTCGTTGGGGAGCTTGTCCGGCCAACTTTTCGTGTTCTGACCGACCATCATCTGCAAAATGTTAGAGAGGGTTTTTTTGAACGCCTCGATCTGTCCATTCGCCTGCGTGTGGTAGCGGGAGGTATGGTTCGACCAGATGTCGTACTTGGCGTACAATTTCTTTAGTTCAGCTGCTCGGAATTTGGTGCCATTATCGATGCGGGCGGCGTGAGGGACCCCAAACCGGTGGATAATGTTGGAGCTCACAAAGTCAATGATGGAATGGGCCTTGACCTCTTTGAGCAAAACTGCCTCTGCCCACTTGGAGAAGAAATATGTAGCAGTCAGGATGAACCTATACTGGCGGGCTGTTTCCGGTGGATACGGACCCACTACATCATGTCCCCATACCGCAAATGGCCAAGCGTACTTGGTGGGGTGGAGGGGCTCCGACGGCCGATGCAAGAAGTTGGCGTGTACTTGGAACGCATGGAATCTCTTGGCATATCCAATACAATCGTGGATCATAGAGGGACAAAAGTACCCCAACCTCCGGATTTGATGGGACAGCTTCGGCCCAGCTTGATGGGTGCCATAGGAACCGACGTGAACCTCTTGCATAACTTGAGGTAGCTCTACTCCTTGGATGCAACAGAGGAGGACACCATAGAAGCTCCACTTATAAAGGATCTGTTCAAGACTGGGGCCGATCTGGAGGGAAAATTGCAGCGTGCGGCGTCGGATTCGCTCGCGCTCGGCCCGGCCGTCCGGGAGGCAACCATTTTGGAGATAATTGACAAAAGGTTCCCTCCAGTCGGGAGTGGATTCAACCACTGCGTCTGACGAACCCGGGACCCCTGGCGTGGAGGGTCCGACAGTGAGATGACTTACCCGCAGGCCATCATTGTCCTCTTGGGTGACGGGGGCAATGAATCTCAAGTGTGCCACATGTAATATCAAATCATCTTGCTCAGGTTCTGTGAGCGACGCGGCTAAGCCAGCCATGGCGTCTGCATGACCGTTCTGCGACCGTGGGACATGGGTAACCTCTGGTCGATAAGAGAACTGGGCCATTAGATGGAGGGTGTACTCCAGCAACGGTACAAGCTCTAGCTTCCTGACGAAGTAGTCGCCATTAACCTGTTTGATTACCAGCTCGGAATCTCCCTTCACATGTAGATGGGGCACATGGATCTCGAGGGCCAACTCAAGGTTGGTGATGAGAGCTTGGTACTCTGCCTCATTGTTCGTACAGCCTTCTGACAACAGGAACGAGTATGGCAGGACAGCTTGCGCCGGGGTAATGAAGAAAATACCCAGACCCCCTCTGTTGAGCTTGGGATCATTAAGACGCTTACCGGTGGGGCTCAGGGAGGTGCCGTCGAAATGCATTTGCCAACACAGGACGACATGATCGACTGAGAGGATCGTCCCGTCAGGAAAATCCAGGTCCATGGAATGATCCTCGGAGGTTGGATGGGCAGCTAAAAAGTCTGCCAACGCATGTCCCTCAATGGCCTTCTAAGGTACGAACCTGATATCAAACTGCTGGAGAAGCACCGCCCATCGTGCTAGTCAGCCAGTCAGCATGGGTCGGTTCAGGATGTACTTCAGTGGGTCTACCCGGGAGACCAATTGCACCTCATGGTGCTGCAGGTAATGTCCCAACTTCTGCACGGCGAAGACGAGCGCAAGGCATCTCTTTTCGATAGGGGAGTATCTGACCTCCGTATTGTGAAGCATGCGGCTGAGATAGTAGAGACTGTTCTCAGTACCCTCGTTATTCTTCTGTGTGAGCAGTGCACCAAGGGATCTTTCCAGGGCGGTCACGTAAAGGACCAGCGGCTTTCCGGAGATGGGTGGCATCAAAACCGGAGGTTGGAGCAGATACTTCTTGATTTTCTCGAAGGTGGTCTGACACTCCTCATACCATTCGTAGGCGGAGCCCTTCTTCATGAGCCGGGAAAAGGGCTTACACTTGCCGGCCAGATTCACGATGAATCGGCGTATATAGGCTAAGTGGCCTTGAAGGCCTCAAAGCTCCCGAATGTTGCTCGGGTGAGGCATTTGGCTGATGGCCTTGATCTTTTCCAGGTCGATCTCGATACCTCATTATCTGACAAAAAAGCCTATAAACTTCCCAGAGGTGACTCTGAAGGCACACTTCAACGGGTTCATCTTTAGGTGACAGGAATGGAGGAAACCGAAAACTTTCTCGAGGTCTTTGAGATGGTCCTAGTGCTGTCATGATTTGACTACGAGGTCATCCACGTAGCATTCCACCAATGTCCCGAGGATCGGTTTTAATATGCGATGCATGTCCCTCTGATAAGTGGAACCTGCATTTTTCAAACCGAATGGCATAACCTGGTAGAAAAAGGTACCTTGGGAAGCCCTGAAGGCAGTGGACTCCTCATCTTCGGGGGCCATCCGGATTTGGTTGTACCCAGAATATCCATCCATGAAAGAGAGGGCTTGGAACTCGGCCATGGCATCAACAGTGGCGATTGAGATCGCGGAAGTCGATGCAGACTATGATCTGCCCATTCTTCTTCCTAACTGGCACAATGTTGGCAACCCACTTGGGGTACTGGACTTCTTTAATGAAGTTGGCTTTGATAATCTTGTCAACTTTGGCCTCAACCATAGCACCATGAGAAGGGTTCATTTTCTTGGGGGGCTGCTTAAACCCACGGTGTTTCGCCGGGAGGCCCAGACGGTGAACGACTACCTGGGGATCTAGCCCTGGCATCTCATTGTAACTCTAGTCAAACACGTCATGGTGTTGTTTGAGGATGTCTACGTACTGCTACCGCTCCTCGGGGGACATGGATGCACTGATCAATGTGGGTTTCAGATCTGCCTCACTACCAAGGTTCACCTGTACCAATTCATCTACCATGGTAGAGACTCCTTCTTCAAAGGCAGGGGGGAAATCCTCCAGGTCTTCCTCCCCACCCGTGGGGGTATTTCCCGCGACGGGAGATGCTTCTGGGCTATCAAAATCCGAGGGGCAGCTGGTGCCGGCATGGGCAGCAGCGGTCATCACATCTGGAGACTCACTTGCTATTGAGACCATAACAATGAAGGCAGTCGACCCTATCCCATCTGGCCTTCGGCCTAAGGGGCCATGTTTGATGATATAAAAGCAGTGGTGACGTGTCGGCCTGAGTCGGTTAATTCCAGCCCGACGGAAGAGACACGTATGGAGCACCACCATTGTCATAAGCTTGACCTCCCGGTACCGTACAGGGGTAGGAGGTTCCGGGATGACCTGATCCTGGTTGATGTAGGAGTACGAGGTGACTTTCCGCCGTCGCTTGGACACGGGAACATGCCTTCCTTTTGTACCCGAAACAACAGAACATTTTCCCATGTCGGGGGTCGTGGCCTCCAACTGGTGGATCGGGGGGATGTAGGCATCATCCATGCTTGCCCAGGGATCACTTGTGACCGGGGAGGGTTCATCCTCACTTACTAGGATTTGCTTATCCTTACTTTTGTAATAACCCGCATCCAGATAGCGGGCCTCACAAGAAGCGAAAGGGGATGAATCTCCTTGGAGCACACCTACTCGACCGTTGAGCGAGTACATGAGGCACTGGTGATACGACGAAGGGACCGCTGCTTGCAGATGGAGCCATGGCCTGCCCATCAACGCGTTGTAGGCGGTGTCCTGGGAGACGACCATGAACTCGGTACTGGCAATTAAGCCACCGAACTAAGTCTTTAGGCGGATCTTGCCAACCGGGGTTTGCTCGGTCCTATCGTACCCCTAGATTCTGAGGTCAGAGGGAGTTAAATCACCTTTAGAGAGACCCAACATTAGCAGTGTCCGAGTCGGAATTATATTGATTCTGGAACCCGTGTCAACGAGGAAACGGCGGAATTCCACACCATTGAAGTGGCCAGTGATGTACAGCGGGCGAATGTTCCCCTACATAGGAGGGTCCTCATCTTCACTGGAGAACGAGATAACCGCATGACATTCGGCATTTTCAATCGTATCGGTACGGAAGGCTTCTGCAGGTGCTACCTCCGTCTCAAACTAAAGGGGGCTCCTTAGGGCCTCGGCAAGTGCCTCGCGCATTTCGGATGATAGGAGAAGGGCCTCAAGGATAGAGAGCCTCACCGGAATGCCGTCCAGGTGCTTTAGGACATCATACTTTCGTGCCAAACGCGAACCTCTGCTTATAGGAGGTCGTTCGGCATTTGGAGGCATAGCGGGTCCTGTCGGTTGAACCGTCAATCAGCTAGTACTGGGTACATCCTGTTGCCTACTAGTTGAAGCCTGGAGAGTAGTCGCCGGACTAGGATTGGACATCGGAGGATGTCCTGTAGCCGGGCAAGACTGGTTGTGATACGAACGAGGCAACTCTCCCTGATGTAGTAGCACGAACAGCGGTGGAGGTAGAGCTGAGGGCGTTAGATGGGGTTGCGTATAGTGAGCTCTACGCTGAACCTGCTGTCTGGTCTCAGTAGCGTGCACGGCTTGGCTGAAAGTGCCTACTGACGTACCTCGATGACCGGCGCAGTTGCGATTCCGCTAACATTGACGTCGGCTGGAAACATTGCGGAGGTTCTCCTGGAGGTCCCCCTCGTCAGGAGTCATATAGGGCTTTCCCAGCTCCACGTTGTTAACCTAAGTGTACCCATGGCTGTCGCTCGAGGAGTCATCCAGTACCGGGCGGATTCTGGGAGGAATCCCCATTTTATGGGACATAAAGTCACTGAGAGTACGGGATGATGACAGCACCGGCGGTGCGCATTGCTTCTTCTTGCGTCGCCACTACATGCCCTTTTGGGAAGAGGTCGACTGTGAAGACGATGTGGAGGTACCGGCTACTACTTCTGAAGGTTCCGACTGCTTCAGGCGTGCCTAGATGATACCATGGGCATGGACGATGGTTTTTCGAGCCATCCAGTCGTCGTATTTCTGGGATCCTCTATTGGGAACCTGCTGCCACTCGCCTTGGCTGTTGCTGCCGATCTCTGATCCTGCAAAGACACCCGCCACTTGTGTTGGTGCCGGGCCTAACTTGACAATGTTGTTATTGACCTAGTCTTAAAGCCAATCTTTAAACATATATAATTTCTTGAGGGTGTGCCCCAGAATCCTATGATAAAGGTATTAGTTGGGGTGATCGGTGAGATTCGCCTCTGTCGGCCTTATGCACTCGGGCAGGCGCACAATCCCTTGCTCTAGAGCGATTCGGAAGTAGACAGGGACCTAATTTTCATTGAATGAATAAGTCTGGTACCTTATTTTCGGATAGGGGGCCCTGGGGGCCTGGCCCTGACGAGGGGCCGGAGGGGCCTGCCGAGGAGGTGGCGCCTGATTGTCTCGCCTAGGTGGCGGTGGCGCATTGCGCAGGGGAACCTGTCGGTTCTGAGGCGGTCGCTGCTGGGAAGGAGCATGTGCTTGAGGTGGAGGACCTCTGCGGGGTTGCGGGGATGGTGCCGCCGGTAGTAACTCCAGCTACCTCGGGGCTTCTATTTGGGCCACCGCGGCGGGTTCAGCCCTGGCGGTCCTCCTGGCCGGCATCATGGGGGGCAACAAACGTGCCTGACTAGCCTGTTGCAGGGCTTCCTCAAGGCGCTGAGCCTTATTTGAGAAATCTATGAAACCTCCAGGGTAGTTCTGGGTAATCAGGGAGGGTACCAGCTCCTTTTTGACGTTCCCCACACACATCGTCAGTAATTGCTCCTGAGTATGTGGCATATTGAGGGAATACGTAAGTCCCTCCCACCGGGCGATGAAATATGCAACCCTCTAATCAGGACATTGCTTTCCCTTGAAGAGGTCTGCAATGCTGGTCTTCCACGTGGTGGAGCTGAACTGGTACAGGAACTGCCGGCGGAGGTCCTCCAAACCGGTCACCGATCCGATAGGGAGCTGGCTATACCAGACGAATGTTGGACCTTCTAATGTATGTACGAAACACCGGAGTTTGGCGGCTTCTTGCTGAGCTAGGGTCCCCTGCATGGGGCCACACCTGGAAGAAAAATGTGCCAAGTGTTGTGGCGGTCCCCTATCCCGTTGAAGGGCGAGAAGGTGGGGTTCCCAAAACCCAAAGGTGCCAGCATATAATCCACCCACGCGGGATACGGCTTGCCATCCGGTGGGACCGCCACTTGCCGCGTTTCCAACAGTTTGAGGCAGGCTGTGAGTGCCACAATATGATCATCCGGGTGGGGGTCCATGTCTTGACGGGGATCCCTAACCACAAGTGCATTTCCAGGTTCTTCAACACGGTATACGACTTCAGCCGCTTGTGGATCAACAGGCGGAACGACCTGCGGGGCGACTGGGGGAACTCGGACTGGGTTCTTCAGATTTCCTCGTCGCTCGGGGGGGGGGGGGGGGGGGGGGGTTGGCGAGACGTATCACGCCCTCTTTCCATACGTTCCGGCTTCTGCCCTGTTTGTGGCAGTAGCATGATCAGGGTTGCCTGGAGGTATCTCACCGGGGGGAAATTGTTCCTGCCCCTGCTGCCCCGGCCTGGGATCACCATAGTCGGGTCGCCGCTCTACGGCGTGCTCAGCCAAGAGTTCGCCAACCAGCCTCTTCTACTCAGAAAGCTGCTGGTGTAACGTGGCCTTCTCGGGATCTTCATCCATTTTCTTCACAGAGGCGGACGGGTTAGAGTGCTTGATAGTTCTGACGTGCTCCTTACCCTTTCCGGTGTTTCGACCGAGTACCAGCGACTCGGTGGGTACGGGGAGGCCTAGCAGGTTCCTCTGCTGACGGGTAACTCTCCCTGATGGGTCCAGCAGTGGCGGTATGCCCTCGGGGGGTATGTCTCCATCAAGGAATTCAAGCTCGTCTTACTTTTCCACGACATCAGCCATGTGGACTGCGACCCCTCTCGAGGGCATGTCCTCGATGTCACATAATGAATCAGGCTGTCGTGGGATAGGGTCGAAGAGGAGAGCGGCATAGTGTCCCCAACCCCAGACTTGCACATGGGGGGTAGCGTCCCTGACGATTATGCGGAGTGCTTTAAAACTCTGAACGCATTTCGGTTGAAGGGTGCTTTGGCGGCCTGGAGACTCGGGGTGCTGGGCCACAAGGAGTGCGAATGCATCGATCAGGCGGCATTGCTCGCCGATTTCTTCGAAGTGCTCTCGAATTTTGGGGTACACCACCCGTTCGTAACGAAGGAAGAAGTGTGTCGCCCATAGGTTTCGATGAAATCACCCCACTTCTTCAGGGGTAAGGGACTCTGGTGAATGAAAATTCAGCGCTGCCGTCAGCCAGAAATTCTCCGGGAAGTAATCTGCTTCAAGAATACTCCAGAAGCTCCTGGGCTCGGACTCATGGTCTGGCCCTGTATTGCCCCACTCATCAACCGGGGGCAGGTGAGGGACCGGTAGCGGTACCGAGGCGTACCTCTAGGATATCAAACTCGGCTGCGGAGAATACAACGAACGAGCTGACTGGCCGCAGAATTCTGGGCCATCCTCCGAAGAGCAAGGTGACCTGGCCATGATGCCACGATACGATGGGCTGATAGCCACAACATCCGACACAAGAATCACAGATACCGGCGACCGGTCATTTCGTCGCTCTACCGCTGTTGGCCCCCATAATAGCTCTCTGTGGTCTCTGGTAGAGGTAGAGGGCGTTTCTGGTGATGATGGTGGTGATTGCGCGGTCGAGACCTGCAGAATTCCCAAGACTTCTTCTTCCTGGATGTACTTGTGGAGAGAGATGGGAATCTGGTGGACCTCATATTCTGGGAGAATGAGGCTAACGCATCTAGTTCCTGCCCCAGTCCTTGATACGGAGGAGTGGGGAGAAGGTTCCATCACTGAGTCGCATTCCTCTTTAGAGTCAGAGACGCGGGCATGTTTGATCTCCACCCGGGCCTTCCCAGGATTCTTCTTCTGGCGGCGACGACCCGCTCTCCTGCCCTGTGGTGGCTCTTCGGGATAGGGTTGATCCCTATCATGGAGTCTCGGGGCGGCGCTGGCGTCATGGCGGAGAGGACCCCCACTCGAGACAGCCGGGGTACGAGGGGCACTGGGAAAAATGTCAAAGGGTACATGGGGAGGACCTCCATGGACAGCACCAATGTAGGCGGGGCCTCTGTTGGAATCGACAGGAGCATGGGGAGGACCTCCATGGTCGATGCGGGCGGAGCGAGGCTGACCTTCACTCCTCGAGTTTCTGGGGCAAGGAGGACCTTCACCGGTTGCAGAGAGGAAGTAGGGAGGTCCCCCAAGTTGGAGAAGGATCGGATGGACGGTGCCTTCAGATCGGCGGTCGGGGGCAGGAGGATGGACTCCATACCCTATATAATGGGCGCGGGAAAGGTTTTCGCGCCGGGTGTCACTGTCGCGGGACACGTCTCCTTTTAGGATGGGGGTAGCACGAGGCATACCTCCATGACGGACTTCAGAGCGGGGAAGGCCCACGCTCTGTGGAGTAGTGGTATGGGGAGGGCCTCCGTACGGGGTGAAATCACCGCGGGATAGTTCACGGAGATCACCACTTGGGTCTGCAACCTGGAGAGTCAACCCAGCCCGCCCGTGGGGTGGTTGGGGTCTCAATCCTGGTTGGGTGAAGAAGTGACCTTGCTCAGTGTATGCATGGGATTCATGATTCACGTTGGCGGTGGCTCGGGCCACTGTAGCTGTCGATGTCGACGCACCTGGGCGAGCGTCCTCAGCCCGGGCCCGACGCTGATGTCAGGTCAGGCGAGCTAGTGCAGGTGGTGCAGGGGCATGGCCTGCCTGATCTTCCTGCGGAGCCGGACGGCGGCGCTAACACAGCCGGACGGGAGCTCTCGCCTTGTGCCCTTGGGTGGGACCCTGAGCGTGCTGAGCCGGACGACGCCCACCTCTTCAGCGTATGGCGAGGAGTCGTCAAGGAGTTCCGGGGACAGGCTCCCAAAATGGTTGAACGTTGGGGTGGGGAGCGGGGGCTCCCTGCGCGGCCTGTTAGGGTGGCGTTGACGGGCAGGGTCCTGGATGCCTCCAGGTCCAGGCGGGCCATATCCTGAGTGGGAATGACCCCTTCCTTTTCGTACCTGCGCACGAGGTTGTTGATCACCCTTCACTCGATGACCTCTAATGGGGAAAGGGGACGTGGGCACCCCGTATTCCGCGATGTAGCAGCCTTCTTGGTGGTAGCGGTGCCATGTGGGGTGGCTGTGGTGATATTGCCCCTGCCCCTTCGTAGGCTAGCGGGCGGTGACCGCGTCTCTATAACAGAAACCTGGTTCCTGAGAAACAAAGGGATCAAATCATCAGCACCGAGAGGGAAGAGGATTGAAAACTAGTGCCCTAGCGTCCTTCCATTCTCCACATCTTTAAGAAGGATCCACGCCAACATGCTGCCGAACGGAGTGCCCCAAGTTCTACCGCCCCGACTTCCGGTGAGTTTCACGACAGGCCCGCTATTTGCTTGGCGGGACCAGGCGCTAGATATCTCGATCCGGTGACACGTCAATCTATTGGTGTGTCGAACGCTACTAATCTACATATTGAGGAGAAGAATTTCACATCGGGTTCACCATTTCTGTTTCCGACGCTTTCATCGTGACTCGCGCACATCCGTCCGTCCGCGGAGGAGGACACGCAGCTGTTGCCCCACGTTCCCAGCTTTCCAAAGGCGGGCGACATTCTCTCCTTATTCAGGGACGTATGCTCCTCGATCGAAATGGGATGATGGGATGTCAGTTATTCCTTCTGTGGATTCCTCCTCAGAACTCATCACCTTGTCCGGGTATCCCTCATAGATTTAATATATAGTTCGTGAAACTCTTACCAGTTCCCTATTTCCATGGACGCCGATTAATTACACTGCTTCTGTCGGGACATTCCAAGGGGTCCATTCAAGGAAGCAACCTTCAGTCAGGGGAATAGTCACGTTGAGGCATCAGTAGCGTGTCTGGATGCGGGGGAACCTGGCATGTCTGTCTATTTTCCCGGGTCACATGGCTTCTCGAGGGCGTGGAAGCCCGAGGCATCCCACATCGAGCGCGGGGAATTATATGTCATAGACACACATCTGAGGTTTTCCTCAGATTCCCGTGTTCAACACAGTGTACACCGTGAGTTTAACTTCCAACGGAGACGGATCAACTCAACCAGAGCATTAGCTATGATATATCGGATTGAGGGATTCCCCTTGAAGGGATGCCCATACTGGGGCCAGCCCATGGGCGGCTGTGAAGAGGAGCGTACCAACATGGACTCACCGAGATAGGATGGTCCCGGGCGAGAATCGGGATGGGTGATAGGTGGATGAATGGAGTGGAGGGGGGTGAAATGGTACCATCGCAGGGGCGACGGAGAAGTTTGGCTTGAGCCTTGAAGAGGCTTCCTACGTATCCCCGTGGCAGGGAATCAAAGTCCGCATAGTTCGGGATGGTGCCGGTAAACTGACGTGAAGGTGGACTTTGGCCCGATGAATGTCGTCAGTGAACCAACGTGAAGGTGGACCTTGGTCCAATGGGCATCGTCAGCGTACCGACGTGAAGGTGGATCTTGGTCCGATGGGCATCGCCAGCGTACCGACGTGAAGGTGGACCTTGGTTCACTGACTGTCGTCAGCGAACCAACGTGAAGGTGGACCTTGGTCCGATGGACATCGTCAGCATACCAACGCGAAGGTGGACCTTGGTCCGATGAGATATGGGCTTGATCCTTGGGGAGGCTTCCTACGTACCTTGCCTTGACATGGATCAAAGACCTCGTAGTTCAAAGGGTTTCATCGGTGAACCGACATGAAAGTACACCCGTGGGTCCAATGGTGGTGGGCTTGGACCTTGGGAAGGTTTCCTATGTACCATGCCTTGACATGGATCAAAGTCCTCGTAGTTCGGATGATGGAATACAGTTTAACGTCATGCGGGACGATAGGGAACCCTATCGTGAATAAACGACGGGTGGTGGGTGTCGGCGAACCGACGTAAATGAAGGACCTTGGTCCGATGGGAGATGGTCTTGAACCTCTGGGAGGATTTATAAGTACCATTCCTTGACATGGATCAAAGTCCTGGTAGTTCAGGATGAAAATGGGGACTTGGCACACTGACAAGGAGACAGTCTGGGCCAATGATTGTTGGGCCTGAACCTCGGTTAGGCTTCCTACGTACCATGCCATGACACGGATCAAAGTCCTCGTAGTTCAGGTTGTGGAATACAGTTTAACGTCATGCGGGACGGGGGTGAACCGACATGAATGAGGTCAGAACGACCGGATGGTGGGTGGGCTTGAACCTCAGGAAGGCTTCCTATGTACCATGCCTTGACATGGATCAAAGACCTCATAGTTCATATGGGGATTTGTCGGCGAACTGACGTGAAGGTTGACCTTGGTCCAATGAGTGGTGGGCTTGAACCTCTGAAAGGCTTCCTACGTACCATGCCTTGACATGGATCAAAGACCTCGTAGTTCAAATGGGAATTGGGTGTGAAGTTTAATGTCATGTGGGACATGGGGGCATACAGTTTAACGTCATGCTGGACGAGGGCGAAACTCGACGTGAATGAACGACCAAGCAATGTGGCTTGAACCTCATGGAGGCTTCCTACGTACCATGCCTTGACATGGATCAAAGTCCTCGTAGTTCTCTAAGGGTGGGGGTCACTATCGGTGCTCACTCTAAGCCCACGTGAGTCATGCTCGGTGTGAGAAACAAGAGGTTGCAAGGACCTGATGATCACGTCACGAAGGATGCGTCCGTGAGAAGCGAAGAGGGGCTTACGCGTTAGGCGGCCCATGGTGCTGGGACTTACTCCAGGATGGAGGCCCATATTGTGACAAAGTGCACCGAAAGTGGGATTTGGGACAAATGATGGGAGGTGCCTCGTTCCCTATCACGCCCTCCACTAACCTTGGTAGTGGGGAAGTACGGAGATGCAGAGGTGCAGCCATCCGTTGGGGAATTAGGATCACCCTTCTCCTATGAACATACGCCACTCCAATAAAAAGGATATCATCCGTTGGGGATGGGTGATTTCATTCCTATGGAGACGAGTGGTGTAATGAATGTTCGAGCTGGGGGGCCCCTTCGTGAGAGGCACGAGGTCGGGTCACAATTTAATGTCATGTGTTGAGGACGTGGTGCTTGGCAGTTTAACGTCCTACAGCTCGGACGAGGTGGGTTCACTCCGCACCCCTAGGACTTACATAACCGGTACCTTCTGGTCCTTGGGGAAGGGAAGGTACCAGTAAGGCCATGGTCAAGGGGGGTGTGGAACGAACCATCAAGGGGTCCACGTTAGCGTGGCTATGTGAAGAATCAATAGCCTTTAGCGTGCCTATGCGAAGAAGCATTAGGCGAAGAAACACTATAGGTGGTATTGTCCATGGGACTTTGAAATCACATCGTGCAAACCTGGAGGGTCACACGAGAGGAGGAATTTCTAAGCATAGGAGTGTGCTTCGTGAAGTGGAGTGCCTTGGGCTTAGCATGGGGCATAGGTGTGAGTGGAAGGTGCTTCGCGAAGTGGAACAATGTTCGCGGAGCACTGCCTCGTGAAGAAGGGGTACCTCGCGAAGCAGGGTGCTGCGAAGCAGTGTGCTTCACGATGTGTAGCAATCCTGCCTTAGCATAGAGATCACTAGTTCAGGTTGGCTATTTCGCGAAGCATAAACGCTCTGCGGCTGCCCGAGTTCCCTTCCTTTGCGAATTCCCTTGAGCTTCGCGAAGGGCATCCCTCTCGGAAGAGGGGATCAAAACGAGACAAGGAAAAGGAGTCTCGCGAAGTAGATGTACCTCGCAGAGCTCATGATTCCCGAGGCAAAGAGTGGTTCGCGATTCGGTAGAGGAGAATCTGAAAGGTCTGATTGTCCGTCCTCGGGACTCAGGGGGAGTCCAATATTTATAGAGAAGGGGCGCCGTGAAGCAGAACTCGTGCGCCTCCTCTGGAGCTTCGCGGCGCGCTCGCGAACGTCAACGACGTCCACGAAGAGTTCCGCCTCTGGAGCTTCACAGCGGGCTCACAAATGTCAACGGATTTCCCAGAGAGTTACCGCCTCTGGAGCTTCGCGGCGGGCTCGCGAACGTCAAAGGCGTCCGCGAAGAGTTACCGCCTCTGGAGCATCGCGGTGGGCTCGCGAACGTCAACGGTGTCCGCGAAGAGTTACCGCCTCTGGAGCTTTGCGGAGAGATCGCGAATGTCAACGGCGTCCGCGAAGAGTTACCACCTCTGGAGCTTCGCAGCGGGCTCGGGAATGTAAAATGCGTTCGTGGAGAGTTACCACCTCTGGAGCTTCGCGGCGGGCTCGCGAACGTCAAATGCATTCACGGAGAGTTACCGCCTCTGGAGCTTCACGAGGCCGCGATGATCGGGGTGCTTCACGTCGGTACTTCGCGGCGGTGCTTCGCGAGGCGGCGCACCCGCCGTCTTTTTCGTTCGTCCCTTTCCGGACATATTTTTGCACCAACAAGCATGTCTGACTAGGACGAGGTCATATAAACCCAAAAACCATTTGTGTTGGGACGGTCAGAACGGGCCCTGACCCAACCGACCCCTGAATAATGTATGTCCCATATTTGACGACCCGGGTTTCCATTGGACACACAGTTAGTGGAATTGGAACACCTTTTGGAAAGCGGTTCCATGGACATATTCGACGGGGGCCAAACGAGCTGGGTCGGGCCGACATGTGTTCACCCCTGTTTCACAAAAAATGGTGTAACTAACAGATCATACATCTGATTGACGCGGCGTCTATGGAATAGGAAACTATGTGTCAAGGTGGTCCTTTGTAAATACTGTATGTGAATTTTGATGGATTTTGACATGAGACCTGAGTTGGATCAGACTTGAATCGAACCGTTCCATTTTCCAAAAGTGCCCATATCTCACAGACCGAGCATCTGATCCACGCATCATCTCTCACGTTGGGACCCCTTTGATGGGGGCGGACCCTTGGGTATCCTTTTACAGGACTTCGTACCGGTGGAAATATGACCAATGGCATTAGGAGTGGTTCTCCTAGAAACAAGCGTATTATGAGCGGAAATCCAGTGGCTAGCTGTGACCTGATGATGTAGAGAGTCCAAAAATGGACTACACCAGCGACCAATACGGGTCTTCTCCAGCGACCAAATACGAGTCTGAACTAGCGAAAAATGAAGGTCTGCACCATGGACCAATGTAGGTCTTCACCAATGACCAATTCAGGTTTTTACCAGCGACCAATATGGGTCGACACCAGTAATCAATACGAGTTTGCAGCAGCGAACAATGTAGGCATGCACGAGCGACAAATGTGGGTCTGCACCAGCGACCAATACGTGTGAATAGTAGAGTTACTATAAATAGGGTATGTTTGAATGACAATACATCACTATCCAAGAATCATTGATGTTATATCATTATACCGAGTTCTCTCTTTTTCTTTGTGCATCGTGATTTAGATAATTCTTGTGATAATACCTTGAGGTATATCTTGTGATTGTTTCCTTTGTTGATTACTGAGAGAACATCATGGGTCTACAAGACCCTTAATGGGTATTGTTATACTCACCTCAGCATGGGCTTTGCCCGCACCTTTTTGTGTCTTGTGCATACGAAGAGAAACTGGATTGAGACTAGAGGGATCCAGGACCAAGTGGTACATGGAGCAGACGGGATGACGTGGAGTCATGTGCAGACAATTTGTACCTACACATAAAGTAGGATCTGTTGTGAACGATCAGGGAGTTGATTTCTCTTTTTTGTTGTACTTTTATTCTGGCCCCTTTTTATTTCATCACACTTTTTACTACAACGTTTTACATAGTGGTTTCTTATGGTTGTTTTCTGGGTTTGTTTTTTGTATAGGTTTAAAGGAAATGTCTTCCCATTTTAGGGATACGCCTTTTTTCAGTATTATTCCCCATCCACTGGCCTATGGAAGCGGGCTTGGGATAGTCACGGCATGACCCTCGAGGGATGGGTCATGACAAAAACTGTATAGGGTTTCTCATGTGATGTGGTTTTATAACTAATTATCAACTACAATCATTGTAAAATCTTCAATATTTTTTATCTTTCTTAATTACAAGATTGTAAATCATGGTTTTGGTGGTAATGATTTATATTATTCTATGTCATGTATAATTATTACATTGTGTTATTTTTATCTTATTATTCCAATTTATTCATCTAGTTATGATTTATTTGTTAGAGATTTATATATCTTTTTGTTATGGGTTTTTCCATTTCACTTAATACAAGTCACCTATCTCACCAATGGTTGATTTTACAATATAAATTTTGTTTATTTTTGTTTTATATAATATTATAGGGAGTATTTATACCCATCCATGTATGACTGTTATTCTCAAATGGGTTGGTCTAGTGTACATAATGTGTAAGTTCAATGTTGGGATACGAAGTTGTGGTTTTGGTGTGGGTTCTTTAATGTTTTCAGGAATCAATGATTTTTAATTTACTATAAACTCTAGTAGTTCATTATTGTGGTAGTTAAATTTATGCATGTAGTGTGTTCCAAGAGTACATGCATAGTTGAGGATCTTTTCAGATATTCTGTTTCACAGACTAGTTAGATATTTGTCTTCAACAACATCTAGTCCATTAGATATGCTTTTGTTTTTTTCTATAAAATTAATTACATAGATATCAACTAATTATATATAATTTATAAGGATATTTGTACATAATAGGTTGTCTGAGGTACAATCCCCCCATTTCGTGAGATATTCCAATGTTGTTACAGTCACCAACCCTACACTATTAGAGGCATGCATGAGGTGTAACTCATAACATATCCCCATCTCAGTAGAGGTCGTGGTTGAAAGGGTCATTTCATCCCAAAAAATTTAGTAGTCAATTTTTCAAGTTATATTTTTGTTATTTTGTTCCTACATTTAAAATATTTAGCAAATTGGGACTAATATTGTGTAACAGATGAAAAATTCTAAATGAGTGGATTTAAATTCAATAGCATGAATAAAATAAAAAAAATGTGAAATAATGAAAATCATGTACTGAGAAATTATATTTTATATAATATTCAACATAAATTAATTCAGTGATAAACCATTCATTGTATGAAACACTAAGCTATCTTGTATGACATGAAATAATGGTTCTCATCTTTATCTTTTATTGCACAAAAGACATAATTTTACAGAATGTTATTATCATTTTTTATTTAATATAAAATCTGTATACTATCCATTATAATTTGGGTTATATATTTTATCGACTAAATAATGAAAATATATGGTTGAGATCATCGATTACCAATTAATTATAAATGAATATAAAAACCAAATTAATATAAAAGAAATGTCATTGTAAAAAATAATTTTTATGAAATAAATTAATTTTATCATAATAAATTAAATGAATTTATATTAGTGGATGATAACAATGAAATATGTATATAATATATTCAGTCAATTTTTTTTACCTTAATAAAATATCATTAATAGTTCTAATATAAGAAAAAATCCAATGTTACACATAAAAAAGATATATTTTTTAAAAGAAGTTTTTCTTTCTTTTAATAGAACCCTTTTTTTAAAACAAATTTTGAAAAATTCATAAATTTAATTTTGAAAAATATACCACATATTCGAATGAAAAATTTGAAAATCATATTAGGTCTAATTTTATGTATTTTTCTTGGAAACTTCTTTATATGATGAATAGTGAAATATACTTAATTTTAATTGGAAATATAATTTTTATTCCAATAAATAATAATGGTAATTCATAAATTAAATTCGTTTAAAAGACAATTTGGATAAATAATACATATATTAACCCACTTTAGTTTATTTTATTTATTTTATTACTAAATTTTTACATAAAAATATTTCATACATTTGAAAATTTTCAAATTAAAAAAATGTTTTCTCATCACACTTGTGATGTATCATTTAACATAAAATATTCCACTAATTTGAATTTAATTTTTAAAATTTGATTCTAAATTTGGATTCATAATCATATATAATTTTTATAATGTAAAATTTGTTTTTGAGTAAATTGATTTATTGAGGAATTTAATGTGAACCACAATAATTAAAGAAAATAGGTTTACATGGTAGTTAATTATAAAAAAATATGTTGTGGAAATGAAACAAAACATATCAACATCCATATTATGGTCATATATTTATTATATCCGATGTTTTCATGAAATTGTATCAGTATATTTTAAATGATTCGTTAGGGAAAACTCCTAATAGGCATTACTTTTTGATATTCACAAAAAATTGCACTCCACCTCCACTATAGAAGTGTATTCACACCCCTCATTTATAAACTCCACAGAATCCATCTTGATCGTAAAAATTTCCCAAATAACATAAAAACATCATCATCCTCATACTAGGAGAAATATTTTCTTTCTGAAATCCATCATAGGAAGGTATTAGTGTTAGTCTAATGAAGACACCAAATGAAGAGGACATTCTTTTCAAAAAAAAAACATAACTTCGTTCCATCTCCTCATATTAAAATTATTTACATATCATGGTTATATCATATAAAAGTATATTAAATATATTTAGATGTTTTTTATATGTTTATATCCCACAAAAATACACACTTGGATCAAATGGGTTGATAATTCATCATTCATGTTTAAGACAGACTACTACCTTTCAAAATGATGTTGTTCCTTTTATCATTACCACTTATCATGGATGGGAATAATTATTGTAATTATATTTATATGATATATTCATTAATATTATGTTTTATTTATTAATCTATTATTATTTTATAAAAAATATTTTCATTATTTACTTTTTATTAGAATATGGAAATGTTGTTTGTGTGTATGGAAAACGTCTGCCACTTTAGGTAATGAGATTCATTTATAGTTTACATGGAATGTATTATTGGATGGTTTATTAAAAATACGAGATATATAAGAAAACATTATTATAATCATATACATATATATCTTTTACTATTCTTTATATTAATGAGAATAGAAAATTGAAGCAACAATCATCTGTATGCACGACATATAGTCTCCATTAATGGTGCATTTCAATTCCTATCACTAAATTTTATGGATCACTACGAATACCTATATTTTGAGTATATATGATACTTACATAATTTTTTTACATTATAGTGATTATTAATTTATAATTTATGTAATGGGAACAAAAAATAACATGTACAGACAAACTTAAAAAATGTATGTTATTAACTAAAATGACGAAAATAATGAATGATTTCTAATGAACGTGAATCCATATGTCATTAATGGATCTTATATGAAATCATAATGATTAATATGTCATGACCCGACCCTACCCGGGCTTGAGCCGCAACTACCCCAAACCCTCCTCCATAGGCCAGGGGCTGGCGACTAGCACTGAAGGCGCAACAACTTGGGGAGGCCTTTGACTAAATACATGTACACGCACACAGGCAGCACACTCAATGCAAAAGTGCAGAGTAAAAGATAAGACATGTAAAGAAAAAGGGAAACTACTATATATAAACCACAATGTGCATAGACCTCTACAAGTACAAATGAAGATGAAGGTACACTGAAAAGTAATGGGGAAAAACACAAGCCCAATCAAAAAAGTGCCACAACCCGGAAATATGTAAATAAAAGAAAACAGCCGGTAGGGTCCCCCACCTGGAACCCAACTCTGACCACTGCACATGGTCCAAGCTCCCAAGATCCTAAGATCCTCTGACATCAGGACCAACCTGTCTGTCATCTGCAAGGGAACACAAAGTGCGGGGAAAGCCCACATAGGGGTGAGTATAAAAATACTCAGTAGTATACCCTGAAGGCTCGAGGGAGAAACAAAGGAGGTACCAAAGGGTGAGCAGTAGAGTGAACAGGAAAAGTAAAGGAGTACAACAAGGGGTGTAGTGGAGTAATAGTAGAGATTCCAGCTCAACCAAACAAGAGAAAGGAGGTAGACTCATCCAGACAAAAGGAGCTGGATACAGTGATAAGATGAACTTCCCGTCGATTATTCTCTACCTATTGCAAGAGAGTAGACTCATCCAACCAAAAGAAGCTAGATGCAGAAAGAATGTGGCATACTCTGTGCGTCTTCGCCTCTCCTGGAAGGAGAGAATCCAAACCCATGAAGTGGGTACCAGAACATGGTATATACAAATCCATATGCTATGTCAAGAATCCCGAACAAGACCATAAGTGGATCTCCATCCCATAGCTCAGCCCAAAAAAAGAGTATCTAATAGTCCCAGAAGTAAACACCATCGATGCCCAGCGTCCCACACGTCTGCCCCAAACTACAAGTCAAGGGGATTAAACCACCGTACCTCAACACTATCCGCTTTGGGTGGCACTGACTCGCCCACATAGTTTTGGGTCACGTACATAAGACGCGTCTCAGTGGTGGAAAGAACCCCCCGTGCTTGGGAGTTCCGGGTTAAGTCAAACCACGCCTTGTCACTGCCCCGCAGTCGTTAGGTCTCCACAAAGTAAAGGTCGTTCCATCACTGACCCACACAACCAAGGGTCCTACTCCGGTAATCATGGAGGAAAGCCACTGACTAGTCTTGTAGAAAGGACTATGTCTGGAATGTAAATGGGTGTCCCACTGCCCAGCCCTACTGGATGGTAATTTATAACCTGATATCGGGTGACCCACTGCCCCACCCTACAGGAGGGTAAACCCTAATACATCATCAAGAGACCCACTACCCAGCCCCGCTGGAGGGTAGACCTTAATACATCATCAGGAAACCCACTGCCAAACCCCGCTGGAGGGTAGACCTGGAATAAGTCGATAGGTGACCCACTGCTAAGCCCCGCTGGAGGGTAGACCTGGAACTAGACGACGGGCGACCCACCGCCCAGCCCTGCTGGGGGGTAGACCCTAAGAGGTCATCGGGTGACCCACTACCCAGTACCTACTGAATGGTAAACCCTATAAGTCAGTGAGCAACCCACTGCCCAGCCGTGCTGGAGGGTAAACCCGAAGAAGTCGATGAGTAAACCACTGCCCAGCCCCACTAGTGGGTAAAACTCAGAACTGATCTGACCATCTCTACTGGAGGGTACACCACTGGCCTACAGAACACAGAGTGGGTATTGCGCAACCACCCAACTCCAGAACAACCCATCCAATGGGGGTTCAGCGCTTGTTCCATCACTAGGTGTCACTAGCACCGCTACCAGCTGATCCATCGAGAACGAAACCAGGGGGAGACCACTCAACCCTGCTGGTCAAACAAACGAGCACAGAGCCAGGGGAGAAAACTCCACCCTGCTGGTCAACAAATGAGCACAGAGGGACCCTATTCGTCACGAGAGGTCAAAGTACGCTAAGCCGAACACGACTCGCACATGGGGCCCACACGACGTGTGGCCCCAAGTCAACCCCAATTGAGCGCTCAAACGTCCTCAGGTACCATCAAACACATGTACCTCCAAGTGTTCCCGTATACTCCCAGATTATACCACGTTCCAGCCCATAGGCTATCGTGCACACAACACCCATTGTCAACAGAAAGGCGTGACATAACAACTCCATCCTGCCACCTCATCGGATGAGGCACAGTCAACCACATCTCTTCACTCACATGGGAGTGCACGCGATCACACGACAAGGGTTCTCTACAAACACGATAAGGAGAACCCCCATCAGAGCACCTTTCACATTTAACAATATATCGCGAGAGGCTCTGCACATCCAAATGGATCGCACCGTTGTAGTCCTCTCGGAAAAACACGTGAGATAGACTACTTACTCGCCTCAAACAGATATCTGAGGGAAAAGTCGCCGACACCGCCTCACGCCCGAATGGCGTCCCGTGATCCCAGACCCCGACCCCAAAAACAGTCTGGCGCATCACACCATTGCGATACCCTCCAGAAAACACGTCAAAAGTACCATTCACTTGAGTGCAACGGATATCCGGAGAAAAAGATGAATTTCGGCGCACCGCACACGAGCGACGCTATGTGGGACCCGCATCCCGGTCATAAAACTCAACAAACGGATCACAGCATTGCGATCCTCTCGAAAAATCACATAGGATGGACTATTCACTTGTCCAAAACGGTCTCCCGGTGATAGAGATGGATAATCACCGTCAATGCCCAAACGGCCCTCGCGGGGCCGACACCATCGTGCGGAATTCCAGTGGGCAGACTATGCAAACGCGATGCCCTCGAAAAAACACCGAACATCAACTGCTCGCATGCCCCAAATGGATGTCTAAGAAAAATGTCGCTAAAAGCTGCACGCAGCTCAAAAGACGGGCCGTGGGGCCCACGCCTTAACTTCGGCTTCAACGCCCGAGACCACCCTGCAAAACATTGCCTTGGTGCCAGGGTTCCAACGCCACTGACGACGCTCAAAACGGAAGTCATATGCATTTGCGCCATCCAAAACCAGAACCCCCGGGATGACGTCAATCCTCTCGACGTACGTGTTGCACCACCGAGCCCCCCCTGTTTTCGGATTATAAATTCCCGAAACCATCTCAAAACGTCCGCCTTGACACGAGCTCCGCGGTGCCGCTGACAGCGCGCAAAACGGACGCTATACTAATGATTTATAAGGTATAAATCATTTTTCCTAATAATAATAATAATATTATTATTATTAATATAAACCTCCCTTTTTTATTAACATTCTTTTTTAAATAAAACACCCAGACCGGCCGAGTGGTCGGTCTTCTTCTCCCAACAGGACCCGCAACGTGCGGGTCCTTGTTGGCTAGCTGAGGTCCATAGAACCCAGTCCTCCCTCGCCTCCACCAGCCGGAATAGTCGTCTGGCCTTCCGCGCCGCCTGCACATGACGCCCGCGAACCAGCACTCCACTGGCCTCGTCCGCGGCATCCCCTACTGACCCACCACCGGCCTCCGGTGACGGGAGCTGCTCCGCCGCGCTCGCGCCAACAACCCTGCCCGACCGTCAGCCTCCTCCTGGTCGGGGCCAGCCACGCTCCCTGCTCGCCTGGATGCTGCCGCCGCTGACCCGGCCTCCGCCACTGCTCCACCATGCCGACTCGTCGGACCACCGCACCAGATGGCCGGAACACCCAAAACTGGCCAGAAAACCTCAAAAACCTGCTTTTTTCAGCGGACGACTGTGAGTGCGTCAGGACTCGGATTTTAAAACTGAACTATGCGGCGGATAGAGTATAAAATATACTATACAACCATGGTCCTCGCTCGAAAATCAAGAAGCAGTTCAATGAATAAATTATGAATCCAAAGGAGGTGTGTGATTTTAAAATAAATGTGAGATCCTACCTTGTTGGGCTTTGCCCGGTGCTTCGCAGCCGAACCGCCGCCTTGCCGGAGCCACCTCGCCGGAGGGGAGTAGAAGAGGAGGAGCTTCTCATCCTTTTTTGAGCACTTCTACTAGGGGAAAGGTGAATTAGAGGGGTGGGGTTAGGGTTTAAATAAGGAATAAATTAATTAAAATTTAATTAATTTAACCCCCAATTTATCCCGCGCCCGAAACTCTCGACGAGGTCGAGGTTGAGCCTCCCCTAGGGTAAACACCAGCTCCAGACCACAACGGCGGTCTCAGAATTTTAATCTGAGACCCCATTCAATAGTTATTAAAACTGAATGCCCGATGATGCAAAATTATGAAAATGCCCCTTGGGCCATTTTTCACAGACTGGCCGCGCCCGCGAAACTTACTCCCATCCTGGGGTAAACGAAATGCTCCAAACTCAACACTGCCCTCAGTTTTCCAATATGAGCCACCATTTAAGAGATACTTGAGTTTAACCATTAAACGAATAAATTAATTAATTAATTTATCCATTTAACGTTCCGACACCGAGCGAGGGGTCCAAACATCCCGCACCGACAAGTTTTATGTCGTTCCTAGGATAAACACCCCATTCCGGACCCATCCGTACACTCGCATCATTGATTCGAAACACTGTTTAGGAGTTATCCAATTTATTTGGCGGTTCCAATGTGAACACACTGAAAATTTAATTCCGGCCTCTCTAGGGCTCGAAATCACATGTTGTCTGAAGGCACTACTCTTGAATAACATCATGAATATTCCAAAGTCTTCCGCAGTAAAAACTGGGTTCTTAAATCATTCCCTCCTTCAACATTTTCGACCCCGAAAAGAAAAACTATGGAGCAACATAGGGTACTAAGCCCACACCTGGCTTTCCCATACCCAGAAGAACCCTCGGACAGTTCTGTGCCACCGCACAGAAACCAAAGGATTGATCCATTTACGGGAGGTATGCCCTCGCCGATGTCGTGCATAGGAGCACGCACACCTCTTCTCGGGTGAGTCGCGTGGGAGACGTCATGCACCCAAACCAGCCTCTGAGGTTAGGGAAAGGTAGTAGGGAACCTCGCCATCCCTTTTGAACAGTCTCAAACGGTCTGAAGGACCTCAGTGGTAGCTGACGTCCCCGACCAAACCTCTACGTCGCATGCCACGACTGGAATCACCGACTGCACCTGGAACTAGTCCCAGTGATTCCCTCCTTCAAAATATCCATATGGTGAAACACCCAAGGATATCTGGTCAGGCAAGGTTCCACAGTCGATGTCTAACAACCCAGGCTCTCTTACACGCTCGGAAAGTGAAGGAGTTGACACCATAAACTAGAGGAATAGGGATCACACCTTTTACCTTACCAACACAGGGTTACACCTGACTCTCTGCGTCACCCTGGTAACACATCAAACAAGGAGAAGGGAGGAAAGCAGTTCACACGCAGAGTCTAACAATTATACCGCAAAAACGGTAGAAGAGTTGTAGAGCGTACCTCTTATCACCTCATGCTCTGTAGGATAGTAGACATCCAAAGCGCATGGCTGTCCGTGGTCCCAACTGTCAGCCCCTGGAGCCTGAAGTGGACCACCTAGTGGTGGTGGGAAGATCTCGTAAAGTCTTCCCCCACCACCATCTCCTCCAGCTCCTCTGCTAGCACCACCTCTCTGGGCGCTACTCCGATCACGGCGCTACCTCCGTCGTGGTGGTGAACCTACTGCCTGCCCGAAGCTCTCTGCAAGCCTGGTCGGGCAGTCCCATGCCAGGTGACCTCACCCATCGCTATCATAGCACCTACTCTCCCAGGGCTGGATCCCCCCAGTTCCACTATAGTGTAGGACCACGCACCTGAGTCTGGTCATCAAAAAGCCACCTGCGTCGAGGTTTTTCTTTCCAATGCCCACTAGCTGCGGTAGAAGTCTCGGCTCCGATGTGCCTGCTTCCACCACCAACTCTAGAACGCGACAGGAATCCCTCTGTCACCAGCGCCTGATCTAGCACCCCGACATATGTGGAAATGCCCAAAGTTACTGTGACAACATGAATCTCTCAGAAGAGACCCTGCTCAATCTTCTGCGCTGGGATGTTGTCCTCATGGACCATGTTCGGGTAAAAGCATGCACAGTCTGCGAAACTAGCTGCGTACTTGGCCACCATCATCCCTCACTACTGAAACTACAGGAGCTCCTGAATCCAAACGGAGCACAAGCAGGAGGGGGAAAACTCCTCATGAAACAACAACTGAAAGTCGCACCCACGAAAGATATGACACGTTAAGAAACTGAGTAACCAGACTCCACCAACGCCATGCTGCTCCACGAAAAAAGGTTGGCTACCAAAGCCACTCTCTGATCTGTCGGCATCTGCACAAGCCTGAAAAGGTGAACTACTGCCACTAGCCAAACCTCTGCTACCTGAGGGTCTGGCTCACCACTGAACCTCAGCGGTCTCTGCCACTGGAACTCACGGAGTGCGCTCCACCTGCGCTCAAGCCCCGTCTGCTCTACAGAAGCAGTTTGCTGGTCAACAAGTGGGGGTGCTGCTACTGGCCCACCTGGAGAAAGGGGCTCGCATGATGGGACCTGGACTGACGCCTCGTAACTCACAGGGTCGTCATCATGAACCAAAGCTGGTATCCTGGCTGGCTGTCTTCGTGGAGACATCCTGAATATTATCAAGGAGATCCGCGATCAGATGAGCATATATGCATATCCCAATAACAACGATTGGGAGTTGACTCAAGAAGGACAGTCATGACTCAGTCCTATGGGATGCACAAACCAATTTTCCCTGCATCAAGTGTCTCTGCATGACGAGTCGACAAGCGGGTTATCATGGTCCTGGTGAAAGGATACGTCGACCATCACACAATCACTGGACTCCCTGGACTGAGAGCCACTCTCGAGACACATTAACATTGTTTCCCTATATCCCTACCAATTCCTTATATTTTTAGGGACGTCCGAAGAGCATCCCAAGGAACGAAACTCCTTTGATACCACTTTTTCACGACCCGACCCTACCCAGGCTCGAGCCGCAACTACCCCAAGCCCGCCTCCATTGGCCAGGGGCTGGCGACTAGTGCTAAAGGCGCAACAACTCGGGGAGGCTTTTTCCTAAGTACCTGTACATGCACACATGTAACACACTCAATGAAAAGGTGCAGAGTATAAGAAAAGTCAAGTAAAGAAATAGGAAAACTTCTATATATAAACCACAAAGTGCATCGACCTCTACAAGTAGAAAGAAAGCTGAAGGTACACTGAAAAGTAAAGGGGAAAACATGCACCCAATCAGAAAAGTGCCACAACCTGGAAACAGGTAAACTAAAGAAAACAACTGGTAGGGTCCCCCACCTGGAACCCGACTCTGACCACCGCACGCAGTCCAACATCCCAAGCTCCTAAGCTCCTCTGACATCACGACCAACCAGTCAATCGTCTGAAAGGGCACAACAAGTGCGGGAAAAGACCAAGCAGGGGTGAGTATAAAAATACTCAGTAGGATTCCCTGAAGGCTCGAGGGAGCTACAAAGGAGGAACCGAAGGGTGAGCAGTAGAGAAAACAGGAAAAGTAAATGAGTAAAACAAGGGGTACAGTGGAGTAATAGTAGAGAGTCCAACTCAACCCAACAAGAGAAAGGAGGTAGACTCGTCCAGTCACAAGGAGAAGGAAATGGTGAGAAGATGAACTTCTCGTCGAGTCTTCACTATCTATATCGAGAGATTATACTCATCCAACAACGAGAAGCTAGACGCGGAAAGAACGTGGCATACCCCGTGCGTCTTCGCCTCTCCTGGAAGGATAGAAACCAAACCCAAGAAGTGGGTACCGGAACATGGTATATAGAAATCCATATGCACTGTCAAGAAGCGAAAACAAGACCTTAAG
This sequence comes from Viscum album, assembly GCA_963277665.1. NCBI lineage: Eukaryota > Viridiplantae > Streptophyta > Magnoliopsida > Santalales > Viscaceae > Viscum > Viscum album. Next base: position 1,559,094,079 of record OY728151.1, on the reverse strand, counting down.
GGGATCTCCATCCCGTAGCTCAGCCCAAGAAAAGAGTAGCCAATAGTTCCAAAAGTAAACACCGTCAATACCCATCATCTCACATGTCTGCCCCAAACTACATGTCAAGCGGCTCAAACCATCGCACCTCGACACTATCTGCTTTGGGCGACACTAACTCGCCCACACAGTTTTGGGCCGCATCCCAAGGATGCTTCTCGGTGGGGGAAAGCTCCCCTCATGCATGAGAGTTCTGGGTTAAGTGAAACCATGCCTCGTCACTGCCCTGAAGTCAAGAGGTATCCTCAAATTTAAGGTCGTTCCATCACTGGCCCGCACAACCAAGGTTCCTGCTCCGGTAATCACGGAGGAAATCCACAGTCTAGCCTAGTATAAAGGACTATGTCTGTACTGTAAATGGGTGTCCCACTGCCCAACCCTTCTAGAGGGTAATTCATAACCAGATATCGGGTGACCCACTGCCCAGCCCTGCCGAAGGGTAAACCCTAATACATCATCAGGCGACCCACTGCCCAGCCCTACTGGATGGTAGACCTTAATACATCATTAGGCCACCCACTGCCCAGCCCCGCTAGAGGGTAGACCTGGAATAAGTCGACAGGTGACCCACTGCCCAGCCCCACTGGAGGGTAGACCTGGAACTAGACGATTGGCGACCCACTACCCAGCCCTACTAGTGGGTAGAACTTATGAGGTCATCGGGTGACCCACTTCCCAGTCCCTACTGGTGGGTAAACCCTAGAAGTAAGTGAACAACCAACTGCCCAGCCCTGCTGGATGGTAAACCCGAAGAAGTCGATGAGTAACCCACTGCTTAGCCCTGCTGGAGGGTAAAACTCATAACTGCTCTGGCCATCTCTACTGGAGGGTACACCACTGGCCAACCGAACACGGAGTGGGTATCGCGCAACCACCCAACTCCAGAACAACACACCCAAAGGGGGTTCAATGCATGTTCCATCACTGGGTGTCACTAGCACTACTACGGGCCGATCCATCGAGAACGAAACCAGGGGGAGACCACTCAACCCTGCTTGTCAAACAAATGATCACAGATCCAAGGGAGAAAACTCCACCCTACTGGTTAACAAACAAGCACAGAGGGACCCTCTTCGTCGCGAGAGGTCAAAGAATGAAAAGCAGAACACGACACACACGTGGGGCCCACACGATGTGTGGCCCCAAGTCAACCCCAACGGAGCGCTCAAATGTCCTCAGGTACCAACAACCACATGTACCTCAAAGCGTTCCCGTATACTCCCAGAGTATACCACGTTCCATCCCATAGGCTATCATGCACACGACACCAAACGTCAATGCGAAGGTGTGACGTAACAACTCCAACCTGCCACCTCATCGACTGAGGCACAATCAACCACATCTCTTCACTCACATGGGAGTGCACATGATCACACACTAAGGGTTCTCTACAAACACGATGAGAAGAATCACAATCAGAGTGCCTTTCACATTTAACAAGATCGCGCGAGAGGTTCCGCACAACCAAACAGATCGCACCGTTGTAATCCTCTTGGAAAAACACGTGAGATGGACTACTTACTCACCTCAAACAGATATCTGATGGAAAAGTCACCAACACCGCCTCACGCCCGAACGGCGTCCCATGATCCCTGGCCCCGACCCCAAAAATATTTGGGCGCATCACACCTTTGTGATCCCCTTGGGAAAACAATTTAAAAGCACTACTCACTTGAGTTCAATAGATATCTGGAGAAAAAGATGCATTTTGGCGCACCGCACACGAGCGGTGCTACATGGGACCCGCATCCCGGTCCCGAAACTCAACAAATGGATCTCACCATTTCGATCCTCTCGAAAATGCACACATGATAGACTATTCAGTTTTCCAAAATGTTCGTTCAGTGATAGAGATAGAAAATCACCGTCAACGCCCAAACGGCCCTCACGGGGCTTGCACCATCGTGCGGAATTATAGCCGGTAGACAGCGCCAATGCGATGCCCTTGAAAAAACACCCAACATTTTCTGCTCGCACGCCCCGAATGTACGTCCATGGAAAAAGTCGCTAAAAGAAGCACATAGCTCAAAAGACGGGTCAATGGGGCCCATGCCTCAACAATGACTTGAACAACCGAACCACCCTGGAAAACGTCGCCTCGGTGCCAGGGTTCCAACGCCACTGACGGCGCTCAAAACGGATGTCAGACGTGTCCGCACCGTCCAAAACTAGAACCCCTGGGATGACGTCAATCCCCTAGATGTACGTGTTGTGCCAACGAGCCCCCCCCCCCCCGTTTAGGGAATTAAAAATTCCTAAAACCATCTTAAAACGTCCTCCTTGACACGAGCTCCATGCTGCTGCTGACAGCGCGCTAAACGGACGCCGCACGAATGATTTATAATGTATAAATAATTTTTCCTAATAATAATAATAATAATAATAATAATAATAATATTATTATTATTATAAACCTCCCTTTTTTATTAAATTTCTTTTAATTAAAAAAAAATCCAGAGCGGCCGAGAGGCCGGTCTTCTCCCAACAGGACCGTAGCGTGCGGGTCCTTGTTGGCTAGTCGAGGTCCGTAGACCGCGGTCCTCCCTCGCCTCCACCTGCCGGTACAGCCGTCCGGCCTTCCGCGCCGCCTGCACGGGACGTCTGCGAACCAGGGCTCCGTTGGCCTCCTCCGCGGCATCCCCTGCTGACCCAGCACCAGCCTCCGCTGACGAGAGCTGCTCCGCCACGCTCACGCCAACCGCCATGATCGACCGCCAGCCTCCTCCTCGCCGCGGCCAGCCGTGCTCCCTGCTCGCCCGGAAGACGCCACCGCTGACCCGGCCTCCGCCGCTTCTCCACGACGCCGACTCACTGGACTGCCGCGCTAGACGGCCGGAACACCCAAAGCCGGCCAGAAAACCTCAAAAACCCGCTATTTTCGGTGGATGACTGCGAGTGCGTCGGGACTCGGATTTTAAAACCGAAATATGCTGCAGATAGAGCATAAAATATTCTACACAACCATGGGCCTCACTCGAAAAACAAGCAGCAATTCAACGCAAAATTATGAATCCAATGGAGGTGCGAGAGTTTAAAATAAAAGCACGATCCTACCTTGTTGGGATTTGCCCGGTGCTTTGCTGCCAATCCGACACCTTATCAGAGCTGCCTCGCCGAAGGGGAGGAGGAGATGAGGAGCTTCTCCTCCTTGGTTGAGAACTTCTGCCAGGGGAAAGGGGAATGAGAGGGGTGGGGTTAGGGTTTAAATAAGGAATAAATTAATTAATTTAACCCCCAATTTGTCCTGCGCCCGAAACTCTCGACGGGGTCGAGGATGAGCCTCCCCTATGGTAAACACCAGCACCCGGGCACAACTTCGGTCTCAGAATTTTAATCCGAGACCCCATTCAAATGTTATTAAAACTGAACGCCCAAAGCCGCCAAATGAGAAAAACGCCCCTCAGGCCATTTTTCACAGACGGGCCGCTCCTGCGAAACGTACACCCCTCCTAGGGTAAACGGCATGCTCCAAACTCAATAGTACCCTCAGTTTTCCAATCTGATCCACCGTTTAAGAGATACTCGAGTTTAACCATTAAACAAATTAATTAATTAATTAATTTACCTGTTTATCTTTCCGAAAGCGAGCGAGGGGTCCAAACATCCCGTGCCGACATGTTTTATGTTGTTCCTAGGGTAAACACCCCATTCCGGACCCATCCGTACACTCGGATCTCTGATTAGAATCACTATTTAGGAGTTATCCAATTTATTTTGAGGTTCTAGTGTGAACACACTGAAAATTTAATTCTGGGCACTCCGCAGCTCGGAATCACACACTATCTGAAGGCGCTGCTCTAGAATAACATCAAGAATATTCCAAAGTATTGCACAGTAAAAACTGGATTCTTACATAATATGGTTCTTGAATTGCATTATTAAATATTTAGAAACACTATACTAATGTTTAAATCATGTTTTAACGAAAAATGTTTGAGGAAATAGTGTACATCTCAATTTCATTTCATCAAGTCATATTATACTATAACACAACTAATTTATTTTTTATAGACTTTATATACCCCCTTTATCCTTTAACATAATTAATAATTAATTATTCAATTTATATTTAGTTTCAACATTAATTATTTAATATAATTGGATTTTAATATAAAGGTTAACAGTTTTAATGATATTCATAACATCACTCGTTTTTTATTAGGTTATTGAAATCCCTCCATGTCAATAATATAAAATCATTATGTCTATAATGAATTTGAATATATATTTATGAATTTTATCTTATTTTATTATGTTTTTATTTTATACACATAATAGATTCATTGATCAATTTCCCTTGAACGTTGTTATAATTTTAAGGGTCTATTTCATAATCGGATTCTAATCAAGATTGTTATTTCAATAATTTCTTTTATAGGTGTTTATATTGTCATTTTTAGTAATCCTTTCCATTTTGAACTGCAATTCTTACTCATGATATTTTCAGTTAATAGTTTTATTATTAAACTATTTGTTTCATAATTATAGTGAAAAATTGTTTTAATAAAACTGGACTTCATTTATCTCTTCATTTGGAAATCAGTATTCATAAAAAATATATTTTCAAAAAAAATTTAATTTATTTTGTAAAAATTTTAAAAATGATTCATTAAAATAAATTTTTACCGATTAATACTTATTATAAAATAGTTTGAATGTAATCTAATTATATTTTTATAAAAAAATATTTTTTCTATAGATTTTAAAATGTAAAATTAATGTTATTTATGGAATGTATGAAATTACCAATCAAAATGAATGTAATTTAATTGAATATTCCTGTGAAATTATATGGGATTATTTTGAAATAAAATATTTTTACTATTTATTTACACTGAAATGAATGTTAATTTTTTTTTATAATTAAAAGAATATATTCATTTAGAAATTTTTTAGAAATATTTTTTATATCATGAAATAATAATAATTATACTCTTACTTTAATGGGTATACTTCGTATTCATACCATAATTTTTATTACTATAGATTTATTATGATTTCATTGACCAAGGATTGTATTGAAATTAAGTTCATTAAATCATTTTCAAGGTCATTAACTTACCCATGAGTTCTTCACAATTCAGTGACTGTTGAACATTAAATTTACCGTAAATTTCCACATTATTTATCAATAATATGATTCTTTCATAAAACATATACTTTTTTTACATATGGTTTATACATTTTTTAGTATTCAATTCATTCGGTCAATATTGGAAATCCAAATTTTTTACATATTTTAAATATTTGATATGGAGAAATTTTTATTAATTAAATCAATTATTTCATATATGTGTAGTACTTTAGACTAGTCTAAAATGTGTAGGGGACTATTTAAGTTAAATAACTAGATGAAATGGTAGTCTCAAGAGATAAATATGTTTTTTATTTCATATGGGTTTATAATTAATATTTTTTAAACAATCCTGTAAAAGGTCTTGAAGGTAATGATTCCATGTGCACGAGAATCATAAAATATAATATTTAACATTTTATGAATTTAGAATTTAGTGATTATTAGAAATGAAATTATAACTATGTCAAAATATTTGGATGCATTTCATTCCAGATTTATTGATTAAATAGTTTGTGTTATCAGTTATTTCAACTGCCAAATTATTTAAAAATTTCCATAACTGTTTATCAATTAGATGGTATATTTTCTCCATTATTTGAAATGATATATTGTTTATGATTATTGATTCATTACAGATTCTATTGTACACGACCCTTACTAAGATTTTAATGTCACCATTATTATTTTCCATTCCATAGGATACCATGATATGTACTAAGAAAGCCATGAAAGGATATTCTAGATGGATTTATGTTATTTTAAAAAAATGTAGTATTTTGGGTATTCATTAGTAATAAAAGACTCATGTATGTATCCATTTAACCAAGACTACATTATTGATTAGTCTATTGGGATCTATGCATTTTATATATTCCAATTTAATTATAGTAGGAATCATCTTTGGGATGATGGGTTATTGCACACAATCATTGTTATTAGAGCATGTGTTGGGAAACATTCAAAAATATATTTAAGATAACATTGATTATGAACCATAAACCAATGATATTATTTTAGGAATGTTTAGATTAACATTATAATATTTTTATAAGGTAGTTGTTATATGGTTCATCTAGAAATACATCTCATTATTGATACTACAAGTGGGTGTTGTTTTGAAAAAGAAGTACATAGGATTAAAAACTATGAATAGGGTACCTTGGGATTTATTTGGGTTTAATTTGGTACACAAAAAGGGATTTAATGTGCACCTGGTTTGACACTCTTAGAGGTTATTCATAGAATAATTCAAATTTAAATTTCAAAACCATAAAAAGGATATGAATGGATACTGAAATTGAATGACATATTGTAAAATCTATTCCATGGAATGAACTATGTGAAAATATAGAAGATAATTTATTTCATTATTGGGTGTAAATAATTAATTTTTTTTAAATGTTTTAAGAATAGTATTTTGTTACAAGTATCGTAAATGATGTGAGGATTATATTAATTTTTACAAGAAATTATGATATAAATTAACATAAGATTTATGGATTAATTCATGGGTGTATCATTTAAATTTTTGAAATAATATTATTGACATAAACATTGTTGGTGGGTTTTCTATTATCAGATGCTGATAAGATTATAGAAATTATAGATTTTTGTTTGAATGTATATATTTTAGTGGAAATGTTATTTTAGGAATGGTTCCTATAAATGTTACATTACTTTTTTTTTAATTATGTTGAGAAATAATTTGTTTGACATAAAAATAATATTATTAGGCTTTGTGAAAAAAATAATGTTGCATTGAAAACCATAATGAAAATAATATTTAATGATTAATTATATTTCAATGATTTCCATCATCAATTTATTGAAATATAATTAGAATTTTATTAATATTATTTACAAAAAAGTAAACCCACAGCTGGTTAAAAAACTATTGATATAGAAACAAGGTGGTTCTTGATCCAATTTCTAAAGGAATATTCGATTTTCACATCCACCACTATCCAATGTGTTGTATTGGTTACAATTCTATTAGTTTTTAATAAAAAAGTTATGTAATAATTATTTTTGACAGAACTATAATTTCATTTATTAGGATTATTGAATAATGAATTTACAATATTTGCTTGAGAAAATATTTAGAGACATATTGTAAAAAGTATAAATTTTTTAGAGATATTATGGTGTGTTAAAATTAAATTTTAGTGCTTCAGGAATAAAAGTTATATCTTTGTATATTTATTTAATAGATTAAGAGACTAAATCACAACTAATGGACGAAAATATTGTTATGAAGTATAATTTTATTATGTAAGTATATTGCCTTATATAATTATTTAGAAAATTAATTACACATGATAAGAAATGTTACATTGAAAAAAAATGATAACTTATTTCCATAATTTTTCACGATGTTAATGAAATTTTCAATCCTAACTGATTTATTATTTCAGACCCACAACATTATAGTGATCAGTAGAACGTCTTTCCTAACATAAATGAATCAATCCATATTAATTTTATGTATTTCCACCATGTTGATATCCTCACATTCCAGGAATGTTATCCTACACAGAAACCTATGTTTTTTTATTCCAGGTGACCATTTTGCATTAAATTATATATTCTTAAAAGGATATTTTTAACACATTTACGATTTTTGTTTCTCAAAAAAAAAATTGTAAATGTAAAACCCTTGATAATAAATATCTAGCTTAAAATAATAGAAGACAATTTATTAAAGGTAGGGAGATTGTAACAACCTAATAATTTTAAAAGAATAAATTTTAATTCAATAGTGTGTAAGAATTGAATCATATATCATAGAATTTAATATAAAATCATAAGAATTTATCGAATATATTCTAGTAAATATAAATATATTTAATTATATAGATTTTAATTCTAGCAACACTGAGTTTTTCTGTGTTATATAAAACAATGACTTTCTTCGATAGACTGGGTTACACTGAAGACTGTGATTTATAGAAAACTATTAATATTAATATTTGATATGAAAACTATATCATACCCATTAGATTTGATGTTATAAGTAGTAAAATATATGATATAAAAATAAATTTATTATTTAAATCATAATAAAATTTTTAATTAATAAATAAACCAATTTAATATAAAGGAAATTTAATAAATATATTATTTTATGCACCGTAGTGGTTTTATCTAAATAAATGTAATTATTTATAATTATAAGTGTAAATTAATTAAATTTATATGTTATTTATTCAATCACAATTTCTAATGTAACCCAAAATAATTTAAATTCATAATACAATATGAAATCCAATTTTATACATAAAATATAAATTTTTTATAGTTAATTTTTAGTGCCTTTTAATGGTGAACATCATTTAAATATATATTTTTACAATTTTATAAATATTTGGAAAAAATAAACATAATATTTAATATATAATGTCCAAATTTTTTTGGGGTGAATATTTTTTATTATTACAAGATGTTTTATTTTTTGAGGAATATTGAAAAATACTGATTATTAATTGAATACTGGCTTCTTTTCTAAATAATTTATATTGATAAATGGAATAATAAATTTGTTTTAAATTTAAATTATATATATTCAACATATATTAATCTAATTTAGGTCATTGTAAATTTATATATATATATATATATATATAATTTTGATATAAAAATATTTCAATATTTTGATCATATTCACTTTAAAAATCATTTTGTCATTATGTCTACGGGATAAATTTTTCATTATATTCGATGTATTCATTAAGATGAATTTCGAAAAAGGAAATATATATTTGGAAAAGGAATAATTTTTCATTAAAATGAATTTAAACATAATTTTTTAACAATGTGACTAGATAAACAAATTAATGTAAATAAATATGAATATTTTAAAAGTTGGTGTATTTTTTGGTTAATCATAAATGATAATGTCTTAAAATGAGTCAAAACTAGTATAAAACCTATTGTATGTCCATATATAGATAATAAACACATATAACAGAAAATGGTAAATTAATAAAGGATTTTTTTCTAAGGGAGACATCACAATAGTGTTAATGTTTTAGTATTTATAAGAATCCCACTCTTCCTCTACTATATAAGTCATCAACTACCCTCAGTTTTTGACATTGTCAAAAAAAAAATCTAGTACAATACCTACCAAATAGAATCCAAAAAGTCAGTCCTCTTATACTATAACACTTATTTTATCATAAATAATACATACGAAGATATTAGTGAAAATATAAGGAGGATACCCATATGAGATGTAATTTTTTTTAAAAGAGTATTTATATTAATAAATTATCCACTACCATTAATTATATTAATATATTTTTTATATAATAAAATATTATATTAAATATAAATTATTGTTATTATATTTTTGGTAGGGCGAAACACATCATACACTTCAATAAAATGAGTTATTAAATCATCCTTCGTGTGTATGGTAAACTACAGCTTCGCAAATCGATGTCATTAATTTTTCCATTACCACCAATAATGATTGGTAATGATGATGTAATTACTTTTTATAAGTGATAAATATGTTATTTATGATATATTTATGATTCTGGTAATTAATATATTAAAAAAATTAATGTATTCAATTTTATTATAATATCTAAACATCATTCGTGTGCACGGTGGACTACCACCTTATGAAGCGATTTGATTCATTATAGCATTACATGGTATATATTAAGGTTGTATATAATGAAATAATATATATATTGAAAAAATTTGATACTAATTTATATATCATATTCTATCATTTATTCTATTAGGATAACAAAATGGAATCATCATTCATGCTTACTAGTGGACAACCATCTGAATAAAGATTAAATTTCTTTAAATATCAAAATATTTTATGGAAAACTATATGTACCTATTTACAAAATATAAATGATATCTGAATAATGGTTTATATTATATAGATTATTAAATCATGACTTAATTATGAGGTAAAAAAACAAGTCATTACACACTAGAAAAAAAATAACATTTTTACCCCAAACAACGCAAATAATGAAGGATTATTAACCAATGGTTAATAATTTTTTATTAAAGGATCATATATGATATCATAAATTTCATGAGAATTATTTAATAAGTTAATATCAAATTTTATACCGCTTTATGTGAGGGTAGATAACTAATGACCTAAAATGAAATCATGAGGTAAGGGATTTTGTCTCAATTTCTTTTCATTGAGGAATATAGAAATTTTATTCACCTATTTACTTTTATATGTTGTATATATATCCTTTTTTTAATTTAATATCATTATTAATATATTATTAATTCTATTTTGAGTTTTATTATTAATTATTTCATCTATGGATATTTTAACATAATTTTTTCTTTCAAAAATGATATTTTATTACAAAATCCCTTTTCATTGGTTTATATTACATCATCATTATCGTTAATGTTATTTTATTATGTGAGTATTAAATATGATTATATAATGAAGTAATTTTTAGGGTTTTATGTTTATTTATATTATATATAAATAATATATTCACTGATAATTCTCACTTCAATAATATAATATTTGCATGGGTTTATTTGATAAACTCATTCTAATCCCGATTTTTTATTTTTGAATATTAATTATAGGAAATTTAATGATAATTTATTAATATACCCATTAATTTTATTCTCCACAACTAAATGATGTTTTTATATATTTAAACATTTCAACAATATTTGGTATATAATATTATTGAAAAATATTTATAATAATTCTGAAATCTTTTTCTATATTTTGAAGGAAAATAATTTTCATACGAAACACTGTTTTGAAAAACAACATCCAAAAAGTAATCATTTCTCATTTTAAACTGATTTATTAAATGATTCTTTAACCATTTTTTATATAATATGTTAAGAATGGAAAAATCATATATATTTTTTAAAAGAACAATTTTCTATATTTTTTACCATGCACGAGGAATGTTTTTTATGGAATGTAAAAAATTACCCTACAACAATACAATCATTTTTTAATGATTACATTAATGATTTTATTTTAAAAGAAAATGTTTTTAAATTTTATTTTTAAATAAAATGATTTTAAAAATATTTCTCAAATTTAAAATGGTATTTTACTTAATATACTTTTTATAGATATTTTTTATTTCATCTATGATAAAGAAACATATTCCTAGTCAAACAGTTAGACACTATTCTGATACCATCATTATTCTACCTTTGGACTAATTAGGATTATTATTATAAAGGATAGTATTGAAATTAATTTCCATGCATTGTTTTCGTTTTAATTAACGTCCAATCTTTTTACTCACATTCCAATGAAAATATAATATTAAATTTCCATGAAATATCAACATTATTTACCATAGATATAATTATTACATGAACCATATACTATTTCTACATATGGTGTTTACATTGATAGTTATTTTATTTTATGGGGAAATATTGATAAATCTGTTTTCATTACTAAATAGAAATATTTGATATGGCACATATTTTATGAATTAAAGAGATTATTTGATATAAGTGTAATTTTATGGAATAGTTTGAAATTGGTTTGGAAATTTCTAAATTAATAACCTAAATGAATTAGTAGTCTAATGAGGCAAAAATGTGGCAAAATTTGATGTTTTTTACCCTATGTTTCTAAAATATCTTGTGAATGGTATTGACTGTTATGGATCAATACATTCAAGTAAAATACTTTTCAATATTTTAGAATTTCATGCATTAAGTATTAATTTAATATTATCCATGAGATTATTAATATTAGAAAATATATGGATATATATAATTATGAATTTATTTATTAAGTTCAAAGAGTATTATGTAATTTTCCATGAAATATTATTTACACCCTTAATTTTTATTCATTGATTACAAGGCTTCTATTTTCAGTTATTTATCTTTCTAGGTTTATTATTATCATTGATTAATTTATTATATTTTTGTACATAACCATTAGTTACAATATTATCCCACCAATATTTTTTTTATTTTCCCTAGGATTCCATGAAATTTACAAAGAATGATATTCAAGGATTTTATATTTGTATATAAGTTATTTTTCAATAATAATCATCTTATAATATGTGTATTAATTCTTATACATGTCTAATGTATTTATCTAATGTACCAAGGAAACTAAAATGTTATATTCTTTTAGATCACAATATTATATTTATGCTAATGTAATTGTAGTAGGCACCGACAGAGGGATACTGGGGTTTGGGTTACTTCATATTCTGATTTAGTGGGTTAAAACATATTAAATAGACCATTTCAATTGTTTCGGTGGCCTAATAGGTATTTCAATTTCTGGACTGAATGTTAGATCAAGGTAAGTGTTTCCTTCCTACTGAATTTAATTAGACGGTGTCATTTCATGGTATAGAATATGGGATGTAGATCCTAAAAAGGGATGGTCTGTGGATCATTCCATTTATACAGAGGAATAATGGAATTGATTCAGAAAGTCACACCAGGATGAGTGTGTGTCATGTTTGGGGGATTTTTAGAGTGGGTTTTTTAGCTAATTAAAAAACCTCACGTCTGAGGATCACATCATGGATTGGGGTGTCACTTTATATTGACCACTACATATTTTATTATTGAAAAATATAAGACTCATTCATAGTCATTTCATGATGTGATGGATGTTATCACACTCTAACCATACAAAATAAAAAATCTGTAACAAAACATCCTAGATGACCTTCAAACTAGGAACCCATCCCTTTCCATTATATTCCCATAGGGCATTCTCGATCCCAATGGGCTGCTGAAAAGATCCCGGAGATACGACAACACACTAGAGGGTATTATTTCACCCAAAATGTTCTATCACATAGAATATATGTATAAACTGAATGAAAAAGAGAGTATATGACTAAAAGAATATATTTCCCATTATATTAAAAAGGAAGAAGAAATGAAAAAATTCTAAAATTTTTACTGTTACAAAAAAATTTGCAACAGAATGTACCATACGCAACAACCACTCCAAGGGATGGCGTAGAAGAACTCCCTCCATCTCACCAACATCAAACCAAAACCAGATTGCATGAACATCACCACCTCACTATAGCGCCGTGACATTCCATTAATTGGAAGACATAAAAAGGACTATTCACCACAGATGAGGTATGTAGGATGTGAGATAATAGGGTCATTAGGATCCCACCCAGGAGTTCCATTTCAGGTATTTGTATAAAAATGTTATGTATGATTATTTAAAATAATGCATGGCATGATAAGCAGTAAAGTAGTGTTATAGAAAAAATGGAAAATATTTCACTTTTCATAGTTGTAAAAAAATTCTGTTACAATAAGAATATAAAAGAAAACTCAAAAAATACATGTAGTATGAAAATGAATAAATTACACATTAATTACTACCACATGGAACTATAGGACAGACTACCAGACTACTCATTCCATAATAAATCATGTTCACAATCCATTTCCCAAAACACATGCCTCGGATGTAGAAGAATATACCATGAGTAAACCCCAAATAATGTCAATATATGTCCCCTAGAACAATGATAATAGGAAACAAATGAAATACACCTGATGAAACCACATAATAATCACAAAATATGTATGATAGTATCAAGATAAACCATCAACATAATTACCCAAGGTAACAAATGTTCTTATTTTGACTAATCAATTTCAATGTTTCTGTAGATCCAATTTCCATATCAATCATAAAAAACTAGGGAAAACCCATGTCTCATAAAAAAAAACCATTTTATGACACCCAAATAGCCATCCAAATTTATTAAATAAATTTGTAGAGAAGAATCAGTTAGTCTTATCATTATAGTCTAGAGACGAAACCACATACCTAAATGCATGGGTCACACACAACCAAAAAGGGATCCACAATCAATGATCACCATAAAAACCAAAAAATACCTTATAATAATATACATACAATATATGATTGATATAATTGGAAATGAAAATGGTCAACAGATAAGAGGAAACCACATACCATAATAATTAAAGCTCATCACAGAACGCCCTACAAAGAACTGCCTCCAAAATGACATAACGCAACATATCATAGAAAAATACAAGGGGAAACAATAACATATATGAAAATATATGATAGTTTATCCTATGAGACCTATTGTGATCAATATAAATTAATTAGTATAATGTTTACTCATCCAGGGATATCCACCATTATTGCAATGGAGACTGTGTGTTGATCAGATCGATCTAGATGGAGAAAAGCCTCTAAATAATTCCTATAAGTAGCTCTAGTTCAAGATCTAGGGGTCTAAATATTAAAAATGATTCTTAAATAGGACCATTAATGTTTTTAAAAATGTTATTGGGTCATTTCATGACATGTAATACAGTTAAATGCCATGAATTCTATGATATACAAATATGATGGAAAATCTATCACCATAGATTAAAAATACATTATTTAATAAAATCATGATCTCAAATAACTCTTCATGATGTCTAAAATATCAAATAATTACTCCCCTTTTACAACTTGTATATGGAATCCCTTACATGACATGTATCCTTGTAAAACAGTGTGAAATACTTCTATATTTTGTAGAAAAATCTAGTCAAAGAAGAATGTCCAAAAAATATCATAATTCACCATTACTAGTATCATCCCAATCTCAAAGGATGGGAAAATCACAATGAGGTTATCCGCAAACATAATATATTTTTAAGGAAATTTTCACAAAGTCCACACCATAAATATGTTTCATCCTAGGTAATTCATTTTGAAGACGTAATACCTAGAAAACAATGAGGCCACCTCTCCCTTGTTAGTGACTCAAATTCCCATGTCTCATGAGAAGTTGATCCATGTTTCCATTGAAAATTGAAAAATTGAATTCACTTCCAATCCAATACATTAACTTTAGAGTCAATAATCTCAATTGGTTTCCCTAAAACTGAATCATCTAGGTTTTACTAAGTTTAATCCCAACTCATATCGTGAGCGGGATCTAGATGGTATTTCATAAGTTCATACATGTGGAAAAAATTATGATTACCCATCAATTGAATAATTAATGTTAATTGATAAGTGACCTATCCATGTTTCTCAGTGATAGATAATCATTCATCATATCTTGGTGCCAAATTACCATTCATTCCATGACAATGGTGACCCAGCTGAGGAGAATCTTTTAGGAAAACCATGTCACCTACAGAAAATTCCAATGGTCAACCTAATTTATATTAATATTATTTCATTCATCACAATGATATTATATGACTTGGTTGTACTTTCAAAATATTATCGTATGTTTCCTGAAAAAATCGTTTTCCAACTATATATATCATGACCACCTCATCCCATCAAAGAGGTGAACTATAGGGCCAACCATGAAATTCCTCAAAGGGATACATTTTTACTGAAGATTACTAGTTATAGTAATAAAAAACACAAAAAATCCAATATTAATAACAAAAGTTCTCCCAATATCCAATACATAGGAACATTTCATATCCTTCGGGATTGGAATCACACATTTTGTCCGACCATCTGGCTATAGACTGTAATATGTGCTCAATGTGACATGAGTTCCCTTTTCCATTTGAATACTCCCCCAGAACCTTGAGGTAATCCTTTGATCCCTATCTGAAGAAATTGTAGAATGACTCCCATGTAACATCATGATCACATGAACATAAAACATACCCATATCTTCAACTATAGTGGTGTATTTTATTGCAATAAAATGAGTACGCTTCATCATTCAATCAATAACCACAAAAAAATCATTCTTTCTTCGGGGATTCCATGGTCTTCTAGGAAGAAAATCCATTGATACCTAATCCCAATTCAATTTTGGCACTAAAATTGGTTGAAGATAACTAGGAGGTTTCATGTGTAATTCCATTAGCTATTCCTAGATGTAAAAGTGAGACACAAACTACACAAAGTCTCACATCATAGCCATGCCCTAGAATCATTGCCTCATGTCATAATACACCTTCGTACTTCATGGATGAATGGACCATGAAGGGTTGTGAAAATAATTAGGACTGTATTCCTTAAACAAGCCGGGATGAAAATCCTCTACCTGAATTGGAGCATACCATCTGAAGAAAGGGACTAACTAGAAATAGTTTATCCACCATAATGGTTTTCTTGAGTCCTCTGAATCTCATCATCCATCTACTTACTCCCCGAAATAGACTCTAGGAGAGTTTTGATAACTTAACACTGCTCAGAACCATGCCTGAAACATCCCCCTGAGAATCCAACTACAACTGAGTGAGAATCATCATAATATTACACTCCACATTCGATTCTGAAAAAACATGTGATGGTAAACTCTCACTAAAATAGTGTGTTCAATGTAATTTCCCTTTCAAGAGGTGTAAGTGATATCTATGTCAAATGGTTATAGGTATACTACCCATTATATCTATCTATGATTCATGTCTTTTTATGAAAAGATTTATATAATACATTTGTAGTCCTAAAATAATGTTAAATTACACAAAAAATAACTGTATCTTCAAAATTTAAGCAGACACATGATTGTCGCATGCTCCAAATCATGATTTTGGTAATTATTCTCATTTGGTCGAAGCTAAAATTAGATGTAAGATACAACATTGTCATCCTAAATAAGGATATATTCCAAACCACCACCTAGAGAAGGAAAAAACACTACATACCCCTTACCATGCCTAGGTTTGATCGGAATAGGATTCGATGTTTGAATCATTTTTAATTCATCAAAATATGATTGACACTTTTCATCCCATGTGAATATCACATATTTCCTAGTAAGAGCAGTCAAAGGGGACACTTGATTAGAGAAACCCTTGAAAAATAGTATTTAGTGTACAACATGGCTATGGTAGGATCGTATGTGAATGACATTGGGTGGTTCTATACATTAAAAAGCAACCTTTACCATCCCAGAAATAACAGATAAGTCATGATCTGAAATTTTGTGCCATAAGAACATCAACTATGTATTCTACAAACTAAATTTTTAATGATCTCTATACAAAAAATAAAATAATATGATTTATAGAACAAAACATAGATTTTTCTCATGCTCCCACTCTAATTTCCACAAATCCAAAACATAATCGACAAAGATAACCATAAATGGGTCAAGATATTGATTGAATATATGATTAATCAAATCTATAAAAAACACAAGATAGTTAGTCATACCAGAAGGAAACACAATAGTTTCATAATTTCCACACCTACTCATGAAATATTTCTTTGGTATATCAGTGTCCAATACTTTGAGATGATGATAACCTGACTAAAGATAAATCATGGAGAAAAACTTGTATGTATTTAAGTGGTCAAACAAATTATCCACATGAGGTATTGTATATATTTGTTATTAATGTTCTCTTGTATAAATTTTAAATAGTCCACACATAACTGATGTGCACCATCTTCTTTAATTGAAAAGATCACATGGGCTAACCAAGGATAAATGTAAGGCATACGAAACTCTTTTCTAACTGATCATCAAACAGAATCCTGAGATTTTCAATCTATTCTTATTGCATGTGTTAACAATGTATTGATATCAAATGCATACTTAGAACTAGGTCAATCATAAAATCTACCTATCTATTTATATGAATATATGAGAAGTATTATAAGTAAACATTAGGAAATTCATGAAAAATAATTGGAAAAACAATGAAAGGAGAGACATCATCTGGATCATACCCTACCGGAAACAAAAAACTCTTCAGATATGGGTGGGAAGGCCTTGCATGAACATGTCATGGATCCAACTTTACCTTAAGAAATCAAAAGAATCCATCAGCTGCAAGAAACAAAACATGATGATAATTGCAATAAACCTCATAATGATGAGAAACAAGAGAATCTAAACTTATTATTACGTCAAAGAGATGAAGATAATTAATGATAAAATCTTAGACCAACTCTATATCTTCAATAATTAACAAATTGAGAAATGAACCCCCTTCTTTTTACTATTACCGAGCGGTGCCAATTACTCCATTGTAAAGGACATATGTCCTATTGGATGTTTATGATTATGTAAATAACATGAAGATATGAATGATTGGAGGAACTAGTATCAAACAATGAAATTGATAATAATGATTCAATAAGGATAGTACCTCTTACTATTCACATACCTATTTCAACATCCACTAGATAGTCACCTAATGCATGAATGTAGTTAACTCCTGAGGCCTACGGCTAGATCCATGTAGTCTTTGATGCTTATGATTGCACCATAGTATCCTTTAGAGTTGGATAACCATGACCATAATGAGGTGTAGTCATATCTTGATAGAAGCTTTAAAAGGGACCATTGCATCCATAGTAATTTCACAACATCATAGGAATTGGACAATAACATATTGTGTGTTTTTCCTTTCTTCATTGATTGAAAGTTAGTGGATCATTTTATCTATAAGAGATAGTGCAGTATAGGCTTGCTGTTGTGACCCGCCTCCACCACTTCTATGATGATCCTTTCACATTCATTTTATCCCATGAACATTACTTAAAATACTACTTTTTGGATGAAAATGGTTTATAAAGCCGATATGTCCAGATATATTCATCTCTACCATCTTATCTATGTATACCATGTGCACATAGGTAGAAATGTTCAACATGAACAACTATAATCTGATTTCAAATCACTAACCATTCCGGTACTTATGAGCCTTCAGCTGGTCACTCCACAATATATCTAGATAAAAAAACAACCTCCACAAAATGGGTTGTGAATACATACCATAAATTCTCTTCCAATTATAATGATAGGAACTCTAGAGAAATTTCTAAAATCATGGGATCAGGGAAAAACAGAAAAAATAATAGGGTTTTGAAACCCTCCATTCCAAGTCCATATGCATGTATTATTGGACTTTAAAACCTCAACATTGCATGGTGAAACCTCCAAGTCTAAATGATGCAATTTTTACATGGATGTTCTCATGTGTATCCAGAAATTAGAAAATTTGATCGATCCTATCCATAGAGGCCACCAACTCTAGATGCTCAGTCGATACTATAGAGAATGGTGGATTCTCATTTAAAAACTCTTACAATTGATCCCTCTCACATCTAGATCCTAATTTTATCTCAACAAAAATGTCTGGAAGTTGTGGAAAATCATGATCAATTGCACAAACTATATGTATTATAGTCTCGATGATATTTTGATATATGGGTGGATTCTATTTAGGAGCATCAGTCAAACCCTCTTACGGAACATGTGGAAGATGTCTCAGAGGCATAATGATGCACACCATAACATGGTAATGATCAGAAAATAGAAATAATATAAATTCAAACTAGAAAAACCATAATAAAAAACTGATATTTAAAACCAAACCCAACACTAGGGACATATATCCCAACATAAAATTGAAACATGATTCTCATTATGATAATATATGGCCATAAACTTATAATATACATCTCATGTCCTGAAAATCCTACATCTAGTCAAAAAGATGTCTCGAACCAATAACTCTTGAGGAAAACCCTCTTATGGACTGAATTTTAAGAAACTGACCTTGGTTACCCTCAACCCTAGCACCCGCCCTATATCGTTACATACACTCAGGGAATTATTTATCCCCACTTGCCAGAAACAAGCACCCGAGCATTGAACAACACATGATAGTGAACAATGTCATCCCACTATATCAAACATATGTAATATATGTATATGAAAAATAAAAAAAATATAGTGGTTGTATAAATTAAAATATATGACATAAATATAAAATTATAAAAAAAATGAACAACTACAAAAGTAGTCACATCTCCAAAAAAAGTCCAAATACAAGGATAAAAACTAACAACTACTCCAAGAGATGTAATGGATGAACTCCCACCATCTCACCCCAATATACCCATAACCAGGTAACATGATACTCACTACCTCAATGTGGTATATTTATATTTCCTTCATTGTAAGACATCAAACAATATACACACTATCGAGGAGGTGCATAGTGTGTAAGCTAATAGGATCAGTATGATCCCACATAGATGTTCCATATCAAGTCTCTATATAAAATTAAAAGTATTTTTAATTTTAAATAAAACATTGAATGATATGTAGTAAAGTATTTTCATAGAAAAAACGGTAAATATTTCCTTTTCTTACAGTTCTAAACAAAACCAGTTACAATATACATATTAAGACTAACTCATAAAACCAAGAAGTAAAAAACAGAAGAAAAAAACATGAATCAGTAACAAGGGACACAATATGTCATACTCATAGAATACCCATACCTCAACAAATCATGTGCACAATACTACCCCTAGGAAGAATTCCTTGTATGTAGAGGAATACTTCATGAGAAAACCCCCTAAATGTCAATATTTATCACATAAAACAATGGGGCTAGTAAATACAACAAATCTGCATGATCAAGCCCCCTAATAATAAATAAACATGGACGATGGTTTCCAGATAATCCTTCCTCTTATGTACACATGGTTATTCAGTTGGTCATTTTGAAAAATTAATTTCAATGCTTAAAAAGAACCCATTACTCTTTAATTCATCAACAACCTGGAAAACCCCATTTATCTAAAAAAACTGTCTTTCATTGTAGCAAAACAGTCATGCCAATTTGATGAATAAAATTGTTATAAAAAATCACTCAAATTAATTTTCAAAGGTTAGTGACAGAAGCATCTACCTCAAAGCATCAGTATGACATGCCTGTAACAGGGTACAAAATTAGAGAAACCCAATAAAAACAGATATTATCTTAGAATCCAATCCATAAAAATAAGGATTGATTTAATTAGAAAATAAATTGGTCGTCAGAGAAGAGGAAACCACATAACTGTTGAATGAAATACCATCACACTACGACCAACATAGAAAGACCTATGGAGTGAGATCACATAATGGATATTAGTAGAAGACAAGTGGGAACACCATAATATATCAAATGATACAATAACATAACCTAAGGGTGCTACCATGATTAATAGTGACAATGAAGAAAATAGGTTACTGATCTAGAGAGACAAACCCAAAAGTCCAAAGAGATTTAGTGCGGGTAAGATCAATCTAGAAATACAATTGACTCTCATAAACATCTAGGAATATCTCTTGGTCGAGAACTATGGTCCTCGAGAAATAAATGAAACCAAAATAGTCTATACCCTATTTTAAAAGTTGTGCTTGGCCCGTTTCATGATGTATAATAATGTTACACACTATGAAATCCAAGGTGTACAAATACACTGAAAAATCCAAAACCGCATATTAAAAATCAATTATTTAAAGAATTCACGATGTGAAAAAACTCTTCACGATATGTAACATTTTACTGTGTGAATCCCCTATTCACAACTTGTACCCGAAAACCATTACACAGTGTGCAACCAAGATTCATGACATGAAATACTTTCACTTCTAGTATAATAAGATGGAAATGTTTTAAATTCAAAAAAATCTATGACTTCACCATTTTGGTATCCTTCCAATATCAAACTGGGGAGAAAACATGATAAATTTATGGTTTTACTTGATATAACCTTGTTAGGATGTTGCAAAATCCTTACATATTTCACATGAGAAATTATATAAGGAAAGACTATTGTAATGAATTTGAAAATATTATTTTGTTAATTTTTCCTAAATCAGGATTTCTGTTTTAAATATTATTTATAAAACAATCATTATTTTTTTTAACTCAACACATCATAGTTATATTTTTATTAATTTTTGGAAATTTCTAAAAAACATTCAATTTGTGGGAAAAAAATTTAAAATACAATTGTTTATGAAATACCATAATTATGATGATATTATAATGATTGGATAATCTTTGAATACTTATTATTGATAATTAATTCTTTCTATAATATAACAATACATAATTAATTAATTTTATAAACAAATGCCTACATTTTTTGTAACCATAATTTTATCCAATATAAAAAAATTAAGAGTTATACGCTTGACATAATAGAAATATTTTTTATCACCATTATAAATTTAATCATATAAAATGGATTAACTATAAATATTTACAATTTTAAACTTATTTAAGAATATCAATTTCATTTTTATTCACAATGAATTTACCACGGTAAAAAAAGTATCTCTTTATAGGTAAAAAATATGAATTGTTAAAATTAAAAAATAATGACTTAATAAATCTAAAAACGATCAATTAGATGATTGTTTGAGGAATGAAAAGTCCTTAAAATTTTAAAAACATTATTCTGACCCATGTTTGTTGAAACTAATACCAACCATAAGTGGTTTTCATTAATGTAATATAATCATTATTTACTCAATTAATGCTACAATCCATAATATAAATACCCAAATTTACTCCTCGCATTTTACAACAAACAATTTGATCATTAATTATCAATCAATATACCTTACAAGAGTCATTACATAGTGATTCCATTGTTCTGTAGAGTCCCTCTAAATATTTATGAATAATTATACTAAAATAGGTGTCCTCAGTCCCTATATTTAATTTTCCATGTTCATTAACACTGTTATATTTTAATTTTAAATTACATGGTGTATTACACTTTTTGAATATGACTGTGTTAACCATACATAAATAATCTGAGGAGGTTACTAGATTATGATCTTAGACAAAAATCATCTTGTCACCATAGTAGTTGCAAGATTAAATGAGTAATAAAATAGAACTTATGTTCAGATAACATAATGATAGAAATTTTTGGATATGGGTTTATATGCAATAGCCCTACATGTTAAGGTTGAGAGGAAGCATCCATATGGTTTCATAAAACATCCCATGTAACTATTTTTAATTGGCGAAATACCAAAATAGATTTTTAATTGGGCATGCTAATAAATTGAAAAGAAAATATTCTATATGGTTCATTGTTTATCACCTTACCAAATATGCTCATTTTATTGAAATAATATATAATCTACCCATAGAAAATACTTCCTAACATAATTTTAATGATATTTTTAGAATTCATGGTGCACCATGATCAAATATTCCTATCCATTATCCTCAAATAATCCAAATGTTGAAAGAGTATTCAAAAGTCATTGAACACTGAGAGACATTTGAGAACCACCAATCTTCCTCAAACTTTTGGGAAGCATAAAATAAATATCAAAATATAGAGGATATGATTAGGTAATATTTACTTGACCTCCATAGAATGTGGTACCAAAAATTATCATGGTTTATTTTCCATATAATAATACCTTCCATTGTATTATTCATAAAGAACCATTTGAGACATTTTATAGGAATTGATGTTGTACTCCAACCTATTTGTGTGAGGCTGGACAAAGGAATATAGTTGGCTACAAAAATGATTTGGAGTCAATTGGGATGTCATGATCTACATAGAATCATGAAAAATTTTACAAATAATATAGAAAATCTATGTTGACAAGAGAATAATGGACCTGTATTCTGATGTAGGTGATCACATATTCTTAAAAATATCACTGTGGAAAGTGGTATATGGTTTAGGAAGGAGGGGAAATTATTTCCAAGATACATTATGTCTATAGTGAACCAATATATAATTGAATCAGTGTCTTCTAATTTAATTCTTCCAAGTAACCACTCTATTTTTCATGGAGACTTCCATGTCCCGATGCTATGGAAATGCATTATAGACCAGACACACAAACTCTCTATAGATTGGATTAAACTAGAACCTGATTTATTACATAATAAGAAGACATTATTGATTCATGAAAATAGAGAGCATGAATTTATAAACCGTAAAACATGAAAATAAGAAAAATTATTGTGATAGGGAATAATTTTTTGTTATGATAGTAAAAAATGGGAACCTAATGAAAAAACGAGGCAAATGTACAATATTTCATATAATAATAGTGTATAAAATTAATTTTTTTATGGATAATTTTCATGAGGGTGGGGGGGATTATAATTTCCTCAAAATAATTCATATGTTAATTTTAATCAAATTGATATTTTTATTAAAATCATATAATTATAAAATTATGCTAATTATTTCAGTAAAATAAATATCATATTCGGGCTCACAAAATCATAATTAGATGATGATGAATTTTTGGTAATTTCCAAAAAAGATTATTTTTCAGGTAAAAAGATGAAGTACTACTGATTTCAAAATAACATAAATCTTACAATATAATATTTATATGATCATATATTAATCTTTATCTTGATAAAAATTTATTTATTTAATTAACAATATAATTCATATTTCTTTAATTTTACAAATACATTCATAACATTATTGTGACCATGATATTACATGTTCTATAAATACTATTTTATGATATATTTTTGTATCATGATGACAACAACTCATATCACTATTATAAATATAATCAAGTAATATTGACAAAATTAATGGTATTATAATGTCAAAGTATTTAAAAAAGTAAAATATTATTTTTTCGAACAAAAAAATTAACATTTTAAATAAAATAGTTACTAGATTGTAGGTTAAATAATGTCAAATGATAAAATTAAATATGAATAACATAAACATACTATAAATTTAATCATTAAGTTAGTGTATTAGGATTTTAAAATGGGTAATGAAAATTTCCCCTTTTAATTATCATCTAAATTCATTGAAATTAATGGATCCCAAATTTTGATAGCATTAAATGAAAATTAATCAATATTTATTCACTTAAAACTACCACTCCTAAAATATAAATACACAAATTTCATCCATAATTTCCTTATAAAATTATTCAAGAAAGAATAATCTCTCAATATCCTTCTTAAGAGTCAAACCATAATGGTTTAAAAATTCAATACAGCCCCTCATTATATTCTTCAATAATTATCATATGGAAGGGGACCTTAATCATCCTCCTTCCCTTTCATGTTCCTTACCTTTATCATATTGAATTTTTAGAATTCATTTTCATATAATGAAATAATTTTTATTCCATATAATTTTTATCCATATGATATGTTTTACAATGGATTTTATTTATCCCCTCTCAACATAATAATTTTCAAGTAAATATAATACATATACTATCCCATAGTCATTAAACAATAATTTTTTTTCTAAATTATAATGTTTTTGGTTTTGAAAAAATTGAAATTCAAATCTAGATACTAAAATTTTATGCAGATCTAGAGAAGTAAAAAATAATGTTAATAATCCTTGAATGGGTGCATTGGTATTTGACTCGATCATCACCTATTGCATAGTATTGGGACTTTTTACACACGTGGATTGACATTTCTTGGTGATATTCTTTCAATAATTTAAATAATCCTTACAAAAACTGTATAAAGGATTTATCTATCATTTAATTTCTGTTATAAATTTTTAAATGAATGTTTCTGGCTACATACATCACCTAACAAATTATCCCTTGTGAACACCCATTTATTACAATCACATATCCTTCATTTATTATCAGTGTATAAGAATGAAATTTTAAAATCAATAGTTATTCATTAAGTTATTTCATATGTATATCATTATTGATTTTTGATTACGGAATGTAATTTCATACCATATAATTCTTCTATGTATTAGGGGAAATCATATATGATATGCCAAATTTGTAATATATTGCAATGTATTTATGTTGTTAATTACATGAACATTGAGATATTAAATTATTCAATTTGTGATGGATTATAATGTATGTTTATTGGATGGGTGGATCCAAAAATTATATATCCCCATAGTGCGATGGTTAATCTCATGAGACATCTTTGTTGGGGTAATGGGAGAATCCCTTCCATATATATTATATGTCTTAAAATAAGGCTGTTATGGTATGATTATGATGTATATCATTATGAAATCACATCACTATATAATCAGTTGTTTTTATCCATGAACTATTAATTATTATGTTGTTCATGAAAATTTTTATATTCATATTTTCATTTGAAATACAATAAATAATTTTATTTATTCATTATTTCCTTTACAATACATTAATTTATAATTATCCTATCACAATTTCATTATTATGTTGCCTATTGATTTATTTCCTCTCATAATTTCATTTGATATGGCATAAATCATTATCGGTTCTCATACCATAATTTTTTTGAATACATCCACAATATCAAACCCCCTTACAAAGCATCTAATACCACCCTTTTATATTGTTTTTCATTTCCCTAGGGAACCAAGAGTAGTACTACATGTGATAAATTCTTAGAAATAGAATAATATGGGTTTCATGTTTTAATAATATGTATTAATATGTTAATTATTACTTAATTTACTTTTATTTATCTTCTTTCTTAAGGATACTAAACTATTGGATCCTCAATTGTGTGATCTATGTTACCATGTAATAAAAAACTAATAGTCTTAGGGTGCTCGTGTCTGGGATATGATATTTGGTCATGTTGTGACCTAAGAGTGAATCTGTGATGTGGATAACTATTATATAGGATGGGCTTCATGGATGATGTCCATAATGTTAATACATTTCCATTTTATTATTTTTCTAGAAGGAAGTCCATCCTTTTGGGTTTAGTGAGGTTTTTATATGATGATTCCCATGAGGATGGTGGGGGAGTCCTGAGATATTGACCATATATATGATGTCACATATGACCCATGGGGTCACACATTTACTAAAACACATTCTAGGATTTTAGATATTTATTCGCATACTCTTATCATAATATAAAAATTCTACATTATTAAAAAATTAGGGTCATACCCATCTGTTATGTGTCATCCCCTATTAAAATTTTGGCAAATGGGTCATTGTTGAACACCATTTACCTTAGTTTATCCCTAATAATTACACCATTAAACCCCCACAGCATGGGCTGATTCAAAGGTGTTTCAATTGTGAATTTATTGTATTACCTTACTCCTCATACATTTATGCTTCTTCCCATTGTCGATCAATCATATTTCAATCCATTTGATATTTTTTTTATTATTTTGATTACACCAGAACATTATAGAATTGATATTAAATTTAGGGAATTAAGTCCATATTTTTTATATTAATTCCTAGAAGGATAAAGATTCATTATTTTTTGTTGTTTTTTGTGTGAGATTCCTCAGCGTTTTTTTTTGAATATTATACCATTTTTTATTAAAATTAAAAAATAATCTTAGATGTATTTAAATAGTTAATTTGGTGTTTTATCCTGATATATTATAATGGATGTTATCCTGACATTTATTGAGATTTTTGGAAGATACATAGTGTTTGGAATGTATGTTATCTTCACGTTTGATGTAGGTGGTCAATTTAAAATAATACTATATTTATATATCTTAATGTCTCTAAATTCCTATATTTTTATTTGTGAATCCATGTAAATGGTCAATGGGATTATAGTTCTTGGGATAATGAGATATAATGAAATTACACTTCATATTTATGGAGAATGTGCTACCATTTAGATTAGGTAATTGGTTGATCACCTAACTGAAAATTCTCCACATGAGAAAAATTTTCAATGGATCTTATGAATTGATTGAGATAGATATATGTGATTTGGTTGAAATATAGATATAAAATTTTAGTTCCATAAAGGTATATGGGTTGGAATTTTAGTATTATTCCTGATATTGGTTGGTGAGAATATTGTATGACTCAAAAATTATGGGAACAAACCATTAATGGTGGATTAGATTTTGGGTGTGAACTATGACTAGGATATGTCCTATAGTACTTAATGTTGTGTGGCTTGGAGGGATTCCAATACATTATAGGATTGATTGATCTCTAATGATTGATGAGTTAAGAGGCCTATTCATGGGATATGATAATTTTATGGATGGATTAACATAGGAATTAAAATGTGTATAGGGTTAGTCAACTTGAGATGGTCCCCGGATAGTTGGATCAGGTTTTTCAATGGAATTGGAAGATGATCGAACTTGCCTCTTGAGGAAAGATACAAGAAGGACCTTAAGGTTATCCAGTCACTATATGTTGACTACAGTTATTTTATGTTTATGAATATGGACTTATATGGTTATGAAGGACCCTATTTTATTCATTTATTAGATATATGAGAATATTGAATTACATGGGATTCTTTTCTGATATGATCCAGGAATTACTGATGAATTAACAAGTTAGGTTGGATAAAATATTACAATAGGATGAAAATATTTTTCCTGGTATCAAGTTAATATATTATGACCTAAACATTAAATATATAAATATTATATCATATGATTATAATATTAAATACATAACACGAACGCATTTCTATGGTCCATAATAGTTTTCTAATTTGGGAACCATGGAAACATAAACAATGGTCTGTAAGTGAGCTACATCCTCTCCCACTAAATTTCTAATAACTGAATACATTCATAGTCATATCATAAATAATAAATATATTCGTATCATGGGGAAATTAATCATATAAAATAGAGATCTAATGTCCTTATCAAGGGTACAAAGAAGAGATACATAAGAATGAAATGCAGATAAAGGGATGATAACATGAAAAAAACATTTCAATACCATACCCTACATATCAAATATTATAATCACCAGTCATGCTGAATATATTATTAGTTAATGATACAGGAATCATAATTGAATCAATGAACATTAGACATGAGAGAAGAAAATTTTCAG
This sequence comes from Viscum album, assembly GCA_963277665.1. NCBI lineage: Eukaryota > Viridiplantae > Streptophyta > Magnoliopsida > Santalales > Viscaceae > Viscum > Viscum album. The sequence continues at coordinate 1,559,065,414 of OY728151.1, read as the reverse complement.
AAGACAACGAATATGAGCCATACACAAAAGAAATGAAAACAATTTCAATATTAGTAATGGATCAATTCAAAGACCATTTTATCATACAATGTATTTTAATAAACTAAATTCAATCCAAATTCTCTCTATTTATTTCATAATTAGGTTCACTCCTATTTCCATCTACGTCTTACTAAATAAGGTTCACTCCCTGTTTCTTCCACGTTTCTCTCATGAGATAAAAATAATTTCTCATTGAATTGTAGGTATATATTGGTTTGAACAATCACATAATGAAAACCATATTTATGTTCTCTAGAAGATCATAAATAATAAATATATAATATCTAATTAAATAAACTATGTATCTTATATATGTCATTACATCATAACCATTTGAAAATAGATAGGTTTCATAGTCACTTCATTATAGAATAACCCACTAAATAAAGAGGGTTTCATTAGTATTTCAATATGATATAACTCATAAAAGTTAAATGGGTTTCATAAATAACATGTCAGCCAGGAATGAACCTTTTAAAGGGTTAATATAAATTATATCCTTGGATTATTTCTCCTAATAAGAAATATGTAACATAAAAATGACATATTACGTTGAATTTTAATTAGAATGATCATTTAAAACATCACTTTTGGAAAATATCATTTAATATTTTATAAATTTGGTATAAATAATTTTTTTGAAAAAAGTAATCATTAATGAAATGTGTCGTCATAATATTGGATAATTAGGATTATTAGATACTCATTAAAATGAATATTCTATTCATATTTTCATTAAATGTAAAATTGACATTTTTTTGGAAAATATCATGAACATTACTTTCATATTTTTATGTAAAAAATATCAATCATTATTAAAAATGTATTTTAATAGTCATGGGACTATAATGCATCTTTTTTGGAAATTGTTTTTAAAAAAATTGATATGGCAGATAAATGTTTTTTGACCGAAGAGAAATACATTTATTTTTTCTGAAAGACTCAAAAAAGGATTCTATACTATATAAGAGAAAAATTGAACCCTTAGATGAATCTAACATGAATAAACATAGGATAAAAAATTCATGATATTTCTTGAGAGGTATGCCATGAGATAACAACATTGGATACATAATCATAATCAATCCTAGTAAATGATGATATTTTAAAATAAAATATTCACCACATTGGTATCATTGAATCATATGACCAATGAAAGAATAACATAAAATGATATATAAAATATTATCAGAGTGGATAAATGTATGATATTACTTGTCAATGAGACTTTATATACACATCACGAATCAATATAGTTATACACCAAAAATTAACCCTAAAAGAAGAAAAAATTATAAAAAATACATTACCATAAGTCTTGAATTTCATCATACTCATTCAAAAGTCATGTATCATAAATTTAATTTTTTTTATAAAACTATTAATGTTCCATAATCAATATATCATAAAATAGATAATTTTCTAATAACCATTTATTAACAGTTAATTAATTATTTAATGATAATATTTCGTCTCTTGTAATAACTGCATTGTATATCATATATGTTTTGATTAGTTATATTTTTGGTTCTCTTGCATTTATCATTGTCCCATCAATTACCAAATGATATATAGGATATATATATACAATATGTAATAATTATATTTTTTGTTACATTAATCTATAAAATTTAGTGATATAAAATAAAATTTAATGTTCGTAGGGATGGTTGATCATACCTATGAATGAACATTATTCTGATTTTCTTGTTATATTGAATTAAATTAAATTATGTGATATATAATATAATTTAGGAATTATTTTTATGTAACATATATCGAATATGAAAAATAAACCCATCCTTGATACCTTCAATGTAATGATTTAATTAATCACATAACTTCGAAATTTGATAGTCCACCGTAGACACGAACAACATTATTATATTGTCCAAAATGGAAATTACGATGACAAGTGTGATATAAAAATTAATGAATGATAATAAATTCAAAAATATAAAAAATATCAAAAACATCATATATGATTAATAAATCATTCATTAAAACCATCCATTATATTTGATAATGGGAAAAAATAACCTTTGTTAGTGGGGTTGTAGCCCACCGTACAATTGAGAAATTATTTGAAAACCCATTTAATGTTTGTGGAACTGGTTGTAGATAATTACCATAACACAAAACATATCAATATATCTTATATAGTTAATTTATTATATAATAATGATATAATTAAAAATTTTGTTGGTGGTGGAGGAAATAAATCAAAAACGCTCATCGAGGAACATTACCAATTCTTCAGGTATCCTCCTTATAGTTTCAAAGAAATCCTTTCATGTCTAGATTTATATAAAAAATAAGGATTCAAATATGATGGTAGAGATTTTTGGAAGTTATATTTCTAGGTATTATCCTAGATAATGTTGTTTTTATGGTGTGAATATTAAGGATAGGGCGTGGCCTTTTATAAGGCTGGATTGGAAATAGAAGGTATTTTTTAAATGAATTGAGCCCTCCCACATTTTTCATATCTTACAAGGGAAAAAATGGACCATAATAGATCCATATAAGTGTAATTTTATAAATATATCCATAAAATAATTTTTATAAAAAATTTATCTTTTTAAACTTGTCTTTTGAGTTCAAACCCTAGTAAACCCATTTTTTTAATATCCACGATAATTAATTTTTACTACAGTCATTATTAATTTGGGTCAAAATATAAGATGGAATTATTATACACTATAAATTATGTAGATTATATCTATGGAATCCAGTTTTAACAATTAGATACACTTATGATAAAAATATTAGTTTAATATTGACCTAATAGAAGTGATGATAAAGTGTTTTATTAATTGAAATATGATAAAATTTTGCGATGTTTTAATAAAAAAATTAAATTTAAAATTGATTATAATGTCTGAAATTGGGTTAATATATTTATAATTTAACTATTATACACTAATCGAAATTTTAAAATTCAATTTATCATTATAAATAAATTAAAATAAAATGTACATTCAATTAAAATTAATTATTTTCAAAATTCAACAATAAAATGGGATATTTTATAAAAATAACAAAAATTTATCTTCAGATAATTTAAGAATTATTAGTATAATAATGATTTTTAACAATTTATTTTTTATGTTCCAAAAAAAATATTTATTATTTTTCATCAGATGACATAACGATATTTTTACTGATAATAATATTTTAGAATCTTCTATGTACATTAAAAATAATACTTATTTTATTATAAATAATTTTTATTTAAAACCATTATAACAAGAATTTACAACATATTTATTATAATTCGTATAACTATGTTTAAAGGAAATCATAAAACTATCTCATTTAAAAAAGTAAATTAAAACTATATAATTGTATTGTTAAAACACTTTATTGGGTATAATGAAAGATAATACATTGTTATGTTTAGAAAATTATTAATGTTTTGTGTCACGACCCGTCCCCGAAGGATCGTTCCATGACTACCCAAATCCAACCATCTATAGGCCAGGCGTTTCTGACTAGCACTAGAAAGGTGTATCCAAAAAATGGGAAGACATTGCCTTTAAACTTGTACAACACGTAGTCCAAGAACACAATAAGATGCACCCACAAAGTAAAACTGCAGTATTAAAAGTGTGTACTGAAAGTAAAGTGGAAAGAATACAAGACCTACTGAAAAGAAAATAATACAACAGAAAATAGAAATCAGCTGCTTAGATCGGCCACTGAGGATCCTACATGAAGGGTAGGTACAACTCGTCTCCACAGCTCTCCACATCTGTAAAGACCCGTAAAATTCAAGGGAAATTTTTTTCATAATTTTATTATTTTTACAAGAACTCGGTTTCTAACAGCACCTGATTCCGAGGCCCGGAATAAATTTCCGAAGTTTAGCTCGGGTACGTTCAGTGAACGAACGAGTGAGAATTTCTAACTTTTGAACCGGTGCCCGGAATCGAATTCCGAGGGCACCGATGGAACCACAGCACCGATAATTGCTTAGGAACTCCTGTTCCAGAGTTGCGTTATCACAGGTGTGGCTAATAAAAATTGTGGAAATTAATTTATTTTTATTCTACAATTTTTATTATTTTTACTCAATTGTTTAGTTCTTGATGGAAGTTGGGTAACCACCCAACCTCCCTTGGGAGGTTATGAGGGTGGTGGGGCCCACATGAACCCCACCCCTTCATATCCTCTAAAACCCCCTCAACTCCCACTTTAATTTTGTTAACTTAAGTTATAACTTATGACTTTAATGTAATAAGTTTAATGAGGTGAGTTTTGTGTGGTTATGAATTTCAAACTCTTGAAATTCAAAAGATTTGTCGTGTTAATAAAATAAGAAAGGAACTTATTTTATTTGGGTTGTTAGAGTTTGTCTTTGAGAGGTTTGGGATGAACATCTTCTTCTTCAATGAAGAACATCTCCGCCGAAGAATGCGGAGAACTTCTTCCGTGACGTTACCTCTTCAGACGCACCTCAACGACAACAGAATCGACGTTCGTTCTCCGCGACTTCGATCCGTGATGCGACGTTCTTCTTCTGCATCATCTCTTCTGCGACGGTTTTCCGCGACAAAATCTCCGTCAATGACTTCGAATCCTCGCTTCGCGACGTCGACGTTCTTTTTCCGCGACGCCCGACCTCCGCGACGCTCGCCTTCCGCGGCTCGTTGACGTACACCGTTCATGAAACTGAGGTAGGGGTTTTATTTATTTATTTGTTCGTGAATACCAACTTGATGTTCTTCGTGGATTAAAACCAAATGTTATCGAATAACGCGAGGGGGTCGGACCGCACAAACACGGCCGACCCTCCTCCTTATTTTCGTGTTGGTTTCTTTGTGGTTGGTATGAGAAAGCGGGGTGCCGTCGCACCACGCGGTTTCATGTGGAAGATATGCGCGGCACCGTCGCGCCGCGCTGTGGAAAGAAATTCAAGGATGTGATGCCGTCGCGCCGCGTCGGGGAAAACCGAAGATGTCGCGACCGAAGTGTGGCCGCGGCGGAGCAGGGTGATAGGCGGCCGGTACCGGGCCACCGGCGACGGAGCTGGAAGGGGACCGGCCATCGCCGGTCCCGTTGAACAGAAACCAGCCGGCCAGGTCGGGCCGGCCGGACAAGGGGGAGCCGGGAGAATTAATTCCCCCGGCTAGATTTCAAGCGGCCCCAATTAAGGGGACGTCGTTTTCATAAAGGAGGGGCAACACCCCTCCCTTGGCACATGCGCGGCGCAAAGGCCGCGCTGGCCGCACGCGCTGCCCGCGCCGCCAGCCGAGCCGGGCTTCCGGGCCGGGCCGGGTTGTCGGGCCGGGTCACCGCCTGGGCCGGGTCGACCCGTTTCGGCCGTCCCAGGGGGTACTGGGTCAGGCCGGGCCGGGCCCAGACCCCCTCTTTTAAGACTGTGTTGGTTCAAACGCCAATAACTCGTGCTACGGACCTCCGATCGACGCGCCGTCAGCGGTGACACGATCCTTAGAACTAGACGGTCATTTAAACATATCTAACTCAAGGTTTAGGAATACTTTGAGTTTGTCCGAGTTTGTTCGTACACGAAACCAACCGGGCCCTCGGAGCGGAAACACTCATATCTTGAGCTACGGACGTCTGATTGACGTGTCGTCGACTTTGTTGAGTTTCTCTTATTGAGACAGATCTTTTGGCTTACTCAGCCCGAGGTTTGGACACAGGTGGAGTTCGGTTGGGTTGGTTTTGCTTTAAAAACAAACCGGGCCCCTGGGACGAAAAAGCCAATATCTCTCAGACTGGGCGTCCGAGTGACGCGCCGTCTGCGACGTTGAGTTCCTGGTGATGATACTGAACTTTTGGATACATCAACTTCGGGCTTTGAGTCAGTTGATGTATCAGCCTCTCGGCTCGTGGAGCGTACCCTCCCGAACGAGCTTTCTGTGTGCGGGAACCCTAGTGCTGGCTGCGACTTCGACAACGACGACTATGCAGAGATCCTCAGTGGACTGCGACGACGACTGTGCAGAGATCCTCAGTGGACTGCGACGACTACAATACTCAGCGATCCTTTGTGGGTCAGTGCTACAGGTCATGTGTGGGCCCGATCCTGTGTGGGTCTGATCCTGTGTGGGTCAGCGCTCAGCGGTTCTATGAGAGCCAGCGCCTACATGTCCTGTGTGGGCCCGATCCTGTGTGGGTCTTTGTGGGGGTTAGCACCTATCGATCCTTTGTGGGTCCGATGACATAGATGGATCAGTGATCATCTCTATCGTCATTTGAAGAAGTATACCTGTGTGAGCTGAATCCTGTTTCCTTTCCTGTGTGGATTTTGTTGTGCTATCCTGTGTGGATTACGTTTTTCTTTCCTATGTGGATTATATGAATACTTTCCTGTGTGGACTGGGTTGTACTTGGGCTTGGAGGTTGGAGCGTACTGGAATTGATGACTTAGGTATATGTATGGGCATATACCTAAGCAGTGTCGGTTGTTACTTCACGATTGTATCTTTCCTTTGTGGTTTATCCTTTGTGAATTTTGGGAGACCTTCGGTGGTCTCAGGGTCCCTACTGAGTATCTTATACTCACTCCTGCATGGGCTATACCCACACTACGTTGTGTTGGTTGCAGACGACGGACAATGATGATTGTGGTTGAGGCTTGAAGAGCAGGACGGTACCAGGAGGTGGACCACTGGGCGGAATGCACTCGGAGCGGACTGCGGGACCCGAGGAGAAGTGGATCTATCTATACCCACCCTTCAGGTGGGATTTCCAGTGGACAGCTCGGTGTAGCGGCCTTTACTTTTCAGTTGTTGTTTTCCCTTTCAAGTTGTACTTTACATTCAGTTTTGTTTTGTATACTGGCCCACTTACTTTTCCGCTTGCTTACTCTATGGTGCTTGTTTACTTTACAAGGGAAATGCCTTCCCTTTTTACCGGGATTTATGGCTTGGTGCTAGTCGCCAGCCCCTGGCCTATGGAAGGCGGGATTGAGGTAGTCACGGCACGGGCGCTGAGGACGGGTCGTGACAAATTGGTATCAGAGGAGTTTGGTTCTACCGCGAACACTAATCTTTTCTATGTGAGGCAATAGTGTTTACTGTATTGAGTGTTGTTATCAGTCCAGGGATTCCAGTGTTGGTGCAGCGGCCGACGTATCCGTACACCAGGACCCTGACTTCTAATTTTCGATTTAATGCACGAAAACATTAATTGCATGTGTGTTTCAAAGTTTTATTTGTGATTACTTTATATCAGCTCACCAGGTATACTGTTCTGACCATGGCACACCTGTTTCCTTTTCAGGATGGCCCCACTATGGTAGCCAGCTAGGGTTCCGAGAGTTGAGCGTGACGACAGCCAACCGAGCGACGAGGCCTCGGTGTAGGGCCCTTTGTCAGCAGTGGCACCGGCGGTAGCTCTACCCGCCAAGCCACCGATGCTTCCAGCACCAGCCGCTGACGATGCACGTCACCTTAGTGCACTGCATGAGTTTCAGCGCCAGTGACTGCCCAGGTTCCGCGGGGAGACGGACCCCTAGGCTTCCGAGGACTGGTTGGAGGTAGTCGTATGAGTTTTCAGGCTACTGAGGACACCAGTATACCTCATGGTGATCCTCGCTGTGAGCCTACTGCACGCAGCAGCGGGCCGATGGTGCAGCTTGATGCTCCAGGTGCACGATGAGGCATCTCTACATTGGATGGACTATGAGAGCCTCTTCCGCTCGGAGTTCTTCCCAGCCACCCTCCGTGCGGTGCGCATTCAGGAGCTTCTTCAGCTGCGGCAGGGCAGCATGACGGTCGATCAGTACTCGGTGAGATTTACTATTCTCTCACGCTACTCGACCGACATGGTACGAGACCCATTCTTCCGGGACCGGACCTTTGAGCAAGGATTGATACATGAGATCAGGGCATCGCTGATCTACCTCAGCATTCCAACTCAGAAAGGAGTACTAGAGTGGGCCCTTTTGATCGAGATCTTTCTTGCTGAGTCTACACCAGCACTGAGACCCACCGCAGGGTGGCACGTAGCAGAGTCTTCTGCATCAGGCAGTCGACGGATGACTCTTGGGTCCAGGCAGACCAGACGCTCAGGCAGATGACCTTAGGAAACTGGCTCAGTAGTGTGGGGCACACAGCGCGGAGCCAGTATTTCGAGAGGCATAAAGTGCTACTCGTGCGGTGGACAGGGCCACATGGCTCCTGATTACCTGAACTATCGTGCCAAGGAGCAGTAGACGGTTGAAGGACCACCGAGGCAGAGGCAGAGGGTCGACAGTGGCGGTCCGCAGGGAGGAGGCGGACGAGGTAGAAGAGCTGGCCGAGCTGCAGGTCGTGGGCGACGCTTTGATGCTCTACCACCACCACCACCAGGAGGTCCACCCCGACCTCAGGGAGCTAGCGGTCAGAGACAGGCACGGCTCCAGGTAGCAGAGGCCTACGACCAAGGCGCACCCGAGACGATTCGAGGTACTATCTGTGTCTATTCCACCCTTCCTGCAGTACTTATAGACCCAGGAGCGAGTCACTCTTTCATAGCTTCTGCCCTTTTTTAGAGCTCGGAGATTCCAATAGAGTCGTTGGCTCGATCCTTATGGCTAGAGACTCCTATGTGAGCAGACTCAACGATTACGCACTGGTGCCGGCAGTGTGGGCTTACTCTAGGAGGTGAGAGCTTCGGCTGGGATCTTCTTGTAGTAGCGTCGAGTCCTTACAACGTCATCTTGTGAATGGATTGGTTATCTATGTTCCATGCAGAGATTGACTGTTTTAGGTGCAAGGTGCGATGTGTACGCACCGACGGTAGAAGGTTCACCTTTACCGGTGAGAAGGGAGCCTTTGCAGCACAGGATGGACTTCCGCGGAGGAGAGGACATCCCATCACTCATCAGTTGGCTAGCCTCATCCTATGAGCCGTTGACTTGCGGAGTCCTGGTTTTCCTGCAGTGGTGGATCAGTTTGCGGACGTCTTCCCCGACGACATTCCAGGGATACCTCCTCATAGAGAGGTAGACTTTTATATTGAATTGTACCCTCGGACAACCCCAATATCGACTCCAGCGTATCGGATGGCCCCCACTGAGCTTCGAGAGCTATGGGTACAGTTGGAGGACTTGCAGGGCAAGGGGTTCATCTGACCCAGTGTTTCACCCTGGGCATCACCGATATTTTTCGCCAAGAAAGCGGAAGGGAGATTGCGACTTTGTGTCAACTATCGTCGCCTGAACCAGGTGACAGTGAGAAAAAAGTATCTTCTACTGAGGATTGATGACCTCTTTGATCAGCTCAAAGGAGCACGGTGGTTCTCGAAGATAGACCTCACGTTAGGCTATCATCAGCTCAGAGTTCGAGACGAGGACGTGCAGAAGACGGCCTTCAGATGTCGGTATGGCCACTATGACTTCTTGGTTATGCCATTCGGCGTAACCAATGCTCCAATAGTGTTCAGGGCCCTCATGAACAGGATCTTTCAGCCATGCCTCAATCGATTTGTCGTGGTATTCATCGACGAAATTTTGATTTACTCGATGACTGAGGAGGAGAACGCCTACCACTTATGGGTTGTACTAGACACACTCCGAGAGCACCAGCTTTATGGTAAGCTCTCTAAGTGCCAGTTCTGGATATGTGAGGTCCACTTCTTGGGACATGTCATCTCTGAGGCGGGAGTTTTAGTGGATCCTGTGAAGATCGAGGTAGTGTTAGCTTGGAAGCCACCCAGGAGCGTGACAGAGGTGCGGAGTTTCATGGGACTAGCTGGATACTACCAAAGATTTGTGCCAGACTACTCCATAGTTGTAGCACCACTCTCAACTTTGAAGAAGAAGGGGAAAACATTTGTGTGGTCAGAAAGATGTCAACAGAGCTTCCAGGAAATGAGACAGAGATTGACCAGCACACCTATCTTGAGGTTGCATGAGGAGGCAGTAGGGTACGTAGTCTACTGCGATGAATCAGGGACCGCACTCAGTTGTGTCCTGATGCAGGAGCGGGCAGTGATCGCCTATGGATCATGTCAGTTGAGGCCGCATGAGCAGAACTATGCTACCCATGACATGGAGTTAGCAGTTGTGGTCTTCGCTCTGATGACATGACGACACTACCTGATGGGCGAGCGCTTTACAGTCTTTTCTGACCATCAGTGTCTCTGGTACATCTTCTCTCAGAAGGACCTGAACCTAAGACAGCGGCGATGGCTTGAGTTCCTCCAGGACTATTACTTTGAGATATTCTATACTCCTGGGAAGGGGAACGTGGTAGCTGATGCCGTCAGCAGGAGGATGGGCATTCATCTACTTGAGGAGGCAACATAGCAGCTAGCCGCTTTGCAGATATCCTTTGGGGATAGAGATGGAGCATCCTTCCTTCAGTCTCTCACAGTCACTCCTCCACTACTACAGCAGGTCAGAGAGGCACAGCATGGGGACGCCGACTGTGAGACACGGCGTGCACAGATATCCTCAGGACAGGTACCTGATGGTTTCTACTTTGGAGCAGATCACGACATCATTTTCATAGGACGTACCTTGGTAATAGTCACTTTACGAGAGGAGGTGCTGGGAGAGTTTCACACTTCTCCTTTGGCGGTACATCCTGGGGTGGCAAAGATGTACCAGAATCTCAGACGACAACACTGGTGGCCGGGCATGAAGAAGGATGTGGCAGAGTTTGTTACTCGATGCCTCACCTTTTAGCAGGTGAAGGCTGAGCACCAGGTACCAGCAGGCTTGGTACAACCCTTGGATGTTCCAGAGCCGAAGTGGGACATCATATCTATGGACTTCGTGACTGGACTTCCACGCACTTCCAGAGGTCACGACTCCATCTAGGTGATTGTCGACCGACTCACCAAGTCGGCTCACTTCTTACCCATCAGAGAGCAGGGCTCAGTGGAGAGCTTGGGGAAACATTATTTTCAGGAGATTGTTCGGCTTCACGGTGTGCCATCATCTATCGTCTCCGATCGAGATGCTCGTTTTACTTCCCGACTATGGAAGGGATTGCAGGAGGCGTTCGGGATACAACTACGTATGAGCACAGCCTTTCACCCTCAAATGGATGGTTAGACGGAGAGGACCATTTAGACTCTCGAGGACATGCTCCGCGCATGTGTCCTTGACTTTGGTCGCAGTTGGGAGGACAACATACCCTTGGTGGAGTTTGCGTACAACAACAGCTACCACTCCACCATCAGGATGGCACCGTACGAGGCATTGTATGGCAGACCCTGCAGATCTCCATTATGCTGGACAGACCCTGGGGAGTCAGCACTTGTGGAATCGGAGATGGTCCAGGCCACGACAGAGAAGGTCTAGATCATCCAGGAGCGGATGAGGACAGCTCAGAGCCGGCATTAGTCATACGCTGATAGGAGGCAGAGGCCACTAGAGTTCGAGGATTCCAACCATGTCTTCTTGCGTGTCTCACCTCGATGTGGTTTACGAAGATTTGGCTGAGGCGGCAAGTTATCTCCACGCTTCATCGGACCCTTCCAGGTCCTCAACAGGATTGGCGAGGTGGCTTATCGCCTGGCTCTACCACCCCAATTACACCGGGTGCACGACGTCTTCCACGTGTCTCAGCTGAGGAGATACGTGCACGACCTGATGCATATCATTGACCATGGGGAGCTTGACTTTGAAGATGGAGCAACTTTTGCGGAGGTCCCAGTAGAGATTGAGGATCGAAAGGAGCGGGTCCTACGTGGACGGTCGATTCCTCTGGTGCACATCAGATGGCAGCACGGGAACCTCCAAGAGAGCACTTGGGAGCGGGAGGCTCAGACGTGTGCTCAGTACCCTCATTTGTTTCCCTAGATTTGATGTATCTTTACGAGGACGTAGATCCCTGAGGTGGGAGTAATGTAGAGACCCGTAAAATTCAAGGGAAATTTTTTTCATAATTTTCTTTGTATTTTTACAAGAACACAGTTTCTGACGTTACCTGATTCTGAGGCCCGGTAGGCCCGAAATAAATTTCTGAAGTTTTACTCGGGTATGTTCAGTGAACGAACGAGCGGGAATTTCTAACTTTTGAACCGGTGCCCGGAATCGAATTCCGAGGGCACCGATGGAACCGCAGCGCCGATAATTGCTTAGGAACTCTTGTTCCGGAGTTGCGTTATCACAGGTGTGGATGATAAAAATTGTGGAAGTTAATTTATTTTTATTCTACAATTTTTATTATTTTTACTCTAAGTGTTTAGTTCTTGATGGAAGTTGGGTAACCACCCAACCTCCCTTGGGAGGTTATGAGGGTGGTGGGGCCCACACGAACCCCACCCCTTCAAATCCTCTAAAACCCCCCAACTCCCACTTTAATTTTGTTAACTTAAGTTATAACTTATGACTTTAATGTAATAAGTTTAATGAGGTGAGTTGTGTGTGGTTATGAATTTCAAACTCTTGAAATTAAAAAGAGTTGTTGTTTTAATAAAATAAGAAAGGAACTTATTTTATTTGGGTTGTTAGAGTTTGTCGTTGAGAGGTTTGGGAAGAACATCCTATTCTTCAACGAAGAATATCTCCGCCGAAGAACGCGAAGAACTTCTTCAGTGATGTTACCTCTTCGGACGCACCTCGACGACAACGGAATCGATGTTCGTTCTCCGCGACTTCGATCCGCGACATGACGTTCTTCTTCCGCGTCGTCTCTTCCGCGACGATTTTCCGCGATGAAATCTCCGTCAACGACTTCGAATCCTCGCTTCACGACGTCGATGTTATTTTTACGCGACGCCCGACCTCCGCGACGCTCGCCTTCCGCGGCTCATTGACGTACACCGTTCTTGAAACCAAGGTAGGGGTTTTATTTATTTATTTCTTCATGAATACCAACTTGATGATCTTCGTGGATTAAAACCAAATGTTATCGAATAACGCGATGGGGACAGACCGCACAAACACGGCCGACCCTCCTCCTTATTTTCATGTTGGTTTCATTGTGGTTGGTACGAGAAAGCGTGGTGTCATCGCACCACGCGGTTTCATGCGGAAGATATGCGCGGCGCCGTCGCGCCGCGTCGTGGAAAGAAATTCAAGGACGCGATGCCCTCGCGCCGCGTCGAGGAAAACCGAAGACAGCGCGGCCGGAGAGGGGCCACGGTGGAGGGGAGCGGTGCCGTCGCACCGCGCCGGACGACAAGGGCCGCGGCCGGTTCCGGGCCGCGGCGGAGCAGGGTGACCCGCGGCCGGTACTGGGCCGCCGGCGACGGAGCTGGAAGGGGACCGGCCATCGCCGGTACTGTTGAGCAGAAACCGGCCGGCCAGGTCAGGCCGGCCAGACAAGGGGGAGCCGGGGGAATTAATTCCCCCGGCTAGATATCAAGCGGCCCCAATTAAGGGGCCGCCGTTTTCATAAAGGAGGGGCAACACCCCTCCCTTGGCACATGCATGGCGCAAAGGCCGCGCTGGCCGCACGCGCTGGTCGTGCCGCCACGCCGCCGGCCGGGCCGGGTCGTCGGGCTGGATCACCGCCCAGGCCGGGTCGACCCGGTTCGGCCGACCCAGGGGGTACTGGGTCGGGCCGGCCCGGGCCCAGACCCCCTCTTTTCAGACTGTGTTGGTTCAAACACCCATAACACGGGCTACGGACCTCCGATCGACGTGCCGTCAGCGGCGAAAAGATCCTTAGAATGAGGCAGTCGTTTCGATCTATCACACTCAAGGTTTCAGAATACTTTGAGTTTGGCAGAGTTGGTTCGTACACGAAACCAACCGGGCCGTCGGAGCGGAAACACTCATATTTTGAGCTACGGACGTCCGATTGACGTTCCATCGACTTTGTTGAGTTCCTCATAGTGAGACAGATCTTTTGGCTTACTCCACCCGAGGTTTGGACATAGGTGGAGTTCGGTCGGGTTGGTTTTGCTTTTATAACCAACCGGGCCCCTGGGACAAAAAAGCCAATATCTCTCAGCCCGGGCGTCCGATTGACGCGCCGTCTGTGACGTTGAGTTCCTGTTGACGATACAGAACTTTTGGATATATCAACTTCGGACTTTGTGTCAGTTAATGTATCAGCCTCTGGGCTCGTGGAGTGGACCCTCCCGAACGAGATTTCTATGTGCGGAAACCCTAGAGCTGGCTGCGACTTTGACAGCGATGACTGTCCAGAGATCCTCAGTGGACTGCGACGACGACTGTTCAGAGATCCCTAGTGGACTGCGACGACAACTCTGCAGAGATCCTCAGTGGACTGCGACGACTACAGCACTCAGCGATCCTTTGTGGGTCAGTGCTAAAGGTCCTGTGTGGGCCCGATCCTGTGTGGGTCTGATCCTATGTGGGTCAGCGCTCAGCGGTTTTGTGTGAGCCAGCGCCTACAGGTCCTGTGTGGGCCCGATCCTGTGTGGGTCTTTGCGGGGGTTAGTACCTATCGATCCTTTGTGGGTCTGACGACTTAGATGGATCAGTGATCATCTCTATCGTCATTTGAAGAAGTATACCTGTGTGAGCTGAATTCTGTTTCCTTTCCTGTGTGGATTGTGTTGTGCTATCCTGTGTGGATTACGTTTTTCTTTCCTGTGTGGAATACGAATACTTTCCTATGTGGACTGGGTTGTACTTGGGCTTGGAGGTTAGACCGTACAGGACTTGATGACTTAGGTATATGTATGGGCAAATACCTAAGCAGTGTCAGTTGTTACTTTGTAATTGTATCTTTCCTTTGTGGTTTATCCTTTGTGGATTTTGGGAGACCTTCGGGGGTCTCGGGGTCTCTACTGAGTAGCTTATACTCACCCCTACATGGGCTATTCCTGCACTACATTGTGTTGGTTGCAGATGACGGACAACGTTGATCGTGGTTGAGGCTTGCAGAGCAGGACGGTACCAGGAGGTGGACCACTGGGCGGAACGCACTCGGAGCGGACAGCGGGACCCTCGGAGCCGTGGAGATATCTGTACCCACCCTTCAGGTGGGATTTATAATGGACAGCTCGGCGTAGAGGCCTTTACTTTTCAGTTGTTGTTTTACCATTCTAGTTTTACATTACTTTCAGTTTGTGTTTGTATACTGGCCCACTCAATTTTCCGCTTTCTTACTCTATGGTGATTGTTTACTTTACAAAGGCAATTCCTTCCCTTTTTACCAAGATTTATCCCTTGGTGGTAGTCGCCAGCCCCTGGCCTATGGAAGGCGGGCTTGGGGTAGTCACGACACGGGCCCCAAGGATGGGTCGTGACAACATCATCCAGTCACCTCCGTGTACCACCGAGTCCTGGCTCCTACAGTCTCAGTTGATATTCTCATCATCTGAATAAGACACAACAAGGTGTGGGTGATTCCCTTGCAGGGGTGAGTATAAAAATACATATTATGGACCTCAAGACCTCAAAGGTCTCTCATAATTTAATAATGGAAAACCACAAAGCATGATCTCAATCACAAAACACAAAGAAAAATACTCAGATAAAATATTTATACAACTCAGAGTTCAGGAAAAAATATAATTACTCTAAATATGTATCAAATTATTATGTCATAATGTTTCCGAAACATAAACATGAGGTAATAGTTCCATTGTCGATCCACATTGGGTCGTATATCATTGATCCATGATGGGATGCTCGGAGGCTGGTCCTCATCGGGTTGTGCAATGTTGATCCACATAAGGTCGCTAGATTGCTGATCCACACTAAGCCACTAGGATGATGATCCACACAGGGTCTCTACGATGCTGATAGACACATGTTCATTAGGATGATGATCCACACAAGGTCTCTACGATGCTGATCCACACAGGGTCCCATGGAGACTGATCAAGACAGGGTCGCTACTCAAAAGACAGCCACCCATAGGATTTCCCACACACAGTGCGATTGATTTCTGTATTATGTTCTCCACTTGATATCGATCATGCCACAACTACTATAGTGTTCCACAAAGGAGTAACCCAAACGACCATCATTTTATAAGTGTTCCAATGCAATAGACAGCCCATCAACCAGACTCTTGTTTTGTGTGTTATTGGCATTTTAGTGAAGTGGACCCGGTTGGATTCGTGTACGATCGAACCCGGACGTACACCAACACTCTCCAAATACCAATTGGAGTATCTCAAATGGAACATCTCACTCTAATAATTCCAACACCATATACTGTTCGTCAAACATACATCTTTTTTTTAAGATACGTTTGTTGAAGAGAAACATGGCCCGAAGGGGTCTAGGTCATGTCCGAATCGGTGCGACAGACCTGACCCTACCCGTTCTGGGCTCGGATCGCTAGGCCTCGGACCGACCCAGCTAGTCCAGGCATTGCTTGGCTGCCGCTGGTTGGTCCCACTAGGCCGCAAACCGTTTTTGGTCGCTTCTGGAGGGCGTGGGCGGCCTGACGGTCCGTCACTCTATGTGGCACGCCACCCAGCTAGTGGCATGCACTAGGAGGGGAGCGTCCCCACCTCATTACCGAATGACTCCAAGAGACGATCGTCTCTTTAATTGCAAATGGAAGGTGGCACCACCCCGGATGTCTATGAGACCTATAGGGAGCAGGTCCCCTTCCACCACAGATTTGAAGCCCCGACCTACTCATTGCGGCGTGCGGCGACGTGCTGTCTCACCACCACTGTGGTCGAACATTGTCGTTTGCCCTGACTATCCAACACATCTCCGAGTGGTGCAGACTTGTTCCATGGTTGGTGAGGTTCGGTCGCCATCCTCTCCTGTCGGTACCGGTTGTCGGTGTCGCCGCGCCAGTACCGCACAAGAGGGACTTCCGCAGGCCATCGGGTGAGCTCCAATGGTCCATTTTCCCTTTTTCTCAAGCATACAGGCCACCCAGGATGCCGCCATCACTACGCGGCTCGTGGATTCATGTTTTTGTCATGTTTTAAGATATTCCACATTGAACGCAACAAGAACAAAGCGACGGAGGGTCTGGTCCTTGTTTGTTCATCCAGATCCCTCTTCATTAACATCATAAAAAGCAGTATTAATTTAATTCATCAATGATAAAATTTAATAAACCCCCTAACTCAAGAAACATTGGAGGTGTTGTTGTTGTGTAGGTAGATGCTTCTTCATTGGATTATGCCATCAGCGTTCATCAATCCCGCATCGTTGCCTCCCAATCTTCAATCCTCCATTGGTGGATGTTTCTATAGTACATCGGCAGACATTCTTCACTTGATGAAGCCATGTCAAAAACCCAAACTCGATCACCATCTAAATAGACGAGAAAACATCTGTGTTTCATGAAATTAATTTATTTCATTTAATAACTGCATTTAATGTTTCATCATCATGGTTACAAAAACCAAGAGTTATTCAATTAAATGGATTGACAAGTCATCAGTCCCGCCACTTCCTGTCAATAATTACAATAAAAAGAAATTATAAAAATTGTTATTTTCATATTTTTTTTATAGAGTCCAAAAATATATTTTTCTCCCAAACTACTTTGGTCGAAGTAAAGCCTCCCTTAATAGAATCCTAGTGTTGCAGATTCAACGATGTCCTGAGATTTCAATTCCGAGCACCATTTCAAAATATAGAAAATCCTGCTCGTTCTTCTTCCAAAAGCACCTTCAAAAAAGTTCAACATTCCGTTATAGGCACTTTGAAACTCGGAGTCATGTGCCATAAATTTTTATGTAATCATAATAATCCCAAATAATTTAAAAAGATTACATGGAATTTCAGGGTCTTTACATTGTCCCTGCAATAGGGATTTTATACCCTGAATGAAAAAAAACTAAGCGAACAGATGGACTTAATGAGCACAAATCTGAGCCTCATGCTACCATATGCTCTCATGGAGATTCCTATGCTGTCAACGATGTCTCTCTAGAGGAATCGACTTCCCATGAAGGAACCACTTCTGTCGATCCTCTATCTCAACTGGTAAGTCTGCAAACATTACCCCATCGTTGATGTATGGCTCGACCTAGTAAATAACATGTGATGGATCATGAACATATATGCTCATATGTGGCACATGGAAGAAAATATGCACGAAATGTATCTACGGGGGATCTGCTAGAAGATATGCCACCTCTCCTACACTGCTGAGTATCTTGAAGAGTCCGATGAACCTCATATATTGTTTTCCGCCCCAAACAGACCTCTTTAATCCTTATCAAGGTGAGACCCATAGGAATACATGGCCCCCTCATAAAACTCCAAGGGTCTTCATCTCTGGTCAGAATAAGGCTTCATCCAGTACTGTTCTGTCTACATCTTCACATGGATGTTCTGAACTCTCTCTGTGGTAGCTTGTATCAACACTACACCCATAAGTGCTGAATCTCCTATGTCTGTCCATCAAAGAGGATATATTCATGGTTATCCGTACAAGGCCTCAACGGATCCATGCCAATGGAGGAGTGATGACTATTATTGTAATAAAAATCCACCAGGGGTAGGTGATCCTCCCAACTACAGCATAAATCGAGGACAGAAGCACGAATCATTACCTTAAGTTTCTGTTTTGTCCGCTCCGTCTGACCATTTATTTGAGTGTGAAAGGAAGTTTTCAAGCGTATTTGAGTCCCAAAATCCTCTTTAAATCCCTTCCACAATAGGGATGTAATAATTGTTTCATGATCTAAGTTGATCGTCACTAGAATCCCGTGATGCCATACAATATTTTGTACGTAGAGACGTCTTATTCTCTCTACATACCGCTACTCTAGAATGGGTAGGAAGTGGCCTAAATTGGTGACTTGGTCATTGATGACCCAAATGGAATTGTGGCACTTGGACATTAGTTATAGTCCTATTATGATTTTCATGGAGACACCCCCACACTTCTACTCCGGCAACTTGATTTGTTGAGCTAAGAATGTTGGAACCTGATGCTCATCCATCATTTGGTGACAAGTGAAGCATCAAGATACAAACTTTTCCACTACAATCATCATCTCTGGCCACCGGTAGTAATGTAGGATTTCCTGGTATATAATTTCCTCACTAGGAAGCACTGCAAATGGGGATGTGTGGAACTCCCACAACACCTCATTTCATATCATCATTTGAATCATGGTGCATCCTCTGAAGAGGATGACATGCTCGCCACCTTCAGAAAATATATCAGGGACCTGTACTGAGGATATATATGTACGTCGGGCCTTACATTCCCCATCCCCAAGTTCATCCTCCCAAACTCATTGATAAAGTGGGGAAGTGATAATCATAAACTAAAGGTATGCTACTCTATTTCTATCCACAAAGGATATCTGCAACGCGTTTTACAGATTTTTCGCCTCACTCAGCAAATGTAGACCAAACCTCTTACTGAGTGTGTCTACGACTATGTTCCCCTTCCCATGGGTTTAGACTATCTGAATGTTATAGTCCTAGAGGAACTCCATCCATTTCTGCTATCTCATGTTTAGGTCCTTCTGTGAGAAAATATACCTGAGACAGTTTTGATCATAGTAAATAATAATTCATTCACCCATCAAGTAGTGTCGAAACATATTCAACATAAAGACCACTGATTCTAACTCCATGTCAAGGGAAGCATAGTTATCCTCATCTGGTCCCAACTATCATGAGCCATATGTGATCACTTATCACTCCATCATCAAGGCACAACCTAGTCTTGTTCTTGATGCGTCGCAGTAGACTATTTTACCAACACCCTATTCTGGTAGCCTCAAGATGGGGGAACTCGTTAGTCTCTGCATCAAATCATGAACAATCTACTTGCACTTCTCTGTCCACAATAAATTCTACCCCTTCTTCTTCAATGTAGAAAGGGTTTCTGGTTCCATATGGATGATAGGTACAAACCTCCATTAGTATCTATCCAATCCTAGGGAACTCTGTACCTCAGTCCCACTCATGGGTGGATCCCAAGAAAAAATTCATATATCTTATCTAGATCAACTAAAACTCCCGCCTCCGAGATAACGTGCCCCGGGAAGTGGACTTCCCATTTCCATAACTGGAATTCAAGAGATTTATATAAATCTTGTGATCTCCGTGTGTATCCATATCCATCTTTAGGTGTGTGGCATACTCCTACTCCGATGCCGAGTTTATCAGGATGTCTTCAACAAAGTCTACCACGAATCGGTCAAGGTTGGTCTAAAAGATCATGTTCATTAGCCACATTAACACTTCCAGATCACTGGGAACATGTAATGGCCTCACCAAGAACTCATATTTCCCATACCAGCATCTGATGCCCGTCTTCAGTACATCCTCATCCTGTACCCTGACTAGGTGATACCCGGATCTGAGTTCTATCATAGAAAACTATTGATATCCCTTTAACAGGTTGAATATGTCATCAATCCTCGAGAGTGGATAATTTTTTTCACAGTCACCTGGTTCAGGCACTGATAGTCCCCACAAAGCCTTAGAGTCCCATCTACCTTCTTGGTGAACAAAAAGAAGGATGTCTATATAGAAATATCGTTCCTTGTGATCCCCTTACTCTGTAAGTCCCCCAACTATACTCGAATCTCAAGAATCACTTTGGGAGGAATCCTATAAGCTAGAGTAGATATCAGTGTCATCCTGGGGAACATTTCAATGTATAATTCTACCTCTATGTCAGGTGGTAGTCCCGAAACATCATTATGGAAGACATCCGCATACTTATCCACCACTACAAGATAACTCGGACATCTCACGTCAACTACTCTGAGGGTAAGGCTATCCACCTGATGTTTAATTGGATGCACCCTCCTTTGAGAAATACCATCCTGTGCTACAAAGGTTTCCTACCCACATGTGAAGGAAAACACGATCCCATCATCATGGACACATGTCTCTTTTCACCTAAAACAGACGATCTGAGCGTGGACTTTGGATAGCCATCCCAGACCCAAGATGACATCGTAATGCCTTGAAGCTACTACTAGGAGATCCCAAACGAATATATCACCTCCTAGAGTGAGTTCAAACTAGGTTCACTAGTATGTAATTATAGAATCTTCTCCCATAATAGTCTCTAGTCATAAGGATTGAGCTAACAGCTCCATCAGAATCTCTGAGCTTTGATCGAGTGTCGTGGAAATGAATGAGTGACTGGAACCATTGTCTATAATTACAGTATCTTGGGTGGAGTATACAAAGATCATACCTCTGTTCATCTCCAGAGAACTGTGGTCGTAGGCCTCATGTTCCTAGAGATGTGCTTGCCACTGTACACCTACTCCGTCTAGTTGGGGCGGACCACCTGGGGGAGGTGGCGATAAAACCTTAAATCGCTTTCCATTGTTTGTTTGATGACATACTCATCTGCCTCATTCACCTCCCTACAGACCTCCTCGCTCAAATATATGCCTCTTCCTCAGTGGTCCATCGATCGACTGCGGATCATCAGTATAGCAGGTTGGGGAGTCGCGAGCTACATGGCCCTGCCCGCCGCACATGAAGAAAAGTATGCTTCCCGGCTGACCCCCTCTGCCTCTTGAGCTCTGCACCATTGAACTTATGTCCTAGTGTCATCCTCTGGATGGTCTGGCCCACTTGGGGCTCTGCGTCATCTATCTACTACTTGCTGTAGATGAATAAGTTAATTGTTGTCTAGTGGTAGCTATCTCTATCCATTCCTACTAATCTAGGAAGCTCTCCACCAATAATTCTCTCTCGAGCACTCTAGACAACATTGGGATATTAAGCGATATCATCGATGCTCTGATCTACCGCTGGAGACCCTACTAAAATGTTCATGCCCTGAAGAATGTGTCTCGTACCATGTGGGTGGAGTAGAATGAGAGGACAATAAATATTGCTGAGAACATGGCACTAATAGGTTGCCCTGTTGTAAGTACAGCAGCTCATGGATACACACTGAGCAGAAATTCACTGGTATAAAATATTATATAAAGAGGGTCTTGAAGTAAAACAAGGAGTGTGTCTCCTCCTCTTGAATATAGAGTGTTAGACTCAATCATCTCCCTATTGTGCCCTGTAAAAGGCAAGCACCTACAATCACCATCGTCTCTACTAGTTTCCCAACTAGGAAAAGAACTCTAGCCACAACCTCCAGCTAGTCCGCAGCTGCATGGGGATCTGTCTCACCTTGAAACATCAAAGGCCTCCATATACCGCCTGGTCCTAGTTTTTTTGTGGAATTCTATGAGACCTCCATGGGTCTTAAGGTTTCTACTGGGTATTGAGGTGACTGGTCCTATGTAGGGGAGAGTATATCACTACCCAGAAGGTACCCTAAGACCACTAAAGGAATCCTAGAATCCCAGAAAGGAAAACCAAAATGCATGATCTTAATCACAGAGCACAAATCAAAAGACTCAGCTCAAACCACGTAGAAAAATCAGTGTTTGGGAATAAATATAACTATTTTAAAGTTATATCATATTATTCTGTTTTGAAGCTTCCAAAAAATAATCATGAAGTATTTTCTCTATTATTGATCCACGCAGTATTGAATATTTATGATCTATGATGGTATGCTTAGAGGATAGTCCTCGTCGGGTCGCACTGCTAATCCGCATGAAGTTATTATAATGCCGATCCACATAAGGTCGCTAGTATGTTGATCCACACAGGGTCGCTACAATGCTAATCCACATAGAGTATCTAGGATGCTGATCCACACTGGGTCACTATTATACTGATCCACACAGGGTCAATAGGAATATAATCCACACAAGGTTGATATGATGCTAATCCACCAAGGGTGTCTAGCATGAAGATCCACATAAGGTCGCAACTCAAAATATATCCATCCACAGGATATCCCACAGAAGATGCCTTTGAAATTCGTAGTATAAGATCCTCTAGATATCAGTCATTCCTTGACTGCTAAAAATTTCCAAAAATGAGTAACCCAATGGACCTCCATGTCTTAAGGTTTCCACCGCAATAGACAACACATCAATCGGATGCCCAATCTGTGAGTTATTGGAATTTTAGTGTCAATGGCCCGGTGGGATTCAGATATGATCCCACATGATCAGACTCCATAATTCTCCCAAACCCATGTGGAGTATCTCATAAGTACCATCTCATTCATGGATCTCAGTTCAATAGATGGTTCATAATATGGAAGTCTGGTTCACATGATATAGTTGAATAAGCGAAACTGGGCCTTAAGTGGTCCAAGATTGGTCTGACCTAGCGTGGCCCGACATGGCCCGACCCGAACCGTCATGGGCCAGCCCGATTGGGCTGGGCACGGTGGTATCAGCCCTCTAGGTTGCGGACCGACACGAACCGCTGGGCGGTCTGACCAGCGAGGTGGCGTGGCACCCAGCAGATGGCATGCACGGGGAGGGGAGATGCTCCCCCTAATTTTTGAATGGCTCAAAGTGCCATTCTACTGTTTATGTGGCGGCGAATGTGGGAACCTCCCTGACATTACACATGACTCACAGGGAGAATGTCTTGTTCTGCCGCAACTTCGAAGCCATGACCAACTCACCGTAGTGAATTATGGTGTGCCGTCTCACCACCCCTGCGGCTGGCCACCCCGACCATCTTCCGCGGCACCGACAAGCGTTGCCACGCTAGTGCTACACCAGCAGGACTTTTGTGGGCCACCAGGTGAGCACTAGGGGTCTGTTATCTCTTCCACTCGGGCCTACGGGCCCCCAGGATGACGTTGTCACCGCGCGTCTCCCAGGATCATGGTTTTATCCTGTTGTAAAATTTTCCCCTGAAGAACGTGACAAAAATGTAGCGAAGGGTGTGAGCCTTGTTTTTTTATCTTTCACCTTCCACGTTAACATCATAACAAGAAGCACAAATTTATTTAATGAAAGATAAACTTTAATAAACCCCCTACCTTGAGAACTGTTTGAGGAGATGCGATTGTGGAAGGAGAACAGTCCTTGTTGGATTATGTTTTTAGAATTTTTCGATCCTGGATCATTTCCTCCCATGTTTCCATTCTCTGTCGGTGGAATTTATTGTAGTACTTCTCCATATTTTCCTTGTTTGATGAATCCATGTAAAAACCTCCATCCCGAGATCCATTTAAATAGATGGTAAACTGTCCATGTTTCTTGACATAAATGTGGTTAATTTAATAATTGAATCTAATGTTTCAATTTTGTGGTTACAAACACCAAGATTCAAGTCATTAAATGGCTTCACAAGTCATTATTCCAGCCACCACCACTCAATAGTTAAAAAAATATCTTTTTTATTTTATATTTATTTTTCTTGAAAATTCAGAAAATATTATTTTTCTGCCGACCTACTGAGGTCATAGAGAATCCTCCCTTAAGTGAATCCCACCACTATGGATTAAACAATGTACTCAGATTTCAATTAAGAGCACTGATTCAATTGATAGAAAATATATCCCACACATTTATCGATTGTACATTAAAAAACGTTCAAAATCCCATTCCGGGAACACCATGCCTTAGAATCATGCGCCTTAAATTTTTACAAACTCATAATAATCCCAAATAATTTTAAAAAAATTACATGAAATTTTCAGTAAATTTCATGCTGTGCAGTATAAAAAAATATATCATTTCTGTTTCACCAGATACAATCCATCAATAGAATGTTATTTAGAAGAAAAACATTCATTCAATGTCAACATGATACATTATAATACACAAAAAATGAATTTCTCCCTCAAAACTAATCATACAGATTCAAACATGTTAGACTACATCTACCTCATTGTATCCGCATGTTACCATGTAACCTCTCAAAACATGTGGTTTTCCACAAACCATTGACTGAGTTACTTGTCATGTTTTTCAAAACATTTTATGTCTGATCCAAAATATACAAATTTTTTTCATCTAAATAAATAAATTTCTCCAATGGTATGACTTGTATGTTCATTACTTATAATGGTCAATTATTTACTTCCTCATCAAATATAAATGGAATACACCATGGACATGAGATGAGTTAGGGGGAAAGGCAATGTGATAGACGTCCATCCTAATATGTTCAATAAATTGAATGGATTATTTTACCAAGGTCTTAGATTCAATTTCATCCCATACCTCATAAAATTACAACATAGAGAAATTATTATAAACACATTATTAGCAACATCATATTCACAATCAATGTAGATTTTTTAGTATAAGGTTTCTATTGTATCTAAGCATACTTGGTGTTTTATTGAATGTCAAACAAATTTTATTCCTTCTAATCATATACCACATGTATGAATACCATTATTTCACTAAGTAGATTCTAGATCATTGAATATATATCTTTATTTAAATATTTTTCATCATAAGGATCCATCTGAATTCTTGAGTGAATGATATTATGGTATAAAAACTAAACTAGAAGAACTTTTTTCTCCCAAAAACAATGTGAAATCATTGAATAATATCACAAAATATTGTATAAGGGTTTCATTATTATTTTAAATTGACTGACTATTTATGTGGGATATACTATACTAAAAGTCACCAATGTGTCAAGAGATTATTCAAGAGATTTCCAAAACATATAGGTGATCCATAGATCCCAAACGAACATAATGAAATGTAGTAATGAATGAATCCTTACCACTCCCTTATTGTATATCGTTGAAATCAAATCTATTGATATGTAATCTTTCCTACAGAGGAATTGTGCTGACATACTATGTTGATCAACTAGAACCCATATATAATGATAACCATTGTATATAGCGAAGATTCCAATGAAAAAATCTATTGGGACAGTTTCGAATTTCAACTCTAGTATGGGAAATGTATTCAACATTCCCTTAAATTGATTATTTCTCTATTATCATTCTAACATACCAGGGACGATGGTGTTAATTCTATGATATATCTCTTCATTCCATCCCCCCCAGAAATATTCTCCCAAATTTCTATACATATTCAAACATCCATGAGGTATAGGGAAATAAAATATAAGGGATTATTCTTAAAAATGCTTCAAATATGGAATGAACATAATAGAAACATGTTTTCTGAACCTCATCATTCAATTATGATCATGTTTAAACTTGTGAACATTTTTAACCATCATTTAAACTCTAATTTTTAGGCCTCTATAATATTAACAGTGAAAGATGGTTTAATTTTTGATAGATAAATATACATATTTCCCCTACCCTTAGTATTTCCAGTATTATCCTTTAACAATTAAAATGTATTATATCTTGTTTTATCTTCATCATGGTTAATATAAAATAATCCTTTTAACTAAAAGCATCGACCATATTATTCAATTTCCCATGGTAGTAATGTTTTGAGAAGTTGTAATTATTAATCAGATTTAACATCCTTATTTGGATAATATTCAACTCTTTCTATGTGAATATATACTTTTATAAATTTATGATTAATATATATATCACACATTTCTTCATCAAAATATTTCCATGATACCATTATCAGAGAAATTATTGTAGCTAAATCCAAATCATGAGTTGGGTAATTTTCTCATGAACATTCAATTTTCATGAGGCATATGATGTTTCCATGTCATTATGAATAGGAAAATAACCCAATATATTCATGGAATCATTTCTACATATTTAAAAACAATCTCTACTATAGGGTAATATATGAACTATATAAATACTAATCTTCTCTTTAGTTCCATGAAATTTTCATCACATTTATCTATATAGAGGATGTTGGATCTCTTCAATGTTAAAATGGGAAGAGGAATATATTATTGAGTGAAATTCCACATAAAATCTCAAAAAATATTCAACTAAACCATGAAAAAAATTGATCTTAATCACTATGGATGGTTCAGACCAATATTAAATAGCTATTTTCCTGGATGGATCAACATATATCACCTTTTTTGAGATTTTATGACCCAAATAATGAATCCTTTTTATCCAAAACTCTCACAATGTAATTTATTCATATAGATTATCATTAACACATTTAGTACAATAATAATGTGGTCTTCATGCACATACATTATCTTCGAGTATATAAGACTATTATGTATAAAGTCTACCAAAAAATGATTTGTGTAATTATAAAGACTCTATTCATTAAATCCCTAAAAATAGATACTGAACTAGTAAGGCTGAATAGAATCACAATATATTAAGTTAGTCTGTACCATGTATGGAATGTCCTCATATGTATATCCTCTACAATTAACCTCAACTAATGATATCAATAATGATGAACAATCAGGGAAAATTATTAATATTCGAGCAGTTGATCAATGATGCCAACAGTATATAGAATATTTTACTTGGTCTTAATCATGTTTAGTTCAACATCCAAAAATCAATGCATAATCAAATTGATAAATATTTATTAAAAAAAAGAATAAGTTAACCATAAGGATACGCACATGGATAATTTAATCCCCCATCATGGTGTTACTATATTTTCTTCAATAATTCATACAACTCATTTTGATCCATAATATAAGGAGTCTTTATAATTTTTATGGAACTTGGTTTGTATTCTGCTGGTAACTCAACATCACATTATGGGAGATTTCTAGGAAAATATTCAATAAATACATTAAAATGTTCACTAAAAATATAAATATAAATGATTATGAGTTTCTTGACAACCATTTTTGATAATAAATACTTATAAATGGAAAATAAGATCGATAAAATGGATGTAATATTCATTAGAACATCATATTTATTATCATATAGATAACAGGTCATTGTTTTCATTGAAATTTAAAATGTGATGTTCATTCATGAACAATTGATGTTTTATTTATTGAGATAAAACTAATAAATGCCTAAGATGATAGTAGGTTCCACAAGCTTAAGAATTACAATATTTAGAAAAAGAACATTCCATCAAACATAAATCAGAGAGGAATCGTAACCATGAGATGTCAACATCATACCATTAGTGGGTTTTACTACTAATTCCAAATATAATCATTTTAGGGGGATCAAGATACCCCATTAATGTTCAATAGGTATGCAATTATATATAGACCGAGAGTCAAATAATACATCGGTGTTCTATAGTTTATGGTAACTATACCATTAATGATGTTGTTATCGCACACCTCATAAAACATATTGATCGCATGATATGTCCCCTTATTCCTCATAATAAGATGTTTCTGACTTTGATCATCATCATTAACCCTCTTGGATAGGAAAAAGTTAGGATAATCTCATTATCCATAGACATGATTAAAAAATATGAGGAAGGTGCATTTTTCATACCTCTCTATCTCTCTCAATTAACATCATTAGCAAACATATTTCCATATCAACCAAATTAAATTAAACGATGACTGTCCCTTACATACATGAAAAATTCTTTATTCCCCATAAGGAAATTTCATTACCTTTTCATCCCACACATTGAGGATAAAATAAATCTCATCATATTTTATCCATGAGTTTTTAAATTCTATTGATATATATCTCCATTTTCTTATAAAAATCATGAGATTGATACATAACTCCAACATCCAATTCCAAATTCTTTATACATCAAAAAATTTACACTCATACCTACTAATGTTTCATAAGGATAATTCGCAATGGAAAATTGGTTTTATGGAATTGACGAATCGACTGACCTTATGTTTAGGTGGGATGGTAATTCCATAAGTGTAACTTGAAATCCTTGTTAAATTTTCCATATAGGAACCACTAAATTAATCATTATTTTAATTTATCTCATGGAACTTCATATCTATATCCATATGAAGAATATAATGAAAGTACAAATAAAAAAATTAATGTGATCATCCCCAAACATGGATTCATTTTCATTATATTGAATTGTATTCATAAATAATCCATCATTTTTATGACTCTCCTTCCAAATATTAGACAAGAAAAATGAATATTTCAGGTCACGAACACTGGATAATAGAACGTATAATTATAGTTATATTTATCCATTGATTAGAAAATAGTGGATCAAAAGACCCACTAGTAGAAGTTGGATGTTTCTTTAAAGAAACCCAAGACTAAAAATATTATTACATGATTTTAATCATAATTATAAACTAAAGTACAATACAAATATCGTAACGTCTGTTGTCTTGGAGGATTAGGTAAATAAAATTAAAAACAAGGAACTAAATAAATAATTTCTTTATTTAATCCTCAAATTGAACAACGATATCCATTGTGATCAAAAATATGCATAGGATACCCTAGGGACCACATGATAAAAGGTATGACCCAAATATCCTAGTAATAAAATAACTAAAAGTACAAATAATTAGAACATGAGATAGAATGAATGACATGATGATATAAACAGGCATGTACATACCAAATTATAACATATAAACATGGAATTATATTAACATGGAGTAATAATAATGTGGCAGAAGCATAAAAAATGAATTTAAGATGATTCATGGATAACCACCTCAATCATCACAAATTGCCGCACAAGAAAATTCTAACGTCCAAGACCGTCACACATGGTAGCACAAGCCAATTCTAACCACCTTGACCATCGCAAGTATTGTCTCATGATACTCATGTTTATGATATAAATTGGAGCTCTATCTCGATGCCCCAATATCATCATTTCATGAATATGTTTCCCCCATATTGAATCATACATAATCCATCTTCCATAGACATAATGGAGACCCATGGAAAGAATTGGGTACAATAATCATGTGAGAAATCAAAACAAATGGGTGTATCAAAAAAGTGTCTATGAATAAATGGAACTAAAATATACATGGAAATTCTAATGTATAATAATCATTTATCATGGTAACTAATGTCATGTATAAGTGAAAACATGTTTGAAATGACTTTATGAAATTTTATCATTAAAACATTTTTGCGCGGTTTTAAAGAAAATACTTTAGAGGATTTAAAATAGAAAAAATAACAATCAATTTTATAAAAAAAATAAGTGAACCAAGAAGGTTTTAATAATAACAATAATTATTTTATACCGAAAATGGTGGATGAAAACATAGGGTAGTGTGAACTTGAAATTGGGTAAGAATTCAGGAAGTTCCTTTTAAATCAAGTTTTCTTATCGAGAAGTATTGAGGAGGGAATCACTTAAAAACATGTATACCCCTGAAATGGAAAGAGTGATGTATCGTGAAACATGATTTTGGACCATATAAACTATATGTAGATTTTTTTACACAAAAGGAAAATACAAAATCAATTGGATAAAAATAAGGATAGGGAAACATGAAGGATCATAAGAGATTCATGTAGGATCCCTTATGGAATATTGGAATGTTATCAGGTGTACTGGGGAGGGAATAATGTCAGAGAAATTGGTTAATATAAATTTATACAACATGAGGGATATACGGTGTAGTTGAAAAATCAGACCCCTTCATTAGGAATTAAACATAAAAGGGGATAACATAGATGATATTATTGAATTACAGTGAAATAGAGATTATCCCTTACCTTAATATGGATGGTGTTATACATTTGATATTAATGACAAGAATAATAAAAATATGTTCATTAATTAATAATTAATGAACATATATCACATGTAAATTATTTAGTATAACATTTTTTAGTTCATTCATATCCTTTTTGATTGGTTATGAGGTTCAATTTCAATCCTTGAGTTCGTTTGTTTCATTGGTTTTAATGATTAGTTCACTTATATTCAAGGTTGTAAACAAATTTATGATGACGGTGGTTATACAGAATTGAAGTTATAAAAAATTGGTGATAATACAATATACTAAATGGTTATAAAATTTATTTGGTTATTTGGGTTGATGGTGAATTATTATATAAATCATTAATGTTAAACACATGGATTAACATGGAGATTTTGTTCATAACAAACTTGTATTGTATTATTATTTTACATTTTACAGTTCAAAAGGATTATAGAACTACACATTAGATAAAATACATATATAATAGCCTAGTTCAACCATAAAAATGGTTTCATGAGAAGAATATAATATGGTAATATAAATTGATAAACTGTCACCCTTGAATCTAATAAATTAACATATCTTAGACAATTATTTCGTTTCTTTCATATAGATGAAGGGGAAAGGAGAGATGATAATGAATTATCACATTAGCATAAAATATTTCCAGTACATGTATGATACTATATTTATCATTCAATTTGGGTTATTAGAGGTGAGGAAACAAAAAAAAAGAAAAAAAAGAAGTAAATAAAAAATAAAAGAATCAGAAAGAGGAATTTACCTCATGAGTTTATCTCCTATAAACCCCACTTAATGAGAGGGTATTTGGTATTTTGAGAAAAAAAAGGGAATTTGGACGTGGGGTAGGAGTTTGGGGAAATAATTTGGATGAAATTTGGGAGTGAACAAGGCTTTATATGAGTGAAGAGATAAGGGGAGTGTTGGTGGTTTTTAATGTGGAGGAGAGGAGGGTATTCATAATATATCAATCAATATTTTATTATTTTCACATAAGAAAATAATAGGTAAAGATAATTTTGACAAAAAATAGTAATATATATGTTTGTGTTCAAACCAATTTCCATTTACATAATCCATTATACATGAATGATGCATAAATTTAGGTATTAGCATTTTTGGTAAATTATCATATTTGACTATTCATAAAAAATCAAGTATTTTAGTAAAATCCAAAAATTCACGATACACAATTTTATACATGTATAATAAAAAATCTACATCCATTTTAAAAAATTTATTTTATAAATATAATTTATTTAATTTTAAATAAAAATCATAATATACTTGAAAAAGAAATATTTTTATACTATAACCGATTATATAATGCTTTCAAAAATTAAATAACGTCTTATATAATTATCATAAGACCAGAATACATAAAATTCCTAATTTATGAACACCGATTAGGAAAATATATTATCCATTAAATTAATTAATTAATTGTAATTAATTATTTATGACTTTTAAAAATACCAATACATTTACTATGATCATATTATCACATATAAGGTGCCTAAATTTTTTTTATACAATCAAGGGTGGGGATACTATTCTTTTACATGATATAATATTGATATGGTTCATATCACTATTCATAAGGGTAGGTTTATATTCATAAGGGTAGCTTACTAATGATAATGGTAGCCTACTATTCACCAAAAAAAGTATCTCTTGTCGGAGTCCAAAGGGTTTACTCATTGCAAATGTGTATATCAGATTTTCAAAATTCAAAACACCGAAGTTTAGTAATTATCTTTAATGGTCCCATAGTAAATATTAGTTCATTGTGTTGTGATTTCATGTTATTATATGACATATTTATATGGAATTAATTTACATTGATAAAACATTGGGTCATTACATTATTCCCCCCTAATGAAATTTCACCCTCAAAATTTTATTTTACATTCTAATCCATACATTGGTTCAGGTTCTTCTACTTAATTGTCTCATTGATTTCCCATGTTTCGTCTTCGTTCTTATGGTTCTGTCACTGTAGTTTGACCAAGTGAGTAGTCTTGTTACTTAGAAGTTTATCCCTATGATCCAAGATCATAACTGGCATCTTCTTGTAAGAACAATCATTCTCTAACTGTACCATCTATGAAAAGAGTACATGTGAAGGGTATGAAATGTACTTCTATAAGAGGTATAAATGGAATACATTGTGTACTTTGTCCATGGGAGGTGTAAGTCCTTGTCGATAGGCCACAACTCCGACATGATCAATCATCTCGAAGGGTTCGATGAACCTGGGACTTTAGTTCCCATTCTCCATTGAGCTCAAAACCTTCTTCCATGGAGATATGCATAGATATACCATATATCCAACTTTTAATCATGTCTTATTAACTATTATCATCATAACTATTATGCAAACTTTGGGCTACCATAATGTGTTGCTGAATGGTTTTCACCTTATCCACCATTTTATCGACCATTTAATGTCCAGGCATCTTATTATCACCAACTTCATCCGAAAACGGTGGTGTTCGGAACCTTTTCCCATAAAGGTATTTGAATGGTTCCATTCAGATACTCGAGTGGAAATTTTTTTTGTAGTATAATTAAACCAGTGGAAGATGTGGGTCCCACCGTCCATTGAAATCAATTGAACATTCTATGAAAATATGTTCCTATGTCTGAATAGACCATTGAGATTGACCATCTATTAGAGGTTGATAGGTCATACTGAAGATCAATTCAGTTAGTAGATAATGTTTTTGACTTTTCTAGAACATCGAGGTAAATCTCATATCTCTATCAGATACAATATATAGTGGTACTCCATGTATTTGTACCACTTCTTTGATACATTTTGCTGAAATTTGATCTAATGTGAAGTCATCATGAATCATTATATAGTGATATGTATTTCTAAGATGATCCAAAATGACCCATATAGAATTCTTTCCTCTGGATGACCCTAGAAGTCATGTGAAAAAAATCCATGGTGGGTTTTTACAACATCCATGTTGGTATGGGTAGTGGTTGTATCATACCCTTATAATTCATTCTTTCAGACATCAGATTTTGACATATGAGGCACTTTTATGTATACTCACCCATCTCATTCATCATATTGTCCCACAAAAATTTCTCTTGGTTTCTCGATACCTCTTTGTTCTCCCTGGGTGGATAGGGAAGGTCAAGCTATGTGCACCATTAAAAAGATATTTCTTTATCTCTAGATCTGATGGTACACATAATTGTGAACCAAATCTTGTGACTCCTTCCTCATCAATCACAAACTTAAATCATTTTCCATTTTAATGGATACCCACCATTTCTAAATATAAACATTTTTTCACTGATCATCCTTTATATTTTCCATGAGGGATGTTTGAACGACCATTTGAAAAGGGTTGATGATTTTCCCCTAATAATGATACCCATGTCCATCCACTGAAATATAAGAATATTAGATCATTTACAATTATCATCATTTATAAAGTTGTTGGATCCATTCTACTTAGGGAATCAACCACCAGGTTCGCCATATCAAGATGTTAGTGGATTGATAAATCCTAATTCTTAATGATTTGTATCTATCTTCACTGGGACATATTAATATCTTTTTGTGTGAATATATATTTTAAACTCTTGTGATCATTATATAACTCACACTTCTCCCCATAAACATAATTCTGCCAGATTTTTAATTCCACGATCACAGGTGCCAACTCCAGATCATTCATAGGATAGTTTTACTGATGTAATTTTTTCCTTGATGAGTAGGATATCACTTTATCATTTTTCATCAGCACAAATCTTAATTACTTCTTTGAAGAATCACTATAAAACACTAAGAGTTCTCCACTTTTTTGTAGTGTGAGTATTGGTGCACTGATTAGACTCTTCTTCAAATCCTTACATCAGTCTTCACATTATTGATAAAAGAATAATTTCACTACCTTTCATGTCATCTTGGTCATTGGGTTTGAAAATCATGAAATGTTCTTCACAAATCCTTTGTAATTATCGGATAGACCTAGAATGATGTGGATCTATGTTATAGATTTTGTCCTGGGACACTCTTATATTTCCTTTTTCTTGTAAGGGTCCATGGATATCCATTTGCTGATGAAAAAATTCCCCATGATTGATATTTTCACCATCCAGAACTCAAATTTACTATACTTTGAATTAACTTCTCCATTTACATAGTATTTAAAATAATATTCAAATTCCCCTCATGTTCAATCTTTCTCAGGGAGTATATAAGAATATCATCGATAAAGGCTACAAAAAATATGACAAGTAATCTATAAAGACTCAATTCGTTAAATCAATAAATATTATTGGGGCTTGAATGAGTCCGAAGCGAATTAGTATGAAATCGTACGGTCCACACCTCGTTTGAAAGGTAGTCTTGGGAATGTCTTCCTCACTCACATTTTATTGGTGATATCTCGATCAAAGTTCCACCGTAGAGAAATAACTGGACCAACGAAGGTGATTAAACATATAATATATCTGTGACATGGGATTATTGTTATTTATCATGATTTTATTGAGATCATGATAATCAACATAGATGCACATTGATATATCATTCTTCTTGATAAAGAGGACTCACACACACCATGGTAAATCACTCGGGTGTATAAAACCCATATGCATATTCTCTTATAGCTACTTCGTCAACTATTCTAGATCTATGGTGGCCATTCTATATGGTTTCCATGATATATGCTGGGATCATGGAGTATGTTCAATTGATAACTCAACAGCATGATCTGGAGGAAGACCAAGAAACTCTTCATAAAATATATCAGTGTAATCCCTCATGATGGGAATGTCTTGAAGAATTATTCTTTCCTTTGTCTCAATGAATTTATTTAGAAATTCCTACTCATAAGGAATTAATATCCACATATGAGACATTAATTCTGATGGAGATATATCTACCACCATACACTTGTAATGATTTAGAGGATGCTTCGGGATGTGAAGAGTGATCTCCCTTTCTCTTAAGTTGATGTTGGCTTTGTATAAAGGTAGCCAATCCATGCCCAAGATATGGTAAAACTCGACTAAAGAATGTATAATGAGATTTTTTGGGAGGTTCAGCCCACAAATGTTAACTTGGGAGGAGTTATAATCCAAGGATGCAATAATTTCACCATTCTCTATTCTCACTGATAACATATAATCCAAATAATGAGGTGGTTGTTGAATAGTTCTACTAAACGTGCAGAATATAAAATAATGTGTAGAATCATAATCAAATATTATGGTAACTATTAATGAATGAATAAGAATCATAGCATTCCCCACAGCATTGTTTGGCTCCACCTCAATAATAGTGATAACATGTTCCCTTCCTTGTTTCCTTGGAGGTTTTTTTTTGATTTCCTCCTTCAACGATCAGTTTTGGAAATAAATTAGCACAATGCCCATTCTCCTTACAGTGGTAAAACTGCACTACAAGAAGAATGTTGATATGTACCAACTTTTCATCATCAACATTAGTGGGATTCATCATATCATATATGTAGTTTTAATGTATATGTCCTAGCATTCCGTATTTGAAGAAATTCCTAGTTCCCTTTAGATAGATCCCACGATTTTTCTTCCCAAAATTTTTACACATGGGGTGGTTGGGCATATTTCCGTAATGGAATTTATTTACGGAAACACCCATATTATATTCCATTTTCCTCTTCTTATCACCGAGCCCATGATACCACTGAGAGTCTCTGATTTCCATTTCAACCTTGACAGATCAACAGAACATCTCCTCAAAACATTCAAAGACTCGAATCACCATTGCTTTTCATAGACTCAAATTTAGTCTAATTGTTAACAAAACCAATCCTATCTAACCAAATATAATGACCTATGATTTATATATATATATATATGACATAATTTTTTATGAATATTAATTACATTACACACATTCCTTCATGATATACTTGTTAGTAGTTTTTTTTCAATTTGGAAATATGGAAACCGAAAGACCGGTCCATAAGTAAGATAAATCATCTCCCAATATGTTATTATGAACTGGAATACATGTTTGACATTTCATACACAAAAATATCTTCATAACATGGTGAATGGAAAAATAAGAAATAGTGATCTCACAATCATAGTAATAGTAGTCAATGCAGATAAGTAATCATTATAGGTAAATGAGGGCATGAGAACATGAAAATAACATTAGAAGACCATACCATAAATATCAAAGATCATAATTTTAATTCATGTAATAAATATATGAAATTCACAATAACTGTATCATAAGTGAATCAATGATCATGATCCATGAGATCAAATCATTCGAATAAGCCATGGAATTTGTGGAATGCACATAGGAATATGAAATTGTATCCATATTTATCATGGAAGACTCACATGACCAACATAGAAGAAAAATTACATTATTGAACTGGGTTCACTCCCCATTCTCTCCTTTTTACAAAACTGGTTCTCTTCCATGATCTATCCATATATTACTAACTCTTTTTTACTCTTCATTCAAACCCTATCATACTGAAATGTGTTCACTTCATATTCTAGACTTGTTTATCTCATGATTTTTAAATAATTAACCAATACATTGGAGATATATGAACCACCCTTCACATATTTACCAACATATTAATGTGTTCCAAAATTCCATAGATATTCTTCATAATGTAACCCAAAAAATGATGTGGGTATGATAAAAAGTCTATCATATCATAACCCATATAAAATTTTAATTTTTTATAATCACTTTAACATAGTATAACCTATGAAAAGAAATATGTTTCATAATAATTTCTTCATATTATAATATGTGGAAGAGGTATAGGTTTCATAAATATTATCCCATAAAACACAAACCATTGAGATAAATAATATGAATTGAATCCATGGATAATATAACAATTTAGGAATAGTTAAAAAAATTAATTCCCAAGCTGGGTTCCATAATAACCTGTGCCTCGATCTTGTTCATCACGTGTTCTCAGGCATGCCCCACCATATGCTGGATGATGCAAACTAGTAGTGAGGGTATAATGTGGAATATGGGAAGACTATACCCTCTATAAAAAATGAACCCATTTAATATGAAATTATAATGAATGGAAACAATATAAACATTATCAACTCATCACTATCAAATTTCCTAAACTGAGTATATTCTCACAAAAAAATTGGAAATATGTTATGTGATTAATTAATGTGAAAATTACTAAATAAAATAAAATAATGAAATGAGGAAGAATCACAAAATTAGTTTAGAAAACCACGTATGGATCACTCATCTATCAACATCCTAGTGCCTGAAAACAAACATCTAGCATAGGGCCCTTGACCTTGCCCTAGAATGAAAACCTGATGTTTTCTCCAGTACCAAATGGAAGCCTGAGTAGGGTGTGAGTATAACTCAAATGGCCAT
Source organism: Viscum album (assembly GCA_963277665.1). Lineage (NCBI taxonomy): Eukaryota > Viridiplantae > Streptophyta > Magnoliopsida > Santalales > Viscaceae > Viscum > Viscum album. The sequence goes on along the minus strand of OY728151.1, from coordinate 1,559,027,777 downwards.
TGGAATTGGAATATAAATAATATCAATTCTAAATAAACATTATATATAGACATATGGTAAAAAAAGATAAATAATATAAATTCCATGTTGTATTTACTATAATTATTTCCTTAGCCACATAAATCTTTAGATATATGTGTTATTATTATTCATCAAACATGTGTCAAACTATGGTGATAAAATAATCTAAACATAAGGGTATTATATTTTGCTACATCATTGGGATAATCTTTTCCCAAGATAATACTATAATATCATACATCAGATCCTAATAAAAGGTAACTATATCAAAAGTATTTGTTTCTGGAATATAGCCTCAATTTGATACCCAAACACATGAAACATATTTGGGGGCCTAGATCCTATATATAGACTAATCGGTGGAGTAGATCCTATATCCAAAACCTGCATCATATCACTTAACCATGCTCACATTCTTCATTACCCATTTAACAGAATAGCCATTTATATTCCATACACCATTTCATACATTCTAGTTAAGAAAGCAGCCCCATATGTCATGTTAACAACCAAAACCTATTATCAATAGATATAATTTCTTAAAAATTAAGTTCAACACTTATAAACTCAATTCCCTTTTCATGATAGTGTCACAACCTCTGGGTGACCCTTAGTATAGTCAAAACTACCTCAATGAATCCCAAAATTATCATAAGTGAGTTAATTCATCATTCACCAAACCATTATAACAATTTATATTGAGGAAATGAAATGGACAATAAGTAGGTACCACAAAAAAACCCTTACACATAAATTAACTTCATAACTATGTGATATAACCTATATACCACCTACCTCACATTCAATGATAAATTCTCACCTATACATTTCCCTTATATCGAACAAGAACCACCTCGAAATCCCCATCCATGGATATTTTGGATTAAGCGTGAATTAGTGATTTTGTTTATGGAGAATGATTCTATAGGAACTAATATAGGGAAATATGTATGGGGAGTTTTAGGATCACATGGAGCTTCTATCCACACCCAACGTCACTCAAAGTGGATTATAAAAGTGGGAGAATTATAATTCAATTGTTTGGGTGAAAATCTGATATATCTTTCCTAATTTAAGAAGATGGATAGAGAAAATTAGGAGTGAGTTCTTATAGCCCCGGGGGGGAAATGTTAAAAACCAATTTTATATTATCCTGTAGTTTTTGGCGGCATGGTTCTCCAAAACATTCACCAAACCTTTTTCTACATCTATACTAGAGGTTCCTTGGCATGATTATCTTTTGGGAATCCCGTAATGTTTTTAAAACCATGAAGTGGTTGTTTGGTGCGCCCTTTTCATGACTGCATGGTTTGGACCTCCACGATTTACCTTTTGATCAATAGATCCCCACCCCTCTTCAAAATTCAGAATTTCGGTGAACTATTAGCTATAACTACAAGGTAACCATGAAACATGCAATGGATGAACTCATTTCCTAAACTTTTCAATGGAACCCCCCTAAGACGCAACAATGTATCCTCATAACCATAGGAAACATATCATAAATCATTAAAAGAGAGTTTAACCCAAACATAAATAGTCATTTACCGCTTTATAAGATTAAGATCATATAAAATACCATTAATACAATGGATCATCCTTGATACACTCTTTAAAACATAACTAAACCTCTTTGAAAAAAAACCATGCCACTGGGAAAGCATTTATACCTACCTATTCCATGTTTCTTCTAGAACATTACCATTCTTCCACAACAACGAGATCATCAACACAACTATACCTAATAAAACATTCTCATTTTGATCCAAACTATGAACATGATTCTCCTCAAAGGATTCATTATAACCATACCAAAAATCAATGATATCGATGACATGAGAATGGTTGGTGTTATACTAGAAATATAGTGACACATGGATAAAAAAATTATTTCCACTATATCCCTGTGGAAGAGATAATCGTTACACTACTGGTCCAATATCCTCCAAAATCAATAATTACCCAATATACCTTGGGGTAACATGATTTTTTTAAAAAAATTCCAACGGTGGCCCATCCTTTTCAATACCCAAAGGATTACCTGATCAGTCACTACAAACTCAAAATGATAATGATGTTGATCAGAAAAAGAAATCATCATACTATGATACATAGGAATACATTTCCAAATAAACTAAACATGTTTTAATGTATCAAGAATGTGACTCAAAAAATACAACTCTAATTCACCGGTGTATATCTAATATAACAGATATATACATGTCCCATCATAGAGAGCATCATATGGTTCTATTTTAATATTATTGTAATGTATATTATTATATGTAAAATCCAAAATATCAATGTAGTTCTCCTAATATCCCCTAACGTGTATGATGCATTTCCTCATCATGTTCTCTAGTACCTAAAAGGAATGATTTGACTTCTCATTTTACTACTGATAAAAAAGTGGTTCTAAAAACCCATGGCTAACAAGATCATTATGCAACCCATTACAAAAGAATAAAACAAAACATGGAACATGATATCAAAATATAGTCAATGGAACCCATTATACCACACTATCACATGATCATACAAGTCACGCAAATGAACCATGGTAAAAATATATTGTATCTGAAATAAGTAAGAAACATTTTTCAATGACTGTAAAAAAACACAACTAGAATAATAAATATTATGTATCATGAAATAAACAAAAAAAATTATGAATGACTCATCCCTATTCAATTTCAGATTGATCAATTTCTTTCGAAAACTACATGATCACTGATGTTCATCGTTCACCGGATCACAAGTGTATCATAATTCTATGAAACCTAAATAATATTTCTTCATCCCTATATAACAATACTATATATGTATTATAATGAACCAGAAATTTCATGGGATTTTTTTTTATTTCTCTGGAATTTTATGAGTGAAGAGTTTCAGACGGAACCTGATTTCGAGGCCCGGTGTGCCTGTAATCAATTTCCTAAGAGTAGCTCAGGAACATTCAGTAAAACAACGAGCGAGTTTTTCTATCTTTTGAACCGGTGCTCGAAATTGAAATACGAGGGCACTGATGAACTCGCAATGCTGGTAATTGCTTAAGGGGGCCTATGTCGTTGTTCCGTTTTGACAGGAGAAGAGGTTATATTTTCCGTTTGTTTTTAAGGAATAAATAAAAATATGTGGTTAATATTTTTGTTTAAGGAGGGTAATATTTATCCTACAAAGTGGGAGGGTTTAGTGAGGAGGGGCCCACATGAGACCCTAACTCCTCACTCCCCTCTGAACTCCCAAAACCCCCCTTTTAATCGCCCCTTTTATTATGTTGTAAACACTTCTTTAATTAAGAAACCAATCTACCTTCCAATCCTCCAATTATGTTGCTTACTCATATATTTAATGAATAGACGGTTGGCATTCTTTAAAATAGGGGAAAATCTTCAGTAATAAGGGTTTGGCAAATAATTGTGAGGGGGAATCCTTATGAGGAATAGAAGAGCTCTTTCCCTCGGTGAATAATAGTTCTCCATCCGTCGGATCTCCAAAGAACTACGCTCATGCCAGATCGATGTCCTTTGAGGATACGATGAATGCCAACGACCATCGTCACCTTCACCTCTTACATTGCGATGAAGTCAACGAACAGAATCCTTCTCCCCTTCGCGATATCATCAACGAATGACGAACGACATGAAGTAGGGGTTATCATCGTTCAAGTTTTATTTATTGAACTTTTTTGATTAAAATTTGGTCACTTGTTATCTCCATAACTGGAGGAGATCGGACCGAAAAAAAATGGTTGATCCTCCCCCCCATTTCTTGTTGAACGTTGATGATCATTGTGGCGAAAGTGGCGCGGTGTCGTTGCACCACACGGGGATGAAGTGGACCGCGGCCTGAGCAGGCCCCGACGGAGGTGCGTCACACCGCCACGCCGCCAGAGGAGTCGAGGGTGGCCACGACCATGAGCGGGCCACGAGAGAGGGGCGCAGTGCTGTTGAGCCACTCCATAGAGAAGAGACGCGGCGTACCATTAGGGGCGGCCTGGCTCGGCCGACCACCGATGCTCGAGGAGGCGGGACCCCCACGGGTCCTGCGGAAGCTCACAACCGGCTGCCCATTAAGGCACGCCGTTGATCAAAATAGGGGGGGGGGGGGTGTGCAACCCCCCTTTTTCACCTGCCTAGGGCGGACCCCACCGGGGGGACCACCGTTTCTAAAACAAAGTGTTTCACACCCCATTCTCACCCTACTCGGCCGACTGCCGAGCCGTGGTCAGCTTCCGACCCGGGCCATAGGCCGCGCCGGGTCAGGTCGTGCCCAAAAGGGCCGAACCCGGACCCAGGTCAGGTCGACCTAGTTCGGGCAGACCCAGGGGGTATTGGGCCAGGTCGGACCGGGCCCAGACCTCCTATTTTCGAACCAGGTTCATTCAAACACCTATATATTGGGATACAGAACTTCGATCGATGCATCGTCATTGCGTAGATATACTTCGATCGAGATTATCATTTCAGTATAATACCCTTAAGCTTTTGGAAATGCTTGGGTACGGACGGGTTGGCTCAAACACGAAACCAATCGGGCCCCCAGAGCGAAAATGGTTATAACTTGAGTTCCAGACATCCGATTGACTAGCCGTTGACTACGTTGGATTCCACTTGATGAGACAGTTCTTATTTCCTACTCTACTTTGGATTTGGTTGTTGTTTGAGAATGGCCGAGTAGGATTATACCCGAAATCCAACCAGGCCCCTCGAACAGAAATGCTAATAAATCACAGACCGGGCGTCTGATTGACGCGTCGTCTGTTGCATTGAGACCTCTATGACGAGGCAGTCGTTTGAGATACTTCCATGTGAGATTACATAACACTTGGATGTATCGACCAGTAGCTCATGGTGCGGACCCTCCTGGAGACGAGCGTACAGAATGCTGAGAATTAGTAGCTGGTTGAGACTTGAAGACTACTGATCGATCGACTCGGTGTGATTTGGATGGCCCAGTGGGGTGCGCATTGTTGTAGTAGCAGACCCATAGTGGAGGAGCTCTTGGTTGTTGTGACAGACCCACGATAGTAGACAAAAGAAGTACATGTGTGGGCTATGAGGTAGTGTGCTTGGTTGTAGCGGAAACCCCATGGTGGGAAGCGCTTGGTTGTAGCAGCAGGCCCATAGTACTCGACGGGTGGATTACTTCAGCAGTCCAAGGTTAGTTGGAAGAACTTGGTTATAGCGGCATGCCCACTGTACTTGATAGTGGATGAGTTCTCCAGCAGACGTGGTTCCAATATCATTAATGAAAATCCTGGTTTGAGCTGAGTTGATGACCATCGTGTTTTCCTCATGTTTTTGATGGGTCACTGGATAACTGAGGTATATGTATGGGAATATACCTAAGTAGTGGTTATCCGTTGATTTCAAAACCTTTTTGTTGCCTCATGATTGATATGGGTTACTTGATAACATATGTATATGTATGGGATTATACATAAGTTAGTGTTATTTGTTGAGATCTTTCTTTGTGGTTCTCCTTGTTGGATTTAGTGAGACCTTGAGGGTCTCAGGGTCCCTACTGAGTATCGTTATTCTCACCCCTGCATGGGATATGCCCACACCTCATTGTGTTGGATGCAGATGACAGACATCACTGGTCATGGTTTAGGCTTGTAGAGCTGGACTATTCTCGGAGGAGGATTTCATGAAGAGATGGTACTCAGAGGTGTACTTCATGAAGAGACGGTACCTGGAGGTGACAGACGGACGTGGAGAGCTGAGGTGGCCATCTGTACCTACCCTTCAGGTAGAAACTCTGGAATATGATTCAAGAGCAGTTCTACACCTTCCTGCTTTTTTTTTCTTTTCCTTGTACTTTACTGTTGGGCTCGTACTTCGTCCCCTTTGTATTTTCAGCACACATGTTTTAATACATTCTTAGTGTTTTTCTTCCACTTGTACTCTGGTTGTGTGTGTGTTTACATTTCCTAATGGAAATTCCTTCCATTTTATCAGGATTTATGCCATTGGTGCTAGTCGCCAGCCCCTGGCATATGGAAGGTGGGCTTGGGGTAGTCATGACACGGGCCCCGAGGAAGGGTCGTGACAAATTGGTATCAGAGGATTCAGTTTTACCATAGAACATAGGACTGTGATATTTTCTTTCTGTGAAGCAATAGTGTTAAGGGTACTAAGTGTGGTCTTCAGTTCAGGGAGTCCAATGATGGTGTGGGCAGCTGACGTATCCATACACATGGACCCTGACTACTAATATCTAACTCAGAGCACAAAAACACTGATTGCCTCTGTGTTTTCAAAAGATTATTTAAAATTAGCTCAAACCAGGTCAGATCACCAGGTATAATCTTTGATCGTGTCGCGTCTGTTTCTTTTATGATGCCTTCGCGTGGATGACTAGTTACAGCCTTGAGAGTTGTACGTACTGACAGGTCGCCTAGCGATGTGGTCTCAATAGAGGGCCCTCATCTAGTTGAGGCACCGGTGGAGGCACCAGCGGTACTACCATCCATTGGGCCACCGATGCCACCCGCACCAACAATAGGTGATGCACGCCGCTTGAGCACACTACACGAGTTCCAACACCAGAGGCCACATAGGTTACAGGGAGAAACAGACCCAGAGACGGCTGAGGATTAGCTGGAGGCTGTGGTGAGAGACTTCAGGCTAGTAAGGACTCCAGCAGACTATATGGTGATCCTTGCTGCCAGCATCCATCAGGAAGCAGCATGCAGATGGCGGAGCCTGATACTCTAGATGCACGACGAGGCGACACTTCTATGGGCAGAGTACGAGAGCCTGTTTCCAGTGGAGTTTATACCTACCATCCATCGAGCGGTGCGTATTCAAGAGCTATTGCATCTATAGTAGGGTATCATGATGGTGGCATAGTACTCGGTGAGGTTCACATACCTCTCGCGCTACTCCACAGACATGGTACAAGATCCATTGTTCAGGTCCCGGACCTTCTAGCAGGGGCTTAGGGGAGAGATTAGAGCTTTAGTTTTCTCCCACATTATCCTGATGTAGACAAGGGTGTTGGATCGATCCCTCTTAGTGGAGAGTTCCCTTGCACTGTAATCTCTAGTAGTGGGACCCACCACTAGCCAACATGCAGCAGAGTCTTCTGCAGCTGGAAATAGACAGATGAAACAGAGGTCCAAGAGGACCAAACCTACAGGTGGTCGACCGCATGAGTCAGGATTGTGTGTGTGAGGCACCCGGGGTGGAGAACGACTTACCAGGAGCAGACAGTGTTACTCCTGCGGCGGGCTTGGTCACATGGAACATGACTGTCCGAACCGCCATACAGATGATCTGCAGATAGAAAAAGGACCTCCCAGGCAGATACAAAGGTTCGATCGAGGAAGACCACAAGGAGCATGAAACCAAGGTTGAGGAGCTAGCCTTGTAGATGGAGGTGGAAGACACTTTGAGGTGTTGCCACCACCACCACCAGGAAGTCCACCTCGACAGCAGGGAACTGGTGGACATGGGAGAGCACAACTTCATGCAGTTGAAACATATGACTATGGAGCTCCCAAAGCGGGATGACAGGATCAGGACTACTTCCAGGCATTAAGGCCTTTGTTCTTGGTGCTTCTAGATTCCTTTTTGTTGTTGTTGTGGTTGTATGTGTCTTTTTACATTGAGTTGCAGTAATAAAAGACACATTATCATTGTGACGTTTACTATCCTATTCACTTTGTATTGTTTATACTAAGAGGTTATGGTTTAAAGCTATTGACATGACCCTCACTTTTGAGATTCCTACTGTATGAGACCCAGTAATCACACAATGATGCAGACAGTGTGAATCAACCCATGGAGGTGAGAGTGACAGTTTGATCTCTTAGTATTAGCGTCGAGGCCTTACAACATAATTCAAGACAGGAATTTTCTCATTCATGTCAGGATTGACGTTATTAGTAAAAGAATGTTGTTCATCCAGGGGGTGAGACCGGATTCTTCTTTTTGGTAGAGGAGAAATCCCAGCAACTCTTTTGTGGAACGTAGATGAAGAAGGGTGGAGATGAGTTCTTATAATTGGCCAGTCTCACCTATTGTTCATTGAGCAAACGATTTATGGTTCACTCCAACTGAATAGTCTCAGGTGTATCTTCTCTCAGAAGGACATAAACCTGAGACCGCGGTGATGGATTGAATTCCTCCAGGATGAAGTCTTCGAGATTGCTCATACTATTGCATAGGGGAATGTTGTAGCAGATGCTCTTAGTAGGAGATCGGGATTTCAGCTGAGGAGATGTGTGCATGACCTATCCATCACCATCGACCATGGAGAACTGGACATTGATGACGGGGTGACATTCATGGGGTTCCAGTAGAGGTTGAGGATCGACATGAGCGGGTCCTACGGGGACAGTCTATTCCTCTTGAACGCATTCATTGGTAGCACAGGAACCTCCAGATGATCACATTGGAGTGGGAGGCTCAGATGTGTTCTTGGTACCTCCTTTAGTTTCTCTAGTTGTGTTGTAGCATTACGGGGATGTAAATCCATGAGGAGGGAGTAATGTAAAGACCCGTACATTTCATGGAAATTATTATTTTTAATTTCTTTGGAATTTTATGAGTGTAAAGTTTTAGATGACACCTAATTCCGAATCCCTGTGTGCCCAAAATCAATTTCCGAAGTTTAGCTCGGTTACGTTCAATAAACGAATGAGCGGGTTTTTCTATCTTTTGAACCAGTGCTCGGAATTGAAATCCCAGTGAACTGATGAACTCACAACTCCAGAAATTACTTAATGGGACCTATTCTGTAGTTGCGTTTTTCTAAGAGAATAGGATACATTTTCTCTTTTTTTAATGAATAAATAAAAATATGTGATTAATATTTTTATTTGAAGAGGGTAATCTTTATCCTACAAAGTGGAAGGGTTTAGTGAGGAGGGACCCAAATGAGACACTAACTCCTCACTCAAGTCTGAACTCCCTAAACCCCCCATTTAATCACCCATTTAATTATGTTGTAATCTCTTCTTTAATTAATAAACCTCTCTACCTTCCAATCCTCCATTTATGTTTCTTACTCATATATTTAATTAAGAGATGGTTGGAATTATTTAAACTTGGGGAAAAGCTTCGCTAATAGGGTCTTGGAAAATAATCTTGAGGGGTAATCCTTTGGTAAAATAGAAGAGCTCTTTCCCTCTGCGAAGAACAGTTATCCATCCATCGGATCTCCAACGAACAACCCTCAAGCTGGATTGGATGCCTCTGAGGAAACGATGAATGCCAATGACCAACGTCACCATCACCACTTACCTTGCATCGACGTCAACGAACTGATGCCCACTCCCTTTCGCGATATCATCAATGAACGATGAATGAAACGAGGTAGGGGTTATCTTTGTTCATGTTTTTTTATCGACCATTGTTGATTAAAATATGGCCACTTGTTACCGTCATAACGGGAGGAGAGCAGACTTCACAAACACGGATTATCCTCCTCCAATTTTCTTGTTGATCATCGTTGATCATTGTGGCGAAGGAGGTGTGGTGCTGTTGCTCCACACGGGGATGAAGAGGACCGCGTCAGGAGAGTGCCGCGACGGTGGTGCACGGTGCCATCGCGTCACGCCGGTGAGGCCGAAGCGACTGCGACCAGAGAGGGCCGCAACGGAGGTGCACGGCACCGTCGCACCGCGCTAGAGGAGCCGAGGGAGGCCGTGGCCAAGAGCAGGCCGCAGCAAACCATTAGGGGCGGCCAAGCTCGGCCAACCACCGACGCTCCAGGAGGTGGGACACATGCGTGTCCCGCGGAAACTCACAACCGGAAGGCCATTAAGGCCGAACATTTCCCGAAACAGGGGGGTGTGTAACCCACATTTTTGACCTGCCTAGGGCGGACCCCACCGGGGGCACCGTTTCCTGAACATAGGGGGCCGCACCCCCTTCGCTCCCGGCTCAGCCGACAGCCGAGCCGTGACCGTATTCCGAGCTGGGCCGCAGGCTGCGCCGGGTCGGGCCGCCAGCGCCAGGCCAGGCTGGGCTGCGCCAGGCGGGTCGGACCACGCCCAATTGGGCCGGACCCGGACTCGGGTCGGCTAGACCCGGTTCGGGCCTACCCAGGGGGTATTGGGCCAGGTCGGACCTGGACCAGACCCCCTATTTTCGTACAAGGATCGTTCAAACGCCCATATATTGGTATACAGACATCCAATAGACACACTTTCAGTTGCGTAGAGATAATTTGATCGAGAAGATCATTTAGTTACATTACACTCAAGCATTCAGTGATGTTTCTGTATGGACGGGTTGGTTCGAACACGAAACCAATCGGTTCATCGGAGCAGAAATGGATATAACTTCAGTTCCGGACGTCCGATTGATGTGACGTCAACTAAATTGGATTCCTCTAGATCAGAATATTCTTTTGGCATAATCTACACTGTATTTGGTTGTGGATTGATCATGGATGCATTGGATTTTACCCAAAAACCAACCGGGCCCCTGGAATGGAAATGTTAATAACTCACAGATTGGGCGTCTGATTGACACGCCGTCTGTTGCGTTGAGACCCATATGATGAGGCGGTCTTTTGAGATACTTCCAAATGAAATTACATAATAGTTGGAAGTATCTACCAGTAGCTTGTGGAGCGGACCCTCCTAGAGGCAAGAGTACGGAATGCTGAGACCTAGTAGCTAGCTGAGACTTGACGACTTCTGATCGATCCACTCGGTGTGATTCGGATGGCCCAGTGGGGTACGCTTGGTTGTTGCAGCAGACTCCCAACTAAGGAGATCTTGGTTGTAGCGGCAGACCTGCGATACTCGACAGAAGGACTACCTCTTTAGGCTATGAGGGGGTGCACTTGGTTGTAGCGGCAGTCCCATAATGGGAAGCGCTTGGTTATGGCACCAGGCCCACAGTACTCAACAAGTGGAGTATTTCTGCAGTCCAAGGATAGTTGGAAGAACTTGGTTTTAGTGGAAGGCCCACAATACTCGACAGAGGAGAAGTTCTCCAGCAGCCGTGGTTTCGGTATCATTAATGAAAATCCTGGTTTGAGCTGAGTCGATGACCATCGTGTTTTCCACATGTTTTTGATGGGTCAATTGATAACATAGGTATATGTATGGGCATATAACTAGGTTGTGGTTATCCGTTCATTTCATAACCTTTGTGCTTATTCATGATTGATATGGGATACATGATAACATATGTATAAGTATGAGCTTATATGTAAGTAAGGGTTATCTGTTGATATCCTTCTTTGTGGTTCACCTTGTTGGATTTAGTGAGACCTTGAGGGTCTATGGTTCCCTACTGAGTATCATTATACTCACACCTGCACAAGCTATGCCCATTCCTCATTGTGTTGGTTGTAGACAATGGACAACACTGATCGTGGTCGAGGCTTGTAGAGATGGACAGTACTCGGAGGTGGATTTCATGACGAGACGGTACCCGAAGGTGGACTTCACGACGAGACGGTACATGAAGGTGACAGACGGACGTGGAGAGCTGAGGTGGCCATCTCTATCTACCCTTCAGGTAGGAACTCTGGAAGACGATTCAGGAGCAGCTCAACACCTTCCTTCTATTTTTTCTTTTCCTTGTACTTTACTGTTGGGATTGTATTCCGGCCCCCTTGTACTTTCAGCACACTTGTTTTACTGCATGCTTAGTGTTTTTCACCCGCTTGTACTCTGGTTGTGTGTGTGTGTTTACGATTCATAAAGGAAATGCCTTCCCTTTTATTGGGATTTACGCCTTTGGTGCTAGTCGCCAGCCCCTGGACTATGGAAGGCGGGCTTGGGGAAGTCACAACACGGGCCCTAAGGACAGGTCGTGACATGTAGGTCATGATAAATTTTTGTTAATGTAGGATGTACCACCCACATTTTGGCATGAGACACATGATTCAAATCCTCTCAAAAATATGTGAGAACAAAAAAATGGCCACAAACATAAACAATATAATCAGCATCAATGTAAATGACAAGAGGAGGATCCCCACCATCAGGGATTTACCTTGGGGACAATAATTTCGGATTCCCATATTGTCTATCCATGATATGACTATGTATCATGGACTCAATTTTCATGGATTAAAGTATCATCTAACACTATCCCTCTAAAACGTCTATATGCATCTTTGTAAAAAATTCCATCATCTTAAACTCAATACTAGACTCCATAAATACCTATTTCTGTTTCTTCCACCTTTGATAAGATACAAAAATGTTTGTCTTTAATGAAGTGTATGTTAACCCAAAATTGAATGAATTCATGTAATAAACCCTCATCCTCCATAGTTGAATTTAATATAATTGAGAAAAGATTTACATTTTCCTTTTATAATCTTTATAAACTGTCCACATTTCACATAAAAGGTATTGACACCAATGTTTCTGATCATAAATCTCAATGTCCAACTTATTATCATTCATATGATAGTTTTATTCATGTAGCCTCACCTGTCACACCCAATATGGTATGACTCGATCTCATTACATCATCCTTGTCTCAAGACTAATTCTAGATGCATTAAAAATGTATACTCCGCATTAACTGGTCGGGATAGATCTTAATTTGTGAAACAGTGATCTACTACACCATCTCCTATAAATCATTGTCACATGATCCATACAACTTGAACATGATAACCTTCTTGGATAAGACAAATATATGTTCTTATAAGTAATAAACGTCATTTTCTAACCTACTATAGTTCCCGGAAAATCGACAAAATATTCTGATGTCAAAAATATTTTTACAATACTCACATGATACAACTAATTAATCATTATATGGGTCCACTAACACACCTTACTCAATGATTATGTGACCCATGAAATATACCATATTGATTCAGAACTGAAACATAGATAGATTGGCATATAGGATATGCTCACTCATTATACACCAAAAAATAATAAGATGTTTGGAATGATGATTATGAGTTTAAGAGAACATCAATATATCATCCACAAATACAACTAATATGTGATATAGGTATAGATATGATATTTTTTCATTAAGGAGATAAATAAATTTGGAGTGCTCATTAAGCCACAAAAGTCAAAAAATAATTCATACATACCATGACTAATCCTGAATGTATTCTATGGTAAATAAGTAGGTTTCACCAAAATATATTGATACTCTGGCCTCAAATCGTTCAGATAGAACATTAGCACCAAAATAATTTAGTCAAAAATATTATCAATACCTAAAAGGGTATATCGATTCCTTCCATCCTTTTGATTCAACTTCTAGTAATAAACAAACATCATAAATATCCCCTCAACCATGTTATAAAATAGATTTTCAGATCCCCAAGTTGACATATCTGGATCGATAAACCGTTCATTATCCAGTTCCGGTAATTTATTTTTTATCTCATAAAAATATATTGGTTCCTTTAATAATGGTAAAATGGAATCCATATTAGCCATAAGAATCAACTCAGTCATTAAATCAACCTGTATATCTCAAGATATATCTCTAAGAATTCATCCAAAAATAGTGGTTGGAACTGATCCACCATTGTTTGAAAGAAAATATGCTCAACTCTTCCATAATTTTTCAGAATAAATTAAACTTGGGATATGGGTTCACCCAACTACTTAGGAGGGGGATCTTTTATCCCCCCTAAATATCCCATTCCCCACGATGAATATAACTGTCACCCGAATATAAATTTAATGTCTCCATTAAAGCATAGAAGTCAGTATGAGAATCATTGAAAACCAAAAAATCTATCCACAATATCAATAAAACAATATAACATCACAATCATAAATCGGTCCTATAGAAAATGGTTCCCCCAACATTGAGGGAACACTCAATACATTGTAAAATATTCCATGCTCGTACACCCAATTGTATTTCATTTAACATAACCATCACATATATTCCACTGCTATATCAAACAAATTTAAATATTATAATGATATAATAGAAATAGATTTCCCCATATTAAATAAATCTCCATAAAGTAATGAAGCTATAAGAATCATACATCGAACAATCAATATTCCTGCCTCAATGCCTCCATGTGCATGATGAACTATATACAGAAGACTTATCCCTCTCTCATGGGTAACAGTCTATGTTCTCAGTTATACACTACCCTAATTTTATGTTATCTTGTAATAAATAACCATGTCTTCAACCGTAGTCAGTACATCCAGTATAACACCAATTTTTTTTTTCTGATTATGGGTTAAGATAGAGCCTTCCTGGACTGTGAATCTACCTTGATCATTCACCATGGCCCACCAATAAATTGATCTTGTAGAACCATGTATATTCCCCATATTGATGCATTCTCTTCACTCAATTGGCCGTCATGACCACTGAAAAATAATGTGTCCTAATCTTCCAAACTGATAATAGAACATCATGTCACTACCCTGAAAAACAAATCGTCATCCATGGTTACTAATTCTTCCATATCCTATGGTGGACACCTGAGAATAATCACTTCATTATATAAAAATACAAACTAATGGACTACCAAACTGGAACCTCATGAAAAATAGAAAAGGCCTACTCCATGTTTCCTTATAAATTTTTCCTGAGCCAGCACATCTACAAACATCATTAAATGAATGTTTTTTCTTGGGACATGATCACATATGTCTGGACACACTAAAAATTTCATGTCATAAATTCATGATCTCTGCCAATTTATGAACAATTATTTTTAATATGGTAAAGTAGAAAACATAATACATTATTGGTATTTTCCCTTGAGTTAACATCATAAACTACAGAACCCCCTTCTATATTAGAGTATCTTGGTAAAAATGTTCTTGGATATTTTATAGATAATTATTAAAAATCATACTAGAATAATACTTACTATAAACTAGAATATCCTATTAGAAATTCACTATTTTTCTAACATGCTAAGACATTGTCTTGCATATTATCTTAGGATAACTCTCTATGTGATGTAAAATTAGTTAGATCGACTCTATCTAGAATTTCGATTCCTTAGTTCCACCCTCCCTTGCAAGCATTTGAGGGTTTTTAAACTGAAACTCTCAAGTCAGGTTAAACATAGTTGGAAAAACACTATATATATACCCTTCCTTCATCAACATAATCCAAGATAATTTCCCACCAAACTTCTCTACACAATATTATATAGAACCCCATGGGTTTCCTACTTCACTATGGGTGTAACATTCATAGTGTTTTCCTCATATCTTATCACTATTAGGAATATTCAAGTTGGAATCCCACTATAGTTACAAACATAATTCATATATCACATAACATAAATAATATATTTTTCATACAAAATAGGGAGCAATACTATCCATAAACAACTCATACAGCATACACTTCTCAAATGTTAATGTACAAATCTCTATCACTATCCTCAACGACCAGTACACTTGGATATGGTCAGAACTATTTAACAAAATAAATTTATAAATATTTGTCTACCACTAGAGTCCATTTTTCAATCATTTCACAATAATAATTGAATTTTTTTTAAAATCATAAAATCTATATTGGGAATATTTCATTTAAAAATCAATAGAAGATTAAATTAATTTCAAATTCAATACCCATCTATAACAGGTTTTCCCCACGTTTTCTGAACATGATGCATGTATAAGACATTAATACATTACTAAAATGATGCTTGGATGCATAACATTGTACAATTTTGGCCCATGAAGAAAATCACATTAAAAATTAACACCACACATTAATTGAATCATCCAATGGGGAAATAAAATGAAATATTACTAACAAATATCAAGAAAAAAAAATCATATTATGGTAAAAAATTATCCCACCATGCATGTGATATATACTCCCACACATGATTTCATTTCCATGCCCCATAAATTGATAGTATCTTTCCTACCTTACCCAAATAAATTAAATAAAAGAAAGAAAAACAAATGAGACATGACTATATAATTCCCTGACTTGGGTGAAACAATAAATAGTTCCCCAATCATGTTAATAAAATGATCTTATCCATTCCTCCCCATACACCATATTATTCCAAAAAAATGTGGGCCTAGTGTGACACGTGTGAAGGCTACACCATATATACCATAATAATCCACGATAAATAAAATATGAAGTAAAAAAATGTAAGTAATAAAATTGTATAACAATCCATTTCCCAAAATATGGGTATATTCCCATGAACATACGGTGAATATTTAATTTCACTTCATATAAGTAATTGTGTCATAGAAAGCCCAAAAATATAAACAAGCATAAGAATCCCCAAAATAGGTCCCGACACCACGTCTGTTTCCATCATCCATGCACATCCATAATCCCCAAATCAAACTTATAACATAAAGAATTTTCCCATATCCAAACATGTAACAATGAAGTATTCTCAGGTACCTACTGCCAGCCAGATCAGGATTTCATTAAAACATAGTGGGATACCTCTAACAACTAAAAGATATCCATTTTAGTTAAAAAGTGTAGAATGAATTATGGTAAACAAAAATATTAAAAAGGAAATCAATTATAAATTAATTACAATGATCTACATTATCCATAATGATCATTATATCTATTCAGTATTCTTATTGATCAAACATTCTGTTTATTATGTAAATCAACTAATCAATGAATATGGCGATTCAAGATCCCTAGATCACATGGATTGTAATTTCAAGAAACAATACATAAGTCTATTACATTAGAGCTTCAGTCTAGGTAATCATATCAAATGAATTTGATAGAAGAATATTTCCTTAGTCATACAGCATACCCCTATAATATAGGGTAAGGGTGTAACATCTTGAGTTTTTCATTGGAAACATTATGTTCGATAATGTATAAGGGAACATCTATATGTTATTAAATAGTTATTACCATTAAAACATAACCATCAGAAAGGTAGGATATGGATAGTATTAACTCAATTATAAAAATATGGTTTACAATATATATATATATATATATAATTAATTCTTTTTGTGACCAGTTAATTATAAATCAATGAAAACCTCTTTTTAAAATAAAATGAAATGTTTATCTGAAAAAATATATAAAGGAGAATATGTGTGTTTATAAACTAATAAAATCAATTTTCTTAGATTATATTAATTAAATAATTATATAAAATATTTAATTTAATTTTTAACATTCATACTGTGTGTTTTATAGACATTATATAATTTTAAATTGAATTTAATGGATAAAAGATGTATTTTCCTAAAAACACAGATTTGATGCCTTTTAATGGCACACTTGTTTTAAGTCAAAATTTTTAAACCATTATATGTCAAAATTTTTAATGAATAATTATATCATCTTTCTATCATTTAATCCTACTTCAATCATTAAAATCTAATTTATAATGACTTTATATATAAATTGGATTCAATATTTTCCATAATTTAACTTTAATATCTTATTTCCTCACATCATCAACTATATTGATATTAAATTAATTAATGCGTCTTCTATGTTTTTTATTTTGAAAAATTTATTATATATTTTTAATTAGGTGATATGAATTTTATAAATATGATTATTCTATTTTATGTAATTCTGAATATTAACATTAGTTATTTTTAGTAACATGGTAAAAGTTTTATCTTATAAATAATAGTAAAAATTCATATTATAAATAATATAAAATTATATAAAGAAATTTCCATAATTAATTGGTTTCTCTTTTTCAAAATAAGTAATCCTTATTCCAAAAATATATCATTTTTATGACACGTGGAATAGATTATGATATTTATTATATTTTATTTAATGAAAAGTTAAAGATGTCATACTCAACTTTTCAATAACTATATAATTTTTTATATTGGTTTATATAGATGATAAATTAGACTATAAATAGTAAATTAAAATATTATTGATTTAGCTTCATCATGATAATTTTTTTAAGTTTTATATATTAAATAATTTAATTAAAGCCTTTCACAATGATGATGTAGTAATTATTTTATTAATAGAAATATCTAATAACTGTTAATATAAATATTAGAAAAAATATAATTTGAATTGATTATGGTTATACATGAATTTTATATATTACTATGACATTTCAAGAGTAAATTAAATTGATTATATTGAAATTATCATTATATTTGGATTTTATTTTAAGATAATGTTGTGATTGTTTTCAAAATTAACATTAATGATATTTTATAAAAGTTATAAATAATTAAATTATTGAAAAATAATAAATATCTATAAAAAATATAATGTGACTAAAATAAGTTATTAAATTTTATAAGTTATCCATTTATTGGATATTTACACCTTATAATTAAATAAATATAGACTTTTAATTTAAAAAAATATTTTACCAATATTGAATGTAAAATATGCTTTTAAGGGGAAAAAAATGTTTAGGAATAAAATAAAACAATAAATGGAAAGAAATTATTTTTAGAGATTATTTTGACTTATATTAATATTATATTCTAAATAATAGATTTTTCTTCTTTTCTCGGTAGATAATTAATTTAGAATAATTTAATATTTTACGATTTTCCTTAATTTCCATCCCCTCACATATAAAATGGAACATTTACTTCTAATTTTTATTAACATCTATAACCCTTTACCTAATCCAAACACTACAAAAACCCCCTCCAAAAAAATACATTAATTATAACATCCATACATTTTGGATTAAAGCAAACCATCTATGTCTTTTTGTAAAAATCAAAAGAAGATACCCAAAGAAGAGGCAACGTTCTTCAATGATCATTTTTGTTTTATTTCATCATTGAACATTCTCAATTATATTCATTTAATTTGTATATAATAACCTCTAAATCCTCAATATACTGATTTGATTTATTTTATGTGTTAGACTTACACAGACACATAATTCTATCTAATGTGTAATGAACATATTGTTCTTATGGATGGAGAACTACGACCTCATGCAATGATGATTGTCAATTTTTCATTAACAACTTATCATGGTTGGTCTTTATAATTTGAACTCTATTTTTTAATAAAAATATGTTATTTATAATTTCTATATTATTCTTACATTCATTCATGAAAAATACCATCATAATTTATATATCATGGGGATATGATAGAATCATTTGTTGACCTGTTGACTACCAATCCTCAATATGATGTGATATGTTCATTATATACACAGAATGTATTAAGAATTATTTTTAATTTAAGTACGTGAAATATGTGAAATACATATAATACCAAAAATCTAATATTAAACAGTATTATAATTATCATACTGTTAATATGAAAATGAAATGAATTTAGAGTTCAAGCATACATACGACCTACATTCTCC
Organism: Viscum album; assembly: GCA_963277665.1. Taxonomy (NCBI): domain Eukaryota; kingdom Viridiplantae; phylum Streptophyta; class Magnoliopsida; order Santalales; family Viscaceae; genus Viscum; species Viscum album. The sequence continues at coordinate 1,559,008,514 of OY728151.1, read as the reverse complement.
ATGAATGAGGTAATTAATTACATATATCCCATCATTATGGATTATTATATATCCTATATAATGAATGTATATAATAATAAAATCATTTATTACATTATAAATATGATTAAAGAGTGATCTTTATAACATCAATAATAAATATTGAATCAAATCTTACTCGATAAACTAGGAAACTACCATTGTGAATATTTCAAATAGTAAATGGTTTCTATTAAACATGTAAAAATATAACATAATAAGGTCATATAATATATCATAAAAATTAGTATGGGTATATAAAGAGTTATTTACACTTGTAAAACCATTCTAAAGGATGTTAATAGACTTTCACACAACAAATAAATGCACGGGAATAGATTGTAATCTAACATTTACTTATGAATGATTTATTAATTTTTTACAAAAATTATTTTATGATGGGTTTATATATATCACTTTAGATTAAATTAACATGAATATACATATTATTAAATGTTTTATTTGTTAAATATTACTTTTATATGGAATATAATTTGACTTATTTTAACGTATTAAGGGTTTCTCAAATCACTTGTTTCTTCAATGAGATATATGACTTATTCACCACTTACTTATTATTTTTGGTGTATATAATGTCATTGAATGAAATATTTGATCACTATACTCTTATATTTAATGGTCTTTATTTCATGGGGCTTACTATTCAAATTTTACCAAATTAGTAACATGATTTTTTCTTAGTTTTCCGTCTTTGATACAAATATTGTATTATTAACCTATATTCTCTTAGGGTGTTTATATACAGACCATATGAAATGTTTGATCAAAAAAATACATCTTTTTATGAAATTATATGATTCATTAATAATTATTCTATCTTCAGTTAGAATGTTTTCATTCTTTAAAAAAATGTTTTATAAAAATTATTTGAATATTTTTTTAATTTCTATTATTGTATTTACAATGGAAAATAACTTCAATTCAATTTATTATTGATTTCAAATATTCCTATACAATTTTGAAATATTATATTCAATGAAAATGAATTTATAATTATTCTATGATATAGAATGATTTTTTCATAGTTGAAATGATATTTTCCCCTATAATAATTTCTAGTGGAAATTTAAAATTATAGTTCTTCTAAGATAATTTTTTTTAATATTATTATGTATTTTTGGGGATATTTTTCAATGATAAAATAGTTATTATTTTTATGGTTGGTTTCTATTTATGGTGGTATGTTGTTTAAAAATAATGTTTTGTTTCCATCTCCTTCCTTGGTTAACCCTTATGTGTATACCTTCAGTTTCATTCTTAATGTGTAATAAATATGCATGAACATGTTGTTATGGATGAAAATAGTTAGCACTGTAATAAAGTGGGGGAATGATTAGTCTCGTAAATCATCATGATGGAACATTCAATTTACCAAATTACTTACTAATACATTTTCCACCATGTTATATTGTTTAGGAGGATAGCCTTGACTCATTCTTATGTCCTAATATATTTCATTTCCAAAATTAAATTTTTTTATTTTATTATATAAAGGATCATGTTCGTTTATTATATTGTAACTATGGTCTTATAGACATTTATGTTTTAATTAATTGAACATTATTTTTACCATTTATATTTAGGATTTAATTTTCAAATGATATGATCATGAACAAATTCCATTATACTCACATTATGAATCAATATTACCTTTATATGATTACTCTTATGTTTACCCTTACTCTGAATATGATATCACCATTTTTATGATTTCTTTTCCACGTGTTATTGGAAAAAATTTATAAAAGAATATATGTTTAGATGGATTTCACATGGACGGTGTTGATAAGTTATTGTGAAATTTGGATATATTGGGAGACAATAATGGTCATTATAGGCCAATTGTTTAATAACTCCATTAGTGATGAATTTTCATAAAATCTGTAAAACATTAAACCTAAGAGTAACTAGGGAATGTAGGTGATAAAATGTTTCATTCTGATGTTGTATTATTATTTTTCACAAATTTTTGTAAAATCTATCAATATAATTATTAGGAATTCCTTGATTACATTATCATTACCATATATAAATGTGCACATTAATGGGTCTTTATAGTTGGTATCATAGCATTATTGAGAAAAATATTGAGATTATGAATATTTATTTGTGGTATTATAATATCATCTTTGTTTTATAATTTTCAGGTTGATCATAACATATAGGTCCTTGGAACCAACTTTTGAGGTTCTAATTATTAAAATGTTATATGGACTAGCAGTATATTTGGAGATATTTATTTTTTTGGTTATTATTGGTTATACATATTGGATGAAAAACGGAAGGTATGAGTCGACATTTGAGGTTAAAATGTATTAATGTTATATATATGGATCTTTCTCGCATATATAAAATTTTATAATAATTATAATAATATAGTTTTATAAAAAGGAAATCACGAAATTTGGGTCAAGACATGTCATTTACTGCAATTCTACAAGAACCAATCCAACAAGTGAACTGTTACAAGGGTGGAACACCTACCACGGTCGTATATGGAGTCTTGGATAGTATATGGTTTTCATTAAAATTAAACTATAAGATATATAAACAATAAACTGGTTTTGGGAATAAATTTTTTATCCAATATTTACCCTTGTGATTGGAAAATTAATTGGTGATTAAGTGGTTACTACTATTTCATAGGATGTTGACTATTTTTTTAATTATGTATAGTTATGGTGAATTTAAACATATAGGATTTTATTTGTGGATTAAATAGTGAATTATATGTTGGATGAATCATTTATTTTATTATGAACATATAGAGATTTGTGTAATTTATGGAAATAATTTTCATATCCGGGATGTTATGTGATTTTGGAAATTAAAAATTTAGTATGAAACATTAAGAGTGATTAATATTTTTTATAGATAAAATTTCTCATGGAAGACCATGTTATCAAATCCTTTTGAATTTTAGGTTACATTATTAGTTTGGATTACTTAGAAAAAATTTAAGGACAATTATTTGTTGAATGTTTTATGTCAAATATTGAATATTATTGTTGAATTTTGGATATTTAAAAAATGATTCATAAAATAATATTATTTTTCTAAAGTATTTATATTATATTTTTCTAAAACATTTGGTCATAGTTTTTTTATATGATGGATATTTATATAGAAAATCTATTGTGGAATATACGTTTCCCATGATGTGTAAAACCCTGACCATTTAAACTATCTTATTTTATTATTTTATTTTCCTTGGATAATTTTCTCAGGGATAGGGTTGATTCTCGGTTAAAATTATTTCGTGTTTATTGAAAAATGAGTGTTTGGGCTTGGCAGCCTCTGGGGCATGGCATAACACAAATTGGAAACTATGAAAATTAACCTAGTTCATCTTGGAGATTAATCAGTGTCCCAAATAAAAAAATATTAAATGAATAATAAAATTATAGTTAAAAATGAAATAAGAAAAAGTAAAATAGTGTTAAAAGTGTGGTTTTAATAATAATAATAATAATATCGATAATATTATTATTGGGAATATTATTATTATTACAGTTAAGAATATTATTATTATTTTTATTAATAATATTAATTTTTTAATTAATTATAGATATTAATACTGGGAATTTTTTATGGGTTTTTGGATGGTGGGTGGGCACCACATAGTTAGCGGAAAACGTGCAGTCAACATATAAACCCATGCGACTGCTTCATGAATGAGAAAGAAGCTACTGTAGAGTATTCCCATGGGTTCCTAACCCCTATGGTGTGATCGTTTGGTTTCCCTATTTTTTTAAAATAAATAGAAAAACAAAAATTTTCAAAAAAATTCATACTATTATTATTATCAGTACAAATATAATAATTATTATGGGTATTATTTAATATTATTATTAAAATTAATATTTTTATTTATTTGGTATTAGTATAATAATAATAATAATTAAGTTATTTTTTAAGAGTCTATTCCCCAGCCATCCTTCTCCTTCATGATACCCCTCATTCCCCCCGTTCCATGTTCGGTGTGCACGAACCCCTGCTACACAACCATCTTTTCCATGCCTCCTTCTGGATACCCTCCTCTAGATGGATTCATTCAACCACATGAACCCACTTCTATGGTTCACCCTCTAGTGGCATCCTCTCCCCTTATGTGACATCTTACTATAGTGTGACTGCCCTGGCTGATCCCTCTCTAGCACACTTCTCCATCCAGTGACCCCACTCTGGCATGCGACCTCGTCAGCACACCCCTCCTTCGGTGGCAGCACCCCCTTCTATATTCTCTTCCTTGTTTTATATTTGTTCTCTGTTTTCTTTTCTACCATGTTCATGTTGACCTTGGGTTTTGGTTTTCCTTCTATTGTCTACGGGGTTTTCTCATTGAGGGTTTCTTTTCATAGTTCTATTGTTTAAGAACCCTGGTGAAGTTGTTTCAATGGCATGTTGTCATTGCGCAACAGATCTGAGGTAGGATTTCCCATGAAGATTCATTTTAAATTTATAATTCAATAGTTTCATGTTTTCCTCACCTCTCTTGATAAATAAATAGTTTAATATTATCCTTATATTAATTTTTTGGTTCCCAATTTAGCAGATTATGATATATTTTTTATATGAATATTATTATTTTGTTAAAAATATATAGACCACGTGTTTGATAAATTGCTCTATTAGCTTTTCCCCCTATTTTGTGATGTTTAGAACATGATATAACAATTTGAATAAATATATGGTATGATTTTAGAAACCTAAAGCATGATGTACATGTCATTACATTACTTTTGCAGATTAATTAATACATGACAAAAACAAATTCCCAAAGACTATGTTTGATTAGGGTCTTTGGATACTCAAAACAAAGTCATCTAATCATGGTGAAAGTTATTCAACATCTCCCATAAAGAACATCCCTTTTTTTTCTTACCTAAAACATTTCTTTATATCATGGGGAAAAGAAAACAAAAAAGGGTGAGCTCAAATGCTTAGTAAGGGTAAACATGGAGAACATTAAACAATCTATAAACACTTGATCATAAAAACATGAACATAAAACATCAAAATCGTGTACAATGACATAAATAATTGTAGTACATAAGGCATATATCATAAATCAACATAAATCAAGTTAAAATGTAATGAGAATAAAACATGTAATTATTGAAAACCATTAAGCACATGAACTGATTTCCATAGTAGCCTAGGAATTTCTTCAAATACCATCATAGTGGACAAAGTCCATTACTAAATCGGGTTTACTTGTCGTTACATCCCTGTATTAATGAACCAGATTCACTTGTTGTTCCATCCATGTATATCTCATGAGATATAAATCTTTACCCAATGTATTGGAGGGAGATATAGGTCCCACCCATCCCATAATGAAACCATTCTTATGTGTGCCACCAAATCATAAATCACACATCATAGCATAACCCATGTAATAAAAACGGGTTTCTTAAAAATCATGCCATCATAATGTATTCATATAAGATAAAAGGACGTCATAAAAGTAATTCCATCATAATATAATCAAATAAATGTAATAAAATGGATAGAAATAGAACCCTATATTATCTTATATGGAAAATAATTTTGATAAAACACTTGAACTCCTTTCCTGAGGAAAATAACCTTTCTTTTTCAAAAACATTTTTCCAATATCAACATGTCATAAAATGTTAAACTAAAATAATTTAACATAAAATAATCTTGAAAACATCTAAATGAACCTTCATGGATATAATTTTCTATGAAATAATAAAAATCCATCGATATCGCATAAGTTAAAAAACATTCTCCTCATACTTTTTCTGGAAAAGTTAAAAACTACATCGTATAGTAAACAAATGAAAGATTCCTTACATACCATGTAGTAAAAGTCAAAAATGGGAAAAAGGACATTAAACCTACATGAAAACTTTTTATGAAAATATGGACTTTGATGATAAATATAACCCCAGTAAATAATTACGAATAAACAATCTTAGTTAATAATGAGATTGGAATAATTATCCCTTACCTTAGGTCTGATATGCTTTGTATGTATCCGAATAAACTATATAATGATTTATGTAATGTCATTGACTTATTCCTGAATCATATTCATTTTTATGATATCATATATGATTCACTTAGGTATTTATATAACCTGTTCATTCCTCAATTCCATCTTAATGAAACGTTTTCGTTAATATTCATTTCATTTATCGTACGTGTTTGGACTTGTTGTTCTTGATATTATTATTACTTGAATCATAATTTACTTATATAAAACATGTAAAACATGATTTATATATCATATATAATTAGTATATATATAATAGATAGATAAATAAAATGAAGCACACCGTTCATGGAGACGGTAGCCCGTACGTACGCATGAACACTGTTTTCATTTTCTTATTGAATTGAATAGAAGTAAGTAAATTTAATATATATATATATATATAAATAAATACAATATAATTAGTATTTCATATATTTCATGATTATTTATTATATATACTTTATAATCATTCTTGAATGGTGAACATGGAAATTAATCTCATCGCGTCATGGAGACGGTAATCTGTACATACGCACGAGCGATGATATTGTTCCCATATTTATTGAATGAAATTGGAGTGGATGTTATAATATATCAGAATCATTATTATTTTATAATAATCATATAATGTTTTTATATCTACCATTATACCCATCCATGTATTGTGGTAGTGGGAAAAAAGATTACACCATGGCATGGAGACGGTATTCCGTACGTACGAACACTCGGTGATTTCATTTTCTGTAGGATGCATATAAGGTCAAATAGGGTTGTTTAATATTTATAATAAAATATCAATATATGAGTGATACTGAAGTTATTACTATATAATGAAACAAATAAATAAGATGAAATATAAGAAGAAATAAATTTGAAGGAATCGGGAATGGATATTACCTCTTCTTTGGCATGCCTCGTCTAAGCCTCCTCTTAGGGTATCAAGATGGTCTTTGAAGAAGACCAGGACCCCTAGAATGTTTCTATGGAATTTGAGAAGGTAAATTTATAGGGGTTTTCCAAGCATGAACGCTCAAAAATGTGTAAATATGAGAGGGAGGAGATTCCCTTTTATAAGAGGGGAGAGGGGCACTTTTGGAAACCTCTAAAATATTAATTTATAATAAAATAAAATCCCACATAAAACATCCAAAATGACTCAAATCCAAAGATAATATAAGATGGTATTGTAATCTCATCAACCAATAAAATTTATACATGTTTTAAATTTATTATAAACATTATAAACTTGACTTATGATTATTTAATTTATATAATTTTATTTGTGGTAATAAAAATCTAATTTTTTACATGTTATAAATAATTACTAATGTGTTGTAAATTTTTTGTAATTGGGTACTTTATGATATTTGGGAACTTTTAATTTTTTATTTATAATTTTTAAATATTTCTTTGATTTTTAAACAATTTAATAATATATTATTTTTATAAAATAACAATAGTGTCATTTTTGACTTTATTCTTTTATTTTAATTTATTTAATGTTCTCACAGAAGATTAATTCATACCAAAATGTTTAATAGATTTATAAAATTTCATATTAAAATAGAAAATTTGTGTTGAAGATTAATTAGTTCATATAATATTTATAAAATCATTTATATGATATTTCTCTTAATAAAACAATTACCACATCATTTTTGTATAATTATTTAAATACTTATTATTTTCATAAAAAATAAAAATAAAATACTATGATTATGATAAATCTAATATAATTAAAATTATACTTTTACTCTAATTTATCATCATAAAATCACAACATACAATTTGTTATATTTTTTATATAATGAGGGTGACAACTTTGACATCATTTAAAATAAAATGATCTAAGTGTCATAATCGCTTTTATAAAGTTCCAAATGGTACACAATTCTACCATTGGTTGGTTTTCGTTTAGGTATATACTATAAATAATACTTTTTCAGTTTATTGGGCCTTTTAATGAGAATTATTATTTTAATAAAAACTATATTATTGATTTTTCAATAAATAAATAATGTCTGCATCATTAATGTATAAGATATTAAGGTAATTAAATATATCATAAAAATTACAAATAAATAACCATAACAAAAAAACATTTTATCATTGAAATTAGTATTTATAATCTAATTTATATTCTTTATAACTTTATATTAAAAATACTTTAATTATTAAAGTTCGAGTGAGACATATTTCACTTTCTATTAAATAAAATAAATTAAAGGTCTTAATCACATCCAAGTGGGTTCCAATTGATTCCATTTAGACACAATACATTTTAGGACAAAATATAATCATCTAATTATATTTTTAAAAGTGTTAGGGTAAATTTAAAATATTATATTGACCCTTAACTACATGATTTGCCTTTAATTATGGTATATAAAATTTACCGTAGTTATTATTCATAGTGCGTAAAAATATAAAGTAGCCTATTAACCTAATTTGGACCTACTGATTCCAAATATTTAATCAATTTTTACAAATTGAAATCAAAGTAGTAGCATAAATTAACTTAAAAGTAATCTCGATGTTAAGAAAACAGGTTTTAAAAGTGAGAACATTACCAAAGATTTAAATGTTTTTACCTATAAATTCAGTGTAAAATTAATTGTAATTACATACATTATATTAAATGGTTAAAATAAATTCTATTTATAATATAAACCCATTCAATATTATAATTTAACCACATATATTATCTCAATGGAAGAAATTGTTTTTAATTAATATTTAGCGTATTATTATTATTCATCAAAATAAGAAATTTATTATAAAAATATCAAAAATTTATCAAAATTAAATTTTTATATTCTTATTATAAATAATAATTTAAATTTATTAAATTGAACTTATAAACGTGTCAAAAACTAGATTTAATTTTGTACGCTATCAATGGGCGGAAAAACTGCATTTTTTTAAAAATATTTATTTTACCCAAAAAATTTATTTTGTTCCTATACCGTGTTTTAGAAAATGTGTAAGATAAATAATAATGTTATGAAAATAAAAATTTAGTTAATACTATTCATTATGGATAATAACAATATATCATTGTTTAGTGAAACTCGGTGTTGCGTACAACACACGCTACCGAGGAAGGTCGCTCTTGCGTGTAATGCACGCCAAGTCCGGGTTTTGTGTAGTGAAAGCTTCCTTTGGTGTTGTGTATAACATAATAAAAACATATTTCATTTATTCATTGAATAAAATCTCTAATCAATCAATGTTGAATAGAATAATTTATATAAAACAAACCTGAAATTTTGTGTAAAATGAGCCAAGAATAGTGGTGCATATACTACAAGCTAATACGGTGTTGCGTAGAGCAAAATATAATCTTGATGTAGCGTAAAACACAAGACATCATATAAATTAAAAATAATAACTTTCATAATATCTGAGGGTGTTACATTCTACCCCCCATAAAATGAATTTTTCCCTCAAAATTTTTCGGGGATATAAATTGTTTACTACATAAAAGTTTCATTCATAGAAACCCTCATCATTAAAACGAAAACAAAAAAAATCATTTTAAAAAGGAATGTTAGAAACAAAATGGGTACCCAAAGTAACTCATCAGTTTGGTTCCCACAAAGGATAATATAGGTGAAAATATGGATATGGAAGAGAAATCATACCATCATGTTCTGATGGAGAGTGGTAGAGATTATGGATATGAAAAATCCAATAGTCACCAAGCCATAAATTTGTGATGATCTAAGGTATCATTCGATTCATCAGATATGAGGGCACTAGGACAACAATTTTTTGATTTTCAAAACAATTTCCCTAATGTTGAAAAAAAATTAATTAAAGGAAATACATAATTGATTTTGGTGCAATTTCACCATTTTTCGTGCCATGATCAATTTCCACTTCATCTCTTAATGAAATGAAGTTGAATTTGTAATTCGTCAAGTGTTAGTATATCATGATATAGAATTATTGGTCCATCTATTTTTCTCTATCACAAAAAGGTTAGCACATGATATTAATCATACATACAGCCATCTATGGTGAGGTTAATCATACATGGTTCCTAATGGATTTATACTTCATTTATCATACCGCTTAATAAAATAAAACTAATTTATACTAACGAGGGACTTCCTGTAGGCCAGTGGTAGGCGATAAAGGCTTGTCGCACTTCAGTTGTAGGTTTGATTCTAGCATCTTTTTCTGAGGCGATGGGGTTTTCCCCATCCTACAGGTTGTCCTTCTTCTAAATCTATCAGGGAAAAAAAGTTTTATCCTTAAACAATACTATCTGATATCAAAAATAATCTATTCCAACCTTTAGTCTTATGAAAAATACATCTTTCCAAACTCATTGAATAAAGAGGACAATTACTAGAAAGGCCTTATAAAGAGCCCATGAATACCATAATTTATCCCCATATACCCTAAGATATATCTTGTTGGTCACATTACAAACATTTGAATACCTTAATCATGTATTATCTTAAAACATGAGTTTCAATAGAACCTTAGTGAAAACATCAATGCTGTCAAAAGTTATTTCATTCCACATACCAAAATCCCAAAAATTATTTATACTCAAACCAGGATATCACTTTCTCCTTATATCAATCATGAGCCCATTAATAATATCAAACATGTTATTTTCTCCTCATCCCATTATTATGAGAATATCATCTACTTTCCGAATATATTTACATCACTTTTCATGGAAACCAGTTCCATATAATTATTGAAAACCACAATAATCCAATACGCAGACATTCGAATATTCCATAATACTATAACTGAGATTCTACAACACTGTTTTGGAATCCCGTTACGTAAAAACTTACTTATTACAAAACATCATTGTCATACTCAACATCACAAATTGTGATCTCATGTGACTTCCCTTTGTCCTTTTCCTTAAGAGGTTGTAGATGTCGATAATCGTTAACCCTTGGATTATGGAATTGGTTAGCATAATTCCCATTTCCTAGCACTTGTATCATTGAAGAGTTAGTGGTGTCTTCCCTATAGTCATTTCCATATTCACATAATTAGACACCTTTTTCCAATTACATAGGCACTCAACTGCTCAGTGACCTTTTTTCCACACTTAAAACATTTTCTAATCCCTTTAAGACAATCTCCACCATGCTTCTTTCCACACATTGAGCATATTGAAACATTCATTTTCATTTCACCATTGTTCTATGATTTTTCCTTGAACCTTATCTTTCATTTCATGTCAATACCATGAGATGGATATGTAACACCAACTTATATTTATACATTGATAGCACAACATACAATCTCTTTATAGCTACTAAAGTCTCTTATAGCTAATTCCCTTTGGAAACATGATTTTATGCCAATGAAGAATCGATCAACTTTACTTTCAGGTTGGATGATAAATCCAGATTATATCTTTCAATCCTTGTAAAATTCTCCTCGTATATACCAACAGATTCATCATCCTTCTTCTTTAAGCTCAAGGAACTCCTTTTCCATATTTGTTAGAAGAATAAGAGGAATGTAATTATTGAAAAACATGTTCTTTACTCATCCCATTCCATGGATTCAATTTCATCTTGGACCTTTTTTATTCTTAATTAGAGTCCACCACTGGTCTGCTTCACCTTCTAAATGGTAAACAGCCAGAATGAATTTTTCACATTCCGAACAACGAAGTATGGAAAATATCTTTTCAATGGTACTGATTCATTGTTCATCAACATATGGATCAGAAGACCGACTGAAAGAAGGTGGACATTGCCTCATGAATGGATCTATAGAGTATTGATCCCTTCTATTCTCATTTGGAAGTCCAGAATGATTCATAGCTTCTTTATGTAAAGAAATAAGATTTTTCACTCCATATCTCATAACATTGGTTTGTTTAGGAGGAAAATCATTGCATTGTCCATTACATTGATCAACACGGTTCCTTTGGGTTCCAGCCATCGTCTAAAACAGAAAAAATAGTGTGAGAGACAAAACTCATACTAGGAAAACAACATAATAAAATCGGAGTACCTTCAATATCTAACATCTTAGGATTAATTATAAGATCGTTACCATATTTCTAGGACTATAATCTATATGTATATTTATCATTAGAGACATCCCTAGACAAACCATAGAAATATCTCCAGGGATCTCACTAATTTTTTCGCATCCTAGTTTCCAAAGTATAACTAAACCTTCGCTCTGATACCAACTGTAGAGACCCAAAGCTTAATGTACATGGACATTACATATCATTTTCAAAATACATAATACATGAAAAAAAATTCCCAAATACCCTATTAGTTTAGTGTCTTTGGAAACTCGGAACAAAATATTCTAATCATGGACAATGATCTTCAAGAACACCCGTAAATATCATCCCCTTCTGTTTTCATAACTAAAACCATTCATTATATCTTGGGGAAACGAAAACATAAAAAGGGTGAGTTCAAATAATAAGTATGGGTATACATGGAGAACATAAAACAATCCACAAACATTTGAACAAAAAAAACATGAACATAAAACATCAAAATCATGAGCAATGACATAAATCATGGAAGTACATAAAGCATAGATCATAAAAGAACATTAATATTTATAAAATGGAATGGGAATAAAACATGTAATTGTGGAAAACCATTACTCACATGATATGATTTCCATAGTAGCCATGGAATTGCTGCCAAGACCATTATCATGGAAAATGTCCATTACTGAACCGGGTTTACTTGTCGTTCCCGCCCTGTATTGCTGAACTGGATTCAATTTTCATTCCAGCCTTGTCTATCTCATGAGATATAAATATTTACCCAATTCATTGTAGGGGGTTATATGACCCACCCATCTCATAATGAAACCATTCTTATGTGTTCCATAATATAATAAATCATACATCATAGCATATCCCATGTAATAAAAATGGGATTCTTAAACCTCATGCAATCATAACATAATCCATATAAGATAAAAGGACTTCATAAAAATAATTTCATCATAACATAATCAAATCAATGTAATAATAGGGGTAGAAACAGAATACGAAATTATCTTGTATGGAATATAATTTTGATAAAACACTTGAACTCTATTCCTGAGGAAAATATCCGTTCCTTTTTAAAAACATTATTCCTTTATCAACATGTCATACAATTTAAAACTAAAAGAAGTTAATTGAAAATATAATTGAAAACATGTAAAGGAAACATCAGGGAAATAATTTTCTATGGAAGCATAAAAATCCATTCATGCTGTATAAGTTTAAGAAAACATTATCCTCTTACTTTTTTCGCAAAAGTCAAAAAGTACCTTATTTGGTAAAAAAAGTTAGATTCCTTACATACCATGTAGTAAACCTAAAAAATGGGTAAAAAGGAAATTAAACCTACATGAACTTTTTTTAGAAAATATTTACATGGATGATAAATATAACCTCAATAAATACTTACGAATAAACAATCTCGGTTAAGAATGAGATTGGAATAATTATCCCTTACCTTAGATCTGATATGCTTTGTATATATCCAAACCTCATGTATAATTATTTAAATAATTTCATTGACTAATTACAGAATCATGTTCATTTTTATGATATAATATATGATTCAATTAGGTCTTTATATTACCCGTTCATTCCTCAATTCCATGTTAAAGCAACGTTTTCAGTAATATTCATTTCATTTATCGTACGTGTTTGGACTTGTTGTTCATGATATTATTATTACTTGTATAATTATTTACAAACATAAATAATGTAAAAAAGGATTTATATACCATATATATTCTGTATATATATATAATAGATAGAAAATTGAAATGAAACACACCGTTCATGGAGACAGTAGGCCTTACGTACACATGAACGCTATTTAAATTTCATTATTGAATTGAATGTAAATAAGTAAATAATATATATATATATATATATATAAATCCAGTACCATTATTATGTAATATATTTCATGATTATTAAATATAAATACTTTATAATCATTCTTTAATGGATAACATGGAGAATGAATCTCATCACGTCGTGGAGAGGGTAATCTGTACGTACGCACGAGCGATGATATCATTCCCATAATTAATTAATGGAATTGGAGTGGATGATATAATATCTCATAATCATTATGATGTAATAATAATCACATATAGTTATTATTTCCACCATTATACCCATCTAAGTATGTTGGTGGTGGAAAAACATCTTACACCACGGCGTGGAGACTGTATTTTGTACGTACGCGCGCACGGTGATTTTACATTCCATAGAATGGATAGAAGGTGAAATATAGTTGTTTCATATTTATAATAACATATACGTATATGAGTTATACTTATGTTATTACTTTACAATGAAACAAATAAAGTATAGGAAGTAGATAAAGAAATAAATTTGAAGGAAACGTTAATTGATATTACCTATTATTTGGCCCGCCTCTTCTAAACATCCTCCTAGGGAAATAAAGATGGTATTTAAAGAATACCATTACCTCAAGAATTTTTCTTGGGAAGTTGAGAAGGGAAATGGGTAGGGTATATCCATGCTTGAAGGCTCAAAATTATGTAAAGAGGAGAGGGAGGAGGTGCCCTTTTATAAGAGGGGAGAGGGGAACATTATGAAACCTCTAAAATATTAACTTATAATAAAATAAAACCCCACTTAAAAATATCCAAAATGACTCATATAAGAAGATTATATGATATAGGGTTTTAATATCATCAATAAATAAAATTTATACTTGTTGGAAATTAATTTTAAACCTTATCAACTTGATATATCATTATTTGTCTATTTAATTTTATTTGTGGTAATATCATTCATAATTTTAACTTGTAATAATTAATTACTTATGTGTTGTGAATTTTCAATAATTGGGTACTTTATGACATTGTGGACCACATAAATATAAATTTATAAGTTTAAAATATTTTTTTAGTTTTTAAACAATTTAATTATATATCATTTTTATAAAATAACAATAGTGTCCATTTGGATACTATTATTTTATTTTAATGTAAATAAAATTCACATAGAGGATATATTTGAAAAAAAAATAATAGATTCCTAACATGTCATATTACTCTATAAAATTTGAGGAAGGCATTAATTAGTTCATATAATATTTATTTTAATATTTATAAAACCATTTATTTGATATTTCTCTTAACAAAACAATTACCACATCATTTTTGTATAATTATTTTATATACTTATTATTGGCATAAAAATTAAAAATAAAATATATTATGATGATAAATCTAAAATATTTCAAAATAATACATTTACTAGAATTTATCTTCTTAAAATCAGAATAAACAAGTTGTTATATTTATTAAATGATGAAGGTGACAACCTTGACATCATTTAAAATAAAATAATATAAGTGTCATAATCCCTTTTATAAAGCTCCAAATGGTCAAGAATTCTACAATTGTATGGTTATGGTATATATATATACGACCAATATGTTTTGGTCTGGTTTTTGTCTCTTTAAATGTGGATTGTTATTTTAATAAGAACTATATTATTTTTTTTACTAAATAAATAATTTCCGCATCATTAATGTATAAGCTATTAAGGTAATTAAATATCTCTTAAAAATTAAAAATAAATTACAATAACAAAGGAAAAAAATTTATCTTTCAACTGAGTATTTATAATCGAATTTATAATTTGTATATCATTATATTAAAAATAATTTAATTATTAATGTTTGAGTGAGACATATTTCAAATTCCTTTAAATAAAATAAATTAAAGGGATTAATCACATACAAGTGGGATCTAATTTATTCCACTTAGACCCAATTATGTTATAGGGCTAAATATAATCATACAATTATATTATGTTAATTTTTAGGGAAATTTTATAATATTATATTTACCCTTAATCACCCGATTTACCTTTAACAATGGTGAATAAAATTTACCGTACTTATTATTCATAGTGCCGAAAAATAAAAAGTATCCTATTAAAATAATTAGGAACTAATGATTCCAAATATGGAATACATTTTTCCAAATTCAAATCACATAAGTTTCAGAAATTATTATATGATTAATCTCGTTGTTAAGAAAACATTTTTTAAAAGATAAAACATTGCCAAAGATTGAAATGTTTTTACCTATGAATTTAGTGTAAAATTAATAGTAATGATATAAATTATATTAAATGGAAAAAATATTTTCTATTTATACTATAAAACCATTCAATATTATAATTTAACCATATAAAATATCTAAATTAAAAAAGTTGTTTTTAATTAATATTTATCATATTTTTACAATATATCAAAATATGAAATTTATCAGAAAAATATCAAAAATTAATCCAAAGAAAATGTTCATATCGTGATTCTAAGGAAGAAGATTAATTTTTCAAATTTAGCTTATAATCGTGTCAAAAACTAGATTTAAATTGGGTGCACCATCAAAGGGCGGAAAACCTACATTTTTTTAAATACTTATTTTACCCAAAAAAGTTATTTTGTTCCCATACCATGTTATAGAAAATGTGTAAGATGAATGATAATGTTATAAAATTAAAAATTTAGTTAATACTATTCTTTACAGCTAATAACTATATATCTTTGTTTAGTGAAACTCAGTATTACGTACAACACACGCTACCGAGGAAGGTCGCTCTTGCGTGTAATGCAAGCCAAGTCAGGGTTGCGTGTAGTGAAAGCTTCATTTGGTGTTGTGTATAATATAATAAAAATTTATTTCATTTATAAATTGAACAAAATCTATACTCAATGTTGCGTAGAATAATTTATATCAAATGAACATGGAATTTTGTGTAACACGAGCCAAGAATAGTGTTGCGTATACTACAAGAAAATACGGTGTTGCTTATAGTGCAAGATAATCTTGGTGTAGCGTACAACACAAGACACCAAATAAATTAAAAATAATATTTCTCATAAAATCTTGGGTTGTTACAATGATAATTGGTATTTTATTCGTTATTGGTTGTTAAATAAATTGTTTTGTAAAATATTGTATGCCTAATGTGTGATTAATGACATGGAAGGCTCTAATGGGATAAATGTAATACATATTTATTTTTATAGATTTCAAAATATATTGGTTGAATGATAAAAAATATTTTTGGTTCCTTAAATGGTTTACCTTATGGTTTTGGTTTTTATAATGAAATGTGTATTTGGTCTTGACATGTTATGACTTGTGTTGTGGATGAATGGCCTGTTTAGAATTTTTATAAAAATTGGTTTTCCCGTGAATGTGTAGCCCAAATCTTTTAAAGATATTTTGTAATTTATTTCTTACTGAAAATGGTTTGTTTACAACTCTTTATGAGAAATGGATTTTATATCCTGGATAAACAAAAGATAGGTAAAGTGCATAATGGCCTATTAAGAAACATTTTGAAAATGATGAAAGTGTTTATTATGAATACCTCCTTTGGAAGACTCTCATAAATCATTTTTGTATATAATGGATGATAATTCCTTGATTTATATTCATCATGATCAATTATCATTGTTCCTTGGGTTGGAATCTTTGTGTTCTAGTTTTTTTATTGCCTGAGATCGTTCTTTGGAGTGGCTCGAGGTGATGGTAGTTGGTGATTTATTATTATATATACATATGACTAGATTCTTGGAAGGAATCAGTTGGATCACCACTATTATATTCATGAGACATTGAAACTTGATATAGTAGGATAATTTTCAGAAAACAATTTCTGCACTGGTAGATCATATAATAAACTGTCAGCTATAGTAGGTGGACATATTGGGGTTTATTACTATCGGATTGTTTCCCTCAGTGTGTCCTGAGTTAGGGTGGCTCAAAGATTGGTCGTTTTTGATTTCATATTATTGGGCATGGTACTAGGGATGGGGAATCATGTATTGATATGTTCTGGATAGTTCTTGATCATCTAGGATCATCCATATCTAGCATCTCTTAGATGATTTCACTGATGAATTTGATACTTGTATGACTATTTTTGTTTCCCATGTTATGTGATTACACTATTTTATTCATGTGTAATATTTTTCTTATAATGCAGTGTGATGGTTTTAAAAACGTTTATGAATACTATTTTCATAAAAATAATTTTATCCAATTTATGTATGTTAAAAATATAAACGTCACTCCCTCCTAGGAAATTATACGAGTCTCTTATTGGGTTATATTGGATTTGTAAATGAATAAGGGAAATGAGCGGTATGTTGTTTTTTTGTAATTTTTTGTAAGAGAATACTTTCATATATTATAGTCCAAAAATGGAAATTGATATCTCTTTTATTTTAAATAATTTTCATTTGGAATAGATTATTAGGATATCTCAATGAGTTTTAATACTCACGAATATGGTTTTTTTTGTTTGATGACCTTTTTAGGGATTCAACTTGAGTTCGGACTGCTTGGGTGATGAGTGATAATTGAGTTTGTGAGTAACATGTGGGGTCACATAGAGGCATTTTGGCAGTCAGGTGTCATTTAGGTTTCCTTATGTTGTTTTTTTTCAAGTTAGTGGGTTCTTTAATTGTACATGTAAATGATGTAATTTTTTTAAATTTTATGTAGATTGTTTTTCTGGTTTATTTATTTTACTATCATTGTATATTTCACTGGGTGAAACCATTCACATTGTCACTAATGATTCCCTTGGAACTTGTTTCTTGTGCGAGAGGATCCAAAACACCTCCTGCTCCATTCCATGGATCGGCTTAGGAGACCAGTTTTGTGTTGACCCAGGATGGTTCATGACAAAATAGTATCAGAGTATGTCATCTCTTTAGTAGACCATTCTTTTTAGAGGGACCATTATTACAAAAAATATTGAGTAAGAAGTAGTAGGAATTTGGGGCTTGCGATATAGAACTGGAAGGACATCATGAACACTTTATCTTTCCAAACCTCAGGTTACCATGAGATGTCCAAGTATGTTTGATTCATTTTTTTATTTTGGATTGTCTGGTGTTGGGAAATAAAAAGTGTGTTGGACACGTGTCCTCTGTGAGTTTGTTGGACCTGAAAATCCATGTGGATCATAGGACATTTTTATAAATAATTCATTGTGATTATGGTGTGATTGGAATATGGTCTCTAACCAAATGTCCATTTCGCTCATCCATACTAATTTCCCCCTAATGATCCATATCTTGTCCACATTAATTTTTTTAAAAAATTATTTGAAAAGTAATCTTTTTTAACTGTGAAAAAATGAATTTAAATTTTTATTGAATTTGTTTTAGAAAATTTAATATTGATTTTCATGACTTATCATTAGACAGAATTAGAAAAATGGGTTTATGGTAAAATAAACATTTAGGGTAAAATACAAATGGTTTTACGAGAAGTGTTGAACTACAAAAAAATATATTTAACTGTACAATTGGTATTTGGAAACAAATTTGACCAGGATGAGATGTTTGAAAAAAAGGTGTTGAGTTTCGAAATGGTTTGGATTGGGTGGTTAGTGAATATTTTGGTATATTTGTAAATATTTAAAAGGAATTAAATATCTAAATTTTGAGGATAAAATCATGTAAATAGGTTTTCAATTGAATGGTTTGTGTTTTTCTAGAAAACTTTTGCGAGGTATGAAATATAAGTGTCAGGTGAATGTTTTTACATGAAATGTGTTATGAATATTTTGTGGTTTTGTGGGTGACTACATTCATATCTATGTATTATAATGATGATAGGTTCTTAGTGAGGCATGAATATATGAATGGGTGAGGCCCATCAGACACCATTTTTGGGGGTGAAATCCATTAAGGTTGTTCCATGTTCATAGGTGAATTTAAAGGAAAATGTATTAATTTTCTAGAATATATTCATGCATTTTTTCTATTTTCTTTTTTGAGTGATGCATGTTTTGTGGTCTTTGAAATAGAGACTCATTGTTGTTTGATTACTCTTTATTTAGCTCCATGCTTCAATTTTCTATTGTCTGCCCCACAAATATTCGATGGACACCCAAGGTGCAATGTTGGGTGGTGAATCTATAGCAAAAAATCCAGTTGATCAACCCATAAACTACGTTCATGAATTACATTAGTCGAATCCTCGACACTTTAATAGTCAAGAATATCCTATCAAAGCGGAAGAGTGGATGTGAAGTATTGAGAGATACATCGATTTCCTTTTGAATCCTGAGTATTTAAAGGTGACGTTTTCTACTATTATTATAGAAGGTCCAACATGGAAATTGTGGAAGTTTTAATCTCTATGAAATCCTCAGGAAGCAATTACCTAGGATTTCACTATGACGTCATTCATTCAAAATTAGTATTATGAGAAGAGGAAGGTCACGTTGAATATGGAGTTATGTGGTCTTAAACAAGGTGTTGGATCAGTGTTAGAATTGTATCATTTCTTATTGGTCTTGGTTCTAGATGGTCCAAGGGATGTAGCTAATGAGACCATGAAAGTGAAAAATATAGATTTTGGGCATGGTTTTGAATTCAGTCAATGGAGGCAGAGCTCAACCTAACCACTTTTTACAATATGGTGTGAAATTCCATTCGGGGAGAAGCTATGTTAGTAGGAGGATATTAGATGGGTATTCTTCCTATGTAGATTAGAAGTTGTAAAAAGGATTCCAGTAATAAGAATAGTAAGTGGCTTGATTTTGGTGGTGTTGGTAGAAGAATTAAGTGGCCTTTAGACCTATCATAAACCTCTTCTTTGCACAATACTGTGATTTTTCTTCACTGTGGAATGATTGGTCTTAATAGGCCTTTGTTCCTAAGTGAACTAAAAACATACCAAAAAAGTGGATCATTAGGCCACTTGAAACCCTTCTGTCAGGGTGTTTCAATGAAGCACTATAAAGCCATACCCATCTCTTCAAAGGTCAACCCAGGCCATTTGTTATAGAATGGTGATGTTTGGGATCATTTTAGGGTTTTATCTCTATATTTTTCATTGAATGTAATAGATATATCTAGTAGAATTTGTGTTGTTTTTTATATTTATATTATAGTAATGGATGTTGTTGAACCTATTGTTAATCCCAATTTAATGTAACCATGTTTGTGAAATTTTGATTTGTGTGTTATGTATGGGGGTTTTTAATGCCTTACTATGATGTAGGATATGCATCAAATATCATATCTCTATAAATAAGTCACGTAATGATTTTGGACATAGTCAAGAACCCACAAATATAAAATGGATTATGGTTAGTTTTTTTGGTTGGGAGACCCACAGTGGGTCTCGCAGATTTATCCTTGATGTAATCCTATGTTAGTCTAATCCTTATGGAGGGGAGTCCATTCAGGCCTCCTTATGTTGGAATTCCAGTATCTCATTAATTTTTAGGTTGTTTCTAAGGATGGGAAGTCCATTTCGTCATCCCTATGTTAGTACTTCTACTTCATTCAGGGTTTTAGTATTATGGTAGGTAGTCTTATTATTGGATATCTAACCATAAGCTCCTCTCTTGAGTAGACAATGTGATTGGGGCATCCCCAACAGTTTCATCAAAGTAAGATTGTAGAAGTTTTATCAACAGTTTTCTTAAATTATGGATGTGGCTTGATTTGTTTTCAAATTTCTATAAAGTGTAATAGGTTTCATTTTGTAATGTATGAGTATTTTTGGTTTAGTATGTGGGTTTTTAGTTTCAATGTTTCCTTCCTATGATCGATAAAATAGAGGTGTCCTAACTTATGGGGGTAGTTACCAGATAACAGGGATTTCATTCGAGGTCTCCTCAGTTTATATTGTAAGTCTCATTCTTTGTGGATAGTGATGTTTCCTCTTCTTGTTTTTCAATCATTGAGGATCTCCTTAAACTATTAAGTAGTAAGAGTTTTTGTTTTTCGGTTAAATCATTTTCCTTTTTTTTCGTGGGGAATAAAACGTTATAGGGTGGAGAATTGTCTCACTCAAATCATTGAAAATACATTATTTTTTTATTTTCATGGTTTGGAGAATTTTTAATGTTTTGGTTTGAGTACTGTATTCATTTTTTTATATAAAATGAGCGATTTTGTATTGAAGGCATATGGCTCACTAGAAGAGAACAGTTTGGAAATAGCGTGACATTACCCAGGTCACCATATAACTTTCTCGATGTTACAAATAAATAAAAAATAAAATGAATGTTAAAAAAAAATAATAAATAGTAAAATATAATTAAATGTATTGTATTAGTAATAATATTAATAAAGATAATATTATAATAGGGAATATTATTATTATTATTACAATTTATTATATTATTTTTATTATTATTATGTTGATTCTTATTATTAATTATTATTCTTATTATTGTTGGGAATTTATTATGGGTTTTAGGCTAGTTCCTGTGCACCACACGGTTAGCAGTAATCTTGCATTCATTCTAGGTACTTATGTGACCACTTGTGGAATGGGAAGAAGCTACTACATTATTCGGGCACGATTGCTTGAGTCGTGCGGGGTAACTACATGGTTGCTCAATTTTTTTTAAAAAAAATAAATAGATAAAAAATGGGGAAAATAAATTAGAATAATATTATTCATATTCATATTATTATTATGAGTATTAATAATAATGTTACTAAAAATATAATTATTATTATGAATATTAATCATTGTTATAATTAAGTATTTTTTAATAATAATTATTATTAATGTTTAAGCATTAAAATAATTATTACTATGATATTTTTGTTTTATTTTTAGGCTATCTTCTCCCCCTTACCCCTACCTCACACTACCCCTCTCACCCCCATCCATGTTCAATGCCTGAAACCCCGCTGATACACACTACTCTTTGGTTCTCCTGCTATCGGAAACCCAACTCTAGCTGACTGCTCTCAGTCACTTACCCTTTCTTCTCTAGTGCACCCTCTAGTGGTAGCCTCTCCACTAATATGGACTCCGGATAACATGTGATCACTCTGGATGAACCCTCATTGGTGTGACCCTCTTTACATTTATCCCCTCTATGGTGCACAACCTCGACGGCACACCCCTCATCCAGCAGTAGCTCCACCTAGGAAATTCTCTTCCTTATCCTCTCATTATTCTTTAATTTTTTTTGTACCATGCTCATAATGACCTTGGTTTTCGGTTTAACATCAATTATATTGGCTGTATTTCTCATTAAGAGTGTATATTTATATAACTATGGTTTTAGAACCCCCATGGAGTGGTTTCAGTGGTGCGTTGTCCTTGCACCATGGATCCGAGATAGGATTTCCCAAGCACATTCATTTTTTATTTATTAATAATTAGTTTCATATGTTTTCCACATCTATTGATTAAATAATAAAGTTATATTAGTCACTTATGTGGCTTGGGGTGATGTGTGATGTTGATTTATTATTATATATACATGTGATTGGATGCTCGGATGGTATCAGTTGGCTCACCCCATTATATATATGTGACATGGGAACAATTCATATTGATATAATTTTCTAGGAATTATTTCCATGTTTGTAGGTCAAGTACTGACCAGGGTCCCTTAGTAGGTGGATATATTTTGTGTCTATTTTTATGTTATTAGGCACCTTGGTCAGTCATGAGTTAGGCTGGATTAGAATTTGGGATTTGTTTTTTTTCTCATGTGTGGCATGATACAGGGTATACAGTTTCATCTATTGGTATGTTCCGGATAATTCTTTATCTCTTGGGTTTACCCAATTCTAATAGATATTTGTAGATTTCAGTGATGAATGTGATACCTGTATTATTTTTTTCCCTTATTGTGTGATTAATCTATTTTCATCATGTGAAATTTTTTCATGGAATGTGATATGATGGTTTGATGAAGGTTTATGAAAACTATTTTCATTGAAATTAGTTTTTCCTCTTTGTTTGAATAAAAAAATATAAACTTCAGTTTCATATTTGAAATTCTATGACATACTAATGTGAAGATCATGGATTACTTACTAAATAAAGAAAAAAAATTTTACTTTTATTTTATATAAAATGTCGGGAATATAATACTGTCATATATTGTATTTAAAAATTGAAAATAGTTGATTCTTTTATTTTAATGGAAGTGAATTAGGAATAGATTGTTTGGGTATCCTAATGAGTTTTAATACCCATGCTTATTGTTATTTTTTGTTTTTTTTCCTTTTTTATGTTTCAACTTGAGTTTGGTT
This sequence comes from Viscum album, assembly GCA_963277665.1. Lineage (NCBI taxonomy): Eukaryota > Viridiplantae > Streptophyta > Magnoliopsida > Santalales > Viscaceae > Viscum > Viscum album. Next base: position 1,558,984,394 of record OY728151.1, on the reverse strand, counting down.
TCCTTAGGCGATGAGTGACCGTCATGTTGGATAGTTACCTATATCGTCACATGGAGGCATGTTGGATGTCATGTTCTATTTTTATTACATTGTGTTGTTTATTTTACTATTTTTTAGTTATTTAATTGTAATCGTAATTCTTGTGAAATTTGGAAATATTTTTTAGTTAGGTTTTCACAGTTATTTATTTTTCTTAATTTGTTTATATCATTGGGAGAATCTATTCTCAATGTCTCTTATTATGCCCTTGCTAGTTGTCTCCAACCTTGGAGGATCAGGAACACCTCTCAATCTTTTCCACGTATCATCATAGGTGACCAATTTGGGGTCGACCAGGGTTGGTTTGTGATGTGATGTTTATTATGTTGTGTCAGGCATTAGAATACCCATATTGATTTTTTTGTTTGAATAAAAATAAGTGTTTGTGGTGAAAATTGAATAAAGGATGAAACTATTCATATTAAGTATGTATATTTATTTGTTTCCTTAGTAACTATAGTAATAGAATTCCTTTACTCCATGAATGTAATATAAAAGAAATTACCTGGTTAGTTTTCTTACAAATAAATCAATGACATTTTAACAAATCAGTTATTTAAGGTTTTGGATTGTTTTTTTCTTGAGCATTTTCTTTATTAGTATTAATAAAAAATTTGATTGTTAGTCTTGTCTTATTATTCATGGTATAACAACATGAAACCCTTAAATGTGTTATCTCATTTTATGATTGTATTTTCATATATCCCTTTTTAAAATGACAATTTTATTAATACTTATTCTAATGTAGTATTTTAATAAACAAATTTGTCAAACACTTAGTTTTATATCTTCTGATTATATTGTGAGGATGAAATTTATTAACTGGAGTGTAATGTAACACCCCATGTTTTTTAAAGGAATCATTATAATCAATAGCATAAATGAAACATCACAATGATCTTAAGATAAAATGTAATTAATAATATTTAAATGATACCATTATAACATAGAATTCAGGATGGGGGAAATTATTATTAACTGAATTATGAAAATATGGTTTAAACATGTATATATAATTAATTATTAGGTGACCAATTTAATATAATGTATTGAAAAGCCAATTTTAAAATTAAATGAAATGATTTTATGGAAAAAAATTATATTCAAATATTTCTTCTTATTAAATAATAAAATAACTCTTGTTAGAATATATTAATTAAATTAATACATAATATATATAATTTAATATTTAATATTCATCTTATTTGTTATCTAGATGTGGTATAAGAAAGAATTAATGATTATAGATAAATGACGTATTTTAATAAAAAAGTATTTGTGTTCCCTTTATTTATGGATTTTTTATAAATGGTTGTTTTTGAAACATTTAAAAACAATATTTTACAAAATAAAATCATTCTTTGATAAGGGCACATCAAAATTTACATTGGATTATTATTTTTTATTTTTCTGAAGAGTTTCATTTTTTATGAAAAAAATTATAATTTTAATTGAAAATAACTTATTGCATAAAATGTATATGTAGTGTTATATTATATTATAAATTTTTTAAAAGTATAATTAGATCAAATATTCAACATTTTATAAAATTTCTATCATTTTCATTAATTTTACACTGAATTTAGATATAAAAATTTTTCAATATTTTTTATGTTCTGACTTGAACAACTGTTTTTCCCACCCATCAACATGGTTAATTTAACATAATTTAAACAACTTAATTTATTTTAAATTTTGATAAATAGATTCCATATTTCGAATCAGTATTTTAATATTATATAATATTTTTCTTTTATAATTTAATATAATGAATACTCTATTTAGTAATTTCTATTAGCACGGTAAAAGGTTATTAATGTAATTAATGGTAAAAATTAATATTATAAAAAATATTAAATTACCAAAACACTTATCCAAATTTCATTTGATTATATTTTTTCAAATTAAATCCATCGTGGATAAAAATATTCCTTTGTAAGCAAATTGGATTAGAGTGTGATATTTTTATTTTTTTAAATGATTGATATAGATATCACATTATTATTTTTTATAATCAATATAATTTTCAATATTTTATTATGCAAAATGATTTTTTTATAATAAATAGTAATATAAAATTTAATATATTTAATATAAAATGTATAATTTATTTTTAATTTTAATATAATAAATAATTTATTTAAATACATCTACAATGACGATGTAGTGATATTTTTATTAATGGAAATATCAAATAAATGATATTAAAAATATTTAGATAAAGATAATTTTAATTAACTAAAATTCTCCATGAATTATTTGGGTAACTAGGACATGTTAGTAGTGTTTTAAATTGTCTTGTTCTAAATTATCATACTTTTGGGATTTTATTTTAAAAAAAATCAATGACTTTTGTCCAAATTAATTATATTGATATATTATTATTATTATAATTTATTAAATTTTCTAAAAATACTAAACATATTTAAAAAAAAGTGATTATTATAAGGTTTAAAATATCATAATTTCTACATTAATTCTAAATTTACACAATATATGTAAAAATTTATAGCATCTTAATATTAAAAATGTTTTTTTGAGAATTATTATTACTATCAATTAATTAAGGGTAAATAATAATTATATGGTTTAAAATAAAACCAAATCCTGACTAGAAATTATTTATTGAGATTATTTTCACCCATAAAAATCTATTTTAAAATATAAAACACTTTTGGGTCATTATAGATGATAATTAGATTATATCAATTTCACTTATTAAGAGTTTCCAAAAGTCCCCCTCCCATCTCTTATAATGGGAACTGTTCGTCCTATTTTATTTACACTAATAAATTCATGTTTAATGGAAGAACTATTCCTAATCCGCCGAAATAAAATTCATTATGTGAATCCTATAATCCATCCTTTGTGATGAAATCCGACCATCTTAAACCTTTTTCAAAAATGAAAATGATATACCCAAAGAATAGGTAACGTTATTCAATGATTTTTTTGTTTTATTTCATCCTTGACCCTCAAAAATTATTTTCAATTATTATTTATATAATAAACAATGTATCATAAATATAATGATATGTTTTAATATATATTGGTCATTACTATACATACACATACTTCTATCAAATGGGTATCAAACTCATTGTTCGTGTGGAAAATGAACTACCATATCAAGCAATTAAGATTGTTCCTTTTCCATTTACCTTATATCATGGTTGAGAATAAAAATGTAGAATAAATTTTTATATTATATTTATTAAATTTATTTTTTCATTAATCTTTGGAAATTCATATATAATACATACCTTTTGCATTCAATATTATGGGGATATGATAACTTGGTTTGTGTATGAGTGGATTACCACCCCTCAATGCGATTTGATTAATTTTGTAATATATGGATGTTATTATGGATTAGTTTTAATATAAATATGTTAAATATATGAAATAAATATTATAATATAAGTATAATATATATATACATCATTAATTTTATTTTAATTTTAATACAATACTGAAATGGAAGTAGTGGTCATGCATATGTATGACATACCATCTCAATGAATGATGAAATTCATTTCATATATCCAAAATTTAATGTTTATTATAATAAATATATAATGAATATACGTGATAATAAAATATTTTATAATATTCAATATATGATGAAATCAAGATCTATGTAATAGGAACCACAAATATTTAGTCAAAAAAACTCATAAAGCTTTTGAATTAAAACCTAAAATAATGAATATAATGAATGATTAATACTATTGGATTAATACGATAATATAATAAGTTCATATATGATATAATAAATATTAATAAGGATCGTGAATAATTTAGTAACATTATTAAAATATTGAACATGATGTTAAATGATGTTCACACAAAAAGGAAACACAAGGTAAGGGACTCTTGTCTCACATATACATCTATGCGATTTATGGATTTTTCACCACTTATTGGTTTTTTGGTGAATATACTACCATTTTATGTATATAACAATGAATTAAAATGTTATTAAATGTTTTATTTGATATCTATGACATCTAGATTCAATATAATTTGATGATTACAATATAGTAATAGTTTTCCATATAAGTTTTTCCTTCAATGTGATGCATAACTTATTCACCACTTATTTCTTTTCTGTGGAGAATTTAATTCACATGAATGAAATATATGGTCCTTAAAATCATATTTAGGGGTATTTTTGTATCAATTTATGGTCTCCATTTTATGTTTTCCATGAAAATGTTTCAGAATTGGTAATGGAATTTTGTATAAATTATATTTAACTGACACACATGTTATATAATGAACCTACACACTTTTATGAGGTGTATATACATCCACATTTATATAATGTATCACGAAAATAAATCTTTTTTGGATATTGTTTATTTCATGTTATTTTATTCTCTCTTTGATAATAAATCCTTGTTTCTTCGGAAAATTGTTTTCTAAAAATGTATTAAATTTTTATTCAGTGATCATTTATGAGTTTTCAGGGATAAATAATTTAAAAGTTGTTTAAAATTGATTTTAAAGATTACCCTTTAGGTTAAAAAGGATATTTTAAATTAATATGATTTATAAATATTTTATTATTTAAAATGATCTTTTCATATTGGAAAGGATAACATATACTAGATTTATTTCAAAGTATATAAAAAAATTACATTCCTTATAATATAAAAATGATTGTTATTTATTATGGATTAATGAGGATATTAATCAAGGGTATTACCCTTGTTATTTTAATGTAGTATTCTACTTATGATATCACGATTTTTATGATTATGTTACGTTTTCCATATCATTCCATGGGTATCCCTATTTATTATACCTTATGATTTATTCTTTATGTGGCACAAATATTCATTATCATGTTGCCATGGGTGTTACAATGTAGTTCTCTATGAAATTGAGTAATGTTTATCCTCATGAGATATGATGTTTGTATAGGGAGTAAACCGAATTCCATTAAGTGAAATTTTTCTACCATGTGATATAGTCTTGTTAGTTATCAGTAACAATTTTTTTTGTCATGTTATATATCATAGGCACAATTAATTGATTTATTTTAATATGTTATGGATCATGTTCATTAACTATTTTAAAACTCATGTCTTATGAACAACCATGTTTTATTTCACGAGTATATATTTATAACATTATGATAATGGGTTTAATTTTCAAATTATATGTTCATGATCACATGACCTTATTCTCATATTATGGTTTCATATGGTCATCATAGGGTTACATTTATGTACCCTCTTATTGAGAAACTCATCACACCCTTCGTATGAATTATTTTTCATAGTTTATGAAGAATAAATTCTAAATAAATCAGTTACTAAAAGGTTTTCACCTGGATGAATTTTATGGATTATTATGAATGTTGGATATATTGGTATATAATGATGAAACATATGAGCCATTTTTAAAAAAAATGTGTTTCAGCCCCATTAATTGATATGAAATCCTGAAATCATCTTTTGAAAAATGTGGTGAGAGGTAACTCATTACAATAAGCATTGAATATTCCAATAAAAGAAACCCAATGGATGGAAAAATAGATCAATGAAGATAAAATGACTAAAAAAGAAATGAAAAACTTTCATTTCCCCCATCCCATGAATGTGTGATTGTGAGATTTCTCAAAGAAGAGTGTCTCCCCCCTACCAATAGGTTGTATAATGTTGGTGGCACACCAGGGTTGGGCATTCCTCCCACACACATAAAACAAGGAGGATGAACCGGGCGATAGATTCAAGAACATCTATCACTCTTTCGAGTAGCTCACCCGACAATTCTAGTGAAGACATCACATTAAGAAATCCTAATTCAACACAATTAACGACAAAAACACAACACAAAAATCAAACAAGAAACCCATCTGTAAAACAAGGATTGGCAGCTGGATGATGGGTGCCAGGAAACCTATCCATCTTTGGAGGAAGCCACATAACAATACAATCAGAAAGAAGCATTGTATCCAAATGTGATGAAACTTATCTCCAAACCTGCAGAGACATCATGACTCCATCATCCAAAAAGAAACAATGAAATGTCCACCACAATTAAAAATGAAAAAAAATAAAATCATTCCTCCCACAAGAAATCATCAATAAACTTTGATGTCAGTCAACTAATTCCTAAATGAAAAACCACAATTAGTCCCAAATCCAATATATGAGGTTCTCAAAGACCACCATTGCATCTGCAAAGCAACCAAATTTTCCAAACCGACCACCGCAAGATGGACCCATATGCCACTAAAATAACATCATTATCACCTGTGGGAGTCGTAGGATGAACTATCCATAGAGTTTGACCATCACCTGAAAAAGATCACTGATGCAACCCCCACAAGTGGTTCGATATATCTTGAGATTCTAGAATTGGGAAGAATCAAGGATGTGGAATGTCAATGAAACCATGATCAATGTCCAATCCTAGACTCCACCGTCAAGGTCACATGAAGAAAACATCTCCCTCTTCCATCTACCCCCGCTAGTGGACTTACATCTGTGTAGATCTAAGAGCATGGACTATCAAGACACCAAAATCTTTTACAACTGTACAAAAATGAAATAAACGGTCCATGAAGGTCCAAAACGAATAAGGTAGCAGATGGATAGAGAGTTGAGTCTAATGAATAATGAGGAATAATCACAGAAAAGACATGAAGGAATTTTTTTAAACCCTATGTGATTGACCTCACATCAGTGTCATGGTCAAGAATGTAATTTATTTCTTTTAGCATCATATAAAGTGTGGGAGGATCCAAAATTCCTCCCAAGCCTTTCCACAGATCCTCTTAGGAGACCAGTTAAGGGTTCACTCAGGTTGGTTCATGAAAAAATATTGACAGAGTAGGTCATCTATTCAGTGGACCTTTCTTTTTAGACGGACCATTATTACAAAAAATATTGAGTTAGAAGGAGTTGTATTTTTGGGGTTTGAGACATTTGAATGGGAATAAATTCATGAACACTTTCTCATTCCGAACATTGGGTTACAATTTGATGTCTGGGTATATGGATATCATTTTTTTCTAATGGATTTTTTGGTGTTGGGACATAAAAAGAGGGTTGGACAGGTGGCCTCTATAAGCTTGCAGGACCTAAAAATCCATGTGGATCTGAGGACATGGTCCTAAATAATTCATCATGAGGAAAGTGTGTTTGTAATATGTTCTCTAATAATATGCCCTTGTCGCTCATCCATACTATATTCCATTTATGATCCATTTCATGTCTTCATTAATTTTGAAAAAAAAAATTGTTTTTACACGTCATATTTTTGAACAATGAAAAAAATAATTAAAATTGTTTTTGAATTTTTTTGGAAACAGTAATATTTATTTTTAGGAATTATCATTATATTTAATTAGAAAATTGGTTTTTTTGTGAAATGAATTTTTTGTGTAAAATAAAAATGATTTTACGGGAAGTGTTGATGTACTGAAAAATGTATTGAACTAGACAATTGGTATTTGGAAACAAATTTTACTAGGATGAGATTTTTGAAAAAAATGTGTTGAGTTTGGAAATAGTTTGTATTGAGTATTTAGTGATTGTTGAAGAAGATTTCTAAATGTTTAAAATGAATCAGATGTCTTATATTTGAAGTGAAAAGCATGGAAATAGGTTTTTGATTCAATGGTTTGAGATTTTCATGAATATTTTTGTGGGGTTTTAAATGTATGTGTGAGTTGAATGTTTTTTCATGAAATGTGTTTTTGAAATTTGGTGTTTTGTGGGTGACTACATGCATCAGTATGTATTAGAATGTTGATAGGTTCCAAGTGAGGCATATGGATATGAATTGGTGAGGCATATTTGATACCATTTGTGGGGGTGAAATCCATTAATCTTGTTCCCTTTTCATAGGTGAATTTAAAGAAAAATGCATTGTTTTGTGAGAATATATTAGTGCAGTTTGTCTATTTTTCTTTGTGAGTGATGCTACTTTTGTGGTGTTTTATATAATGACTCTTTGTTGTATGATTAACTTGATTCAGTTCCTTGATTCCATATTATTTGTGTATGCCCCCACAAAGATTCAATAGACATCTGAGGTGCAATATTTGTCTCTAAATCTATTTAAAAAACACTATTTGATCAATCCATTGACTATGTTGTTGAATTACATAAGTCGAATCCTCTCCACTTTAATGTTTAAGAAGATCCTCTCAAATCGGAGCAGTGGACGCGAAGTATTGAGAGGGAAATTGGTTTCATTTTCACTCCTAATTTGTTAAAGGTGGTGTTTTCTACCTTTATGCTAGTTGTTACAACATGGAAATTTCGGATGTTTCTATCTCAAATCTTGAATCAGGAGGATCATACCTAAGATTTCAGTATGTCTTCATGCATTTAAAATTAATTTTATGAGAAGACAATGGTGATGTTAAATATGGAGTTCTGTGGTATTAATCATGGTTTTTGATCAGGGTTAGAATTACATCATTTCATATTAGGCTTGGTTCCATATGATCAATGTAATTTAGCTATTGAGACCATGAAAGTGAAACATATAGATTTTGGGATCGGGTTTGAACAACACTCGAAGGTGGAACAGGTTAACCTAACAACTTTTTCCAATATGGTGTGACATTCCATTCGGATAGAAGTAATGTTAGTAGGAGGATATGTGATGAGTAATCTTCTGTGGTCCCTGGAAGTTATGAAGAGGATTATCGTAAGAATAATAGTAAGTGGATTAACAATGATGGAGTTGGTAGAGGAATTAAGCAGCCTTTAGAACTCTCAAAAACCACATCATTGCGCAATACTATGATTTTTCATCACATTGTAAAGTTTGGTCATAAGAGGCCTTTTTTCCAAAGTTCTCTAAGAACATACAACACAAGTGGATCCTTGGGTCACATGAAACTATTCTATCAGGGTGTTTCCAAGAAGACCTATGAAGCCAGACCCATCTCTTCAAATGTCAACCCAGTATATTTGAATGAGATGGGTGATTTTTGTGATCATTTTAGGGTTTTATATCTATATTGATCATTCAATGTAATAGTTGTATCCGGTAGAATTTATGGTGCTTTTTATATATAGATTATAGGAATGGATGTTGTTGAACCATTCATTACTCCCAATTTAATAGAACAATGTTTCTGAATATTTGATTCGTGTGTAATGTCTGGGGGTTTATAATGCCTTTCTATTATCTAGGATATGCTTCAAACATCAGATCTCTAGAAATTGGTCATGTAGTGCTGTTGGCGCATAGTCAATAACCCACAAATGTAAAAAGTATTATGGTCAGTTTTTATAGTTGGGAGACCCACAGTGGGTCTCATAGATTTACACTTGATGTAATACTATGTTAGACTGATCCTTATGGTGGGGAGTCCGTTCAGGCCTCCCGATGTTGGAATTACAGTGCCTCTTTAAATTTTAGGTCATTTATATGGATGGGAAGTCCATTTGGGCCTCCTTGTGTTAGAACTTCTGCTTCATTCTTGGTTTATGCATTATAGTAGGTAGTCTTATTCAATGCTATCTGACCGAATGGGTTTCATTTGGTAATTTGTGTGGATTTTTTTTCTAATATGTTTGTTTATAGTGTCAATGTTTCCTTTCTCTGATATATCAAATAGAGGTTTCCTAGCTTATGTTGGCGGCTACCAAATAATAAGGACTCCATTTGAGGTATCATCAGTTTATATTGTAAGACTCATTCATTTATGATAGTGATGCTGCCTCTTCTTATTTTTCCATCATTTAGGATCTCCTAAATCTCTAATGTATTATCAGTTTTTTTGGGTAAAATCCTTTTATATATTTCATGGGGTAGAAAGCATGATTGGGAGGAGGATTTTCTCACCCAGGCCTTTGAAACTACATAATTTATTTTTTATTTTCCTAGATTTGGATATTTTTTCCGGGGTTTTGGTTTACTAATGTTTTGAATTTTTTTTTAGAATTGAGTGTTTTTCACTTAGAGACATCTGGCGCATGGGAATAGCACAGTTTATAAATAGTACGACTTCACCCAGGTCACCATGCAGTTTGCACGATGTTCTAAATAGATAATAAATAAATGAATAATAAAATTAAAGATAAAAACAAAATAATAAAAATAAAAATTGAATTAAAAGTATTGCCTTAGTAACAATATTAATAGTGATAATATTAATATATGGAATATTATTAATTGTATTATTACAATTATGAATATTATTATCATTATTATTATCATGTTTATTCATATTATTAATTATTATTCTTATTATTGTGAATTTTTTGTGGGTTTTAGGCTAATTCATGTGTAGCACATGATTAGCATCAACCGTGCATTCATGCTAGGTACCGATGTGACCACTACTGGAATGGGAAGAAGCTACTGAATTATTCGCACATGATCACTTTAGCCGTGAAGGGATTCTCTATGGTTCCTCATATTTTTTAAAATAATTTAATTGATAAAAATTGTTGCATTAAAATATAATAACAAAAATTATAATATTATTATTATAATTATTATGACTATTAATAATAATTTTATTAAAAATATAATAATAATTATGAATATAAATCAATGTTATAATTAATAATATTATAATAACTAATAATATTAATGTATTAGCATTTAAATAATCATTATTAAGATAGTTTTGTTTTATTTTTTAAGGAATATTCTCCCCCTTTCCATATACCTCACACTACCACTCTCATCCAATTTCCATGTTCAATGCGGGAAACCCCCTTGATACACACTACAATTTAGAGGTCCTACTCTCAGTGATCCAACTCCAGCAGACTGCTCTCCCTCAATCACACCTTCTTCTCCAATGCACCCTACGGTGGACGCCTCTCCACATGTGTGGCCTCCTTATCACATGTGATCACCCTGGATGAAAACTCTTCAGTGTTCCCCTCGAGAAATCTACCCCCTATGAGCTGCACGACCTCACCAGAACGCCCTTCCTCCATTAGAATCTCCACCAACGGAATTCACTTCCTTATCCCCTCATTTTTCTTGCTTTTCTTTGTCCCATGATCATGTTGACCTTGTGTTTAGGTTTAACTTCAATTATATTGGTGGTATTTATCAATAAGAGTTTATAATCATATAACATGGGTTTTAGAACACTGTTAGAGTGGTTTCAGTGGTGCGTTGTCATTGCACCATGGATCCAATATTTTATTTCCCATGCACAACCCTTTTTTATTTATAAATAATCTGTTTCACATTTTTTCCACAACTTTTTATTAATAAAAAGGGATATATTAGTCCCTAAAGGGACTTGGGGTGATTCTTGATGTTGATTTATTATTATATATAAATGTGATTGGATGGTCATCTATTATTGGTTGGAGCACCCCATTATATACATAAGACATGGGAGCCATTCATATTGATAAAATTTTCTGAAAATTATTTCCACAGTGGTAGGTCATGTACTGACCAGTGTCCCATTGTAGGCAGATATATTTTATGTTTATTGCTATGTCATTAGGCCCCTTGGTCTGTCATGAGTTAGGTTGGATTATAATTTGGGAGTTTTTTCATTTCTCATGTGTGGCATGTTACCAAGTATGGGGTTCTATGTATTGGTATGTTCTGGATCATTCCGGATCTCTTGGGTTTACCCAAGTCTAATATCTATTTTTTTATTGCAGTGATGAATGTGATACGTGTATTATTATATATATTTCCATTATTGTGTGATTAGTCTATTTTAATCATGTGTAATGTTTCTCATGGAATGTAATGTTGGTTTTAAGAAGGTTTATGAAAACTATTTTCAAAGAAAAGTGTTTTTTTCTCTTTTTTCAAGTAAAAAATATAAACATCAGTTTCTCATTTTAAATTCTAAAACATACTAATGTGAATATTTTGGATTTATTAGAAAATAAATAAAATAAATTGAACATTGTTTTTATGTAAAATGTCTGAAAAATAATGCTTTCATATATAGTAGTTTAAAATTTAAAATTGTTGTTTCTTTTATTTTAAAGGATTTGAATTGGTAGTAGATTATTGGGGTAGCCTAATGAGTTTTAATATCCATGTCTATTGTAATTTTTTTTCCTATCCCTTGTGTATGTTTCAACTTGAGATAGGTTGCATTAAGCGATGAGTGATCTACATGTTGGAGATTGACCCATAGGGTTACATGGAGGCGTGTTTGATGTCATGTTCTATACGTATTTCGTTGTGTTGTTTGTTGTCCTATTTTTTGGTTCTTTAATTGTAATCATAAATGAATTGGAGATTGGAAATCATTTTTTTTTGGTTTTCCCATTTATTTATATGACTGGATTTGTTTATTTCATTGGGAGAATATATTCCCATTGTCTCTTATGACTCTCTTGCAGGTTGACTTCAGCCAGGGAGGATCGGTAACACCTCTTGTCCTTTCCACGTATCGTCTTGTGTAACCAATTTTTGGTCGACATGGGTTGGTTAATAACATGTTGTTTATTCTAGTGTGTCATGTATTCGAATATCCATCTTGATTATTTTTTTGTCTGAATAGAATGAAGTGTTTGTGGTGTAAATTTAAAAAAGGATGAAACTATACATATTAAGTATGTATATTTCTATATTTTCACAGTTCATGTCGTAACATAATTCCTTAACTCCATGAATGTAATATTAAAACAAAAACATTACTTGTTTACTTTTCATTCTAATAAAACAATGACCTTTTAACAAATAACTTATCTGAGGTTTTTTATTTTTATTTTTCTCTTAAGAATATTCTTTATCAGTCTTCATAATAACATGATTGTTAGTATTTTCTTATTATTCATGTTTGTACTACATGAATCCCTAAAATGTGTAATCTCATGTGATGATCATATTTCCATATATCCCTTATAAATGTAAAAATTTATTTATACTTTTTCAATTGTGGTATTTCAATAATGGTATTTTAAAATGTCAAACACCTATTTTTTAATATTGTGATTAAAATTTGAGGATGAAATTTGTTAATAGGAGTATAATGTAACATCCCATGTTTTTTAATGGAATCATTATGTTTTATAGCATTCATGATTCCTCACAGCAATCATAAGATAAAATATTATTATTATTATTTATATTTTACCAGTATAACCTAGGCATCAGGATGGGGAATATTTATATTATTAAAAATATTATGATTTTTTTTAAATGTTATATATAATTAATTATTTGGTGACCAATTTTATATACTTGATTGCAAAGTCCTTTTTAAAATAAATGGAAATGTATTCATTAAAAAAAATTAAATTCGAATATGTGTTCTTATAAAGTAATAAAATATCTCTTATTAGAATATATTAATTAAATTAATACATAATATATTAAATTTCATGTTTAATATTCATCTTATTTGTTATCTGGACATGAAATAAGAAAAAATTAATGATTATAGATAAAGATGTATTTTAATAAAAAAAATTATTTTTTCCATTTTTTCTGGGAATCGTTAGAAATATTATTATTGAAACATTTAAAAATTATATTTTACAAAATAAAATTATTCTTGGAAAATGGGATAACAAAATTTACATTTTTTCTTTTTTTATGAAGAGTTTCATTTTTTAATGAATAGAAAATATAATTTTAATTGAAAATATTTATTGCAATAAATGTATTTGTAGTGTTAAATTACATTATATATTTTTTAAAATATTAATTAGATAAAACTTTTAAAATTTAATATAATATATGTAATTATCATTAATTTTTAATTGAATCTAGATATAAATGTTTTTCAATATTTTGAATTTTTTGACTTTAACAAACCTTTTTCCCACCCCGTTAACAGGACTAATTTTATCATAATTAAAAAAACATATATGATTTTAAATTTTTATAAATGGTTTCAATTTTTAGAATGATTATTTTAATATTATATAAATACTTTTCATTTATTTTTTGGTATAATGAGTACTCAATTTAGTAATACTCATTAGAACGGTAAAAGGATATTCAAGTAATTAAGGGTAAAAAATACTATTATAAATAATATAATATTACCCAAACACTTATCCAAATTTCATTTGTATATATTTTTTCAAATTAAATCATCCATGGATGAAAATATTCCCTTTGTAAGAATATTGGGTAAGTGTATGAAATTTAATTTATTTCATTTAAATGAATGATACATATATCACACTCATATATTTTATAACAATATAATTTTTAATATTTTATTATACGAAATATTTTTTTTATTAAATGGTAATATGAATTTAAATATATTTATCATAAATAGGATAATTTATTTATAATTTTAATATAATAAATAATATATTGAAAGACTTCTCTAATGAGGATGCATTTGTATTTTTATTAATTGAAATATCAAAAGAATGTTATTAAAAATACTATGATTAAGATAATTTTAATTAACTAAGATGATCCATGAATTTTTTGGGTGACTAGGACATCTTAGTAGTGTTTTATATTGTCTGGTTTGAAATTATCATACTTTTTGGATTTTATTTTCAAAAAAGTAATGAATTGTGTCCAAATTAAAAGTAATGATTTATTATTATAATTATAATTTATTAAATTAATTAAAAATCATAAACATATTTAAAAATTCTATGTGATTATTATAAGGTTGAAAATTACATAAATTCTCTATTAAAAGTAAATTTGCACCATATATGTAATAATTTATAACATCTTAATATTTGAAATTTTGTTATGATAATTAATATTACTATCAATTAATTAGGGGTAAATGAAAATAATATTGTTTAAAATAAAACCAAATAATAACTAAAAATTATTTCTTAAGATTATTTTTACCCACAATCATATTATATTTGAAATATCACAATTTGGGGTCATTATATTTGATAATTAGTTTATATTTATTTAACAGCTTTAGAGTTTCCAAAAGTCCACATCCCATCTCTTATAAAGGGTAACCTTTCCGCATATTTTTTGACACCAACAAATTCATTTCGAATGGAAAAACTATTCCTAAAACTCCTAATGAAAATTAATTATGTGAATCCTATAATCCTTCTTTTATTATGAAATCCAACCATCATAATCCTTTTGCAAAAAATGATAAGGATATTCCCATAGAAGAGGTAACGTTATTCGACGATTGTTTTTTTATTTTTTCATTTACCCTCATCAATTATTTTCATTTATTATTTATATAATAAACTTATTATCCAAAATATAATGATATTTTGATAAATATTTGGGTTATGCCTATGCATACAAACACTTCTATCAAATGGGTATCAAATTTATTCTTCGTGTGGATATTGAACTACCATCTCAATAAATGATGATTGATCATTTTTCTTTTACCATATATCATGGTTGAGAATTATAATGGCGACTATATATTTATATTATATTTATGATATTTATTATTTCATTATTCTTTTTAAATTAATCTATAATGCATACAGTTATACATTCAATATTATTGGGATATGATAACATGGTTTGTGGATGGGTGGACTAAAACCCCCACAATACGATTTGATTCATCCATGCTATATATGGAATTTATGATGGATTAATTTTAATAAAAATTTGTTAAATATATGAAATAAATATAATAATAATATAATATATATATATATATCATAAAATTGTTATAATTTTAATATGATAATGAAATTGAAGTAGCGGTCATGCATACACATGAACTACCATCTCAATGAATGATTAAATTCAGTTCGTATAACCAAAATTTATTTTTTATTATAATAAATATAAAATGAATATATGTGATAATTAAATAATGAATTAAATTCTAGACATGATGAAGTCATGATCTATGTAATAAGAACAACAAATATTGAGTCAAAAAAAACTCAAGAAACTATCGAATTGACACTTAAAATAATGAAAATAATGTATGATTAATATAATTGGAGGAATAATATATTATAATAAGATCATATATGATATAATGAATATTAATATTGTTATTGAATAATCTAGTATCATTATTAAAAAACATAATATGAAGTTAAATGATGTTCACACAAAAAGGAAACACAAGGTAGTAGATTCTTGTCTCACATATTCTTCTGGGTGATTTATGCATTTTTTATCACATATTTGTTTTTTTGTATATATTACATTTTTATATATATCAAAATTAATATCAATGTTATTAAATTTTTCAGTTGATATATATGACTTCTATAGGAAATACAATTTGATTGTTTATAACATAGTAATGGTTTCTCATATCTTTTTTTTCTTCTATGTGATGCATAACTTATTCCACACTTATTTATTTTCTGTTGTGAATTTAATTAACATTAATGAAATATATTGTCCTTAAACTTATATTTATGGGTATTTCTTATACATTTTATGTTCTCCCATTCATGGTTTTTTCCATCCAAATATTAAAAAATTGGTAATGGATTTTTGATTAAATTTTATTTAATTGACACAAATGTTATATAATGATCCTATAAATGGTTATTAGGTGTATATAGTTCCACATTTATATGTTGTACCATGAAAAAAATTCATTTTGTGATATTTTATGTTTTAAGTAATGTTATTATCTCTTTGATTATAAATCCTTATTTCTTCTCAAAAATGTTTTCCAAAAATGTTTTAAAAGTGCATTAAATGGTATTTTATGATTTTTCCAAGACAAATGATTTAAAAGATGATTAAAATGGATTTTAAAGATTAACATTTAGGTTAAAAACGTTATTTTCAATTATTAAGGATAATAATTTTTTTATTATTTAAAATTATCTTTTAAAATTGTAAAGGATAATTTATACAATAATTATTTCAATATATATATATATATAAATTACATTCCATAATAGATAACAATAATTTAGATTTATTACAGATTACTGAGGTTATTAATCATGCATGTTATACTTATTATTTTAAGGTAGGATTCTACTTATGATATCACGATTTTGATGAATCTTGTTATATTGCAAAATCATTCCATGGGTGTCCCTTTTTATTATTCCTTATGATATATTCTTTATATGGAAAAAATATTCATGAACATGTTGTCATGGGTGTTACAAGGTATTTCTCTAAGGCATTGAGTAATGTTTAGTCTCTTTAGATATCATGATGGGTTAGGGAGTAAACCCAATTCCATTATGTGACTTTTTTCCACCATGGGATAATGTCTTGGTAGTTATCAGTAACTAATTGTATGTTCTTGTTATATATCATATCCAAAATTCCGTGTTTTATTTTATTCTGTTATGGATCATGTTCATTGAATATTTTATAAATCATGTCTTATGAATAACCATGTTTTATTTTATGAGTCTATATTTTTAACATTTAGATACTAGGTTTTATTTTCAAATGATATGTTCATGATTGCATAACCTTATTATCATATCATGATTTCATATGGTCATCTTATGGTTACATATATGTATACCCATAATGAGAATCTCATCACTCCCTTCATATGTTTTCCTTACCACTGGTTATGAGACAAGAAATTCTAATTATTTAGTTACTCAAAGGATTTCACAGGGGTGAATTTGATGACATATTATGAATTTTGGTTATAATTTTATATAATGTTGATACTTATGAGCCCATTTTTTTTAAAATATTGAGGTTAGATCCCCCTTAATTAAAAAGAAACATGAAATCATCTTTTGAAAAATTTAGTGAGAGGTAACCCATTACAATAAGCTCCGAAGATGCCAATAAAAGAAACCCAATGGATGGAAAAAGTGATCAATGAAGATAAAATGACAAAAAAAGTAAAAAAAAAATTGCATTGACCCCATCCCATGAATTTGTGATAGTGAGATTGCTCAAAGAGGAGTGTCGCCCCCTATAAAGATGTTGAACCATGTATGTGGGAAAACCTGGCATGGCATTCCTCTCACACACATAAAATTAGGAGGAAGAACATGACTATAGATGCAAGGACATCTATCACTCTTTTGAGCCACTCACCTGAAAATGCTAGTGAATAAACACCATTAAGATATCCTAATGAAAAAAAACTAAAGACCAACAACACAACAAAAAAACAAACAAGGAACCCATCTGTCAAACAATGATATAAAGCTGGATGATGGGTGCCAACCCACCTATCCATCATTGGAGACCACCCACCTAACAATACAATCATAAAGGAGAATTGTATCCATATGTGATGAACCATATTTCCAAACCCTTAGATCCATCTACAATACATCATCCAAGAAGAAACAATGAATTGTACAGCACAATAAAAATGAAAAAAATAAAATCATACCTCACACGAGATACATCAATCCAATTCGACGTCGGTCTAGCAATTCCTAAAGGACCAACCATAATCAGTCCCAAATCCATCATCATAGGTTCTAAGAGACCATCAGTGTATCTTCCAAGTAGCCAAATGATCCAAATCCACCATTGCATGAAGGACCCATCTGCTACTTAGAGACCATAATTATCACCCGATGGAGTCGCAAGATGAACTATCCATAGAGTTTGACCATCACCTGAAATAGATCACTCATGTACCCCCAACACGAGGTTCAATATATCATGAGATTTCGGAATGGGGAGGAACCGAGGAAGTTGAATCCCGATGAAGCCACGATCGAAGTCCAATCTTCTATTCCACCATCATGGTCAGAAGAAGAAACCCCATCATTCTTCCAACTAATCCATCTAGAGGACTCATATCTTTGTAGACCTAATATAGTAGTGTTTCAAGAAACCCATTCCTTTGATAACAGTAGAAAAGTGCAATGAACGGGCCATGAAGGGAAAAAAATGAAGAACGTAATAGGTGGATGGGTCATTGACTTTGAAGAAGAATGAGATATAATTGCATGATAGTCATAATTAAAAAGAATTAGAACCCTAAGTGGTTGACCTCACATCAGTATCATGGGAAACAATGTAATGTTTGTTTTAAGCATCAGATCTAGAAATGAGGATTTCAGGACTCTATAGATTTTAATAGAGAAGGGTTTAGAAAAAAATGGATATTATGATGTTTTCAATTACGGTATTATTATATCATGATGGGTGTCAAATTTTCTAAATGATCATAAGTTTAGTTTTGTAGAAACCAATTTTTGAGGATTTAAGATAATATATTTTATGGTGACTAGCATTATTTTTGAAACTAATCATTTTCGAGATAATTATGTGTTATGAACTTTTGTGATACAAATCAAAATTTATGAGATAAACATTGAGGTTAAAACAAATTATGGTTATTGTTATGGAATTTTCTCATATTTAAGTAATTTTATAAGGATTATAATAATATTATTTTTCAAAAAGGACATACACAAGAACAGTGATATCCCGTTGATTCCAGCAAGGTCGTATGAATCGAACCTAAAACTGATTGGTGGAAAGTTTTCATCACCTACCATTGGATTATGTGAATTCATAGTAAAATAGTATTTTTATTTTTAATTAAATTACATTATGGTTGAAAAATATGTTTATTTTGTGATTATATGTTTTATCGGATATTTTACTTTGTGATTGCTAAATGAATTTTTGATTAGGTGATTAAAGATGTTTTAGATAATGTTCAATTTTTTTGGGAACAATATATGATTAAGGTGAATATAATACTATGGGATTATAATATAGTAGTAATTATATTTTGAGAGAATCTATGATTTCTTTCTAGACGTAGGCTGATTTAGGTTATTTGAGGAAATAATTATCATATCATGGTGGTTATGTGATTTAGGAAATAACATTTTTTAGGAGGAATTAAGAGTGACTATTGTTATTTGGATATCAATTATATATTTGGAATACTATATTATCAAATCTACATGAATTTTGGATTTTAATCATAGTTTGTATTAGGTTGAGGAATTTTTTGGAAATTTAGTTGATGAATGGTTTCCATTGAACATTGAGTATTACTGTTTAATATTGAATATTATTGTAATTTTTCATCAAATATGTTTCATTATTATTCAGGAATTAAATTATATTGTTCTCCATATTTTCATTTTTGTTAGACATTATTTATATGAAAAATATAGAGGTAATATTTTGTGTATTTATTGATTCTTTATATGAAAATTATAGTTCTTTATGAATGAAAATATTATCCTCAATAGACATCATTTAGAGAAATGTAATAGTTGGTAGTGGAAATATATTAATAGATGAATCTCTAGATGTCATTGAATTATATTTTCTTATTTTCATAGTTCAAGTAGTAATTGGATTACTCATCTCTATAAAGGTGAACATAAAACAAAAATGATATCCATTTACATATCATAATATGGAATCAATGACCTTTTAACCAATTATTGATTTTTGGATTTATGATTTATAACAATACCCTAACAATGTTCTCTATAACCCTCTATCTAAACATAATGGGTAGTTTTCTCTTTAATATAATGGTTTTAATAAATTGATCCATCAGACGCTTTATCCCATGTGACCATACTATTTCCATTCCACTATTTTAAGGTAGACATTTTATAAAAACAATTATGTGGGATTTTGATAATGGTAATTTGAAAAGTCAAACCGATAGTTATCGGTCTAAAGTTCAAATAGTGAAGAATCATTTATTAAGCTGGGTGTTTATAATTTAATACCTAATGTTTTTAAAATAAAAAATTATGATTGAGATAATACAAGATATTCCGCATCAATCTTAAGAGAATTCCAAATTATTATTATTCAAATATTACCATAATAACCTAGCTGTTAGAATGGAAGTTAGGGATAATAATGACTGAAAAATGAAATTATAGTTTACACACACAGACAAACACACAAGAAGATATATAATTAATTTTTTGGCGACCAAATAATTATAAATTATGGTATAATCCTTTTTAAAATAAAATTATATATTTTTTATAAAAAATATTAATGAAATTAACAATCATTATAAAACCAAAAAAATAACACATGTTAGAATATATAAATTAAATCAATATATAATATATTTATTGTGTTTTTTAACATTTATCCAATATGTTTTGGATACATAATAAAAAAAGAAATTCAATTCTACAGATAAAAGAAGTATTTTTTTGAAAAGGCAGTTTTTTCATCATTAGATGTTCCAATGGTTTTAAATCTAGTTTTTCACACTATTATAAATTGTTTTTTACAAATTTACTTACTCATTAAAAATGGAATATCAAAATTTATATTTCTTGAAATTTTTGAATTTTGATAATATGTTTAATTTTTTAATTAAAAGTAAAAAAACAAAATTATATTTGAAACCATATTATTTAATTGATATAAATTAAATTGGTATATTATATTTTTGATTTGTATTAATTATTATTTCCTTAAAAAATTATCATTTAATATAATATAGGAAAATGTAATCATATTTTTCTTGTTTTTAGATATTAAAATGTTTGAATTATATTCTTTTTTAAAATTATTAAACTTCTTCTCACCCCATCAATGAGAATAATTTTAATTTAATTACGGAATCAATTTATTTGTTTTTAATAATTGATTCAATATTTGGAATTAGGGTTTCAATATTATTTAAATTGGTTTACCTTATTTTTTCAAATTAAAAATAGCATCATTTTTAATTTTTTAAACATTGTAAAAGGTATATCTGTTAATTAAGGGAAAATAATAATAATAATAATATAAATTTACCCAAAAAAGACATAATTTCACTAGATGTGTTTTTTTCAAATGATTTAATCCTTTTCATGAAAATAAATCTCCTTTAATCAACATATATAGGTGTATGAGATTAATTATATTCAATTTCATTAAAAGTTATTGATTTCATAATCATATATTAAATATAAACAATATATTTAATATTTGATTATACAAAAAGACTGACTATAAATTTTCATTTGGAACATGAAATATTTATCATCATCATGGTTGATTGTATATTATTATTTAAAAAATAATTAATTAAATTAATTTATAACATAAGGATTACAGAGTAATTATTTATTAATAGAAATATCATGTTCATGATTTTAAAAATAATAAAATAATAATATTATTATTTAATTGAGATTATAAATGATTTTTAAGGGTGACCAATAAATTTTAGGAATGTATTAAAAAAATTTATTCGAAATTAATACATTTTTTATGTTTATTTATAGTCATAGTGTTGAATAGTATAAAATTAACACTAATTATATGTTTTAAAAATAATATTTTATTAAAAAATTTAAAAAATAATTTTTTTTAAAAAAATGTAATTATGATATGGTTTAAAATATCATAAATTTTAAATTTTTGTACAATTTCACCCATATACGTAAAAAATTCAATATATTAATATTTAATATTTGACTACCATTATTAAAATTACAAATGCATTTTTTAAGGCTAAACTAAAAATATAATGTTTTAAATATATCTAAAACCTATCAAAACATTATTGGTTGATATATTTTATAAACCTTCTCATGTTATATTAGAAATAACACAGTTTGGAGCCATTTTTATTTGTCAAATAATTTATATTAATTTAATATTTTATAAAAAATTCAAAAGTTCCCCTCCCATCTAATATAAAATGGAACATCTCTTTATTTTTTCATTACACCTAGAAATCCATTTGGTTCATAAAAAACTATACCCAAAACAACTCCAAAATTATATCCCTTTGTACTAAATTACATACTTTTTAAATAATTCCAACCATCAATGCTCAGCTGTGAATATTTAATGGAGATAATTATATAAGTTGTAACAGCTTTCATTGAATGTTTTTGTTTAATTTCATACTTCAACCTCATCAATTAATTTCATTTCACATTTATACAAAAAATCTGTATAATAAATATAATTATATGTATTTAGATGAAGTTATATACATACAATTAGATATGATTCCATCAAATATGTACTGAACCTACCATTTATGTGGATAGAGAACTGACACCACACACAACGATGACTGTTCATTTTTTTACATTACCCCCCATTATTCTTTTGTATTATGGTTGGAACTATGTCATTATATGTAATATGTGATATTAATAATTTCATTATTTTTCTATAATTATTACATAACATATTCCTTCATACTTTTTATGTTACTGGTATACAATGACATCATTTGTGGACGTGCGGACAACTGCGTCCAAAAAATGATGTGATTCGGTCATGTTATATATAGAATGTATTAAAAATGATTATTACTATACATATGTGAAATATATGAAATAAATATAATACATTAATTATATTATATATATCATTTACTTTTCCTTATTTTAATATGATAATGAAATTTAAGTAGCCCTCATGCATACATATGACCTACCATCTCTATGAATGATGCAATTCATTTCTTATATCAAATATTTTTAGATTTTTATAATACATATGTAATTAATATATATAATTATTACCTCATGTTTTACATTCTTTAGATGATGAAACCATTTTAAATTTAATAGGGACAATAAATATTGAGTCAAAACATACTCGAGAAACTAAGAAACAAACACTGTAAATATTGATAATAATGAATGGATATCATCAAACAATTAATTATATAATAATAAATGTTAATAAATTATTTCATAAATAATAATATTGGTATTTAATGATTTTTAACATTTCTAAAAACATTACACACTATGTTAATGGATGCTCAAACAATAATGAAAATTTAATATAATGGATTGTCGTCTCACTTTTACTTCTGTGGGATTTACCCATTTTTCACCATTAATTAATTTCTATATTGTATATACTATAATTTTATACATTTAAAAATTAATATAAATTTTAGTTCATGGTTTATTTGATAGTTATTACATCTATTTGAAATAGGATTCGACTAATCACAATATACAAAGGGTTTCTCATCTCAATTTTTTCTTCAGTTAGATATTTTACATATTCACCACATATATCTTATGTGTGGTGTATATAATGTAAATAAATTAAATATATTATACATATCATTATATTTATGGTAATCTTTATATCTATTCATTGGTCTCTATATAATGGGGTTTACTATTCACATGTTAGAAAATCAGAAATAGAATTCTGTCTAAATTTACCTTCTTGGAGAAATATATTATATTATATAGAAATATAATTTTATGAGGTGTATATAATGACCATTTAACTTGCTTCATCATTAAAATATTCTTTAAATGATATTATTAGTATCATTTAATTTTATCCCCTCATCGGTTAGAAGTATTTTTTCTTTCAAAACAATGTTTTCTGAAAATATTTTTCATCTTTTTTAATGTTATTTTTTGAATTTTAAAGTAAACATGAATTTAAAGTTAATTAAAATTGATTTCAAAGAATCCTATATTATTTTTCATGGTTATAATCAATGAAAATTGATTTCAAGATGTATTATGATATAAATATATATTATTACTATGGGTAGGATATTACCCTTTACAATTTTTTCACGTTATATTTCAAAATAAATTTCAGTCTAAGATAACAGTATTTTATGTAACATATTTATTATAGTTTATATTATTAAAGGATTATAACAACATTAATTTGTGGTCATTTTAAATTTATTATAGAAAAAATTTTATTAATATCATTACTTTTCCTTCTCGTTCTATTGGAAACCCTTCTTTGTATACCTTATGTTTTCTTATTTATGTGGGAAACACATGCATGAGCATGTTGTGATGGGTTCATAGAGATAATGGTCCAATTTAATCAGTAATGTTTAGTCTCATGAAACATAATTTAAGAATTTGGGGTAAATCTAATTCTTTTATTGGTTTTTTCCCACCATGTGATATAGGCATGGTATTATTCCTTGACTCATTTTTATTACATGTTCTAATTCCATTCCAAAATTCCATATATTATATTATGATATCATGGATAAAGTTAATAGATTATTATATAACTGAGGTCTTATGAAGGTTTATTTTTTATTTTCTTACTCGTTATTTTGACCACTGATATACAAAGTTCAATTTTTAATTATTTTGTTTAGGATTACATTCCCTTATGATAATATTATGATTTCATATGATCATTGTTTTACTAGTATAATGTATACACATACAAAGAATAATATTCCAACATTCTTATGTATTATTTTCCTTGGGATATGAGGAAAAACTGTTAAATGAATCTGTGTGTAGAAGGATTTTGGATAGATGATATTCATGAACTATTGTTAATGTTGTGCATATTGGGATATAAAGTTGATCTTTATGAGGAAGTTGCTAATGAACCATATTTCTTAATAGATTCTCATTATTATCTAAAACATTTAAACTAAAAAGTTACTTGGGTATATAAGTGATCTCATATTTCCTTTTGATGTTGAGTCTTTTGTTTAAATATGTTGGGTAATATATATTTGTATCAATGACTGGAATGTAATGTTTATGTTATTTTTAACTGATATAGATGTGTGGATTCTGGGTTACCACATGAGGTCTTGATCCTTATTCTAACCCGACCCATGTAGTGTATCCACAGTCAAAAACTAAACCCAAAAAAATTATTTCTTATCACATTCTTCAATAAAGAGTTATCAAAATTTTAATTTAAGTTCCATAACCTATTGAAAAATTTCATGTTTTCACAATAAACCATTTTATGACATGTAAAATACTATAACTAATTATCCATAGTGAAAATATCATAAAAACATAATTAAATACTTAATATCTCAATTCCATGATAAATAAAGTTATACAGCCCATGTATGAACTCATTACTATCTAATTAACCTCAATGAATCACACAAATATAATGATTTGTTTATTTCATAATTTACCTAAATTATTAAACAATTAGTCTTAAGGAAACCAAATAGATGGTAATATTGTACCAAAAAACAACTACACACATATATATTTACATCAAGACTATGGCATCTAACGTGTAGACCACCTACCTAATGTCTTTAGACAAACACTCATCTACACTCAACCATGTTTCAAACATAAACCTCCTTCAAAGAACAAACCTAGAATAATATTGACAAATATGGTTTTAAAGACTCAAAATGCTATGAAATACTCATAATGACAGAATATAGAAAAAAAGGAAGATGATTGTTAGAATAAACTGGATCATCGATCCATAACCAATGTCACACCAATTGTCTAAGAAATGTGTGAGATTAATCCTTGTTTATTTTGGGGGTAATGATCAGAGACCATGATTTATATTGGAATATATTGGAAGATGACAATGTATGAGTTCATATGGTCCAGGGGAGGAAAATGTAAAAATAAAAAATTTAATGGCCCACATTATTTGTTCGTATGGTTTTCCAAACCATCCGCCAAACATCAGTCCCCACTATACAAGGGGACCTCGGTTTTCACAGTATCCTAGTAAGTCAGCATGGTTTGAAAAAAGATGTGGTGTCCATGCTTGATGTATCTGTCTAATATAAAATAATTTGTTCCCCTACCATGCATTATTTTACCAATCGTTCACCACCCCTCTTCTAGTTTCATTGTTCTAACTTATGGTAAGCATTAACCATGTACTAACCATGAAACCTTCACTGGATGAGCACTTATCCCCCTATTTGAAATCTCAAATCCCAGAACACCACTGGCACTCCACATATCCTCTGGAAAAGTTTAATTATCCAATATAATTGTGTAATTCAAAAATATAAACAGCATTTTACTTGATTATATTATTGAGATAATGTACCAATTAATGTAATGTTTTACTGAATATAATATTGAAATATCATTTATCACATTTACTTAGTCAAATTTATTTTATGATTTTAAAGACTTTTTAAAACTATACAAATTTTTCAAAAAAATTCATTTAAAATTAAATTGAAAACATAATAATTAATCTTATAATGAATTATTTTAATGATGATAGAAAATTTTATTCATTCTACAAACATTTAAATGAATGATCATATTATATTATCTCTAAAATCTATATGAAAATTGTTTGGAAAACAAAATGATGTTTTCATTAAAAATATTTTGTTAAAAAATTCATACATGGATAAATATTTAGTTTAATAATCATAAGATTATAAAAATTTGTTTTTTTATTATTTTTATAAAACATTGTTGTGAAGGAAAAATGATATCCTTCCAAAAGAGATAAATATAGTTATCTTTCCTTAAAATAATTTTATGTTTATCATTATATACCAAAAGTGAAAAATTTTCCAACTAATTGAATATATAATTAATATCTATAGGTTGTTAATTTTTTATGGTTGTTCATGATATTTTGACATTGGATACTTATTCATAGTCAATCTCGTTAAATGATAAGACTATGACATAAAATATTTAACAAATCTGTAAAATTGGATCATATTCCCCATGAAGGAATAACCTAAAATGAGATATTAAATAAAATTAGGATTAATAAATTGAATATATGACATGATAAATGGTACATATATACACTTTAAGAAAGAACATAGTTTCAGAACATAATGTTCAACAAAATGAATGAAAATTGGGATAAAAACTTCTTACCGTAAGTATGAATTATACTATACTCATTAAAACAACCTTTATTATAAATATAAGTTTATTATAATGATATTAAAGAACCATATTATTTTGTATCATACCATAAATTATTCTCTTAAAAAATAATATTTTTCTTATATTACTAATTTCATCATAATGTTACCTCCTAGAAAATAACCAATTTTTTTATTTTTTTTTTGATTTGCTATATATTTTTTCGTCATTACATTATCATGGTAAATAAGATTTATAATAATAACCACCATTAATATAAATTATTAATTTAGTGTATATTTATTTATAGTAATACAATTAATTTAGTGATATAAGATGAAATACAATATTCATGGAGACGGTGGGTCGTATGTTTGAATGAAAATTGTTTCTATTTTCATGTTGGATTGAATGAAATAACAGTATGTGATATATATTATAAATATATAATAATTATATTTAATATATAACACATATTTTCATTAAATCCATTATCAATAAAATTCATGTATGTTAGGAAAAAATCACGTCATTTCGATAGATGGTAGACCTACGTACACACAAACAATGTTGTTATATTCCCACAAAATGGATAATATTATGGTATGAGTGATATAAAAATTAAATAATAATAATGACATTGTATATAAATTATATTTCATATATAAAACATAATTCCATCAATATGACCATCCATTTTAAGTGGAAATGGAAAAATGATTGACATCAGCTCATGAGGTTTTAGTCTACTGTACAAACGAACAATGATTTCATAAACTGTTTTATGGAAGTGGAGAAATTTTAAGGTAATGACCATAACATAAAAGAAATTAAATATATTTAATAATATTATTATATGATATTTTCATGATATAACAATATTTTATGGGGCTAAATGATGAAATAAAATAAAAACAACCACTGATGAGTGTTGCCCCTTCTTCGAATTTCAGCTATAGTATTTCACTAATAGCCATCCTTGGTTGGATTAATGTACAAACTAAGGGTTATTTGATTATGGAATTCATTTTGGGATGTGATTTGGTATTATATAAATTGTATTTATGGTATGAATAAGAGATGATAGGGGTTTCCTTTTTTTAGAGGGACAACAGATAATTGTGATATTTTGGAAAATAATTTGGCACTCATACATTGATCATAATTAAAATGTGTATTAAATAGATCATTAACGAACCATATAGGTTTAATGTTATGTCTAAGTTCATATAATATTTTATATTCATTTTTAGATGTTATTTTGAATCCTATGTTGTATGTTTAACACACGATAAACACATTTTTACCACAACCGTGCTAATTAATTATTATTGACATCACACATAATTTTGGTAAAAAAATAATGTTTTCCATACTAGAAATAATTAATTGTTATGAATAAAAATATTTTATGAATATTTTAATGTTCCTATCATATAATTTTGAGAATTTTAATTTGTAATTAAATCTGCTGATGATACAAGAAATTGGGGTTTTAATGGGAAATGAATAAAAGTATAAAGTATTTTTATATCCAATTTATATTTGAAATTGATTCTGATGAACTACCTTGTATTAATATATTAATAATTGGAATAATTATAGGTTTAAAATTATTTGAAATACAATTCATCATTGTAAATAATTTAAATGAAAATTTTGTTTTCAATTAAAATACAATACTTTTCATAATTTATAAAAAATGATTTTTTTAAAATTCTCAATATAGGCCGAAATATAAATTTTAAATTTGAAATAAAAATTTAATTTAATTTTATCAAATTAATTTCATAAATTATACAATATTACATATAATTATTATTCACAAAATTTCATAGAAACATCTTTTGAGAAGATAGTATTTTTGAAGCATTTAATGATTGTATAACAAAATATTACTTTTATTATAAAAATGTTTTATTTATATAAAAAAATTATAATTATTATTTTAAATTCTTTTATTATAATTCATATCATTATATTTAAGGGATATATTATAATGTTCTCTTTAAAATAAATAAATTTATAAAATGTCATGATTTTTTTAATCATGTTATTGTGTGTAATTCATGCTAACCAAGTGTTTTGTGTAAAGGAAGTATAAAATTGTGTTGTGTATACTGGATGATTAAAATGGTGTTTCACATAATTTAATCAAATAATTAAATTTAGTTAATTAAAAAAATAATTTTTTAAATCTCTAGTCTTAAAGATTAGAGATTAGATTGTGAGTTAGAGAGATTGTGGGATGGTCTACTATGCCACGCTTTGTATTTTATGTTTATTCTTAACATGTATATTCTTATTGAAGAGATGGACTATCTAGTCTGGCTAGTGATGTGAGACATATATTGTGGGTTATAATTTGACTCTTGACATTACCTTTATTGGTAACATTGTGGAAAAACTCTACCTTTATTGTGAAGGTAGTGTTCATTGGGTGATTTGTGGTCATACCTTAAGTTTGGAGGTAGAGCTCTGTGTGTTGGGTGTTTCTTGATTTAGGTAATGTTGTGGTAAATATTCTACCCATCATGAGTGAGAATGTGAACATAGGTCAATCATGATTGTGAAGGTATAGCCTTGGTTAGGTTCATGAGGTACACCCTAGGGGAGGAGAGTTCTCACTGTGATATGTGTGCTGTGTGAATAGTGTTTAAGCCATTATTGGAGAGAGTTTATTTTAATAATATGTGTTATGAGATGTGAGTGGGTAACAGTGATATGAGTGATAAGTAGTTTGTTGAAATACTTATTTAAGAGGATAAAGAACAAGTTATTTTTTTGACCTCACCCATGGTTAGAGGGTGGAGGTTGGCACATGTTATTAGGTAGATGATGTTTAACAAGGACCCTACCATGAAAAAGATGGTATTGGTAATGTTGTCGTATCTAACCAACCCTGAGGTAGATTTTACTGGTAATGACTTGATAATGTATTTTTCCCTGCCTCTTTAGGTATGGTTCATACTTTCTATACACCATAGCCAACATCATTAGTTATGGGATAGTATTTGGTGATCACCATACCTTGAGTCATTGTGTATGGATTATGATATTGGTTCAATGGAATGATGTGACTAATTCATTTACATTGGCTATATGAGGAAGGGTATGAAGTTTTGGAAACATAGTTATCATGTGAGTATCGAGCACATATCCTCATGTGTTGTGATTTCTGTTATTTTTTCCCTCATGCATACACGCATGTATAGATATATTTTTGGAACATGGTGGGACCCCAATATATCCCTCAAACCAGAATAACTAGTTATGAAATATATTTATACATGTATTAGTCAAATTTATGTCCTTGAAATAATTTTGATATTGAAATTTAAATAAAAAAATTTATTGATATTTTGAATGTCTATCCTTTATCACATTACATCCACAACTATGGGATTATAGTTAAATATAATTTTATTGCCTTTCTAAATTGAATTATGAAAATAGGTCGTAAATTTTTGTAATCTGAATGAAATTTGTTTTTCTAATAGGCTTGTAATAATTTTTTCTGAATTATAACTCTAGTATTATATTTACGTCCGTTAAAGTGTAAATCAATTAAATAAAGGGGAAAGTGATATTATAATATGATTAAATTACACTAAATCTTTTATTAATTTATTTAGATTAGTTGGTTTCAACCAAAATCAACCATAGGATGAAATTAGAACCATTTTGATCCACTTTGGTAATAATATGACATTTATTATTTTTTATTTACTGATTTTTTAAAAATTTCACACCCATATGTTTAATCAGTAATACTTTTTAAATATAGGGTTTCATTGAAGATAAATTAAACTATTAGTAGTCATTGTAATGATAAAATGATTATATACATATTGATAATTTATTCCTTATTATTGGCCATAAATTAAATAAATTTATTTATGAAACATCGTTGATGTAGTAATTTATTTATTAAAGGAAGAATAATATAATTAAAATTGATAATATTAAAATAAATATAATTTACACTATTTTAGGCCATACACTAATTTTATCGATGACTATGACATGTTTTGGATGATTTAATGAAGTTTTTTATAAGGAATAATGATGTTATTATTTTTTTAAATGTCATGTAATTAATATTGAAAAAATTCACATAATTAATATCTTAAAATGAAAAATATTTATTTAGATAATAAAAAAATAAAATAATATAATACTAGAAAAAAAATATAATAGTTTATAATTTTCATTAATTACACTATAAATTGTATATTGGGATGTTATTGTAATTATTTAATCCCCCAATGTTTAAATTACATGATAAATAAGTAAGAGTTAAAGGGGGTTGAAACAAAAATGATAAGGATTACAAAATCCTCAAAACAACTCTATATTTTAATAGAATATGGTCATTCAAAATGAAATTATTATATATTCAAACTGAATCATTTTGGGATCTTTGAAAACTGAAAATGAATTTATATTTATTAAATTATTTTGACGATTCCTAAAGTCCTCCTCCACCATATTATAAAAGAAACCTCTCACTCTCTTCTATTAACACCTATAACTCACTATTTCTTGAGCAAACCATATCCATGTCTCCTAAAAAAATCCATAAATTTATCTTAATGGAAATACCTTGTGTATAAAACCATCCTATGGAGTCCTTTGGTGCAAGTCAAAAGGAGACAATCAAAGAAGAGTTAATTGTTTTACCAAGTTGATCATAGTTCTTCTGTAATTACACTTCATTTTAATAATTTCTTCCATAATAAATTAATAAATACATAATATAATATATTTTGAGATTATTTTATGATTATGTAAGAACTATAATCCTATGTTTACCTATTCTACAAAAAAGGATATCATCATGTGTGATTACATATGCCTTACCATATCCATACTGTGGAATAAACTATTTTTCATCACTAATTTATTTGGATGTGTATAATGATGAATATAATGGATATAAATAATGAAAATGACAAGATAATTATTTTTTATAACTAATATACCATAAAATTTTATAGCGTATAACCATTAAGTGAATGACATCATCGCTCGTGTGTACATATGCCTTACTGTCTCCATAAGGCAATGAGATTCATCCTCCATTACAAACATTTATGAATTATTATGAAAATTTATATAATCATTAAGTATGAAATATATTAAATAATAACTATAATTGATATATATATATATATTTCATTTTCATTTTCCATTTAGTTCAATAATAAAATGGAATCAACGTTCATGCATACGTATGAACTACCGTCAACATGAATGGTGTCTCCCGTTACGTTTTTATAAATTTTATATATATTAATATACTGAGTATATATGACATATAAATCATGTTTTAAATTAGAGTATTATATTAATCTCGATCTTTGTATTATGATCAAGAATAAAATGTTAAAAAACAAATGATAAACAAAGTGATTATTACCCAAAACATTGCATTATCATTGAATTATTAAATGCACTACTAATATAAAGTAAGAATTGAATCATATATTATATAATAAATATTATAAGGATTATTGTAAATACCCAGAAATTTCAAGGAAATATTTTTTCTTAAATTCTCCGGAATTTTACTAGTCTGTGCCTTTTGACGGCAGTTGATTCTGATGCCCAGTGTGCTCGGAATCAATTAATGATGTTTTGTATGGGTAAGTTCAGTAAACGTACATGCAGGTCTTTCTATCTCTTGAACTGGTTCTCGGAATTGAAATCCAAGGACACTGATAAACTCGCAGTGCCGGTATTCACTTAAGGGGACCTTTACCACAGTTGCGTTTTATGCTGGTTGATGGTTAAATTTTGGGTGTTAATATTAAATTAAATAAAATTGTGTGGTACACAATTTTATTTTGAGAGTTGGTCATTTTCTCCCAAGGGGAAGTTATTGGTGGGGCCCACAGCCACATTACTTCCCATGTGTGGATATTTGTGAGTTGGGGCCAACACGAGCCCCAACCTATCATATCCTCTTTAATTCACCCTTATTTAATCCTTTGACAACTCCCCCAAATTTATTGTGGTCTCACAACTTTCACCTTCCCCATAAATATTATGACAACACGTTTAATTTATGAATTGAACTACAATTAATTATTTAATTTGTTTTAATATTTTAATTACTTGTGTTAATAAAAAAATAGCCTTAGCTATTATTTTATTTTGGGCACTTGTTGTGTGGAGATATTTTTGGGAGAGTTCCTGAGAAAAGTGTTCCTCTCTTCAATGAATAACGCCTCCAACGAAGAACAACTTTCTTCATCGATGAAGAACGCTCTATTATTCGAAGAACACGAAGTCACCAACGACACATATTCTTCGGGTGCACTCCGATGTCGACGGAATCGACACAGTTCCCCCACGACGCCCGACTAACACGACGCTAGTCTTCCGATAGATCTCTGACGAATGACACTCGATCTAAGATCAAAGGCACATTGCAGGAGAGACGAATGCCAATGATCGTTGACACTTTCATCTCCTCCCATGTGAAGACGTCAATGAACCGATGTCCGCCTTTTCACCTTATCGTCAACGACCGGTGAACCTTGAGGTAGGGGGTTGTTTTTGTATAATTTTATATATTTGTAGTGTACCTTCGTAATTGGGAGTTCTTTTATGATGAATTATTGGTTTGAGCTTCTAACGCGGAGGGCTTGGGCCAAAGAACAAGCTCGAAGCCTCCTCTAGTAGTTCATCTATGCATGGATTGACGGGTGACAACGAAACGGGACCGCAACGATGATTTGGAGCTTTCGCGGTGGAGTTTGGGTCCCGAGATAAACATAGGCGTAGATGGTGGTTGAAACGGACCACCAGAGCGTGTCCGGTGTTCCGCGAAAGGTGGCGGTGCACCTCCGGAATAGTCCATCGTCGCTGAGCCGCGGCGGCGGGTGGATCCAGAACCGAAGAGCCATCCCAGAAATGACGAGGCACGACTTAATGACGCACCAGTTGGCCACACCAGCGAACCCCTGACCGGGCCGCGCTGCGCCAGTTGTGGGTCGGGCCATGCCTGCCGGGTCGGGCCACGCCCTACCAGCCCAGACCCGGACCCGGATTGGGTCGACAGGGTTCAGGCCGACCCAGCATGCGTTGGGTTCGAACCTACAACAAACTAGTCCCACAGAGAGGAAACACTTATAACATAAGGACCGGATGTACGATTGAAATTCCGTCAACTACTTTGGATTCCATTTGATGAGACAGTTCTTTTGGTATACTTTACTTGAGATTTGGATGTAGTTGGAGTTCAGTCGGTATGGTTTAAACTTAAAAACCAACCGGGTCCGTAGAACAGAAAAGCTAGTAACTCTCAGACCAGATATCCGTTTGACGAACCGTCAGCGGTTCTTGTAATATCTTTGAGAAACAGTCCCTTTGAGTATACCCCATGGGAGTTCGGGGTACAGTTTAGATACAGTTGGGTTGGTTCATACACGAATCCAACCGGACCCCTAGGACAAAAAGGATATTAACTCACAGACCAAGCGTCAGATTGACGCGTCGTCTGTTGCGTTGAGACCCATATGACGAGGCAGGACTCTATGATACTTCTACATGAGATTTCATGGAACGTGGAGTGTCAACTTGTGGATCATGGAGCGGACCCTCCTAGTGACGAGCGAGCAGATTGCAGAGACCTAGTAGCTGGCTGAGACTTGACAACTACTGACTGATCGACTCAGAGTGATTCAGATGGCCTAGTGTGGATCACATGGTTTTAGTAGTAGACCCAAGACAGAGGAGTGCATGGTTATAGTGGTAGACCTGTGGTACTCGACTGAAGGAGTACCTCTGTAGGCTCTAAGGGGGAGTGATTTATTGAAGCAGTAGACCCATGTTGGGAAGTGCTTGGATGTAGCAGCATGCCCGCAATACTCAACAGGTGGAGTACTTCAGCAGTCCAAGGTTAGTGGGAAGCTCTTGGCTATAGCAGAATTCCCACTGTACTCGACAGAGGAGGATTATTCCAACAACCGTGGTTTCAACATCATGAATGAAAATCCTAGTTTGAGCTGAGGCAATGACCTTTGTGTTTTCATCATGATTGAGATGGGTTACTCGATAACTTAGGTATATGTATGGGCATTTAGCTAAGTAATGGTTATCCGTTGAGTTCATACTTTGTTGTTTATCCCTGCGGGATTTTGTGAGACCTTGAGGGTCTTGGGGTCCCTACTGAGTATCGTTATAGTCACCCCTACACAGGCTATGCCCGCACCTCTTTGTGATTGATGTAGACGACGAACATCACTGATTGAGGGAGAGTGTACGAGGACTGTACGGTACCCGGAGGTGGACCTCATGACGAGTCGGTACTTATTGGGGACAGAAGAATGTGGAGTACTGAGGAGGACATATGTACCTACCCTTCATGTAGGAACCGAAAGGATGATCCAGGAGCTACTTCCATCTTCCAGTTGTTTGTGTTTTCAGTTGTACTTTCATTCAGTTGTAGCTGTCCCTTTCTATTGGGATTGTATTTTCGGCCCCTTTTTACATTCAGCACACTTTTTATACAAATTTACATAGTGTTTTCTTCCTCTTGTTATCTGGTTGTGTGTGTTTACGTTTTATAAAGGCAATGCCTTCCCATTTCTAGTGAATTACGCCTTTGGTGCTAGTCGCCCTCCCCTGGCCTATGGAAGGCGGTCTTGGGGTAGTCACAATTCGTGCCCTAGGGGATGGGTCATGACAATTCATTAAGAATTTAATAATATGTTAAAACCACTATATAGTTGTTTCAGAAACATATGGATGAAATAAGACCTAGGGTGAGATATAATTTCACAATCACATTTTAATCCTAGATTACTTCTAAATGAGTATTTAGCAGGGTATATATGCCATCAATTTCTATTTTTCATAAATATATACTCCAAAATTTTATTTGTATTCTTAAATAATTGTTTTATGTAACTTTTAACCATTGGATAATTTTTATTAAATGGTAACAATTGAATCATTGTCGTTTTCAATACGAGGTACTTTTTTGACTAGCTGAAAAAAGTATTAGAATAATGTTTTCATTTATATTATAATACATGAATGTATTTTTAAATTTTCATAATGCATTATATATAGGAATAAATTTCATGTGTTTTACCATAATTATTTTCCATAAATGATGACATTATTTAATAAGGATATGTTTCATGTATACTATCCCTATTATTCTTTTGGATTTATTATGTTTATTCTATTTAGGGAATCCATTTTTTCATGGATTATGTTATAATGAAATGATGTTAAAAACCCATTTTAGTCATTGGGTTTTGTTTATAATGAATGATATTTGTTTTTGTGGAACACATATGTATGAATTCTTTATGATATAGATTGTAACTATATCTCACTGAAATGAATTGTTTGAGGATGGATAACACATGAAACATATATTTTGTGCACGATCTGGATTTAATGATCACAATCCTATGAGTGGACATTATTTTCAAGTCCATAATTTTAGGACTGGACAAGGTTTTAATGACAATATGATTATTCAAGGGACTAATTTGATGTTTTTAATGAATGAACTTGTTACTATTTAATCATGTTCACAATGATATTAGTTGAATTCCATGCCATTTTTACATTCCTTTTTTTCAATTTTATGAACCTATGGATTAGGTTATTTGATTTCATTATGATTTATGTTTACCTATTCTATATCGGGGATGATATTTTACCACTTTGATCATGATATCATACCCTATATGCTCATGTTTGTGTTTACATATCACCATTTTTTACTCTTATTAAGAATATGAGCTCCCCGTTTAATATTTTTTATTTTCCCCAAGATAGAAATAAAGGATTTTGGTTCAGATACTAAAGGGGTAGATCTTATGGGATATGATGAATATCATTCTGAAAAATAGATGAACGTGTTACATGTTTCGAAAGGTGCTAAAATAATATGGTCATTGGGTGGGTATTTGTTTATTTTATTATGTATCCTGTACAAATAATGTCACATCCATGTTTTTCAATCATGGTTCATTATAGTTGTCATCAGAGTGAAGGTTTAGACATCCTTGTGAAACCAGGATAAGAAAAAATTATTGGTATCCATTGAGATATTTTGAGTGGTATGTCTAGGGATGTCCTAATGATAAATCTATGTATTGGATATAGTCATAATCTGTTTGTGAGAATTATGAATAACCTAGGTTTAAACATAATATACCATCGATTGAAATATTATTTGAAATTTACCTTACTTATGTGTTTTTAATCTCTGATATGTATTTCTCACACTTTTTTATAGTCATTGTCAACTGGAAAAAATATATAAAACCATGTTAAAATTGAATGTTTTAGATTTTTTATGGATGGGAATTATTAAATTTTATTTCCTCAAGTGAAATATATTTATGTGAACATCGAAGGTTTTATAATTATTGATTAATCTATTGGAGATAATGAGAAAATGAATTTCATGTGAAATATTTTGGATGCTCTACCCAATTTTTTTATATTAAATAGAATAATCAATATTATATTGGAGTTGTGGAAACTTAATACATGATTCATATTTTATGAGAGATTAAGATTATGGATCCCAAGTAATGTGTTATGTATATGGTAGGATGATTGAGGTGTATATATTTCAGAATTAAAAAATTATGTTATACAAATCATCTAATATATAACTGTTTTATGAATAAATTTTCATCAAGTAATCCAAAGGATGTGATGAATGAAATTTATGAATTACAAAAGTTATTTAAGCTAAGACTAATATTTTGATTAAGGGAAGGTAACCCTTAATGTGATCAATATTTGGTGGAAATTATTTTTATCAGGGATAATGATATGTTCGATATGAATAAATTAATAGGGATGTAATGATTTCCTTGGATTTGGTTATGGATTATTGTTAGGACCAATAAGGTCATATATACCCTGAGAGGGGGGTGAATCAGGGTATGGATATTATTTTTCAAAGTTCTTCCTACCCCATTGGATATTGACCTCTTTATTACAAGGGTCACTCTATTTGCTCTTGTGTGTAAACTATGATCACTTCATTACTTATTTATCTAATGATGACGCTTTGAATGTAATTCAGGGAAGAAAACAGGCAGACGCAAAGATTTTTACTTGGTTCACCCTCACTAGGCTACGTCCAAGGAGCATACGCCGACAAGTTTCCGATCTTACCAAATTCCACTATTCTTTACTAGATGTGGATACAATGTTCGGGCTAGATCACTTCTATGCCTAGGCTCACTGCCTTTACAAAGTTTAGGGTCATCTCACTGCTT
Organism: Viscum album; assembly: GCA_963277665.1. NCBI lineage: Eukaryota > Viridiplantae > Streptophyta > Magnoliopsida > Santalales > Viscaceae > Viscum > Viscum album. The sequence continues at coordinate 1,558,945,714 of OY728151.1, read as the reverse complement.
TCCCAAGGGTCACTCCCTATTTCTCTCTCTCTAGATCACTACCGGTGGAGAGGATCACCTTCTTCCTCTTCCATTTCTCACTGCTCTTGGAAGGAATCCACGCAATGTTTATAGACATGTAGGTCTATTCATTTGCATGAAAGAATGCATCTTTCTCTGTATGCAGATGCTCTATTGAATTACAACTTTCACCCTTAGATGAATATCTCCTTCCACCGAAGGTATCGGGCAAACTTCCAGCTTCCACGCAGCCCAAAAATCACTACTGGAGATAAACCTTACTTGGTGCGCAAGTCAATCTCGGCGCGCATGTATCGGCACACAAGTCACAACGGGCGAGAAATTCCTCCCTAGACACTTGCGTGACTTCAGCTTCCTCAACTCTAAACCTGTGTGACTCACTTCCTTTTACGCCCAATCCATTATTGGCGCACAACTCCACACCGGCGCGCAGCTTCAAACACTGGTTCACAACAATCACCCTGGCGCACAGGTCCCACCTGCACACCCACACACACCACTTGCGCGACCACCACACCTGCACGACGGGAGCTCTGATTTCTCAAAGTGTTGAACTCCGGTCCAGAAATGAAGAGGGGTGGTCTAGTATTTATAGGCAAATTTTCCACCATATGTGATGGCACACAAGTCACCTGCGCGGCCCAGTCTCGGCGCGTAAGTCTTCTGACCTTTTAGACACTTGCGCGAACAACTCCCAAACTTGCGCGAACCTATTTCCTTAGCCATATTTTGATCTTTTGATCTTGAAAAAAATATGGCATGCAAGTTTCCTATACACCATGTCCTTGGCGCGCAAGTCCCTTTGCCAAAAACACTTTTCTTCATTTGTCGATTTTCAGGCCCAAAAATTTGGAAAACATTGGAAAACGGCTCCACCTTGTATCTGTTCTTTTGTACCACCTCCAGATCATCAATTCCTTTTGTCGACGTTCTTGAATCAAACATGGACTGTTGACCTCATCTCTTGAACTCGACATTCCATCATGAAATCCTCTTTGTCAACAAATTTTTATGTCATTATTTTGCATTGTCAACAATCACCACTCAGATGTCCACATTGTCAACAAACACAATCACCTAAAAAATGCTTCAACGATGCCTTGAGGGATTTTTTCCCAACAATATCCCACTTTGTGTTTGTTGAAAACACTTTTATGGAATTATACATGATTAATTCTTCAGCCACCATTCGCCTTTTTTGATTCTGATAGCGATCAAGGATTTACTCAACACATACCTTAAGCCCACATGAGCAATGCTCGGCATGAGAAACAAGATTAAATGAAAAGTTCATCAATGAATCACTTCATCTCTGATATCCACGGTTGACACCAAACAGATTCCAATTTTTACTAAACTGATACCAATTTTTGAAGGACTTGTTGGAAGACAAATTTTGTTTGGATATATTTTTAACACATTCCAACACTACTCTTCTGCTTTTATCATGATCCGCAGCTATCATGATATCTATTCATTGATCGATCACTTCTAGAATCTTCAGATTTAAACGCTCCCCCTTTCTGTTCATAGCTTCATCCTTTGTCAGCTTCAAAACCCCTTTAGCCCAATTGCCTGTGTTGTCCAAGCTAAGCTCTGGCTATGAAAATTCAACTAGCTTCAACTCCACCTATCTGGTTGCTCCACCTATTAGCTTCTCCCCATATCATTCATGATTTAAAAATCTCCACATTGTCTCCCCCTTGAACAATCATTATTTTTTCCCCCTTTATCAACTAACCCAAAGGAAACTTCTTTTTAGTCTGTAACATAGTTGAGAACACATATCAGCACATTAGGTAAATACAAATCACACCTCAGGGAGAGGGGGTGTTCCACATCCACACTATTTCAAGTGCGGGGAATCGACTGAACTCACAGAGCTAGTCGATGCCTTTCGAATGCTTCCATGGGTAAGGACTTTGTTAGAATATCTGCAACCTGTAACTCTGTAGGCACATACACCAACTTCACTAGTCCTTTCTCTACTTTATCCTTGATAAAATGATATTTTATCTCAATGTGCTTTTTGATTGAGTGATGAACTAGATTTTTTCTATGATTGATAGAACATGAGCTATCACACTGAATTCCGATCGGAGACTTCACATCAACTCCCATATCATCAAGATGATGCTTCATCCATAATAACTGTGTGCATGCTTGAGTGGCCGCAATATACTCAGCTTCTGCGGTGCTCAACGAATTGCAATCATTCTTCTTGCTAAGCCAAGAAATACACAACGCACCAAGATAGAATGCACCACTTAACGTTGATTTTCAATCATCTGCTAAACCGGCCCAGTCTGCATCAGTATATCCCAATAACTCTGTCTGAGATTTGCTAGTATATGTTAAGCCGAAATCCATTATGACCTAGATATACCGAAGTATTCTTTTCACTGCAAGCATGTGGCTTCCCTTGAGATTATGGTAATATTTCGCTACTTGGCATGTGGCGAATACAATGTCAGGCCTTGTTGCAGTCATATATAGAAAGCTTCCAATAATCTGCATGTGTTCTGTAATATTCACTACCTTTCCATCCCCATATTTTGATAATGTCATCCGTGTAGAAACCAAAGTCTTCATCTCTTTGGAATTATCCATTACAAATCTTTCCAAAACCCCATTGACATATTCAGATTGAGAAATGAATGTTCCATTCCTTCCCTGTGTCACCTGTAGACCACGGAAAAACATCTTCTCAACAATCATAGACATTTCGAACTCATGTTTCATGGATTCAGAAAAATGTTTGCAATGTGTTTCATATGATCCGCCAAATATTATGTCTTCTTCAAAGACCAGCACCATCATCCTTTGATTACTATTGTGGTTGAGATAGTTATTGTAAGAAGCTCCACCACGCTGGAAACCATGTTTCTTCAAATACTGATGTAGCCTTGAGTTCTATACTCTTGGTGTTTGTTTCAGCCCATATAATGCCTTCTTCATCCGACAAACCTTATTCTCATCTTCATGAATGTGAAAACCATTTGGCTGCATCATATGCACTTCTTCCTCCAGAATCCCATTTAAGAATTCTGATTTGATGTCCATCTGGAATACTTTGAACATTCGTTGCACTGCAATGGCTATGAATAATATTATTGTCTACATCCTTTCTACCGGTGCAAATGTGTCATCTACAAATATTCCCTCTATCTGAGAGTATACCTTACACACTAGTCGTGCTTTGTTTCTAATCACAATTCCATATTCATTCATTTTGTTGTGATAGACCCATTTAGTCCCGATGATATTCTTGTCTGCTGGCCTCGAAACAATCTCCCACATCTGATTCTTCTAAATCTGATCTAGCTCTTCATTCATATCCTGAACCTAGTTTTCATATTCAGCTACATTTGCAAAGCATTTCGGCTTAACCTAAGATAGAAAAGATTCCTGCTGTAGTGATTTCATTTGCCTTGTTTGAAATGGAGCTGACTGATCTCTGATGATATTCTGCCTGTCAATTTTAGCTCAACTCTTTGGCTTTTCTGCAGAAAAGGATTTTACTTCCTCATACTCACCATCAATATATTCTTATTAATCAACTTCAGCCACAACTTCTCTCCCTGAGTCTCTTACCACTTCATCTCTCTTAACAGAAAACTTCTCACTATGTCATTTTTCAATGATGATTTTTCATTGAACTTCTAATCTCATATTTCTATTGATACGCCTTTGACTTTCTCTCGCAGCATCATGGTATCCAAAAAGCAGTCAGCTGATACCACAATGTTAGAACAAAATAGATAATCATGAAAACCTGTGTGTTGCTTCTTTTCCACCAATCATTCTTCATGAGCATAACCATTCATCATTCATATCATATTGAGATCATGCATCTGATTAGGATATATAATGCCCCCCCTTTGTTATGCAACTCTTCTAGTTGTTAGGCCCAATAGTTTAGACCCATAAGTAGTCTTTTCCTCCTGCATCATTTTTTCTCATCTTCCACTCAGAGTTGAGCCATTAAAAAAATCTCTAAGGCTACTGAGTTGAAACTCGTTGTAGGAAAGAAGAGATAAAGTTAATAACACAATCACTTCCTATTGTGCATTGTTTCTCCCTTTCTTCTTCAACTCTGGTACCTGATTTGAATCAATTAGAACTGTAGAGCATATCACTTCTCCACTTCGCATCCATAGATGCCACTTCACCTTTGATAGTATCACCCTAGAACCTGAAACACATGAGTCATCAGTTTATAGCATTTATATACATAGAGAGAGGGGATCCTTCCAGACTCTTCAAGATGAGGATTGTGTTTTATCCTGATGGGTCAACCCTTTGATTCGTTCTTGGAGCGTATCACACTCCTTTCTTACTTCCTCTAGCTGCCTATCCAACTTCAACTGCTCTGTCCATCTGAATAAGCATTCATTACCTACATGATGAGTCTTTTTCTGATATGAAGATTCTGTAGGCCTGGCCTTTCCCGCAATTTGGGGTTTAAACCCACTAGTACACATTTCTGTCTTTGATGTTCTACCAAAATTCAAATTTTCATTATTATTTCTCTGAACATGAATCTCTTTTCTTTCCATCTTCCCTTCCTTCTTCCACCATTGCAGAGATTTTACTTTTTCTTCCAGTCCTCTCTGTGGCACATGACTCGTGAATTTTTCAATGCATTCTTTCTTTATCTGTCATTTATCAGATTTATGAGTCATCAACCTATTTTGCATTGGTGGTGGGTCCTCCATTTAACGTTCATTATTCTTTATCATAGCTGAAGTAGTTCTCCCCTTAATCTTCCAGGTTTGTTCACATTCTCTCCTTGAGAGCTGTTGTGAGTACGATAGAGGAGGTGACTAATACACCTTTCGTTCAGCTCCACGTGATTCCCCTGAGGTTCTAAGCTTATTCTCAAACATACCACTTGGTCTCTTAGTGTAGAATTTCTCATTATGCATCACTGGGGTTGAGAATCTCATTTCAAGTCCACTTTCATTTGTTGCTTTCTTCTTGATGAAATGTCTTTCCAAATGACCATAATTAGAACATATAAATCATTTTCCATCAAAGGCATACCTCATTTCATAATTTCCCTGTCGAGATGTTGATGCATTTTGAGTTCTTTCTCTGAAATTGAGCTTCTGAGCTTTTGGACACATACTCATTGTGTGTCCATTTATTCCACAGTAATAGCATTTGATAAATGATTTCCCCTGAGAGACTCTTTGCTCTGATTTCTTATGACGCTTCTTCTTAATCTCAAATTTATCAAAGTATCTATTTTCACACCCGGAGATGTATTTCAGAGCCTGTGAATAGAAGCTTGATGTGTCGCCATGAATCCCGCAAAAGTAGAACATGTCTTCATTTCTTTTTGATATAGTTTTCTTAGGTTTATCTCCATCACCTAGATGTTTTTCTCCACTTCTAGAACTATTCCCAACCCTCTTTCTGTCATGCACGGAAGGAGATTCATCAAACCCAATACCAGTTTTTCCCAAACTGTATGGTCATTGAGATGAGAAAATTTTCCCCAGCCTCTTTTCAGAAATAAATAATTTTATTTTCATTTCATCATCACCTGCCGATGGATAATCAAATAACAAGTGCAGGGCATCCTTCATTTTAGGCTTTCCTCTAGCATTGGATTTCTCCACATCCTTCTTCACGGATTCTAGTTCTTCTTCCAACTTTTGAATTTTCATATCCCTTGATTCAAGTTGGCAATTGAGTTCTTTTCTGAGATTCTTTCCACAAATCATCTCATCTTCCAGTTCACTCTTCAGCTTATCAACCATGTAACTTTTCTCCTTTACCTTCAATTTTTCTTAAGCAAAAGAATCATAACAACATGCATTCTCTTGTTGTAGCCTTTGATTCTTCTGAACTTCTGTAGTCAACTGTTTTTCAAGATCATCATTTCTAGCTTTAAGATTCTGAACATCATCTAACTGTTGATTCTCTTCATAATCAACAGCCTTTTGTTTTCCCTTCATTTTAGCCACCTTTTGAAGTTATTAACCTTGAGAATCATTCTTTTCCTTTAACTCAGTAGCTACATCAATAAGTCTTTGATTCAAAATTCTTATCTTGTTGATCTCAGTTTCCAGTGCTTAGATCCGAATGTCTTTAGACTTAATTTCATCAGTGTTTCCGACGTCACTTGGAATATCAGGTTCTTCGATGGACTTGACTTGATCTTTCACTTTTCTATTCAAGTCATCAATCTCCCTTTTCTGTTCATCAATCTTATGCTTATACTCACCAACTGATTCTGAGTTATCTGGTGCTGATAACATGAGTTTCTCAATTTTATCCATCAACTCTGAATTCTCTTCTTCCAACTGCTGCATATAGAGTGTGGCATTGCGAACAACTTTGTTGGCTATCTTGGTTTTGGCCCTACATACATCTATCTCTTCAAGAGTAGACTCTAACTCAGCATTCATATCTATTATTCCTTCGATTCTTTCTTCTTCATCATCACTTTTTTCAATATCTCTTTGAAGTTCATGTACTCACTCAATCCTGCATCATTCTTGAGTGAATCAATCTTTTCCCTATCAGATTCATCCAGACCTTCCTTCAGTAAGATGTTTGATTCTTTTAATTTAATAACACCTTTTCCATACACACTTCCACATTGAGTAATACCACCTGACTTCTGATTCTTCTTTCATGTTTTTTCCCATTACCATGGCTCACCGAGATAAGAGCAGACTAATTCTTTAACCACACAGATCGACTACACCAAGTCAGAGAAAACAAATATGATAAAAGATACCTTCCCTTTGATACCAATTGTTAGGACCAATAAGGGCCTATATACCCTGAGAGGCGGTGAATCAGGGTATGGATGTTCTTTTTCAAAGTTCTTCCTACCCCATTGGATCTTGACCTCTTTATTACAAGGGTCACTCTGTTTGCTCTTGTGTGTAAACTATGATCACTTCTTTATTTATTTATCTAATGATGATGCTTTTAATGAAATGCAGGGAAGAAAATAGGCAGACACAAATATTTTTACTTCGTTCACCCTCACTGAGATATGTCCAAGGAGCATACGCCGACAAGTTTCCGGTCGTACCGAATTCCACTATTCTTCACTAGATGTAGATACAATGTTCGGGATAGATCACTTCTACGCCCAGGCTCACTGCCTTTACAAAGTTTAGGGTCAGCTCACTGCTTTCCCAAGGGTCACTCCATGTTTCTCTCTCTCTGGATCACTGCCAGTGGAAAGGATCACCTTATTCCTCTTCCTTTTCTCACTGCTCTTGGAAGAAATCCACTCACAGTTTATAGACCTGTAGGTATCTTCATTTGCATGAAATAATGCATCTTCCTTTGTATGAATATGATCTTTGAAGTACAACTTTCAACCATAGATGAATATCTCATTCCACCGCAGGTATCGGGAAAACTTGCAGCTTCCACGTAGCCCGAAAATCACTGCTTGAAATAAACCTTACTTGGCGCGCAAGTCAATCTCGGTGCGCAAGTATCGGCATGCAAGTCACAATGGGCGTGCATGTCCTCCTCAAACACTCGTGCGACTCAAGCTTCCTCAACTCTAAATCTGCGTGACTCACTTCCTTTTTCTCCCAATCCAATATTGGCATGCAACTCCACACCGGCGCGTAGCTTCAAACACTAGCGTGCAACAATCACCCTGGCGTGCAAGTCCCACCTGCGCGGCCACACACACCACTTGCGCGACCACCACACCTGCGCGACGAGAGCTCTGATTTCTAAAAGTGGTGAACTCCGGTCCAGAAATGAAGAGGGGTGGTCAAGTATTTATATGAAAATTGACCACCCTGTGCGACGGCGCGCATGTTACCTGCGCGACCCAGTCTCGGCGCGCAAGTCTTATGTCCTTTTAGACACTTGCGCGAACAACTCCCAAACATGCGCGGACCTTTTTACATAGCCATATTTTGATCTTATGATCTTGAGAAAAATATGGTGCACAAGTTTCCTATACACAAAGTCTTCAGCGCGCATGTCCCTTTGCCAAAAACACTTTTCTTCATTTGTCAATTTTCAGGCCCAAAAATTTGGAAAACACTGGAAAATGGTGCCACCTTGTATCTATTGTTTCGTACCACCTCGAGATCATCCATTCCTTTTGTCGACATTCTTGAATCAAACATGGATCGTTGACCTCAGCTCCTGAACTCGAAATTCCATCATGAAATCCTCTTTGTCAACAAATTTGTATGTCATTGTTTTGCATTGTCAACAATCACCACTCAGATGTCCACTTTGTCAACAAACACAATCGCCTAAAAAATGCTTCAATGATTCCTTGAGGGATTTTTTCCCAAAAATCTCCCCCTTTGGGTTTGTTGACAACACTTTTATGGAATGATACAACATTAATTCTTCATCCACCATTCACATTTATCAATTCTGATAGCGATCAAGGATTTAATCAACACATACTCTAATCCGACATGAGAAATGCTCAGTGTGACAAACAAGAGTAAATGAAAAGTTCATCAATGAATCAATTCATCTCTGACATCCACTGTTGACACCAAAATGATACAAATTTGTACTAAACTGATACCAATTGATGAAGGAATTGTTGGAAGAACAATTTTTGTTTGGAAATATTTTTACCACATTCCAACACTACTCTTCTGCTTTTATCGCGATCCGCAGCTATCGTGATAACTATTCTTTGATCGATCACTTCTAGCATCGTCAGATTTAAATACTCCCCCTTTCTGTTCACAACTTCATCCCTTGTCAGCTTCAAAACCTCTTTATCCCTATTTCCTGTGTTGTCTAAGCTATGCTCTGGCTATGCACATTCAACTAGCTTAAAATCCCCCTATCTAACTGCTCTACCTGTCAGGTTATCCCCGTATCATTCATGATTTATCAAATCTCCACATTGTCTCCCCCTTGAACAATCACTATTTTCTCGCCCTTTGTCAACGAACCCAACGGACACTCCTTTGTAGTCTGTAACATAGTAGAGAACACATATCAACACATTAGGGAAAAACACATCATACCTCGGGGAGAGGGGGGGTGTTCCACATCCACACTATTTCAAGTTCGGGGAATCGAATGAACTCCCAGATATAGTAGATGCCTTTTGAAAACTTCATTGGGTAAGTCCATTGTAAGAATATCTGCAACCTGTAACTCTGTACACATATACACCAACTTCACAAGTCCTTGCTCCACTTTCTCCTTGATAAAATGATATTTGATATCAATGTTATTTTTCCTTGAGTGATGAACTGGATTTTTTCTAAGATTCATAGCACTTGAGTTATCACACTAAATTTCGATCGGAGACTTCACATCAACTCCCATATCGTCAAGCCACTGCTTTATCCATAATAAATGTGTGCATGCTTGAGTGGCCGCAATATACTCAACTTCTGCGGTGCTCAACGAAATGAAATATTTCTTCTTGCTAATCCAATAAATACACAATCCACCAAGATAGAATGCACCACCTAACGTTTATTTTCTATCATCTGATGAACCGGCCTAGTCTGCATCAATATATCCCAATAACTCTGTCTGAGATTTGCTAGTATAAGTTAAGCCAAAATCCATTGTACCCTGGATATATCAAATTATTCATTTCACTGCAATCATGTGGAATTCCTTGGGATTACGCTGATATTTCTCTACTTGGCACGTGGCGAATAAAATATTACGCCTTGTTGCAGTTAAGTATAGAATGCTTCCAATAATCTGCCTGTATTCTGTAATATTCACTACCTTTCCATCCTCATCTTTTGATAATGTCATCCGGGTAGCAACCGAAGTCTTCATTTCTTTGGAATTCTCCATTCCAAATCATTCCAAAACCCAATTGACATATTCATATTGAGACATGAATGTTCCATTCCTCCCTTGTGTCACCTGTAGACCAAGGAAAAACATCTTCTCACCAATCATAATCATTTGGAACTCTGGTTTCATGGATTCAAAAAAATGTTTGCAATGTGTTTCATCTGATCCGCCAAATATTATGTCTTCTTCAAAGACCAGCACCATAATCCTTTGATTACTATTGTGGTTGAGATACATATTTTAAGAAGCTCCACCATGCTGGAAACCATGTTTCTTCAAATACTGATGTAGCCTTGAGTTCTATACTCTTGGTGCTTGTTTCAGGCCATATAATGCCTTATTCAGCCGACAAACCTTATTCTCATCTTCATGAATGAGAAAACCATTTGGATGCTTGATATGCACTTCTTCCTCCAGAATCCCATTCAAGAATGCTGATTTGATGTCCTTCTGGAATACTTTGAACACTCATTGCACTGCAATGGCTATGAATATTCTGATTGTCTCCATCCTTGATACCGGTGCAAATGTCTCATATACAAATATTCCCTCTATATGTGAGTATCCCTTTCACACTAGATGTGCTTTGTTTCGAATCACAGTTCCATCTTCATTCATCTTGTTGTGATAAACCCATTTAGTCCCGATGAAATTCTTGTCTGCTGGCCTCGAAACAATATCCCACGTCTGATTCTTCTCAATCTGATATAGCTCTTCATTCATAGCCTGAACCTAGTTTTAATCTTCAGCTACATCAGCAAAGCATTTTAGCTCAACCTAAGATAGAAAAGATGCCTTCTGTAGTGATTTCATTTTCCTTGTTTGAACTGGAGCTGACTGATCACTGATGATATTCTTCCTGTCAATTCTAGCTCAACTCTTTGGCTTTTGTGCATATAAGGATTTTACTTCCTCATACTCACCATCATTATCTTCTTCTGAATCAACTTCATCCACATCTGCTCTCCCTGAGTTTCTTACCACTTCATCTCTCTTAACAGAAAACTTCTCACAGGGTCATTGTTCAATGACGTCTTTTCTTTGAACTTCTTATCTCAGATTTCTATTGACTTGCCTTTGACTTTCTATCACAACTTCTTGTTATCCTGAAAGCAGTCAGCTGATACAACAATGATAGAACAAAATAGATAATCATGAAAACATATGTCTTGCTGATTTTCCACCAATCATTCTTCACGAGAATACACATTCATCATTCATATCATATTGAGATGATGCATCTGATTAGGATATAGAATGCTCCCCCTTTGTTATGAAACTCTTCCAGTTGTTAGGCCCAAGAGTTTACACCCATAACTAGTCTTTTCCTCCTGCATCATTTGTTCTCATATTCCACTCAGAGTTGAGCCATTAATAAAATCTCTAAGCCTACTGAGTTGAAACTCGGTGTAGGAAACAATAGATAATGTTTATAACACAATTACTTCCTATTGTGTATTGTTTCGACCTTTCTTTTTCAACTCTGGTACCTGATTTGAATCTATTGGAACTGTAGAGAATATCACTTCTCCACTTCACATCCTGAGATGCCACTTCCCCTTGGATTGTATCCCCCTAGAACCTGAAACACATGACTCATCAGTTAATATCATTTATATACACAGAGAGAGGGGATCCTTACAGACTCCTCAAGATGAGGATTGCAGTTGATCATGATGGGTCAACCCTTTGATTCTTTCTTGGAGCGCATCACCCTCCTTTCTTGCTTTCTCCAGCTACCTAGCCAACTTCAACTGCTCTAGCCATATGACTAAGCATTCATTACCTGCATGCTGAGTCTTTTTCTGATATGATGATTCTACAGGCCTGGCCTTTCACGCAATTTGGGGTTTAAACCCACTAGTACACATTTCTGTCTTTGATGTTCTACCAAAATTCAATTTTCCTTGATTATTCTCTGATCATGAATCTCTTTTCTTTCCATCTTCCCTTACTTCTTCCACCATTGCAGAGATTTTCCTTTTTCTTCCAGTCCTCTCTGTGGAACATGACTCTTGAATTTTTCAACGCATTCTTTGTTTATATACCATTTATCAGATTTATGAGTCATCACCCTATTTTGCATTGGTGGTGGGTCCTCCATTGAACGTTCATTCTTCTTTATCACAACTGGAGTAGTTATCCCCTAAATCTTCCAGGTTTGTTCACATTATCTCCTTGAGAGCTCTTGTGAGTATGTCAGAGGAGTTGACTGATACACCTTTCGTTCATCTCCATGTGATTCCCCTGAGGCTCTAAGCCTATTCTCAAACTTACCACTTTGTCTCTCAGTGTATAATTTCTCATTATGCATCACTGGGGTTGAGAATCTTTTTTCGAGTCCATTTTCCATTCTTTCTTTCTTCTTGCTGCAATTTCATGCCAAATGACCATAATTAGAACATATAAAACATTTTCCATCAAAGTCATACCTCATTTCATCATTTCCCTGTCGATATGTTGATGCATTTTGAGTTCTTTCTCTGAAATGGAGCTTCTGAGCTTTCAGACACATACTCATTGTGTGTCCTTTTATTCCACTGTAATAGCATCTGATAAATGCTTTCCCCTGAGTGACTCTTCGCTCTGATTTCTTATGACGCTTATTCTTATTCTCAAATTTATCAAATTATCTATTTTCACAGCCTGAGATGTATTTCAGAGCCTCTGAACAGAAGCATGATGTGTGTCCATGAATCCCGCAAAAGTATCACATGTCATCATTTCCGTTTGATATTGTTCTCTTAGGCCTATCTCTAGCACCTAGATGTTTTTCTCCACATCTGGAACTATTCCCAACCCTCTTTCTATCATGCACGGAAGGGGATTCATCAAACCCAATACCAGTTTTTCCCAAACTGTATGGTCTTTGAGGTGAGAAAATTTGTCCCTGCCTCTTTTCAGAAATAGAAAATTTTCTTTTCATTTCATCATCACATGCCGATGGATAATAAAATAGCAAGTGCAGGGCATCCTTCATTTTAGGCTTTCTTCTATCATTGGATTTCTCCAGTTCCTTCTTCACTGATTCTAGTTCTTCTTCCAACTTTTGAATTTTCATATCCCTTGATTCATGTTGGGAATTGAGTTCTTTTCTGAGATTCTTTCCACAACTGATCTCATCTTCCAGATCACGCTTCTGCATATCAACCATGTCATTTTTCTCTATTACCTTAAATTTTTCTTGAGCAAAAGAATCAGAACAACTTTCATTATCTTGTTTTAGCCTTTGATTATTCTGAACTTCTGTAGACAACTGTGTTTCAAGATCATCATTTCTAGCTTTAAGATTCTTAACATCATCTAACTGTTGATTCTCTTCATAATCAACAGCCTTTTGTTTGCCCTTCATTTTAGCCACCTTTTTAAGATCTTCACCTTAAGAATCATTCTTTCCCTTTAGCTCAGTAGCTACATCAATAAGACTTTGATTAAAAATTCTTATCTTTTTTATCTCAGTTCCCATTGCTTGGATCGGAATTTCTTTAGACTTAATTTATTCGGTGTTTCCAACGTCACTTGGAATATCAGGTTCTTCGATGCACTTGAGTTGATCGTTCACTTTTCTATTCAAGCCATCAATCTCCCTTTTCTATTTTTCAATCTATGTTTATACCCACCAACTGATTCTGAGTTCTCTGGTGCTGATAACATGAGATTCTCAATTTTATCCATCAACTCAGACTTCTCTTCTTCCTACTACTGCATATAGATTTTTGCATCGCGAAAAACATTGTTAGCTTTCTTGGTTTTGGCTCTCCAAACATCTATCTCTTCAAGAGCAGCCTCAAACTCAGCTTTCATATCTATTCATCCTTCAATTCTTTCTTCTTCATCATCACTGGGTTCAATATCTCTTTGAAGTTCTTGTACATCACTCATTCTTGCATCATGCTTGAGTTAATTAATATTTTCCCTATCAGATTCATCCAGACCATCCTTCAGTAAGATGTTTGATTCTTTTAATTGAATCACACTTTTTCTATACACACTTCCACAGTGAGGAATACCACCTGACTTCTGATTCTTCTATGATGTTTTTCCCATTTCCATGGCTCACTGAGATAAGAGCAGACTAATTCTTTAACCACACAGATCGACTACACCAAGTCGAAGCAAACAAATCTGATAAAAGAAACCTTCCCTTTGATACCAATTGTTAGGACCAATAAGGACCTATATACCCTGAGAGGGGGGGGGGGGCGAATCAGGGTATGGATATTCATTTTCAAAGTTCTTCCTACCGCACTGGATCATGACCTCTTTATTACAAGGGTCACTCTGTTTTCTCTTGTCTGTAAACTATGATCACTTCTTTACTTATTTATCTAATGATGATTCTTTGAATGAAATTCAGGGAAGCATGCAGGCAGACACAAATATTTTTACTTGGTTCACCCTCACTGGTCTACGTCCAAGGAGCATACGCCGACAATTTTCCGGTAGTACCAAATTACACTATTCTTCACTAGATGTGGATACAATGTTCGGGCTAGATAACTTTAATGCCCAGGCTCACTGCCTTTACAAAGTTTAGGGTCATCTCACTTCTTTCCCAATGGTCACTCCCTATTTCTCTCACTCTGGCTCACTACCGGTGGAGAGGATCACCTTCTTTCTCTTCCTTTGCACACTGCTAATGGAAGAAATCCACTCACAGTTTATAGACCTGTAGGTCTCTTCATTTGCATGAAAGAATGCATCTTCCTCTATATGTAGATGCTCTGTTGAAGTAAAACTTTCACCCATAGATGAATATCTCTTTCCACCGAAGGTATCGGGAAAACTTCCAGCTTCCACACAGCTCGAAAATCACTGCTGGAAGTAAACCTTACTTGGCGTGCAAGTCAATCTCGGCGCGCAAGTCACAACGGGTGCGCAATTCCTCCTCAGACACTTGCGCGACTCAAGCTTCCTCAACTCTAAACCTGCGCGACTCACTTTTTTGTGCCCAATCCAATATTGGCAGGCAACTCCACTCCGGCAAGCAGCTTCAAACATTGGCGCACAACAATCACCTTAGCGCGCAAGTCCCACCTGCGCGACCACAGACACCAATTGCACGACCACCACACCTGCGCGACGGGAGCTCTGATTTCTCAATGTGTTGAACTCCGGTCCAGAAATGAAGAGGGGTGGTCCAGTATTTATAGGCAAATTGACCACCCTGCGCAACGATGCGCAAGTCACCTGCACAGCCCAGTCTCGAAGCGCAAGTCTTCTGTCCTTTTAGACACTTGCGCGGCAAACTCCCAAACTTGTGCGAAACTATTTCCTTAGACATATTTTGATCTTCTGATCTTGAAAATCATATGGCGCGCATGTTTCGTATACACCATTTCCTCGGTGCGCAAGTCCCTTTCCCAAAAACTCTTTTCTTCATTTGTCAATTTTTAGGCCCATTAATTTGGAAAACACTGGAAAACGGTGCTACCTTGTATCTCTCCTTTTTTACCGCCTCCAGATCATCCATACCTTTTGTCGAAATTTATGAATCAAACATGGATCGTTGACCTCACCTCTTGAACTTGACATTCCATCATGAAATCCTATTTGTCAAAAAATTTGTATGTCATTGTTTTACTTTGTCAACAATCACCACTCAGATGTCCACTTTGTCAACAAACACAATCACCTAATAAATGCTTCAATGATGCCTTGAGGGATTTCCCCCCAAAAATATCCCCCTTTGGGGTTGTTTACAACACTTTTATGGAAAGATACATAGTTAATTTTTCAGCCACCATTTGCCTTTTTCAATTTTGATAGCGATCAAGGATTTACTCAACACATACTCTAAGCCCACATGAGCAATGCTCAGCGTGAGAAACAAGAGTAAATGAAAAGTTCATCAATGAATCACTTCATCTCTGACATCCACTATTGACATCAAACTGATACCAATTTGTAATAAACTGATACCAATTGTTGAAGGACTTGTTGGAAGACCAATTTTTGTTTGGAAATATTTTTACCACATTACAACACTACTCTTCCACTTTTTTTCACGATCCACATCTTTTGTGATATCTATTCTTTGATCGATCACTTCTAGCATTGTCAGATTTAAATACTCCCCTTTTATGTTCACAGCTTCATCCCTTGTTATCTTCAAAACCTCTTTATCCCTATTTCCTGTGTTTTCCATGCTAAGCTCTGGCTAAGCACATTCAACTAGCTTCAACTCCTCCTATCTGGCTGCTCCACCTGTCAGCTTCTCCCCATATCATTCATGATTTATCAAATCTCTACATTGTATCCCCCTTGAATATTCACTATTTTATCCCCCTTTGTCAACGAACCCAATGGACACTCCTTTGTAGTGAGTAACATAGTAGAGAACACATACCAGCACATTATGGAAAAACACATCATACCCCAGGGAGAGGGGGGTGTTCCACTTCCACACTATTTCAAGTGCGTGGAATCGACTGAACTCCCAGAGCTAGTCGATGAATTTCGAATGATTCATTGGGTAAGGCCTTTATTATAATATCTGCAACCTGTAACTCTGTAGGCACATACACCAACTTCACAAGTCCTTGCTCCACATTCTCCATTATAAAATGATATTTGATCTCAATGTGCTTTGTCCTTGAGTGATGAGCTGGATTTTTTCAAAGATTTATAGAACTTGAGTTATCACACTGGATTACGATCGGAGACTTCACATCAACTCCCATATCGTCAAGCTTCTAATTCATCCATAATAACAGTGTGCATGCTTGAGTGGCCACAATATACTCAGCTTATGCGGTGCTCAACGAAATGCAATCTTTCTTCTTGCTAAGCCAGGAAATACACAATCCACCAAGATAGAATGCACCACCTAATGTTAATTTTCTATCATCTGTTGAACTGGCCCAGTCTGCATCAGTATATCCCAATAACTCTATCTGAGATTTGTCAGTATATGTTAAGCCAAAATCCACTGTGCCCTGGATATACTGAAGTATTCTTTTCACTGCAAGCATGTGGATTTCCTTGGGATTACGCTGATATTTTGCTACTTGGAATGTGGCGAATACAATGTCAGGCCTTGTTGCAGTCAAGTATAGAAAGCTTCCAATAATCTTCCTGTATTCTATAATATTCACTACCATTCCATCCTCATCATTTGATAATTCCATCCGGGTAGCAACTGAAGTCTTCATCTCTTTAGAATTATCTATTCAAAATCTTTCCAAAACCCCATTGACATATTCAGATTGAGAAATTAATGTTCCATTCCTTCCCTGTGTCACCTGTAGACCAACGAAAAGCATATTCTCACCAATCATAGACATTTCGAACTCATTTTCATGGATTCATAAAAATGTTTGCAATGTGTTTTATCTGATCCGCCAAATATTATGTCTTCTTCAAAGACCAGCACTATCATCCTTTGATTACTATTGTGGTTGAGATAGATATTTTAAGTGGCTCCACCACGCTGGAAACCAAGTTTCTGAAAATACTGATGTAGCCTTTAGTTCTATACTCTTGGTGCTTGTTTCAGCCCATATAATGCTTTCTTCAGCCGAAAAACCTTATTCTCATCTTCATGAATGAGAAACCCATTTGGCTTCTTGAAATGCACTTCTTACTCCAGAATCCCATTCAAGAATTCTGATTTGATGTCCATCTGGAATACTTTGAACATTCGTAGCACTGCAATGGCTATGAATAATCTGATTGTTTCCATCCTCGCTACCGGTGCAAATGTCTCATCTACAAATATTCCCTCTATCTGGGAGTATCCCTTGCACACTAGTTGTGCTTTGTTTTGAATCACAGTTCCAACTTCATTCATTTTGTTGTGAAAGACCCATTTAGTCCCGATGACATTCTTGTCTGCTGGCCTCGAAACAATCTCCCACGTCCGATTCTTCTCAATCTGATCTATCTCTTCATACATAGCCTGAACCTAGTTTTCATCTTCATCTACATCAGCAAAGAATTTTGGCTCAACCTAAGATAGAAAAGATGCCTACTGTAGTGTTTTTTATTTTCCATGATTGAACTGGAGCTGACTGATCACTGATGATATTCTGCCTGTCAATTTTAGCTCATCTATTTGGCTTTTGTGCAGATAAGGATTTTACTTCCTCATACTCACCATCATTATATTCTTCTTAATCAACATCAGCCACTTCTGCTCTCCCTGAGTCTCTTACCACTTCATCTCTCTTAACAGAAAACTTCTCACTGGGTCATTGTTCAATGATGTCTTTTCTTTGAACTTCTTATCTCAGATTTGTATTGACATGCCTTTGACTTTCTCTCGCAGCATCTTGGTATCCTGAAAGCAATCAGCTGATACCACAATGTTAGAACAAAATAGATAATCATGAAAAACTGTGTGTTACTGCTTTTCCACCAATCATTCTTCATGAGCATTAACATTCATCATTCATATCATATTGTGATCATGCATCTGATTAGGATATAGAATGCTCCCCCTTTTTTATGCAACTCTTCCAGTTGTTAGGCCCAACAGTTTAGACCCATAACTAGTATTTTCCTCCTACATCATTTGTTCTCATCTTCCACTCAGAGTTGAGCCATTAACAAAATCTCTAAGCCTACTGAGTTGAAACTCGGTGTAGGAAACAGGAGATAAAGTTAATAACACAATCACTTTCTATTGTGCAGTGTTTCTCCCTTTCTTCTTCAACTCTGGTACCTGATTTGAATCAATTGGAACTGTTGAGCATATCGCTTCTCTACTTCGCATCCTTAGATGCCACTTCCCCTTGGATTGTATCTCCCTATAACCTGAAAAACATGAATCATCAGTTAATAGAATTTATATACAAAGAGAGTGGGGATCCTTCCAGACTCCTCATGATGAGGATTTTGGTTGATCCTGATGGGTCAACCCTTTGATTCTTTCTTGGAGCGCATCACACTCCTTTCTTGCTTCCTCCAGCTGCCTAGCCAACTTCAACTACTCTGGCCATATGACTAAGCATTCATTACCTGCATGCTGAGTCTTTTTCTAATATAATGATTATGCAGGCCTGGCCTTTCCTACAATTTGGAGTTTTAACCCACTAGTACACATTTCTGTCTTTGATGTTCTACCAAAATTCAATTTTCTTGATTATTTCTCTGAACATGAATCTCTTTTCTTTCCATCTTCCCTTCCTTCTTCCACCATTGCAGAGATTTTACGTTTTCATCCAGTCCTCTCTGTGGCACATGACTCATGAACTTTTCAACGCATTCTTTGTTTATCTTCCGTTTATCAGATTTATGAGTCATCACCCTATATTGCATTGGTGGTGGGTCCTCCATTGAACGTTCATTCATCTATATCACAGCTGGAGTAGTTATCCCCTTAATCTTACAGCTTTGTTCACATTCTCACCTTGAGATCTGTTGTGAGTATGAAAGAGGAGGTGACTGATACACCTTTCATTCAGATCCATGTGATTCCCCTGAGGCTCTAAGCCTATTCTCAAACATACCACTTTGTCTCTCAGTATAGAATTTCTCATTATGAATCAATGGGGTTGAGAATCTCATTTCGAGTCCATTTTCCTTTCTTTCATTCTTCTTGCTGCAATGTCTTCCCAAATGACCATAATTAGAACATATAAACAATCTTCCATCAAAGGCATACCTCATTTCATCATTTCCCTGTCGAGATGTTGATGCATTTTGAGTTCTTTCTCTGAAATTGAGCTTCTGCGCTTTCGAAAACATACTCATTATGTGTCCTTTTATTCCACAGTAATAGCATCTGATAAATGCTTTCCCCTGAGAGACTCTTCAATCTGATTTCTTATGACGCTTCTTGTTATTCTAAAATTTATCAAAGTTTCTATTTTCATTGCCTAAGATGTATTTCAGATCCTCTGAACATAAGCTTGATGTGTGGCCATGAATCCCGCAAATGTAGCACATGTCTTCATTTCCTTTTGATATAGTTCTCTTAGGCCTATCTCTTGCACCTAGATGTTTTTCTCCACTTTTGGAACTATTCCCAACCCTCATTCTGTCATGCACAGAAGGGGATTCATCAAACCCAATACCAGTTTTTCCCAAATTGTATGTTATTTGAGCTCAGAAAATTTGTCACTGCCTCTTTTCAGAAATAGAAAATTTTCATTTAATTTCATCATCACCTGCCGATGGATAATCAAATAGCAAGTGCAGGGCATCCTTAATTTGAGGCTTTCCTCTAGCATTGGATTTCTCGACTTCCTTCTTCACTGATTCTAGTTATTCTTCCAACTTTTGAATTTTCATATCCCTTGATTCAAGTTGGGAATTGAGTTCTTTTCTGAGATTATTTCCACAACTCATCTCATCTTACATTTCACGCTTCATCTTATCAACCATGTAATTTTTCTCCTTTACCTTCAATTTTTCTTCAGCAACATAATCAGAACAACATGTATTATCTTGTTATAGCCATTGATTATTCTGAACTTCTATAGACAACTGTGTTGCAAGATCATCATTTCTAGCTTTATGATTCTGAACTTCATCTAACTATTGATTCTCTTCATAATCAATAGCCTTTTATTTCCCCTTCATTTTAGCCACCTTTTGAAGTTCTTCACCTTGAGAATCATTCTTTTCCTTTAGCTCGGTATCTACATCAATAAGTCATTGATTCAAAATTCTATTCTTGTTGATCTCAGTTTCCAGTGCATGGATCCAAATGTCTTTAGACTTAATTTATTCGGTGTTTCCAACGTCACTTGGAATATCAGGTTCTTCGATGCACTTGACTTGATCTTTCACTTTTCAATTCAAGCCATCGATCTCCCTTTTCTGTTCTTCAACCATACGCTTATACTCACCAACTGATTCTGAGTTCTCTGGTGCTGATAACATGAGTTTCTCAATTTTATCCATCAACTCAGACGTCTCTTCTTCCTACTGCTACATATAGAGTTTGGAATCATGAACAACTTTGTTATTTTTCTTGGTTTTGGCTCTCCAAACATCTATCTCTTCAAGAGAAGCCTTTAACTCATCATTCATATCTATTCTTCCTTCAATTATTTCTTCTTCTTCATCACTTGTTTCAATATATCTTTGAAGTTCATGTACCTCACTCATTCCTGCATCATGCTTGAGTGAATCAATCTTTTCCCTTTCAAATTCATCCAGACCATCCTTTAGTAAGATGTTTGATTCATTTAATTGAATCACACTTTTTCCATACACACTTCCTCATTGAGTAATACCACCTGACTTCTGATTCTTCTTTTATGTTTTTCCCATTTCCATGGCTCACCGAGATATGAGTAGACTAATTCTTTAACCACACAGACTGACTACACCAAGTCGGAGCAATAAAATCTGATAAAATCAATCATCCCTTTGATACCAATTGTTAGGACCAATAAGGGCCTATATACCCTGAGAGGGGGGTGAATCAGGGTATGAATATTCTTTTTCAAAGGTCTTCCTACCCCACTGGATCTTGACCTCTTTATTACAAGGGTCACTCTATTTTCTCTTCTGTGTAAGCTACGATCACTTCTTTACTTCTTTATCTAATGATGATGCTTTGAATGCAATGCAGGGAAGAAAACATGCATACACAAAGAGTTTTACTTGGTTCACCCTCACTGGGCTACGTACAAGGAGCATACGCTGACAAGTTGTCGGTCGTACCAAATTCCACTATTCTTCACTAGATGTGGATAAAATGTTCAGGCTAGATCACTTTTATGCCCAGGCTCAATGCCTTTAAAATGTTTAGGGTCAGCTCACTGCTTTCCCAAGGTTCACTCTCTGTTTCTCTCTCTCTGGATCACTGCCGGTGGAGAGGATCACCTTCTTCCTCTTACTTTGCTCACTACTCTTGGAAGTAATCGACTCACAGTTTATAGACCTGTAGGTCTCTTCATTTGCATGAAAGAATGCATCTTCATCTATATGTAGACGCTCTGTTGAAGTACAAAATTTACTCATAGATGAATATCTCTTTGCACTGAAGGTATTGGGCAATCTTCCTGCTTCTACGCAGCCCAAAAATCACTGCTGGAAATAATCCTTACTTTGCACGCAAGTATCGGTGCGCAAGTCACAATGGGCACGCAAGTCCTCCTTAGACACTTGGGCGACTCAAGCTTCCTCAAATCTAAGCCTGCGCGACTCACTTCCTTTTACGCCCAATCCAATATTGGCGCACAACTCCACACCGGCACGTAGCTTCAAACACTGGCGCGCAGCAATCACCCTGGCACGCAGGTCCCACCTGCGCGACCACACACACCACTTGCGTGACCACCACACCTGCATGACGGGAGTTCTAATTTCTAAAAGTGTTGAACTCCGGTCCAGAAATGAAGAGGGGCGGTCCAGTATTTATAGGCAAATTGACGACCCTGCGCGACGGCGCGCAGGTCACATGTGCGGCCCTGTCTTGGCGCGCAAGTCTTCTGTCCTTTTAGAAACTTGCGCGACCAACTCCCAAACTTGCGCGAACGTATTTCCTTAGCCATATTTTGATCTTCTGATCCTGAAAAACATATGGCGCAAATGTTTCCTATACACCAAGTCCTCGGCGCATAAGTCCCTTTTCCCTAAACACTTTTCTTCATTTTTCAATTTTTAGGCACAAAAATTTGGAAAACACTGGAAAACGGCGCCACCTTGTATATGTTCTTTTGTACCGCCTCCAGATCATCCATTCCTTTTGTTGATGTTCTTGAATCAAACATGGATCGTTGACCTCAGCTCTTGAACTCGACATTCCATCATGAAATCTTCTTTGTCAATAAATTTGTATGTCATTGTTTTGCTTTTTCAACAATCACCACTCAGATGTCTACTTTGTCAACAAACACAATCACCTAAAAAATGATTCAATGATGCCTTGAGGGATTTTTTCCCAACAATATCCCCATTTGGGTTTGTTGACAACACTATAATGGAAAGATACATAGTTAATTCTTCAGCCACCATTTGCATTTTTCTATTCTGATAGCGATCAAGTATTTACTCAACACATACTCTAAGCCCACATGTGCAATGCTCGACGTGAGAAACAAGAGTAAATGAAAAGTTCATCAATGAATAACTTCATCTCTGACATCCACTATTGACACCAAACTAGTACCAATTTTTACTAAACTGATACCAATTGTTGAAGGACTTGTTGGAAGACCAATTTTTGTTTGGAAATATTTTTACCACAATCCAACACTACTCTTTTTATTTTATCATGATCCGCAGCTATCGTGATATCTATTCCTTGATCGATCACCTCTAGCATAGTCAGATTTAAGTGCTCCCCCTTTCTGTTCACAGCTTCATCCCCTGTCAACTTCAAAACCTCTTTAGCCCTATTGACTGTGTTGTACAAGCTATGATCCGTCTCAGCACATTCAACTAGCTTCAACTCCCCCAATTTGGCTGCTCCACCTGTCAGCTTCTCCCCATATCATTCATGATTTATCAAATATACACATTGTCTCCCCCTTGAACAATCACTATGTTCTCCCCCTTTGTCAACGAACCCAAATGACACTCCTTTGTTGTCTGTAACATAGTATAGAACACATATCAGCACATTAGGGAAAACACATCATACCTCGGGGAGAGGGGGGTGTTCCACATCCACACTATTTCAAGTGCGGGGAATCGACTGAACTCCCAGAGCTAGTCGATGCCTTTCGAATTCTTCCTTGGGTAAGGCCTTTGTTAGAATATCTACAACCTGTAACTCTGTAGGAACATACACCAACTTCACAAGTCCTTGCTCAACTTTCTCCTTGATAAAATGATATTTGATCTCAATGTGCTTTGTACTTGAGTGATGAACTGGATTTTTTCTAAGATTGATAGCACTTGAGTTATCACACTAGATTCCAATCGGAGTCTTCACATCAACTCCCATATCGTCAAGCTGCTGCATCATCCATAATAACTGTGTGCATACTTGAGTGGCCACAATATACACACCTTCTGCGGTGCTCAACGAAATGCAATCTTTCTTCTTGCTAAGCCAAGAAATACACAATCCACCAAGATATAATGCACCACCTAACGTTGATTTTCTATCATCTGCTAAACGGGCCCAGTCTGCATCAGTATATCCCAATAACTCTGTCTGAGATTTGCTAGAATATGTTATGCCGAAATCCACTGTGACCATGATATACCGAAGTATTCTTTTCACTGCAAGCATGTGGCTTTCCTTGGGATTACGCTGATATTTTTCTAATTGGAATGTGGAGAATACAATGTCAGGCCTTGTTACAATCAAGTATAGAATTCTTCCAATAATCTACCTGTATTCTTTAATATTCACTACCTTGGCATCCTCATCTTTTGATAAAGTCATCCGGGTAGCAACCGAGGTCTTCATCTCTTTGGAATTATCCATTCCAAATCTTTCCAAAACCTCATTGACATATTCGGATTGAGAAATTAATGTTCCATTCCTTCCCTGTGTTACCTGAAGACCAAGGAAAAACATCTTCTCACCAATCATAGACATTTCGAACTCATGTTTCATGGATTCAGATTAATGTTTGCAATGTGTTTCCTCTGATCCGCCAAATATTATGTCATCTTCAAAGACCAACACCATAATCCTTTGATTACTATTGTGGTTGAGATAGATATTGTAAGAAGCTCCACCACACTGGAAACCAAGTTTCTTCAAATACTGATGTAGCCTTGAGTTCTATACTCTTGGTGCTTGTTTTATCCCATATAATGCCTTCTTCAGTCGACAAACCTTATTCTCATATTCATGAATGAGGAAACCATTTGGATGATTGATATGTACTTCTTCCTCCAGAATCCCATTCAAGAATGATGATTTGATGTCCATCTGGAATAATTTGAACATTCGTTACACTGCAATGGCTATGAATAATCTGATTGTCTCCATCCTTGCTACCGGTGAAAATGTCTCATCTACAAATATTCCCTCTATCTGGGAGTATCCCTTGCACACTAGGTGTGCTTTGTTTCGAATCACAGTTCCATCTTCATTCATCTTGTTGTGATATATACATTTAGTCTCGATTAAATTCTTGTATGCTGGCCTCGAAACAATCTCCCACGTCTGATTCTTCTCAATCTGATCTAGATCTTCATTCATAGCCCCAACCTAGTTTTCATCTTCAGCTACATCATCAAATCATTTAGGCTCAAACTAAGATAGAAAATATTTCTGTTGTAGTGATTTCATTTTACTTGTATGAACAGGAGCTGACTGATCACTGATGATATTCTGCATGTCAATTTTAGCTCAACTCTTTGGATTTTGTGTAGATAAGGATTTTACTTCCTCATACTCACCATCAGTATCTTCTTCTGAATCAACATAAGCCACATCTACTCTCCTTGAGTCTCTTACCACTTCATCTCTCTTAAAAAAAACTTCTCACTAGGTCATTGTTCAATGATGTCTTTTCTTTGAACATCTTATCTCAGATTTCTATGGACACACCTTTGATTTCTCTCGCAGCATCTTTGTATCCTAAAAGCAGTCAGCTGATACCACAATGTTATAACAAAATAGATTATCATGAAAACCTGTGTGTTACTACTATTCCACCAATCATTCTTCATGAGGATAATCATTCATTATTCATATCATATAGAGATCATGCATCTGATTATGATATAGAATTCTCCCCCTTTGTTATGCAACTCTTTCGGTTGTTAGGCCCAACAGTTTAGACCCATAACTATTCTTTTCCTCCTGCATCATTTGTTCTCATCTTCCATTCATAGTTGAGCCATTAACAAAATATCTAAGCCTACTGAGTTGAAACTTGGTGTAGGAAACAAGAGATAAAGTAAATAACACAATCACTTCCTATTGTGCATTGTTTCTCCCTTTCTTCTTCAACTCTGGTACCTGGTATGAATCAATTGGAACTTTAGAGAATATCAATTCTCCACTTCGCATCCTTAGATGCCACTTCCCCTTGGATTGTATCTCCCTAGAACCTGAAACACAAGAATCATCAGTTAATAGCATTTATATACACAGAGAGAGGGGATCCTTCCAGACTCCTCAAGATGAGGATTGCGGTTGATCCTAATGGGTCAACCCTTTTACTCTTTCTTGGAGCGCATCACACTCCTTTCTTGCTTCCTCAAGCTGCCTAGCCAAATTCAACTGCTCTGGCCATATGACTAAGCATTCATTACCTGCATGCTGAGACTTTTTCTGATATGAAGATTCTGCAGGCCTGGCCATTCCCGAAATTTGGGGTTTAAACCCACTAGTACACATTTCTGTCTTTGATGTTCTACCATAATTCAATTTTCCATGATTATTTCTCTGAACAGGAATCTCTTTTCTTTCCATATTCCCTTCCTTCTTCCACCATTGCAGAGATTTTCCTTTTCCTTCATGTCCTCTATGTGGCACATGACTCGTGAATTTTTCAATGCATTATTTTTTTATCCGCCATTTATCATATTTATGAGTCATCACCCTATTTTTCATTGGTGCTGGGTCCTCCATTGAACGTTCATTCTTCTTCATCATAGCTGGAGTAGTTCTCCCCATAATCTTCTAGGTTTGTTCACATTCTCTCATTGAGAGCTGTTGTGATTATGATAGAGGAGGTTACTAATACACCATTCGTTCAGCTCCATGTGATTCCCCTGAGACTCTAAGCCTATTCTCAAACTTACCAATTTGTCTCTCAGTGTAGAATTTCTCATTATGCATCACTGGGGTTGAGAATCTCAATTCTATTCCATTTTCCTTTCTTTCTTTCTTCTTTCTTAAATGTCTTGCCAAATGACCATAATTAGAACATATAAAACATTTTCCATCAAAGGAATACCTCATTTCATCATTTCCCTGTCGAGATGTTGATGCATTTTGAGTTCTTTCACTGAAATTGAGCTTCTGAGCTTTCGGACACATACTCATTGTGTGTCCTTTTATTCCACAGTAATAGCATCTGATAAATGCCTTCCCCTGAGAGACTCTTCGCTTTGATTTCTTATGACGCTTCTTCTTATTCTCAAATTTATCAAAGATTCTATTTTAACATCCTGAGATGTATTTCAGAGCCTCTAAACAGAAGCTTGATGTGTGGCCACGAATCCCGCAAAAGTAGCACATTTCTTCATCTCCTTTTGATATAGTTCTCATAGGCCTATCTCCAGCACCTAGAAGTTTTTCTCCACTTCTGGAACTATTCCCAAACCTCTTTCTGTCATGCACGGAAGGGGATTCATCAAACCCAATACCAATTTTTCCCAAACTGTATGGTCATTGAGCTGAGAAAATTTGTCCCAGCCTCTTTTCAGAAATAGAAAATTTTCTTTTCATTTCATCATCACCTACCGATGGATAATCAAATAGAAAGTGGAGGTCATCCTACATTTTAGGCTTTCCTCTAGCATTGGATTTCTCCACATCCTTCTTCACTGATTCTAGTTCTTCTTCCAACTTTTGAATTTTCATATCCCTTGATTCATGTTGGGAATTGAGTTCTTCTCTGATATTCTTTCCACAACTCATCTCATCTTCCATTTCATGCTTCAGCTTATCAAACATGTCATTTTTCTCCTTTACCTTCAATTTTTCTTGAGCAACAGAATCAGAACAACAAGCATTCTCTTATTTTAGCCTTTGATTCTTCTGAACCTCTGCAGACAACGGTGTTGCAAGATCATCATTTCTAGCTTTACGATTCTGAACTTCATCTAACTGTTTATTCTCTTCGTAATCAACAACCTTTTGTATGCCCTTCATTTTACCCACCTTATGAACTTCTACACCTTGAGAATCATTCATTTCCTTTAGCTCAGAAGCTACATCAATATGTCTTTGATTCAAAATTCTTATCTTGTTGATCTCAGTTTCTAGTGCTTGAATTCGAATGACTTTAGACTCAATTTCATCGTTGTTTCCAACGTCACTTGGAAGAACAGGTTCTTCGATGCACTTGACTTGATATTTCACTTTTCTATTCAAGCCATCGATCTCCCATTTCTGTTCTTCAATGTTACGCTTATTCTCACCAACGGATTCTGAGTTCTCTAATGCTAATAACATGAGTTTCTAAATTTTATCCATCAACTCAGACTTCTCTTCTTCCTGCTGCTGCATATAGAGTTTGACATCGCGAATAACTTTGTTAGCATTCTTGGTTTTGGCTCTCCAAACATCTATCTCTTCAAGAGTAGCCTCTAACTATTCTTTCATATCTATTCTTCCTTCAATTCGTTCTTCTTTATCACCATTTGTTTCAATATCTCTTTGATGTTCATGTACCTCACTCATTCCTGCATCATGCTTGGGTGAATCAATCTTTTCCCAATCAGATTCATCCAGACCTTCCTTCAGTAAGATGTTTGATTCTTTTAATTGAATCACACTTTTTCCATACACACTTCCACGTTGAGGAATACCAACTGACTTATGATTCTTATTTGATGTTTTTTCCATTGCCATGGCTCACCGAGATAAGAGCAGACTAATTCTTTAACCACACAGATCGACTACACCAAGTCGTAGTATAACGACCCATACTTTACATACATTGTTACTACTTCAAAATTGAAGCACACTTATTACAACATATGACAAAACCACAAAGGACCGTATAGGTATAGTGTCTTTAGAAACTGGGAAACATAAACAACTGGTTCATAAATCTTCTACAGTGTCTCCCATTTATTTCATCATATCTAGGGTCCCTTTTAGCATATTCTACTTAATATCCATCTTCCTGACCTGGGGAAAAGAAAACATAAAAGGGTGAGCTCAAATGCTCAGCAAGGGCAAATAAAGGAAATAAAAATCATATCATATCTTTTTGAAAATCAAAACCTGCAAAAGAGATCATAATATCTTAACATGGAATAAATCATAGAAGTGAAAATGAGATCCCCATAATCATAACATAAAACTTGAAACTTTGCGGCATGCACACATAATCATGGAAACTCATTTCTTGTTAGTCATGACTCGTCGCCAAGACTATCTTAGTGGACAAAGTCCCTTTCTGAACCGAGTTCACTCCTCGTTTCAGTCCTGTATCACTGAACCGAAATAACCTTCCGTTCCAGCCATGTCTATCTCATGAGATATAAAATCTTTACCCAATGCATTGGAGGGAGATATAGGTCCCACCCATCTTATAATGAATCCTTTCTTATGTGTGCCACATAATCATAAAACATACATCATCGCATAACACATGAAACAAAAATGGGATTCTTGAAACATCATGACATCATAAATCAATTCATATAAGATAAAGGAATTCATAAAAATAATTCCATCACAACATGATCAAATCAATGTAATAATAGGGATAAAAATAGAACCCTTTATTATCTTAGATGGAAAATAATTTTGAAAATCACTTGAACTCCATTCTTGAGGAAAATATCCTTTCTTCTTCAAAAACATTTTTCCTTTCATAACATGTCATACAACTTTAAAATAAAAGAAGTTGATTAAAAATAAACTTGAAAACTTGTAAAGGAAGCTTCTTGGAAACAATGTTTTAAAAATCCATTCATGCCGTATAAGTTAAAAAAACATTCTTCGTACTTTTGTCGGAAAAGTCAAAAAGTACCTCGTACGGAAAAACAACAAAAGATTCCTTTCATATTCTTTACTAAAAACTCACCTAAGGGTAAAATTGGATTTAAACTATTGCAAGTGGATGGAAACAATATTTCATATTGAGGGAACATGGATGTGGATGATAAAATACACCCCAATAATACTTACGAATAAACAATCTCGGATAAAAATGAGATTGTGATCTTTCCCTTACCTTAGGTCCGATTAGCTTTGTACGTGTCCGAAGCTCCTGTATAATGGTTTAAATAATGTTATTGACTTATTCCAGAATCATACATATTTATATGATATCATATATGGTCATATTATTAGCTTCTTGTTAGTAATATTTCATTGTTACTTGTTACTCGGGTCTTTATAACTTTTTGTTCTTATGCGTGTTTTGTCGAATAAATTCTTATTCTTATCTTTAGGTTATAGATAATTCATTTCCAGAATGGTATTATTGTATTATATACCATATTCATTCATTCAATTCATTTATATAATCATTATGAAATGAAGATCATGTAGAACGAGTCGCATCACATCGTGGAGACGGTATTCCGTACGTACGCACGAGTGATGATATCATTCCTATGATCGTGGAATTGTATTGGAGTATATATATATTATTTCAGTATCAATATTACTTCATAATAATCATATTTAGTTACTCATTACACCATTATAACCATCCTTGTAAGGTGATGGTGGAAAATAGATTACACCACGGCGTGGAGACGGTATTCCGTACGTACGCACGCGTGGTGATTTCATTTTTCCGTAGGATGGATAGAAGGTGAAATAGGGTTGTTTCATATTTATAATAACATATCAGTATTTAAGTAATACTGATGTTATTACTTTATCATGAAACAACTAAAGAAGAAGAAGTTGAAGAAGAAAGAAATTGAAAAGATCGGTAATGGATATTACCTCTTCTTTGGAACGCCTCTTTGAATCCTCCACTTAAGGAACTAAGATTGGTCTTTGGAGAAGACAAGGACCTCTAGGATTATTCTAGGGAAGTGGAGAGGAGAAAATGGCAGGGGTTGGCCGAGCTTGAGTGCTCAAATTGGTGTGAGGAGGAGAGGGAGGAGGTGCCCTTTTATAAGGGAGGAGAGGGGCACCTTAGGAATATCTCAAAATATTATTTTATATTAAAGTCAAAATCGGTTTATAATGGTTCCAAAGGGTCTTATTTCGAAGATAAAGTGGGGAAGGGTCGAAATCCTATCAACCAATAGGATTTAGACAAGTTTAGGGTATTATTTTAACCTTATCAATTAGATTTAACTCTAAGTTAAATAATTTAACTTTTACCATGTCTTTTTGTTTTCTTTCACTATATGGTTAATACACTTACTATAACATGCCAAACGAACCCCAAATTGTTTATTATTAAAATATATATCCTTATCTAAGTCATTTGTCCGAACCTTAGATTTTTAGGAATAAAATAACAATTAATAATATAATATTTGATTTAAAAACTATTTTGTGTCAATTTTGACACTATTTGATATATGATTTTTGTGAAAGTCATAAAAGAATTATATGTTCGAACCAAGTTGATTAAATCAACATTAATATAACATAATAACCTATAAAATTAGTTGAATTCATAAAAAGTCTCAAATTACATTTATTTTGGTGTTTATAACATCAATTATGTCAATATTTCATTAATAAGATAATTACTACATCATCTTTGTGTCATAAATAAATTACATTATTTGATGTCTAAAAATTACAAATAAAATATCATCATGTAGGAAATCTTTTTATCTTTCTAATGAATATTTACAATTGAATTTATCTTATGTATAACCCTATATTAAAAATGATTTACTTATTAAACTTTGATTTTAACTATTTTAACCCTTCTTTAAATAAATTAATAATAAATGTCCTAATCTAATCCAAGTGGGCCTAAATGGTCATATTTTATTCCTAAGTTTGTTTTTGGTCGAATTACACTTGTCCAATAGAATTAGGACATGTGTTAGGGTAATATTAATATCATATTTACCCTTAGTTACCCTATTTACTATTAACCGCGGTAAAAAAAGTAAAAAGTTACTATTCACCAAAAAATTATTTTCATCTCATTGAACCACATTTTAGTCCTTGTTATTAACCGTGTCTCTCGGATTTTCGAAATTCCAATCACAGAAGCGGTAAAATTAAGTTTTATGCAAAATTCAGTTTTTAACCTACCACTTAGTGGTTTCACTATTCATCAAAAATTGAAAGTTTTCAGAAAAATACCAAAATTTCACCCTAGGCTAATTTCGATATTCTGAGTCCAAAAATGAAGTCCATTTTGAAAAATAAAATTTATAAAATTCCAAAAAGTGGTTATTACTATTCATAACGGCTAGTTTTAATAGCATAATGTTGTTTAGTGAAACTCGGTATTGCGTACGACGCAAGCTATCGAGGAAGGTCGCGATTGCGTGTAAAGCAAGCCAAGCAAGTGTTGTATAGAAAAAGATTCCTTTGATGATTTATATAACATAAAAGTCTCGGGTGTTAGATTCTACCCCCCTTAAAAGAATTTCGCCCTCGAAATTCATCACTTTGTAACAAACAGATGAGGATACTTCTCCCTCATCATATCCTCAAGCTCCCATGTAGCTTCTTCAAGTTGGTGGTTCCTCCATAAAACTTTCACCAAGCGAGTGGTCTTGTTTCGTAGGACTTTTTCGCTACGATCCAGAATCTCTATCGGCTGTTCCTCATAAGAAAGATCTTGCTCCAGCGGTACAACTTCTGAGCTGAGTACATGTGAAAGATCTGGTATGTACTTTCTCAGGAGAGATACATGGAACACATCGTGAACTTGAGAGAGATTCGGTGGAAGCGCCAATCGGTAAGCTACCTTCCCAACACGATCCAATATTTCAAAAGGACCGATATATCTAGGGCTCAACATCCCCTTCTTTCCAAATCTCATAACCCTCTTCTAGGGAGATATTCGTAAGAACACTTTATCACCCACTTCAAACTCTAGGTCTTTTCTTCAGTTGTCGGCATAGCTTTTCTGTCGACTCTGAGCTGCTCTTATGTGTTGTTGAATAGATCTGACCTTTTCTGCCATTTCATCAACGAGATCAGGTCCTAATAGCTTTCTTTCCCCAACTTCATCCCAGCAAGTTGGAGTCCTGCATTTCTTTCCATAGAGAGCTTCATAAGGAGCCATTTGAATACTGGAGTGAAAGCTATTATTATAAGAAAATTCCACCAAAGGTAGGTGTTGATCCCAACCTCCTTTGAAATCCATAGAGCAAGCTCTCAACATATCTTCTAGGGTTTGAATTGTTCTCTCAGACTGACCGTCTGTCTGGGGATGATAAGCAGTGCTAAAACTCAACTCTGTATCCAGAGTATGATGAAGACTTCGCCAGAACTTCGAGGTAAATCTTGGATCCCGATCAGATATAATAGAAAGTGGTACTCCATGCAATCTTACCACTTCCTTTACATATATCCTGGCAAGCTGATCTAGAGAGAAATCCTCTCTAATAGGAATGAAGTGTGCAGACTTTGTAAGACGATCAACTATGACCCAGATAGCATTATTGCCTTTGGATGTTTTAGGAAGTCCTGTGACAAAGTCCATAGTGATGTTTTCCCATTTCCATTCGGGTATGGGTAATGGTTGTAACATCCCCTTAGACTTCTGTCTCTCAGCTTTAACTTGTTGACAAACCAAGCATCGAGAGACATATTCAGCAACATCTCTTTTCATGCCATCCCACCAGAAGTACTCTTTCAGGTCCCTATACATCTTCGTGCTTCCAGGATGAATAGAGAATGAAGAACTATGAGCCTCATCCAGCAGCTCTTTCTTTAATTCGGGGATGGGAGGAACACAAACCCGGTTCCTGAACTTTATTATCCCATCACAATCAAGGTTGAATTCAGGAACATTTCTCACCTTCTTTTGTAACTCGACATCTTCTTTCTGTGCCTCTTTAATCTTCACATGTATAGATGGTTGAACATTCATTTGAGAAAGATAAGATTTTTCCCCTTCCATTATAATTCCAAGATCCATGCTTTGTAAATCCATAAATATTGGATCTTTTGTGATCCTCATCATGGATAAACTAGCATGGTCTTGTCGACTTAATGCATCTGCCACCTTGTTTGCTTTCCCAGGGTGGTAATGGATTGAGCAGTCACAATCCTTAATCAGCTCCAACCATCTTCTTTGACGCATATTCAACTCCTTTTGTGTGAAAATATACTTTAAACTTTTATGATCAGTATAAATATCACACCTTTCACCATAAAGGTAATGCCTCCAAATCTTTAATGCAAAGATTACCGCAGCCAACTCCAAATCATGTGTTGGGTAATTTTGTTCATGGATTTTCAACTGTCGTGAGGGATAAGCTATCACCATATCATTTTGCATAAGAACACACCCCAATCCCTTCTTGGATGCATCACTGTAGATCACAAACCTTTCTCCACTACAAGGCAGTGTGAGCACAGGTGCACTGGATAACCTTCTTTTCAACTCCTTGAAATTCTCTTCACATTCCTCTATCCAGACAAACTTAACTCCTTTCCGAGTCAACTTGGTGAGTGGATTAGATAATCGTGAAAAATCTTTTACAAAACGTCGATAATATCCAGCCAAACCAAGAAAACTTCGGATCTCAGTTACTGTTGTTGGTCTCGACCATCTTTCGATAACCTCTGTTTTTGCTGGATCCACAGATATCCCCTCTTTTGAGATTATGTGACCCAAAAATGCATCTTTTTGAAGCCAAAATTCACACTTGGTAAATTTGGCATAAAGCTTCTCCTTTCTCAGGGTCTTCAATATAATTCTCAAGTGATCTTCATGTTCTTCCTTGCTCTTTGAATAGACAAGAATATCGTCTATAAAGACTACCACAAATTGATCAAGATAGTCTCTAAAGACTCTATTCATTAGATCCCTGAAGATAGCAGGGGCATTAGTAAGACCAAATGGCATCACTATAAATTCATAGTGTCCATACCTTGTACGGAAAGCCGTCTTTGGTATATCCTCCCTTTTGACCCTTAATTGATGATACCCTGAACGAAGATCAATCTTGGAAAAGTATTGAGCTCTGCGTAGTTGGTCAAATAAGTCATCAATGCGTGGGAGAGGATATTTGTTCTTGATAGTGATCTTGTTAAGTTATCGATAATCAATGCAGAGTCTCATTGATCCATCTTTCTTCTTAACAAATAGAACAGGTGCTCCCCAAGGTGACGCACTAGGGCGTATGAATCCCTTATCAAGATTCTCTTGGAGTTGCTTCTTCAATTCCTGCAACTCAATTGGGGCCATTCTATAAGGTGTCTTTGAAATAGGCAAAACACCCGATACGAGTTCTATTGAAAACTCAACTTCACGATTTGGTGGAAGACCCGGCAATTCCTCCGGAAAGACATCATCAAACTCTCATACAATGGGCATATTCTTAATCATGAGTTTCTCACCAACCATTTGAGATAAATAACCTTCATTTAGTGGAATCAATACCCATAAGATGGAATAAATTTCCACTGGAAGGTTATGTTCATCCTTGCATTGGTATACGATCGTAGATTGATCTGGAGTATGAAATGTGACTTCCCTTCTTTGGAAATTGATATGAGCTCCATGTAGAGAAAGCCAATCCATGCCAAGAATCACATCAAATTCCACTAAAGGAAGGATCAAAAGATTTGCAGGAAGCACTTTCCCACAAACTTCGATCGGAGAAGAATTATAAACTTTTGATGCGATTGATGTGCCATTAGGTGTTGTCACAGCTAACTCAACATCTAATTGTTGAGGTAGTACGGTGATACCCTTAGAAAAGTCTTCAGAAATAAAAGAGTGGGTGGATCCAGAATCAAATAAAACATTTTCTACTTTAGAGTGGATGGTAAGTGTACCTTTCACCACATCGTTATCGTACTCCACATCGCTGATAGAAATTGCATGTGACTTTCCTTTGTCTTTAGCTTTAAGAGTTTGTTGACGTCGACCATCATCATCAACCCTTGGATTTGGGCATTGATTGGCATAATGCCCCATCTCCTTGCACTTGAAACATTGAAGTGTTGTAGGTTCATTCTTGTGTATCCCTTCCTTTGTTTGCGTCATTAGACATCTTCTTCCCATTATCACGGCATTCAAATGCCCGATGACCTTCCTTTCCACATTTAAAAGATTTACTTGTCCCTTTAAGACAACTCCCTCCATGTTTCTTTCCACACTTTGAGCATAATGGAAAGTTCATCTTCTTTTCAGTGTGTTCTTTAGAGTTTCCTTTGAATTCCATCTTCCTCT
This sequence comes from Viscum album, assembly GCA_963277665.1. NCBI lineage: Eukaryota > Viridiplantae > Streptophyta > Magnoliopsida > Santalales > Viscaceae > Viscum > Viscum album. The sequence continues at coordinate 1,558,910,048 of OY728151.1, read as the reverse complement.
TCTTATCAAACCCATGTGACTGATGGGTTACTCCAATCTCCATCTCGACTTTGAGAGCACATCGAACGATTTCCTCGTAGCTATTGAAGTCTCTTATGGCTAACGCCCTTCGAAGACTTGGTTTTAAGCCACTAAAGAATCGATCGATCTTACTCTCAGGTTGGATAATAATACTAGAAGCGTACCTTGCCAGTCTTGTAAAATTTCCTTCATAGGTACCAACAGATTCATCATCCCTTTGCTTCAGTTCAAGAAACTCTTTCTCCATCTTTGTTCGGAGAATACGAGGGAAGTACTTATTGAAAAATAAGTTCTTGAACTCGTCCCATTCCATAGACTCAATTTCATCCCTTTGCCTCGTATTCTTAACAAGATTCCACCATTGATCAGCATCTCCTTCCAAACGATACACTGCTAGGATGACTTTATCATGTTCAGAACATTGAAGAACTGAAAATATCTTTTCAGTAGTACTAATCCATTGTTCAGCAACTAATGGATCAGTAGACCCGCTGAAAGAAGGTGGACGCTGCCTCATGAAGGATTCAACAGAATGTTGCTCCCTCCTTTGCTCGTTTGGAAATCCTCCATGATTCATAGCTTGAGAAAGTTGTGTGAGCATGGCTACAAGATTTTGCATTCCAGCTCCCATATCGTTTGGTTGCTCAGGGGGACAATCATTGCATTGCCCATCGCATTCCGCATTAACACGGTTCCTTCGGGTTCCAGCCATTGACTAAAACCAAGAAGAATAGTGTGAGCAACACTAATTATAATAGGAAACCACATAATTCAAGAATAAAATTTTCATGCTTATGGTCTTATCCTAGGTTATTCATGGCCATTTCTAAGATTGTGTTCTATGCTTAGACTTATTCTTAGGGTTCTTACTAAGGCTTTCACATCCTAGTTTCCAACGGTTGACTATACCTTTCCTTTGATACCAACTATAACGACCCATACTTTACATACATTGTTACTACTTCAAAATTGAAGCACACTTATTACAACATATGACAAAACCACAAAGGACCGTATAGGTATAGTGTCTTTAGAAACTGGGAAACATAAACAACTGGTTCATAAATCTTCTACAGTGTCTCCCATTTATTTCATCATATCTAGGGTCCCTTTTAGCATATTCTACTTAATATCCATCTTCCTGACCTGGGGAAAAGAAAACATAAAAGGGTGAGCTCAAATGCTCAGCAAGGGCAAATAAAGGAAATAAAAATCATATCATATCTTTTTGAAAATCAAAACCTGCAAAAGAGATCATAATATCTTAACGTGGAATAAATCATAGAAGTGAAAATGAGATCCCCATAATCATAACATAAAACTTGAAACTTTGCGGCATGCACACATAATCATGGAAAATCATTTCTTGTTAGTCATGAATCATCGCCAAGACTATCTTAGTGGACAAAGTCCCTTTCTGAACTGAGTTCACTCCTCGTTTCAGTCCTGTATCACTGAACCGAAATAACCTTCCGTTCCAGCCATGTCTATCTCATGAGATATAAAATCTTTACCCAATGCATTGGAGGGAGATATAGGTCCCACCCATCTTATAATGAATCCTTTCTTATGTGTGCCAAATAATCATAAAACATACATCATCGCATAACACATGAAACAAAAATGGGATTCTTGAAACATCATGACATCATAAATCAATTCATATAAGATAATGGAATTCATAAAAATAATTCCATCACAACATGATCAAATCAATGTAATAATAGGGATAAAAACAGAACCCTTTATTATCTTAGATGGAAAATAATTTTGAAAATCACTTGAACTCCATTCTTGAGGAAAATATCCTTTCTTCTTCAAAAACATTTTTCCTTTCATAACATGTCATACAACTTTAAAATAAAAGAAGTTGATTAAAAATAAACTTGAAAACCTGTAAAGGAAGCTTCTTGGAAACAATGTTTTAAAAATCCATTCATGCCGTATAAGTTAAAAAAACATTCTTCGTACTTTTGTCGGAAAAGTCAAAAAGTACCTCGTACGGAAAAACGACAAAAGATTCCTTTCATATTCTTTACTAAAAACTCACCTAAGGGTAAAATTGGATTTAAACTATTGCAAGTGGATGGAAACAATATTTCATATTGAGGGAACATGGATGTGGATGATAAAATACACCCCAATAATACTTACGAATAAACAATCTCGGATAAAAATGAGATTGTGATATTTCTCTTACCTTAGGTCCGATTAGCTTTGTACGTGTCCGAAGCTCCTGTATAATGGTTTAAATAATGTTATTGACTTATTCCAGAATCATACATATTTATATGATATCATATATGGTCATATTATTAGCTTCTTGTTAGTAATATTTCATTGTTACTTGTTACTCGGGTCTTTATAACTTTTTGTTCTTATGCGTGTTTTGTCGAATAAATTCTTATTCTTATCTTTAGGTTATAGATAATTCATTTCCAGAATGGTATTAGTGTATTATATACCATATTCATTCATTCAATTCATTTTTATAATCATTATGAAATGAAGATCATGTAGAACGAGTCGCATCACATCGTGGAGACGGTATTCCGTACGTACGCACGAGTGATGATATCATTCCTATGATCGTGGAATTGTATTGGAGTATATATATATTATTTCAGTATCAATATTACTTCATAATAATCATATTTAGTTACTCATTACACCATTATAACCATCCTTGTAAGGTGATGGTGGAAAATAGATTACACCACGGCGTGGAGACGGTATTCCGTACGTACGCACGCGTGGTGATTTCATTTTTCCGTAGGATGGATAGAAGGTGAAATAGGGTTGTTTCATATTTATAATAACATATCAGTATGTAAGTAATACTGATGTTATTACTTTATCATGAAACAACTAAAGAAGAAGAAGTTGAAGAAGAAAGAAATTGAAAAGATCGGTAATGGATATTACCTCTTCTTTGGAACGCCTCTTTGAATCCTCCACTTAAGGAACTAAGATTGGTCTTTGGAGAAGACCAGGACCTCTAGGATTATTCCAGGGAAGTGGAGAGGAGAAAATGGCAGGGGTTGGCCGAGCTTGAGTGCTCAAATTGGTGTGAGGAGGAGGGGGAGGAGGTGCCCTTTTATAAGGGAGGAGAGGGGCACCTTAGGAATATCTCAAAATATTATTTTATATTAAAGTCAAAATCGGTTTATAATGGTTCCAAAGGGTCTTATTTCGAAGCTAAAGTGGGGAAGGGTCGAAATCCTATCAACCAATAGGATTTAGACAAGTTTAGGGTATTATTTTAACCTTATCAATTAGATTTAACTCTAAGTTAAATAATTTAACTTTTACCATGTCTTTTTGTTTTCTTTCACTATATGGTTAATACACTTACTATAACATGCCAAACGAACCCCAAATTGTTTATTATTAAAATATATATCCTTATCTAAGTCATTTGGCCGAACCTTAGATTTTTAGGAATAAAATAACAATTAATAATATAATATTTTATTTAAAAACTATTTTGTGTCAATTTTGACACTATTTGATATATGATTTTTGTGAAAGTCATAAAAGAATTATATGTTCGAACCAAGTTGATTAAATCAACATTAATATATCATAATAACCTATAAAATTAGTTTAATTCATAAAAAGTCTCAAATTACATTTATTTTGGTGTTTATAACATCAATTATGTCAATATTTCATTAATAAGATAATTACTACATCATCTTTGTGTCATAAATAAATTACATTATTTGAAGTCTAAAAATTAAAAATAAAATATCATCATGTAGGAAATCTTTTTATCTTTCTAATTAATATTTACAATTGAATTTATCTTATGTATAACCCCATATTAAAAATGATTTACTTATTAAACTTTGATTTTAACTATTTTAACCCTTCTTTAAATAAATTAATAATAAATGTCCTAATCTAATCCAAGTGGGCCTAAATGGTCATATTTTATTCCTAAGTTTGTTTTTGGTCGAATTACACTTGTCCAATAGAATTAGGACATGTGTTAGGGTATTATTAATATTATATTTACCCTTAGTTACCCTATTTACTATTAACCGCGGTAAAAAAAGTAAAAAGTTACTATTCACCAAAAAATTATTTTCATCTCATTGAACCACATTTTAGTCCTTGATATTAACCGTGTCTCTCGGATTTTCGAAATTCCAATCACAGAAGCGGTAAAATTAAGTTTTATGCAAAATTCAGTTTTTAACCTACCACTTAGTGGTTTCACTATTCATCAAAAATTGAAAGTTTTCAGAAAAATACCAAAATTTCACCCTAGGCTAATTTCGATATTCTGAGTCCAAAAATGAAGTCCATTTTGAAAAATAAAATTTATAAAATTCCAAAAAGTGGTTATTACTATTCATAACGGCTAGTTTTAATAGCATAATGTTGTTTAGTGAAACTCGGTATTGCGTACGACGCAAGCTATCGAGGAAGGTCGCGATTGCGTGTAAAGAAAGCCAAGCAAGTGTTGTATAGAAAAAGATTCCTTTAATGATTTATATAACATAAAAGTATCGGGTGTTACACGTAGCAAACAAATCTGATAAAAGAAACCTTCCCTTTGATACCAATTGTTTGGACCAATAAGGGCCGATATACCCTGAGAGGGGGGGTGAATCAGGGTATGGATATTCTTTTTCAAAGTTCTTCCTACCCCATTAGATCTTGACCTTTTTATTACAAGGGCCACTCTGTTTTATCTTGTGTTTAAACTATGATCAATTCTTTACTTATTTATCTAATGATGATGCATTTAATGAAATGCATGGATGAAAACAGTCATACACAAAGATTTTTACTTGGTTCACCCTCACTGGGCTACGTCCATGGAGCCTACGCCGACAAGTTTCTGGTCATACCAAATTCCACTATTCTTCACTAGTTGTGGATATAATGTTTGGGCTAGATCACTTCTATGCCCCGACTCACAACCTTTACAAAGTTTACGGTCAGCTAACTGCTTTCCCAAGGGTCAGTCCATATTTTTCTCTCTCTGGCTCACTGCCGGTGGAGAGGATCACCTTCTTCCTCTTACTTTTCTCACTGCTCTTCGAAGGAATCCACTCACAGTTTATAGACCTGTAGGTCTCTTCATTTTCATGAAAGAATGCATCTTCCTCTGTATGCGGACGCTCTATTGAAGTACAACTTTCACCCGTAAATGAATATCTTTTTGCACCGAATGTATCGGGAAATCTTCTTACTTCCATGCATCCTGAAAATCACTGCTGGAAATAAACCTTACATGGTGCGCAAGTCAATCTTGGCGCACAAGTATCGGTGCGCATGTCACAACGGGCACGAAAGTCCTCTTCAGACACTTGCGCGACTCAAGCTTCCTCAAATCTAAACCTGCGCGACTCACTTCCTTTTACGACCAATCCAATATTGGCTTGAAACTCCACACCGGTGCGCATCTTCAAACATTGGCGCGGAACAATCACCCTGGCGCGTAAGTCCCACCTGCAAGACCACACACACCACTTGCGCGACCACCACACCTGCACGACGGGAGCTCTGATTTATCAAAGTGTTGAACTCTAGTCCAGAAATGAAGAGGGGTGGTCTAGTATTTATAGGAAAATTGACCACCCTATGCGACGGCGCGCAAGTCACCTGCGCGACCCAGTCTCGACGCGCAAGTCTTGTTTCCATTTAGACACTTGCGCGACCAACTCCCAAACTTGTGAGAACCAATATCCTTAGCCATATTTTGATCTTCTGATTTGAAAAACATATGGCACGCAAGTTTCCTATACACAAAGTCCTCGGCACGCAAGTACCTTTTCCAAAAACACTTTTCTTCATTTGTCGATTTTCAGGCCCAAAAAATTGGAAAACACAGGAAAACAGTGCCACCGTTTATCTATTCTTTTGTACCACCTCCAGATCATCCATTTCTTTTGTCAACGTTCTTGAATAAAACATGGATCATTGAACTAAACTCTTGAACTCCATATTCCATCATGAAATCCTCTTTGTCAACAAATTTGTATGTCATTGTTTTGCTTTTTCAACAATCACCACTCAAGTGTCCACTTTTTCAAAAAACACAATCACCTAAAAAATGCTTCAATGATGCCTTGAGGTATTTTTTCCCAACAATATCCCCCTTTGGGTTTGTTGACAACACTTTTATGGAAAGATACATCGTTAATTCTTCAGCCACAATTCGCCTTTTTCGATTCTGATAGCGATCAAGAATTTACTCAACACATACTCTAAGTCCACATGAGCAATGCTCGGCGTGAGAAACAAGAGTAAATGAAAAGGTCATCAATGAATCACTTCATCTCTTACATCGATTGTTGACAACAAACTAACACCAATTTGTACTAAACTGATACCAATTGTTGAAGGACTTTTTGGAAGACCAATTTTAGTTTGGAAATATTTTTACCACATTCCAACACTACTCTTCTGCTTTTATCATGATCCGCAGCTGTCGTGATATCTATTTTTTGATCGATCACTTCTAGCATTGTCAGATTTAAATGCTCCCCCATTCTAATCACAGCTTCATCCCTTGTCAGCTTCAAAACCTCTTTATCCCTATTTCATGTGTTGTCCAAGCTAAGCTCTGGCTAAGCACATTCATCTAGCTTCAAATCCCCCTATCTGGCTGCTCCACCTGTCAGCTTCTCCCCATATCATTCATGATTTATCAAATCTCCACATTGTCTGCCCCTTAAACAATCACTATTTTCTCCCCCTTTGTCAACGAACCCAAAGGACACTCCTTTATAGTCTGTAACATTGTAAAGAACACATATCAGCACATTAGGGAAAAACACATTATACCTCGAGGAGAGGGGGTGTGTTCCACATACACACTATTTCAAGTGCGGGAAATCAACTGAACTCCCAAAGATAGTTGATGCCTTTCGAATGATTCCTTGGGTAAGGCCTTTGTTAGAATATATGCAACCTGTAACTCTATAGGCACATACACCAACATCACAAGTCCTTGCTCCACTTTCTCCTTGATAAAATTATATTTGATCTCAATGTGCTTTGTCCTTGAGTGATGAACTGGATTTTTTCTAGGATTGACAGCACTTGAGTTATCACACTGAATTCTGATCGGAGACTTCACATCAACTCCCATATCGTCAAGCTGCTGCTTCATCCATAATAACTGTGTGCATGCTTGAGTGGCCGCAATATACTCTGCTTCTGCGGTGCTACACGAAATTCAATCTTGCTTCTTCCTAAGCCAAGAAATACACAATCCACCAAGATATAATGCACCACCTAACATTGATTTTCTATCATCTACTGAACCGGCCCAGTCTACATCAGTATATCCCAATAACTCTGTCTGAGATTTGCTAGTATATGTTAAGCCGAAATCCACTCTTCCCTGGATATACCGAAGTATTCTTTTTTACTGCAATCATGTGGATTTCCTTGGGATTATGCTGATATTTCGCTACTTGGCATATGGCGAATACAATTTCATTCCTTATTGTAGTCAAGTATATAAAGATTCCAATAATCTACCTATATTCTATAATATTCACTACATTTCCATCCTCGTCTTTTGATAATGTCATCCGGGTAGCAACCGATGTCTTCATATCGTTGGAATTATCCATTCCAAATCTTTCCAAAACCCCATTGACATATTTTGATTGAGAAATGAATGTTCCATTCCATCCATGTTTCACCTGTAGACCAAAGAAAAACAGCTTCTCACCAATCATAGACATTTTTAACTCATGTTTCATGGATTCAGAAATTTTTTTGCAATGTGTTTCATCTGATCCGCCAAATATTATGTCTTCTTCAAAGACCAACACCATCATCCTTTGATTACTGTTGTGGTTGAGATAGATATGGTAAGAAGCTCCACCATGTTGGAAACCATGTTTCTTCAAATACTGATGTATCCTTGAGTTCTATAAGCTTGGTTCTTGTTTCAGCCCATATAATTCCTTCTTCAGCCGACAAAGCTTATTCTCATCTTCATGAATTAGAAAACCATTTGGCTGCATGATATGCACTTCTTCCTCCTGAATCCCATTCATGAATGCTGATTTTATGTCCATATGGAATAATTTGAACATTCATTGCACTGCAATGGCTATGAATAATCTGATTGTATTTATCCTTGCTACTGGTGAAAATGTCTCATCTACAAATATTCCCTCTATATGGGAGTATCCCTTGCACACTAGCCGTGATTTGTTTCGAATCACAGTTCCATATTCATTAATCTTGTTGTGATAGACCCATTTAGTCCTGATGACATTCTTCTCTGTCGGCCTCGAAACAATCACCCATGTCTGATTCTTCTCAATCTGATATAGCTCTTCATTCATATCCTGAACCTAGATTTCATCTTCAGCTACATCATCAAAGAATTTCGGCTCAACCTAATATAGAAAATATTCCTGCTGTAGTGATTTCATTTTCCTTGTTTGAACTGGAGCTGACTGATCACTGATGATATTCTGCCTGCCATTTTTAGCTCAACTCTTTGGCTTTTGTGTAGATAAGGATTTTACTTCCTCATACTCACCATCAGTATCTTCTTCTGAATCAACTTCAGCCACATCTGCTCTCCCTGAGTCTCTTACCACTTCATCTCTCTTAACAGAAAACATCTCACTGGGTCATTGTTCAATGATGTATTTTCTTTGAACTTCTTATCTCAGATTTCTATTGACACGCCTTTGACTTTCACTCGCAACATCTTGGTATCCTAAAAGCAGTCATTTGATACCACAATGTTAGAAAGAAATAGATAATCATGAAAACCCGTGTGTTTCTTATTTTCCACCAATCATTCTTCATGAGAATAAACATTCATCATTCATATCATATTGAGATCATGCATCTGATTAGGATATAGAATCATCCCCCTTTGTTATGCAACTCTTCTAGTGGTTAGGCCCAACAGTTTAGACCCATAACTAGTCTTTTCCTCCTGCATCATTTGTTCTCATCTTCCACTCAGAGTTGAGCCATTAACAAAATCTATAAGCCTACTGAGTTGAAACTCGGTGTAGGAAACAAGAGATAAAGTTAATAACACAATCACTTGCTATTGTGCATCGTTTCTCCCTTTAATATTCATCTCTGGTACTTGATTTGAATCAATTGGAACTGTAGAGCATATCACTTCTCTACTTCGCATCCTTAGATGCCACTTCCCCTTGGATTGTATGTCCCTAGAACCTGAAACACATGAATCATCAGTTAATCGCATTTATATACTAAGAGAGAGGGGATCCTTCCAGACTCCTCATGATGAGGATTGCGGTTGATCCGGATGGGTCAACCCTTTGATTCTTTCTTAGAGCGCATCACACTCATTTCTTTCCTCCTCAAACTTCCTATCCAACATCAACTACTCTGGCCATATGACTAAGCATTCATTACCTGCATGCTGAGTCTTTTTCTGATATGAAGATTCTGCAGGCCTGGCCTTTCCCGCAATTTGGGGTTTAAACCCACTAGTACACATTTCTGTCATTGATATTCTACCAAAATTCAAATTTCCTTGATTATTTCTATGAATAGGAATCTCTTTTCTTTCCATCTTCCCTTCCATCTTCCACCATTGCAGAGATTTTCCTTTTTCTTCCAGTCCCCTCTATGGCACATGAATCGTGAATTTTTTAACGCATTCTTTGTTTATCTGTCGTTTATCAGATTTATGAGTCATCACCCTATTTTTCATTGGTGGTGGGTCCTCCATTGAACGTTCATTCTTCTTTATCACATCTGAAGTAGTTATCCCCTTAATCTTCTTGGTTTGATCACATTATCTCCTTGAGAGCTGTTGTGAGGATGACAGAGGAGGTGACTGATACACCTTTCATTCAGCTCCATGTGATTCCCCGGAGTCTCTAAGCCTATTCTCAAACTTATCACTTTGTCTCTCAGTGTAGAATTTCTCATTATGCATCACTGGGGTTGAGAATCTCCTTTGGAGTCCATTTTACTTTCTTGCTTTCTTCTTGCTGCAATGTCTTGCCAAATGACCATAATTAGAACATATACAACATTTTCCATCAAAGGCATACCTCATTTCATCATTTCCCTGTCGAGATGTTGATGCATTTTGAGTTCTTTCTCTGAAATTGAGCTTATGAGCATTCAGACACATACTCATTGTGTGTCCTTTTATTCCATGGTAATAGCATCTGATAAATGCTTTCCCCTGAGAGACTCTTCACTCCGATTTCTTATGACGCTTCTTCTTATTCTCAAATTTATCAAAGTTTCTATTTTCATAGCCTGAGATGTATTTCAGAGTCTCTGAACAGAAGAATGATGGGTGGCCATGAATCCGTCAAAAGTAGCACATGTATTCGTTTCCTTTTGATATAGTTCTCTTAGGCCTATCTCCAGCACCTAGATGTTTTTCTCCTCTTCTGTAACTATTCCCAACCCTCTTTCTGTCATGAACGGAAGGGGATTCATCAAACCCAATACCAGTTTTTCCCAAATTGTATGGTCTTTGAGCTGAGAAAATTTGTCCCTGCCTCTTTTCAGAAATAGAAAATTTTCATTTCATTTCATCATCACCTGTTAATGGATAATCAAATAGCAAGTGCAGGGCATCCTTCATTTTAGGCTTTCCTCTAGCGTTGGATTTCTCCACTTCCTTCTTCATTGATTCTAGTTCTGCTTCCAACTTTTGAATTTTCATATCCCTTGATTCAAGATGGGAATTGAGTTCTTTTCTGAGATTCTTTCCATAACTCATCTCATATTCCAGTTCACACTTCAGCTTATCAACCATGTCATTTTTCTCTTTTACCTTCAATTTTTTCTTGAACAATAGAATCAGAACAACATGCATTATCTTGTTGTAGCCTTTGATTATTCTGGAATTCTGTAGACAACTATTGTAACACCCCGAGATTTTATGAAAAATATTATTTTAATTTCATTAATGTCTTGTGTTGTATTCTACACCAAGATTACCTTGCGCTATACGCAACATCGTTTTAGCTTGTAGTATACGCAACACTACTCATGGATCGTGTTACACACAATTTTGATAATAGTTATTCTACGCAACATTGAGTATATATATATATATATATTCAATGTATAAATGAAATACGGTTGGATTCTATTATATGAAACAGTGAAGGATTCTTTCACAACATGCAACCCTGACTTGGCTTGCATTACACGCAATCGCGACCTTCCTCGATAGCGTGTGTTGTACGCAATACTGGGTTTTAATAAACAACGATATATTATTATAATAATTTCATGAACTAGCCGTTATGAATAGTGTTAACTAAATTTTGAATTTTATAACATTATTATTCATCTTAGACATTTCTAGAACATGGTATAAGAACAAAATAAATTTTTCGGGTAAAATAAGTATTTTTAAAAAAATGCAGTTTTGCCGCCTTTTGATGGCGCACCCACTTTAAATCTAGTTTTTGACATGTTTATAAGTTCAATTTGACAAAATAATATTCTTCTTTTGAATCAGGATATAAAAAATTACATTATATAATGTTTTGTTATTTTTCCGATAACTTTCATATTTTAATGAATAGTAAAAACACGCTATATTTTAATTAAAAACAACTTTTTTCATCGTAATATCTTATGTGGTTAAATTATAATATTGAATGGTTTTAAAGTATAAATATAATATATTTTTACCATTTAATATAATGTATGTCATTAGCATTGATTTTACCTTGAATTCGTAGGTTAAAACAATTCAATCTTTTGCAATGTTTTAAAGAAAAACCCGTTTTCTTTCGACAACGAGATTAATTTTAATTTAATTTCTGCATCTTTTGTTTATTGAATATAGAAAAATGGATTCCATATTTAGAATCAGTGGGTCTAAATTATGTTAATATGCTACTTTTTATTTTTGGGCATTGTGAATAGTAACTACGGTAAATTTTATTTACTATAGTTAAAGGTAAATCGGGTAATTAAGGGTAAATATAAGATTATAAAATTACCCTGAAACTTGTAAAAATCCTATTGGATGGCTAACGGTAGACCCATATAACCTAAGGGTAGGATTAGATTCATTTTATGGACTTTTTTTTCATGAATATAATTTAATTATTATTAAAACAAAAGAATGTGACAACATGTCACTTTCTTAAATCAAATAAGTATAATAATTTTAATCTAGTGATAAACTTCATGAATCTTAGAAAATTAATAGTCTACAGAAAGCTAATACAATTATCTACATCATAGGAATTTATTTAGAATTTTTAGGGATTAAATAATTATCATTTATTATGACACAAAGATGATGCAGTAATTGATTTATTAATGAAATATTGACATAATTGATGTTATAAATGCCCAAATAAATGTAATTTGAGACTTTTTATGACGTACACTAATTTTCTAGGTTAATATGACATGTTATTGTTGATTTACGTAACTTGGTTCGAACTTATCATTCTGTTATGAATTTCATAAAAATCATGTACTAAATAGTGTCAAAATTCACATAAAATAGTTTTTAAAACAAATATTATATTATTAATTGTTATTTTATTTCTAAAAATCTAATGTTCGGCCAAATGAAATAGATAAGGTTATATATATTAATAATAAAAACTTGGGGTTCGTTTGGCTTGATATAGTAAGTTCATAAACCATATAGTGTAAGAAAACAAAAAGACACGGTAAAAGTTAAATTATTTAACTTAGAGTTAAAACTAATTGATAAGGTTAAAATAATAACCTAAACATGTCTAAATCCTATTGGATTAGATGATTTCGACCCATACCCACCATAGCCTCGAAATAAATCAATTTTGATCTATTTAAAACCGAACTTGACTTTATAATAAAATAATATTTTTAGTTATTCCAAAGGTGCCCCTCTCCTCCCTTATAGAAGGGCACCTCCTCCCTCTCTTCCTCACACAACATTGAGCCGTAAAGCTTGGCCAAACCCTACGAAATTCTCTTCTCCACTTCCTTAACAACATCATAGAGGTTCTGGAATTCCTCAAAGACCAATTTTAGTGCCCTAAGAGGAGGTCTCAAAGATGCGTTTCAAAGAAGAGGTAATTTCCGTTACCGATTCTTTCACCTTTATTTCTTCTTCCACTTATTCTTATTAGGTTGTTTCATTATGAAGTAATAACATCAGTATCACTCATATTCTGATATGTTATTATAAGTATTAAACAATCCAATTTCACCATCTATCCATCCTACGGAAAATGAAATCACCGCGCGTGCGTACGTACGGAATACCGTCTCCACGCCATGGTGAAATCTATTTTCCACCACCACCTTAGTTGGATGGGTATAATGGTGTAAATAATAACTATATATTATTATTTTAAAGTGATATTGATTCTGAAGTAGTATACATACACTCCAATACAGTCCCACGATCATGAGAACGATATCATCGCTCGTGTGTACGTACGGACTACCGACTCCACGACACGATGAGATTCATTCTCCACTTTAAACATTCATGAATGATTATCAAGTATATATAATAAGTAATCATGAAATATATGACATAATAATGATACTGGATTTATGTGTATATATATGTATGTCATATACTTAATTCCGTTCAACTCAATAAGGAAACGAAAATAGCGTTCATGCGTACGTACGGCCTACCGTCTCCATGAACGGTGTATTTCCTTCCATTTACTGATTTAATATATATATTTATATTCTGAATATATATATATATAAATCATGTTTCATATTCTGGAATTAATTAATCATGATCTAAGTAATCATATGAATAATTACAAGTCAAAACACGGATGACAAATGAAATAATTTTACCCAAAATGCTCTTTAACATGGAATTTACAAAAGAACGGGTAATATAAAGTCATAAGTGAACCATATATGATATCATAACAATGAATATGATTCTTTAATAAGTCAATGCCATTATTTAAATCATTATACAGGATGTTCGGACACTTACAAAGAAAATCGGACCTATGGTAAGGGAAATATCACAATCTCATTTTTATCCGAGATTGTTTATTCGTAAGTATTTATTGGGGTGTATTTTATCATCCACATCCATGTTTCCTCAATATGTAATATTATTTCCATCCACCTAAAAATTTTTAAATCCAATTTTACCCTTCGGTGAGTTTTTAGTAAAAGATATGAAAGGAATCTTTTGTCATTTTTCGTACGAGGTACTTTTTGACTTCTTCGACAAAAGTACAAAGAATGTTTTTTTAACATATACGACATGAATGGATTTTTAAAAAATTATTTCCAAGAATATTCCCATACAAGTTTTCAAGTTTATTTTTAATCAACTTCTTTTAGTTTAAAATTTTAAGACATGTTAATAAAGGAAAACTTTTTTGAAGTAGAAAAGATATTTTTCTCAAGAATGGAGTTCAAGTGTTTTATCAAAATTATTTTCCATCTAAGATAATAAAGGGTTCTATTTCTATCCCTATTATTACGTGGATTTGACTATGTTGTGATGGAAATATTTTTATGAATTCCTTTATCTTATATGAATTGTTTTATGATGTCACTTTGTTTAAGAATCCCATTTTTATTACATGGGTTATGCTATGATGTATGGTTTATGATTTTTTGGCACACATAAGAATGGTATCATTATGAGATTGGTGGGACCTATATCTCCCTCCAATTCATTGGGTAAAGATTTTATATCTCATGAGATAGACATGGCTGGAATGGTAGGTTATACTGGTTCAGTGAAACGGGATTGAAACGAGGGTGACTCGGTTCAGAAATGGACTTTGTCCACTAAGATAGTCTTGGAAATGAGTCTTGAATAATAAGAAATGATTCTCTATGATTATGTGTGTATTCCACAAAGTTTCATGTTTTATGTTATGATTATTGGGATTACGTTTCACTTATATCATTTATCCCATGTTATGATATTATGATCTCTTTTGCAGGTTAAGATTTCAAAAAGTTATGTTCTTATGTATATGATGTGATTGATATTTCATTTGTTTACCCTTACTGAGCATTTGAGCTCACCCTTTTGTATGTTTTATTTCCCCAGGATATAAAGAAAGGTTTTAGGTAAAAAAAAGAAGTTCTTTATGGGAGATGTTGAAGATCTTTCACCACGATTAGAAGATTATATTCCGAGTTTGCAAAGACACTAAACTATTACGATCCTTGGGTGTGTGTTTTTGTTATGTACTAAGTATTCCGCAAATGTAATGTAATGTCAATGTACGTCAAGCGTCGGGTCTCTATAGTTGGTATCAGAGTAATGGTTTAGTCAACCTTTGGAAACTAGGATGCGAAAACATTAGTGAGATCCCAAGAGATATTTCTAAGGTATGTCTAGGGATGTCCCTAAGGATAAGTATACATATAGGTTGTAGTCCTAGAACTACGGTAACGATCGTAGAATTTAACCTAAGATGTTAGTTATTAAGGGTACTCCCCCTTTACTATGTTGTTTTCCCTAGCATTATTTTTGCCTCTCACACTATTCTTTTTGGGTTTTAGACGATGGCTGGAGCCCGAAGGAACCGTGTTGATCAATGTAATGGACAATGCAATGATTTTCCTCCTGAACAAACAAGTGTTATGGGAGATGGAGTGGAAAATCTTATTGTTATACTTAAACAAGCTATGAATCATTTTGGACTTCCAAATGAGCAGAGAAGGGAACAATATTCTATTGAGTCCTTCATGAGGCAACATCCACCTTCTTTCAGTGGGTCTTCTGATCCACTTGTTGCTGAACAATGGATTAGTACCACTGAAAAGATATTTTCAGTTCTTCAATGTTCCGAGCATGATAAAGTCATCTTAGCAGTATATCGTTTGGAAGGTGAAGCTGATCAATGGTGGAATCTTATCAATAATACGAGGCCAAGAGATGAAATTGAGTCCATGGAATGGGACAAGTTCAAGAACATGTTTTTCAGTATGTACTTCCCTCTTATTCTTAGAAAAAAGATGGAAAAGGAGCTTCTTGAGCTGAATTAGAAGGATGATGAATCTGTTGGTATATACGAAGCGAATTTTACAAGACTTGCAAGGTATGCATCGGGATTTATCATCCAACATGAAAGTAAAGTTGATCGATTCTTCAGTGGCTTAAAACCAAATCTTCGAAGGGAATTAGCTATAAGAGACTTCAGTAGCTATGAAGAAATTGTGTGTTGTGCTATCATAGTAGAAATAGAATTCGGTGTTACTTATCCATCTCATAGTTTTGACAAGAAACGAAAGATGGAGTTCAAGGAGAAATCTTAGAATAATGGTGAAAAGAAGATGAATGTTTCCTTATGCTCAAAGTGTGGAAATAAGCATAGTGGAAATTGTCTTAAAGGGACAAGTAAATGTTTCAAATGTGGAAAGGAAGGTCATCGGGCATTTGAATGCCGCAATGATGGGAAGAAGATGTCTAATGATGCAAACAAAGGAAGGGATACACAGAATGAACCAACTGCACTTCAATGCTTCAAGTGCAAGGAAATGGGGCATTATGCTAATAAATGCCCTAATCCAAGGGTTAGTGATGATCGACATGAGCAACCGCTTAAGGAAAAGGAAAAAGGGAAGTCTCATGCGATCACCATTGGCGATGTTGAATATGATAACGATGTGGTGGAATGATTAAGTGTTTATGTAATGGGATTCCAAAATATTGTTGTATCATAGAGTATTGGAATATTTATGTATTGGTCTAATGTGGTATTCAATGTGATTGAGATATTTTTGTAAAGCAGATGATATGCACATAATGAAGGGATAAAGAGAATCTAATATGTTTGATACTATTCATAAGCTCATGATTGATATAAGGACTAAGTGATATCATGGTCTGAGTATATAGAATTTTTAGGATTTTGGTATGTGGAAAGTCTTAACTTTTAATAGCATTAATGTTTTCACTAAGGTTCAATGGGTATTCAAGAGAATACATGATTAAGGCCTTTAATGTTTGGTATATGACCAACAAGACATATCTTATGATATATGGGGATCAACGATGGTATTAAATCTTTGGTAATCGTTTTCACCATATTATGAGAGTGGACAAGCCTAAAGATTGGAATGGATTATGTTGGACATAAGTTAGTATTGTTTAAGGTTAGAAGTTTTTTCGATATTATTGATGGGATGTTATAGTAGTATAGTTTTAGAAAAAGGACAACCTGTAGGATGGGCGACATCCCATCGCGTCAGACAAGGTTGTGGGAATCGAACCCACAACCGAAGTGCAACTGGCCTTTATCGCCTACCACGGGCCTACAGGAAGTCCCTAGTTAGTAGAAACTAGTTTTATTTTATTATGTGGTATGATATATGAAGTATAAGTTCATTTTTGGAATCGTATATGATTAACCTCACCAAAGACGGACTTATGTATATTTGATAACTATTGCTAAAATTTTGTTTGAAACAGATGGAATGAACCATCATTATATCACATGATCTGTTAACACTTCATGAATAACAAATTCAACTTCATTTCTTTAAGAGATGAAGTGGAAATTGTTCAAAGCACGAACAACAGTGAGATTGTACCAAAATCATGTAAGTATTTCTTTTAATTCATTAACTTTAGGGAAATGATCTTCAAAACCAAAAATGTTGTCCTAGTTCCCTTATATCCGATGAATCAGATGGTACCTTAGATCATCACAAATCAATAGCTTTGTGATTGTTGGCTTTTTCATAGCCATGTTCTCTACCACTCTCCATCAGAACATGATGGGTGCATTTCTCCTCCATATCCATATTTTCGCCTATGATATTCTACGTGGAAACCCAGTGATTAGTTAATTTGGGTAACCATTACATTTCATACTTTAGTTTTAAAGCCATATTTTGGTATTACTTTTTACGATGAGGGTTTCTATTAAACAAACTTTCGATTAGTAAACCATTTATAACCCCAAAAAATTTCGAGGACGAAATTAATTTTAAGGGGGGTAGAATGTAACACCCTGAGATTTTATGAAAAATATTATTTTAATTTCATTAATGTATTGTGTTTTATTCTACACCAAGATTACCTTGCGCTATACGCAACACCGTATTAGCTTGCAGTATACGCAACACTATTCTTGGATCGTGTTACACACAATTTTGATAATAGTTATTCTACGCAAAATTGAGTATATATATATATATATATTCAATATATAAATGAAATATGGTTGTATTCTGTTATACGAAACAATGAAGGATTCTTTCACAACACGCAACCCTGACATGGCTTGAATTACACGCAATCGCGACCTTCCTCGATAGCGTGTGTTGTACGCAATACTGGGTTTTAATAAACAACGATATATTATTATAATATTGTCATGAACTAGCCGTTATGAATAGTGTTAACTAAATTTTGAATTTTATAACATTATTATTCATCTTACACATTTCTAGAACATGGTATAAGAACAAAATAAATTTTTCGGGTAAAATAAGTATTTTTCTAAAAATGCAGTTTTGCTGCATTTCGATGGCGCACCCACATTAAATCTCGTTTTTGACATGTTTATAAGTTCAATTTGACAAAATAAAATTCTTCTTTTGAATCAGGATATAAAAATTTACATTAGATAATGTTTTTATATTTTTCCGATAACATTCATATTTTAATGAATAGTAAAAACACGCTATATTTTAATTAAAAACAACTTTTTTAATCGTAATATCTTATGTGGTTAAATTATAATATTGAATGGTTTTAAAGTATAAATAGAATATATTTTTACCATTTAATATAATGTATGTCATTAGCGTTGATTTTACCTTGAATTCATAGGTTAAAACAATTCAATCTTTTGCAATGTTTTAAAGAAAAGCCCATTTTCTTTCGACAATGAGATTAATATTTAATTTAATTTCTGCATCTTTTTTGTATTGAATTTGAAAAAATTTATTCCATATTTCGAATCAGTGGGTCCAAATTATGTTAATAAGCTACTTTTTATTTTTGGTCATTGTGAATAGTAACTAAGGTAAATTTTATTTACTATAGTTAAAGGTAAATCGGGTAATTAAGGGTAAATATAAGATTATAAAATTACCCTAACACTTGTAAAAATCCTATTGGATGGCTAAAAGTAGACCCATATAACCTAAGGGTCGGATTAGATTCTTTTTATTGACTTTTGTTTCATGAAAATAATTTAATTATTATTAAAACCAAAGAATGTGACAACATGTCACTTTCTTAAATCTTATAAGTATAATAATTTTAATGTAGTGATAAACTTCATGAAACATAGAACATGAATAGTCTCCAGAAATCTAATACAATTATCTACATCATAGGAATTTATTTAGAATTTTTAGGGATTAAATAATTATCATTTATTTTGACACAAAGATGATATAGTAATTGTCTTATTAATGAAATATTGACATAATTGATGTTATAAATGAAAAAATAAATGTAATTTGAGAATTTTTATGACTTAAACTAATTTTCTAGGTTAATGTGATATGTTATTGTTGATTTAAGTAACTTTTTTAGAATTTATCATTCCTTTATGAATTTCATAAAAATCAGGTACTAAATAGTGTCAAAATTGACATAAAATAGTTTTTATAACAAATATTATAAAATTAATTGTTATTTTATTCCTAAAAATCTATGGTCCGGCCAAATGACTTAGATAAGGTTATATATATTAATAATAAACAACTTAGGGTTCGTTTGGCTTGATATAGTAAGTTTATTAACCATATTGTTTAAGAAAACAATAAGACACGGTAAAAGTTAAATTATTTAACTTAGAGTTAAAACTAATTCATAAGGATACAATAATAACCTAAACCTGTCTAAATCCTATTGGATTAGAGGATTTCGACCCATCCCCACCTTAGCCTCGAAATAAATCAATTTGGATCTATTTAAAACTAAACTTGACTTTATAATAAAATAATATTTTTAGTTATTCCAAAGGTACCCCTCTCCTCCCTTATAAAAGGGCACCTCCTCCCTCTCTTCCTCACACAACTATGTGCCTTAATGCTCGGCCAACCCCTGAAAAATTCTCTTCTCCACTTCCTTAGAAACATCATAGAGGTTCTGGTCTTCCTCAAAGACCAATTTTAGTTCCCTAATAGGAGGTCTCAAAGAGGCGCTTCAAAGAAGAGGTAATTTCCATTACCGATTCTTTCACCTGTATTTCTTATTCCACTTATTATTCTTAGGTTGTTTAATTGTGAAGTAATAACATCATTATCACTCATATAATTATATTTTATTATATGTATGAAACAATCCTATTTCACCATCTATCCATCCTACGGAAAACGAAATCACCGCGCGTGCGTACGTACGGAATACCGTCTCCACGCCATGGTGAAATCTATTTTCCACCACCAACTTACTTGGATGGGTATAATGGTGTAAATAATAACAATATATTATTATTTTAAAGTGATATTGATTCTGAAATAGTATACATACACTCCAATACAGTCCCACGATCATGAGAACGATATCATCGCCCGTGTGTACGTACGGACAACCGTCTCCACGACGCGATGAGATTCATTCTCCACATTAATAATTCATGAATGATTATAAAGTATATATAATAAGTAATCATGAAATATATTACATAATAATGATACTGGATTTATATGTATATATATATATGTCATCTACTTAATTCTGTTCAACTCAATAAGGAAACGAAAACAACGTTCATGCGTACGTACGGCCTACCGTCTCCATGAACGATGTATTTCTTTCCATCTACTGATTTAATATATATATGTATATTCTGAATATATATATATATATAAATCATTTTTTATATTCTGGAATTAAGTAATCATGATCTAGGTAATCATATGAATAATTACAAGTCAAAACATGGACGACAAATGAAACAATTTTACGCAAAACGGTCTTTAACATGGAATTTACAAAAGAACGGGTAATATAAAGTCATAAGTGAACCATATATGATATCATAACAATGAATATGATTCTTTAATAATTCAATGACATTATTTAAATCATTATACAGGAGGTTCGGACACTTATGAAGAAAATAGGACCTATGGTAAGGGAAATATCACAATCTCATTTTTATCCGAGATTGTTTATTCATAAGTATTTACTGGGGTGTATTTTATCATCCACATAAATGTTTCCTAAATATGTAATATTATTTCCATCCACCTACAATTTTTTAAATCCAATTTTACCCTTTTGGTGAGTTTTTAGTGAAATATATGAAAGGAATCTTTTGTCGTTTTTTGTACGAGGTACTTTTTGACTTTTTCGACAAAAGTACAAAGAATGTTTTTTTAACTTATACGGCATGAATGGATTTTTAAAACATTATTTCCAAGAAGCTTCCTTTACAAGTTTTCAAGTTTATTTTTAATCAACTTATTTTAGTTTAAAATTTTAAGACATGTTAAGAAAGGAAAATTTTTTGAAGTATAAAGGATATTTTTCTCAAGAATGGAGTTCAAGTGTTTTATCAAAATTATTTTCCATCTAAGATAATAAAGGGTTCTATTTCTATCCCAATTATTACATTGATTTTATTATGTTGTGATGGAAATTTTTTTATGAATTCATTTATCTTATATCAATTCTTTTATGATGTCACGTTGTTTAAGAATCCCATTTTTATTACATGGGTTATGCTATGATGTATGGTTTATGATTTTGTGGAACACATAAGAATGGTATCATTATGAGATGGGTGGGACCTATATCTACCTCCAATGCATTGGGTAAAGATTTTATATCTCATGAGATTGACATGGCTGGAATGGTAGGTTATACCGATTCAGTGAAACAGGACTGAAACGAGGGTGACTCGGTTCAGAAATGGACTTTGTCCACTAAGATAGTCTTGGAAATGAGTCTTGACTAATAAGAAATGATTCTCTATGATTATGTGTGTATGCCACAAATTTTCTTGTTTTAAGTTATGATTATTGGGATTACATTTCACTTCTATGATTTATCCCATGTTATGATATTATGATCTCTTTTACAGGTTAAGATTTCAAAAAGTTATGTTCTTATGCATATGATGTGATTGATATTTATTTTTTTTACCCTTACTAAGTATTTGAGCTCACCTTTTTGTATGTTTTATTTCCCCAGGATATAAAGAAAGGTTTTAGGTAAAATAAGAAGATCTTTAAGGGAGATGTTGAAGATCTTTCACCACGATTAGAAGATTATATTCCGAGTTTCCAAAGACACTAAACTATTACGATCCTTGTGTGTGTGTTTTTGTTATGTACTAAGTATTCCGCAAATGTAATGTAATGTTAATGTACGTCATGCTTCGGGTCTCTACAACTGTGTTGCAATATCATCATTTCTAGCTTTATGATTTTGAACTTCATCTAACTATTGATTCTCTTCATAATCAACAGCCTTTTGTTTTCCATTAATTTTAGCCACCTTTTAAAGTTCTTCACCTTGAGAATCATTATTTTACTTTAGCTTAGTAGCTACATCAATAAGTCTTTGATTCAAAATTCTTATCTTGTTGATCTCAGTTACCAGTGCTTGGATCCGAATGACTTTAGACTTAATTTCATCGGTGTTTCCAACGTCACTTGGACGATTAGGTTCTTCGATGCACTTGACTTGATCTTTCAATTTTCTATTAAAGCCATCGATCTCCCTTTTCTGTTCTTCAATATTATGCTTATACTCACCAACTGATTCTGAGTTCTCTGGTGCTGATAACATTAGTGTCTCAATTTTATCCATCAAGTCAGACTTCTGTTCTTCCTGCTACTGCATATAGAGTTTGGCATCGCGAACAACTTTGTTAGCATTCTTGGTTTTGGCTCTTCAAACATCTATCTCTTCAAGAGAAGCCTCTAACTCAGCTTTCATATCTATTCCTCCTTCAATTATTTTTTCATCATCATCACTTGTTTCAATATCTCTTTGAAGTTCATGTACCTCAATCATTCCTGCATCATTCTTGAGTGAATCAATCTTTTCCCTATCAGATTCATCCAGACCATCCTTCAGTAATATGTTTGATTTTTTTAATTGAATCACACTTTTTCCATACAAACTTCCACGTTGAGGAATACCACCTGACTTCAGATTCTTCTTTGATGTTTTTCCCACTGCCATGGCTCACCGAGATAAGAGCAGACTAATTCTTTAACCACACAGATCGACTACACCAAGTCGTAGCAAACAAATATGATAAAAGAAACCTTCCCTTTGATACCAATTGTTAGGACCAATAAGGGCATATATACCCTAAGAGGGGGGGGGGGGGGGGTGAATCAGGGTATGGATATTCTTTTTCAAAGTTCTTCCTACCCCACTGGATCTTGACCTCTTTATTACAAGGGTCACTCTGTTTGCTATTGTGTGTAAACAATGATCACTTCTTTATTTATTTATCTAATGATGATGCTTTGAATGCAATGCAGGGAAGAAAACAGGCAGAGATAAATATTTTCACTTGGTTCACCCTCACTAGGCTACGTCCAAGGAGAATACACCGGCAAGTATCCGGTCATACCAAATTCCACTATTCTTCACTATATGTTGATACAATGTTTGGGCTAGATCATTTCTATGCCCAGGCTCACTGCCTTTACAAATTTTAGGGTTATCTCATTGCTTTCCCAAGGGTCACACCCTATTTCTCTCTCTCTGGCTCACTGACTATGGAGAGGATCATCTTATTCCTCTTCCTTTTCTCACTGCTCTTGGAAGGAATACACTCACAGTTTATAGACCTGTAGGTCTATTCATTTGCATGAAAGAATGCATCTTCCTCTATATGTAGATGCTCTGTTGAAGTAAAACTTTCACCTGTAGAGGAATATATCTTTCCACCGAAGGTATCGGGAAAACTTACAACTTCCACACAGCCCGATAATCACTAATGGAAATAAACCTTACTTGGCGCGCAAGTCAATCTCGACGCATAAGAATCGGCGCACAAGTCACAACGGGCACGCAAGTCCTCCTCAGACAATTGCGTGACTCAAGATTCCTCAACTCTCAACCTGCGCGACTCACTTCCTTTTAAGCCCAATCCAACATTGGCGCACAACTCCACACCGGCGCGCAGATTCAAACACTGGCGCACAACAATCACCCTGGCGCGCAGGTCCCACCTGCGCGACCACACAAACCACTTGCGCGACCACCACACCAGAACTGATTTGAATCAATTGGGACTCTGGTACCTGATTTGAATGGGATTCTAGAATAAGAAGTGCATATCAAGCAGCCAAATGGTTTTCTCATTCATGAAGATGAGGATATGGTTTGTCGGGTACATCAGTATTTGAAGTGATATGCTCTACAGTTCCAATTGATTCAACTGTGAGTGTATTCCTTCCAAGAGCAGTGACAAACCACTTGCGCGACCACCACATGCATTCTCTTGTTGTAACCTTTGATTCTTCTGAACTTCTGTAGACAACTGTGTTACAAGATCATCACTTCTAGCTTTAAGATTCTGAACATCATCTAACTGTTGATTCTATTCATAATCAACAGCCTTTTGTTTTCCCTTCATTTTATCCACCTTTTTAAGTTCATCACCTTGAGAATCATTCTTTTCATTATGCTCAGTAGCTACATCAATAAGTCTTTGTTTAAAAATTCTTATCTTATTGATCTCAGTTTCCATTGCTTGGATTCGAATGTCTTTAGACTTAATTTCATCGGTGTTTCCAACGTCACTTGGAATATCAGGTTATTCGATGCACTTGACTTGATCTTTCAATTTTCTATTCAAGCCATCGATCTTCTTTTTCTGTTCTTCAATATTACGCTTATACTCACCAACTGATTCTGAGTTCTCTGGTGTTAATAACATGAGTTTCTCAATTTTATCCATCAACTCAGACTTCTCTTCTTCCTACTGCTGCATATTGAGTTTGGCATCCCGATCAACATTGTAATCCTTCTTGGTTTTGTCTCTCCAAACATCTATCTCTTCAAGAGCAGCCTATAACTCATCATTCGTATCTATTTTTCCTTCAATTATGTCTTCTTCATCATCACTTTTTTCAATATCTGTTTGAAGTTCATGTACCTCACTCATTCCTATATCATGCTTGAGTGAATCAATCTTTTCCCTCTCAGATTCATCCAGAACTTCCTTCAGTAAGATGTTTGATTATTTTAATTGAATCACACTTCTTCGATACACATTTCCAAATTGACGAATAC
This sequence comes from Viscum album, assembly GCA_963277665.1. Classification (NCBI taxonomy): domain Eukaryota; kingdom Viridiplantae; phylum Streptophyta; class Magnoliopsida; order Santalales; family Viscaceae; genus Viscum; species Viscum album. Next base: position 1,558,884,877 of record OY728151.1, on the reverse strand, counting down.
CACCTGACTTCTGATTATTCTTTGATTTTTTTCCCATTTCCATGGCTCACAGAGATAAGAGAAGACTAATTTTTTAACCACATAGATCGACTACACCAAGTCGGAGCAAAATAATCTGATAAAAGAAACCTTCCCTTTGATACCACTTGTTAGGACCAATAAGGGCATGTATACCCTGAGGGGGGGGGGGGTGAATCAGGGAATGGATATTATTTTTCAATGTTCTTTCTACCCCACTGGATCTTGACCTCTTTGTTATAAGGGTCACTATGTTTTCTCTTGTGTGTAAACTATGATCACTTCTTTACTTATTTATCTAATGATGATTCTTTGAATGCAATGTAGGGAAGCAAACAGGAAGACACAATGATTTTTACTTGGTTCACCTTCACTAGGCTGCGTCCATGGAGTATACGCAGACAAGCTGCCGGTCATTCCAAATTCCACTATTCTTCACTAGATGTGGATACAATGTTCGGGCTAGATCACTTCTATGCCCAGGCTCACTACCTTTACAAAGTTTAGGGTCAGCTCACTACTTTCCCAAAGGTAACTCCATGTTTATCTCTCTCTGGATCACTTCCGGTGGAGAGGATCACCTTCTTCCTATTACTCTGCTCACTGCTCTTGGAAGGAATCCACTCACAGTTTATAGACCTGTTGGTCTCTTCATTTGCATGAAATAATGTATCTTCCTCTGTATGTAGACGCTCTGCTGAAGTACATATTTCACACGTAGATGAATATCCCTTTGCACTGAAGGTATCGGGCAATCTTCCTGCTTCCACACAACCTGAAAATCACTATTGGAAAAAAACCTTACATGGCACGCAAGTCAATCTCGGTTCGCAAGTATCGGCGCAAAAGTCACAACGGGCGCGCAAGTCCTCCTCAGACACTTGCACGACTCAAGCTTCCTCAATGCTAAACCTGCACGACTCACTTCCTTTTATGAAAAATCCAATATTGGCGTGCAACTCCACACCATCGCGCAGCTTCAATCACTGGCGCACAACAATCACCCTGGCGCGCAAGTCCCACCTGCGCGACCACACACACCACTTGCGCGACCACCACACCTGCGCGACAGGAGCTCTGATTTCTCAAAGTGTTGAATTCCGGTCCAGAAATGAAGACAGGTGGTCCAGTATTTATAGGCAAATTGACCACCCTACGCGACGGTGCGCATGTCACCTGCGCGGCCCAGTCTCGGCGCGCAGGTCTTTTGTCCTTTTATACACTTGCGCGACCAACTCCCAAACTTGCGCGAACCTATTTCCTTAGCCATATTTTTATCTTTTTATCTTTAAAGAGATTTGGCGTGAAAGTTTCCTATACACCATGTCCTCAGTGCGCAAGTCCCTTTTCCAAAAACACTTTTCTTCATTTGTCGATTTTCAGGCCCAAAAATTTGGAAAACACTAGAAGACAGCGCCACCTTGTATCTGTTCTTTTGTACCGCCTCCAGATCATCCATTCCTTTTGTCGACGTTCTGGAATCAAAAATGGATCATTAACCTCAGCTCTTGAACTCGACATTCCATTATGAAATCCTCATTGTCAACAAATTTGTATTTCATTATTTTGCTTTGTCAACAATCACCACTCAGATGTCCACATTGTCAAAAAACACAATCACCTCAAAAATGCATCAATGATGCCTTGATGGATTTTTTCCCAACAATCTCCCCCTTTGGAATTGTTGACAACACTTTTATGGAAAGATACATCCTTAATTTTTTAGCTGCCATTCGCCTTTGTTGATTCTGATAGCGATCAAGGATTTACTCAACACATACTCTAAGCCCACATGAGAAATGATCGGTGTGAGAAATAAGAGTAAATGAAATGTTCATCAATGAATCACTTCATCTCTGACATCCACTGTTGACACCAAACTGATACCAATTGTTTGAGGACTTGTTGGAAGACCAATTTTTTTTGGAAATATTTTTACCACATTCCAACACTACTCTTCTGCTTTTATCATGATCCGCAGCTGTCGTGATATCTATTCTTTGATCGATCACTTCTAGCATCATCAGATTTAAATACTCCCCCTTTCTGTTAATAGATTCATCCCTTGCCAGCTTCAAAACATCTTTATCCTTATTGCCTGTGTTGTCCAAGCTAAGCTCTTGCTAAGCACATTCAACTACCCTCAACTCCCCCTATCTGGCTGCTCCACCTGTCAGCTTCTCCGCATATCATTCATGATTTATCAAATCTACACATTGTCTCCCCCTTGAACAATCAATATTTTCTCCCCCTTTGTCAACGAACCCAAAGGACACTCTTTTGTAGTCTGTAACATAGTAGAGAACAAATATCAGCACATTAGGGGAAAACACATCATACCTCGGGAGAGGGGGGGTGTTCCACATCCATACTATTTCAAGTGTGGGGAATCGACTGAATTCCCAGATCTAGTTGATGCCTTTAGAATGCTTCCTTGGGTAAGGCCTTTGTTAGAATATCTGCAACCTGTAACTCTGTAGACACATACACCAACTTCACAAGTCCTTGATCCACTTTCTCCTTGAAAAAATGATATTTGATCTCATTGTGCTTTGTCCTTGAGTGATGAACTGGACTTTTTTCTAAGATTGATAGCACTTGAGTTATCACTATGGATTCTGATCGGAGACTTCACATAAACTCCCATATCATCAAGAAGCTGCTTCATCCATAATAACTATGTGCATGCTTGAGTTGCCGCAATATACTCAGCTTCTGCTATGCTCAATGAAAGGAAATCTTGTTTCATGCTAAGCCATGAAATACACAATCCAACAGGATATAATGCACCACCTAACATATATTTTATATAATTTGGTGAACCGGCCCAGTCTTCATCAGTATATCCCAATAACTATGTCTGAGATTTTCCAGTATATGTTAAGCTGAAATAAACTGTGCCCTGGATATACCGAAGTATTCTTTTCACTACAAGCATGTGGCTTTCCTTGGGATTACACTAATATTTCACTACTTGGAATGTGGCGAATACAATGTCAGGCCTTGTTGCAGTGAAGTATAGAAAGCTTCCAATAATCTGCCTGTATTCTATAATATTCACTACCTTTCCATCCTCATATTTTGATAATGTCATCCGGGTAGCAACCGAAGTCTTTATCCTTTTGGAATTCTCCATTCTAAATCCTTCCAAAACCCCATTGACATATTCGGATTGAGAAATGAATGTTCCATTCCTTCCCTGTGTCACCTGTAGACCAAGGAAAAACATCTTCTCATCAATCATAGACATTTCGAACTCATGTTTCATGGATTCAGAAAAATGTTTGCAATGTGTTTCATCTGATCCGCCAAATATTATGTCTTCTTCAAAGACCAGCACCATCATCCGTTGATTACTGTTGTGGTTGAGATAGATATTATAAGAAGCTCCACCACATTGGGAACCAGGTTTCTTCAAATACTGATGTAGCCTTGAGTTATATATCTTGGTGCTTGTTTCAGCCCATATAATTCCTTCTTCATCCGACAAACCTTATTCTCATCTACATGAATGAGAAAACCATTTGGCTGCTTGAATTATACTTCTTCCTCCAGAATCCCATTCATGAATGCTGATTTGATGTCCATCTAGAATACTTTGAACATTCATTTCACTGCAATGGCTATGAATAATCTGATTGACTCCATCATTGCTATCAGTGAAAATGTCTCATCTACAAATATTCACTCTATCTGGGTGTATCCCTTGCACACTAGCTGTGCTTTGTTTCGAATCAGAGTTCCATATTCATTCATCTTGTTGTGATAGACCCATTTAGTCCTGATGATATTCTTGTCTGTTGGCCTCGAAACAATCTCCCACATATGATTCTTCTCAATCTGATCTAGCTCTTCATTCATAACTTGACCCTAGTTTTCATCTTCAGCTACATCAGCAAATCATTTCGGCTCAACCTAAGATAGAAAATATTCATGCTGTAGTGATTTCATTTTCCTTGTTTTAACTGGAGCTGACTGATCACTGATGATATTCTACCTGTCAATTTTAGCTCAACTCTTTGGCTTTTGTGCAGATAAGGATTTTACTTCCTCATACTCACCATCAGTATCTTCTTCTGAATCAACATCAGCCACATCTTCTCTCGCAGCATCTTGGTATCCTAAAAGCAGTCAGCAGTTACCACAATGTTAGAACAAAATAGATAATCATGAAAACATGTGTGTTTCTTCTTTTCCACCAATCATTCTTCATGAGCATAAAAATTCATCATTCATATCATATTGAGATCATGCATCTGATTAGGATATAGAATTCATCCCCTTTGTTATGCAACTCCTCTAGTTTTTAGGCACAACAGTTTAGACCCATAACTAGTATTTTCCTCCTACATCATTTGTTCACATCATCCACTCAGAGTTGAGCAATTACCAAAATCTCTAAGCCTACTGAGTTGAAACTCGGTGTAGGAAACAAGAGATAAAGTTAATAACACAATCACTTCCTATTTGGCATCGTTTCTCCCTTTCTTCTTCAACTCTGGTACCTGATTTGAATCAATTGGAACTGTAGAGCATATCACTTCTCCACTTCGCATCCTTAGATGCCACTTCCCCTTGGATTGTATCTCTCTAGAACCTGAAACACATGAATCATCAGTTAATAGAATTTATATACACAAAGAGAGGGGATCTTTCCAGACTCCTCATGGTGAGGATTGCGGTTGATCCTGATGGGTCAACACTTTGATTCTTTCTTGGAGCGCATCACACTCCTTTGTTGCTTCCTCCAGCTGCCTAGCCAACTTCAACTGCTCTGGCCATATGACTAAGCATTCATTACCTGCATGCTGAGTCTTTTTCTGATATGAAGAATCTACAGGCCGTACCTTTCCCGCAATTTAGGGTTTAAACCCACAAGTACAAAATTCTATATTTGATGTTCTACCAAAATTCAATTTTCCTTGATTATTTCTCTGAACAAGAATCTCTTTTCTTTCCATCTTCCCTTCATTCTTCCACCATTGTAGATATTTTCCTTTTTCTTCCAGTCCTCTTTATGGCACATGACACATGAATTTTTCAATGCATTCATTGTTCATCTGTCTTTTATCAGATTTATGAGTCATCACCCTATTTTTCATTGGTGGTGGGTCCTCTATTGAACGTTCATTCTTATTTATCACAGTTGGAGTAGTTCTCCCCTTAATCATTCGGGTTTGTTCACATTCTCTCCTTGAGAGATTTTGTGAGTATGACAGAGGAGGTGACTGATACACCTTTCTTTCAGCTCCATGTGATTCCCCTGAGGCTCTAAGCCTATTCTCAAACTTACCACTTCGTCTCTCAGTGTAGAATTTCTCATTATGAATCACTGGGGTTGAGAATCTCCTTTCGAGTCCATTTTCCTTCATTTCTTTCTTCTTGCTACAATTTCTTTCCAAGTGACCATAATTAGAACATATAAAACATTTTCCATCAAAGGAATACCTCATTTTATCATTTCCCTGTCAAGATGTTGATGCATTTTGAGTTCTTTCTTTGAAATTGAGCTTCTGAGCTTTTGGACACATACTCATTGTGTGTCCTTTTATTCCACAATAATAGCATCTGATAAATGATTTCCCATGAGAGACTCTTCACACTGATTTCTTATGACACTTCTTCTTATTCTCAAATTTATCAAAGATTCTATTTTCACAGCCTGATATGAATTTTAGAGCCTCTGAACAAAAGATTGATGTGTAGCCATGAACCCGGAAAAAGCAGCACATGTCTTCATTTCCTTTTGATATAGTTCTCTTAGGCCTATCTCCAGCACCTAGATGTTTTTCTCCACTTCTGGAACTATTCCCAACCCTCTTTCTGTCATGAATGGAAGGGGATTCATCAAACCCAATACCAATTTTTCCCAAACTGTATGGTCTTTAAGCTGAGAAAATTTTTCCCTACCTCTTTTCAGAAATAGAAAATTTTCTTTTCATTTCATCATCACCTGCGGATGGATAATCAAATAGCAAGTGCAGGGCATCCTTCACTTTAGGCCTTCCTCTAGCATTGGATGTCTCCACTTCCTTCTTCATTGATTCTAGTTCTTCTTCCAACTTTTGGATTTTCATATCCCTTGATTCAAGTTCGGAATTGATTTCTTTTCTGAGATTCTTTCCAAAACTCATCTCATCTTCTAGTTCACGCTTCATCTTATCAACCATGTCATTTTTCTCCTTTCCCTTCTGTTTTTCTTGAGCAATAGAATCAGAACAACATGCATTCTCTTGTTGTAGCCTTTGATTCTTCTGAACTCTTGTAGACAACTGTGTTGCAAGATCATCATTTCTAGCTTTAAGATTCTGAACTTCATCTAACTGTTGATTCTCTTCATAATCAACAACCTTTTGTTTGCCCTTCATTTTAGCCACCTTTTGAAGTTCTTCACCTTGAGAATCATTATTTTCCTTTATCTCAATATCTACATCAATAAGTCTTTGATTCAAAATTCTTATCTTATTGATCTCAGTTTCCAGTGCTTGGATATGAATGTCTTTATACTTAATTTCATCGGTGTTTCCAACGTCACGTGGAATATCAAGTTCTTCGATGCACTTGACTTGATCTTTCACTTTTCTATTCAAGCCATCGATCTCCCATTTCTGTTCATCAATATTACGCTTATACACACCAACTGATTCTGATTTCTCTGGTGCTGATAACATGAGTTTCTCAATTTTATCAATCAACTCGGACTTATCTTCTTCCTGCTGCTGCATATAGAGTTTGGCATCACGAACAACTTTGTTAGATTTTGTGGTTTTGTCTCTACAAACATCTATCTCTTCAAGAGCAGCCTCTAACTTAGCTTTCATATATATTCTTCCTTCAATTATTTCTTCTTCTTCATCACTTGTTTCATTATCTCTTTGAAGTTCATGTACCTCACTCATTCCTGCATCATGCTTGAGTGAATCAATCTTTTCCCTATCAAATTCATCCAGACAATCCTTCTGTAAGATGTTTGATTATTTTAATTGTATCACACTTTTTCCATACACACTTCCACATTGACAAATACCCCCTGACTTCTGATTCTTCTTTGATGTTTTTCCCATTGCCATTTCTCACCGAGATAAGAGCAGACTAATTCTTTAACCACACAGATCAACTACACCATGTCGGAGAAAAAAAATCTGATAAAAGAAACCTTCCCTTTGATACCAATTGTTAGGACCAATAAGGGCCTATATACCCTATGAGGGGGGTGAATTAGGGTATGGATATTCTTTTTCAAAGTTCTTCCTACCCCACTGGATCTTGACCTCTTTATTACAAGGGTCACTCTGTTTGCTCTTGTGTGTAAACTATGATCACTTCTTTACTTATTTATCTAATGATGATGCTTTGAATGCAATATAGGGAAGCAAATAGGCAAACACAACGATTTTTAATTGGTTCACCCTCATTGGGAATCGTCCAAGGAGCATACACTGACACGTTTCCGGTCGTACCAAATTCCATTATTCTTCACTAGATGTGGATACAATGTTCGGGCAAGATCACGTCTATGCCCAGGCTCACTGCCTTTACAAAGTTTAGGGTCAGCTCACTGATCTCCCAAGGGTCACTCCCTGTTTCTCTCTCTGTGGCTCACTACCAGTGGAGAGGATCACCTATTCCTCTTACTTTGCTCACTGCTCTTGGAAGGAATCCACTCACAGTTTATAGACCTGTAGGTCTCTTCATTTGCATGAAAGAATGCAACTTCCTCTGTATGTAGAAACTTTGTTGAAGTAAAACTTTCACCCATAGATGAATATCTCTTTGCACCGAAGGTATCGGGCAATCTTCCTGCTTCCACACAGCCCGAAAATCACTGCCGGAAATAAACCTAACATGGCACGCAATTCAATCTCAGCGCGCAAGTATCGGCGCGCAAGTCACAACGAGCGCACAAGTCCTCCTCATACACATGCACGACTCAAGCTTCCTCAACTCTAAACCTACATGACTCACTTCCTTTTACGCCCAATTTAATATTGGCAAGCAACTCCACACCGGCGCGCAGCTTCAAACACTAGCACACAACAATCCCCCTGGCCTGCAAGTCCCACCTGCGCGACCACGCACACCACTTGCGTGACCACCACACCTGCACGACGAGAACTCTGATTTCTCAAAGTGTTGAACTCCGGTCCAGAAATGAAGAGGGGTGGTCTAGTATTTATAGGAAACATGACCATCCTGTGTGACGGCGTGCAAGTCACCTGCGCGGCCCAGTCTTAGTGCGTAGGTCTTCTGTCCTTTTAGATACTTGCCCGACCAACTCCCATACTTGCGCGAACCTATTTCCTTAGACATATTTTGATCTTCTGATCTTGAAAAACATATGGCGAGCAAGTTTACTATACACCAAGTCCTCGGCGCGCAAGTCCCTTTGTCAAAAACACTTTCTTCATTTGTCGATTTTCAGGCCGAAAAATTTGGAAAACACTGGAAAACGGCGCCACCTTGTATCTGTTCTTTTGTACCACCTCCAGATCATCCATTCCTTTTTTCGACATTCTTGAATCATACTTGGATCGTTGACCTAATCTCTTGAACATGACATTCCATCATGAAATCCTCTTTGTCAACAAATTTGTATGTCATCGTTTTGCTTTGTCAACAATCACCACTCAGATGTCCACTTTGTCAACAAACACAATCACCTCAAAAATGATTCAATGATGCCTTGATGGATTTTTCCCAACAATTATTGAAATGTTATTTATGCTATCTTGGATGAAGTTTACATGTTTCTATACTTAATAATAACAAAATATTCATGCTTTCAATAAGGTTGTATAGCATAGAGAATATATGATGAAGGAATTCACATGTTTGGAATGTGAACAACAAGAGGTATTATACGATAAATGAGGGACACATGTTATGTCAGTTTATTTCACCACTTTCTAATGTATTGTATTTTCACATTTGGATGGTTTTTAAGGTTATCCATTTTTATAATTTTTAATTTATAAATCATATTTTGTTTCATAAAATATATTATTTTATCACTATTTGTGGTCTTATTGAAATTTAATAACATGTGCTAACCTTGTTGTTGTGATAAAGATAGATGGAATGACCTATCATTCTATATATGGATCACATAATCATCTAATTCTTATAGAATGAAAAATTAAACATCATTTATTTGAATATGATATGAAGTGTATAGTGCTCAAGGCACGACAAATTGTGATATTGTAATAAAATCATGTAAGTATAGATTCTCATTAAAATTATTCAACAGTTGAAAAAAAGGATAGTGGTTTAAAATAGTGTCCTATTTTAAATTTTTTTTGATGATATAGATGACCTCATTCAAACTTCTTTACATTATGGTTTTTTTATTGTTATCTTTCTCAAGATCACTGACTTTCATGTGATTACTGATCTTTGTAAATCTCTATGCCTTTTAATACTTTCCTCTATAAACAATTTTAGTGAATGTTCTCATATGTAGAGACTTATTGATGATTTAATTTCGGAAACTGTTATTTTCCAACTATTACTTTCTAAATGTATGTTTTAGAATTCATTTTTTTGATGAGGGTTTATAATAATGAAACTCTCAATTGTTAATTATTTTAAAATTTAGAAAATTTCTTAAGTAGAAATTTATTTTAAGGGGGGGGGGGGTAGGATATAACACCCTAATAGATTTATGATATTTTTATTAATTTCATTGATTTATTGTGTTATATTCAACACAAAGATTAGCATGTGTTATGTTAAACAATGACATAGCATTCGGTATACAAAACACAATCTTGGATTATGTTACAATAAATTTCATGTTTTTTATAGATTTCATTTCACATAAGACTGTGTTTAAGAGAAAAACTAAATATTATTATGTTACCGTGTAAACTAGACATTATAATGGTGAGTTTAAAATATTTCTACTGACTTATGAAAATATTATTTTCACATGTAAATATTATTATTTTATTGGGGGGAAATTAATTATAAATGAAAATGAAACCCTTATTAAATAAATGTAAATATTTTAGTGAAAAAATATTTAAACGCAAATAATTTAGTTTATATAATAACAAAATAAATTTTTATTTAATTTATATATTCCTTATTTTGATTAAAATTTATCTTATATGTCTTTTAAACATTAAATAAGGACTAATTTATTTTTTCGGATAAAAAAGTAATTTAAAAAATACAGATTTCCACTTTTTGTTGGAACACCCATTTTTAGTCACTTTTTTTACACACTATTTTAATATATTATAAAAAATAAAATCCTTCTATGCAATTGGAGTATCAAAATTAACTTAGGGTTAATTTTTCAAATTTTTTTGAAACATTTCATTTTTTTATGAATAGTGAAAATACTTCATTATAGGTAAAAACTAAATTTTAATTCAAAAAATTATTATATATTAAACTTATTTTTAAAATAAAAATAGATTAATAATAATAATATTAATCCACTGTTTTTCATTGGGATATATTTTTTTATTGAAATTAGATCAACAATTTATTGATCATTTGAATGACTCTTTTTCCCGTCCTCTACCCCCATTAGTGGGATTATCATTTAAAAAAAATTTATAGCTTCTATGAATTTTATTTTGAAAACTTGAAATACAGAATTATAATCTATTTCAAAATTAATTTCTAATATGATATTTTTTTTGGTTATTGTAACATGAGTATTTTATTTACCCCGATTAAAGGGTAAATCATTTAAATAAGTGTAAATATAATATTATAGTACTATAAAATTTCCCTAAAATATTTCCAAATTTCATTGGATGAGTGGGCTTCGACCAAAATCATTCATAGAAAAAAATTATATACTTTTTAGAACACATGGTTAAAAATATGTTATTTTTTATCTTTTATTTAAAGGTAATTTAAAATTTGCATACTCATATATTTAATAAGAAAATAATTTCTAATATAGGGTTATATAGAATATAAATTTGACTATAAATAATATTTTTATTGGTATAATTATTTTCTATATAATGATAATTTATTTATAATTTTTGGACGTTAAATAATTGAATTTAATTATGACACAATGTTGATTCAGTAATATATTTATTATTGGAAGAATCAAATAAATGATATTAATAATATCAAAATAAATATAGTTTAAAATTATTTATTCTAAACATGATTTTTACGGACACATTTCACACAATAGGGATGAGTTAAAGTAATTTTTTATGGAATCAAGTTGTTATGATATTTTCATAATGTCTTGTAATGAATAGTGTCAGAATTTACATAATTCATATCATAAATTTTAAAATATTTAATTAAATGATATAAAATATCTCAAAATATATTATTTGACCATGATGTTGATATAATTATTAATATCTCATTAATGACTCATTCAATTGACTTTTTTCCTATTTTGTTCACTATTTTATGCCTCAAATAATAAATTTAATTATAAAATGGATATCGATATAAGGAGTTAAAAGATATTGTGATTAAAAAATATTCAAAACATTTATAATATTAATTTCATGATGAATATTCACCCAAAAATTTTTATATCTTTAAAATGATTAATTTTTGGACCATTTTTTATAGAAACTGAATTTATATTAATGTAATTGTTTTGGACTTTCGTTAAGAGCCCCTCCAATCTCTTATAAAAGGGAAGCTCTCCTTCTCATTTATTGGATCCTCTAAAGAACATTTTATCATAAAAAAACTATGAAAATCACCTCCTAAATTTCGTTAATAAATCCTATTTTCTATACATTGGACAAAAAATCATTTAATGGAGTCATTTTGTGGAAATCAAAAGGAGACACAAGAAAAAGAGTTAATTGTTTTAAAAACTAAATCAAATTACTATTCTTATTGTACATATTATTCATAATTTGTTTCTATAAAAATGTACTAAATACATAATATAAAATATTCTTAGATTTTTTGTGATTATGGTATAACCATTTCCTTTTAACTATCCTACGGAAGATAATATCACAATGTGTGTGTATATATATCATATTATCTCCATGCCATGTTTTAAACTATTTTACATCAATATTTTTGGATGGGTATAATGATCAATATAATTCATTTCAATAATTAATATGACATGATAAAGATTTTTTCTAATTAATATATCATCCAATTCCATACCATTCAACCAATAAAGGAATGATACCATCACTTGTTCGTACGTACCACTTACCATCTCCATGAAGCGATTAAATGCATCCTCCACTACAAACGTCTACGAATATTTAAAAAAATGTATATAATTAATAATTATGAAATATATTACATGATAATTCTATAGTAATAATAATATATATATATATATATATTTCATTTATTTGTATTTATTAAATACAATACGAATATAGAAAGAGAGTTTATGAATACGTCCGACCTACTATCTCCATAACAGTGCATTCCATTCCATTTATCTATCTATTATATATATATATAATAATTATATATTTTATATAAATCATTTTTAATATTCTAGAATTATTTAAATAAACATCTAAGTAATAATATCATGAATGATATATTAAAAGCATATGATAAAAAATTTATTATTACACAAAACATTTCCTTAAAATGGAATTATAAAATTAATGAGTAATATAGTGTCATAAGTGAATCATATATGATATCATAAATATTATTTTATAATTTTACAATTTAATAATATATCTAAAACCATAATACAGGAGTTTCAGACACATACTGCTTAAATCAGACCAAAGGTAAGGGATAATTTCTCAATCTCATTTTTATCTGAGATTGTTTATATGTATGTATTTAATAGGTTATATTTATCTTAAATTTCCATGTTTCATAAATATCTAATAAAAATATTCATTATATTATTCTAGAATTTTTAAATGTAAATTTTATACATTGGTGAATATTTATTATATTGTGTGAAAGGAATCCTTATTGTTTTCGATACAAGGGACTTTTTGGACATTCTGAAAAAAGTACAAGATGAATGTTTTCTTTTAACTTATACAACTGGAATGTATTTTAATAATTTCATAACTTGTTATTTATAGGAATCTTCATTTATAATATTTCAATTTTAGTATCACTGAAATTACTTTCATTTAATTTGTTTCCTTTTTTAGGAAAAAAAATTGAAGAAGAAATGATATTATTTTCATTAATCAATTTCATGTGTTTTATCACATTTATTTTCCATAAATACTGGAATTATTTAATAATGGTATTTTTCATGTATACTAACCTTATTATTCCTTTGGAATTATTATGTATATTGTATTTATGAAATCCATTAATTTTATTTCCTTGATTATGTAATCTTGGAATTATGTTTAAAAAACCCATTTTATTAGTCGGGTGTTGTTTATGAACAGTGACTTCTGTTTTTGTGGCACAAATTTGGTTGGTTACATTTTGATATGGGATGGATCTATATCTCTCACCAATAAATTAGGTAAGGATGTATAACCAATGAGGTATTTATGTTTTTTACGAACCTGATATCATGTTCATAATTATCTACATTGACCTAGATTTCACGCCCATAATATTATGACTGGGCCTAGCTTTAATGTTTATATTGTATATGCAAGGTCATGATTCCATTGTTGAGTCAATTAGGTTTCCTTAGTAATTTTGCAGTCCTTTATGTTTTGAAAATCACAAACACTCTAAAATCAGAAACACCTTATCTTAAGGAAAATTTCATTTCTCCTTTGTTTTATATTTGTTAGGAAAATTTTCCTTCCCTAAGGAAAATTTGTCCTTACCATATTTCATTGTTCATATTTCAGTCCTTCTAAATCTATCTCATTTTATTGCAAAGTGTAAAAATCAGTTTCATATTTTAATACCTCGGAATCCTATAATACTTGAATATAGAGAATTTTGTTTTAGGATCTGAATTCATGTTCCGAGTTCTATGAATTCAGACTCCGAACTCTTCTGAGTACAGACTCCATGTTCTATGAATTCAGACTCCAAACTCTTCTGAGTTCTGACTACGAGTTCTCTAAATTCAGACTCTAAACTCTTCTAAGCTCTGACTCCGATTTCCCAGAATTTAAACTCTATATTCTGGTTACGAATTCTTATGAATTCAGACTCCGAATTCTGATTACGAATTTGTTTGAATTCAGACTCTGAATTCTTGTTACAAATTCTTATAAATTTAGACTCCGAATTCTGGTTACAAATTCTTATGAATTCAAAGAACAAATTCTGATTACGAATTCTTATGAATTCATACTCTAAATTCCTATTAAAAATTCTTATGAATTCAGACTCTGAATTCGGATTACAAATTCTTATGAATTCAGACTCTGAATTATGGTTACGAAATCTTGTGAACATAGACTATGAACTCTTTGACAAATAAAATCTGAATATCCTGTAATGTAGACTCTGATTGTAAAATTTGTTTAGACTCTGAACTTTTAACCTTTCCTATACTCCGAATATTATTTTTTCTTAGAATCTGAATATTATTTTTTCTTAGACTCCGAATATTATTTTTTCTTAGACTCCAAATATTATTTTTTCTTAGACTCCGAATATTGAATTTGTTTAAGGAACCAAATTTTTCATATCATTGTTATAGTTATGAAATGATGGTGTAAATTCTGTTTCTAATGAACCATTGTTTCAGTGACACATTTACAGGTCCCTCCGCGATTCAAGGAAAAATATGACCGTTAGAGAAGGGAGTCGACCGTTAGAGACATGCCTATAAATAGGAGCTCATTTGAAAGAGCTCACAAATTTTGAATAACCATTGATTTGAGGATATTTATATAGACAGAAACTCTCTTTATTAGTGCATACTGAACATCTTGATCAGATTGCTTCATGTAACTCTGAATATTGCTGAGTACATTCGAGTGATTTTGGGAATAAGAATATAGAGGTTCCGACAACCTTTAAAGTTCGAGGACTTCCGTTCTGAGGAAAAAAGAGGTGCCGAAAATCTTTAATGCTCTAGTAATTCCTTGCCGAGGAAGACGGAGGTGCCAACATTCTTCAATTTGACGGCTTTCGAGGATAAGAAGACAAATTCTGATATTCTTTTCGAGGGATTACCCTTGTGGGGGTATGATAGACTTTCATGAAAGTATAAATCAAGGGACCTTTATCCAAGGTTGTTCGATACCAATCTCTTTGGGTTAAAATTTTTCATACTTGTTACTTGTATTATTTTAAGTAGGTTTTCTGCTACATTTGATTGATAAAAAATTATAATTGTCTTATACATCCTTGTTTTTGTACACTCTGATTAGTATTATTATATACCCTTTATGTTATAATCTTTTATTTTAAACTTTTCTTAATTTTCATTCCCGGAATCATATTTCCGGAAACCTAACAAGTTGTAGAAATAAGTGGTCTTGTGGATTTACCATGTTTAAATTGTTAAACATTGTTTTTCATAATGTTAAAAATGAATGTTTTTATTCCAACTTTAATGGTTCCAACAGAATTTTTAATGTGTAAAATTCACCCACCTCTTGTATAATGGGAATCTACATCATTATTTCGATCTTACAATTGGTATCAGAGGAGGTCTCTGAAATACTTATATTCACATATAATTTTTCCTTTCTCATGTTTTCATTGTTCTATATTTTACATGCTTATGAATTTTAACCTTTATTACAAACATTTTTTATTAACAAGATTGTCTGGAAAGATATTTTTTTAAGATGATAGGAATGAATGTTGGATCTATTGAAAATCTAAATCCTACCAGACCACCAATTTTTTATGGGAATTATTATGAATATTGTAGTGATCGTATGGATACTTTTTTCATCAATACTATAGTAGATAATTTTTTCATGCTTACTGGAGTTTATCAAATTCCTCACAAGGAAGTTAGTACTTTCACCAACCAAGAAAAGAATGAATATCTACTAAATTATAAGGTACACAATACTTTGTTGTGTTCCATGACTAGAAATATATATATAGCCAAATTTCATCTTATGAAGTAGAAAATTCTATTTGGAAGAATCTTGAGGTTACTCACTTTGGTACATCTAAAGTAATTGAAACTAGAAGAGACATGCTCAGAGCTGATGATCATGGTTTCAACTTTCCTTATAGAGAACCCATATGTAAGGTACAAAAATGATGCATGACTATTGTAAACAGTCTATAGTCCGTGGGTAAAAAAAATTTACATGATGAATCTCCTCTGGAAAATATCATAGACATCATTCATAATGTGTGGGAATCTTAGAGGAATGCTATAGAAGAGAATAAAAAAGTTACTCAGATTTCTCTTGATGAATTATTTGGAACTATTCTTCAACATGAATCTAGAATGAAGAGATATGCTGAAAATATTAAGAAGAAGAATGGAAATGGTAGTGTTTCTTTTACAACAACATCAAATCATATGAAATCCTAGACTCTTGATTGAGTTACAAGATCCAAGTTTAACAATAATTTCATTCAATAGAACCTAGTGAAAGTGAATCTTCAGAAAATGAATTAGTGAACCTTTCTCAAAGGATGAACCAGATTGTTGGATATATGAATTTTCAGTCTAAATACAAGAAGAATGAAAGTAAATACAGGAAATACTTTGAATTCAATTCTATGAATGTAAAATAAAATTCCATATAAGACCAGATTCTCCCATGATAAAAAGAAAGGATAGAATGGAAAATCATTCTGAAAGAAAATGAAAGAAGTACTACAACGAAAAATCTATGAATGTTTTGGAATCCAATTACTCCTGGAGTGCCAGTGGTTGTGACTCTTTTGATGAATCAACAGAATAAGAATCATCTTGTCAGAATAATCTTTGTATAATAGCCAGACTACCTATTGAATATCATTGACTGGTGGCTAAGGTACACAATGCTGAATCTATGACCAATGTTTCCATTAATTCTAATTATAGTGGTAAATATTACAACTCTTCGTATGAAGAATCCTTGTCAGATGTTGATAATAATATTCCTACATATGAATAAGTTTCTATATTTTCTAAATTCCTTGAGAGTGAGAATTCAATGTTAATGAAAAAACATGATAAGGAAAACTCTAGAAATAGAATTCTTACTAAGGAAATAACAGATCTTTCTAAAGATGATTATACGAAAATTCATTTTTTTGAAAGTATATCAAAAAATCAGGAGGAAGTAAATTCTAAGAAGGATAAAAATTCTAAGGATCTTGAAAAATCAATTCATAAGCAAAATTTTTTAGAGGCTATCTCTAGTTCCAAATCAAATTATTTTGAGGATAAAAACATGGTTATAAAACTCAAGTCTGAAATTTTTTCTTTGAGGAAGTGATTATCAAACATTACCATAGGTAAGGAAAATTTTGATAAGATGTATTCTCAAATAAAACCTATAAGAAATAGTTCTGGTTTTGGTTATACCCATGCTAAAACTATTTTTATTAACAACTACATTATTCCTCAATGTGCTCCTTTCATCACTAAATGTCAGTATGGAGGACACTGGTCAATAAGTTGTTCCCAAAACAGAACCAAATCTTTAGGTTGTCATAAATGTTATTTTTATATGAAAATGTGGGTGCCTAATATTTTGCATTCTGAAATTCTAGGATCCACTAATGTTTGGATTTTGAAAGTCTAACATTGTTAATTTTAGGAAAATAAAGAAAGTACCAAGAGTAATACATGGTACATTGATAGTGGATGTTCCCGACACATGAATGGTAACATAAAATTATATGAAAATATTATCAAGATGATATGAGGAAAAGTAACATTCAGAGATAATTCTCAAGGGAAAATTATTAGTATACGTATCACTGTTCTTTGTGGAAAAACATTTATTTGAAATTTTTTATTTGATAAAGGAGATATCATTCTTCAATTTATCAGAATGCAAGATCAACATGATTATATTTTCACAAAATCTTTAACATCTGATAGATTTGAATACATTAAACCAATGTTAGGATTGAAAACCATAAGGTAATCTTCCTTGTAAACATCCTGTTGAAATATATCTCCTTACAAGAATTAACTCATTTTCATAGGGGTAGTAAATTTTATTTGTTAGATTAATGGAAATTTTCTTAATGGAATTTTCATCCAGAAGATTTTAGTTCTTGAAATTTTCATAATGTATTTTCATTCTCAAATTTTTTGTTTTAAAAATTCTCGTACATAGATTTCTTTTAATATATTTTTTCATAGTAAGTGTTTTTCATAATAAAATTTTGGGGATTCAAAGTTCTTTAAGAAGAATTTTACATATAACGAATATTCATCTTGAAATTTTGAAAGGTATTATTTCCTTTATGAAGTTGTTTTAGGCATATTTAACTTGTCTGTGGATTTTTTTGATTTTAAAATCATCGGATTTTATTTCCCATAAATCTGAATGTTTTCAAACCTCAATAGATCAGATTCTACGAAATGTTTCCTTATGGCTATAATTTCAACCGTCAGATCAGATCGGAAGACTTATCAACCATTGTATTATCTTTTTAAGTTCAACCATTGTGTCAATAAACTATATTAAGGACCCCCCGATGGTGATCCCACATCATATTTGAAGTATTTGCGTGCCATATCTCTGCCCCTATTTTAAAATCTCATTCTGAACATCTCAAATCCTGCTCAAATCCAAATGTCTGTTGAAGTTCCTTATCATGAGATGTCAACTGTCAAGCCATTTTCAGAGTGGATGATTTACAGATAGAGGTTGGTACATCTGAATTTCTTCACCATGTACGATTTCATTATATCCAAGAACAACATGTTGAATTGATGGGAAAGCATTTTTGTATCAAATCCAAGAGATCAGAATGTAGTATATTTGGATTTTCTTTTCGAATATTATGAATATGTAGTATTTTTAAAATTAGAATAGAGGAGTAAATTTTCATTCAAAAGATATGGTAAAACATATTCTTTTTATTTCACCAAGGTTACTAGCTTGGTTGGGTTGTATTATGAAGGGGAAGCTGAGTTCTGTTCCCATATGTTGCCAGATGATAAAGGAAGTTTCAATAAGCTGAAGGCTATGGAGTGTCTTGGCCATTCAGATGTCAAGACTCTGAAGATTGATCATTTGTCTACAAATAATCAGATTCTAAAATTATGGGTTCAAGTATCCATCATTCCACGAAAGGGTAAAAAGGAAACGTTGAAGAAGAGTGATTTTTACATTTTGGACTTCTTGGTGAACCAAAGGAATATCAACATGATGAGGAATATTCTCATTATGATTGATAATATTGAGAATGGGAACTTGAAGGCTGAGATAATCATGTATCCAGCCATCCTACCCAAGCTAATTTTTCAATGCCTAGAGTCCTTCAAAATTCATTATAGTTCTAAGCCAAGGAATTGCAATGTCATGTTAGTCAGTGATGATACCCTGAAGAGGATGAATGTTGGTTTCTCTAAAGAATCTAGAGAGTTTTATGATTTACCTGAATGAGAAGATGAAGCCATTCGAAAAAATAAGAAGTAGATGAATCGTCCAAAAGGAAGGAAGAGGATGTTGAAGGATGTAGAAGAATAATGAAAAACCCCAAAATATACGGATGTCCAATCCGAACCTCCAAAACATAAGAAGATGAAAGCCTATCTGGATGAGATTGTAGCCATGTGGAGGGAAGACAAAGAGAAAAAGAAAGAAGGGGAGTCATGTTTTGGTTTGGAACCTCCTAAAGCGAAATCATTGAAGGAGAAGAATGATGTGTATCATGAGAGTCATGAAAAGGAAAAAAAGACAAATACAAAGATGCTTGAGGTTGATATTGTCCAATTTCGTTTGAAGGATTCTGAAATAGCATCCGAGAATATTCCGGTTCCAAAATATTTTTTTCGCATAATCATTACCAGAATCTATGGGTAAGAAGTTTTTCACTCTAAAAAAAGTAAAAGAAAAAGAAGTAGATTAACTGGAAGAAGCTAAAAATGAAAAAGAAGAAGGTAGTGGTAACACTACAGATTTGATTAAGCAAGTTGATGATTTTCATGAGAAGTAAAGTCCATATGAGAAACTCTTGATCCAAACTTATGAAGTTGAGTCTTCAAAGCTTGTTACCCCTAAGAAGGATGAGAAAGGTGAATATGATCAGGGTGAAGAAGTGGATAATTTATCTGAGGAAGAAAGTACAAGTCATGACTTCATTAAACTAGAGGATACTAGGGCACAAGCTGAGAAAGAAAAGGTTGATGAAGAAAAAATCATTTAGTTCTCTGATAGTGAACATGAATCTCCGGATGAGGAATCTGTTCCGAATATTGATAAGGGAAAACAAGATGTTGATGATACTCCAAGAAAAGCTATAGTGAATAAGAAATATGTCGGTGGTTCTTCAAAAAGGAAGCTTATAGAGATTGAGAAGGAAGCCTCACCAAGAAAAAAAATATCAGATTCGGAATCATCATCTCATGGACAAGATTTCGTAGTCCAATATTTGAAGATGATTGTTGGGACTATTCAGAATTTTCCAAGTATTGATTCTAGATTCTAGATGCTTCAACATACCTTGAATCAAAAGTCAGATTCAGTATCCATGGTGATGGAAAAATGTGTTAAGTTGGAGGCCGATTTCAAATATTTTCTTATCAACTATGAGGCTCATAAGAGATCCTTCAAGAAGATGACCAGTTGGTAAAAGAAAATTGTTCAAGATATGAAAACACTTTATGAGATTCAAGATAGTGTAAAATATGCATTCGAAACTAAAGAGGGAAAGATCAAGGACCTGTCTAATATCTTTGAGGAAAAGATAACACTTGAGAAGAATACTCGGATGCAAGAGGTAAAGGACATGAAAGGCAAGTTGAATTCTGTTGCCCAAAGCTGAAAGAGAGAAAGGGATATCCGGATTGAGATTGAAGAGAAGCTTCTTAAGAAAGATGAAGTGTTAAAGGCTCAGGCAGTGGTTGTCAAGGCTCAGGATGTGAAGATCAATGACATAGGGAAGAAGTCAGAGGATCAAGATCAACTTCTAAAGAGAGAAAAAGAGGATCATAAGGAGCTCCAGAAGATGAAAACAATTTTGAAGAAGTTGGTACCCAAAGAAAAGGTAGGATAACCTTGTTTCTAATCCGATCTATTGATGTATTTTCATTATTGTGAAAATTTCTTCCAAACATAATGAAATTTTTCTTTTTCTCTTGAATTTTGGGTTCTCTAGTACTAATCTTTCAAGTACCATAATTTCCTTTTCCATTCACTATATTTATTTGAGAAAATCACAAAGGGGGAGAATGGAATTTGAAAAATAATACTATGTAAAAGAAGAAATTTATCTAATTCAGGGGGAGTTCATCTAAGGAGGAGTTTCATTATAAATATTTTTGTATGAAACATAGTGAAAAAACTCTTTCTGGAAATCAGAATAGAATCCTTAGTAGTTCCAAATCCTAAGGGGGGAGTTAGTTATATTCACATTGATCCGTAAGTAATGGGATATAAGCCTTTATTTCCATGTTCAGCAATTTTATATGTTCTTATATTTTTTTTGTAAGGATTCATGTGCTTTCCAAAAAAGGGGATATTGTTGAGTCAATAAGGTTTCCTTATGAATTTTCCATTCCTTCAAGTTTTGAAAATCACAAACACTCTAATATAATAAACAACTTATCAAAAGGAAAATTTCATTTCTCCTTTATTTTATATTTCTAAGGAAAATATTCCTTACCCAAGGAAAATTTATCCATATAATATTATCATTGTTCATATTTCAGTCCTTCTAAGTCTAATTCATTTTATTTCATAGTGTAAAAATAAGTTTCATATTGAAAAACCTCACAATCCTATAATACTTGAATATATAACACTATGATTTAGGATGTGAATTTAGGATTCGAGTTCTATGAATTTAGACTCCGACCTCTTCTGAGTTCTAACTCCGAGCTCTCTGAATTATAACTCCGGACATTTATGAGTTTAGACTACGAGTTTTCTGAATTCAGGCTCCAAACACTTCTTTATTCTGACTCTGAGTTCTTTGAATTCAGACTCCAAACTCTTCTGAGTTCTGACTCCGAGTTCTCTGAATTCAGACTCCGAACTCTTTTGAGCTCGGAATCCGAGTTCTCAGAATTCAAACTCTTAATTTATGTTACGAATTATTATGAATTCAAACAAAAAATTTTGATTACGAAATCATATGAATTCAGAATTTGAATTCCAATTACAAATTCTTATGAATTCAGACTCCAAATTCCGGTAATTAATTCTTATGAATTCAGACTCCAAATTCTAATTATGAATTCTTATAAATTCAGACTCTGAATTCCGGTTGTGAATTTTTATGAATTCAGACTCAGAATTCTGGTTACGAATTCTTGTGATCTCAAATTATGAATTTTTTGATAAAAAAAATCTGAATATCATGTAATGTGGACTCCTATTGTTAAATTTGTTTAGACTTCGAACTTTTCACTTTGATTAGACTCCGAATATTATGAAACCATGTCGTACATTCTGTTTCTAACCATCCTTTATTTGAGTGACACATGTACGGGTCCCTGTGATATTCAAGGAAATATATGACAGTTGGAGGAGGGAGCCGGCCGTTAGAGACGTGCCTATAAATAGGAGTTCATTTGAACGATCTCGCAACTTTGGAAACCCTTTGATCTGAAGTGATTTCTAGAGAGAGTGACTATCATGCGTAGTGCATACTGAACTTCTTGTTCAGGTCGCTCCATGTGACTCCGAATGATACAAAGTACATTCGAGGGATTTCAGGGATAGGAAGATAGAGGTGCCAACAGGCATTAATGTTCTAGGACTTCCTTGACGAGGAACACAGAGGTGTCGACAACCTTTAATGTGTGAGGCCTTCCTTGCTGAGGAAGACAGAGGTTCCATCCTCCTTCAAGTTGAGGGCTTGCGGGGATAGAAAGACTGATTCTGATATTCTTATCAAGGGATTACCATGGTGTTAGTAAGACATACTTTCATGAAAGTAAAAATCAAGGGACCTTTATCCATGGTTGTTGGATACCCTTCTCTTTGGGTTTAAACATTTCATAATTGTTCCTTGTATTGTTTCAAGTTTGTTTTTCCTTTATATATTGATTGATAAGGAATGTATAAATCTATTATACTTCCATTCATTGAAAACTCTGATTAGTAAGATTATATACACTATATGGTAGAATCTTTTATTGTAAACTTTTCTTAAGTTTCTTTCTCGGAACCATATTTCTGATACCTAGAATGTTGTAGAACTAAGAGGTCTTGTTAATTTACATTATTTAACTTTGTTAAACTTATTTTTTCATAAGGATAAAAACGAATGTTCTTATACCAAATTTAAAGGTTCCAAAGGAATTTTTAAAGTATAAAATTCACCCCCTCTTGTATATTAAGCATCTACATCATTATTTCGATACTACATCCATATCCTTAATTAGAGAAAAATGCTATTATTTATACATTCTCACATTTTAACATGTTGATTTTAATCCACAATTTATTTCCTTGCATCATTTTTTCAATCTTATTGATTATGATATTTTATTTCCATACAATTCAAAGTCAACTTTGATATACTGGGCATGATCCTAAAATGTTATTATCACATTCTAATACACATTATGATCATGTTTATGTTTATATAACACTATTGTTTACTGTAATGATCATATGAGTTCACCATTTCTTATGTTTTCTTTTCCCTAGGATATGAAGAGGGGGTAGGGTAGGAAAACTAAAGAGGATGATCTTATGGAAGATATTGAAGATATTTCACTATATTAGATGAATTTATACCGAGTATCCAAATGAACTAATAAAATATTGTCATTGACTGTGTATTTTTGTACTATTATATATATTCAAAAAATGCAATGCAATGTGGACTAATGTTAATATTGGGTTGTTATATTCATAGAGTGATAGATTATGTTGCACTTTGAATCATTCCTCAACTGCCAACAACTGCATAAGGCCATCTAGATTCTCTCATTCTTAGTATAGACCACCTAAAATCTCCAATCATTTATTAGATCATCTATTAGAGGAATTCAAAACTATAAATTATTAAACTGATATTTTATTCCAAAACATCTACCAACTAAATAAAGAAATTTAAAATTCCTATGTAATATTCATCTCATAAAAACATATACTTTTAACATATACTGACCACAATTATTCTCATCCTAAATATGATATGAAAATTATTGAATCATATTTCCTAAAAAAATATTTCTTAAAATGAAAAATAATTTCAAATGTTTCTTATCCAAACAAAATTAAATTTCATATCACATCACCAACATTGAATGCATACTAACCACCAAGGGAGAATAAATATGGTCATCTCCCACATGGACACACATACAATTATTTTCTCGCATAGTTATTTTAGTTTTCTCAAAAACAGATGACCACAATTTAATAATTCTTATTGTTTCATCATCATAATTATATACATGATAATGTCTATTTACATACCACATTTATCTCTATAATAAACTTCCCCTACCAAAAATTCCACTCCAGTAGTCCATCAACCTACTAACCATTTTTCCCACAGAATGATCATAACATAGTTCACCTTTTATAATGTCCGAACTCATCTATGAACAACCATCCAACATCTTCTCTATATATTTTGCAAATCATTTTATAACTCTCATTAGTTAATCCTCAACATGATTTCAAAACTAAAACTTTATATTTTCACCAATGATATAATCATAAATTATGTCACTCATTCAGTGTTCCAAGAAACCATGTTTTTCATGATTTTTAATAATTTACATCACTAGGTAACATATTCCTTCATTTAGTCACATTTTTATAACCGGAGTAACACTAAAATACATAGTTTCACTCGAAACCCATTTCATGAATTGGGATTTCACTCTCAGAACCGAGACAACGCAAACACATATTAAAAGATGACACCAAACCCTTAAACCAAATTCCATTCAAAACCAATGAGTCCCAACTAACCAAAAAAATGTCTTACTTTCCGAGAAGCCCCCCCAAAATATAAAAACACATCAGTTATTCACCCACACATTGAGAAAGATATGGTTCATGGACACCCAACTTAGTTTATTATCATAAGACAAGTTGGTGCTCTTACAAATGACTCATTTCCATGGTACAATTCCTAAAATGTTGATGCTCTAATTTTTCAATGATTACAATTCCTTATTCCTCATTTAAATAATTAAATAAATCCACAAAAATTCAAAATCTTTTATAATGACACCCCACAATTTAAAAGGGACACTATGTTCGACATCACATTCAACTAGATGCATAATTCCTAAATGAACTGGGAAATATTATTATTTATATTTTACATTTATAACCTATCCATTGAATTATTAGATATGAATAATATTAACCAAATTATGATATATATAAATATATATGAAATAATGAAAAAAATAATTTGGTTAATTCATGGGAAATATGAACACATTTTCTTATTCAAAATATGTTTTATTCAAAAAATGGTTTTTATTTCTTCTGTGAGTGAATATAATAATTAACTATTTAAATTTTTTTAATGGTAAACTTTTAAATATCATATAAAAATGTAAATAAAAATTTTAAAATTAGTGTATGGTTTATTTTTTGTATTTTTCTAAAATAATTTATTTTCCAGTGAAGAGTAATTAACAATTTTTAAGGAAAATATTATTTTTGTGTCAACCATATATAAATTTTTTTATGAAAATTTATTTTTAAAAAATATTTTCTATTTTTTATTAATAATTTAATTATGTTCATCGAAGCTATTTTAATGATGAAATTTGTATAAAATCATTACATTATATCAAATGTATTTTAATGGAAATATATTTTTATTGTATTTTTATTTTTATTAATATAATCCAAAATATATTATTGAAAATTAAAAATGTATTCCACATTTTGAAGCATGTGAACCAAAATTGGTAAATTGGTCCCATTTTTTTAAATTATGAAAATTACCATGTTATATATTTGACACATTTGTAATTTTAAAAGGTGAAATAGGGTTAAAACTATGAGAGAATTTATAAAAATGAAATCAAACATGAATTTATCTTATATGTTTGATTTATTTCAGCCATTTACAACAATTTATCATATATATGGCCACTTGAAATCATTTTTCATGAATTATTCCATTTATATTAATTTGAAAAGGGTACAAATACAATATTTAACCCTTTAGAATTTATGAAATCTAAATTTCTTCACATAGGATAAATTGTGATAAGGTCATTTATAAATGAATATTTTAAATATAAATTAATTTTTTAACGTTAATATTTATTTCTAGTTTTTATTAATTAAATATTTTTTATAGTCGAACAAAATATCGATGTAGTATTTATCTAATAAGTAAAAAAATTATATAAATGATGTTATAAATATAAAAATTTATAACATTTAGAGGAATTTTTATGATTGATAATTTTTTAGATAGAAGTTTCATATTATAAATGATTTGAAGATATAGATTTAAATTAAATTGCTATCAAGGTTTTCTCATAAAATTATTTTGAAAATTGTTATTAAAATTTTATTAATAGTATTTTATGTCAATTTTGTTATCAATTTTTTTGAATATAACAAAAATAATGAAATATGAAAAGTATAATGATAAATGGTTGAAAATTTTATACCAATTTAAATTTTGAAGAAAATGATATCTTATTACTATAATTATGATCCATTGGAGTTGAAATAGTTTATAATGTGTTTAAGATTAAAATTGGATAACAAAGGGGTTAAATACTAATTATAAGGTTTTTTATGAAAACAAATATATATAAATTTTATTGGATGATAATAGTTCCACCATGACATATTTTTCTTGGAATCCATACCCATTTGTAATAATTTTTCATTATTAAATTTAAATTATACTTAATATTTTTTAAATGCCATTTGTGTTCCAAAATAAATGGACACCCGATTATCTCAATGAATTTCAAAAAATTATTCCATCTATCTTGATAACCCACTATACATTTCCTTTCTCCAATTACCTATTCATAAATTGATATTTTTTATCATTAAAATAAAATTCCACGGTCCTACAACTATTATTCTAAAGGTAGTCTATGAAAAAGAGGTAATCATCATTTCCAATAATTTCAAATGTATTTCTAATATTATGAACTCTAAATTTATAATACCCATCCCAGAATTATAAATCCATTATCATCAATATATTGATATATTATTTCGATTATGGGAAATAATTCGACCATTTTCCAATCATAAGAAGACATAAAAAATTGGTTCTTCATTTGATTGATTTATCCCCTCCACATATGAGTATAATACATCAATTATTTCCACTTAACATTGATTTTTATAATGATATAACTAATATAAATTTATAACAGTTATGACATAATTATTATTATAGACTTATAATATCATATATAAAATTTTACCATCCAATAAATTTTAAGATGATAACTTCCCTTGATGAATGGTGTTTTTGTGTATATCTTTTATACCAATGTTCATGTTTTTATCTATAAATAATATAATATAGTAGAACCAAAGGATGTCACTAAATGGGACTTTCCTATTGGATGTTTCCTATTCCAAAATTTTATGTTATAATTTTATTTCTTTAACAAATTTTTATATTATTTTTTGGTATTTATATTACTGTAATAAAAATTATTATAATATATAAGAACAAATAAATGGTAAAAGAAATTAAAATTAAAGAAAACATAAAATAATAAGTGATAAATAAAATAGGAATATGAAGAACTAGTATAACTATAAATTATTATTGATCCGTATTTTATGAATTTTCTAAATGGATTTCACAAAAATAACTCTCTCAATCCATAGATTTAAATCTATAATATCGATTATCAGTATGTTTATTATATTTAACTACATAACCGAAATATACGATGTAGATTCAATTTTTGAATGTGATAATCAATGAACACAGTGAATATAGAATTAAATGGATCTTTTGAAAACATGTATACTCAAATTATTTTATAAATGATGGAAAAATTTAAATAGAGTTAATTATATTAAAACTCGTACTCATCATTATCTAACAAGACCCAATTATAGATATTAATTATAGAGACCCTATAATTTTACAGAAATCATTAAATGATTCTAATCATATTAAAGAATCATATTAAAATACAAGGATTGTAATGTTTAGTGTTATAGAAAACAAGTACCATAAAACATAAAAAAAATGGGACAAAATATAAAATTTAATTATTTACTATTAATAAAGAGATCATAATGTACATTGTGGTAATAAATATTAATAGTATAACATTGGGATAACCAAAAAAATGGGATGAAATAACAAACCCAGTAACAGAATAAAGCTTCAACACCTGTGTTAGAAGGCTTGGTGTAATGATATAAAAAGGAATGAAATATGTTGAATCAAAGTATATAATAATGGTAACATTGCAATTTTATAGCCACATAAAGCATGAATTTACAAGAAAGAAATTCTCATTTAACATATAGGAGCACAAGTCAAGGATAATAACCATGACCTTTAAACACGGTAGCACAAGTCAAGGCTATCCACCATGAACAATGAATAGAACGTTTCATGAGACTCAAAATTACCCAATTAATTGGGACATTATCTAGGTGAAAATAAACTAACATGTCCATGAATAATCATGACACATAAAGAAATAGTTATAACAAATAATACATAATCGTATGGGTACCCATGGAATGAAAGGCGTCTTGTAATCCTTTCATAAAGAACAGTGAATGTGGGTATCATTCTACTATCCATGAAATAATGTTATTAGAACATACATGTATATTCAAAAGGTAAAATAGGAATATATCATGGTTTTTTATTTCAAATAGAAGTGATCGCATGTAAAATGAGTATTTACAAAATTTTTGCATCAAAACATTTTAGTGCTGTTTTAATGAAAATACTAACGAGTGATTAAAATTGAACCAAAAAAATCATGTAGATAATAAAATAAGTGAAATAATAAGGATTTCCTATTAATAATAGTATTTTTATACAGAAAATATAGTTTCACTAAAAAAAATTATAGATTTCAATTGAAATTGATTAAGAATTCAGGATGCTCCCTTAAAACATGGTTTCTTTTTGGGAAGTATTGAGGAGTGAACGATTTAAAAACATTTATATGAATGAAATATAATGATGAATGGGCCATTATTACATTATTTTGGAGAATATAAACAGAATTTACCAGTTGAACATGAATTTAATACCTTCATTTGGTTGAAAATAAATATAGAGCAACCCGAAGGAATAATGGAGGTTCAGGTATAACCCCTTACCTTATGTTTGATGGTGTCCTTCAGATGATTTTAATGTCATGGATAAACAAATTTCATTCATTAATTGGTATTTTCATATCCTCTTATTCATGAAATTTATTTCTTATAACCATATTATGATCACTCATGATTTTTTTGATAGGATAACATGTTTAATTTCAATGTTTTGTATTTTTTATTTCTTTGGTTTTCATGATTGGATTACTAATGTACATGTAAGGATAAACATGTAAGATGATGAATGGTTTTCCAGAATTGAAGCTTCATTTTATTAGTGAACATCCATATTATTACATGGATATAAAATTCATTTTGATAATTTGAGTGATGTTTAATCATTATATTAAATATTAATGATAATTGTTTTCATTAATTGGTGTTTTTTTATCACAACAAACTCATATTGATTTTTAAAATAACATCATGAGTATAAAAGAGTCTAGAACCTTAAATTAGACATAAAACAATTTGTTTTCATTCCTCAAGAATTATTTTCATGACCAGAATTGAATATGGTAAAAAAAATTGAAAACATGTCATCCTTGAATGTTAGAAATTAACACATCTCATATGGTGATCTCTTTTAAAATATAATATGAGGAAAAATAAGAGATGATGATGGATTATTAAATAATCATAAAAACATTAAAGAACAAGTATGGTACTTGAGTTATCATAAAATTTGGATTAAAGGTGTTGAGGAAAGGAAAATAAATGAATGGAACTTGAAATAAGATAAAAGAATCTAAAAGCAGAATTTTCATCTTGAATATATCTTCATTAGGAACCTCACTAAGGGAGAGTATTTGGACTTTTGAAGAAAAAATGGCCTAATGGACATCATAAATGGTATTGGGAAGGTATTTGAGTTGAATTAGGACTAGGGAAAATGCTTGAGGTGAGTGAATAGGAGAGGGGGGTGAGGGTGGTTTTTATAATGGAGGAGAGAAGGGTTTCCCCTTATTTTAATAATTAGTTTAATATATTTTCTCTATAAAATGAATATAATTGATTATTGTGACAGAATATAGTAATATTTTCATGTGAGCTAGAGACAATGGCCATTTAAATCATCAATGAATCAATCATGGGGCAAAAATTCATTTATCTAGCATTTTCTGAAAATTATAGAATTTTAAAATTCACAAAAAAATCATGTATTTAAAAAAATTCCCAAAGTCTCACCCTAACCATTTTTTGAAATTTATAATACAAAAATGAAATACATTATTAAATAATATTTCCCAAATTATAGAAATTTAATTTTTAGTGAAAATCATAATTTACAAGAAAAATACAAATATTAAAATTAATACACCTTTTAGCACTTTACGATTTTAATTAAGGACAAATAAAATTATCATTTGAACATAAAAAAATAATATAATAAATTATTATTTAAATTTTTTGAATTATATATTCATTTAATTTATTTAATTAATCATAAAATTGTAATTAAATATTTATGACTAAAAAACACATATAATATGATCATTTTGTCGCTTATAAAGTGCCTAAATTTTCATTATAAATTCATGGGAGAGGTTATTATTTGTTTGGATCATTTTCTATTAAAATGGTTAATGTACTATTAATAAGGGTAAGTTCTTATTCACCAATAATTACGTTGATCATATTAGAATCCAAATAACTTACGGATCACAAATGTGTATGTCATATTTTCGAAATTCAAATCATAGAAGTGAATATAATATCTTTAATGGTCACATAGTACTTATTAGTTAATTTTTTTTGTGATTTCATGTGATTTTAATAGATGAATTAATTATAAGAAGGAAATTTCCATTGATTAATTATATGATCATTACATTCATACCCCAATTCGAATTGTGAAATTTTTATAATGGATGAATTTTTTTTACAAAAGTGGCCTAATAATAAAAATGAATTAGAAATCTCACAAAATGGAATAAAATTCTATAGAGAACTAAAATTTTGAAATAAATAAGATAAAATATGTAAAATAAATTCCCCTGAAAATCAATTTACATTAACCACTAGAAATATATATATTCATAACCAAGAAACACCGAAGATTTTAAATATCCATTTTAGTCACCATGATTGGTAGCATATCCCATTTGATTATTCAATTAAATCTATTGGTTAAACTTTTCATGTTGTCGATTTTCAAAAACTCCATTCATGGGATTCTTGGATAATTTAGGTCCACCTAAAAAAATTTGATGATATCCATCATTTAATTATTTATATAATTTTTTTGTATTATTATTTATAAAATACCATATCCATTTGGTGATAAACATATGAATGAATTACTTCCATAACCTTGTGCTACTAACTCATCCACTTTAAAAAACACCCCATCTTAATCAAATTTTATCATTGATCACGTTTTAGTAATATATCCATGGAACAAGAAATTTTATTTCCTACAAATACTGCATTAGTAATGAATCATTAATCATCTTGAACTAGTTGATGATGTCACAACAATGATTTTAAATTTACTATTTTATTCGGCTTGGTTCTGGTTCTTGGTAAATTTTCTAAGGAACTCGGTGTGGTGGATTTGCAATTATGGGGTAATTTCTATTATTCTTCCATAAACTAGTACTTTCCCTTGAGTCTACCATTTTATTTTAAACAATATAGATGTTTTTGGTTTGACAGTTCACAAATAACAGTTGGCAAAAGATTAGTAGTAACCTTGTAGTATCAGCAGGATAAGGCAGTAGCTACCACACGATAAGAACACGGTTGTGCACCATAGCCTTGAAACTATATGGTAGGTTTGAACCTTTGAATCAGTAGTTGGAAAATAACTTCATGGGTTGAAAGATTAGGGTGATTTATTATGTGGCCTTCCAGATCATTAATAATTTTCAATTTATTTTCTTTCGCCCCCAAATTTTCTCCCAAAAAACCTCATTTCCACTCCCCACTCAGGATATTCCCCCTACACAAAACTCCATCTAAATCCACCTCCATTCCAGCTTCAATTTTGGGACATATTTGGTTTGTTTCTTCCATGATTCTTTAAGTAATTATCTTATGCATTCATTTCATCATATTTTTTAGGGTTTATTTACCATTTTTTGGGAATCCTCTTCTCTAGTGACAATGAATTCGTTTTTAATACCTGATATTTTTTTATTCGATCCTGTTGTCATTGGTTTGATCATTCTTATTTGGGTTTTGAATAATGTTTCACAATAAATTCTATATGTTTCATCATAGGATGTAGGTGGTTCCATACCGTATCATTTTTAGATTATTTTATTTCCTTGTTTGGATAATATTTTATGATCTATAATACATTTGTTTTGTTGGAAATATGTTTTAGAAGGTTTTATCAAGGTCATGTGTTGATAATGGATTTAATAAGGAAAATGGAAATGTTTTTGTGTGTGTTTTATTGTGGTGTTTTTTGGAAAGGTTTTGTGGGTTCTTTGAGGTGCATGAGTCGTGTTTTCAAAGTCAGTTATGGTGCAAATGGGCTTAGAAGTGGGTTCATAATGCAAAATTCAATACAATGGCATGTTGTGTTTTTTGTGATATTTTATGTATGAATTGTAAATTTTGAGATGATTAAAATCATGTTTTTAAAACGATCTTGGTTTTTGTGAGGGTTTTACAAGTTGGCTTGGACCATGGCGTTGGTTGGTTAATTAAATGCAATTCGGGTGAAATTTCTAATATGTATTTTTTGGAATGTTCAAGTCATGTTAAAGTTTTTTTATTAAATGGTTTTGTGGTGTATAAACAGACGGTTATTTGATTACAAAAAGGTTGGCTGAAATTTGATAATTTGTGAATGTGGTAATGTATGCGACATGTGAAATGAAATTGGGCACAAAGGGATTCCTATTTTTCATGGTGGGATTATTAGTTATAGTATTCTAGATGATATTTAATCAGATCTATCAATTTTTTAGAAAGATTGACTCTTACAACAATAAAAAAACATTGACGATTATGGTAGGTCACTAGGACGTTTGGGCGTCCCCTCCTAGTGTATCATCCATGAAAAATCAATGATTATGGCTTCTAATATATCATAAATCCATGTATGAAGATCCAATGTTCCATATGATCTAGATTAACCCTAGGTGATTTTCGTAATGTGATCACTTCATACTTATGTTATACGGTTCCATCCATCAGTATATGGTGGGCATTATATGTATATTTTCATTTTATTTTAAATCAATGTGTTCTTTAAAATTTTTCATGTTATTTTCCTTTGAAATTGTTCTTATTAAAGGTGTGTTGTTATAAATGGATTATCTTTAAGAAATATTTTTTTAAAATGATACCATGGTTTTGTAAAAAATTATCATGTTAAATTTTCTTAAATTTTATAGCATCAAATCCAAATTATGAGTGGAATCATACTGGGATTTCTCCTTGAACATACAAACACCTTTGGGTGTATGTAGACCTTGTTTATTGGATGGTAAAGGTATGGTGGATCATGTTGGGGATTTGGATCTCTAGTTCTCTTCATTATGGATATTGGTGTCGGTGGCTTAAAGATGTTACGCCTCCTTTTCATAGTGGTTTGGGATAAAATTTTATCCTTTTTTAGTCCTTTTTTGAGATTTGTTCAAAATTGTAAACATTAAATCCGATAAACTGGTTTTTCCTTATTTGATTTTTCATTTCTACTTTTATTTTATAATACATTTTTGTTTTTATATATAAGATGATTTGTAAAATCATTCCAAAATAATGTTAGCAATACCCATTATCTAGTTTATAGTCCCTGGGGATCAAGATGTCCCTTCTAGCCATGCCATAGAAAGATTTGGGCACTAGGTCATATGACAACATGAGATGGTTTTGGACATATGCACTCTATGAACACTTTTTCAAACCAATATTCAGGCCCAATTTGAACATTATCACCCCACAACTTTTTCAAACAGCATGGTGATATAAAATTAGTAACAATGGGTTGAAGAATAATCTGGAGTGTGTTTTTGTTCAAATGTAAAAAATGTGATATATAAAACAATGCTCTATTAAATAATTACCTATTTACAAAAAAACAAAATATAAAATTAAACTCATAAATAATAATTCTAATGATTCGATGATTCATCCAAAAATAGTTGATACCATTCTAAAACATTTCCTATATTTTTAAATCTTCCAATTCATCGAATTATCTATTTAGGTGATGTTATCTAAATTCACGATGGTTCAACATTGGATAAATAAAATTATGCAGGGAAAATCATTGTAAAATAGTTGAAATTTTTTTATGGAACCTATGCCCAACCGCAAAGTTACACAAAATAAATTTCAATAACTATTCTCATATTCATAATCACTCCATCATTCCACCAAAAATTGATAATTTAATTATAATATAATTTGAATACTTTTAATAAGGTTATATGTCCTTGATTTTTCATCACAATCTTTGTCCAAGTTCGTTCTTGCATATGTGAATACTGTTAAGCTCGATCAGGCATCCCCTTTTCCCTTGAAACCATATTTTACATAATCAAATTATATAGTAGAGGAAAATCTATGATTTTACGATCTTCTTCCTGATTTTTGTTTCCAGAACATTGTTTTTTGGTTCAATTAAATTTATGGGTGTGGATTTAGTTAAATAAAATTATCCATTTGTCAAAAGGATATCAGATTCAATTATGATTCGAATGAAATGGTCACTATTAAATATTTATATAACTTCTTTATTAAGAACCCTGTTAATATTGTCATGACCCATCCTCAGGGCCCATGTTGTGACGACCCCATGCCCTCCTTCCATAGGCCAGGGAATGGCGACTAGAACCAAAGGCGTATATCTCGATAAAACGAAAGGGATTGCCTTTATATAAGAAAACAAACACAACATAGTACACAACCTGAAGTAAACACTATGTAAACTGAGTAAAAAGGTATGTGATGAAATGTAAATGGGCCATAATACCAACCAAACTGAAAAGTACAGTACAACTGAAAAGAAAGTACAATAGCAGTAATGTAAATCAGCAACCACGTGTCGTCCTCCGACTATCCCACCTGGAGGGTGGGTATATATGATCTCCGCAAATCCTTGAGTCTGGTCGTCCTCTCTGTGTACATCCCACCTGATAATCCACCTCTATGTACCAACCCACTCCTCAAACCTCAACTACGATTAGCGTTGTCCGTCGTCTGCAACCAACAGAACGTAGTGCTGTCATATCCCGTGAAGGGGTAAGTATACGATACTTAGTAGGGAACCCAAGACTCCTGAAGGTCTCCCAGAATCCAAAAAGGATAAACCATAATGAAAAGATACAAACATGAAGTATAAACCAAATCTACTTAGGTATATGCCCATACATATACTTAAGTCATCAATTCCAGTTCTTCTCCAACTCATGAGTTCAAGTACAACCCAGTCCACATAGGAAAGTATAACTCAATCCATACAGGAATGTACGTCCCAATCCACACAGGAATGCAAGTAAATCATATCGAAGATATTGATTGAAAGTCAAGACTCGGCTCACACATGTATACTATTCACGAAAAGGGGTGGAGATGATTGATGTAGCGTCTGAATCATCTCCACTGCCGAACCCACGTAGGATCCAAGTACAGTAACTATCGCTACCGAACCCACGTAGGATACAAGTACAATCATCATCACCGCCTAACCCAGCGAGGATCCATGTACGTTCGTCCTCACTGCCGAACCCACAGAGGATCCAACTACAGTTTTCATCGCTGCTGAACCCACGAAGGATCCAAGAACAGTCACCATCATCCTCGCAGTCGCAGCCAGCTTTAGGGTCCCTGCACATAGCACGCTGGATTCCGGGAGGGTCCGCGCCCCAAGCCAAGGGGTCGATACATCAACTTTCACAAAGTCTAGATTTGATGTATCACAAAGTTCCGTCTCGTTAATAAGAACTCAATGCAATAGACGGCACGTCAATCAGATGCCCGGTCTGAGAGTTATTGGCTTTTTCGTCCCAGGGGCCTGGTTGATTATTAAGCTAAAACCAACTCAACCGTACTCCGAATACGTCCAAACATCGTGAAAAGTAATCCAAAAGAACTGTCTCACTAAGAGGAATCCATCAAAGTTGACGGTACATCAATCGGACGGTCGGAGCTCATGTTATAAGTGTTTCAACTCCGAGGGCCTGGTTGGTTTCGTGTACGAACCAACCCGGCCATACCCAAAGTTCTCTGAAACCCTGAGTGTAACATACCTAAATGATGGTCTCGATCCAAGGTTCCCAATGCAATTGACGGTGCATCGATCATAGGTCCGTAGCCCAATATATCGGTGTTAGAATGGATCTTTCCGAAAATAGGGGGTTTGGGCCCAGTCTGACCCGACCCGGGTCCAGGTCCGGCCTAGTTGGTCACGGCCCGGCGGCCCACCTCCAGGCGTGGCCATGCGGCCCGGTGTGGAGCCGACTTCGTGGTGCGAAGGGGGGCGCCACCCCCTTGGAACCGAATAGCGGACCCGGTGGGGTCTACCCTGCATGCTGGTAGGGGGTTTCAACCCCAGGTTTTCCTAGGTAATGGCCGACCATTATGGTCTGCCGGTTGAGCCACGCGGGACCCACAGGGGTCCCGCCTCCGGGGTGTGTTGGCAGCCGGCCGAGCCCGTCTGCCTCCTGCTGAACCGCCGCAGACTTAGGAAACGGCTTCCGTCCAACCGGTGCGGCGCGACGGAGCCCCGCCCCTCCACCAAGGCCCGCTCCGGCCGCGGCCCCTTGGTGCTCTAGTGTGGCGCGACGATGCTGCGCCTTTCCACCGCGACCCGCTCCTGGCCGCGTTCCCCTTCAGTTTCACCGGCGTGGTGCGATGGCACCGTGCACCTCCATCGTGGCCCGTGCCGGCCACGGTCATTTCTGGTCCCTGGTGGTGCATCGGCAACGCGCCGCCTTCACCGCAAGTTCAACGAGGATTAACAAAAAGGGTAGGAGGATCGGCCGTGTTTGTGCGGTCCGATCTCCTCCTGTTAAGTCGATAACATGCAGCCAAAATAACGAGAATTCTCAATGACTAACGAAGCTCAATTGTAATTAAATAAAATTGATCTTAACCACATCCTCAATTCGAGAAGGTTTATCGCTTTGACGGAGGATGGAGATTCTTTTGTTGTTCCCTTGACATTGTCGCGGAAAGATGGCGTCGCTTTGTCAACATCGAGAAGAAAGAAGCCGAGGTTGGCATCGTCGTTCATGGCATTCTTCGACGAGGAATATGAAGTTCTTTTGGAGAAAAGAGCTCTCTCCCGCAATGTCTCCACACAACAATCCAAAAACCCCAAATAAAATAATACTTACTATTATTTTATTATAACTTGCCAAGCATTTCAATTTTAAAATTAAAACACATAACTCACTTAATTGATTAAGTGTGTTTGCATGATTAAAGTGGAGAGAGGGGAGATTTAAAAATTAATGGGGATTTTCCAAATTTAAGATGTGTTAGAGTAGATAAAGGAATTTGAAGGGGTGGGGCTCGTGTGGGTCACACCCCAAAAATATCCTAATAGGAGGAGTTAGGATCTAGTGGGTCCCACCCCAACTCCCATACCTTGGATAAAACCACTTAGGTTAGAATTAAAATTTGTTCCACAAATTTTATTTACTTCACATTTAATACTACAATTTTAAAAACTCCTCCCGAGGAAACGCACCTTCAGAAAAGGTCCTCTTAAGAAAATACCGCCATTGCGGTTTCATAGGTGCCCTCAAATTTCGATTCTGAGCACCTGTTCAAAAATAGAAAAACCCGCTCGTTCGTTCACTAAACCTACCCACGCTAAACTTCGAAAATTGATTCCGGGCACACCAGGCCTCGGAATCAGGTGCTGTCAGAAACTACGTACTCGTGAAATCCCAACGAAATTATGAAAAAAAATTACATGAAATTTACAGGTCTTAATATTACTCCCAACTCAGGGATTTAAGTCCTCGTAATGATACAACACAAAACTAGGGAAACAAATGAGGGTACTAAGCACACATCTAAGCCCCCCGCTCCCATGTGATCTCCTGGAGGATCCCGTGCTGCCACTTGATGTGCACTAAAGGAATCCACCATCCACGTAGGACCCTCTCCCGTAGATCCTCGATCTAAAACGGGACCTTCTCAAAAGTCGCCCTGTCATCAATGTCCAGCTCTCCATGATCAATGATATGCATCGAGTCGTGCATGTATCTCCTCACCTGAGATACGTTGAAGATGTCATGCTCCTGGTGCAATTGAGGGTGAAGAGCTAGGTGATAAGCCAACTCACCTATCCTGCTGAGAACCTGGAATGGTCTGATGTAGCGCAGAGATAAATTTCCAACCCAGCCAAATCTCCGTAATCCACGTCAAGGTGAGACCCATAAGGAAACATGGTCACCATCCGTGAACTCTAGTGGTCTAAGCCTACTGTCAGCATAGGACTTCTGTCGGCTCTGAGTAGTCCTCATCCGCTCCTGGATGATTTGTACCTTCTCCGTCGTGGCCTAAACCATCTCTGGTCCTACAAGTGCGGACTCCCCAGGGTCTAACCATCACAGAGGTGATCTGCATGGTCGGCCATTCAATTCCTTGTATGGTGCCATCCCGATGGTGGAGTGGTAGTTGTTGTTGTATGCAAACTCCACCAAAGGAAGATGATCCTCCCAGATGTGACCAATGTCAAGGACACATGCATGGAGCATGTCCACAAGAGTCTAAATGGTCCTCTCCATCTGACCATCTGTTTGTGGGTGTAAGGCGGTGCTCTAGCATAGCTGCATCCCAAATGCCTCCTGCAACCCCTTCCAATGTCGGGAAGTAATGTGATAATCTCTATAAGAGACGACAGTCGATGGCACACCATGAAGTCGTACGACCTCATGAATGTAGAGGCATCCCAAGCTCTCCACTGATCCCTGCTCCCAAGTAGGTATAATGTGGGCCGACTTGGTGAGTCGGACGATAGTCACCCAAATGGTGTCGTCATCACTGGAATTACATGGAAGCTATGTCACGAAATCCATAGATATCCCATCACACTTCCACTCTGGGACCTCCAAGGGTTGTACCATGCCTGCTGGGACCTGGTGCTCCGCCTTCACCTACTGGCTAGTGAGGCATCATGAAACGATCTATGCCACATCCTTCTTCATACCTGGCCACCTGTGTTGTCATCTGAGATCCTGATACATCTTCGCCACTCCTGGATATACCTCTAATGGGGATGTGTTAAACTCTCTCAGCACCTCCTCCTATAATGAAACTGGTATCGTGGTACGTCCTATGAAAAGGACTACATGCTCTCGTCCTATAGTGAATTCATCAGGTGCATGTCCTGAGGATATCTATGCACGTCACGTCTCACAGTCAACGTCCCCACGTTGTGCTTCTCTGACCCGCTGAAGTAGTGGAAGAGTGACTCTGAGCGACGGTAGAAATGACTCCCAATCTATATCCAAGTAGGATATCTACAAAGCGGCTAACCGCTCGGTCACCTCTCCATGTACATGAATGCCCATCCTTCTACTGAGAGCATGAGCTACTACGTTACCCTTTCTAGGAGTATAGACTATCTCAAAGTCATAGTCCTAGAGGAACTCGAGCCATCGTCATTGTCTCAGGTTCAGGTCCTTCAGCGAGAAGATGTACCTGAGACACTAGTGGTAAGAGTAAACTGTAAAGCACTTTCACATAAAATAGTTCCGCCACATCTTCAAGGAGAAGACCACGGCTACTAACTCCATGTCATGGGTAGCATTGTTCTGCTCGTTCTGCTGCAACTGTCGGGATCCATAAGCGATAACTACCTGATCCTTCATCAGGACACAACCATGTCCTGTCCCAGATGCATCACAGTAAACTATGTACCGTACACCCTCCTCTGGTAGCCTCAAGATTGGTGCACGGGTTAATCTCTGTCTCAGCTCCGAGAAGCTCTGCTGACATCTATCCGACCACACGAAGGGTTTCCCCTTCTTCTTCAAAGCTGAGAGTGCTACTGAAAATCTGTAGAAGTCTGGCACAAATCTCCGATAGTACCCAGCCAAACCTAGGAAACTCCGCACATACGTCACGCTCTTGGGTGGCTTCCAATCTAGCAGTACCTCGATCTTCACAGGATCCACCGAAAATACCACCTCAGATATGACGTGCCCCACGAAGTGGACCTCACATATCTAGAACTGACACTTCAAGAGCTTAACATAAATCTGGTTCTGTTGGAGTGTTTCCAGTACAACCTGCAAGTGGTAGGTGTGCCCCTCCTCAGTAGTTGAGTAAATCAATATGTCGTCGATGAAGACTACGACAAATCAATCGATGTAAGGCTGGATGATCCGGTTCATGAGACTCATAAACACTGCTGGATTGTTGGTTACGCTGAAAGGCATAACCAAGAACTCATAGTGTCCATACCGACACCTGATGGTCATCTTCTACACATCCTCTTCTTGAACTCTGAGAGGATAATAGCCTGACCTGAGTCCTATCTTTGAGAACCATCGTGCTCCCTTGAGCTGATCGAAGTGGTCATCAATCCTCAAAAGTGCATACTTGTTCTTCATGGTCACCTAGTTCAGGCGACGGTAATCGACACACAATCGCAAGCTCCCGTCTGCCTTCTTGGTATACAATATCGGGGAATCCCAGGGTGAAAAACTAGGTCGGATGAATCCCTTCCCCTGCAAGTCCTCCGGCTGTACCCGTAGCTCTCGATGCTCAACGGGAGACATCCGATATGCTGGACTGAATATCCAGGCTGGCCCGGGGTACATGTCAATATAGAAGTCTACCTCTCTACGAGGAGGTATTCCTAGAACGTCTTCAAGAAAAACATATGCATACTGATCCACCACAACAGGAAAACGTGGACTCCACACATCAACTACTTCTTGGATGAGACTAGCTAACTGATGAGTGATCGGTTGTCCTCTCCTCTGCGTGAGTCTATCTTGCACTGCAAAGGCTCCCTTTATGCAGGTGAAGGTGAACCTGATCTCATCGGTGCGGACACACCGCACCTTTCGCCTAATACAGTCGATCTGATCATAGATAGTAGATAACCAATCCATGCCCAAGATGACGTATTAAGGCCTCGACGCTGCTACAAGAAGATCCCAGCCAAAGTTCTCGCCTCCTAGAGTAAGCTCACACTACCAGCACTATTGCGTAATCGTTAAGTCTACTCCTGTAGGAGTCACTAGCCGTAAGGATCGAGCTAACGGCTCCGTCAGAATCTCCGAGCTCCAAACAAGGGCAATGGAAATAAAATAATGACTCACTCATATGTCTATAAGAACTGTAGCAAGGGTGGAGTAGACACAGATAGTACCTCGAATCATCTCATGTTTTCCGTGGTCGTAGGCCTCCATTGCCTGAATCTGATCATGTCTTTGTCTGCTAGCTCCCTACGGTCGGGGTGCACCTCCTGGTGGTGGTGGTGGTCGAGCCTCAAAGCGTCGCCCACCACCCGCTGCTCGACCAACTAGTCTGCCTCTTCCGACTTCTCCCTGCATACCACCACGGTCGAACCTCTGCCTTTTACTGGGTGGTCCCTCAACAGTCTGCTACTCCTCTGCATGGCAGGTCGGGCAGTCACGAGCCATGTGGCTCTGCCCGCCACAGGCATAGCATTGTCTACCTCTCAAATGAATGACTCTGCTGCGTGTTCCCCGCACCTCCAAACCAGTATCCTGAGGTCTTCCACCTGATGGCCTGATCCGCTTGGACCTCTGTGAAGTATGTCTACTGCCAGGTGTAGAATAATCCACTATGTGTCGCCCAGTAGTAGGTCTCGCTGCTAGTGAAGCCTCAGTAAGAAATCTCTCCACAATAAGGGCTCGCTCAAGTACTCCTTCATGTGTCGGAATAATGAGGGAGATCATCAATTCCCTGATATCATGCCTTAGACCCTGCTCGAAGGTCCGAGCTCGGACGAATTGGTCTAGTACCATTTTCGTGGAGTAGCGCGAGTGATAGATAAACCTCGCTGAGTACTGGGCTACTGACATGCTACCCTACCGCAGTTGTAACAACTCTTGGATGCGCACTGCACGTAGGGTGGCTGGAACGAAATCTGAGTAGAAAATGATCTCAATGTCCAAGCAAATAATAGATGCCTCATCATGCACCTGGAGCATCAGGCTCCACCATCTACCTGCTGTTGTGTGCATGAGACTTGCCGCAAGGAAAACCATGAGGTCTGCTGGTGTCCCAACCAACATGAAGACTCGAACGATAACCCCCAGCCAATCCCCGGCTGCCCGAGGGTTCATCTCCTCATGGAACCTGGGAATTATCTGAGGCTGAAACTCATGCAGTGCACTTTGGTGATGTGCACCCTCATCTTCTAGTGATGGTGGCATCGGTGGCTTGGCTGGTAGATGTACCACCGGTGCCTCCACTATAATGGGGCC
The DNA here is from genome assembly GCA_963277665.1 of Viscum album. Lineage (NCBI taxonomy): Eukaryota > Viridiplantae > Streptophyta > Magnoliopsida > Santalales > Viscaceae > Viscum > Viscum album. The sequence goes on along the minus strand of OY728151.1, from coordinate 1,558,842,225 downwards.
CTGCACCGTGGCCTCATCACTCAGTGGGATGCCATCTCACACAATGCTCAGAACCCTAGCTGGCTGCCGTCATGGGGCCATTCTGAAATGAAACAGGTGCGCCACAATCAATATAGTATACCTGATGAGCTGACACAAGTAATAAAAAAGAATACTTTGAAACAGAAATGCAATCAATGTTTTCGTGCACTGAGTTGGAAATCAGAAGTCAAGGTCCTAGTGTATGGATACGTCAGCTGCCGCACCAAAACTGGACTCCCTGGACTAATAACCACAGTCAATACCCTTAACATTATTTCTTCACATAGAAGAAAGATCAGAGTTCTGAGTTCTACGGTAGAACCAAACTCCTCCGATACCAATTTGTCCCGACCCGTCCTCGGGGCCCGTGTCATGACTACCCCAAGCCCGCCATCCATAGGCCAGGGGATGGCGACTAGCACCAAAGGCATCTATCCCGATAAAAGGGAATGCATTTCCTTTATATAAGAAAACAAAAACAATAGAGAACACAAGCTGAAGTAAACACTAAGTAAACATAGTAAAAAGGTAAGTGCTGAAAAGTAAATGGGCCAGAATACAAACCCACCTGAAAAGTACAGTACAACTGAAAAGAATGTTCAGTAGTAGTAAAGTAAATCAGCAACCACTGATTCGTCCTCCAGCTATCCCACCTGACAGGTGGGTATAGATGATCTCCTCATCTCCTCGAGTCCGGTTGTCCTCTCCGTGTACGTCCCACCAGATAATCCACCTCAGTGTACAAACTATCTTAGAAATCCTCAACTATGATCATCGCTATCCGTCGTCTGCAACCAATACAACGTAGTGCGGGCATAGCCCGTGCAGGGGTGAGTATACGATAGTCAGTAGGGACCCCGATACTTTCGAAGGTCTCCCAGAATCCACAAAGGATAAACCACAAAGAAAAGATACAATCACGAAGTATCAACCAACTCTACTTAGTTATATTCCCACACATATACCTAAGTCATCAATTTCAGTTCTTCTCCCACTCATGAGCTCATGTACAACCCAGTACACACATGAAAGTATAACTCAATCCACACAGTAAAGTATGTCCCAATCCACCTATTAAATCAGGTCAATCATATCGAATATATTGATTGAAATTCAAGACTCATCTCACACAGGTATACTATTCACGAAGAGGGGTGGAGATGATTGATGTAGCCTCTGAATCATCTCCTCAGCCGAACCCACATAGGATCCAAGTAGAGTAACTATCGCTGCCGAACACATGTAGGATCCAAGTACAGTCGTCCTCGCTGCCGAACCCACGGAGGATCCAAGTACAGTCTTCCTCGCTGCCGAACCCACGGAGGATCCAAGTACAGTCGACATCACTGCCGAACACATGAAGGATCCAAGTACAGTCGCATCATCATCCCAGTCGCTACCAGATCTAGGGTTCCCACACACAACACGCTCGATTCCGGGAGGGTCTGCTCAACAAGCCAAGAGGTCGATGCATCAACTATCACAAAGTCCAGAGTATATGTATCAAAATGTTCCATCTCATTAATAGAAATTCAACGCAACAGAAGACACATCAATCGGACGCCCGGTATGAGGGTTATTGGTTTTTTCGTCCCTGGGGCCCGGTTGGTTTTAAGCTAAAACCAACCCGACCGTACTCCAACTGCATCCAAACCTCGATCGGGGTAATCCAAAAGAACCATCTCACTAAGAGGAATCTTACAAAGTCGACGGAACGTCAATCATACATCCGGATCTCAAGTTATAAGTGGCCCGCTCTGGCCGCGACCCCATGGTGCTCCAGCGCGGCACGCCGCCGCCGTGTCTTTAAGCAGCGGCCCCCTTCGGTCTCACTGGCGCGGCGGGACGGTGTCGTGCAACGCCTCCACAGATTTCTCTAGTTGCGGTCCTTTTCGTTCTCGGGCAGTGCATCGTCACCGCACTGCCTTCGCCACAAGTTCTACGAGGATCAACAAAAAAATGGGAGGAGGATCGGCCATGTTTGTGTGGTCTGATCTCCTCCTGTTGTGTCGACAACATGCAGCCAAATGAACAAGAATTCTCAACGACAAACAAAACACAATTTTAATTAAATAAAATTGAACTTAACCCCTACCTCAATTCAAGAAGGTTGATCGCTTTGATGGAGGATGGAGATGCTTTCTTTGTTCCATTGACGTTGTGACGGAAAGACGGCGTCGCTTCGTTAATGCGAGAAGAAAGAATCCGAGGATGGAACTGGCGTTCTTAGCATTCTTCAATGAGGCAGATAAAGTTATTTCGAAGAAAAGAGATCTCTCCCTCAAATTATCCACACAACAATCCTAAAACCCCAAATAAAATAAGACTTACTCTTATTTTATTATAACATGCCAAGCATTTCAATTTTAAATTTCAAACACATAACTCAATAAATTGATAAAGTGTGTTGGCATGATTAATGACGATAGAGGGGAGAGTTACAAATTAATGGGGAGTTTCCAACATTATGAGGGGTTAGAGGAGTTAAAGGAATTTTAAGGGGTGAGTCTCTTGTGTGCCCCACCTCACAAATATCCTAAGAAGAGGAGTTAAGATCTAGTAGGTCCCACCCCTACTCCCATACTTAGGATAAAACCAAATCGGTTAGAAGTAAAATTTGTTCCACAAATTTTATTTACATCACATTTAATCCTTAATTTTTAACAACTCCTCACGGGAAAACACAGCTTCTGAAATGGCCCTCTTAAGAAAATACCTCTGTTGCGGTATCATCAGTGCCCTCAGATTTTGATTCTGAGCACCGGTTCAAAAGATATAAAAACTCAATCGTCCGTTCACTGAACGTAACCGAGCTAAACATCAGAAATTGATTACGGGCACACCGGGCCTCGGAATCAGGTACCGTCAAAAAATACGTACTTGTAAAATCCCAAAAAAATTAAGAAAATATATTCCTTGAAATTTACAGGTATTTAAAAAATATAAAAAAATTACCTATGATGTAATTGTTTCATGAGGTGTCAATGAAAATAGTAGGGAACTCACTCATAGTTCATCTTCCTCGATATCCAATTGGGGTTTGATTCCATCGATGGTGACTCATTTGGGGATATGTGATGGAATAGTATTCATCAATCCTCAATATCAATATGAACCTTTTGGTGAAAATAGATTGATTCATGAAACATGATGTGGTTTTTATTTAGATATGATTATGAATAAAAATTAAAAAGGATAAATGTTCATACTAAGAGTGGATTTTCAACAATTTCTGTTATACACATAATGAAATTCAAATATGTATGTACTTACCTCTTTCAATAATGTGGATTTTCCTATTTATATTATGCACACCCACTGATGTGTATATTCTTATATGTTTGCACATTATCAAAATAATCGTATGTTCATTACTCAGATTTTTCTTATTAGGATGTAATGTTTCTTAAAATGATCTTATTCCACACACTAATAATAAAAATTTTGGAATTTATTTTTTATTAATAAATGAATATATAAATGAAACATCAAAATTTAAAAATTATTATTATTAATTTAATACAACTAGACCATTAAATTTAATAAATTGGAAAATAAATTAATGAATAGATAAATTGAAACAATAGTTTTAAATGTAGTATAAAAAAATTAAATAAATATCAATACTAAGAACATAGAATAAAAGAAATCATAAAAAATTATCTTTTATATTAAAACACAAAAATAAAATATAAAAAAATACAAAAAATCTATAAATTAATCATAAAACAAAAAAATAATAATACATTAAAAATAATTTAACGTTTAATTAATTCAACTCTAAAATGAACAAAAAATTATTATTTACTGGATTGAAACATAATATAATGTATCAATACATAATTTATAAAATTTATAACTTATACTATTCTTTTCCAAATAACTAATATTACTCTACTAAAAACATATTTACCCATCAAAACACATTCACGAACTATAATTCATGTGTAGAAAATTCAATAAAAAAAGAAAACTGAAATTAAAACATAATAAGTATTTTATTCTCCTCATAAAATCAGCTCATCCAATTTCATTTAATGAATAATGAATATTGAAATTCAAAATTTAAAATGCCACTAAGAATTTATTTTCTTAAATAATTAACATTATGGATTATATCAATAAGAAATCAATGAATGTACTATAAAAATTAATTCTCTTAGTGTTAAATAGTTTCCAATTTTACAAAAATTAGCAAACACTAAATAATTTCGATGTTTTTTTGAGAATCCATTTTTTAATTAATCCATTCGGGTTTTAATGGGATCACACTATATTATAGTTTTCCATATTGACTGACCATTTCTCCCCAGCCTAAAAATAAACATTCCATAAAATAGTTATATCAATGTGGTTGAACATAAAAAAATTTCTAATATTTAAAAATATTTATAAATTCAGTTGATTAAAATCATTAAGATGGGTTAGAAGAAATATGAATTTTATATACTAGAAAATAATATCAACCAAATCAGATCACGAAAAAAACATCCCTACTATTTGATAATTTAATATTTCACCTCAAATATGATATTTTTATAGTAGTTTATTTTCTAGGATGTTTGAAAAATAATTTGACCAAAATAAAATGATTCTTACTAATAATTAAAAATAAAAAACCAATCTAAAGGCAATAATCATCAAATTTCATAAATAATATAGATTGGGAAAATTATTTCATTTCAATTAATTCATTCAAAAGTGATCCAATGTGTATCAGAAGCATTCATAATTTCAATGGTCTGATAATTAGAAAAATATAAGCTAACCATTTCCTAGAATTAGTAGCATTATAATATTTTGTATAGTCACAAATTGACCCCTTATTACCTCAAATGAAAGTCCAAATGGTTTATTTTCATCAATATCAAAAAAAAATTTACATTAATATCATTCAAAAATAAATTAAAATTTTACATAACTATATTTTTTTGATTTACGGTGTTGATCAATAATTCATCAACATATACCCTCTAATGAACATTGTATAGTTAAATAATCTACTCTAAAAGGTTGAAAAAAAGAGAAAATAAGTTTCTCATTGTGATAATGATCAATTTTTTTCACAACAATGTAATCTTATTGAGTTTAAATAGGAAATACTAGCACTAAAAAAAGTGAAAACATCCCAAAACATATTCAAAACTAAAAAAAGACGTGGAGGAATCAACCAATATTATTAAATGATATTGATCTCCATAAAAAAGTAAATATTCACCCATAAGACCCATATTACCTTCCCAGAATTTTATCAACATATATAAATTAATATTAAATGGAATATTCCCTCACTATTATATAATATTTTTTACAACATAAAGGAAAACATGAGTGACAATAAAAGGTAAATCATGTTCAAAATGAAATTTATGTGAGAAAAAAACAATCCTAGAATTTTACTAGAACAAGTCAAATCTTATATGGATATTTTTATTCCGAATTATTTTTTGAGTAATTGAATACATTTTTTCCTTAAAACCCAATTCATTTTAAATGTAATTATTGATAATTTATCACAGATTTTTCGAAATAGGATTCCTATATTTTTCATCTTCAAACTGTTTTAAATTTTATGAATTAAAATCCAAAAAAATTATATTATAACAATATGAGAATATTTATAGCTATAATAGAAACTATCTTATATTCTCACATACCTATTGGAGTCTTATATGATGTCATATATAGATATAGAGCATCCTAAATCTTTGAGATCCAATCATTCATGTTTGAGTTAACAATTTTCTCAAGAATATACTTAATCTCTCTATTTAAATCACCAACCATTTAATTTATTTGTAGATTATATGGTGGATTCAAATTATGAATAAGCTAATATATTGTCTGTAAAAACTAATCATTCATATTATATAAATGAGTACATGTGACCATGGGAATAATCCTGAGTATACAAAAGCATCAAAATTGATTTCACCTAATAAAATGTGACACAAAATTAGTGTAATAAGTACTAGTGGGTAAAAAATTCGTCCACATTGACATATTTTCTACCATAAGATTTATGTAAAAATATAAAAATTAATTAAGAAATTTCCCACACAATCCATTCCCCAGACAAAAAAAACATCACAATATTTTAAAGGATATTGTGGTATTTCGCGTATTTTTGAAATGTTTCCTTGAAATTGAAATAATTTTTATTTCCTACAAAACTCACATGAATATTTTATAAGATTAAAAAAAATTTGATCATTCACATTATAAATATTCCTCTATAGAAAAAATATTACATCATAGCTAAATCCTTAGAAACATATCATCACCAAAGATGTCTAATAATTCGGGGCACATATCCCAAAATATTGACCAATTACTATGTACCACAAGGTTGGATCACCCTCAGCATATTTCCTTGACATATAAATCATTTTAGCAACCTTAAAATTATAAAACTAGTGTATAAAAAATTCAATAGCTATGTATTTCACATAGTATGAACACTAGAACTCTTGTCTATGACTACAGAAAAGATTTTATCTATAGAGAAAAATACTCTAATTAGTTAACAAAATTAATATCCATTAGAAAATAAAGAAGGCATCATTATCAAATTTTTATACATTTTACTATAAATAATATTTATATATGTTATCTCTATATAAAAATCATGAAATAATAATATCCATTTAAAAAACTATGGTTTCGATTCTTGAATCATCTTGTGACTTTTAATAGTAGAATATTTAGTGAAAACACAATATTAGACCAAAAAATATAGATTCTAAAATATTAAATGCATATAAGAATGACTTATAATTTCATATCTATTATGGATCATTTGTATCATGTAGCATCTAGAGTCATATAAATACAATAAATAACCAATTATTTAATCTCTATATATTCCACATGAATATGACATAAATATACTTATTAAATATTTTACATCAACTCAAATTGCATTTCCAAATTTGGTGGATGAACTATGGGTGGGGCCGCATGTTTCTATTTGAGTTTGTTAAAGGCTTCATCACACTTATCATAAAATTAAAGGCGAATTCTGATCTAATAAGTATTATAAAAGTAATATAAGTGTATCATCATGGAATATCCCATCTATTAGTTATATAAAATATATGGCTTGTTTTCATTACCAACCACTAAAATTGTATGTGATTCTGAGACCTGATTTACCCGGAACAATTTCTTAAAAAATATTAAACATTTAAGATCATTCAGATGTTGTTTTTGTGAAAATGTAGAATTTATCATAATTGGGTATATGTATAATAAATATGAAGTCAAAATTGAGTTCTTAGAAGTGGGATTACCCTAGGTGCAACATGAAATTCTTTGGCACAAGTTTTTTGTAGAAAAATTCTTTATGGGTGTAACCATAACTAAAATATTTGTATTAATGTATCATTTGACACATCAACTCTCTTTTTCATTACATCTTGTTAGAAATTTATTGTTATCCTTATATCCTAGAATTTCCATTGGATATGTAGATAATATACATTTGATAAACTATTTGTGAATTACAATGGATTGATCGATTGACGCCCCTATAATTTGTCAAATCGAAGATCGAAGACAAAGTGACATTTATTCTTCATCAACAACTAATCAAAAATATAGGTAAGGTAGAATGTTATTAGTGGTTTCCCCATTCTTGCTTTCCATGATGAATTTCGTACAATTGATGAAAAGATTGATTATTTGATCAATCCTTGTGTGATGGTTCATAACTAGAGGGGATTAATTTTTGGTGTTTTTCATGTTTTAGTTCTTCGTTCATTTCTCTAACGACAACGAATTTTTGTCTACATGAAAAAAGGATGAGGTTTGTTCATCATAGTTTTCTTTTTTCTTTTTAATCCATCATTCAATGAATTCACCATCATTATTTAATTGTGGTTATGGTTCAACTATCTGAGTGGATAGAATGGGATTAGACCCATAGATTGGAGGCAAATCAACAGGCCTGGATGGAATAATGTATATTGGGACCTGAGGAACTAATATATTCTACCATTTAGAATCACAGGAATTGGAGGTGGCTCAATGATCTACATAGGGGACCAGTTGTACAGTTCCAACATGGTGGTCCAACATCTTGAGGTGGAGTCATCAGCATCCCAGTGTGACAGTGATCGAGTCAATGATGTGAAGAATGGTAGGTTGCTATGGGATTGTGGGGTGTCATGTTCTGGTTCGTGGAGTCGGTGATACATGGGGTTGTAATATTTTGATGTGGTGGAGATCACATGGGATGTAGATGATGACCTTGTGGACTAGGACAACCTGGGTCTCCTTCACACCAATAGGCTGAGTCTGACACGGGTCAGACATTGGTCTTCTAGGACGGAATAAGAGCAGTTCCACAGTCGATCGTGGCAGTCGAATTTGAACCACAATCATTGTAGCTCCCTCATGGTCATGGTAGTTAGGGCCACAATCGATCATGGTAGTCGACCACGACATCCATAAGGCAGTCGGTCTGGGAGGTATGTCCACTGGCCTAGTGACACCCCATTGAAGCATCAAATTAATATAACATTCAAATGGTACATTCGTTTGATGAATTGTCTATATAATTCTGACCCTAGCGAAAATATCAATATTTTGGTATAAGTGATTAAAAAATTTGTACTAGTATAGTCTTTTTGAATTCCCTTTTTCATTTCTTTGAGGGTTCAATATGAGATGACATCCACATCACTAGATTTTAATCCCCTATAGAGGCCATGTCCTTTATAGAGCTATTGTATCCCTCTGTGGTACTATAGAAAGATCCTCTAGCACTCCTATTGGAGTTATTTTAAATCAAAATAAGCTTCATGAGGAGGGAATTGATACTCCATTTAGAGTTCCACATTGGTATGGGTAGTTTTACTACACGGTGTGTCTATGTAGGATCCCCTATATTACAAGACAAATCAGTAGGGTTTTTGGTATTCACCAGTGTGTCTGGGAAGAAGTCTCTATGTTGCAGGTATATCCATATTGGGTATGTGGTTTCCCCTTTTGTTCCTAGATGCAATATATACTATCCCCTATTGTGTATGAGTATGATCCTTTATCTTTGTATCATTTTCTTCCTTAATCAATATGTCCTCTTTGTTTTGTTTCCAAATGAGCTAGACCTATCTATTAGTGTCTCCGATGATATCATGGATCATGGAGTGAGTTCTCCAGAAATGATCCTGAATCGAGTAGAATCAAGTGACAAGTAATTGGTTGTGTATTACCTATTGAATGTGTTTCTTGGACTATATATATCTTGATATTCTTCTACATGTGTTGTACAAATATACATATGTTGATCTGACTATATTATCCTTTATTTATTTTCCTTTAGGGTTCTTCCCTTGTGGTATTAACTTTTTCATATATACCTTATTATTTTGGGGTCTCCTAAGGTGAATTGTTATACACACCCCTAAATGGGATTTTCTAACATGTGTTGTGGATTTTGAATATGAGTGTCCCTTTGAAAAAGTTCCAGGTAGACTATGATCGAGTGGTGTTTACCGTGGCCAGATAGACAGAGGTGTTATTATGTGGTTCATGTCGTAGTCCCAACACTACGCTTCATACATGATGAACTAGTGGTTAATTTTTTTAGTGTGGATGTATTCAATCCTTGTTTACATTCAATTATATCAATTATCATATTCTATTGTGATATTTTAGTGGTATACACATATTTTTCACTTAATGTTTTACATTTTAGAATTTTGTGTCTTGGTATGTGTGTATGTGTACAGGTAGATGAGAAATGACTCAAATTATGGGATATTCCTAATTGGTTCAATTCATCAACCCCTGACCTATAAGAGCTGAGAATAGGGTAGTAACAGCATGAGCCCCTATATGATGGGTCTTGATAGATTGGTATCAGAAGAAGTTGGTTTGAACTTATGACCGGAAGTCTTCGAGGTTTTATTAGAGAAATAGTGTTGAGTTATGAGAGGTTGGAATTCAGGCTATGGAATCTTGTGCTAGTGTGACATTTGATGTATCAGTACACTAGGACTCGGCCTATCAAATTTTTTACTCAGTACATGAAAACACTGGTCATGGGGAAAAACAATGGTATACAATCCATATAGGAATGGTACTATTTTGCATTTATATCATGATTCATCTCTCCTTATATTCTCATTTGATTATGGAAAACCATATTTTTCAAGAGGATTAATCCACAATAAATCTAGATTGGATTCAACTATGTGATAACAAGGATGATATTTTATGATAAGAGGAATTGATATAGGGGATTGTACCAAAGATATCAAATCTGGGTGGTTTTACACTTATACCACCACTTGTCAAGAAGTAGCTACTACCAGTACTAGTAGTTGAGGGTTCCAACAGGCTGAGTGAATTGCATGAGTTTATGATGCAGTGACCTCTAAATATTTTGGGTGAGCTATACATTGAGTTGGATAAGGATTCAATAGAGGTATTCATCTGTGTTTTCTGCCTTGTGAGGACACTTGCGGATTGAATGGAATTCCTCACTGAGAGTCTTCTTCATCACTCCAAAGGGTGATAGTGGAGTTTTGTGACAAAATATGATGATGAGACAACCCTATTAATTATAGACATAGATCATCTATTTATATAAGAGTTCTATCTTTCCATGTTGCAATCATTACTCATTCATAAGCTTCAGCATCTGCAGTAGGGCTGTATAACCTTGGTAGAGTGTTTAGAAAGGTTTAATGATCTTTCATGAGACTCCATTGACATGGTATGAGTCTTGTTCTATAGGTCCCAAACCATAGTGTATGGATTCTTCCAGGACATTGGAGCATCAATGTTATACCTTATTATTTCTCCCTATGATGGGTTACATGATCAATCCTTGTTAGGGGAGATCATTATAGTAATGTAGAAACTAGTTGTGGGAGCTGGTAATGGAATCCTTGTAGTTGAGACCCTGGAAGTAGGCACACAATGATCGTTACAGGGATCCATGTTGGACATGCACTGTTGGGGAAAATCCAAGTACTTAGGGCCAATGGTTGACGGATTCCTGGGTGGCTCGAGATAGAACATAAGTGAACAATGTTACTCGTATAGTTGTCGATGACATCGGGAAAGAGATTTCCCAAGTAGTAATAACATAGATCGGGAGATAGAAGAGGGACCATTGAATAAGATATAGTGGCATGAGAATGGTGGTACATAGGGTAGTATATATAGATGAGGAGCTATCAAGGAAACATGAGGTTGTCGATCGTTCGTCCTACTACCATCACCACCACAAGGTTGTCAAAGACACACTCATGGAGCTGTTATTCAGGGACACGGCTAGCAGCCAACGATGGTGGTTAATAACACCTAGGATCCATGGATGAATCGAGGAATGATATGTTTCTTTTACCACATAGAATTTTTTATTATAGTTATAGGTGATAGTATTTCCTTTCTTTACATGATCCTTTTTTAGGACACAGATATTCTAATTAAACAATTTTCTCGAACCTTTCTCTTAGAGAGTATGATGGGAGGCGATTTGATGGTCACACACTCGTGCTGATTATGTGACCTGCCTCTTGGAGGCAAGAGTCTAGGTTTAGATATATTAGTATATGCATCAAGTGATTAGGTTTCCATTCATTGTATAGTATAGTTATCCATAGTTCATGGCCATATTGACTATTTAAGGGGACGGGAGTGTTGTGCCCATAGATATGGGACCATGTATTACTATGTTGGTGAAATAGAATCAAAGGATACAGAGGACAGAGAAACACATAATAGGATGAATCCTATTACTCATCACTTGGCTAGCCTCATCCTTTGTTTAGTGGATGTCATGAGTCCTTAGTTTCCTATAGCGGTGGTAAAGAATGAAGAAGTCTTCCCCAGTGATGTTTTGTGTCTACCTCTCCACAGGGAAATGGAATTATGTATTCATCTACCAATATAACGGCACCAATATCTACACCCTTATATCGGATGGATCCTATATTTCTTTGATAGATGAGGGTTTATTTGGAGGACTTGTAGAGTATGGTATTGATGACACCCATTGTTTCAACCTGGGAAGCCCCTATTTTTTCCATGAAGGACGAAGAGATCATGATATGGTGTGTGATTACAATATCTTGAACCATGTGACTGTGAGGAACAAGTATCAATGCCATGGATCAATGACCATATTTTTCAATTAATAGGGGATCAATGGTTCTCAAAGACTGAACTAAAATGAATATATAACCAATTGCGAGTACTAGATGATGATATATTAGTGATGACCTTTAGATGTCGTTATGGTCCCTATGAGTACATAATGATGCTATTTGGCATGTTGAACACCCAAAAAATTATCATGGGACTCATAAACCAGATCTCTCATCCTAACAGTGTCTGGATCATGGAGTTATTCATTAATTACTTCCAAATTTATTCAACGTCCAAGGAGGAAGATGTTAGAAAGATGAGGATGGTCCTAGAAACTCTTTAAGATAACTAACCCTTCGAGAAGCTCTCAATGTGTCAATTATGTATTCTAGAATTACATTTTCTGGTAAACATCATTTCTGAGGCTAGATTTGTAGTTGATCTAGAAAAGGTTGAGGTACTTCATGAATGGGGGACACACAAGAATGTTAAAGTCGGGTGGAGTTATTTATGATGGGAACAGAATAGTCGAATGTTTGTTACCAACATCTCTAGAGTAGTAGCACCCTTTTAAACTTTAACATGAGAGGGGAAACTCTTAGTATAGACAGAGGGTAACATCACAGGTAAATAAAGGATATGATATTATCATATTTATTAATATTTATGAATTTAATATTATTTTTACATTAAGGGGTAGGCTATCTTCGATGGCGTACCCGATACGCAACATTGATTTTTTTTAAATCTTACATTGCACACAATGTTGAGTTATACTGAAAAATAATAATATAATATTATTATATTAAATAGTAGTTAATGCCCAGATGTTGTATTGGTGGGAATGAAAAAAACTAATTAAAATATGATTACACATGTTTGTTTATTTTTTTTACATTTATCCAATAATAATGAGTGTCTTAAAATGTGAATGAATCCAATTATAAGCACAAATAGAAGAATATTCTTTTAAATGTCACTTTTTCGCCTTTTGATAGAGAATTGTTTTTTAAAATAGTTTTTTCACTTTTATATGTTCTATTTGTCAAAAAAAATATTCATTTTTATAATTATGACATCAAAATTTACTTCGGGTAATTCTTTTGTATTTTTCAGATAAAGTTCATTTTTTAATTAACACTGAAAAATACTGAAATTTTAATTCAAAATAGCATTTTAATATAATTTATTAATAAGAATAGAATACATTTTTAAATGGTTTTATAGTGTAATTAGATTATATTTATTCCATTTAATCCAATTTTGGTCATTATAAGTAATTTCACTTTGGAATTATAATAAAAAAGTGTCAATATTTTGATAGATATTATTTCTTAAAAACACACTTTTTGTGTTGAAAGTGGTAATTAATATTAAATTAATTTATGACAATTATGATATTTGAATTTGGAAAAAATAATTCCATATTTTTAATAATGAGGTCCAAATTATTTACATGTTTAGATTTTATTTTTAATCATTATTAATATTTACTTCATCAAATATAATTTTTACTATGGTTAGAGCGGTAAATCCGGTAAATAAGGGTAAAAAATAATATTATAACAATATTAAATTACCCCAACATGTGTGCTAATCCTATTGGTTGATACATTTCTGACAATGGGAATCCTTTGGACTATTTTGGGACCCCATGGAGCCACATAAGAGTGATAATGACACTTTATATTAATTAATTTAACCTAAAGGAAAAAATGACATAAACATATATCTTTTAGTAAATCCATTTTTACATGGGGTGATATAAGTTATCTCTTAGACTATAAATATTCATTTTAATTGAAGAATGTATTATTATAACATTTTGATTTTTTATTATTTTTAGACATCAAATAAATAAAATTATTTATGACACAATAATGATGCAATGTTTACCTCATTAATGGATGATTTAAATAAATATGATTATAAAAATTTAAACAATATCCAAAACCTGTACAATTATTATTATATGATTTTATTTCAAACATGAGTCATATTATTGTTGACTTTAATTAGTTTATGACCTTTTGAAACCTAAGATAAGTGTATAATAAAATAATATTTTCAAACATCCCTAAAGAGCCCCTGCTCCCCCTTATAAAAATCCATCACCTCTAACCCATTACTCACACCTATCAAGGCCCTTGGATCATAAAAATTATGCATAAAAAATATCTCTATATTATCATCTTCCTCCTATTAGCCTTACCATTGTCAGAATGCACTTCAAGTAATACTTTTGGTTCAAACTAAAGGGAGTTACCAGATTTAAAAGTAACGTCTTCTGTTAAGTTATTATTTTTACATCATCAACCCCCTAAACACTTTTTATTCATTTATTTTATAAAAAACCAGTATCCTAAATATACTAGGTTATTTTTATGAGATTTAATAGAACTACACTTACACACACCTCAATATAATGGGTAAAGAACATATCGTTTCTGTTGACGGTGTACTGCTACATCACGAAACAATGATTGTTAAAATATGTTACCGCCTATCATGGAGGCCATTATAATAGAACTGTATTATATGAAATATATATTATATTTATATTTTTTCTATGATTTTTTATTTTTCATTTATATCATACCATTATGGTTTCCATAATGGGTAAATTTGATAATTTCATTTGAGGAATTGTGGATTACCGCCCCTCAAAGTGATATGACTCATTCATTCCATATGTGGGATGTATGAAGGATGGAGTTAGTGAAATTATGTATGATATTATACTATAATTCTAATATATCTATGTATCATTAGGTTTTAATTCTATTAAATATGACATATAAATTAAATTAGCGTTCATGCATACATACGTCTAACCATCTACATGAACGGTGCATTTAACTTATTATTTATAAATGATATATACTACTATAAATACTGATATATACAGGATATATATCTTATAATTTATATTTAGATAATTAATATCATTCTGGAGATAATGGAATTATTACCACATGGACAACATGTAAATATATGAATTTCATTTTTGACTCAAATACAAAATACCGACAAAATGATCGTTATTAACTTAAGTGAAAATATAATGTTTATAAAATGTTAATAGGTGATATAAAAGTAATAATAAACTTCCAAATGTATCTTAAGAAAGTATAAATAAACTATATTTTATTATTCAGGTGATTAAATAAATAACCGGTCAAGGCTGACATGAGGTAAGACAAATTCATAACCCAAATTCCATTCATTGGGATGATCTTAACATTATTGTTTATATAGTTATTTGATTATGTGAGAAATAAATATTTCTATATTATCATGTATTTATTCTTTCTTTATGTGTGATTATAGTGAATACTCATAATTAGTCTATTTTATTTACAAAAATATCTTTGTAAGGGACTTCATCTCAATCTCTTTTCATTAAGTCATATTTTGTTTCACACACGAATTTCTTTTAAACGGTGTATAAACCCCTTGGAATTTTCATTTATTATAATATGGAATCTTATTTAATGATTAATTTTACTAAACAACAAAAAATAATGTTTCCTTTTTTAATATAAGTGGTGACAAGGACCATTTTTTCTATCGCGAGTATTATTTGATCATGACTTCCTTAACAATTCGTAATTTTTTTAAAAGGGAATTAAATTCCATATAATAATCTAATTATTTTGGTATTGAAAATTGTTTTGATAATGGATCTGTTATGTTAATATATTTAAATGATATATTTTGATTGAAATGTGGAAATGTTATCTTTCCATTATGTTTGTTTTATGTGTTATGAATATGTTATGGTTCATGGGCATTGTTTGTGTATATGGGTGGTTTAATGATAAACCTATGGTGGGTGAGCCCAAGATAGCTCTCCAATGCATTGGGTAACGTGACGGAGATAAATGTTAATGTTTCTCCCAAGATATTTAGGGAATATACTGTGATGGGTATTCCAACCTAACACCCTATGTTGCTATGATAGCTACAATATATGTATGATATGGATTCCATATGTTACCTTTATGTTTTATGATTTCCAATTTTCATTCATAAATTTTATGATTTAATGTTTTTTAATAAATATTGTATAGCATGATTTCATTGATTTGTATGCATTTATGGGATAATTTTTTATTTCTTTATTTTATAACCATAACTGAGATTTTTATGCTCATCCCATGTTTTGAAATGGTTTTCATAGGACTTAAAGATGAATAGGGTCAATGATGGGATCATGGAAAAGTCATTCTATCTAAAACATAGAATTAGACATGACTATTTTTTCAAAGAGTTTTTATTTTTGGAAAAAAATGGAAACTAAGAATAAGTGTCTACTTTTAAATTTCCAGATGTAATGTAATAGTTATATCCTAATTCCCTAAGACATTAATATTTAAAATATCGTCAATTTGAATTATTCTTTGACTTCATGATTATGTAAGGTTTTAAGGTCGGGTCCTTATAGTTGGTATTAGAGGTCAGTTTAGTCAACTTTAAGAGTTATGTTATTTTTAAATTAATGTCTATAAATTAATTTTTGGTATGATTGAAATGATATAGCATTTACAGAGTACCATGTTGGTTTTCCTAATATATTTCTGTGTTCTGATTGGTTTTCTATAGAGGAAACAAGGAAGGTGTGATTGGAAAACCTCAGAAGAAAGACAACCATCCAAATCCGAAACTTGAGATAGTTTAAATCCGAATAGAATAGTTTTTTGCAGTGATGGAACAATTTACTCAAGAAATAAATCGTGGTGGTATGCATGAACGAGATTAGACAGATCAACCACAAAGGAACATGTCAGTAGTGGAGCATTTCATGAGGTAAAACCCCCCATCATTTAGATGATCATCTGACCCAGTGCTAACTGAATGGTGGATTAAAGCACTGGAGAATTTTTTTAAAGTCATGGAGTGTTCATAACATCAAAAACATAGTCTCATTGTTTACCGTTTTGAAGGTGAAGAAGATCAGTGGTGGTTTGGGGTGAAAAATACCAGCGATAGTGAGGATATTGATTTTTTTAATAGGATGAATTCAAAGGTACGCTTTTTGAGAAATATTTTCCTATATTGGTTTATCATGGAATGGAAAAACAATTCATGGAATTGAGGTATCAGGATGACTGAGTGGCTGCTTATAATGAAAAATTAACTCTATTGGCAAGGTTTGCTCCAAATTTCATATGAGATCTTGATTGTAAAATCAATATTTTTTTCTCAAGATTAAAGCCAAACTATCGAATGGTTTTAGCTTCTCCAGAGTTCAAAAGTTATGATTTTCTTTTCAATGTGTGGAGAATGTTGACATAGTGTTTTTTGATGATAAGGTGTTCATTGACAACAATAGAATAAGATTTTGAGTTTCCAGAGGAAAGGGAAGAACTCTTCAACAAAGTCTAATGATAAGAAACATATGTTTACAGTTTGTGAAAATTGTTATAAAAAGCATGATGGGGAATGTATTTTGAATTCTTTTATGTAAAACAATGTGGTAAAATGGGAAATAAGGATCATAATTGTAATGAAAAATATCAGGGTAATGGTAAGACAAAATCTAATTTACAATCAGTAAATTATTTTATGTTAAATGAAAAGGGACATTATGAAAATGTGTTTTTAAGAAGGACTCAACTGAGGGAATGCATCCAGACTACAAGTAGAATGTGGTGGTGAAATCCTTTGCAACTACATTAGAAGATGTTAGTCCATCAAATTATGTAGTATCAGGTACACTATATGGTTGTTTAGATTATGGAAACGTGTTGTTTGATTCAGGGTCTACACATTCTCTAATTTTTGAGAAGTTTTATGGTAAATTGGTAATTCCATATAAATAAATGAATCCTAAAAATATGGTAAAAATACTGGGGGAAATGTTGACACAAAAATAAATTATATGAATCATCAAGTCCTTGTGTGCCGAAATAATCTACCTGAAAACCTTATTATTTTTGCACTAGTAGAGATTGATGTTATTTTGGTTATATATTGGTTTTCTATTTTGCATGCTAAGATTTACTGTAGAGCTAAAGATGTATCTTTTCAGAAATATTTTCACATTGTGTATAAGAATGAACCCTTACATTAGATAACATATCAGTAAGCTAAGAAACTAGTAAAATATGGAATGGAATATTAACTTACACATATTGTTCAAAATAGAAGGACCATTATGATTAATTATGTACCAGTTGTAAATTAGGATCTTGATGTTTTTTCAGATGAGTTTCCTAGTATTATACATGATCAGGATGTTGAATTTACTATTGACATAGCTCCTAATGTTAAACCAGTTTCAAAACCCCCTTTTCAAATGACTCAAATTGAACTTTTAGAGTTAAATAATAAATTGTAAAAGTTATTAGATAAAGGTTTTATTCGAACTAGCACATCAACATGGGGTGATCAAGTCTTGTTTGTTAAAAACACATATGGTTCAATGAGACTTTTCATTGATTATTTTGAATTTCATAACATAACTTTTAAGAACAGGTATTTGTTTCCCCATATCGATGATTTTTTTTATCAGCTCCAGGGATATTAGTATTTTTTAAAGATTGTCTTGAGATCGTGGTACCATCAGGTTAATGTAATGGAATCAGACATTCTGAATAATGTGTTTCATAATATATATGGCCATTATGATTTTCTAGTTATCCCTTTTTGGTTAATCAATTCACCTGCTATATTAATGGATATTATTAATATAATTTTCCGTGAGTTTTTGGATAAGTTTGTGGTTGTGTTTATTGATGACATTTTGGATTATTCTAAAAGAAAATAGACGCATGAATGTCATTTAAGGTTTTTTTTGAAAACCTTAAATGAAAATAAACTTCTAGGAAATTCAACAAGTGAGAGTTTTGGTTAAAAAAATATTTATTCATTTGTCACGTTGTTTAAAAAATTGGCGTAATTGTTGATCCTGCTAAAATAAAAGTTGTTGAAGAATGGAAAAGGCCCAGAAATATAACTGGGATTCGTAGTTTTCTTGGCTTAGCAGGTTATTTCTGGAGGTTTGTTGACAATTTTTCATGGTTATTTAGTCCAATAACTTATTTAACTGAAAAATGTGTTAGGTTTATCTTTAAAATAGAGTGTGATTATTTTATTCAGGAATTGAAATGAAGATTGGTGAATGATCCAGTATTGGAACTTCCTTGTAGAGATGGTGTATTTGTTATCTACAATGATGCTTCATTTAAAGTACATGTTTGTGTCCTTATGAATAATGAACAAGTAATTTCTTATGCATCACTCCAGTTGAACCTAATGATTTAAATTACCCTACACATTATTTGGAATTAGTTGTTGTTGTTTTTGCTTTAAAATTTTGGAGGCATAATTTTTATGGTGTAATGTGTAAAAAATATACTGATCACAAAATATTGAAGTATATATTCACTCTTAAATAATTGAACATGATACATAGTAGATGTATAGAATTAATCAAGGATTATGATTGCACGATCCATTACCATTTGAGAAATGCATATAAAGATACTGATGCATTGAGTCGAAAAAGTAATGCTAAATTAACCATGTTATGTTTGTAAAAATATCCTTTGATTAAAGATTTGATGAACCTTATCATAGAAGTTGTTCGTGCAAGAAATTTATTTGGTTTTTTTCATGAGTTTGTGAAATCATCTCTCTCATACAGAATTAATAATGTGTACAAGGAAGACAGTGAGTTAAGAAAATGTTAGTGTTGGTATAGAAGGGTATGTTTCTAGAATTTAATAGTGATAATGATTATATTTTGATATTTTGGAAGCGATTATCCATGTCATGTAATTAGCAGTTGAAGAATGAGTTCTTATGTGAATCTCGTAGTTATCCATTTGTAGTTCATCCCATTAATACTAATATGTACAATGATCATTGGGAGTATTTCCGATGTGATGGAATGAATAGAGATATTGATGACATTACTGTGAAGAGTTTGACTTATCAATAGGTAAATGTAGAGTGGATGTTACTGAAAGGGATGATTCATTATTTACCAGTGCCACAGTGGAAATGGGAAAATATATCCATGGACTTCATTGTGGGATTACTGAAGGCATCTCAAGCTAATAATGAAATTGGGGTTATTGTTGATCGATTGACTATATCTGCTCATTTCCATCCTATTCGAGATACTCTATCTCTAGACCCACTTTCTCGGTTATTTATTAGAGAGATAGTCAGGTTACATGGTGTTAATCAATCCATTGTATCTTATCCTTATCCTAGGGTTACTTATAACTATTGGAAAGGCCATCAATAGTTGTTGGGTACTGAATTAAATTTTAGAAGGACTTTTCATTCGTAATCAGATGGTCAGTCAGAATGAACAATTCAGACCTTGGAGGATATGGTATGTGCTTGATCAATGGATTACTAGTGAAGCTGGGACTAACATCATTCATTTGATGAATTTTATTATAAAAAAATTTTCATTCTTGTATACAGATAGCTCCATTTGAGCCATTTTATGTGAAGTAGTATTGAACTCCATCTTTTTTGGGATGATGTTGGAAAAAGGAAACTGATGGGACCATAACTGGTAGAAGAGATGGAAAATAAACTTCAATTGAATTAGAAGAACATGATAACAACTCAGAGCAAGCATAAATGTTACGCAGATAACTTGAGGAAATATGTTTATTTTATGCTAGGTGATCATCATTTTCTTAAAGTTTCTCCATGGAAAAGTGTGATGCGTTTTGGAAAGAATAGAAAGTGGAGTATGAGGTTCGTTGGACCTTATAAAATAATGGAGAGAGTTATATTAGTTTCGTACAAAGTGGATTTATCTCCATGTATATCCCATGTACACAATGTTTTTCATAATTCAATGTTGAGGAAGGATATGTCGGATCCATCTCATGTTTTGATCCCAGAGGTAGTTCTGTTGGAGGAGAATCTCTCTTATGAGGATCAACCAGTCTAGAATTTTGACCCAAGAGAGCAAGGGTTGCTGAATAAGGTAATTCACCGGGTAAAGGTTTTGAGGAAATACCATATGGATGAAGAGGGGACATGAAAATCTGAAAATTCTACGAGGGAAGTGAATAAAAAATTCAAGAAAGAAATTTCCAATATGGGGAAGGGGGTAACATCCCAGGTAAATAAAAGATTTCATATTATCATATTTATTAATTTTTGTGAATTAAATTTTAAATTTACTTTAAATGGGATGCAATGTTTCATGTTTTATCCGATACGCAAATATAGGTTTCTTTGAAATCATGCATTGCACAAAACGTTGAGTTATACTGAAAAGTAATAATATAATATTATTATTTTAAATGGTAGAAAACACCTAGAAGCTCTATTGGTGGGTATGAACAAAACTAAAAAAATATGTTTACACATGATTGTGAAATCTTTTTATATTTATCTAATAAATTTTAATGGCTTAAAATGTTAATAAATCCAATTTTAAGAAAAAATAGTCTAATACTTTAGAAGGCCGATTTACCGACATTTAATGGAGAACCATTTTTAAATATAGTTTTATTCAATTTTATATGTTCTATTTGAAAAAATAATATTATTCTTTAGAATAAAGACATGAAAATTTACTTTTGGTAAATTTTTCAATTTTTTATAAGGTAATTTTTTAATAAATAGTGAAAAATATTTTATTTTAATTCAAAACTGCATTTTAATCAAATTTATTTATACGGAACAATTATCTATTTAAATGGTTTTAAAATATAATTAGATTATATTTTTACCATTAAATCCAATTTTTTTCATTACAAATAATTTAACTTTGAACTTAGATATAAACAATTGGCAATCATTAGATAGTAATTATTTTTTTTAAACATGTTTTTTTGACAACAGGAATTAATTTTAAATTAATCTAAGACACTATTATGTTTTGAATTTGGAAAAAACATTACTTATTTGGATTTAGGAGGTCCAAATTATTTAAATATTTAGCTTTTATTTTTATACAATATGAATATTTACTTTAGTAAATTTTATATTTTCCTAGGTTAAAGGGGTAAAGATGGTAAATAAGGGTAAAAAAATTATATTATAATAATATTAAATAACATTAACATGTGTCCTAATCCTATAGGTTGAAACATGTCCGACCATGGGCATCCTTGGGTCTATTTTGGGACCCACTGGAGGCACATAAGTGTAACAATGACACTTTATATTAATTAATTTAATGTAATGGAAAAATGATATAAACATATATATTTTAATAAATGAATTTTTACATCGGTTTGTTTAAGTTATACAATCAACTATAAATATAAATATGAAAGTGAATAATATTTCATACATCATGGTAAATTTTTTATAATTTTTATACATCCAATAAATAAAATTATTTATGAAACAATGTTGATTTAGTGTGTACATCATTAATGGATGCTTTAAATAAATATGATTATAAAATTTAAAACAACAGCCAATACCTGACCAATTATAAAGTTATTATTTTATATAGAACATGAGTCCACTTATATATTACATTAATGAGTTTTGGAAATTTTGAAACTGAAGAAATGTTTATATTAAAATAATATTTTCGAACATTTCTAAAGAACTCCACCTCCCCCTTAGAAAAATCTATCACCTCTAACCCATTAGTCACAACTTTCAAGCACCTTTCCTCATACAAAATCTACCTAAATAAGTTCCCTACATCCTTCTATCCCTCATAGAATCCTAACCATAGGCATAATGTACTTCATGAAATCCTTTTGATTCAAACCAATGGGAGTTACCCGATTTAAAAGTAACATCTTCTCTTAAGTTATTTTCTTTTATTTTACTCATCCAACCCCTAAACAAATTTTATTCCTTTATTTTATAATAAAAAAATCAGCTTCAATATAGGAGGTTGTTTTTATGCGAATTATTGTAAATACACTTACAGACACCTCCATCAAATTTGTAAATAAAATTCTATTTCTGTGGACGACGAACTACTGCCTCTCCAAACGATGATTGTTCAAATATCTCTTAACGACTCTCATGGGGTACATTATGAATGAACTATATTTATATGTAATTTATATTATATTTATATTGTTTCTATTCTAATTTATTTTTAATTTATATCATATCATTATGGTATCTCTAATGGGTAAATCTGATTATTTAATTTAAGGAAGTGTGGACTACCGCCCCTTAAAAGTGATACGACTCATTCATGCCATATATGGGACATATAAAGGACGGAGATAATGATATTTCATATGATATTATACTGGAATTTTAATATACCTAGGTATCATTATCTTTTCATTCCATTAAATATGATATAGAAATGAATTTAGCATTCTTCTGTACTTATGGCTTACCATCTCCATGAATAGTGAATTTCATTTCTTATCTCCAAATGTTATGTACTATTATAAATACATATATATACTAGATATATATGATATATATGATATTTAAATCATGAATATAATTCTGTTGAAAATGGAATTATGACCACACAGACAACTTGTAAATAGAATAAGTTCATTTTTTACTCAAATACCGAATATCGACAAAATGACCGTTATTAACCTAAATGAAAATAAAATGTTTATAACATGGTAATAAGTGATATAAATGTAATAATAAGCATAAAATTATCTTAATAAATTATAAAGTTTCTTTAGTTTGTTATTTTTGAGATTAATGAATGAACAGGTCAAGTCGTAATGAGGTAATAGAACTTCTTAACCCAATTTCTAATCATTGGGTTGATCTACTATTTCCTTTTTATGTAATTCATAAATTATGTGATAAATTAATTTTTATATATTATCATGTATCTATAATTTATTTATTTGTTCTTATAGTGAATACACATAATTGATCTATTTTATTTACAAAATGATCTTTGTAAGGGTCTTCGTATCAATCTCATTTCATGGAGGAATAATTTTTTTACACACGATGTTACTTTATTTGGTGTATAATCTCCTTTGAATTTTCATTTTATTCAAATGGAATCTTTTTCAATGTTTTGTTTTACTGAACAGCAAAAATAATGTTTCTTTCTTTAACGTAAGCGGTAAAAATGACATTTTCTTCCCTCGTGAGTATTATTTGATCTTGGATTCCTCAACCATCTGTGATGTTTTTAAAAGGAAAAGAAATACCATATAATATTTTACATATTTTGGTACTGGAAATTGTTTTGATAATGTATTTTTATGTCAATATATTTAAAAAATATATTGTGATTCAAATGTGGAAATGTTATCTTCCCTTTATTATTGTTTTATGTTTTATGAATATTTTATAGTTATTGGTAATTCATTACGCATACAGGTGGTTCCATGATATTCCTACGGTGGGTGAGATTGAGATGTCTCACCAATTCATTGGGTAACTTTACAGAGGTAAACGATAATATTTCTCCTAAGATATTTAGGGAATATGTTGTGGTGGGTATTCCAATGTAACTCCCTATATAGCTGTGATACCTACAACGTATGTATGACATAGATACAACAAGTTACCATTTTGATTTATGGTTTACAATTTTTATTCAAAAATCTTAAGATTTTATGTGGTATGTTAAAGATTGAAAATCATTATTTCATTGATTTTTATATACTGATGGTCTAATGTTTAATTTCTTAATTTTATAACCATTACTGATCTTTTTATGCACATCCCATGTTTTTAATGGTTTTTCATACGACTTAATAATGAATAGGGTCAAGGATGAGATCACGGAAAAGTCATGCTATCAAAACATGGAATTAGTCATGACAGTTTTTTTCAAAGAGTTTTTATTTTATGAAAAATTGGAAACAGAGAATAAGTGTCTACTTTGTAATTTTTGAGATGCAATGTAATAGTTATGGCCTAATTCTATAAAACTCTAAACCTGAGAAGACCCTAAATGTGAATTATTAGTTGAATTCATGATTATGTAATGTTTTAAGGCCAGATGCTTATACAGAGATGTTGTAATAGTGATTTCAGGATACGAGGTATAGAATGATGAGCACTCCCATCTGTAAATTACGGGAGTATGTTGGTCAATACATGGTGTTTTGTGATGCAATAGGGACCAAGATTGGTTGTGTCCCAATTTAGGGAAAATAGATGATTTCATTTGGTTCTCACTAGTTGAGACATCATGCGTACAATTACATGACCTATAATCATTACCTAACATTGGTAGTCTTAAAATTGAGGATGTGGTGACACAATCTGATGAGTGAGCGGTTTTTCATGTACTCTGATCACAAGAGTCTCAAAAATATATTCCCTCATGTGGATCTAAAAATGATATATAGATAATGACTAGAGATCCTATAGAAGTATGATATTTATATTATTAATAATCCTTGGAAGGGGAATGTGGGGGAAGATTCTATTAGTAGGATATCTATATTGTAGTTGCATAAAGATATGTCAGAGTAGTTGACCACATTGCAGATAATAATTGGTGATTGAAATGGAGAAACATACATCTGTTTGATTATTTTCACCCCTTCACTCATATAGCGAGTCAGTTTGGCACAACATGGGGACACCAAATGTGATACCTTACATGCTCCTATTTCTAGACGAAATGACCACCGATTGATATTTGAAAAGTGGGAATCATGTTGTTATTCTCATAGGGTTCACAGTTATACCTTTTTCATTGTAGCAATGTTCCAAAAATCCCACTCTGTAGTACATTCAGGTGTGGGAATGCTGTACCAATACCTCCAATGTCTATTTTGAAAGCCATGGATGATGAATCGATTATCATAGTTTTCATTTCCATGCCTCACTTGTCAGGAAGTAAATGCAGGGAACCCCGTTCCAATTGTTTTAGATCAAACCATTGAGGTACCAAAATATAAATGTGATGGGATATCGAAGGAATTTGTCATGGGTTTACCATGTACATCATGGGAACATAATATCAGCTTGGTGATCATTGACCAACTCACCATGTCAGAACACATCCTGGATATCCGAGATCAGAGTTCAGTAGAGATAATGGGACACCTATATGTGTAGGAAACAATTCAACTCCATGGTGTCCCACCGAGAATATCATAAGATCATTGTGTTGTCTTTACATCCCTGTTATTGAAAGGATTGTAGGAGTTTCATGGGACCTAGTTAAACATGAGCAAAAAATTCCACCCACTGACTAATTGATAGACTGAGCAGACGATTTAAATTCTAGAGTACATTTTCTAGTCATGTATGTTTGACTATGTCCATAGTTTGGAGGATCACCTAGAACTGCTGGAGTTTTCTTACAACAACATCTATCACTCAAAAATTGGTATGGAAAATTTTTGGTCCCTGTACAAGGGAGCCATAAGGTCACCACATTTCTAAACGAAACTAGGAGAGTCAGCACTCATTGGGACAAAAGGGGTGTAAACTACTACTGAGATAGAGAATAACATCCAGGGGTGGATGATGAATGCACAAATCCATCAGAAATATAATGATGACAGGTGAAGTTGGACTTTGGTGTTTGATGAAGGATACTATGAGTTACATCAAGAATCAACTCATTGGGGATTATAATTATTTATTTAGGATGGATAACTATGTAATAGGTTCATCATCCCTTTCTAGAGAATGTGTATAGTTAGAGTGGTGGTGTTCCTTTAGGATCTACCACCATAGTAATCTCGAGTACACTATGTATTCCAAATACTGAAGATGGGGTTGTAATTTCATGACACAACAGACATCATAAATCATGGTGAGATTCTCACCAAGGATGGGAAAACATCTACAGAGTACCTCATGGAGTTTGAGGATCAGCATGAGAGGATCCTTCGTTGGTGGTTGATTCCTTTGGGGAATTTCTGGTTAAAGTAGGGAAAGCACCAAGAGATAAAATGGGAGCGGGAGACTCATATTCAATCTTCATACCCTAATTTGTTTTTATATCCATTTTTTTTGGATTTAGGGTATTTAAATTCCTATGGTGGGGAGAATGTATCATTTCCTATTTTCCCATTTAATATTTATTGAAATTATATGGATTTATTTTTAGACAAAGAATGGAGACTATGTGTGATTATGAGGCCCATGTTTCCCAAAATAGGTTTTTAAAAAATATAAAACTAATAATATAAAGATATGATCTTTTCTATAAAATGTGGAATAACTCTTAAAAGGGATCAGGTATTATAAATAAAAGGACTCCAATGAGTTCATTGTAGCGGATTTACTATATGCATGACATAATATTTGTCGGTGTGGGACATCTGTTGAAAAATTCAGGGAGGTCGTAACTATAAAAAAATAAATTTATAATTTTTTTATAAACCGAATCCCAATTTTTTTATGTATTTTCATAAATCAAAGGTAATCCCCATAATACTAATTTTCCTCAAGATATATGGATTAGAAACTCTAGAGAAACCATTGGTAAATTATGAAAAATCTATCAAATGACAGCACTCAGATTCGATGAAACAAGGATCAATGAAAAAATGAGGACCATTCTTCGTCAGTATTAGATCAAAAATTGAGGCAGGGTAGTTGTTTATTTTACGTGTCCCTATTTTTGATTTCCAGGATGAATTCATGTCAACTAATGAATCGATTGATCCATTGTTAGATTGTTTTGTGATGGATCATTATAATAGGGTTTATTTTGGATGTTTTTATTGATTTGGTTCACCATTCATCATTCTAACAAGATCTAATTGAGGATGATATGAACAGAGGACGAGGATTGTTCCTTAGAGTGTTAATTGTGATTTTAACTCCCCAATTTTTCATGTTCTTTGTCGTTCTATCCCCAAGGTGATGGCTCGAATTTGCAGGTGGATCTGAATGTGATCAGACCCCATTTGTGAGGAAATATAATATAAGAGGTTAGATTGGTGTAGAACGAGACCTAAGGAATGTAGATCTGCAAATGTTTCAAATTCTAGGCATCAATTGTGGGTCAGATGTCTGTTGAAGGGACCACCCATGTTGTTATGGAAATGCTATCCGACGAGGCAAGGTGGTAGGATCAGAACCCTGGGGTGGTAGTGATTGGGTTAGTGGTGGCCACATGGGATGTGTTTGGTGATCACATGGACTAGTCTAGGATAGTCATCCTAAATAACAGTGGGCCAGGTTGTGTAAAAAGGTAATGCTTGGTGATCTAGGTCAAAACTAATGGGTCAGAGTAGAACCAGATCGGACCCAGGGTGACTGTGTTTGAGCTATAGCTGAGAAACAATCGACCAGGGTGGTCAACTGTGACACATAGTCAATCCAACTTCAATACATCTTCGCCAACCAGGGGGTCGACCAAATCATTTGTAAGGAGGCCGTTTTGGGTGATGAAAAATGGTGTTTGATAGACATGGTCGGCCCAAATGCCCCATGAACCCCCTTGGAGACATGAAATTGATATAAAATTCATGATGTATATCCATTTGAAAATTAATTTGTGGTGTTTGGACCCCAATGATGAGACATATGTTTTAGGTTAAGTGGTATGTTTTTAACAAAGAATAGTATAGGCTGGGAGAATTACCTTGTTCCTTTTTTAGAGGGTTTAGTACAAAATTATATCCACATCAGTAGATTATAATCCCCACTAGGGGGTGAGTCCCATATAGAGTAATCATATCCCTTTGTGGGACGAGATCAAGATCCTAAATCCCCCATAGTTTTTTGTTTGTTGAATCAATGTGGCATCTGACCGTTTGGTGTTGGTCCTTCATCTAGAGGGCCACATCAATAGGGTTACTTGAGTTTCATAGTGTTTCTAGGTAGGATCCACTATATTACGACCTACATATATAAGGCTATTGGTATTAAATAGTGTGTTTGTGCAGGATCCTCTACATTGCGTGTTTACCTAGATTGGGTATGTGGTATCCCCCAGTGTGTCTCAGTATGATCTGTGGCATCCCCTGGTGTGACTGTGATAAATCCTCTATATGTGTACCACATTTCTATTTGAAAAATAAGTTCTCTTTGGGAATGGGATAAAATATCTAGACCACTTTGTGAGTGTATTAGAGGATATCTAGGCTTTAGGGTTGATTAATCCCAAAATGAGAGTTCTTCGGGCAGAACTGTGTGGTAGGAATTTAGTTGTGGCTTACCTCTAGACAGGTTATCTTGGTATGAGTATATCTGCTTATTCATGCTACATGTGTAGTAGATATATAAATATGTCACACTAAATGTATTTTTCTCTTGGGATAATTCCCTTGTGGTATTTCCATTTTAGTATATCTTTGGTGGTTTTTTGGTTTCATACTGTATATTTGTATAATCACCCATGCACAAGCTTTTCCGAATCATGTCATTTCTTGTTTTGACAATCAACCCTTTGATAGAGTGACATTTAGAAGAGGACCGAGTAGTGTTTATTAGGACTGGATAGACCATGTTTTGTTTCTATGGTTTAGAGATAAGTCTTATTACCTCTATTCTTATAGGTTGGACTCATGGTCATCGATTTTTTTGGTAGGGAACTATTATAGACATGATTATCTTCTAGTAAATTTATATCCCTCACTTTATTGGGATATTAGTGGAATATTAACTTTGATTCCATAGTTTTTTACATTTTAAAATTTTGTTTGATGGAATTGTGTGCATGTGTTCATGTACTATAAAAATGGATACAATTTTTGGGATATTCCTACTCAGTTCTTGTAACCATCCCCTATCCTATTGAAGGAAATAATATGGTAGTCACGTCATGAGCCCCTCTGGGACTGGTCATGAAAAGATGATTATTAAAAGATTTTATGATCATCTTATAAAATACAACAATCCAATGAAAATATATAATATTTTTCATATTATTAGGAAAATGATGTAATGTTATTTTTTCATCCATGAAATTGTCCACTTAAATTCTATTCATAGAATCTTCTATACTAAACACAATTCCCATCTAAAACATAAAATGACATTTCTTAATTTTTATATCAGTTTTCCTATCTATAAATTCTATATGAAAAATAAATAAACTTATTAGGAAAAATAATAACATGGACTATATGATAAAAAATCATTCATACACATCTATATTAATTCCCCCATCCATTCAAGAAAAAATAAGTATGAATCTCTGGAATGGGGAAGGGATATTGAAAATTCCAAATAGAATTATATCATAATAAAAGTTACATAATGGGAATACAAATGATATTTTATCCTATAAATCTATACATAAATTAATTTATATGAATTCATGAAAACTATATATTAAGTAACAATGGGAATTAATAGCTTAAATTTCAAGGATTTGATTTGGAAATGGATAGGGAATGTATTCTTTACTGGTCAATGTGTTCATCCCCATAAAACATATTCCCATCCTCCACATAATATGAAATATAAAAGGCACTCAATCTGAAAATTCAGTCAATAAATCATTTAATCAACCATTTTAGGTAAAATATAAACTAAAAATATCCACTGACTATCATAAATGCCCCAGATTATTCCTTAAACCAATAAATTAGTCACCTCCATTTTAGGAACATCTACAAGGGTTGAATTCAATATCATTTTTAATTTTAAATTATTTATATAATTATCTACTAGTATTATACTATATATTAAATCCAAGTAATATTCATTGGTAATTATCTAAATACCATCATGCTTCCATTATATTCTCCCTAAGAACCATTAAAAAATGGTTCTATTGACCACTGGACATCCGACATATACTTATGATAGGGAATCTTTTTTCATCTTAATTTAAAAAATTTAAAATGTATTTAAATGTTTTATACTTAAATATTGATGTAATATACCATATGAAAAAATAGGTTCTATGGGTTCTTAGACTTCTATTTCAGCCTTCCAATAATTTAGAAGAATACGTGAATTTAAAAATTATATACTGTGAGTGAAATTTTTTTGATCAAAAATATATCTCGTGCCTAACATAAATTTTATATTATATTTCACATACATGTGATTACTATAAAATGAATTCGGGTGAATAATTTTGATCAAAATAGTGAATTTACTTGAAAACTTCTTTTCACATGATGAATTATCATCATTATATAATTTATAGTAGAATCTAATTCATTTTCTACCATTTTTGTTTTAATTTAATAGATAAATTATTATTTTATAGTAGTATTAGATGATCCAAAAAAAAATAAAAATACCCATTTATACCAGTACCTTTTTGAGAATAAAATTTCATATCTATCAGGTTTTGATTTTCCAAAATATCATGAAATTTATTGGGAAAAGGGGCTTTGTTTCAACATTAGTACAACCTATTTTAGATTTTACGGTTCTAACATTTTCACATCAATATAGGATTATATTTTATAATTAATTAAGAGTTTTATAATCTTCAATTGAATTATTAAAAAAATCTATCGGAAACCAATAAATCCAATTAATATGGTCTATATAATATCATACACATGGTATTTCATTGAATCCATGATACAAAAATTATCCATATTTCATAAAAACTATATGAAATTAGTCCCATTATCAACATTGATTATTATATAAGAAATATTCGTGAATTTTATTAAAAAAATTTAATAGATAATTTGACCTAAATATACAATACTCCATGAATAATACATAAATATAAGGAGGGAAAACTAGATCCTTAACTATTACCAACATATTCTCAATGACTCCAGCTTTCTTAGGAAAATTACTATTAGATAGGTGTATGAAAACACATTATTTATATAGATATACATCAGGATTAAATAAAAATTTAATACAATGAATAACTATTATGGATAATAGTAAATATAACAATGAATATTGAAACTAATGATTACGAATTACACAAGTAATAGATAATGTATCTAGATATTTTAATTTATAATGGATGGAGAATTGAATCCTGGATGAAACATTTAAACAAAAAATAACATTCTCGTATACCTTGAATTTTTTTATGTACACACATTATTATGAAATTTAGAATTCTTAGGGATCTATTGTATAAAGTTTAACAATTCTATTTAAACCTATAATTTCATAAAAGTTTCATGTACATTTTTTTCTATTTAATCTTAATCATAGTTCATGACATGAGGTATTCAAAAAGGATAATTATACGACTCCTTGTAATTTATTATGTCATATTAAACATTATTTATTAGTTTTTAATATCTTATAACACTTCGAAAATTCAGGGAGGTTTTTTCATTATGAATTTAATTCATCTTGTATTTTTTTTCTTGTTCCACTATTTTATTAAACAAAGTGATTTCTAATAAGTTCATCACATTTCAAAATATTTTCATAATGTGGTTTGATGATTTAATTTTTTGATTGACCTTTACTCTGTTATGTATAATTATCTTTTTCAGGATCACTGTATTTACATTCTTCATGTGGGTTTTTAATTTATATTTCTAATTCCTTCAATAAAAAAAAGTAACATTATTTCATCCTCTTGGGTATACATTAGATTCTAATGAATTATTTATTCTTCATTAACATTTATGAAAACTTATTTTAGTTTTTATTTGACCCATTTAAGTATCCATGTTTCTTAATAACAATTTTTATTTGTTGATAAATGTATTTATTCTATATAAACATATCTTCATAATGTGATTCATTTCATGGGTATTTGTAGTTATTTTTTATATTATTGATTCATAATTTTTAGGAAATTAAGGCCATATTTTCTTCCAAACTAATTTTTTTCATAACAAAACTATTGATAAATTCATTGGGGAAAAAATTTAATTTTTGGTTTATCATTATTCCTCCTCATATTTTTTGTATTAGATGAAGCTTTTTTAGAATTATGGATCAATCGAATAAATGTGTATTGAAAAAAATGGTATGGAAATTGATATATCTATCTCTTCAGGAAGGGTTTTAAATTAATTATTCAATATCAAAATTCTAATATATCTTTCAATAGAGGGAATTTATCATTAAAAATATTAGTAGATGATTAAATTCCATAGTGTGTCTAAATTTTATAGACTGGTTTTGGTTGAATGGCTAATGTGATAAGGTCACTCAAAATCTATTCATATTACTTGCAGCACAAATCATCTTACTTTATGTTTGTCTGTTATCATAAATTTCTATAGACACATTCACATTATTTTCAAAATGAATTAACATACTATTAGGAATCTTCATTGAATTTAGGTCATTTCTCATTATTAGTCTCTAGTTACCAATGGAAATCTACATCCAACTATTCCCCTCCTTCTTCATCTTAAATATTCATAATATCCATAATAAAGAGCTCATAAATGTATTAGATGTGTATCTAGTAGGAAATATAGATATAATGATTTCTATATCCTAAAATAATAAATATCTCCTAGTTTTCATGTATATTCTACCCATATATCTTCCAAATACCACATATATATTCTCGTAATTAAGTTGACCTATAGTTGGAAGGAATTTATCTATAAATATCTTCTGGAATTGGTGGTAACATTCTATTGTGTTGGATTTGGAGAAGTAAAACTACTGTATATCTGTCCCATAAAAATAAAATTCAAAGGCCCATATTTGAATATATTCTATCATAGCCCTATGATATTTCATTGTAATAAAACTCATGTAAAACTATTTTAATTTCAATTGTGGGTCCTAACCTTGTATCCCATGAAATATGGGTGGATAATGTTTCCAAATTAATAGAATTTCAAATATTTGGGATGTTTCATGATATCATAAGTAGTTTCTCGGATTCTAAAAATTAGGATTAGTGTGCTCCT
Organism: Viscum album; assembly: GCA_963277665.1. Lineage (NCBI taxonomy): Eukaryota > Viridiplantae > Streptophyta > Magnoliopsida > Santalales > Viscaceae > Viscum > Viscum album. The sequence goes on along the minus strand of OY728151.1, from coordinate 1,558,808,455 downwards.
TCATCGTTCTCAGTTCAATCATGTTTTCTATGTTTTGTAAATTTCATATTTTTACGATGTTTTATGTAGTTGTTTCATTATGAGATATTTTAATTTTACTCAGTCATTCGATTCTTATAACAAGATTTTTTACTACATTTCTATATCTAATATCGTAGGATTATATTTTTCAAAAAAAATTCATGTTATTGTTGTACATTAAGCATGTTTTTTTTTATTTGTAAATTTATTTGTTTAATAATTTTTTTGAAGATCGATTTTTTGGGTCACCATATCGGCCTACATGAAAACAAAACAAATAGAAGTGTCGTTTCTTATATGTGGAAAATTTAAAAATAGAATCATCTTATTAACCCTAAATACTATAGTATAGTTTTACCAAAGGATTTCTCCCAATAATACATCCTTATAAGAGTTTATTTTCAACAAATTATATTATTCCCTACTATCATGTTTTAAAATGTTTTTTATATTTTTTATTGGTATTTTTACTATATTAAATGAAATTTTTATAATATATAACAATAGTGAAAATTTTAGTCGAAAGAAATAAAAAATGTAAAAATAGTTACAAGTAGGAGTGAATTTAATTGAAAAAAATATTTATCATAAAAATATTTTATAATGAATATGTCATTATTCATATTTTTCAAAAAACTACCTAAATATATCAATCATAGTTAATACATTTATATGTTTGATCATTCATCTCATTGAGGTCATTAAATTGAAGTCTACAACCAAAATATCAGTTTTAGATTCATTAATTTAAAATATCTAATATATGAATTCAATGATTATAGAGTACAATGAAATTTTCAGCACCTATTTTAAACAATATCATAGAACAAGGATTGAGATATTAAAAATAAAGAATAAAAATAATAATCCTACTAATATATAAATATAATGTAACACTCAAATATCATCACCAACCAGTATTTTTTTTAAATGGATGAAAAATTCATAATATCATTACAAAAAAATAAAACAACAATCAGTGTTCACATTTTAACATTATTTCTTTTGAGAGAGTTACAATTTTTAAACAGAAGAGATGAATTCTCATAATGACGTAACCCAAATAATACACAATCTTTGTTATATATAAATTTATGAAAAAATCAAAAAATATGAAGACTATGTTTTTATATCCATATTCATCAGTATGGTAAGTAGAATTTCATCATCAAGGGTTCCCAAATATCTCTAGGATCAACATTTTATGCTCTAGTATTCAAAAATGTATCTTCTAGTTATTATACCAAAATAGTTTTCAACCTCCAAATATCTGTTGTTGTTCCCCATGTAACGTCATTTATTTTCAAGAAAGGTCACATCCTTTAAAATGGTACGTGTGTTTGATGAGTCATCTATGGTGTTGGGACCCTAGAAACAAGAATGATGTATTTTGATAAGTGATGAGTTTTTTTTGTACGAATATAGGTTTAGTGAATTCCTTTGTTAATTTACTCAAGAGTTCGGTATGAGATTACATCCACATCACTTGAATCTAATCCTTTCTAGAGCCCATGTCAATGATAGAGTTATTGTATCCCTCCGTGGAATATAGAAGAATCATATATCACCCATAGTGGATTTTTGTGTAATCGACATGACCTCTGATAGAACGGTCTTGGTCCTCCATCTAGAAGAATGCATCAGAAGGTTTAGTGGTACTCCCAAGTGTGTCTGGGTAGGAACCCTTACATTGAAATCCACATCCAAAGGGTTAGTGGTATTCCCATGTGTGTCTGGGTAGAATCCTATATGTTGCGGGTGGATCCAGATTGGGTACATGTTTTCCCCCAATTTGACTGGGTGTGATCCATTGAATAATGTAGTGTGTCTAGATTTCATCCCCTATCTATGTATCATTGTTTTATATGACTAATAAATTCACTTCAGGTATCTCTAAAATGAATAAGACCTATTTGTTAGTGTCTCTGATAAAATCATGGCTCAAGGAGTGAGTTCCCTAGAAATGATCATGCTTCGAGTAGAATTGTGTTGTAGGTAAATTGTTGTGGATTATTTATAGACTATGTGTCCTAGACTGTGAATATCTAGATACTTTTTCTACATGTGTTTTAGACATATATTTATGTGGAGATAACTATATTTTTCTTCTTGATATTTCCCCTTATGGTACATCACTTTTGGTATTAACATTGTTTTATTTAATTTTTTGCTTTGGGTATCCTAAGGTGCATTGTTATAGTCACCAATACATGGAATTTTATCACATGTGAAATGTCCGGTGATGATGATCAACCATATGATAGAGTTCCAGGTAGATAAGGACTAGGTGATCCTTAGCATGGCCAGACAAACAGACGTGTGTTCCGGTAGCTCAAACCACAGTCCCATCACCTCTCATATTATACATAGTACTAGAGCCTTATGACTATTTTTGGTGGGATTGTATTCTATCCCTATTTAACTTCCATTAATTATACTTTTGTATGCTTTTGTGGGATCTTAGTGGTAGGCACAAATTTATCAATTAGTGTACTTACATTTTATCATTCTTTGTCCTGGATATGTATGAATGTGTACGAGTAGATATGAAATTCCTCTGATTGATGGGATATTCTAATTTAGAGAAACACGCTATCCCCTGTCCAATATGAGGTGTGATTGGGTTGTTCACAAACTGGGACCCTTTGAAACAAGTTGTTATATATTAGAGTCCAAGGAAGTTAGTTAAATCTTAAGACCGAGTGTCTATGAGGTTGGACAATGTAAATAGTTTTATGTATTACAACTTCAACATTCAGGCCTGGGACTGCATTGATGGTGTGGAAGCCGACATATCCATACACTAGGAATGTAACTACCTTATTTTTGGATAGGTACATGAAAAAACATTCCATGGGGAATAATGGTACATGTATCAAATAAGAATGGGTTTTTCCATTTACTTCTTACATTATCTCTCTATAAATTCTCAATTGACTGTGGAACATCTTGTTTTATTAAAAGATTCCACCATAAGACCGACATCCAAGATTCTTATATGAGATAACAAGGATGATCTGCCTTATGAAGTGGAATCGATATAGGGGACTGTACTAGAGATATAACCTCAGGGTGGTTTTCCATGTATACAAGCACCCAACGTGCATCATCTACTACCAGCACCAGCGGTTGAGGATTCATAATGTCTAGGTATGTTGCATGAGTTTTACATGAAGTGAACTTCGATGATTTTGGGTGATTCATTCCCTAAATTGGCAGAGGATTGGATAGAGGCAGTCACCCATGTTTCCTACCTCTTGATGAAACCTTCCAATTAGATGGAATTCCCCGATGAGATTCTTCTTAAGGGCTCGGTGGGACGATAGTGGAGCTTCATTACATAGTTTAATGATTATAAAACCCTATCCTCGACAGACATCGATTGTCTATTCAGAGAATATTTCTATCAGGACATGTTTCAATCAATAATAATGCATGAGGTTCTACATCTATAGCAGGGTTGTATGACCAACGCATAGTATTTATATATGTTTACTGATCATTCAATATACTCCCTGGACATGAAATGAGATATGTTCATTAGGTATCAGACCTTCGAGTTTCTATTACTCTAGGACATCATAGCATCACCAGTATCCATTATAATTAATACCTATGACGTGGTAATTGCGAAATACCTCTTAGTGAGGATCATTATAACAAAGTTGACATTGGTATTTAGAGCTAGCAGTGGGCACCATGTAGATGAGATCTTCGCAGTAGACAACTGTTGATGGTCATATAGTTCCATGTGGGACATGTGCTATAATGGATAATCCTGGGATATAGGATAAACATTGGAAGGATCCCATGGTGGCTCAAGTCAGCCCAGGGATGAGTGATGTTACCCATACGACGGTTGGGGTCTTCTTGAGATAGATTTCTCAAACTATCGTACAAATTATTGAGAGATGGATGATGGACTTCTGAGGAAGAGGGAAATATGGAATCATGGTGGTACATATGGTAGTAGACAAGTAAGTATATGGAAGGGTAGTAATAGGTGGTCGAATGTTTGTCCTACTACCACCACAACCCCTAGGTTGTCCAAGACAGGCTCAGGAAGCTTTTGTTCAGCGATAGGGCCAACTATATGTGATGGAGTCTTATGAACCCTAGGATACATGGATGATTCGTGGTTTGATATATTTATTTTTCAACATAGATTTAGTTTTGATAGACATATGTTCTATAAATTACATTCCATCGATGAACCATTGACAGGATTTGGAGATTATGATTGAACTATTGACTCAACCCTTACTCTGAGAGGCTCTGATGGGTGGATATTAGATGATAAGACACTTGTGATGATAGTGTGACTTGACTCATTTAAGAAATATTTTAAGTTAGGATATCATGGTATCTACATAAAGGCCTTGTAATTCCAATCTTGATTTGGTCTTGTTATCCATAGTTCATGACCATATTGATTGTTTTATGCACTGAGTGTGGTGTTTTGATAGTGGTGGAACCATGATATCCTTTATTGGTTAAATGGATGCATACACTATGGATGATGGAATCACTCATAAGAGGGTGTATCTGATCACTCATTAGTTGGATTGCCTCATCCTTGATGTAGTGGCTGAAAAGAGTCATCAGTTTTTTGTAGCGGCATTAGAGTGTGAGGACTTATTCCCTAAAGATGTTCTGGAATTACCTCCCCAAAAGGATTTGTAATTCGGCATTGTTTACACCCTGGAATGACACCTATATCTACACCAGTATATCGGATGGCTCCTATAAAGGTTCATGAGGTGAGGGTATAGTTGGAGAAATTAATGTCGAAGGGCTTCACAAGACCTACTGTTTCACCATGGGGGCCCCATTTTTATTTTTTAAGAAGGAAGATGACATCATGATATTTTTTGTGGATTACATTCACTTTTACTATGTGACCACGAAGAACAAGTACCCACTATCGAGTATCAATGACCTATATTTTTAGTTTATAGCATAGCGACGTATCATGAAGGTTGATCATAGGTCAATATATCACTAGGTGTGAGTATGATATGGGGATATACCGATTAAAACAATATGATATCATTAAGGTCACTATTAATACATAGTGATGTTGTTTGGAATGACGAAAAAACATTAAGTGTTCATGGGAATAATGAATCGGATCCTTCCGCCATACTTAGTCTGGTTCATTGTTGTTTTCATCATTGAAATCCATGTTTACATAGAATCATAGGAGGATCATGTGAGACACATAATGATGATCCTAGATACACTATGACAGAATCAACTATATGATAATATCTCCAAGTTATAGATCTATATTTCAGAGCTCCATTTTCTTGTACCCATAATTTCAGATGGTGGAGTTGAAATGGATCTTGAATAGGTTGAGGTAGTGCATGATTTGGAGCCACCCTAGAGTGTTACTAAGGTGTGGAGACTCCAATTGATGGAAAGGTACTATCAGATGATTGTACACTACTTCTGTATAGTAGCATCACCATTAAAACCATTGAAAGGAATGTGGGAAAAATATTTGAGTGGATTGAGAAGATCCATCAGTTATTTCATGATATCATATGGATATTGATGAGCACTCCCATCCTTAAAATTTTGTAGGATGTTGCTGAGTACGTTCTGTTTTGTGATGCATCAATGACCGAGAATTTTTATCTCCAAATGTAGTGGAAAAAGGTGATTACCTTTGGTTCTCTCCATTTGAGACTGCATGAGAATAATTACATGATCAGTGATCTTGACCTACTAATGGTAGAATTTTCATTAGTGAATTGTAGACACTACCTGATTGGTTATCAGTTTATCATCTAATCTGGTAATAAATTCTTAAGTGTATATTCTCTCAAAAGGATCTGAATGTGATATACAGATGACAAGTTGAGTTTTTCTAGGATTTTGAAATTGATATTTTATATACACTTAGTAATGTGAATGTGGAGGATGATTCTCTTAGCAGTAGATATAGTTTTTAGTTTCCTAACAAGGTGTTAGAGAAGTTGGCCCATTGAATATATACTTCTTGGATTTTAATGGATAATGTTACCTCTAGTCAATGGTTGTCACCCCTTCACTCATATATCGATTCAGGGTGGCATAGCTTGGGGACAACGACAGTGAGACCATACATGCTCCGATATTTAGTGGAAATGCTCCGGATGGATAATCAAAATGTGGGAAGGTAGGTGTTATTTTCAAACAGTACACAATTATACCTCTATTATTTCTGGGGAGTTTCACAAATACACCACAGCGATACATCTAGGTGTATAAAAATTATACGAATAACTCTGATGTTATTTTTGGTGGACATGGATGAAAAAGTGAGTTTCATTGTTTGCATGTCGATGCCTCACATGTCTGTCTGTAAATGATGGGAAACATGTTCCTGTTGGTTTTTCTCAACCCATTGAAGTTCTAGAATAGCAGTGGGATTGGATATTGATGGATTGTTCCATGGGTTTACATTGTATGTCTGTGGGACTCATTGCCATCTTGTTTATCATTGACCAACTCACCATGTCATCCAATGTCCTGGCTACCCGAGACCAGAGTTCAGTAGAGATCTTGTGACGTCTATATTTATAGGAAATACATCAACGCCATAAAGTCTTATAGATAATAGTTAATGATCGTGAAGCTCGATTTACATCACGATTTCATAAGGGATTGTAGGTGGTGTTTGGGACCTAGTTACGCTTGAGCGTAGCATTTCACCCACATACTGATGGACATACTGAGATGAAAATTTACATTCAAGAGGATGTGTTGTGGTCATGCATGCTAGGCTATGTCTTTATATTGGAGGATAACCTACCACAAGTTTATTTTTCATACAAAAACATATTAAACTCCACAATTGTAATGGCACCATTCAAGGATGTGAACGAGAGAACATATAAGTCACCACATTGTCTAACAAACCCAAGAAAGTAAGAACTTTGTGGCCAAGATTTTGATTTAGCTACTATTGAGAAGGGTCTAATCCTCCAAGAGATGATGAATACTAAAAAAATAAATCATAAATATTACAATGATAGGTGAATAAGGACTTTGGAATTCATTTATGTAGACCATGTGTTCCTTCAGGTTTCACCTCGATAGGGATTATCGGGATTTAGAAAGGGATGCAAGGAATCTTAGAGTTTCATCAGTCCATTCCAGAAACTGTGTATAGATGGAGACATGGATTACCTCTTGGATCTAGAACCATTTTTAGATTGTGTACACGATGTCATTCAAATATCAAATATTTTGAGTTACTTGCACGACCCATCACAAATCATCGATTGGGGAGAGAAGGTCATCAAGGATGAGGTGACATTTTGAATGTACATGGTGGAATCTATGGATTGGCATGATAAGACCCTTTTTGTAAATTAAATTCCTTTGGGTAATGTTAGGTGACAACATGGGAATCACTAAGAGAGAATATGTGAGAAGGAGACTCAAAATTAATGCTTTGTACCCTCATTTGTTTCAGTATCCCATGTTCTATCTTTCAGGGACATATAGTCCCTTGGTGAAGACAATGTAACATTTCATATTTTTACATGAATTATTTTATTAATGATATCTATTGATTTTGAGTCTAGTCACTAAGTAGATGTGTGATTCTAAGGCCCAATTTTCGCAGAATATTTTTTTTGGAAAATATTAAAATTTTAATAGAACATGCACGTCTCATTCTATAAAATGTTTACTAACAATTAAACGTGTACCCATATTAGAAATAAAAGGGAAACTTTGTGTTCATAGTATAGGATTTACTACAGGTCCTATATATCTTTTTTCGGTGCATGTAATTTTTAGAAAAAGACATAACATTTGTAACCATAAAAATAATTTATAACTTTTATTTTTGACGCATCGACCCCCCCCCCCTTTTTATTAAATCATCTCAAATGTTCGGGTATATCCTTATAATTTTAAATTTCCTATTGAGATATAGAGAAGATCCCCTAGTTAATCCATTGGTGAAAGAAAAAGGATTGATCAAATGACACCAATCAGATTTGAAAAAATAAGGATTATGTTTACATAGAGATCGTTCTTCATTAGTAACAGATCAAAAATAAAGCTAGGATGGTTTTTTATTTTTGGATTCCCTATTTATTATTTCCATGATGAAAACGGGTCAATACAATAAATGATTGATCTTTGGTTTGATTGTTTCATGATGGTTCAGAATTAAGAGATTTATTTTGGACGTTTTTCATGATTTATTTCTTCTATATTGTTTCTAAAGTGACCTAATTGAGGCCGAAATGAAAGCAGGCATAGGTTTATTCTTTAGAGTGTTCTTTGTGACATTCTCTCACCATGTTATTCATGTTTTTTACATTGTATCCCCATGGTCACGAATCAACATTAATGGTAAATTCAAATGTGATCAAACCTCTAAATGGGAGGAAATTTGATAGAAGTTATTAGATAAGTGTAGATCATGACCCAAAAAATCCAGATGTGCGACCTTTTATAATTATATTAATTAGATGTGGGTTATTTTTTTAGGAAGGGACCGCCATTATCGGTCTGGTAATGAGGTATGACAATGCAAGGTGGTAGAGTCGGAAGCTTGGGGAACTGAAGATCAATTAACTAGTACATACGTGGGATGTGGATGGTGTCCCTATGGACCGGATCAGGCTAGGTGGCCCATATACCAGTGAGATGGGATGATAAAAAATTACATTCCTAGTGTTCTGGGTCAAACTTGGGATGATCGTGTAGAATCTGTTGTCCATCCATAATCAAAGGTGGTGGTCGGCAGTGGGACACATTATCTCCATCTACCACACTGCCACAACAGGTGGGGGGGGGGGGTTCATTGGCCATGGTTGTCCACTGCACCATCTATTGGCTTGTTGTAATGGGAAATCGTCATCAATGCTCAGTACACATGCATAGTGATCCCATTGAAACATCAAATTGTGATAATATTCATGTAGTATGACCATTTGATAGGTTGTTTTGGGAATTGGGACCCTTGCAATGAGACATATGTTTGGGGTAATGTTGTCAGTTTTTAGTTGGGTCTAGTATAGGTTGAGAGCTTTCCCTTGGTCATTTCATGAGGGGATCGTTAGGAAATTACCTCCACATCACTATATTATAATACCCACTAGAGGCCGAGTCATAGATATAGTTATGGTATCCCACTATGGGACTGGAGAAAAATCCTCAATGACTCAAATTTTTGATTTGTGGAATATACATAACCTCTGAGTGTATAGTGTTTTCATCCATATAGTGGTCCATATTAGTAGGGTTAGTGGTATTCCTCAGTGTTTCTAGGCAGGATCCCCTATGTTACAAGCTGCATTTGTAGGGTTGGTGTTGTTCCCCAGTGTCATTGTTCATGATCATCAACTTTGTGGGTTGATCCATATCGGGTACGCGGTAGACCCCATCATGTCTTTTCCGGATATGTGGTTTCCCCATGTGTCATTGGGTGTGATCCTTTCAATATTTATCATATTTTTTCATGACCAATACATTCTCTTTTTTCATGGAACGAATTATATAGAACTATTTGTGAGTGTATTTGATGATATCATGGCTTGAAGAGTGATTTCTCCGTAAAGGAGTGTTATTCAAAAAAATATGTTGTGGCACATAATTTTTTGTGGATTCCCTCTAGACAGTTTGTCTTGGAGTGATAATATCAAGATAATCATTCTACATGTGTTGTAGAAATATACATGTGTGGGGAAAAAATTAAATTCCTTTCTAAAATATTTATTATTGGTATTTACCATATGATATTTCCATTGTGTTATTTCCATTGTGGTTTTGGGGTTTCCTACCGAATATTTCTATAATAAACCCTGTATAATCTTTTCTAACAAGTGTCATGCCTTGTACAAATTATCAACCCTTTGAAAGAGTGTCATGCATAGAAGGATCCAGTGGTTCATAGTGTGTATAGATAGATCATGGAGTTTTTCTATTGTTTACATAGTTGTTCTAGCACCACTCTTCTTATAGTGTGAACTCGTGGATATATATATTATTTGGTATGATTGTATTCTAACACTTTTTACCTTGCAGTACATTTACTATCATACTCTCTTGTTGGATATTACTTTTATGAATTCATTATTCACTTAGTGTTTTTACATTTTACCATTTTGTGGTTTGGAGATATGTGCTTGTGTAAATGTACTTAATAAATTACTACCATTTGTCAGTAATTCCTACTCAGTGCTTGTCACTATCCCCTATCCTATTGGAGGTGATCTTTGGGTACTCACGTCATTGGCCCCTCTAGGAAGGGTCATGACAAGAAGTTTGTTAATTGATTTTCTAATCATCAAATAAAATCCAACAGGATAACGAAAAGATCTAATATTGTTATTTTTATTAGAAAAAGTATGAAAAGTTTTTATTTCAACCATGGAATTTTAAACTCAAATTCTATTAATAGACTCTTCCAAAATAAATAGAATTCTTATCTAAACCAATTAGAAAACATTACTCAATTTTTATATTATTGTTCCTCTATATAAAAAGTCTATGGAAAACTAAAAAACATATTAAGAAGCTCTCATAAAATGGATTATTCAATATAAATTCATTCAGATGCATCTCTATGAATTCCACCATAAATTTAGAAACAAGAAAAAGTATGAATACATAGAAGATGGTGGATGTATTACATAGTAAAAATTGAATTATATGCCAATAAAAGGTACTAAAAGGGCATGAAAAAGTAATTTTATCCTAGACCAGAACACTTATATCAAATTTTATGTATACATTAAAATAATATATAAAATAACAAAGGGATTTAATATATTACATATCAAGTATTTGATCAGTAAATGGATAGGGAATTTGGTATTTTCAAGTAACTATGTTCATCCTCCTATAATATGTTATTGTCCTTTAATTAAAATGAAATATAATGGACACTAACCCAACAAATTCATTTTATCAATCCTTTAGTACACCATTTTAGGTATAATTTTAAATAGAGGTATCCACTGACTTTTATAATAGGGGAATATTATTTCAGCTACCAACATAATAGTCACCTACATTTTATGAACTTCTTGAAGGGTTGAATTCAATATCCTTTTCAATTTTCAATCATGTGTTGGATGATCCACTATTAGTATACTATAAATTAATATCGAAGGAGTAATCATTTTTATGTCATCTAAAGACCATCATGTATCTTTTATATTCTCCCTATGAAGAATTAAATGTTGGTTGTAATGACCACTAGACATCCCACAAATACATATGATTGGGAATTTTTATTTTTCATCTATGTAGACATAATTTTAGTTGTATTTAATCAGTTTATTCATAAATTTGTATCAGATATACCCTTTCAAAAAAATAGGTTCCTTGAGTTCTTGGACGTAATTTTTTGAATCAAAATAATCCACAAGAATATTTTAGTTTTAAAATTACATGACTAGTAGTGCAATTTTTTAGTTTGAAAGTATGTCTCAACAATTTAATAAATTTTAGATAATATTTCACATACATGTGGTTACTATAATATGAAGTCATGAGAAGAATATATGTTCAAAATAGTGAATTTACTTGAAACATTATTTTCAAAAGATGAATTATCGACAATTTTGTTATTTATAGTAGAATCTAATTTAGTTTTAACCATTTCATTTTTAATTTCAAAGATATTTTCATAATTTATAGTAGAAGAAGATGTACATAGAAACATAAATAATCCGCATTTATATAAATATAATTTTCAGAAAAATTTTCATCTCAACCATGTTTTCGAATTCCCAAATAACATGAAATTCATTTGGAAATGGATTTTTTTTCAACATAACTGCAACATTTTTTGTATTTTCCTTTTCAAAATTTTTCTATTCTCGATATGATTTCATTTTATAATGAATTATAGGATTATTATAATTAATTTAATTACTAAATAGATATATAAGGAAAAAATAAATCAAATTATCATTGTGTTTATAAATTTCTTACACATGATGTTTAATTGATTCAATGATACAAATAATATCCATATTCCCTAAAAACTATATATTAAGTTTCCCTTTATGGACATTGATTATGATATTAGCTATTTTCCTGAATAAAAATAATATGGTTGATTTATAATGTGAATGGAATATTCAATCCTCCTTGAATAGTACATAAATACAAGTATGTAATAGTAGATCACAAACTGTTACCAACATATTCTAAATGACAATATCATTCTTAGGAAAACCATATTTCATAGGTGAATGACACTACCTAATTTCTAATGAACTCCATCATGACTAGATGAAAAGTTATTTCAGGGAATATCCTTTATGGAGAATAGAAAATAATACCATACATATTGAAGCTGATGATTAACAATTACACATGTAATAATAAATTTATTTAGATTATTTAATTTATCATGGATAGAATACTTCATCATGGATGAACCATTTCATCCCAAAATAACTTGTTAGCCTACGTTGAACATTTTTTATGTACACCCATATTTATGAAATTTAGAATATTGGGGGATTTATTGTATATAATTTCTAATTTTTTGTTAACCAAAAATTTCATAAAAGTTTTAATTACATTCCTTTCCATTTCAATTTGAATATAGTTGTTGACATGAGTAATTCCTAAAGGATAATGCTACGACTACCTATATATTATTATATCATATTAAACAACATTTTTTAGTTTTTAATATTTTATAACGTTTAAAAAATTCATATAGGTTATGTCATGGTGGATTTACATCATCTAATATATTTTTTATTTATTACACTATTTTTTGAAAACATTGATTAATAATAGGTTAATAAGACATAAATTATTTTCATAATGCGGTTTAATGATTTAAAATTTGGATTTAACATTACTGATATAAGTATAATTATCTTTTTTAGGATCATATTCATTATTTTCAGCTTGATGGTTTTATATTTTATATCGAATTATTAGAAAAAAAAATAGTAACCTCATTTCAATCAATATTTTATTCTTTAGCATCTGATGAAAAATTTATTCTTCATTAACTATTTAACCAACTTATTTTATTTTCTATTTGATCCATTTTGGAACCCTTGTTTTGTAGTAACACTATTTATTATTGAGAATTATATTGTTTCTCCATTACCATATCTACAAAATGTGATTCATTTCATTGGTTATTATTTTTATTTTTCAATTTCATGATTCAGAATGTTCACAATATTCGTTCCATATTAATTCAAAACAAATTATTTTATAACAATACTATTGATAAATACATTTGGTAAAAATTACTTTTTCATCATTATTACCCGTCATATTTTAATTTTTGTAATTGAAAACATGTTTGAAATTATGGAACCAATGAAAATTCCTAGATTTGAAAATATGGTATGGGTATTGACTTATTGGCTTGTTCGCGATGGGTCTTATAAGAATTATTCAATTGCATGATTTTAAAATATCATTCAATATTGGAAATTGGTAATAATAATGATTAGTAGAAGAATAAATTTCATAGTGCGTCTAAATTCTGATAGACTGGTTTTGGTTTAATGTATAATGTGATAGGGTTACTCAATATCTCTCACATATTACTTGAAAACCCAATTAAATTACTTATAATAATCTAATATCATAATTTGATGTAGAAACTTCCATTCTGTTTTCAAAATGAATTAATCCACCAATACAAAATTGATTTTCATTTTGGTCCTTTGTCATAATTATATTCCATGTATTAATGACAGCATCTTCCACTAATTCTCATCCTTATTGATATTTTATCTTCATTCTATATAGAAAAAAATAAATCATACATTGAATGGATGCTTATCTAGTGAGAAATGTGGAAAGAATGAATTTTATATCCAAATATCATAAATATCTCCATGTTATCATGTTTAATCTAAATGCACGTATTCCTAATAACACATATTTTATTCTTAAAGAGAAAATCTTAGAAGTTGGGAAAAATTTTTCTACAATGATCATCTTGAGTTGGTGCTGACATTATATTATGGTGGATTTGGAGTAGTAAAATTGTTTTATATCTACCCCATAAAAAGAATATTGAATGGCCAATATTTGTATCTATTCTTCCTAGTCCCATGAGGTTTCATTGTAATAAAACCAATTGAAACTCTTGTAAATTCATGTGTGGGTCCTCACTAAGAATCAAATAAAAATTGGGTAGATAATGTTTCTAGATTAATATAAGATAAAATATTGGAGAATATTCAGGATACTGTAATATGTTTCACTAATTCACTAAATTAAGATCAATGAGATCCTTCATGATTCTCAATTCAATAATGTTTTCAATGTTTTATAATTTTTTTTGTTTTTATGATGTTTTCTTTAAGTGTTTATTTATGAGATATATCAATTTTTTTCCTACATTAAATTCATATAACTTTTTCCCTACTATTCTAGTTCTAATATCATATATATTTTTAGTGAAAAACAAATTCCATGTTGTTTTAGTACATTCAATATGTTTTGATTCATTTTTTACTAAATGATATTCTATCATTTTATTTATAGATTATATTTTTTAGGACTCAGTATCAACCTCCTTGAAAACAAAAAAAAATTATGTTTGGTCTTTTAAATTTGTCACATATTAAAATATTATCATTTTATTAAACCTAAATATTATTGTATAGTTGTACCAAAGGTTGTATCCCAATAATACTTCAATATAGGAGTTTATTTTCCATGAATTCCATTTTTGTCTACTATCATGTTTTATGATTTCATTCAATTCATCATGGGTATTTTTATTATAGTAAATGAAATAATTATAATATCTAATAATAATGAAATTTTTAATAGAAACTAATAAAATAATGAATTGTAATAAGTAGCAGCGAGTTGAATAGAAAAAGTAGTATCAACATAAGGATATATTATTATGAATCTATCATTCCTCATCATTTTGAAAAAAACATCAAAAATATATCTGCCTTAATGAATATATTTCTTTGGGGAATCATAATTCTCATTCAGTTCATTAAAATTATTTCTACAAACAAAAAGTATTATATCATAATTCATTTTTTAAAATATTTAATAAATTAACTCAACGACCGTCAAGTGTGGTGAGATTATAAACATCTATTGTACTCAAAATAAATGAATAAGGACAGAGTTATTTAAAAAAATAGAATAAAAATAACCCTCTTAATAATCTCTATCTAAATTTTCATATTCATATATCATTAGTATCTAATAAAACATGTTTGGTTTTTTTAAGGGATTAAAAATGAATAAAAATGATTCAGAATAATAAAACAATAATCAACAATCACATTTCATCAGTAATGTTTTGTGAGAAAATTACAATTTCAAAATAAAAGATATCAAAACTCATAATGATTTCACACTATTAATACATTACCTTCGTTCCTCAAATAATTAGGGAGACATCACTAAGGAGGGATATTGTTATGTGATATTCATATACATCTATATGATTGGTAGAAGATCATCATCATCTATTCCAGATAAGCTCTAGGTTCCACCCTTTTTGTCTCATCTTCTAACATCTCCCTTTTAGTTATTCTCCCAAAATAGTTTTCAACATCTAAATATCGGTTGTTGTTCCCACTGTTTCTTCATTTATTTTATATATAGGTCACATCCTTTAAAATAAAATCATCTTTTAGATACATACATATGAAATAACTATTCCCTAGCATTGTTTCACAAACTCCACCACATTATAAAACATTATCTCTCTCTTCCTTATATACATTCACTATTTAGGTTATAGTGTTAAATCCAATAAAAATATATCATGACTAATTATTATAATTATTTTCTTCCCTGTAGAATTATTTCAACATGTTTCAACCTTACATTTATATAGCCTCTATATAGACCAATTCATCCCAAACAAATCCTACATAAGTGATGCATATGTAGTCACTCTGAACTAGTTGAGGTATTTCAATGAACATCATTATGATACAAAATTCATGAACAAGTCACAATTTATATCCCGACAATATATATTGAATACACTTCTAGATTTTTCTACCTATAATTAAATGAATGATCACATGGTGATAATTATTGTTCATCTCTAAAAATGGTAGGATAAAAAAAGGATACCTCTATCATTAAAAAAACATATATCAAACAAGTTACATTGACAAAAATATATATATCAACATAAAATCAGAGAAAGAAATTCCTAAAATTATAAGAATTAGTCATAGAATGGAAAATCCATGATGAATCCTCAATATAGTTTTTAAATTAAAATCATATTTTGATTATCCATAGAGGGTAACCTTGCTCATGTCACTGATGTTCATCCATAGATGATGGAAATTCTTCTTCAAAAGACATCGATAAATCAAATTAATTTCATCATTGAACATTTAGTTAACATTGATCATAATAATAATCTATATCAATCTGTTTTACAACACCGATACTCACTCGAAAATTCCAAAATAATATGATCCCTGATATAATATCTTTTATGAAATTAATTTTTTTAGTTCTATATAATCACTTCTTTCTTAAAAGCTTCATTTAGGTACTTTTTTGGAAAAACTAATTCCTTTTTGTTCATGTAGACATCACCATATTCCATCATGTGATATATTTATTCATCTTCAAATTGAAAAGTAGAAAATTTTATATTCAATTATTTTACTCCCTATATTATATTTTCGTTTTTTGGGTAAGGGATCTAATAAATCAATTATAATGGATCTGCTTCAACACAATTTTCCCTATTATGATGGAAATAAAATTCAAACATTGTTTCAAAGGAATCAACCCCAGAAATTCGCATTAAATATTAATAAACAATCATTTTCATCATCCACAATATTATATAATTTACATTGGGTTAATGAATCCACTATAACAATATAGAGGAACTGAGTCATGGTTTTTCTAGTTCAAAATATCAATAGGGATATTTATCATTATTGGTGTTTCAAATGGGAATCCATGGTGGCACCGACATCATAAATCCTGAAACATTTTGAGATCCATAGATGTAACTCTATAACGATTCAATGTTCTATAAGATGTATTTAGTCTAATTGAGGTTTGGGAAAACAATATGATAGATAAATTATATTTCATATAAGGTATTACTGAAAATTTATTTTATGTGTGCCACGAAATCATCTTACATTATTGATATAATATGTCACCTGGGAGGAATTTCATATTTATGTTATTCAGTATGACTAATTGGAGACAAGTTATTTTATTCCAGTCCCTTATCCGAATTATCTTACGCATGTTGCTATCATTTTTCTTAAACTGATATGTCTCCTCTTAAAATAATCTTCATCCCATACACTATATAAAACAAATATGTGTTTTAGAATTATAAATATAAATAATAATGTAAACATAAAATCAGTACTAAAAACACTTTATTAATAATTTCCAAAATCCATAATATTAAATATAGTAAACAATAAATTAAATTAATTGGAAAGTAAATAAAACATTTATTATCAATTTAGAATAAATATAAATACTATCATATTAAAAATATTAATTTTGTAAAATAAAAATATTCAATGAAAATTTACATTTAAAATAAAAAGTCAATATAGAATATTAAAATTTTCAGTTACTGAATTAATGAATCATGAAAATAAAAATATGAAAATTTAATGAACAATTCCAATATAATATAATTCATGAAAAAGATAATATGAATAATATAATTGAACAAATTAAAATATCAGTTAACATTTCAATTTATTATTTACTAAAATAATGATTTCAGTAAGAATATTACATGTAAATAATAATACTCTTTTGCTTGAATAACTATCTATAATAACACATTATTTTGCTATATATGATGTTTTAATAATGAATCAAAAAATATTTATTCAAATGTATTCTTTTTAATTTTCATTTTTTTTGTTTCGGATATCACAAACTATTTTTTCAAATGAATTCATAAATTATTTTATTAATATTTTGTTTTGCGTTTTATCATTATGATTCTCTATATTCCTAATATAATAAGTGAACCCATGAGTTTTAAAAAATGACCATTATGATTTTATTTATGACCCCAGAACTATTTACATTATACTCGCCGATTATGATTTCCATCGTATACACCGTTCAGTGTTGTACAAACAAGATAAACCATATTAACTATCTTAACAAAAATGTTATACTCAATTAATTTTAAAATTCTATTTTTTAAGAGAATTTTTTTTAGAATCTTTTTCTTATATCGTTAAAAAAACATCGAATTGAATGAAAACCCTTTAAATCAAAACGATGTCGAGTATTATTTTTCAATATGCATTATAAAATGTTGTATTTGATTTTGTTACATATGCAATGTTGGGGTACCAGTTGTTGAAGTACATATGAAATTTGAAGTGAGAATCTGAATGTTGATAACCAAGATGAACTTTGAGCCATTTTCCTATAAATACTAGGTCATTTGAATGACCTCATAGCTTAAAATTTTACAAATTCATTGTGCGGGCACTCTGTCAAATTTCTGCTTCAAGTGTAAGAATATGTGGATTTCATGTTGTGAATCTCTCATTATAAAAACCTTATAATTTCAAGATTTTTTATTTTCATAGTGTAAAACCGATCATTGGTGATTTCAATAGAGGGCATTCGTGGATATGATGATATACGTGATGGTATTTTGAAAATCGAGGGATTACTAGTCTAAGAAGTCATAGGCACCAATCACCTTATTGATTAAGGTCCTATATGGATATAATTACAAAATCTGATCATCGTATCAAGGGATTATACAAGTGTTTGTTAGACATATTTGCTTTAATGTATAAATCAAGGTTCTATTTTCCATGGTTAATGGATATCATTCTCTTTATGTTAAAATAATTGAATTCTTTTTAACTACATACCATTATGCTTCTTTATATTAGTTTGTGAATCATTTTATATATTCACAATTCAATTATATATTTAGTGATTAAAATTAATTTAATTATGATTTTTGTGATTATGATCAATTGTTTATCCAAACCGATTTAGTATTTTCTTTGATTTAATTGTTATAAAGTTTTATATTAATCATCATAACCATTTTAATTAAAATATTCTATACTCTAACCATGTTTAAATCATTTCAACCATGAATAAAATAAAATCTCACTTACTATATATGGATAAAATTACAAAAATAAACCCTGATTATGATAATTTTATAATAAAACCCAGGGACATGTTTGATTAATGTTTTAATATTTTTAGAGTTATTATGAATTGAATTAGATTTAATTATTTTAAAATAAATTCTATTAGGGATAAAAACAAAATGCTTTCAAACCTAATATTCACCCTCCTTTTATTGTTCAATCTTCCAATACATTATGACCCAACAATTGATATTATTGTAGGGTTACACTAATTATAAATTTTCATACATTATGTTTTCATGTTAGTAATATTTCTTTGATATACATTTTGTTTGTAAATATTTGTTATAGTAACCTATAATTGGTAAAAAGAAATGTTTTTTTAAAAATATCGGAGTATATAATATCGGTTCAATTGACAACCTCAATCCTACAAGACCACCAACTTTTAATGTTAGAGTCAGAATTGTAGAGAGATATAATGATGGATTTTTTTATCAACCCTGGAGTTGAATTTTTTTATGCTGACTGGATAATGTAAAATTCCGGATAAGAAAATTAGAATAGTTACCAATCATGAAATATTGGAATATCAACTTAATTATTATTGTGAAAATTCTTTACATTTCTCTACGACTATAAATATATACAACAAGATCTCGTCTTGTGATGTGGCCAATTTTTTTTGTAAAAAATTATATATTACTCATTTTTGTACTTCTACTGATAATGATACTAGAAGAGCTACGCTAGGAGAAGACTGTCAATGTTTTGAATTTCATTATGGAGAACCGGTTGCTATGGTTGAAAAAACATTTTATTAAAATTGTTAATATACTACAAGACATGGGATAAAAAGGGGTATATGATGATATTATAGTTTAATGGATCGTAGATATCTTGAAAAATGAATGGGAATTAAAATTGAAATCTATAGACGAGTCAATAAAAGTCACAAATGTGACACTTCATGAGTTATTTTGAGCTATATTACAATATGAGAAAATATTGAAAAGAGATTAATAAAAGATACAAAGAAAGTATTAAGGAGTTTCTTTAACATATACTTCAAACCATATTTTGGCTAAAAATTCTGATAATATATTCAAATCAACCAAAAATAAAGGTGTATTTCAATTAGACCCAAGTTAATAGAAACATTCGGATAATTAAACAAACGATACTGCTCTAAGGATGAAAAATATTATTGGAAATAAGTACAATCAATATCGATATTAGAAAGTATCATGGATAATAAGGATATTTAATTTACATGTTATGAATGAGGAACAGTTGCACATGTAAGACCAGATTGTCCAAAGATCAAAAGAAAGTATAGAAAGGATTGGGAATTTATAGAAATATGAAAAGCTATTACAAGACAAAAGAAATAAATTATTAATTGAAATTGACCCTTTATGTCGACATGGTGGATAATATTTATATGAATCTTTAGATAATTATAATTATATAAATATAATAGTAGTCTTCTTTCTAGAATAAATATTTAAAATCAATTCTTCCTGGAAAAATTACACACTACTGAATCATTGACTAATATATCATTAAAGAAAAATTATCTTCATCAAAATAATTATTCAACTTCGGATAATGAAGCATTATCTTCTAGATATTATAATGAATTACCCTAATATTTACAGGTTTATATATTTTAAATACTACTAGAAAATGAAAGCTTTAAATCTCTTAATAAAAATGATAATGATATCTCTATAATAGGTGTGTTGACTAATGAAGTATCAGATCTATCTCAAGATCATGATAATAAATTTCATAAATATTATTCTATTTCTAAAAATCATGAGGCAGTTAATTCTGAGAAGGATTATTTTTCTATTGATTTTGAAAAATTAATTTTTCATAAAACTCTTTTATATTAAAAAATAACATCTAAATATAATACTAATTAGGATTAGAATTTATTTATAAGACTGAAGTTTGAAATATTATATTTAATAAAAATTTAAACAATATTTACTCCTAATATAGAAATATTTGATAAAATTTATAAAAAAGCTCATCCTCAAGGTAATAGATCAAGAATGCGATATACTCATTCTTAAATTGATTTTAGTAACAATTTTGTTTTCATGCAAAATCCACATTTTTCAAAAAATATCAATGTCTAGGATATTTGAATAAAAATTGTTCTTTAAATAAAATTCAATCTTTGGGATTCCACAAAACACATTTTTTAAAAACAATGTTGGTTCCCAAAATTTGTCATTCTAACATATTTTGATACAAGAATGTTTTAATTCTGAAAACTTAATTGTATTATTCTCATTAAAACAAAGGATGTAACAACAATAATAATATATTGTACATCAATTGTGGATGATCCCAAAATATTAATGGTAAAAATCACTTATTTGAAAAGATAATTGAAATTAATTGTGGAAGAGTTACCTTTGAAGATAATGCTAAAGAAAATAATATTGGTATTGGTCATATTTTTCTCCTTATAAATGAATATAATGGGGTTTATTTGTAAAATGTCTTAAGAACAACCTTATAAGTGTAATTCAATTATGTGATTATGGTTACATAATGAATTTTAGAATTGATAAATTTGTAGTACCCAATTCAAATTTGAATTCATTATTTTTTCCCATCGAGAAGAGAATGTTAAAACTGTTGGATTTGGTGGCCTAGAACCAACTACATTGTACATTAATCATTAAATAATGATCTTATCACATCTTGATTGTTCACCTACGTGACAATTCTTGTGATAATGTCCCAAGGATAGTTGTTGGATTAAAGGGTCATAGCAGATACTGCTATGATGAGAACACTGAAGTGCCATAACACTGTTCTTCCATATATGTTCTATGGATGGATGATGTTATTTGAGGGACACAAATAATACGCGCCATTATGGGTGACGACTCATAAAACTTTGAGGCACCTTCTCATGGTGTGAGCCCGTGGTAATATCCCGGAGGATATTATGAGAATGTGACCCACCAACAGGAAATCCAAATTTCATAGTGTCATTGGATGTTCCCATCTACAGACATGTGCATTGGTCCTTAGAATTTATGATTATTATCAATCAGTATTAAAACTCGCGAACATAGATGTATTGATGAAAATTTTGACCACACACTGTCCACATCGAGGTAGGATACATTGGGTGCGTCATTATTAATACTTCATTAATATTCAATGCAAGAAAGGATTTGTCCCTTCAGTTCCATAATGGAAGTATATATCTCATGACATTTGATGGAATTGATATAGCCAATGTAAATCCATGGACATGGTAAGGAATAGGAAAGTTCAATTTCGAAATGTCAAAAAAAGAATAATAGAGCACATGGGTTGATCGGACTAGTATGCAACCTGCATGATTAGAGATATCGAGATAATGGGATTATATTGCACGGTAAGCGTTCATATGAAGTGACACGTCAATGTGGCATCAACTTCTTTCTCTTGGGTTCTTTGACCCGTTTCATGATAGTAATATTTTAATTTAGGCAAGCCCTCTTAATAACAATGATAAATAGGCCTAGAGGGTCATACAGTAAGTGTGTCCATGTATCTTAGTTAAATATTAATTTAACAAGTTAAATAAAGATAATTCTTGATTGTGGTTTAATAATTATATAAGGATGTGTGATCACATAGATTTTGACAATAGTTTTTCGAGAGAATATATTGTGAGTGAAATAATATGTTTATTAGTGAGTAATGAAGATACATTTATTTAATAGATAAATAGCCTTTACTCAAGGTATAATAAATGTAGGGAAGTAAATAAAGAAAAATGGAAAATAAAAGTACACGTCATGTATATTGAAAATACGCGCCATGTAGTTTTATGGAAAACATGTACATGCCTTGTTTTATGATTACATGTCTTGTAGTTTTTCCCCAATCGTTGTGCACAACAATTTTGTAGTATTCTATCAGGGCCAAAAGAACTCTTTCCTCCAAGAAAGCTCTCGTGACCGAGAGATCAAGGCGATCGAAGGCGAACTTCGCAAGAGAAGGTTCTTTGGCGCTAGCACCCTGAGATCTCTTTGGAGACGTCTAGAGATACATGGAACATGTGTGGATCACCGCTAGAGGAATCCTACACATTGATTTTATGACACAATGAAGAATCAGATGATCATTACTGGATACATCAATGAAGAAAGAATTCCACCAAGACAATTCTCGTGAATTAATTAAATTAATTATAACCAACATATGATGATCCTATATCTATGGTTCTAGGAATCCCTATTTTGTTTTTTTGTTCATCTTTTATTCCGATGATCCGGATTTTTATATAGTGATGGATCTCAGATTGATCATTGTTAATAGTAAAATTAATTTTAGGAAATTATGTGAATAATGATACATAATGAATTTTAGTAATGATAAATGTGTAGTTCACAATTCAAAGGACGAATTCATTCTTTTTTCCCATCCACAAGAGAATGTTAATACACTAAACATTTAAGACATTAGGATCCAAGGAATAACTATCTTTTTTGAAATGGATGATCAATTATGGATATTTCATATAATTTTTGGACATTTTAATTGTAGGAAATTATATTAATTGTCAGAGAAAATACTCGTTATGGATATATTAACCCTCTGATTTGATTATTCAAATGTCTACAACCATTTTCAATATAGAAGGAAATAAAAGTCAATATTTAAATCAATTAGTGAACATCCAACATCTCATGCATTACATTTGGTAAACATGGAATTATTTGGATCTACACAAACTGGAAGTATTGGAGGCAAGAATTATGTATTTCATTTCGTTGATGACTATAGTAGATATACTTGGGTCTATTTTATAGAAAATAAATTTGAAGACTATTTTTATATTAATAAATTTGTATCCAATGTAAATAAATGATAAAAACCTTCCATTGATAAGTATTTGTAGTGATTGAGGTATAAAATTTTTAATTTTTAATTTGGAAACCATTTTTAGTAATACGGGATTTAAACAGAACATTTTATCTCCGTGAACAATTTAACAATATGATGTAGTTTATATATGAAATCATATTCCTCTATAGATAACATGAACCATGTTGATTTATTATTATTTTTCAAAAAAATTTGGTTTGAAGCTCTATGTACCTCTCATTATACTATAATTCGAGTTTTAAATAGACCAAGACCTTATGAATTTTGGATAGGACAAAAACTGAAAGTTTCATACATCAAATTATTTTGGTGAAAACTATTTATTTTGAATACATAAGATAATTTACATAAATCTTCACCAATATAAGATGAATGCATATTCTTATGCTATTCCAATACTTCTAAGTCATATAGGGTTTTTAATAAAAAATATGTACTCTTGAGGAAACATTACATGTTAAAATTAATAAAATTGATACTTTTGTTTTCAAACAACCCAATTATATCTCTTTTTATGGATTTTCAAAAATTAATTATAAAATGTTGATAGAATAATATTCTAATAAGTAGAATACTATTGATTGTTTTTTATGTGTTCAATCTATAATAAATTTTATAATATGTTAATAAAACGGTTTTAAAATCCCAAATTAGTATTTTCTTAAGAATCCTCACACTGAGTGTATCATTGGAACTATATATGAACATGTAATTACTGGATGTTCATTTAGAAATGAAGTACATTATCCAGTATTTATTTCACAATTATAGCCTAAAAGTACTGATGATGATTTAAGAGATGAATATTTTATTAGAGAAATGCATGTTTAACTAAATGAATACAAAAAGAATAAATTCTAGACCTGGGTTGAATGACCCAAAAAACCTCTTTAATTAGAATAAATTGGGTCTTCTAAAAAATGTGTTGAAAATGTCATAATAATTAGAAATAATGAAATAATAGCTTCTAAACTTTATAATCCACAAGAGGGAATAGATTATTAAGAATCCCATTCTCCATCATTAGGACAATAATATATTTGGATATTATTAGCCATTTCAGCATTCATTAATTCCTTTTTTAAAATTGTTTACAAGTGTTATTTTCATAAAAAAACATGTTGAATAAGAAGTTTCTTTTTAACAAACTCTCGGGTTTGAACATACAAAACATCTTGAAAACAATTATGAACATACAAAGCATTTATATAGTCTTCTAAAACCCCTTAGAGCCTGGTATTATAGGTTAACATTATTTTTGATAAAAACATTTTTATGGGTACTGATGATCCAATAATTGTGATAAAGAAAGAAAGAAAATGTCTTGACCATTAAATATTATGTAGAAAAAATTATATTTGGATCAACTCATTAATATTTAAAATATATTTTTTATAGTATTATGAAATCTGTGTTTAGGATGAGTATGACCGGCGAGTTAACATTCTTTCATAGTTATCCAATTCCCCAAAAACCATATGTATCTTATATATCTCCATATAGTTATACTAATGATATTCATTAAAATTATGGATATGATAATACAAAAAGTATTAGTTAACCAATAGGTAGTAAAAATACACTTTATCTTGATGAATATGGACAACCAATAAATCAAACATCTTTTGGGGGGATGATAGGAAGTCTATTATACATAAAATCTAGTCATCCTGAAAAAATATGTTCATTATGATTATGTACAAGGCATCAAGAAAATACAATGTAATCCCTTTTAAAATCATTAAAAATAAATTTTCATTATTTAAAAGGAACCATGGAGTTGAGAATTTTTTTATTCTAGTAATGATTTTGAATTATAAGGTTTTTGAGATACTAATTGTAGTGCCTCTAGAATTGATAGAAAAAAACATATAGAACATTTAATTTATAATATGATTCTATAAATTCCAGGTATTGTCTGAAAAAACACGTTGTAGAAGTTTCAACTACTGATGTTGAATATGTGGAAGCTCACGGTTTTTGTGCTCATGTTTTGTGGGAGAAATACAAACTTATAGATTAAGGAATGAGTTTTACTGAAGGTAAAATACTATGTGATAGTACTAGTTCCATATATCCAAGTAAAAACTCCACACATCACTATCCTGGAAATCATATATATATTAGGCATCAATGTCATAGGGATCACAAATATCTGTAGATATCAAATTATAATTAATACAAATGAAATAACAACTTACTATTATTTTTACAAAGACATTATCTTATGAATACATGAATACATTAATTAGAAGATATAAATGGTCATTGTAAAGTAATAATTCATATATACTTACTGTTTAAAACATCTCCACACAATAAGGTACTCATTTTTAAAGGGGGCGTATATTTGTTTTTCTCTTTTTTAAAACATTTTTAGAAAATCATTTCCGAACTGAATATCTTTTAGAAGTAGAAATTTTTTTCATTACAATTTATTTTAGAAAAATTTAGTACCATATTTTTTATTTTGTATTTTCATTTTATGAACAATATATTTATAAAATTATAGTTATATTGGAAATATGGAAGGTATAATTACATATACCTTTAATTTTTTTAATACATTTGTTTTTTTTATTTTTATATTTTAAATATATCATCGGATTCGCATCGAATCCAATATTTTTTTTTAAAAAACCTCATGAGATAATTTTACACTAATGTTTGATCTCCTTGATATAATTTGAAATGTATATATTCAATGATCATATTTCATTCTCCTATATATAGGGACCCCATCTCTGTCCCAAATCGGGTGCCTTATCCTTTGCGTCGAGGCACTAGTGATACTCAAATATACATGTTTGAATGTTTATCTATTCCGTACATTTCAACATAACCATGTCCAAAAATTTAGCAACCTATCTCGATTCAATACTTCCAAAATGATTCTCAAAATTGATTTTCTTATCAGATTGATTAATCACTCGATTTTTTTATGACAAATATGATTCATATATAAAAATAATTATTCATTTTCTTGTATGGGAGTCAGTATGTGATAAAAAACCTCGAACTCAAGATACAATTATCACAGATGATGATATACAATTCTACAAAACTAGGAAATTTGAAGTCAACTAAAAGGATCTTTTCAAATTTATGATAGTGAAATCAGTTTTTTAGAAACACAATTAGAAAATTTTCATAATGTTCAATCTAAGGAAGAATATTTTTGTACAACATATATGATTCTAAAAGAATAGTGAACTTTTATAAAGGGGGTGTGGGGAAATCCCTTTTTTATAATCTTGATGATAAAAGAAAAAACACTCTTCATTTAACTGACAATATACTAACTGTACTTTGCATGATATATTTATTAATACCAAATAGTAGTTATACAGAAACTATCAATGTTTTAGATGTCATTACACTTGATAATCTAGTGAACATGATGAAGATCATTGTAAAGACCCAGAAATTTAATGGAAATTTATTTTTCGTAAATACTTTGGAATTTTACGAGTCTGCGGTGTCTGACGACACTTGACTTCGAGGCCCGATGTGCCCAGAATCAATTTCAGAAGTTTTGATCAGGTACGTTCAGTAAATGTATGTGCGGGTTTTTCTATATTTTGAACCAGTGCTCGGAATTGAAATTTGAGGGCAATGATGAAATCAATGCACCGGTGTTCACCTAAGGGGACCTTTATCGTAGTTGCATTTTGTCGAGAGGAGAAGTTAATTTTCGGGTTGTTATTATAAAAATAAATAAAAATATGAGTTAGATATTTTTAATTGGTGGGTTGTTATAATATCCAAGAGGAGGTTAAGAGTGGGGCCCACACCCCACATAACTTCTCATGGGAGGATTTAGTGTGGTGGGGCCCACACGATACCCTAAACATTCAACTCCCCTTAAAGCCCCATTTGATTAATTTTGAAAGCTCCCCATTTGTTGTGATCTCTTAACCTACACTCTCTCAAGGTTAAACATACCACCTCCCACTGTCCCTAAAAATTTTTCCATCACATTAACTTAATTAATTGGTCCACAATTAATTAATTAATTTATGTGTTTGAATTTTGAAATTTGTCAGAGAATAAAAAAACTATCCTTAGCTATTATTTTATTTTTGTAGTTGTTGTGTTGGGAGAATTTTGGCGATGGCTCTGGAGAAATAGAAGAACACAGTTCCTCTCTCAACGAAGAATAACTCTGATGAAGAATGCGGACGACTTCTCCGACCTTCTTCTTCCTCCTCGTCTAGCGGGTTTGTATAATTTAAATAGAATAAATTATACCTTCGTTCTTGATAATTCATGTTTCGTTTTGGCCATTTGTTACCGCCTTACACGGAGTGTGCGGGCCGAAAAAACATGGCCCGAAGACCCTCTATTGAATCTTTATTTTTTTCGCGATGATATGGTGTTAGAAAGAGTGGTGGTGATGGGAATTAGAGATGACCAAAGGAGGAAGCGACAATGGCGTCCGCACGCCAGCCCGAAGAGGACCGCAACACCGGGTGTCGTGCGGAAGGGAGATCGCGACCCGCATCCACCGACTGCTCGGCTGAAAAAGGAACCGGCCAGATGAAGCTAGCCAGGGTGGAGGAACAGCGGTTCCCCATGGCACCGCGCTATGGAAGACCGCGTCCCACCTTCTGCGACCCCCTTGGGCGGAAGAACCGCCCGGTAGGAGGCCGGTTGGGCTGGGAAGAACCCACGATGCTAGGAGGGTGCCGTGTTTGGAGAACTGCGGCCCGCCCGTGCGGGCCACTCGCGCCGGGAAGACCTGACGACATCGGGCAGGCCAGACAAGAGGGTGGCGCCGATTGGCACCGCCGGTTCGGGAAGCCGGGGGGGGGGGGGGGGGGCGCCCCCCCCCCCCCCCCCCAGACCGCTCGACCAAATGGGCCGCGCCGCGCCTCACCGAGATGGGCAGCGTTGGGCCAGGCCGCAGCCCCTCAGGCCATCCCGCCAAATTTACCAGGCCGGTTTGACCCTCTTCCGGGTCGGACATGCCAAAACCGGGTTGACCCGACCCGCCATCCCACTTGGCCTAACATGTGGGGCCCGTTTTCAATTAAACGTGAATAACTTGAAGACTGCGCATCCAATCGACGTTCCGTCTGCGACAATGGGACCCTTATGAAGAGTCGGTCATTTTGAGATACTATAAGAGAGTTTTGGTCGATTGTGGTAAATCGACAGGTTTGGAACGAGCAAATTTCTAACAAGGCCCCAGGAATGGAAAAGCCGATAACTCTCAAACTGGGCGTCAGATTGATGCTCCGTATTTTGAATTGGGTTGATTTTGATGTTACAGAACTTCAGGGTACATAAAATATAGACTTTGTGATAGTTGATGTGACAACCCCTTTTCTCGTGGAGCATACCCTCCCAGAATCGAGCGTGTTGTGTGCAAGAACCCTTGAGCTGGCTGCAACTACAACGACTATCGTATTGGGATCCTCCGTGGGTACGAGGACGATCAATACTCTACTTGTATTATATGATGGTTTGATAGTTTTAATTTAGTACTAGTATCCACAGTTGGTCCGAAAAAATATATAGTCTAGTATCCTACGTGGTTCAGATAGCTTAGCTGGTCTAGTATCCTACGTGGGTCTGACAACCTAGATGAATCAGTGACTACATCTGATCATCCCTATCACTATATGAAAGATGTATACCTGTGTGAGCTGAGTTATGAAATTCAATCATTATCATCGATTTGATTGACTTCTTTCCTCTCTTTACTGAGTTGTGCTTGGGCTCATGATTTGGACCCCGGAATGTGATTGATAACATACGTATACCTATGGGAATATACCTTAGTAGAGTTGTTTGATACTTCGTGATCATATCATTCATCTGTGGTTTATCCTTCATGGATTCCGATAAATATTCAGGGGTCTTGGGGTCCCTACTGAGTATTTTTATACTCACCCCTACACGAGAAATGCCCGCAACTCGTTGTATTGGATGTAGAGGATGGACACCACTGACGGAGGCTGAGAGCACCATGACTGGACGGTACCCGGAGGTTGACCACTTGGTGAGACGTACACCAAGTAGAAGGACAGACCCAAGGTGCTATGAAGTCCATCTATACCCACCCTTCAGGTGGGATTCCCAGAGGACAACTCTGTGGTTGCGGTTTCACTTTACTATAGTTGTACTAGCTTTTCAGTTGTACTGTACTTACTGTTGGGCTTATATTTCCTTCCCCTTTCTTTTCAGCACATTCTTTTGTATTCAGTTATTCATAGTTCTTATTTCAGTTGTGTATACTGTTTCTTGTGTTCACTTTGTGTGTGTGTTATAGGTTAAAGGCAATGCCTTCCCTTTTGTATGGATTACGCCTTTGGTGCTAGTCGCCAACCCCTGGCCTACGGAAGGCGGGCATGGGTAGGCATGACACGGGCCCCGAGGACAGGTCGTGAAAAATTGCTATCAAAGGAGTTCTATTCTACCGCAGAACATGGACTCTGATTCTTTAAACAATAATAGGGTAATGTTTTTTGAGTGTGGTTATCAGTTTAGGGAAACCGATGTTGGTGCGGCGGCCGACGTATCCATACACTAGGACTCTGACTTTTGATTTCCGACTCAGTGCAAGAAAACAGTAATTGCGTGTGTGTTTCCAATGAAATGTTTTCCTTGTGATTACATTGTGTCTTCCCACCAGGTATAATTTTTTAACCATGGAGCACCTTTTTAATTTCAGAATGTCCCCATGAAGTGACCCATCAAGGGTTCCGAGTTACGTGCGAAATGGTAGCCCACCAAGTGATGGGGGCTCAGTGCAGGGCCCCATCATAGCGGAGGCACTAAAGGTACCGCTACCCACTAGGCCACCGATACCACCATCCCCAGTAGCTGAGAGTTCATGCCACCTAAGTGCACTGCAGGAGTTCTAGCAACAGTGGACTCCCAGGTTCCGGGGAGAGACGAACCCTCAGGAAGCTGAGGATTGGCTGGAGGCTATCGTCCATGTTTTTAGATTGATAGGGACACTGGATGACTTGATGGTGATTCTTTCCACGAGTCTCCTGCATGCACCAGTAGGTAGATGGTGGAGCCTGATGTTCTAGGTGCATGACGAGGAATCTTTACTATGGACAGACTTCGAGAGTCGCTTCTACTAAGAGTTTGTTCCAGCCACCCTATGTGCGGTGCGGATTTAGGAGATACTTCATCTGTAGTAGGGAATCATGACAGTAGCTCAGTACTCAGTGAGGTTTAAAAACCTATCACGCTACTCCACGGACATGGTAAGAGACCCATTCTTCTGGGCTTGGACCTTTGAAAAGCGAATCAGACATGAGATTAGGGATTTGATGATCTCCCTCAGCATTTTCGACGCAGGCGAGAGTGCTGGAGCGAGCCCTTCTTGTGGAGATATTTCTCGCTGAGTCGACACCAACAGCGGGACCCATCACAGGGTGACACGTAGCGGAGTCTTCTACAGCCGGCTGTAGATAGATTACATAGAGGTCCATGCGGACCAAGCCATCAGGTGTGAGAAATCAAGAAATAGGTTCGGCAGTGCGGGGCACACGGAACAGAGCCAACTATATGAGGAGCACACAGTTCTATGCATGCGGTGGGCATGGTCACATGGCACGATACTGCCCGACCTGCATTATAGAGGAGCATCAGATAGTGGAGGGACCTCCCAGGTAGAGGCATAGGTTCGAACGTAGTGGTCCACCAAGAGCAGGTGGATGAGGAAGATGAGCTGGAGGAGCAGCGGGTGGTGGAAGACGTTTTGAGGCTTTACCACCACCGTCACCAGGAGGTCCACCTCGACCACAGGGAGCTTGTAGACAGAGGTAGGCTCATCTCCAGGAAGTCGAGGCCTATGACCATGGCGCACCTGAGATGATTTGAGGTACTATATGTGTCTACTACACTCTTGATGCTATACTTATAGACATAGGTGTGAGTCATTATTTTATCTCCACTACCATTGTTTTGATATCAAAGATTCTGACAAAGTTTTTGGCTCGACCTTTATGTCTAGAGAATCATACGGGAGCAAACTCACTGATCACGCACTGGTGCCGAAAATGTGACCTTACTCTAGGAGGTATGATCTTTGACTGGGATCTTCTTGTAGTGGCATCGAGGCCTTACGACATCATCTTGGGTATGGATAGATTATCTATATTCCTTGCTTAGAATGACTACATTAGGTGCAAAGTGGGGTGTATCCGCATAGATGGGACCAAGTTCACCTTCACCGGTGAGAAGGGAGCCTTTACAGCACATGATGGACTTAGGCAGAGGAGAGGGAATCTGATCACACATCAGTTAGCTAATTTTATCCTTGAAGCAGTTGATGTGTGGAGTTCGATTTTTCCTAATGTGGTGGATTAGTATGCGGACATTTTTCCTGAAAATGTTCCAGGACTACCTCCTCAAAGAGATATAGAATTCTACATATACATGTACCTCGGGACAACACTGATATCTACTCCACCAAATCGGATGGCTGCCACCGAGATTTGTGAGCTGCGGGTACAACTAGAGTATTTACAGCGAAAGGGATTCATCTGACACAATGTTACACCCTGGGCTTCTCCGATTTTGTTCGCCAAGAAGGAAAATGGGAGTTTGTGACTATGTGTTGACTATCGTCACCTGAATCTGGTGACTGTGAAGAATAATTACCCACTACTGAGGATTGATGACCTCTTTGATCAGCTAAAGGGAGCACAATGGTTCACAATGATATACCATAGGTCAGGCTATCACCAGCTTAGAGTTCGAGACGAGGATGTGCAGAACAAGAATTTCATGTGACTGTATGGCCATTACGAGTTATTGGTTATGCCATTCGGTGAAAGCAATGCACCAACAGTGTTCACGAGTCTCATTAACAGGATATTCCAGCCTTACCTCTATAGATTTTTCATAATATTCATCGATGACATACTGATTTACTGAACTACTGAGGAGGAGTGCGCCTACCACTTGAGGGTTGTAATAGATAGAATCTGAGAGCACCAGCTTTATTATATGCTCTCTATGTGCCTGTTCTGGATTCGAGAGGTTCACTTCTTGGGACATGTCATCTGGGAGGCTAGAGTTGTAGTGGATCCAGTGAATATCGAGGCAGTACTTGATTGGGAGCCACCCATGAGTGTGATGGAGGTGTGGAGTGTCATGGGATTGGCTGGGTACTATCGGAGATTTGTTCCAGACTTCTCCAGAGTTACATCACCACATTCATCTTTGATGAATAAGGGTAAACCCTTCATGTGGTCAGATAGATTCTAGTTGAGCTTTTAGGAGCTGATGCAGAGATTGACCAGTGGGCCCACCTTGAGGCTGCCGGAGGAGGGAGTAGAGTACCTATTTTAGTGTGACACATCAAGGACCGGAGTCGGGTGTGTCCTGATGCAGGAGCGAGCAATGATCACATACGGTTCATGGTAGTTGAGACAGCACGAGCAGATCTATTCTACCCCTTACCAGGAGTTAGCAGTAGTGGTCTTCTCCATGAAGATGTGGCGACACAATCTGATGGGAGAGAATTTTACAGTCTACTCTAACCACCAGAGTCATAGGTACATATTATCGCATAAGGACCTGAACCTGAGACAATGGATATGGCTCGAGTTCCTCTAGGACAATGAATTTGAGATAGTCTATACTCCTGGAAGGGGAATGTTGTAGCTGATTCCCTCAGCAGGAGATCGGGCATTGATCTACTAGGAGAGGCGACAGAGTATCTATCCGCGATGTAGATATCCTTTGTTGATATAGATGGGGAATTCTTTCTTCATACTCTCACAGTCACTCCTCATCTTCTTCAGTAAGTCAGGGAGGCACATCGTGGGGATGTTGACTGTGAGACGCGACGTGCTCAGATATCAACATGGAAGGCGCCTGATGAATTTTCTGAAGGAGGGGAGAACGTCATCCTCTTCAGGGGACGTACCATGGTAGCAGTTGCACTACAAGAGGAAGTGCTGAGGGAGTATGACACTTCCCCTCCAGCAGTACTTCCATTAGTGGTGAAAATGTATCAGGACCTCAGACGAAAACACTGGTGGTCGGATATGATGAAGGTTGTAGCAGAGTTCATTTCATGATGTCTCACTTGTCAGCAAGTTAAGGCAGAGCACCAGGTACTAGAAGGCTTGGTACAACCCTTAGAGGTCACAGAGTGGAAGTGGGATGAAATATCCAGGAATTTCGTGATAGGGCTTCCACATACATCCAGAGGACATGACTCTATCTGGGTGATTGTAAAACTACTCACCAAGTCAGCCCACATCCTACCGATTAGAGAGAAGGGATCAGTAAAGAGTATGGGATTCCTTTACGTTCATGAGATCGTACGGCTTCATGGTGTTCCATTATCTATTGTCTCTGATTGAGACACTTGTTTCACTTCCTGGCTATAGAAGGAGTTATAGGAGGCTTTTGGGATGCAGCTACGCCTTAACACCGTCGTTCATCCTCAGACGGACAGCCAGACAGAAAGGACCATTTAGAATCTCGAGGACATGATCCATACATGTGTCCTTGACTTTGGTCGCAGTTGGGAGGATCATTTACCCTTTGTGGAGTTTATGTACAACAACAGCTACCACTACACCCTCGGGATGGCACTATATGAGGCACTTTATGGCCGACCTTACAAATCACCGCTGTGCTAGATTGACCCTGGGGAGTCATCACTAGTAGGACCAGAGATGGTGCAGGCTACGACGGAGAAGGTGCAGATCATCCATGAGAGGATTAAGACTTTACAGAAGAGACAAAAGTCCTATGCAGATAGGAGACAGAGCCCACTAGAGTTCGAGGATGGCGACATCCAGAGATACATGGCATATGTGTGGATCACCGCTAGAGGAATCCTATACATGGATTCTATAACGTAATGAAGGATCATAGGATCATGACTGGAGACATCAATGAAGAATG
Organism: Viscum album; assembly: GCA_963277665.1. NCBI lineage: Eukaryota > Viridiplantae > Streptophyta > Magnoliopsida > Santalales > Viscaceae > Viscum > Viscum album. Next base: position 1,558,773,548 of record OY728151.1, on the reverse strand, counting down.
AATTCCACCATGCCAATTCTCATGAATTAATTAAATTAATTATAACCAACATATGATGATCCTATCTCTATGGTTCCGGGACTCCCCCTTTTTTTGTTCTTCATCATATTTCGAAGATCTGGCGTTTTATATCGTGATGGATCTCAGATTGATCGCTGTTAACAGTAAAATTAATGTTGGGAAATTATGTGATTAATGATACATAATGAATTTTAGGAATGATAAATGTGTAGTTTACAATTCAAAGGAAGAATTCATTCTTTTTTCCCATCCACAAGAGAATGTTAATACACTAAACATGGAAGACATTAGGAGCCAAGACGTACCTATATTTTGTGCAACAGAAGATCAATCATGGTTATTTCATATAATGTTTGGACATTGAAATTGTTGAAAATTATAATAATTTTCTGAGAAAAGACTTGTTATGGATATATTACCCCTCATATTTGATTCTTAAAATGTCTATGACCCTTTTCAATATAGAAGGAAATAAAAGAAAATCGTTAAATCAATTAGTTATCATCCATCATCTCATGCATTACATTTAGAACACATGGAATTATTTGGATCAACACAAACTGGAATTATTGGAGGAATGAATTATTTATTTCATTTAGTTGATTGCTATAGTAGATATACATGGGTCTATTTTATAGAAAATAAATTTAAAGACTATTGTTATTTTAATACATTTGTATCCAATGTAAAAAAATGATAAAAACCTTCCATTGATAACTATTTTTAGTGATCTTGGTATATAATTTTTAATTTCTAATTTTGAAAACATATTTAGTAATAAGGGATTTAAACACAACATTTTATCTCCTAGAACAATTTAACAATACGATGTAGTTTATATACGAAATCATGTTCCTCTATAGATAACATGAACCATGTTGAATTAATATTATGTTTCAAAAAAATTTGGGTTAAAGCTCTATGTACCTCTTGTTATACTATAAATCAATTTTTAAATAGACCAAGACCTTATGAATTTTGGATAGGACGAAAACTGAATGCTTCATATATCAAATTATTTGGATGAAAACTATTTATTTTGAATACATAAGATAATTTACATAAAATTTCACCCATACAATATGAATGTATATTCTTATTCTATTCCAATACTTCGAAGTCATATAGATTTTTTAATAAAAATTATGTACTCTTGAAGAAACATTACATGTTAAAATTGATAAAATTGATCCTTTTGTTTTTAACCAACCCAATTATTTATCTTTTTATGGATTTTCAAAAATTAATTATCAAACATTTATAGAAGAATATTCTAATAAGGAGAATACTCTTGATTTTTTTGATGTATTCACTCTAGAATAAATTCTATAATATATTGATAAAATGGTTTTAAAATCCCAAATTAGCATTTTTCATAAGAATCATCACATTTATTGTATCATTGGTACTATATATGAACATGTAATTACTAGATGTTCTCTTAGAAATGAAGTACATTATTTATTAATTATTTCACATTTATAGCCTTAAAGTACTGATGAGGATTTAATAGATGAATATTTTATTAGAGAAGTGCATGTTTAACTAAATGAATACGAAAAGAATAAATTTGAGACCTGGTTTGAATGACCTAAAAACCCTCTTTAATTAGAGTAAAATGGGTCTTCCAAAAAATGTGTTGAAAAAGTAATAATAATTATAAATAATGAAATAATAGCATATAAACATTATAATCCACAAGAGTGAATATATTATGAAGAATCCCATTCTCCAGCATTAGGACATTAATATATTTGGATACTATTAACCATTTCATCATTCATTAATTCCTTCTTTTTTAAAATTGTTTTCAAGTGTTATTTTCATAAAGAATATGTTAAATAATAAGTTTCTGTTGAACAAAATCTCAGGATTGAACATTCAAAACATCATGAAAACGTTTACCAACATACAAAACATTTATATAGGCATCTAAAATACCTTACAGCCTGGTATTATAGGTTAACATTACTTTTGATACAAATGTTTTTGTTATGGCTACTAATGATCCAATAATTGTGATAAAGAAAGAAAAAAAATTTCTTGATCATTACAAATTATGTAGAAAAAATTATATTAGGATAAACTCATCAATATTTAAAATATATTTTTTTATTTTTTATGAAATCTGTGTGTAGGATGAGTATGATCGGTGAGTTAACATGCTTTCATGGTTATCCAATTTCCCAAAAACCATATGGATCTTATATATCTCCATATAGTTATACTAATGTTATTCATTAAAAGTAAGGATATGATAACACAAAAAGTATTAGTAAACCAATAGGTACTACATATACAACATATCTTGATGAATATGGACAACCAATAAATCAAACAACTTTGGGGGGGGGGTGATAGGAAGTCTATTATACATAAAACCTAGTCATCCTGACGAAATCTATTCAGTACGATTATGTACAAGGAATAAAGAAAATACAATGGAATCCCTTTTAATATCATTAAAAATAAATTTTCATTATTTAAAAAGAACCATGGTATCAATACTTTTTTTATTCTATTAATGATTTTGAATTATATGGTTTTTCAGATGCTAATTGTAGTGCCTCTAGAATGGATAGAAAAAGAACACATGGAACCTTTTATTTACAAGTTGATTCTATAGATTCCAGGTATTGTTTGAAAAAACACGTAGTAGAAGTTTCATCTATTGATGCTGAATATTTGGAAGCTCGAGGTTTTTGTACTCATGTTTTGCGGGATAAATATGCACATATAGATTATGGAATGAGTTTTACTGAAACTAAAATACTATGTGATAGTACCAGTTCTATATATCCAAGTATAAACCCCTCACATCACTATCTTAAAAATCACATATATATTATGCATAAATGTCATAAGGATCACAAATAAATGTAGATATCAAATTATAATTAATACAAATGAAATAACAACTTACTGTTATTTTTACAAAGACATTATATTATGAGATACATGAATAAATTAATTAAAAGATATGAATGGTCACTATAAAGTAATCATTCATATATACATATTGTTTAAAAATTATCCATACATTAAGGTACTAATTTTTAAAGGGTTCATATATATGTTTTTCTCTTTTATAAGTCATTTTTAGAAAATAATTTCCGAACTGAATTAATTTGAGCACCAAAAATTTTTTTCATTACAATTTAATTTTGAAAAATTTAGTACTCTATTTTTTATATTTTATTTTCATTTTAAGAACATTATATTTATAAAATTATAGTTATATTGGAACTCTGAATGGTATAATTCCTTATACCTTTCATTTTATTTTTAATACATTTGTTTTTATATTTTTATTTTTTAAATATATCATCGGATTCACTTCTAATGCAATATTTTTTTAAAAAAACCTCATGAGTTAATTTTCCACCAATGTTGGATCTCCTTGATGTAATATAAAATGTAGATGTTCAATGATCATATTTCCTTCTCTTATATATAGGGACCCCATCTCTGTCCCACATCGGGTGCCTCATCCTTTGCATCGAGGTTCTAGAGCTCCTCAAATATCCATGTGTGAATGATTATCTACTCTGCACATTTTGAAATTACCATGTCCAAAAATTTAGCAACATATCTCGATTCAATACTTCAAAAATCTTTCTCAAAATTGATGTTCTTATAGGATTGATTAATCACTATTTTATTTTATGACAAATATCATTCATATATAAAAATAACTATTAATTTTCTTGTATGGGAGTCAGTATGTGTTAAAAAACCACAAACTCAAGATACAATTATCAAAAATGATGTTATAATATTCTACAAAACTATGAATGTTGATGTCAAATAAAAAAGTCTTTTCATATTTATGATAGTGAAATCAGTTTTCCAGAAACACAATTAGAAAATTTTCATAATTTTCAATCTAAGGAAGAATATTTTTCTACAACTTATTTGATTCTAAAAGAAAAGCGAACTTTTATAAAGGGGGTATGGAGAAATCTCATTTTTATAATCATGATGATAAAATAAAAAACACTCATCATTCAACTGACAATATACTAACTGTACTATGGATGATATCTTTATTAATACCAAATAGTAGTTATACAGAAACTATCAATTTTTTAGATGTCATTACACTTGATAATATAGTGAACATGATGATGATCATTGTAAAGACCCAGAAATTTAATGGAAATTTATTTTTCTTAAATACTTTGTAATTTTATGAGTCTGCGTTGTCTGACGACACTTGATTCTAAGGCCCGATGTGCCCAAAATCAATTTCAGAAGTTTTGATCAGGTACGTTCAGTAAATGTATGTGCGGGTTTTTCTATATTTTGAACCAGTTCTCAGAATTGAAATTTGAGGGCAACAATGAACTCGAAGCACCGATGTTCGCCTAAGGGGACCTTTATCGTAGTTGCGTTTTTCTGGGAGGAGAAGTTAATTTTTGGTTTTTTATTATAAAAATAAATAAAAAATTGAGTTAGATATTTTTAATTGGTGGGTTGTTATAATCTCCAAGAGGAGGTTATGAGTGGGTCCCGCACCCCACATAACCTCTCATGGGAGGATTTAGTGTGGTGGGGCCCACACGATACCCTAAAATTTCAACTCCCCTTTAATCCCCATTTAATTAAATTTGAAAACTCTACATTTGTTGTGATCTCTTCACCTCCCCTCTCTCAAGGTTAAACCAACCACCTCCCACACTCCCTAATAAATTTTCCATCACTTTAAATTAATTAATTGGTCCACAATTAATTAATTAATTTATGTGTTTGAATTTTGAAATCCTTGAGAGAATAAAATAATAGACTTAGGTGTTATTTTCTTTTGGAAGTCATTGTGTTGGGAGAATTTTGGGGAAGACTTTGGAGAAATAGAAGAACAACGATCTTCTCTCGATGAAGAACAAATTTGACGAAGAATGCGGACGACTTCTCCGACCTTCTTCTTACTCCTTGTCAAGGGAGAAGACATCGCTTGTGAGAAGCATCGCCTACGTCATCGACTCTTCTTCCAATGTTGATGGGATGACACCATCTTCCTCGACGCCATTTTCTGCGACGTCGAATACCGCACCACTCATCATCTGTGGCATGTCGACAAATGAACCTCAAATACGAGGTAGGGGTTAGAATAATTTAAATAGAATAAATTAAACCTTCACTCTTGAGAATGATTGTTTCTTCTTGGCCATTTGTTACCGCCTTATGGGGAGGGTGCAGGCAGAAAAAACATGGCATGAAGACCATCCGTTGACTGTTGATTTTTTTCATGATGAGATGGTGTTAGAAGGAGTGGCGGTGATGGGAATTGGCGACGATTGAAGGAGGCGGTGGCAACGGAGGCCGCACGACTTCCCGAAGAGGACCACAATAGCGGGTGCCATGCAGAAGGGAGATCACGACCCGCATCCATAGGCCGCTTGGCCGAATAAGGAACCAGCCGGTCGATGCCGGCCGGAGTGGAGGAACCGTGGCGCCCCTTGGCACCGTGCTACAGACGACCGCGTCCCACCTTCCACGAGCCCCTTCGGCGGATGAACCGGCTGGCAGGAGGCTGACCAGGCTAGGAAGAACCTGCGGCGCTAGGAGGGTGCCGTGTTTCGAGAACCGCGGCCTGCCTGTGCGGGCCGCTCGCGCCAAGAATACCGGCCGACATTGGGAAGGCCAGACAAGAGGGCGGCTCCACTTGGCGCCGCCGGTTCGGGAAGCCAGTGGGCCCCCCCCTCGGACCGGTCGGCCAGTTGGGCCACACCAAGATGGGTCACGTTGGGTCAGGCCACGCCCCCTCAGACCATGCCTCCGAATTCACCAGGCCGGTCCGACCCTCTACCGGGTCGGAACACCAAAACCAGATTGACCCGACCCGCCATCACACTTGGTCTAACTGGTCAGGACCTTTTTCACTAAAACAAGAATAACATGAAGACCACGTGTCCAATCGACGCGCTGTGTACGACACTGGGACCCTTATGACGAGTCGGTCATTTTGCGATACTATAAGTGAGTTTTTATCGATTTTTCTAAATGGACATGTTTGGAATGGGCGAATTTCCAACAGGGCCCCAGGAACGGAAAAGCCGATAACTCTCAGACTAGGCGTTTGATTGATGCGCCGTATTTTCGGTTGGGTTACTTTTGATGAGACGGAACTTCAGGGTACATCAACTCTGAACTTCGTGATAGTTGATGTGATGACCCCTTTGCTCGTGGTGTAGACCCTCCCTGAATCGAGAGTGATGTGTTCGGGAACCCTAGAGCTAGCTGCAACTACAACGACTACTGTATTGGAATCCTCCATGGGTTCGACGACAACGAATATTGTAATTGTATCCTATGTTGGTTTGATAGTTTTACTTATGTACTATATCCTTAGTGTGTCTGACAGAGTATCTAGTCTAGTATCCTAAGAGGGTCTCATAGCTTAGCTGGTCTAGTATCCAACGTGTTTCCGACAACCTAGAGGAATCAGTGACTACATCTCATCATCCCTATAACTATATGAATGATGTATACCTCTGTGAGCTGAGTCTTGAAATTCAATCATTATCATCGATGTGATTGAATTCTTTACTCTGTAGACAGAGTTGTGCTTGGGCTCGTGATTTGGAGCCCGAAATGTGATTGATAACTTAGGTATAAGTATTGGAATATACCTAAGTACAGTTGGTTGATACTTCGTGATCGTATCATTCATCTATTGTTTTTCTTTCGTGGATTCTAGGAGACCTTCAGGGGTTTCGGGGTCCCTGCTGAGTAACGTTATACTCACCCCTACACGGGCTATTACCGCAACTAATTATGTTGGATGCAGACGATGGACACCACAGTTGGAGGATGAGAGCGCCACGACTGGATGGAACTCGGAGGTGGACCTATGCGACGATACGACACACAGTGTTGAGCTGGACGGTACCGGAGGTGGACCACTTGGAGAGACGTACACAGAGCAGAAGGATAGACCCAAGGTGCTATGAATTCCATCTATACACACCCTTTAGGTGGGATTCCCTGAGGATGACTCAATGTTTGCAGTTTCACATTACTGCAGTTGTACTAGCTTTTCAGTTGTACTATAATTACTATTGGGCTTTTATTTCATGCCCCTTTCCTTTCAGCACAAACTATTGTATTCAGTTTTTCTTAGTTCTTATTTCAGTTGCGTATACTGCTTCTTGTGTTCAAGTTGTGTGTGTGTTACCGGTTAAAGGCAATGCATTCTCTTTTGTAGGGATTACGCCTTTGGTGCTAGTCGCCAGCCCCTGGCATATGTAAGGCGGGCATGGGGTAGACACGACATGGGCCCCGAGGACGGGTCGTGAAAAAATTTCTACCAGAGGAGTTCTGTTCTACCGCAGAACATGGAATCTGATTATTTAAACAACAATAGTGTAAAGTGTTTTGAGTGTGGTTATTAGTTTAGGGAATCTGGTGTTGGTGCGGCGGCCGACCTATCCATACACTGGGACTCTGATTTCTGATTTCTGACTCAGTGCAAGAAAACACTGATTGCGTGTGTGTTTCCATTAAAATGTTTTCTTCATGATTACATTGTGTCAGCTCACTAGGTATATTGTTTTAACCACGACACACCTGTTTATTTTCAAAGTGGCCCCATCAAGCCAGCCAACTACGGTTCTGAGTTACGTGTGAGATGGTATCCCACCAATAAACCAGGCCTCAGTGCAGGGCCCCATCACAACAGAGGCACTAGAGGTACCACTACCTGCTAGTCCACTGATACCACCATCCGCAACAACAGAGAGTTCACGCTGCCTTAGTGTACTGTATGAGTTCTAGAGATAGAGACCTCCCAGGTTCCATGGAGAGATGGACCCTCAGGCAGTTGAGGATTGGCTAGAGTCTATCATCCGAGTTTTCAGATTGTTAGGGACACTGGACGACTTGATGGAGATCCTTGGCGCGAGTCTCCTGTATGCAGTAGTAGGTAGATGGCAGAGCCTGATCTTCTAGGTGCATGACAAGGCATATTTTCTAGGGACAGACATCGAGAGTCTCTTCTACATGGAGTTTGTTGCAGCAGCCCTACATGCAGTGCGGATTCAGGAGTTACTTCATCTGTAGTAGGGAAACATGACAGTAGATCAGTACTCAGTGAGGTTTACCAACCTATCACGCTACTCCACGGACATGGTATGAGGCCCATTCTTCTAGGCTCGGACCTTTGAGCATGGAATCAAACATGAGATCAGGGCCTCGATGATCTCCCTCAGCATTTTCGACGTAGGAGAGAGTGCTGGAGCAAGCCCTTCTTGTGGAGAGATTTGTCGCCGAGTCGACACCAGCATCGGGACCCACCATAGGGCGACACGTAGCAGAGTCTTCTACATCTGGAATTTGATAGTTGACATAGAGGTCCATGCAGACTAGGCCATCAGGTGAGAGACCTTAGGATACATGTTCGGTAGTGTGGGGCACACGGAACATAGCCAACTATATGAGGAGAAAGCAGTGCTATGCATGCGGCGGACATGGTCACATGGAACGAGACTCCCCGACCCACCGTGCAGATGAGAATCAGACAGTGGAGGTACCTCCCAGTTAGAGGCATAGCTTCAACCGTAGTGTTCCGTAGGGAGAAGTCGGATGAGGCAGAGGAGCTGGACGAGCAGCGGGTGGTGGAAGACGTTTCAAGGCTCTACCACCACCACCACTAGGAGGTCCAACCCGACCACAGGGAACATACAGACAGAGGTAGGCTCAACTCCAAGGAGTCGAGGCCTACGACCACGCCGCACCTAAGATGATTTGAGATACTATCTATGTCTACTACACCCTTGATTATATAATTATAGATATAGGTGCGAGTCATTATTTTATCTCCACTGCCATTGTTCAGATCTCGAAGATTCTGACAGAGCTGTTGGCTTGATCCTTACATCTATAGAATCCTACGGAAGCATACTCAATGATCACGCACTAGTTCCAACAATGTGAGCTTACTCTAGGATGTGTGAGCTTTGGCTTTGATCTTCTTGTAGTGGCTTCAAGGCCTTACAACGTCATCTTGGTTATGGATATGTTATCTTCCATCCATTCTCAGAACGAATGCATCAGGCGCAACGTGGGGTGTATCTGCATGGATGGGACCAAGTTCACCGTCACCAGTGAGAAGGGAGCCTCTGCAAAACATGATGGACTTACACAGAAGAGAGGGCATCCGATCACACATCAGTTGGCCAATATCATCCTCAGAGCAGTTGATGTGTGGAGTCCGAGTTTTCCTAATGTGGTGGATCAGTATGCAGACGTTTTTCCTGATGATGTTCCAGGACTACCTCCTCAAAGAGAGGTAGAATTCTAAATATACATAAACCTCAGGAAAAAACCGATATCTACTCTAGCATATTGGATGGATGCCACCGAGCTTTGTGAGCTGCGGGTACAGCTAGAAGATTTACAGGGGAAGGGATTCATCTGACCTAGAGATTCACCCTGGGCTTCTCCGATTTAGTTTGCCAAGATGGACAATGGGATCTTGCAACTATGTGTTCACTACTGTCACCTAAATCAGGTGACTGTGAAGAACAAGTACCCACTAATGAGGATTGACGACCTCTATGAGTTTCTCAAGGTAGCACGATGGTTCTCAATGATTTACCTTAGGTCAGGCTATCACCAGCTCAGAGTTCGAGACGAGAATGTGCAGAACACGAATTTCAGGTGTCGGTATGGCCATTACGAGTTCTTGGTTATGCCCTTTGGTGTAACCAACACACCAACATTGTTCATGAGTCTCATTAATAGGATATTCCAGCCATACCACTATAGATTTTTCATAGTCTTCATTGATGACATACTGATTTACTGAACTATTGAGGATGAGTGAACCTAACACTTGAGGGTTGTACTAGATACACTCTGAGAGCACCAGATTTATTATAGCTCTCTAAGTGCCAGTTCTGGATTCAAGAGGTTCACTTCTTGGGACACGTCATCTGGGAGGCTAGAGTTGCATTGGATCCAGCTAATATCGAGGAAATACTTGCTTGGGAGCCACCCATGACTGTGACAGAGGTGCGGAGTTTCATGGGTTTTCCTGGGTACTATCAGATATTTGTGTCAGACATCTCCAGAGTTACAACACCACTTTCAGCTTTGACGAAGAAGGGGAAACCCTTAGTGTGGTCAGATAGATTCCAGTAGATCTTTCAAGAGATGATGTAGAGATTGACTAGTGCGCCCATCTTGAGGCTACCAGAGGAAGGCGTAGGGTACATAGTTTACTACGACGCAGAAAGGACCAGAGTCGGGTGTGTCCTGATGTAGGAGAAAGCAGTGATCGCATACGGTTCATGGTAGTTGAGACAGCAGGAGCATAACTATGCTACCCATGACCTGGAGTTAGCTGTAGTTGTTTTCACCTTGAAGATGTGGAGGCACTATCTTATGGGTGAGCTCTTTACAGTCTAGTATAACCACCAGAGTCTTAGGTGAATCTTATTTCATAAGGACCTAAACCTGATACAATGGAGATGGCTTGAGTTCCTCTAGGAAAATGAATTTGAGATAGTCTATACTACTGGAAGGGGAACATTGTAACTGATTCTCTCAGTAGGATATCGGGCATAGATCTACTAGGAGAGGCAACGGAGCAGCTAGCTGCGATTCAGATATCCTTTATGGATAGAGATGGAGCATCCTTTCTTCAGTCTCTCACAGTCACTCCTCCACTTCTTCAGCATGTTAGGGTGGCACAGTGTGGGGATGATGACTGTGAGACACGACGTGCTCAGATATCCACAGGGAAGGTGCCTGATGAATTTTATTAAGGAGATGAGCACGCCATACTCTTCAGGGGACGTTACATGGTACCAGTTGAACTACAGGAGGAAGTGCTGAGGGAGTTTCACACTTCCCCTCTAGCGGTACATCCAGGAGTGGCGAAAATGTATCAGGATCTCAGATGACAGCACTGGTGGTCGGGGATGATGAAGGCAGCAGCAGAGTTCATTTCACGATGTCTCACTTGTCAGCAAGTGAAGGTAGAGCACCAGGTACCAGCAGGCTTGGTACAACCCTTAGAGGTCTTAGAGTGGAAGTGGGAAGAAATATCCATGGATTTCATGACATGGCTTCCACGTACATCTAGAGGACGTGACTCTCTCTCTGGGTGATTGTAAAACTACTCACCAAGTAAGCCCACTTCCTACCAATCAAAGAGCAGGGCTCAGTAGAGAGCATGGCATGCCTCTACGTTCAGGAGATCATACGGCATCATGGTGTGCCATTATCTATCGTCTCTGATTGAGACACATGTTTCACTTCCTGGCTAAAGAAGGGGTTATAGGAGGCTTTTGGGACGTAGTCAGGCCTTAACACCGTCGTTCATCCTCAGACAGACGACCAGACCGAGATGACCATTTAGACTCTCAAGGACATGCTCCATACATGTGTCCTTCACATTGGTCACAGTTGGGAGGATCATTTTCCCTTTGTGGAGTTTGCGTACAACAACAGCTACCACTACACCATTGGGATGGCACCATATGAGGCACTCTACGGCCGACCTTGAAAATCACCTCTGTGCTTGATTGACCCTGGGGAGTCAGCCCTAGTAGGACCAGAGATGGTGCAGGCTACGATAGAGAAGGTGCAGATCATCCGGGAGTGGATTAAGACTGTAAAGAGCAGACAAAAGTCATATGCTAATAGGAGATGGATACCACTAGAGTTTGAGGATGGCGACCACGTCTTCCTACGAGTATCACCTCGATGAGGTCTATAGAGATTTGGCCAGGGTGACAAGTTATCGTCGTGTTTCATCAGACCATTCCATGTACTCAGCAGATTAGGCGAGGTATCTCACCACCTGGCCCTTCCACCTCAGTTGCACTGGGTGCATGACATCTTCCACGTATCTCAGCAGAGGAGATACGTGCACGACCCGACCCATATCATTGGTCATGAGGAGCTGGACATTGATGATGGGACGACGTTTGTAGAGGTCCCGGTGGATATCGAGGATCAATAGGAACATGTCCTACGTGGATAGTTGATTCCTCTGGTGCGCATTCGCTAGCAGCACGAGAACCTTCAGGAGAGCACTTGGGAGCGGGAGGCTCATATGCGAGCTGCATACCCCCATTTGTTTCCCTAGTGTGAGTTGTACCATTACAGGGATGTAAAGCCCTGAGTTGGGAGTAATTTAAAGACCCAAAAATGTCAAGGAATTTTTTTCCTTAAATACATTGAAATTTTACAAGTCTGCTGTTTCTGAGGGAACTTGATTCCATGGCCCGGTGTTCCCCGAATCAACTTCTGAAGTTTTGTTCAGTTATGTTCAGTAAACATACGTGTGAGTTTTTCTATCATTTGAACTGGTGCTCGGAATTGAAATACGAGGGCACCGATGAACTCGCAACGCCGGTATTCACCTAAGGGGACCTTTACCATAATTGTGTTTTGTCGAGAGGAGATGTTAATTTTCGGGTTATTATTAAAAAAATAAATAAAAATATGAGTTAGATATTTTTATTTGGTGGGTTGTTATAATAACTAAGAGGTGGTTAGGAGTGGGGCCCACACCCCACATAACCTCTCATTGGAGAATTGAGTGTGGTGGGGCCCACATGATCCCCTAACCTTTCAACTCCCCTTAAACACCCCTTTAATTAATTTTTCCAACTCCCCATTTTTTGAGATCTCTTCACCTCCCCTCTCTTAAGGTTAAACATACCACCTCCCACTCTCCCTAATAAATTTTCCAACACTTTAAATTAAATAATTGGTCCACAATTAATTAATTAAGATAAGTGTTTGAAGTTTGAAATCCGTGAGAGAATGAAATTATAGCCTTAGTAATTATTTTATTTTGGCACTTGTTGTGTTTGGAGAATTTTAGGGAAGGCTGTGGAGAAATAGGAGATCATCGTTCTTCTCTCGATGAAGAACAACTCCGACAATGAACGCAGACGACTTCTCCAACCTTCTTCTTCCTCCAATTCAAGGGAGAAGACACCGCTCGCGAGAAGCGTTGCCTAAGTCATTGACTCTTCTTACAACATTGATGGGATGAAAATGTTTTCCACGACACAGTTTTTCGCGACACCGACTACCGCAACGCTCGTCTTCCACAACACGTCGACTAATGAACCTAAAATACGAGGTAGTGGGTTTGTATAATTAAAATTGAATAAATTAAAACTTCATTCTTGATAATGCTTGTTTTGTCATGGACAATTGTTACCGCATTATGCGGAGGGCACGGGCCGAACAAAAATGGCCCGAAAACCCTTTGTTGACACTTGAATTTTTTTTGTGATGAGACTGTGTTAGATGGAGTGGAGGTAACGGGAATTGGTGATGACCAAAGGTGGCAGCGGCAATGGCGGTCGTGCGCCGGCCCGAAGTGGACCGCAACACCCCCCCCCCCCCCGCCATCAGACCACTCGGCCTCCCAGGCCGCACCCTACCGGGCTACGCCACCTCGGGATGGGCCGCGCGATTTACTGGTCTGGTCCGTCGCTCTGCAAGGTCGAACCCGCCAAAACCGGGTTAACCCAACCCGCCATCCCACTGGGCTTAACGGGCCTGGCCTATTTTCAATTAAATGTGAATAATATAAAGACCGTGCGTCCGATCAGCATGCCGCCTGCGGAACTGGGACCCTTATCATGAGGTAGTCCTTTTACGATACTGTAAGTGAGTTTAGGACAATTTTGATAAACGGTCAGGTTTGGAACGAGCCTATTTCCAACCGGGCCCCTGGAACGGAAAAGACGATAACTTTAAAACTGGGCGTCTGATTGACGAGTCGTCTGTTACGTTGGGTTCCTTTTGATGAGACGGAACTTTGGGGTACATCAACTCTGGAATTCATTATAGTTTATGTGACAACCCCTTTGGTCATGGATCAGACCCTCCCGGAATCGAGCATGCTATGTGGAGGAACCCTAGAGCTGGCTACGACTGCAACGACTACCGTACTAGAATCCATCATAGGTTCGATGACGATGACTACTGTACATGTATCCTAAGTTGGTCTGATAGTTTGACTTCTATACTAGTATCCTGAGTGGGTAGAACAGAGTAGCTGGTCTAGTATCCTACGTGGGTCTGATAGCTTAGCTGGTCTAGTATCCTACATGGGTTCAAAGCCTAGATGAATCAGTGTCTACATCTGATCATCCCTATCGCTATATGAAAGATGTATACATGTGTTAGTTAAGTCTTGACTTTCAATAAGTATCATCAATGTGATTGAATTCTTTCCTATGTGGACTGAGTTGTGCTTGGGATCGTGAGTTGGAGTCAGACTGTGATTGATAGCATAGATATATGTATGGCCATATAACTATGTCGAGTTGGTTGATACTTTGTGATCATATCATTCATCTGTGGTTAATCCTTCATGTATTCTAGGAGACCTTCAGGGGTCTCGGGGTCCTGAATGAGTATCTTTATACTCACCCCTACACGAGATATTCCCGCACCTCGTTATGTTGGATGCAGACGACAGACTGCGCTGATGGAGGCTGAGATTGCCTCGACTGGACGGTACCCAGAGGTGGACCTTGTGACGAGACATCACAGGGTGTAGAGCTAGATGGTACATGGAGGTGGACCACATGGTGAGATGTACACAGAGCAGACGGACGGACCCAAGGTGCAATGGAGGCAATATTTACCCACCCATTAGGTGGGATTCCCATAGGATGACTCAATGGATACTGTTTCTCTTTAATGCAGTTGTACTAGCTTTTCAGTTGTACTGTACTTACTATTGGGCTTGTATAGTGAGATGTACAAGGAGCAGACGGATGGACCCGAGGTGCTACGGAGGCCATCTATACCCACCCATCAGGTGGGATTCCTGGTGGATGACTCAATTGTTGTTGTTCCACTTTAATGTAGTTGTACTAGCCTTTCAGTTGTACTATACTTACTATTGGGCTTGTATTTCTAGCCCCATTATTTTCATCACTTACATTTGTATTCAGTTTTTCTTAGTGATTATTTCAGTTCGGAATACTTCTTCTTGTGTCTAGGTTGTGTGTTTGTTACAGGTTAAAGGAAATAACTTCCCTTTTTTTGGGATTACGCCTTTGGTGCTAGTCGCCTGCCCCTGGCCTATGGAAGGAAAACATGGGGTAGTCACGGAATGGGCCCCGAGGACGCGTTGTGACAATCATCTTAATGGGTAAGATTTTCAAAACCACCAAAAATCACATGTTATGAGAAATCAATTTTCTGTTAATCCTCTATCCATCTATCGCGAGTATTTTTATATTCACAAAAAATGATGTTTTTTAGTATTCCAATCATGTTTTTGTTGAGGGATTGGAGAGTTATTTAATTTTTGACGATACAGTAATGAGAATGAAATTTAATTTTGATCAAGAATCAAAAAGGTTTGTTTAAGATATTGAAGCTAAAACTCCAATCAAAACATTAATAGGATGCTAAAGAATACAATACTAATCAATGTCGATCATTATAGGGAAACAGAAGAATGAAATATTTAAATTTTTTTAAAACCTAAGAAGAAATTTGTTTACAATGATATAATGCATGAAAAATACCGAAATGAACATGATTAACAGAACGAAGGATATCAACAATTCATTCTCAACCATTGTAAATAATTTTCTGAAATTGTTTAGAATAATTAAACCCTCAAAAGAGAAGAAAATTAAAATAGATTAAAAAAAGAAAAGGCTAGTCGTTTTGATATTGATACATTGATGAAGACAGTTGGAAAATAAATTGAATGAATCAGTATTTGGGAACTGATTCTAAAATATACAATTACCACTATATATAAGATATATGAAAATGATATAAAATAATTGGAAATCATCATTTGTGACATCATGTAATATACCCTCTCTAGATGGATATAACTCAAAACAAGAACAAAATGTTAATGTAATTCAATCCTCGAATAATGTGGAACAACCTAGATCTGATGATAGTTGGAATCAGAATTTAGATGATGATGATGGAAGACGTCAAAGTGCACAACATACTAATTTTGTGGATGTCATTGATTCAATGTAGACAGTCTATTTGAAAAGAGATTAATATGTTGTTTAGGAAATTACAATAATTGAAAATTAAATCTAACATTTGATAACGTTCTAAGGGAATATTGAATTTGTTTTAGAAAATCAAAATAAAATATTAGACATTATTAATCATCAGAGAAAAATAGTGGTAAAGCTCTAGAATGAAGTAAAATATTTTAAGAAAGCAACATGGAAAATAGAAAGTCATGTATGAACATTGTGAAGTCGTCTCATATTTCAAAATAATGTATCAAATCACATGAATATTCAATTTAATATACGAGAATCCTGGTGAATGAACTCATAGATTCATTCATCATGTTATAAAGAGATACTGATCAAAAATTGATAATTGTAAGAGGGCCAGATGAAAGACAGTCTATTGATTTCAAAGTGACTGAAAAAAAGAATAATATTATTCAATCTGAAGTACCAAAAATAATGTTTTATATGGATCAAATAATTTATATGAAAAATAAATATTTCTTGATTTGTAATAGTATTGATGTATAAATGAATAAGAATAAAGATCTGGATTATCAGTTTTGTTTTGTGGAAAAAATTTATAATCTCAAGAAGAAAACATTCATACCCAGGACTAGTAGTTTGAAGATCAGTAACAATAAAATTTATCTAGAAAATAATCACTTGATATGCTCCTGGAGAATAAGAAAGAATTAAAAAATATTATGATATTTGGGTTAGATCTTATGAATAAGGACAAGGATAAAGGGAAGGAAAATAAATGAGTTTTTTGGACCCTTGTTGTATTGTTTAAAAAACATCAATGAATGATTCATCATATATATTTTTTTGATTTAATATTTTCCAATTCCTTCGGGATGAATGTTCCTTTACTATTTCAATTTGATAAAAATCAGTCTTTCTTTGAAGATAGTGTTTCTCTATCCCTTTTTCTAGGTATAATAATATTTTCATTAATATTTTTTTTAAAAGGATGTAGAATAATTCATAAAAGGGGTAGAATCATTCATAAAGAAGGAAGACATATTTTATAGGGCATAAATTCTATAAAGTATAATAATTTTAGTAACATGGATATTTTTTATAGAATAAAATCCTTAAGGAAATTTATATCGTAAGTTGGAGGATGTTCCTATAAAAATTATATTCCGAATAGTTTAAAAAATTAAATGGATATAACTATAACTGTTAAATTGTGAATATTAAAACAATTTAATTTTGTAATCATCTATTTGGTTTATCTTTTTGTTTTTTCTCTTCAAAATGCGGGTTCTTGTTGAGAAAAAGTCATAATTTTACTTTTCTATTCCTCTTTGTTTTGGAAGTCACAAACTCCTTATTTAAATGAATTTATATATTAATTGTTTTTGATTATTATAGGTTTCATCATTAATATTTCCTGTATGCATACTATAATAATCATTGCCACGAGTTTTAAAAAAAGGATCATTTTTATGATTCTCATTATGTCCCCAGAGACGATTTACATTGTACTCACCAATTATGATTTCCATTGTACACAATATTTAGTGTCGTACTAAAACATTAAACTGTAATCACGATCATAATGAAAAACACCGTAGTCATTTACTGTTCACGTTAAATTTCTTCCAAAGAGATTTATTCTTTTTAGAATCATTTTATCCTATCCAAAACATTGTATCATATCGAAAGGAAATACATTTATTCAAAATGGAATTTTGTATTCTATTTCAATATGAATTATACAATAATATCATTGTTTCAGTTACATGAGGACCATTGGAGTGATAGGTGTTGAAGTCCCTCCAAAATATCAAAATAAAATCTGACCGTTGAAAACCAAGATGATAGTTGGATCTTTGGCCTTTAAGTACTGGGTCATTTTAATGGGCTCAGAGAATATATTTTAACAAATTTCAGATATCATGTAAGATATGCGTCAAATTGCTGCTTCAGGCTAATGAATATGATGATCTCATGTCATGAACTAATAATTCTACATACTTTTGATATTCAAGAGTTTTTTCATGCTACTGAGACACTAATCATGTCTGATTATGATCGAGGGATTCTGTGGATAAGGAGACAGATATGCCAATCTTTTGGGGATCGAGGGCTTCCATGGATAGGAATACAGAGGCTTCAATCACCTTCGTGATCAAGGGATTATGGGGGATAAGAAGAAAAAATATTACCATCATTTTATGGGATTTCCATGGTATGGGTAGGATATATTTTCATGAAATTATAAATCTAGATACCTTTATCCATTGTTATTGGATACCCATCTCTTTGGTTTAATTGTATTGTGTTATTTTTAAATTTTATATTCCAACTGATTTGTAGTAGAAAGTGAATAATTTTCTATATTCACATTTTTCAATATTTAATAATTAAATCTTTGTAATGATGATTTCAGTTTTTAAGATTTGCTCATTTGTCCAAAATTATTTAGTACACTTTATGATTTAATCATTGTATTTTTTTACTTAGATCATTGTAACCATTGTGATTATATGATATTTTATACGATTACTCTATTTAAATCATTTCAATTGTAAATATTATTATTTTCATTTATGATGAATGGTTTACATTATTTCAATCAACCTGATTACGATACTTTTGTAACATAACCCAGGGCCATGTATGATCAATGTTTTAACACATTAAGAGATAATGTGAATTTAATTAGTTTAAATTATTTTAAACTAAATTACTATAGGGATAATTTTTTTAAATAAATAATTCCCTATCTATTGTATTGTTCCATCTTCGTATACATTAAAATCCAAAAAAAGACCACTTCATCACTCGTGTGTATGTGTGGACGACCACCTCCATGAAGCGATGTGAACCAGTTTTTCAATATCTCATTACATGGATGCATAGAATGATATATGTTATTAAAATATATGATATAAAAGAGATTAATAGTGTTTATTTAAAGATAAATTTTTTCATCATTCTTTTTTCTATATATGGATATGCGAAAATAGTATTCATAGGTATACTAACATACTATCACCATGAATGGTGTAACTCATTTTTTAATCTACAACATTCATGGATTACTCGAATTATGTATAAAAATAATATATATGATATTTATATCTTGACTATAATTCCACATACAAGAGAAAAATTATCAATGTATAAGGAGTGGGACTGTCGAACTGATACCTACTTGAAAAAGAAGGTAGTTAGTAGAAGTAAATGATAAATTTTAAAATGAATTGTTAATAAATTAGTGTTAATATACAATAAGTTGATCATATATTTTATTATATGTATGAAAATTACTTTATTATATAATTTAAAAAATTAATTTTCTTATACATGTGGTCAAAATAACTTACAATGCAAGACAGAGATTATGTAAGGGTCTTATTATCTCTCATTTATATATGTGAGATATATACCATATTAACAAAATGTTTATTTCTATTTTATATGTTATATCGTAAACCTATTTATATTCATTGTATTAATTTTTTCACATCATGCTATATCTTTCATAGGGGTTATGAATCAATATTTACGTCAATAGTACGATTTTATTTCACAATCCCATCATTATTCCAGATTATTTATATTAAAGTAATTTCTTGAAATATTATATCATATATATATCATATAACCAATCTTCTTTATTCTAATTTTATATCTATAAATAAGACATATTTTACATTCATTTTCCACATGTATGTAATTATGATACTCTATGTTTTTTATAGGAATCTGAAATTATGTTCTATTCAGTCGATAGAAATTTTAATCCATTTCCATATAATAATATTAAACATGTTAAATAATGTTTTCAATATTATATTATGTTTGTATAATGTAAATATTAATCATTTTTTACAATCTATTATTTGGATTCAAAAGATTAATCTTTTTATTTTAAAATCTATGTACATTATTACATTTTACCAAACATGTGAATAATATAGTTGATTTGACCAACATAACATGATTATAATTTGACATAATCCTAACCACTCCAGGCTTTGAAAAATCATTTAATTTAATTGATGGTTAACATAAAATATTTTTGAACATAATATTTTGTTTTTTGAATTAATTATCGAATTAAACTGCGTATTTTCATCCAAAGATGTTCTAAATGACCCTCCTATAAAATATCTATCTATTAGTACCAATAACTATTTATTAGAATTATAATCTACCGAGGTTATGTTGTAATGATAGAATACTTATTCATTATCTGGATAGATCATGGTTAGTTTCGTTGCATATAACAATAACATTTCATTTTCTAGTTTATCAATATGTATGTTGATATTGATTATGTAATGAATTATTGTTCACCCATTTGATAGATGAATAAATTGGACATATTATTTGTTGGGAGGGATTCTTTCTATAACATAAAAAAATTTATAGGTTTCATTAGAAAAAATAGTTTTTTTATTTGGCTGATGACATAGCCATTTATATAAAATATCTTTTTATGAGTCCTTTAAAGTTTGATTGTGATGTAGGAATTATGAATTCCATCAAACGTGGAATTTTTTTCCTTTAAAACTTATAATATTAATATTATTAAATCAATTCATAAATATCAATATCATGGGATTATTTATATGAAATTATTTTTTTAATCATATTCTTATACCATATTATTATTCATGTAAATGTTATTGATTAAATGGAATGTGTTATTAGATATTTTATTTTCCATGTTGATTATTCCATATTGAATAATTATAGATTCAACTATATGATACCCTTATAGATCATTTGATATCACAAGTATATTGATTCAATTCCTTATTATATGATGTAAAAAAAACATTATTGTGTTAATGGTTGAATAATATTAACTTTACATATGTTTCATATTTTATTTCCAATGTAATAAAAGATTAATATATATATTAGTTTAAAAATAAATCTATATTATTGTATCCATGAGGATTTTATTTCTTGTTTCTTTTTCGAATTTAATAAATAAACCCCTGAATCTATGATACTTTGTTTGGGGTTATTATTGTTTGAATTATATTAATTTTAATAAAAACCATGGGAACTAGATTTATGGAGACAATGATTATAGGAAACAACCCTATAAAATGTTTTAAGGAAAAGCCTCTTTAAATTAAAACATTCAAATATTTTGTGAAGGTAGAGATTATATAGTATTCATATCCAAAATTACCTATCTAGACACTACATTATGATTTGGTTTTGTTATAGATGTACCTAAAGGTATTAAAACCAAATAGAATGGGTCAGTTTTATCTCATCCATCATTGTGGTGCACGGTGAGTGTTCCCTTACATCACATCTTGTCTGATATTCATGGGCGATAAGGATTGGTTAATTCATTTTTTATTTAGTGACCATTATAAATATGAAAATAACATGCCATAATTTTTTTTGGTTTTCCAAGAGGATTATTTCTTTTCAATCTATTCCTTTGTAGTTTTAGTCAACGGTTGAAATGATGAGGAATAATATTAACAATGGATGTGATGGAGGATGTGTTGATTAATAGAATAAAACTTTGACATTGAATATTGGGAATGATATTTTTATATTCCAAATCATTAATCATGACATTTGACTAACTACATACCGCTTAAAAAACTCAATGTGTAACAGAAAAAGAGAAGAATATAACATTATGATATATTTGGTAGTGGAGACCCTGAAAGAATGATGTTACAATTTCATTCATGACATTAATGTGGTATGATACACCACAAACTGTGTCTAAAAATGCAAATGTTTTTTGAGGTGGAATAACGGGAAAAATGGAACAAAATATCGATTAAAAAATGAAAAAATAAATGGAGGGATATATATTTCATCCCATGATATAATTTAATGTTCAATGTCATATTTTTGGGGAATATGTGAATTTTCCATGATAATTACATAATTTAATAGTTAATTATTCAAAAAAAATGACTTATACTAAGTAATTTGTTAAAGAGTAAGGAATAAAATATTTAATTATTATTATTGTAGAGTTTTTTTAAGTGATATATAATTGTTATTATAGATATATTAATCATGTGACTCTTAAGGATTGTTACAAAATAAATTATCATTAATTATTTGAAAACATAATTTGAATGGTATTAATAACAAACAAAATAAATTTAGTTGTAATGGGATGAGGTTTTAGTGAGATAAATATATGATTGATATTGACAATGTAAATGAAATATTATTGGTGACAATGAATATAGTTAGTGATTGGATGAACAAGTGATTTTTTTTATTATTTTTTGAATTTATTGAATTTATTGATTTATCAAAAACGTTTATGATATCATTTGATGAATAAGGGTTTTTTTAATTCATTGAATTATATATGAATTCATTGAGGAAAACTATAGAGATATGGATACCATAATGGGTTTATATGATTAATGTTAATAATATTTTCTAAAGAATAGATAACCATTATCATGTGGTAGGTGATTAGATTTTGAGTTGATTTGAATCATTTACATGGTTATATGAATAATACTATATTAAAGAATAAAAAAATTTGGTTAGAATATTATTTTATTATATATTAATTATGGTCAATAGGATAGTGGTAAATATATAACCATTATACATAAAATGAAATCCATTGGAAATGATCTATTTTAAGACACATTTATAGTCAAGATAAGGATTAATTTTTTTATATTATCTAATCATTATCCATTGTATTTTGATGTAATTTATAGTATATTAAAATAATATATAGTTATTTATCCTTGGGATTAATGTTGTTTTTGGGGATTATTTAATGGGTTTAAGTACATCTAGCTATTTTGTTTTACATGTGGTTTAATATTACTGATTATTTGGAATGAATGAAATTTAGATTTTCGGTATTTGTAATGACCAAAAAATTCTCATTGGCTTGGGAGTACTTCAAGTCATTACTTCGACTTAAAAGACATCCAAAAGATTCCAATAGCCAGAAAAAAATACTGAAGTGTTTCAGATACAGGTGGGGGACAGTTTACCCTTTATGAAATAAAACATTAAACCAACAAACCGTAACCAAAAATTTAACTAAATGATGCATGAACAAAAGAACGACCACTAAACAATATCTTGTATCTTAAAAGCACATCAAATCGTGAAACGACATATGACTAATATAGTATCAATGTAAATTGGGGATAAAAAACTGATGACTCTCAAGATACCACAATCTCCAAGATCCATACTCACCGTGAAACCCAAATATCATGAGGTAATGCTAAAAATTTGGGAAACGTTGCCTTTGCCCCTTTCCGGAAAGATAAAACCTGAAACTCGGCAATGTGAACATGTATCAGTGACTATTAAACTTAGTAGTTTTTCCCCAATGACTTCCCTACTCACCCCACTAGGATAGAAAATTTGTCCACATTTATATAAAATAGATTATATAATATAATTTCCCAAAAATGAGTATAACCAAATATAAACAACTTCCAAAAACATTTTGTAACCAAGTGAAAAAAAATTGGAACCAATTTCCATCATGTTATTTTTCAATAAAAATAACTAATGAAATCATAAAACCAATTATTATTGTCATTTATCATACCCATTTTAATGTTCAGGACATACCCACACATGCTTGCTTTTTTGATAGTTCCATACTCATGAGTGGTCTATCGTCCAATTACCTAGGGTCCCAATGACACATTACCCAAATCTTGGGTCACATTCCATGTACCCCAATGGTACTCATCACTTATTATGGTCATGTTAAGCATGAACTCAAACAAAAACCATTTATACAAAATACATACATTTCCATAATAAAAAAATTCAATAAAACTGAGTTTTTATTCAAAAAAAAAGTACAAACAATATCAAAGAAACATTTAATTTAAATACAACATGTTATTTATTTTTAAAAAAAATCTCAATCATGTTCAAAAAATATAATAAAATTCCCTTCTTTGAATCCATATTTTAAAAAGAAGAACCAAACAAATCATTCCAAAATCATCAATTTTACAGATTTCCTTACCATCGCCCAAGATGGTTTCAAAAAATTGTTCAATAGAAAAATTAAAATTAATTCAAGACCAAACATTTAATTTTAATGGATTATAATCATTTCTACTAACTCGAGTCATGAATGAAGCCTCCTACAATGAAGGTTTTGACAAAAACCACAACAAACAATGAACACATAGGAAAACCGGGTCAAATCTCCACGAACCCACCTTAGATATCTTCTCCTAGGAATATAAAGACCACATATCATCATATATGGAATAGAAACACTTATATCTACCCATAACGGGAATAGATCTATGAAAACAAGACATGGGGAGAAGTATATCTATGTTGATCTAAGTAACCGATCAAGAACAATGAAGAACGATCAAATACCTCAATAATCCATATTTGATTCACAAAGTGAAGCCTTCAGATCGCATCTGGATAGATGAGAGATCCTTTTTTGGCCTTATGAGAAGAAAAAACCCGAGTTAGGTCTGGTTTGGATAAAAAATGAGATTTATGTAAAAAACAAGTGAGATTCAATTTATATGGATCTCATTATGACTTCGCACATGGTTTGACCGCATTGTTATGAAAATTGTGGGCTAAATGTTCAGTATCCCCTTTAGACACAGCTTCCCCTTGCACAGTCTCCCAAACCCTGCTCCAACCATGCTGGAGAAACTACCTCATAAGTACATTTAAGCAAGATTTGGTCATAGGGATAGGAAAATTGTGCGAATCCCGTACGACTTCCCTTTAGCCCCAAAAAATTTCCAATGTTCTACCAACTCTCACAAATATCACCCATGCACTTCTTAACCATAAGAAGATCCTTGTATGGTTTACATACAAGAAACTGGGGGGGGTACTACAGTATGTATGTTAAATTCAATGAGATAATATTTGAGGTTAATTTTTTTGCAATAATGATGTTATCTAGGTTAATTGGGAGTATGTTTATTAATTTGTGGAATACACTATGTTGAACCAATCATGTTATCATGGAAATTTTGATGTGAAATATTTTATTTATTTATATGAAGGACTATATATTTTAGTTATTTTCATACATTATAGTGACCATTATATTATTGGATTATAATTAATGATTGGATTAATTTCTTTTTATCCATTTCATGATTTTGTTTATCCATTAATTTTTTTATTTTTTTGGATCCAACATAAATATCTATCTTGGATAATAAATTTTTATTGTAAAATATGAGAATTTGGTTGAAATACATTAGTGGATGAAATTCTACTTGTCAAATAACTAAATTTACTATGATATCAGTATATAAGTTGGTTGAATTCAAAACAAATTAGGAAAATGACGTTGAATGAAATTTACCCCCTATTTTATTAATTATAGATGAACTATTTTTTGTTATTACATCATATTGATTTATTATTTTGTGATTATTAATTATTACAATATCATTAAATTTATTGTGAAAAATGTTCTATATCACTATAAATCATTGTTAAGACATTAATTTTTCTTCCATGTCAATATATTCACTTACAACTAATTATCTATAATTTGGTATCCTATTTATATCTTATTTGATAGGAAATTGATATTTCCCTTTCCCTATATTATTGGGATGTCTTAATAATCCTTTTTAATTTTTGGATTTCAATGAGAGGTATTTTACTAATTTAATCCCCTTAATTTTAAGATAAAATTTTCAATTTTGATGGTTAAATTTAATAAACATTAGTGAGGTATAATTTGGCACATCAATATTTTAAAATAACATTATGTTTGACAGTTTATACAACAAGAGACACCAGGAATAATTGAGCCATGAAATATTATTATTTAAATGTGACCATTATAACATGTCAATTGAATATGAGGGTATTAATATGACTAAATACATTACAATATATATATATATATATATAGACTTATCAATAAATATTAATATAACTATTCTTATGAAATAAGTACTTAATATTTTAGTGAATAAATTTTATTCATAAAAATACATTTTCTTCATAAAAATTTATTTGTTAATTTTGATGATTAAATATTATATTTAATTTAAAAAAAATTTATAAATTCTATTTGATAAAAAACATATCTTTTTTCAAATCATCATTTCAAAATTATGTTCAGTTGAATTTTTTATTTTTATAATCGTATTGATTTTCTAAAGAATATTTTAAAAATGTATTTTATTGAAAATTTTATTTTTATTTAGAAAACATATAATTTACCATTATATTTTAATTTTATATAAAATAATTATAGTTTTATTATATAATTAATAATACATGTGAGATAACGGTAATCAATTATTTGTTTCACATTGATATAAAACATTTTTATAAAAAAATTCATTTTTTAGAAATTTATTTTCATTCAATTTTTATTTTTTAGTAAATTAATATGTGACACTACTATAAATATAATCATGGAAAAATTATTTCATATTTGGAATTAATGGGATTAAATTTTAGAAAATGGTCTCTTTTATTTATTGTTATTATGAATATTAACCATGGTAAATTTATTTCACCTTAATATGGATAGAATATTTAAAATATGGGAAAAACCATATAAGGTCTCAAAATCTTACCAAAATATGAAATTATCATATTTTATCAATGAAGATCATATATTTACAACTTATTATTGGTTATATGGACACTTGATTAAATTTTTCTTTGACTATGACCTTTATATAAATATAACGAATGAATAAATACAAAATTTTACTACCTTTAATTCAATATCTCTTAATTTATTAAATAATTATAAAAAATGGATATTTTTAATATTAAAATATAAATGAATGATAACTTATTTTTTATTATGTAAATCTATTTATAAATATCAATTATTAAATAATGTCCTTATTTTTTCTAGAAAAAATGATATAGTATTTATTCAATTATTATAAAGAAATTAAATTAAATTATAAATATGAAAATGAATAAAATTTATCTGAATTATTGTTATGAATGAATTTTTAGTCAATAATAGAAAATTTTATATGTTTTAAATATTTGTATTTAATTTACATTTCTTTCTTTTCAAAGTCTATATAATTGAATAGTTCTTAAAATGATTATTATATAATTTTATAAAAACACATTTATTAAACTATTTGGAAATCATAAAAATATTATAATAAGATAAGTAGGAAGACTAAATGTCAAAAATTTAATTTATATATCAATTATTTTCCAATTGTTAACTTATATGTTAAATTATAACCCTCGTGGTTTCAAAATTCAAAATCATGTTTAAGAGTATAATTTTTTTAACCAAGGGGTTAATACAAAATATAATCCTAAAAATAAAACCAACCCCTATATAAATTTTATTTGATGATAGTATTTTGATCAGTGCCTATTATATTTACCATGTTCCCTCCAGGAAGTGTTTTTCATTATAATGACGTAGTGACATATTAATCATTTTAGAAATTCTAACTATTTTACATACATCCATTAAAAAGGAAAACCCATTCTCTCAATTCATCAAACTAATTTGAGGCATCAGGATTGACCAGAAATGTTATATTTCTCTTATAATTTTTAAAATACACTAATACGAGGTTATGGTCCTTTTAAACATCTATTTCAAGGGTCGACAATATGAAATGTAATGTAATTATACTAATGAATAGGTAACTAGGTATACCAACTCTTTAGAATATATTTATTATTATAAATCATATAAGAATGTTGTATCATTCCAAAAATAATAAATCCAGTATTATAAATATACTGAATGTTATTATGTTTTTTGGAAATCTAATTTTAATTTATTTTTTTCATCTCAGAAAAGTGAATACATTACTCCTATATGCGTACAACATATCGTCACTATGTAGAAGTTTGATTCATCATTCTAGTACAATATTATTCGATAATTATAAAGATGGATATAATGAATATATATTAATTTTAGGACACAATTTTTATTCAATAGTTATAATATCATATCTACCTTCTTACATTCCAATCAATTAAAAAATGATAAAATCGTTTATTCATATGTGTGGAATACAACATATACGAAAGAAATTGAACCATTTTTTCACTTATGATTTACATGGTTATTAGTATGTATATATATAATGGATATATATTATATATATTATTTAATATTGTTTTTTGAAATTTTAATTATTAATTTCTGTCATTAACTACATTCATATAAATTTAAAAATTATATTCATGTCTACATACGGCCCACCATCTCCAAGAATATTGTAATTCATTTTTCTACATCATAAATTCATGAATTATTTTAAATAAATATATATTAGGGTAATATAATGATTATAATTTTACAAAATATGGAACCATGAAATAAATCCAAGGAATATAACAACAGAAGTTAACACACATGAAAAATGAGGCTGTTAACACCTGAATATGGGGATCTTAATAAGGAATTAGTAATAAATGTTAATTAATAATTTATAAGATGATAAAATACGATATAATTAATATATAAATTAATATTTTATAAAATTATAATAAATATAAATTTCTTATATATTTTTTGGAAGAACTTGTGAAAAATTTCAAACCTATTGAATGGGTTTTCTAATCGCCATTTTAAAATTGTGATATATATGCTATATTAGCCACATTCTTCATTTGTGATGCGTAAAAACTAAAATATTTTATAATTTAAATGATAAGTCTATTTATATTTATTGTATATATGGAATCATTTAATGATGTATATTTTTTGGGGGTTATAAATCAAAAGTAACCAACATGGTTAGAGTTTATTTCACAATCTAATCATTATTCATCATTTCTTATGCCTTATTGTCTAATGGGGAAAATATTTGAAATATATATTAAGACCAACTATTTATTTATTCAATTTTTATTTCATTGAATTATATGTTTTCATTTCATTTTTCTCTTTTAAGTTCTTAATAGATAGAAATAATGTTTATGAGGGAAACTAACACTGTTTATTATTTTGAAAAGTATCCATTTCATTAGTGTCTTAATTTATATTAATATTTTTAAACAATGATTTTTCAACTATAAACTGTATTTTTAATTTCATTTTTAGTCATTATTTAAATTCTATAATTTTTTAAAATGGAAACATTTTTTTATTTTCTGAACATGTTATTGTTTTGAATTTTAATGAAAATTTGAATTGAATAATTTTTTTAAAATTCTTGGAATGAAAATAGATTCATAAACCATGATCTCTTAATTTTATGGAATTAATT
Organism: Viscum album; assembly: GCA_963277665.1. Lineage (NCBI taxonomy): Eukaryota > Viridiplantae > Streptophyta > Magnoliopsida > Santalales > Viscaceae > Viscum > Viscum album. The sequence continues at coordinate 1,558,744,342 of OY728151.1, read as the reverse complement.
TTCAAGATTCAACTGATCTTTTAAATGAAATTTATTCCCATATTTTATAATTTATTATTTTGAAATGTATGTTTCTATGTAAGGAGGGTTTATTCCTTAATAAAATATTAATTGTGATTTTTATATTATATCTATCATGAATGAAATGGACTATTTATTTTAAATATATTCAACATGGAATATATTTTAATGATTCAATACTTCTTATTGTTTGTATATATATTTGTTCTAGATTGTTTTGGGGGATATTAATATTTCACATATTTGTCTTCAATACGAATTTTTATGTTTTATTTGTAATGAATTTTCATTTACCCATTTCAAAATATGAGCCAATTGGAAATATAAAGTGATGTTATAGGACCTTTATATCCCATAGATGTATCAAATACAACAATGACACAATAGTTTGTTTATTTGGATGATCCCTTACCCATTTATGTATGATTTCTTAGTATGGGTCCGTGATGAAATGTTCACGATATCCAAAACTATGTTTTATATCAATATGAAATTAGTTATTGATATCATGTGATTATTTGAATAGTTCTGATATACATGTATAAATTAAAATATCATGACATTATTTATATGGTATTATTTAAAAATTATTATTTTATTCAATATTCACCATCATGCTAATATTATTTATTAAATGGAATTTGTTTTCTGTTTTTTAACATTCCATTTTTTGTTTAACTTATTCAACCATTATATATCTCATTGTACATTACCAATAATGAGAATCTATGCTCACCCATGTTTTTCCCATTTCCATAGGGTATGAATAAGGAATATTTGAATGGGTTTCAAGATACGAAATATACACTATCTCTATGTAATATATTTTATTTCCAATTAAATTTGCAGTGCATGATTATAACTAGTTCACTAAGGCTACATGACTATTTTGTCCTTTTGAATGTGAAAATATATTTATTATAAAATTATAATAATATATCCAAATGCTCTAGGATACTAGTTTCAATGTCTATAAATAATCAAATGAAAATTAAATTTCCCATCTATTTTTGTAACAACTCACACAAACTATATGGATTTCATCCATGAACTGACACACCATTGATCTGACTCAATATTAGTTTTCAACCACTGTGATCCATTTTAGATAACAACATTTGGTCTCAAAATAGCTTAACATATGAATAGACAATAATTTATTTATTTTATAGATATATGATCTTGGTTTTATTACATATTGATCTTCTATAATTACCTTATCTATACAACATAAAATCATACATTATCCCATAACACTAACCATAAGTGGGATTTTATTTCAAGAGATGATTGAATATTATCACCATACGAGTATCCTTTCATCACATTACAACTCATATTTTCTTCTACCTATCCCAAAACATGGTTATCATCTAATTAGATAACTAAATTTTAGCACATTTTCATAACTTTTTTCCATGAAAAACAACTTGCACTACACAATCCTAATCCTCATTTGAAGATCATGTACGATCATATTTAATCAAATTTTTACATTATACTATATAAACTCATCAGACTCCAAAGAATCATAATTTATGGACTCATTTATCAATAACTTAGGGTCACACCCCAAATCACTAACCATTTTCCTTTTGAATTTTCGTTCATTTATATATAGACAATCCTTGGTACTATTCATTTTAAGTAGGATATCATCATCGACTAGATTCATAGTTCACCACTTGTCGTATAGGTTTCTATACAAAACCATAAAGAATCCAACCACAATATATCACTACAAGGTTTTAAAACCTATTATTCTCAATCAAAATCCAATAATAATAAAATAAAATACTAATAGTTCATGCTTCTGATGATCCCATCTAAACTGATAAAAGAACCTAATAAGTGCATAACAGAACCTCATATCATGAGTGATATCACCCATGATGCTATACAAAGTATGGAGTAAGGAAAATTATAAGAAATAAAAAATGTTATTAATATCCATATGGATCTTCTAACAATGAAAACATTCCAAATGGAACTAATAACCAAGATAATCCCTTAACACAGAATATGGCCACTCAGGTTTTCCGCACACATCAAGAGGAATCAACTAAACAATAATAAGAGTCAAGTATTTAAGTAAAAAAACTCCTACATATAACCCAATACAGGGTCTCACTAAGTGTCACAACTCAAATATCATCATGTAGGTAAATCCTTAAATATATGATGATGAAATCCCCATAGACCATCCATTTTATGGGCTGTTGTATCAATGATCAGTGTAACAAAATTCCATTTTGTTTTATATAGAAAACACCACATAGGATGTAATTGGAACAATAATTAATCTACCATAATGTAATAGATAATTATTTAAAATTAAATAATTATGTAATCAATGCTAAGAAATAACTGTCCATGGTTCACTACAACATTAGTTCATAAAGGAAATATATCTGCATCATCATTATCACCATCATCCTGGTGAACCAAAACGTAGTCACAAATGGACTACCCTAAAAAGTAGACACCCATTGGGGTCCATAGAAACATAATTTCACTAATAACATATACATGAAAGAACAATACAATATATATATATTAAGGTAGTTGAGTCCTCCTTCATCAATAGAAACACAAACAAGAACAATAATATTATTGTGAATTCAAAGTTAGAAATAAAGCATCATGATATATGAATAATAAAATTTATTAGAATAAAAAGACCATAAAATACATGTGTTTAATTAAATTGAAAAAATATAACTATTATTTCATAATATAATGATATAAATCCCATTCCCTGGGGACACAGACATCCCTCGAGAATGGTTTCCATGACTTTGTTGAATGTGGTTCACCTCATGAACTGGAATATTAATGTATCTATTATCTATCAGATCCCTAAATCATTTAAATATACTCCTATAATACCATTTTGAAACACCAAAATGTAAATAATCATTTTTGGATAGTATATCACTAATTATCTTGAAAAATAAAAAATAAATAACACCAAATTTAGTAATAAAGAATAATATTATAGGGATAAAAAAGAATATATTTAATTAATGAATATGGATAAAATATTCTCAGACTTGAATAAGAGGATTCAAATTTTATACTTGGCATATCATCAGTACATGAAAAAAATTACAAAGCGGGATTTCACCAAACTCAATGCCTCAAATCCCCATACTGTCTGAAAATATAGATATTGATCCTAATCAATGATCAATTATATTACTTATCTATACCAATACATTCAATAAGATAGGGATTCGTGGGTACCCAAGTGTTACGGTCACATAGAAAGGTTTCATTATAACCTTATAGGGAACACCATTGTGGTCCGATACATAATTGTTAAAATATTGTGTATATGAATGTAATAATATTTGGATGAAATATAGGTAAAATAAAATAATTATTTAGTAATAAAAAATTATCATCAATACATTAACATGAAACAAGACAATGTAATGTACCAAGAAATCACACGATGAATAAACCACTACAAACCCACTACCACACTTACTTTAGCTCCATGCTAGAATGGATTCGAAACATCCATTCAATACATACCCCATGATGGGATAATCCAAAAGCATATCTGAAACATCCCCCATGAAGGTACATACCATCTTCTTTCCGAGTAAACAACAGACACATCCCCATCAAGAAGGATAATCAATATAAGTAATCTTGTATGTTAAATAATAGAAGATAGAGGTACAATATAGAAAAAATATTATAGGATGAAAAATCAATATAATTTGATGTTAATAGTTATTCTTAATAATCACACTTCCACATATGATCAACTATCACACATAGGTCTCACAGGGCTACAATAGTTCACAAACATGACCAATATCAAACAAGGGTGTCACGAGATACACATGCACACTATTGTGAGAAAAAATAAAAAAAGCGTATCCATGGCTACACCGGCACACAAATGAGATCAAAAATTATACTTGGTATTATTTTTCAGACACACAGATTATATCATACGTCAAACAAGTTTCTCATGAGATAAATGTGCACACACATTTGATCAATCATCAATCATATTCTCATAAGCAGGACATAGACACACATGTGATTAAACATCAAACATTTTCTCATGGGATACCCACACTCACACACATGTGATCATATATCAAACATGGTTAGACTAGATAATCATGGACAGATATGTGATCAATCCACTTCTACAGCGGTCCAAGATTGATGTACATGGAAAATACATTACTTTTTCTGAATAATTAATAAATTTCATAAACAAACACCCAAATATTGTATTATTTTAGTGTCTTTGAAAACTCAGAACATACTATTCTAATCATGGTTAAAGATCTTCAACATCTCCCATAATAATCTTCCCCTTTTTTGTTACCTAAAACCATGAATTAAGTCTTAAGCAAAAGAAAACATATAAAGGGTAATCTAAAATGCTCAATAAGGGTAATCATGAAGAAAATAAAAGATACATATACATTTGAACATAAAAACATGAACATAAGTTTAAACATCAAATTCATGAGTCGTGAAATAAATCTTGGTAGTATATTAGGAATATATCACAATGGAACAATAATCATGAAAAAATATCATGGTAACAAAACATGTAATTATGAAAACCATTAAGCACATGATATGATTTCTATAGTAGCCAAGGAATTTCTTCCAAGACCATCATTGTGGAAAAATCCTTTACTGAAACGGGTTACTTGTCGTTCCAGCCCAGTATTACTAAACCATATTTACTTTCCATTCCTGCCATGTCTATATCATGAGATATAAATCATTACCCAATGCATTGGATAGAGATATAGGTTACACCCATCTCATAATGAAATCATTGTTATGTGTGACACAAAATAAACTTAAGTCATTCATCATAACACAAAAAGTAAAAGGGTTCCATAAACATCATCTCATCATAACATAATCCATATAAAAAAAATTGATATCATTTCATCTTAATCAAAATTAAACCATGTATGTAATAGGTACATAATACTTGTTACATTACCATATTAAAGAAGGTCATCTTAGATGGAAAAAAGTCTTGATAAAACACTTCAAACAAATTCATTAGGAAAATATCCTTTCTTCTTCAAGATAATTTTCTTTTCTCCAAATGCTGTTGGATTTTTTTTAATTTTTTTTAAAATAATCATGAAATATTTTCCAGGAAGCGTCATGGAAATATGGAATTATAAACTATAAAAATTTGTACATTCCGTATAATTTAAAAAAACATTCCTCTCGTACTTTTGCCGGAAAAGTCAAAAAGTACAACATTTGGTAAACAATAGAATGATTCCTTCCATTCAATGTAGTAAAATTAAATAGGGGTGAAAATGAATTTTAACATACATGGAAGACTAGTAAACATTTTATGAAAACATTTCTTAGAGAACATGGTCATTGATGATAAATATAACCCCAGTAAATACATACGTATAAACAATCTCAGTTAAAAATGTGATTACAAAATTACTCATTTCCTTAGGTATGATATGCTTTGTACGTATCTGAACCTCCTATATAATGATTTAAATAATTTCATTAACTTATTCTAGAATCATCTTAATTTTTATGATATCATATTTGATCATATTCTTATCTGTTTATTAGTAACATTTCATTGTTACTCGTTATTTTGGTGTTAACTACGTTATGTTCTTATGCATGATTTTTCAAATAAGTTCTTATTAATATTTTTATGTTATAGTTATATAATTTACATAATGGTATCAGTATAATATATATCATATATATTTATTCAATTCATTTATATAATAATTCTTCAATGAAGATCATGTAGAAAGAATCACATCACATCATGGAGACGGTAGGCCACACGTATGAACGAGCGACGATATCATTCACATGATATTGGAATTGTATTAAAGTGTACGGTGTATAATATTTTATAAATAATATAACTTTAAAATAATAATATATTGTTATTTATTCCATCATTAAACCCATCCATGTATGTTGGTGATGAATTACATATTACACCATGACATGGAGACAGTAGGTCGTACGTACGCACACGTGGTGATTTAATTATACTTAGGATGGATTAAAGAAGAAATATGGATGTTTCATATTCATAATAATATATCAGTAAACATGTGATACTGGAGTTATTTAATAATAATTAAAAAAACCATATATAAAAGTAGGAGAATAAATAAGTTTGAAAGAATCTATTAATGATATTACCTCTTCTTCGACGTGCCTCCTCTAAACCTCCTCTTAGGGGACTAAATATGCACATTGAAGAAGAAAATAACATATAGAATGTTTCTGTAGAAGTTTATAACGAAAATGCAAAGGGTTTGGTAGATTTTGAAAGCTCAAAATGGAGTGAAGAAAAGAGGGAGGAGGTGCCCTTTTATAAAAGATGGGAGGGGCCCTTTTGGAAATATTAAAAATATTAAATTATAATAAACTCAAACCCCACATAATAACCCCGAAAGTGACTCAAATTATAATATGAGGTATTATAGGGATTTAATCTCATCATACAATAAATTTTAGACATGTTTTGATTTTATTTTAAACCTTACCAATTTTATTAATCTTTATTTAATCTATTTTGTTTTTTGGTAATAATATTCTAAATTTTTAATTATTATAAATACATACCTATGTGTAGTGAATTTTCCATAATTATATAAATTATGATATTTTAGACCATTTATTTTTTAATTTGTAATTTTTTAATTTTTTTGTGATTTTTAAACAATTAAATAATATTTTTTTTTTATTAAATACCACTACTGTCAATTTTGACACTATTAAATTATTTGAATTTAAATAAAATCCATAGAGAATATTTGTTCAAACAAAACAATTAAATAGATTTATAACATGTCATATTCATCTATAAAATTTGTGGATTACATTAATTAGTTCATATAATATTTATTTTAATATTAATAAAACAATTTATTTGTTATTTCTTTTAATAAAATAATTACTAAAACATTTTTGTATAATTATTTAATATACTTATTTGATTCATAAAAATTAAAAATAAAATCCTATGATGAATATAAATATAAAATATTTTATATTAATAATTTTAATCAAATTTATAATAATAAAATAACAACATTTTAATTAATATATTTATTAAATTATAAAGGTGACAACTTTTACATCAAATACAATAAAATAATATAAGTTTCATAATCTATTTTATAATGCTTCAAATGTTCCACAAGCCTACCCTAAAATGATTATGATTTATATAAACTATAAAAGTAATGTTTTGTCAAGTATTTGGTCCTTTTTTGGGTATTATTAATTTAATAAAAACTATAATATTTATTTTTCTCTAAACAAATCATTTCGGCGTCAATAATGAATATGCTATTAAAGTAATTATATATTTCTTAAAAATTAAAAATAAATTACCATTATTAAGAAAAAAAATTTATATTTCAAATGAGTATTTATAATAGAAATTATATTCTGTATATCCTTATATTAAAAATAATTAAATTAATAATGTTTGAGTGTGACATAATTCACTTTACTTTTAATAAAATAAAAAAAAATCCTAATCTCATCCATGTGGGTTCCAATAGATATAATTTATATGCAGGCATTTTTTAGGGAGAAATATAATCATCTAATTTTATTATGACAAATGGTAGGGTAATTTTATAATAATATTTTTACCCATAATTACCTGATTTAACTTTAACTGTGGAAAATAAAATTTACAATAGTTATTATTCATAATGCCCAAAAATAAAAGTATCCTATGAACATAATTTGAACCTACTGATTCTTAATATGGAATCCATTTTTCCAAATTCAAGACACATAAGTTTATGTAGTAAATTTAAAATTAATCCCATTGTCGAAAAATGGGGTTTTTTAAAAACATTTCAAAATATTGAAATGTTTTTACCTAAGAAATCATTGTAAAACTAATTCTAATGACATATATTATATTAAATGGAAAATATATATTCTATTTATACATTAAAAAAATTCACTAATATATTTTAACCATTTAAATTATTTTGATGAAAAAGTTGATTTTAATTAAAATTTATCAAATTTTACTATTCATCAAAATAAGAATGTTGTCAGACAAATATAAATTATTTATACAAAGTAAATTTTTATTTTCTGATTACAAGGAAGAATTTTATTTTGTCAAATTGAAATTATAAACTAGTAAAAAATTAATTTCAGAATGGGTTCACTATGAAAAGTTGAAAAACTGCATTTTTTAAAAAGTAATTCTTTTATCTAAATAATTGATTTGGTTCTCATACCATGTTCTAGGAAATGTGTAAGATGAATGATTATGTTTTAAAATTCCAAATGTGGTTAATACTATTTATAACTTCTACTTCATAACAAAATTATAAATATATATCATTGTTGACTGATACTCATTATTGTATACAACACAAGCTATCGAGGAAGGTTGCTCTTGCGTGGAACACAAGCCATATAAGTGTTGCACGTAGTTAAATCTTCCTTTAGTACTGCGTATTACATAATACAAACTTTTTTCCTTTATACATTGAAAAAAATCATATACTCATTGTTGTGTGAGATGAATTCTATCAAGATAACTTGAAATTGTGTGAAACACCGTCCAAGTATGTTGTTGCATATACTGCAAGCTAATACGATGATTCTTATAGCGCAAGCTAATCTTGGTGTTGCATAAAACACAAGACATTGAAGCAATTAAAGGTAATCCATCTCATAAATTCTCTGGTTGTTACATTGTAACCCCATTAAAATTAATTTCGCCCTCGAAATTTGTTGGGGTTATAAATGGTTTACTCCTTGAAAGATTTATTCTTGGAAACCCACATCATAAAAAGGAATACTAAAATATCATTATAAAAAGAAACGTTAGAAACATAATGGATACCCAAAGTAACTCATCATTGGGTTTCCACATCAGAGAAAATAAGTGGGAAGTCAAAACATGGATATGGATGATAAATCATACCATCAACTTCTGATGAATAGTGGTAGAGAACATGGCAATGAAAATGACAACAATCACAAAGCCATAAATTTTATATGATTTAAGGTACCGTCTGATTCATCGGATATTAGGGTACTAGGATAACATTTTTTGTTTTCAACATAATTTCCCTAAATTTGATGAATTTTTTTTGCATAAGGATAAATAATTACATGATTTTAGTGTAATATTATCGTTAGTCAGTCCGTTAAAAATTTCCACTTCATATCTTACATAAAGAAATGATGTTGATTTTTTTATTCATTCTTGAAGGGTTACCAGATCATGCGATATAATTATATGTCATTTCATCTGTATGTATCAAAAAAACGATAGCACAAGTTATAAAATATATATAAGTCCATCTATGGTGAGAACAATCGTATATGATTCCAAAAATGGACTTATAATTCATCTATCATATAGCATAATAAAATAAAACTAATTTCTATTAACCAGGGACTTCCTATAGGACAGTGGTAGGTGATAAAGGAATGTTTCACTTCGGTTGTGGGTTCTATTCTTGCATCCCTATCCGATGTGATGGGTTGTCGCCAGTCCTGCAGGTTGTCGTTTTTCTAAAACTACACTATTATAGCATTCTAGAAATAATATCGAAACAAGTTCTAGCCTTAAACAATATAATCTGATGTCCAACATAATCCATTACAATATTTAGTCTTATCCAAAATAATTCTGTCCAATCTCATAGAATAATGAAAACGGTTTTTATAAAGGTCTTCTACAAAGAATGTGAATACCATTATTTATCCCCCGTATATCATAAGTTATATCTTGTTGGTCAGATTCCAATCATTCGAGTACCATAATCATGTATTCTCTTGAAACATGAATTATCATAGAACCTTAGTGAAAAAATGAATGATGTCAAGAGTTAACTCTTTCCACATTCCGAAATCCCAATATTTATATATACAAAAACCATGATATCACTTTTTCATTTTATCAGTTATGAGTTCATTAATACTATCAAACATATTATTTTCTCCTTATCCATTCATTATGCTCATATCATCTACTTTCCAAAAAATATTTCAATCACATTTCATGGTTACCAATACCATATAAATATTGAAAACCCCAAAAAATCAATAAATTGATATTACAATATTCCAGGATACTATAAATTAGATCCAACTGCACTATTTGAAATATCATTACATAAACACTTACTCATTCCACCAATTCGTTGTCACAATAAACATCGCCTATAGTAATCTCATGTGAATTCCCTTTGTCATTTTCCTTTGTAGTTGTTGGTTTTGATCATCATTAACCCTATGATTAGGGCATTGGTTAGCATAATTCCCATTTTCCTTGGACATGTAGCATTGAAGTTTTGGTTGTACGTTCTCTGTATTCTTTTCTCTATTCACATCATTAGCTACCTTTTTCCCATTACATCAGTGCTCAGCTACTCGATGACCTTATTTTCCACACATAAAACATTTTCTATTCCCTTTAAAACTATCTCCACTATGCTTATTCCCACACATTGATCATAATGAAACATTTTTCATCTTTTCACCATAGTTTTCATATTTTTCCTTGAACTCCATATTTTTTTCATGTCTAAACCATGATATGTATATTTAAAACCAACTTCCAGTTCTCCCTTGATAGCACATCAAACAATCTATTCATATCTACTTAAGCTTATTAAAGCGAATTCCTTTCGAAGACTTGGTTTTAATCCACTAATGAATCGATCAACATTACTTTCATGTTGGATGATAATGCTAGATGCATACCTTATAGCCTTGTAAAATTCACATCGTATTTACAAACCGATTCTTCATCCATTTTCTTAAGCTTGAGGAACTCCTTTTCCATCATTTTTTGAAGAATATGAGGAATGTAATTATGGAAAATTGAGTATTGAACTCATTCTATTCCATGGATTCAATTTCATCTTGGGGCATTGTATTTTTAATTAAGGTCCACCCTGGTATGATTCACCTTCTAAATGGTAAATAACCAGAATGAATTTTTCATGTTCTGAACAAAATAGTATAGAAAATATCATTTCAATGGTTTGACCCATTGTTCAGTAATAAGTGGATCAGAAGACCCACTGAACGAAGGTAGACATTGCCACATGAATGACTCAATAGAATATTGTTCCCTTCTCTGCTCATTTGGAATTCCAGAATTATTCATATATTGTGTAAGTATAGAAATTAGAATTTTCACTCCATTTTACAAAACATTTTGTTGTTAATGAGAACAATAATTGCATTACCCAGTGCATTGATCATTAGCATAGTTACTTCGAGTTCCAGCCATTATCTAAAACACAAAAAGAATAATGTGAGAGGCAAAAATCATACTAGGAAAACAACATAATCAGGGGGGTACATTCAATCTATAACATCTGGGGTTTAATCCTAGGATATTCTTGATCGTTATCATAATTCTAGTATTTATACTATACTTACACTTATCCAGACAGACATCACTAGATATACCGTAGATATATCTCTAGGGATCTCACTAAAGTATCTGCATCCTAGTTTCTAAAGGTTAACTAAACTTTCACTCTGATACCAACTATAATATCCCAATCATGATGTACATGGAAATTACATTCGTATTTTGGATTACTTAATACATGACACAAACAAACACCCAATGATCGTATTATTATAGTGTATTTGGAAACAAGAAACATAATATTTTAATCATGGTGAATAATCTGAAACATATCCCATAAAGATCATGTTTTTTTGATTTAATTAATAAATTTTTTCATTATGTTCTTGGGAAATGAAATCATATAAAGGGTGATATGAAATTATTAGTAAGGGTATGCATGGTGAAAATTGAAAAAACATATATAGTTGATCTTAAAAACATGAACATAAGTTTAAACATCAAAATATTGAGTCGTGAAATAAATCATGGCATTATGTGAGGAACAAATCACAAAGGAACCTTAATCATGATAAAATATCATGGGAATAGAACTTTTAATTAAGAGAAACCATTAATCACATGATATTATTTCCATAGTAGCCAAGGAATTTCTTCCAAGACCATCATAGTGGACAAAGTCCATTACTGAACTGGGATTACTTTTCGTTCCATTCCTATATTACTGAACTGGATTTTCTTTTCCTTCCAGCCATGTCTATCTCATTAGCTACAAATAATTATCCAATGAATTTGATGGTGATATAGGTCCCACCCATTTCATAATGAATTCTATCTTATTTGTTGAACAAAATAAACATAAATCATTCATCATCACCGAATGAATAAACTGGGTTTCATAAACATCATCTCATCATAACATAATCAATATATTAAAAATGGTTATCATTGCATTATACAAAAATCAAACAATGTAAATAATAGGTACATTATACTTGAGTCATGACTATATTAAAGAATTTAATCATATATGGAAATGAGTCTTGATAAGACACTGGAAATAAATTCTTCAGGAAAATATCATTTCTTCTTCAAAATCATTTTATTTTCTCAAAATGTAATGAAATTTTTAAATATAATATTATTTTTGAAAATAATCATGAAATATTGTATAGGAAGCTTCATGGATATAATGTGTTATAAACTGTAAAAATCCATTCATGACGTATAAGTTAAAAAAATATTCTCCTCATACTTTTTCCAGATAAGTAAAAAATTACATCATATGGTGAATAAGAGAATGATTCCTTACATTCAATGTAGTAAAATTAAAAAAGCTATAAAAATGCCATTAAACATACATGGAAGAATATTAAAAATTTTATGAATAAATTTTTTAGAAAAAATTGACATTGATGATAAATATAACCCTTGTATATACATATGCATACACAATCTATGATAAAAATAATATTGAAAAATTATCCCTTACTTTAGGTCTGATGTGCTTTATAAGTATCCTAACCTCCTGTATAATGATTTAAATAATGTCATTATCTTATTACAGAATCATATTCATTTGTATGATATAATATATGGTAATATTCTTATCTGTTTATTAGTAACATTTCATTGTCACTCGTTATTCGGTTGTTAACTACTTTTTTATTCTTATGCATGTTTTGTCGAAAAAAATTCTTATTACCCTTTTTTAATTTATAGTTATATCATTTAAAGAATTGTATAAGAATAATATATATCATATTTATTCATTAAATTCATTTATATAATCATTCTTCAATAAATAACATGTAGAACAAATCACATCACATCGTTGTGATGGTAAGCCGTATGTACACACGAGCGCTGATATCATTTCCATGATTATGGATTTGTATTATAGTGTATGGTGTATAATATTCCAGAATAAATATCACTTTAAAATAATCATATATAATTATTTCTTCAATAATTAGACCCTTCAAAGTATGTTGGAGATGAAAAACATATTATACCCCGGATTAAAGACGTTAGGCCGTTTGTACGCACACGTAGTGATTTATTTTTTCATAGGATAGATAGAAGATGGAATATGGTTGCTTCATATTCATAATAACATATCAGTATGAAATTGATACTGGATTTTTTACTTAATAATGTAACAACTCATAAAGAGTAATTAGTAGAAGAAATAAGTTTGAATGAATCAGTAAAGGATATTACCTCTTATCAGACATGCCTCTTCTAATCCTCCTCTTAGGGTACTATGGTTGGTCATTGTTGAAGACCAGAAACTCTAGTATGTTTCTATAGAAGTTCATTAGGGAAATGGCCAGGGTTTTTCCGACATTGAAAGCTCAAAATGGAGTGAATAGAAGAGGGATAAGTTCCCTTTTATAAGAGAGGGTCGGGGCACTTTTGGAAACCTCCAAAATATTAATTTATAGTAAACTCAAAACCCACTTATAAAACTCCAATGTGACTCAAATTAGAATATGAGATAATATAGGGTTTTAATATCATAAAAAATAATATTTAGACTTGTTTTCATTTAATTTTAGACCTTATCATTTATATGTATCTGTATTTAATCTATTTTATTTTAATTGTGTTAATAATATACTAAACATTAAATTTTTATACATAATTACTTATGTGTTTTTAATTATCCATAATTAGATAAATTATTTCATTTTAGACCATTTAATTTTCAATTTTTTATTTTTGAATATTTCTATGATTTTTAAACAATTTAATAATATATTATTTTTATAAAATACCAATAGTGTCAATTTTCACACTATTAAATTATATGAATTTAAATAAATACCCCACAAAATATATGTTCGAAATATAATACTTAATAGATTTATAAAATGTGATATTATTCTATAAAATTCTTGTAGCATAGTAATTAGTTTATATAATATTTTATTTAATATTTTTAGAACCATTGATTTGATATTTCTCTTAATAAAATAATTACAACATAATTTTTATATATTTATTTAATATACATATTATTGCAGAAAAAAATATAATCATATGATGATGATAAATTTAATATCTTTCATAATTATACATTTACTCGAATTTATCTTCTTAAAATCACAACATTTAAATTGTTATATTTATTAAATTATGAAGGTGACAACTTTGACATCATTTAAAATAAAATAATATAAGTGTAATAATCTCTTTTATAAGGATCAAAATGGACTACAAGTTAACCATAGTATGATTATAGATTATATATACTATAAAAATACGATATGGTCAAGTGTTTGGTCCTTTTGATGTCTATTATTATATTAATAAAAACAATATTATAGATTTTTCACAAAATAAATAATTTCTGCATCATTAATGTATAATCTATTAAAGTAATTATATATTTCTGAAAAACTAAAAAAAATTACCCTAATGAAGAATAACATATTATATTTCAATTGCGTATTTATAATCGAATTTATATTCTTTATGACCTTATACTAAAAATAATTTAATTAATAATGTTTGAGTGAGACATATTTCACTTTCCATTAAATAAAATAAATTATGTTTCTTAATCTCATCCAATTGTGTACTAATAGATATCATTTAAACCCATGTATGTTTTAGGGTGAAATATAATCATCCCATAATATTAAGCCAAATATTAGGGTAATTTTATAATATTATTTTTACCCTTAGTTACCTGATTTACCATTAAGTGTGCTAAATAAAATTTACAGTAATTACTATTCATAATGCCCAAAAATAAATGTATCCTATTAACATAAATGAGACCTAATAACTCCAAATGTGGAATAAAATTTTCCAAATTCAATACACTGATGTTACAAAAGTTTATTTAAAATTAATCCCATTGTCGAAAAATATGTTTTTGATTATAACATTTCAAAAGAATGAAATATTTTTTCCTATGAAATAAAACTAAAATTAAATTTAATGACATAAATTATATAAAAAGGTAAAAAAATATTCTATTTATACATTAAAATCAGCTAATAATATATCTTAACCATTTAAATTATTTTGATGAAAAAAGTTGTTTTCAATTAAAATTTTCTGCATTTTTACTATTCATCAAAATGAGAAAGTTATCATAAAAATATCAAAAAATTATCCAAACTAAATTTTTATATCCTAATTATTATTAATAATTTTATATTTTCAAATTGAACTTATAAACTTATAAAAACATAATTTCCAAATCGGTACGCCATGAAAATGCAGAAAAACTACATTTTTTGAAACCTATTTCTATTATCTGATATATTGATTTTGTTCTCATACAATTTTCTAGAAAATGTGTAAGATGAATGATAATGTTATAAAATAAAAACATTTGTTAATAATATTTATAACGGCTATTTCATAACAATATTATAATAATATATCGTTGTATAAAGAAACTCGGTATTACGTATAACACAAGATATAAAGAAATGTCGCTCATTCATATAACGCAAGCCATGTCAGTATTGCATGTATTGAATGTTTCTTTTTGTGTTACATATAACATAATCCAAACTTATTTCATTTATAAATTCAAAAATATATATATACTCATTATTGTGTGAGATAAATTCTATCAAAAGAATGTGAAATTGTGTACAACACAAGCCTAGTATATTGTTGCATATACTACAAGCTAATACAATGTTTCGTATAGAGAAAGATAATCTTTGTGTTGCATACAACACAATAAATTAAAGCAATTAAAGGTAATGCATCTCATAATTTATCTGGTTGTTACATCTTCCATCGATGAACTATATCAAGCTAGTGTTTAAGGATACATAATTGACCATAGAAGGTTGTGAACTTTCATTAGGCATGGTTACCCTATTTAGTTATGTCATATATAACATTATAGTATTAATCATTATTGGAAGATCATATCCCAATTATGATGTTTAGTCTAAAAACTTATATAAATGGAAAATAAACCATACCTATATAACAGATTGTAGAGATTACAGGACACCTACATCAAGAAAGATCCAAATCTGATCCCAAACCCCTCATGTACTTGTCAGAGTATATCTAATTCCATTAAACTAGTTTCAGTCGACATTAATTATAATATATTTCATGTGAATTAACAATTAATTAACCTTAAATTTATTATAATTAAATAAATTATAAATTTATTTCTTTCAATCAATTTCAAAATGGATATATTTCAAATTAATCTTCCAGTATCACCACATATATGAAACTGTTACCAAAAATAGTTGGAAGGCGTAAAATCACCTTTTGACATCATCCCATTAAAAATACCTATAACGAGGCAAAATTTCAAAGGCCAATTTAACATAATAAAACAAAATTTATTATATTAAATAAACTAAGATATTTACATTTGACATAACATTATCCTATAGTGTTCATCAACTCCTTAAACTCTCAAGAATATAAGGCACAAAATATCCAAAAATCAATTCCAAGATATGATGGCTCGTCCAAAAAAAATTGAACCAACAATCATAGATAAAAACATCATGTGGTGTAGGTCCAATTAAAAACCTATCAATGATTATCACATGACATCTTCTCTCTATGATGATCAAAATATGAATGTTTTTAAAAAAACTCAACCACGATCCACTGAATTTATCATACAATTGTCTAATAATTACATATAAATGTATTAATGGATATATTGGGAATTAATGTTAAATTTTAAATCAATGGATTTTAATGTATATGTATTACCACGAGGAATCCATCACATTAAAAGACACAATTATTAGGGAATAAATAAGGTAAAAGTAGCTCTTGAAGGCCAAAAATATTTAATCCCATTCAAAATTGCACATGGATTTATGTCATAGACGTGTGGAGTTATAGAACAGTTAAAATCACTTAAACAACCTAAAATAATATTCAAAACATGTTTACAATTCTAAAAATGTTTTCATGTCAAAAGAATTTGGGGAAAAGAAATATGAGGTCTAACCTTGATAAATCATAGCACAACAGGATATGTCATGTTGTGAGACCATCTTTGATCTCCCAAATACCATTGGAAAGCATTTAAATTCAGTAATGTTCACACATAGACCGCATGAAATATATTGAGTTAAGAATGTACTTTGGAGGAATACATATCCTTATATTAAAAAATTGAGTTATAGTTGTCAAAATAGACATCCTACTAAACAAAATTTCAGTATTACTTAGGAATTTATAACCCATAATGACATGGTTTATCCCAACAACTAATATGTTTTTCTCACACTATGTATTAAAACACAGTATTATGTGAATTAATTTTGTTTTTTTATAGATCTATGAATATGATATTTAGTTTACTAAGTTGGCGATTCATAATGATGATTAGAGATGGAATGTAATTGAGGATCTAGGATAGTACTAGAGACGGAATATACATCTATATAGTCTATTTATTTATCATAAGTGTTGGCGAATGTATTAAATCGATGCATATGTGTGAATATACAATTTTATTCCTATTTATATTTCATAAATTTGTATTATTTCTTCTCTGTACAATAATTTTTTATGGATGATGTACGATTATTAATTTTTTGGTTATTTATTGTTATGATGTTGATGGAATTGTCTCCCCAATGTATGATTTTGGACCCTATCATTATTCAGAACCCTATAAAATTCTTGAGGGAAATATTGGGGTCACATAACACAGTAGATTTTATAGGTATGAGTGATTTTACAAATAGAATTACAATAAAAACCAATCTAAAATACAATTATATAATTTGGTGGGGACTAACTATAAATAAAGTCTTATAAGAAAATATCTAGATATAATAAAAACATTAAAAATATCTACCAAATAGGAATATTAACACAATTCTAAACAATGTGAGGTACCAACCATGTTTAACAAAAACAGAATCCCCACTAGCACATCATTTCATCTCAACCATGTTTTATAATATTTATCAAATATAAAACCTCTCTTTTATAAAAAAATATATATATAATTTAACATAATATATTAATAAAATATTACATTAATGGTTAAATATTAATCAACACACATTATGAAATTGATTGAAAATCCAATATATAGGTTTTAGTGAAAGTATTTGTCTCACATTCTATGAAAATACCTTACCTCCAAAGCCACAACATACTACTGACTAATTATTGAGAAGCATACTATTCATTAGGGTAAATACATTTGAGACTCCATAAAAATAATAAATGATATTTATGAAATATAAAATTATAATACAAGTTGAGATACTAAAAAATAGTTATCAAATATTAACTGTAACTCTTTATAGTTGTGTAAATATACCATTCATTAGGCCATGATACCCACAACTCAGAGTAGTCATCTAAACCTTTTTAAATATTAATGAATTATCTTCACCAAAACATTACTATATGGAGAGTAATCACTTAACATCATTTACATGATCTCTCACCACATCATTAGACTCCATCAAAAATCCCAGAATAACTCATAGAATCTCAAACCTCACGGGGATCTCAAAATGAAGGAATTTATTTTCTTTCTTTTCTAGTAATTACAAAACTAAAAAATAAAGTCATAAAAATATTTTATTTCCTTTTAAAATCATCCATAGTATTATTTCTTCATGATATTTCAAATGTCAATATATCTATGCCTGGGAAATATATGTTTTCTTGAATATTTCATGAAACCGAGAAAATTGAATCCCATCACCATGATTCATTATCGAATACCATTAAGATACATTATGATATGAAGAAACCTCTAAATAAAATTACAATTTACCCATATAGATAACTACATCATTAGAATCATTAATATGATCTAACTATTCCATATCCTCATATATTGCTTATACACTTTTGAATTTTTGAAATTTATACCACTGAAACTTCACTAATTCTTCATATACCGAATCAACATTATACAACCATCACAAAATGAATTGATGGAATTTTAATTTCATATATTTAGTTCAAAAATAAGATAGGGTATCACACATATCATGATTCATAAGATCACTATGGAATTGATCTTATTATATTAAAATCACATTCATTGTCTGTGCATACTCATCATCCAAATAATTCCCTTCCACATCATCACCCCAAATCACTAATCCTAATACCTATCAGGATAATATCATCTAATATATAACTTATTCAACCACATAAATTATATTTACTTCATATCATCATATCAAAATCATTCCAAAGATATAAATTACAATATCACTATAATTCATTTCATAATACATTAGAAAAAATAATTAATCAATAAATAGGTTATCAAAACACTCATTTTTAGAAAAAAAATATTAATGGAGCCAAACTTGTCAATAAAATTTTGTTAGTACAACTTGTAATATTCAGCCCAAAAATATATATATCAATACATAGGTAATTAATTAAAAATTATCTAAATTTACATTATCTTAAAGGAATTACCATAAATTAAATATACGAAATGTTAAATGATAAGATATTACATTTTTCTACTACTATATGATAATATTTATATTCCCTTTTATTCATCATAAATAAATAATAATCATAATTCTATTTAGAGATAATAATTAAATAATAAAAATAACATGAAAACATCATTTTTAATAATGTGTAAAAAATAAATTACAGAACTTATAAAGCATTCATAATAAACAAGTTCTGGTGTTGAAAAACCTTTTACATACTTTATACAACCATCAGTTCATATTTTTCACATCAATTTTCTATTGAAATTATACACCACTATCTAATTTGTGTATGATATGTAATAGACTTACTTCACAACATTTCATTAAGTCATATATTTTTGTAATAAAAAATCATGACCCTGGTAATGTTTTTATTTAAAATAACTCGTACATGTGAAATTCATTTGAGTTTAAAAAACATCTAGTTCTTATATTCATCTTAACATATGAACAAAATTTACTATAATGAAAAAATAAAGTATGAAACATGTGGGAAATAATGTTTTTCAATATAGATTAACTTAATTTTTCATTACGGGATTTCATAATAATGAAGGTTCAAAATAAATTTTTTCATTTAAATAATTATCTTGTATAAAATCTATAACATAACGGAGAATAATAAGTTGAATTCCTATCAATATCTTACATGTTCACTAATTAACATGAATTAGAATAAACATGGGAATACAATCAAATTAAGCATCACTTCATGTCATGTTTTTTTATAATGAATGCTTAAACTATAATGAATAATCTAATTAAAAATCACTAAAGTATAATTATACAGACTGCAACATGTCACTATAATCTAATATAAAAAAATTCACTAAAAAACCAATATTATTACTAAAATACTATCAATGATTGTGATGTAAGAAAAATCTACAATGTTTTAACCATATAATAAGTTCATCTTGACCTGAACATTCTTAGTAGACCACAAGGTCATTATATTAAATCCCAATGGAAAAAAAATTCATGTAATTGAAAAAGTATCCTTTATCTACATGAGATGATATGTTTAAATGACATTGTATTAATACCAAACCCATGAAATCATAAAATTTTCCTATTATTGACCTCCATCCAATATATTAACAAATAATTATAATAACACATTATCATAGAGTGAAATTAGAGAAACCAATATTTGGATACAAGTGATGCTGGAAATGGCCACTAATTCTCTCCTCTGATTGGATATGATCTAGAGACAATGTATAAGGGTATTTTTCACATAAGTAACATGAAATAACGTTAAAATACAATAATTATTTATTTAATCCAAAAAATAAAATCCTTATATATACTGGAAGATAATTATTCAAAATCATAAACTATCCTTGTATGTTAAGAATATAGTACAATAATTTATAACGCAAGATAGTCCTCCTAGATGTCGAATATTTCTATCTAAAAAATTCAATCCTCAATCAGCCTTTTGTTTTTAGATAATTATCTCATGAACATTATACAGGGGAGGGAATAATGGAATTATTATTTCGATCATACTCACAAAAAATTCAAAATCCATGTGAAATAATTTTTTATAATAACTATTTGTGAAATCTACTATATAAAGGATATATAGTAACCAAGAATAGGATTCAAAAAAATCTTCATGACTATGAAAATTTTAAAATGTCCTATTATATAAATATTTCAACAATGAATTTATTTTCATATAACAAACCATTTTGTAAGAAATTATAAACCATCAATAATTTTGGTAAATATCATGAAAATATAATATGAATAAATTTATCCTAAATAAACTATAAACTGTAACATATGTAAATTCACATGATATACCTATAAGTGTAGTAGTAATCATATTGTGAAAACCCTAAAAATAGAATAGGATGATGAGAATGAAAAAAATGATATCAACATAACATCCCATACATTAATTCCACTACAATATCATAATTAATAGTAAATATTATCGTATCGACAACCATGAATCATTTTCCCAACATATTATTCCTCATGTAACATATATTGAGATATTATAACATACATGGGAATAACACTAAATCATATGATACAAAAAAAACTTAATATAATATCAACCTGAAAATGTTATAATCAACATAGCTAATGATGAACAATATATCACTAAAAACATGAAGTCAACATAGAAATAACTGTTATCGCTACATTAAACTAGTTATCAAAATAAATGAAATATTTATTATTATAATTAACATTATCATCACATGAATTAATTTTTTCATTACATTCCAAATCAAAAAGAGTAATTAACCACACTATCATTCAAGAATCTCTTAAAGACATTTTAAAAATTCCTAACATCGAACACCTAATCTATATTATTACAAAATCATTAAACATATTCGTTATATAACCCTAATCTAGATTTTAATATCATATATTCAATAAAGAATCATTTAACTTGGGAAAATTCATCTTTCAAATTATTCCATTCATGAAATAATTTCATATTAACTGACCATTGTGTGAATTACCGCATAAATTATTTTATTATCTATAACATAATGTTAGGTATTAAAATCTATTAATTAGTCCACCTATATAATAATTTTGTAAATTTGAAAACCTAACAAAATTTCCGAAAACTAAAATATAAACCTCCTAATTTATCATTTTTCCTAATAAAATACATAAACAAGAACATTAATTCCACATCTATGTGGGCCAAATTAACTATTCAATACAAAACAGATACCCCTCACAAACCATACCACTAAATACATCAAAATAATTCTCTTAAACCTACTCAACAATTAATTCATCAACATTACACTTTTTTTAACTCTATTATAGTTTCTCACACAACTTTTGTTTATCCATAAACAATATCACAATTGTTAAAGGATAGACTATAAGACCTCTACTAAAATACCTCAATATTCTCACTATAAAACCCAATTTTCATGACTTTAATACATGGAAGGGAATGAAATACATTGTATATAGAAAACCAAAAGTGATAGAAAAATAATCACCTATAAATTATGACCTTCCCCAGATAGCATTCAAAAATATAATTTATGATGGTAATATTATAATAAATAACATTCTCACGACTCTACCACAAAATAGAAACATACAATGAAATAATATTTAGATCCGCATTACCAAAACCCTAATCTTATAAGAACTCAAATAATATTTTTTAATAAAATTTTCATATTAGTTAATATTAGTTATATTTTACCATCCAATTTATATATCCATTTTATATTAAATTATGGAAAATCAATGACAATTATATACTTACATGTTCATCCACATTTATATCTATAACATGTTTTACAACACATTGTTATTAATATTAATATATTATATATATAAACCA
Organism: Viscum album; assembly: GCA_963277665.1. Classification (NCBI taxonomy): domain Eukaryota; kingdom Viridiplantae; phylum Streptophyta; class Magnoliopsida; order Santalales; family Viscaceae; genus Viscum; species Viscum album. The sequence continues at coordinate 1,558,721,136 of OY728151.1, read as the reverse complement.
TCCAAATAATCAAAATCATGATATCTTCGTGGATCATGTAGAAGTATAGTAATATGATCACCATTTCACTCCTAATTGATTATTATTTTCATGTATTCTTCAAAACACCTTTCATAAGGTTGAAAATATATTCACATTATTTTTTATAGTAGTTTAGAAATTCATTTATAAATAATAGTATATATAATATTCAATTGAAAATTAATCTAAACAACACAGAAATATGAAACATACAATTTTACCCTCCCCTATAAAAAACCTAAAACATTGAACATCATATAATGAAGTAATATATGAAAGAGGTTATTTATAATAATTCCTTCCATTGGAACAAACAATCATCATTGTGCCTACGAGATTAGTCTAGTTAAAAAATAATATATAAATACAAACCAATTACCCTATACCAATCCATATCCAATGGTAAGGATGGATGTATATATATGTAACATTTTAGAATATTGGTATTCAGATCAAGAACGTGGGTAGGATAAGAAATGTTAGAGTAGTTAAGGTCATTATAACATACGGGGTTCAGTGGGAATGTTTCAGTAAATGTGAATAAGGTTAATTACATTCATTACATTCAATGGTATTAAAAATAAAATGGATCTAGGATCAATAAGGGTAACTTTAAATTATTCATAACATACAAAGTAAAATACTATTCCATAAAAAGGATGTGTAGATTACAAAACCATTCCATAAAGGTGTTGAACATTTCACTATAGATAGTAGCATATATAATAATAAATATTTAATGAGATGATTCCATCAAACTATTAAATGTTAATATAAATATAATAACATTAAAAAAATATAATAACTTCTTCATCCAACATTACATAAGGAATATGAAATAATGAGTTAAAAAATATTGAAAATCTAACCCTAGATAAAAGGGGAAACAATTTTGAAATAAATGAAAATTGAAACCATGAAAAGATTATCAAATTTTTTATATAGAATCCCCTAGTCTACTTAATGATTTAAATGAAATTGTATGTTAGAATAATAATTTTTTGAAATAATGATTTTATATTGAAAATTTGAATACATGAAATCATGGTTTAATATATAGACTCACAACAAAACATTTTATTAGAAATAAGCTTATGAGTATTATGAAATTTTCTTCCCAGTATCTCACCATTTGGTAACATGGTAATATCTCATAAAATATGTACAAAAATTTAATTTCATTGAATGAAAAATATTACCCTGAATTAAAATTAAAACCCCAAAAAATTATGGTATAAATTTGAAACAAACCACAATATTATAATAGAACCCTAGAATAATGTTTATAATATTTCTATAACCATTAAATCATACACCTAGGGTTCTTGGATTGGATCTTATAATAATAATATTAGATAATAATTTTTATGGTAACTAAGAACATTATGTGGGGATAACACAAAAACTTTTATGAAATGGACAAATAAAAAATTATATTACAAGACGTTCTAACTGATAAAACATGACAGTAAACACACATGGATTACCCCCCAATTTTTTACAATACATCATAGTTTGAAACAAATTCTCAAATAAATACTTATGGTGTAACAAATAAAATTAAATTTCCACATAAATTTCTAACTAAAATATCAGTATGGAAACCCATATATTCCATAAATATTTAAGACTACCATTAAACATCCATAGTATCCATCATCACTAGAAAACGTACAATATAAAGGTATATGATATTTCATACCAATAAAACATAAATGTATAATCTTCAAACAACCTTATAAACTATTTTTTATAGGTATTTATTATCAAACATATTTCCATTGATAGATTAATACTCGTAATAATTTCTCTATGAATTTCATTATATAGTAAAAGATCTATACTATTATATGAAACATGATGTTCATACTCCTCTTAATATAGTAATTTTGAAAAAAAATCCTCATAATATTACTTACCACTCAATTCACTCATATTGATGTGATTTTCAGAGTCAAATCAACGCACATCAAATAAGTATTATGTATATAATTTGATGAATTTTTTTAACAATTTACCACTCCATAATACATCCTCATAGGTGAAATTATTATTTTATGTACCATTTTGATTCTTTTATATATAGTTCATAATGTACATCCAAATATACAATGACACACCTTGACCTAAACTCCTATGTCCAGTTCTAGAAAATCATCATTATAATTTTTCATTGATAATGATAAATGTGACCCAATTTTGGAAATCCAAAACAAAAATCATAAAAAGAAAATATGGGATCACATATCAATCCATGAAACATTTAGGACTAATGTTTTATTGAATTAAGCTAACATAATAAATAAAAACATTGATACATAAACTAAATTTTCATAAAAAATACAATATATTCCATTGGGTTCCTCACATTTAGAAAACATATTATGATTAAAAAACATAATAAAATTCTTCAAAACCTATATAATTGTCAGAAATAATAAAGGTGACCAAAAATTATTATTAAGGAATTTGTACAGTGGATCCTATGATAAACAAATAAGGAATAATCAATTAGAAAGTTAAGTGAAAACACATTCCATTTAATCAGTAAATTGAGCATGGTGAATAATATCGATTGATTAAATGACGATGAAATAGTAAAATATAAGTAATTATATGTGCTTGAGACATACATATAGATATAATTAGTATTAAATCAATCATCGGGAAATCATTAACTGATCTTAAAGTGAAAAAATACACAATTCCAGGAATCATAAACATATCGTTGAGGAATCATGTGAATAATATTACCAAAATGTTTAAGGCCTTAGAAAAGTCCTTGAAACCAATTTTATCATTATACCGTAAAATTAATTTAGGGTTTATAGTGTGACCCTCTCATTGTTTACTACATCTATGTAATTAATGATATTAATTTTAAGAATAATAATTCATTACAAAAAAATCAAATTTATAAAATAGTACATAAAATTCTAATATTTTCCCATTCAATGTGATCATAAATAATACATAGAAATAATATTTATGTTGTAATTAATAAATAACCATAATGGAGTATATGAAAAATTGATATTTTAATTAATGAATTTTAAAAAAATATCACTACAAAAATTGATGAAAAAATCATCAGGAAAATCACTTAATCAGAAAAGAAAAACTTCCAAAATATAAATTTATAATAAATTCACCCCCACGTAAAAAACTTCCAAAGTGACTCAAATTCTAATATGAGAAGAGATAGGGATTCAATATCATCAACCAATAAAATTTAGACATGGTTTTATTCTATTTTAAACCTTATTATTTTGATTTATCCTTATTTAATCAATTTAATTTTATTTGTGGTAATAGTATACATAATTTCAAATTGTTATAATACATAATTATGTGTTGTTATTTTTCCATAATTAGATAGATTATGACTTTGTAGACCATATAATTTTGAATTTTTTATTTTTAAATATTATTTTGATTTTTATTCAATTTAATAATATGTTATTTTTATAAAATACCAATACCGTCAATTTTGACACTATTCTATTATTTGAATTTAAATAAAATCCACACAAATGATATGTTCGAAACAAAATATTTAATATATTACTAACATATCATATTCATCTTGAAAATTCTTGGACCACATTAATTAGTTCATATAATATTTATTTTAATATTTTTAAAACCATTTATTTGATATTTCTCTTAATAAAATAATATTCTACAACATATTTTTATAATTATTTAATATTCATATTTGTTTCATAAAAATTAAAAATAAAATCCTATGATTAATATAAAACTACAATATTAATAATAATACTTTTAATCTAATTTATCATATTAAAATCACAACATTTAAATTATTATATTTATTAAATTATGAAGGTCAGAACTTTGACATAGTTTAAAATATTATAATATAAGTGTCATAATCTCTTTTATAATACTCCAAAGGGTCCACTTGTAGAGTCCTGTATGCTTATGGTTAATATATACAAGAAAAAATAACTTTTGGTGAAGTGTTTGGTCTTATGATGGGTATTACAGTTTTAATAAAAACAATATTATTGATTTTTTACTAAATAAATAATTTCTCCATAATTATTGTATAAGGTATTAAGGAAATTATATATTTCATAAAAATGAAAAATAAATTACCATGATTAATAAAAACATTTTATCTTTCAAATGTGTATTTATAATCTAATTTATATTTTATATGGCCTTATTTTAAAAATATTTTTTGATGTACTCGTAAATTAAATATCTTTTTCAGAATAATTAATACATAGCTTATTTCTTAACGATAAAATTCTTAATAAATGTTGAATTGAAGTTCAATGTGTCTTATTAAGGAATAATGTTAATTATAATAATCAACCATTGATATATATGATTTGGTATTATGATATCCATTTTGTATGCAAGGGAATGTGTTCTAGGTTGAGATTCTTATATAATGGTCTAGGTCCATGCCCTTTCACACATATATTCCATAAGGATTATAAAGTGTGTTCTCAGACTAGTACAATGATCTAATGATTTTATGGATTTCACCCTGAAATTTTTTAATGATTAGAGGGAATTGATTGAGAAATTATATAATTCTTATTTGGATTTGCATTCATTGTTTATTGTGACTTTATTATTTATATATGGTTATGGTTTTCATGGTTGAATGACATGACCATGGATATTCCATCGTGGTAGAGTAGCATGTTTTTTACTTTGGTATCATGGTTTTGGATTTTATTATTATAAGAATTATCATTTATATATTTACATGAATCAAACTAAGGTTATGATTGTGTTTTATAAATTATTTAATTAATTAATAGAGATGTTAATCCATTTATTTCATACTCTTCTTTTCATAATTGATTATTTAGACCTGATGGTGTCGAACTACATAGTTTTACTCACACCCAATTTGGGCCTCTATTTTCCACCCGAGAAGATTTATGGATGTTGTTTTGTACTAGGGGAATGGAACTTTTTATAGAAGTGATGTTTTATATTTGAATGGTCTATCATGATGGGATCTACATGGGGTTTACGACCATGGAATTGATACTTTTGTTTTAGTCTTCAAGTCTATTTCTGGTCTTTTTTAATGAATACTAGTTACATTCCATAACATCATTAGTCTAATCATTTACTTTAATTAGATTATTCAGTTTGTTTGTTGTTTTTTTCTTCAGTATTGTTTTACTCTAATTATTGTTATTGAATTCATCATTGTTTATATAGTAGATATTTTTCCTTTTTTAAATATGATTTTTTTCTATAATGTAATTTCATAATAGGGGGTATAGTCTCCCCAATATATATTCCACACCCCTTCTACTTATCAGCAGCTTCTAGAACATGGAGAGACACACTTTAGGTCCCATAACCAACCTTTCTGGACATGTCTGAGATTGCCGAATTAGGTAGGTTACAAAGTGGTTCAGAACTATGGAAGATATTTTCATTTATTTCACTATTTTGGAATGTTATAAAAGAGAGTAGGATGTGTTAAGTCTTCGTAATGAGTGTGGTCATGAGAGTAGGGAAAATCAGAGTACTAATGGATGGGATTTATGTTTGGACTCCGTGATTTTTACCGTTGATGTTATATCACCATGGGTGATTCACATTTTTTGTGAAGATATTGTTTTATGGAGATACAATTATTTATATTATACTCATGTTCTTGTATGGTGTGAGATAAGAATGCATGCATCATAATATGCACATAAAGATATATTAACATGAATTTTCTATGATTGGAACACATATATTTTTCATGTACTATATTCATGGATGTTAAAATGTGGTATGAGTGTCTATTTCTCTAAATAAATAATATTATTTTTCATGTCATTCTCAAATTCTTGTAGTCCATGTATATAGAGACAAGGAGTTATTTGTTCTCTATTTTACCCACCTGTTGGAATGAAAAATTTAAAAACCATATTTATATGGTGTGTGTTTTTCGTATAGTGAAAATGAATCTTCGTCATCTTTGACATGAGCATCAGTAGAGTGCCAATATGAATGATACTAACATAGATGAACTGAACATCATATTACTCATGAGGACACTATTTCTTTTCTCCTTTATTAAAACTTCCATAGGGTCATGCGATCAATTGAAAGGGATTTTATATGTGTCCTTCCTTCAATGTCTGAGATGACAAGGGATTTTCTACTGAAACATCATCCTATGTCTACTAAGGAATGGAGAACACATAAAGACGAGTTTTAGATTGTTCATTCCAGTCAATCTTCAACAATCTTGAGACATTCTTGAATAGGAGTGTGAAAATTTACGTGTATATACATTGTGAACCACCAAATTGATTTTGGGATTTTATAGAGGAATATGAGAAGAAATAAGAGCTAAATTGTTAGTATATTGAGTTGATGTTCTTGATACACATCTATCTTAAAACCTTAAGAGAGAAAAATCTCTTGAGTTCATGCATCTAACATAGAAGGGGTTGTTAGTGAGTTAATATGATGAACATTTTACCAAATTAAAATGATTTGTCCCATCATTTAAAACTAATGAGATATATAGGGAGATAAATTTCCAATATGTTATTATTAATTAAAACAAGTCACAACTAAATGTTTTTTGTTTAAGGGACGTTGAAGATGTGATGAATTAAACACTCATCACATATGAGTATATAAGGGAGGCCTCGTTCAGGGACCATGCTATTTTAGTAGGGTGATCTGGGAGATCATCTTTTAGTTGTAATAAGAATCATTATGATAGTTTATTTCAAGGATGTAATTAGAAGATTTGTCATGAATGTTTACTACTATCTCGAGATCATGTTACATTACTATACTATTAATGTTTTATTTTTGGTAAAAAAACACTCATAGTGTCTTTACTCCAAATTCAATTTTCACATTTGTGGTTGACTGAGTCATCTTAAGAGGTTCTGTGAAAACTTTCGACGGCAGTCCAGTGGTACAGGATATGAAAATACACTTAAACTGGTTAGGGGACTAGATACACCATATTTGTAACACCCGAGACTTTTATGTGAAATATTTTGTTTTTATGTTATATAAATCATCAAAGGAATCTTTTACTACACACAACACTATCTTGGCTCTATTTACACACAATCGCGACCTTCCTCGATAGCTTGCGTTGTACGCAATACCGAGTTTCACTAAACTACGATATACTATTAAAATATTATTAAAATTAGACGTTATGAATAGCAATAACCAGTTATTGAAATTTTATAATTTTTTTTCAAAATGGTCTTCATTTTTGGATTCGGAATGTCAAAACTAGCATAGGGTGAAATTTTGGTATTTTTCTGAAAACTTTAAATTTATTATGAATAGTGAAACCACTAAGTGGTAGTTAAAAAAACCGAATTTCTCATAAAACTTAATTTTACCGCTTCTGTGAGTGGAATTTCGAAAATCCGAGAGACACGGTTAATATCAAGGACTAAAATGTGGTTCAATGAGATGAAAATAATTTTTGGTGAATAGTAACTTTTTACTTTTATTTACCATGGTTAAAAGTAAATAGGGTAATTAAGGGCAAAAATGATATTATTATTACCCTAACACATGTCCTAATTCTATTGGACAAGTGTAATTCGACCATAAATGACCTTAGGAATAAAATATGACCATTTAGGCCCACTTGGATTAGATTAGGACATTTATTATTAATTTATTTAAAGAAGGGTTAAATAGTTAAAAATAAATATTTAATAAGTAAATCATTTTTAATATGGGGTTATACATAAGATAAATTCGACTATAAATATTCATTAGAAAGCTAAATATATTTCCTACAAAATGGTATTTTATTTGTAATTTTTAGACATTAAATATTTTAATGTATTTATGACACAACGATGATGCAATAATTATCTTATTAAGGAAATATTGACATAATTGATGTTATAAATACCCAAATAAATGTAATTTGAGACTTTTTATGAATTAAACTTATTTTTAGGTTAATATGACAAGTTATTACTGATTTAATTAACTATGTTCGAACTAATAATTCTGTTATGATTTTCACAAAAATCAATTACTAAATAGTGTCAAAACTGACATAAAATAGTTTTTAAAACAAATATTATATTATTAATTTTTATTTTATTCCTAAAAATCTGAGGTTCGACCAAATGACTTAGATAAGGTTATATATATTAATAATAAACAACTTGGGGTTAGTTTGGCTTGATATAGTATGTTTTTTAACCTTATAGTATAAGAAAACAAGAAGACACGATAAAAGTTAAATTATCTAACTTAAAGTAAATCTAAATGATAACGTTAAAATTGATACCTAAACATGCCTAAATTATATTTTATGAGAGGATTTCGACCCATCCCCACCTTATCCTCGAAATAAATCAATTTGGAGCTATTTAAAACCGAACTTTACTTTATAATAAAATAATATTTTTTGTTATTCCAAAGGTACCCCTCTCCTCCCTTATAAAAGGGAACATCCTCCCTCTCTTCCTCACACCACATTGAGCCTTCATGCTCGGAAAACCCCTACCACTTTATCCTCTCCACTTCCATAGAGACATCCTAGAGGTCATGGTCTTCTTCAAAGACCAATTTTACTGCCCTAAAAGAAGGTCTCAAAGAAGCACTTCAAAGAAGAGGTAATGTCTGTTACCGATTCTTTCATCTTTATTTCTTCTTCCACTTCTTCTTCTTTAGTTGTTTCATTATTAAGTAATAACATCAGTATCACTCATATAATTATATGTTATTATAATTATGAAACAACCCTATTTCACCATCTATCCATCCTACGGAAAAAGAAATCACCGCGGGTGCGTACGTACGGAATACCGTCTCCACGCCGTGGTGTAATCTATTTTCCACCACCACCTTACATGGATGGGTATAATTGTGTAAATAATAACTATATGTAACTATTATAAAGTTCTTAAATAGTATACATACACTCCAATACAATTCCATGATCATAGGAACGATATCATCACTCGTGCGTACGTACGGAATACGGTCTCCACGATGTGATGCGACTCGTTCTACATGATCTTCATTTCATAATGATAACATAAATGAATTGAATGAATGAATATAATATATATTACACTAATACCATTCTGGAAATGAGGTATCTATAACCTAAAGAGAAGAATATGAATTTATTCTACAAAACACGCATAAGAACAAAAAGTTATAAACACCCGAATAACAAGTAGCAATGAAATATTACTACTAAGAAGCTAAAAATATGACCATATATGATATCATAAAAATAATTATGATTCTTTAATAAGTCAATAACATTATTTAAATCATTATACATGAGGTTCAAACACCTACAATTCATATCGGACCTAAGGTAAGGGAAAATCTCGCAATCTCAATTTTTATCCGAGATTGTTTATACTTTGGTATTTACTGGGGCGTATTTTATCATCCACATCCATGTTCTCTCAGTATTTAATGTTATTTCCATCCACCTACAATAGTTTAAATCCAAATTTACCCTTTTTTGAGTTTTTAGTAAAAGATATGAAAGGAATCTTTTGTCATTTTTCGTACGAGGTACTTTTTGACTTTTACGACAAAAGTACGAGAAGAATGTTTTTTTAACTTATACAGCATGAATGGATTTTTAAAACATTATTTCCAAGAAGCTTCCTTTACAAGTTATCAAGTTTATTTGTAATCAACTTCTTTTAGTTTATAATTGTTTGACATGTTAAGAAGGGAAAAGTGTTTTTGAAGTAGAAAGGATATTTTCCTTAAGAATGGAGTTAAAGTGTTTTATCAAAATTATTTTCCATATAAGATAATATAGGGTTCTGTTTATATCCCTATTATTAAATTTATTTGATTATGTTGTGATGGAATTATTTTTATGAATTCTTTTATCTTATATGAATTGTTTTATGATGTCATGTTGTTTATGAATCCCATTTTTATTACATGGGTTATGCAATTATGTATGATTTATGATTTTGTGGCGCACATATGAATGGTATCATTATGAGATGGGTGGGACCTATATCTCCCTTCAATTCATTGGGTAAAGATTTTATATCTCATGATATAGACATGGCTGGATCGGTAGGTTATACCGGTTCAGTGAAACAGGACTGAAACGAGGAGTGAACTCGGTTCAGAAATGGACTTTGTCCACTAAGATAGTCTTGGCTATGAGTCTTGACTAATAAGAAATGATTCTCTATGATTATGTGTGTATGCCACAATGTTTCATGTTTTATGTTATGATTATTGGGATTCCATTTCACTACTATGATTTATCCCATGTTATGAAATTATGCTCTCTTTTGTAGGTCAATATTTCCAAAAGATATGGTTCTTATGAATATGATGTGATTGATATTTCTTTTGTTACCCTTATTGATCATTTGATCTCACCTTTGTATGTTTTGTTTCCCTAGGTCAAGAAGAAGGATATTAAGTAAGATATGCCAAAAGGGACTATAAATATGATGAAATAAATGGGAGACAGTCTAGAAGCTTTATGAAGCAGTTGTTTATGTTTCCAAGTTTCTAAAGACACTATACATATACAGTCCTTTCGTGGTTTTGTTATATGATGTAATAAGTACGCTTCAATTTTGATGTATTAACAATGTATTTAAAGTATGGGTCGTTATAGTTGGTATCAGAGGAAAGGTATAGTCAACCTTTGGAAACTAGGATGCGAGAGCCTTAGTAAAAACCCTAAGGATAATTCTAAGCATAGAACACAATCTTAGTGTTTTAGAAATGGCCATGAATAACCTAGGATAAGACCTTAAGTGTGAAATTTTATTCTTGATTATGTGGTTTTCCTATTGTAATTAATGTTTCTCAAACTATTATTCTTGGTTTTAGTCAATGGCTGGAACCCGAAGGAACCGTGTTAATACGGAATGCGACGGGAAATGCAATGACTGTCCCCCTGAGCAACCAAACGTTATGGGAGCTGGAATGAAAAATCTAGTATCCATGCTCACATAACATTATCAAGCTATGAATCATGCAGGAATTCCAAACGAGCAAAGGAAGGAGCAACATTCTGTTGAATCCTTCATGAGACAGCGTCCACCTTCATTCTGCGGGTCTACTGATCCATTAGTTGCTGAACAATGGATTAGTACTACTGAAAAGATATTTTCAGTTCTTCAATGTTCTAAGCATGATAAAGTCATCTTAGCAGTGTATCATTTGGAAGGTGATGCTGATCAATGGTGGAATCTTATTAAGAATACGAGGAAAAGGGATGAAATTGAGTCCATGGAATAGGACGAGTTCAAGAACATATTTTTCAATATGTACTTCCCTCATATTCTCCGAACAAAGATAAAGAAAGGGTTTCTTGAACTGAAGCAAAAGGATGATGAATCTGTTGGTACTTATGAAGCAAATTTTACAAGACATGCAAGGTACGCCTTTGGTATTATTATCCAACCTGTGAGTAAGATCGATCGATTCTTTAGTGGCTCAAAACCAAGTCTTCGAAGGGCCTTAGCCATAAGGGACTTCAATAGCTACGAGGAAATCGTTCGATGTGCTCTCAAAGTTGAGATGGAGATTGGAGTAACCCATCAGTCATATGGGTTTGATAAGAAGAGGAAAATGGAATTCAAATGAAAATCTAAAGAGCACATTGAAAAGAAGATGAGCATTCCCTTATGCTGAAAGTGTGGAATGAAACATGGAGGGAGTTGTCTTAAAGGGACAAGTAAATGTTTCAAATGTGGAAAGGAAGGTCATCGGGCATTTGAATGTCGCGATGATGGGAAGAAGATGTCTAGTGAGGAAAACAAAGGAAGGGATACACAGAATGAACCTACTACACTTCAATGTTTCAAGTTCAAGGAGATGGGACATTATGCCAATAAATTCCGTAATCCAAGGGTTGATGATGATGGTCGACGTCAACAAACTCTTAAGGCTAAAGACAAAGGAAAGTCACATGTAATTTCTATCAGCGATGTGGAGTATGATAACGATGCGGTGAAAGGTACACTTACCATCCACTCTAAAGTATCAAATGTTTTATTTGATTCTAGATCCACCCAATATTTTATTTCTGAAGAATTTTCTAAGGGTATCACCGTATTACCTCAACAATTAGATGTTGAGTAAGCTGTGACAACACCTAATGGCACAACAGTCGCATCAAAAGTTTATAATTCTTCTCCGATTGAAGTTTGTGGGAAAGTGCTTCCTGCAAATCTCGTGATCCTTCCTATAGTAGAATTTGATGTGATTCTTGGCATGTATTGGCTTTCTCTACATGGAGCTCATATCAATTGCCAAAGAAGGGAAGTAACATTTCAGATTCCAGATCAATCTATGATCGTCTATCGATGCAAGGATGAACATAACCTTCCTGTGGGAATTCCTTCCATATTATGGGTCTTGATTCCCCCAAATGAAGGTTATTTATCTCAAATGGTTGGTGAGAAACTCACGATTAATAATATGCCTATTGTATGGGAGTTTGATGATGTCTTTCTGGAGTAATTACCCTGTCTTCCACTAAATCGTGAAGTTGAGTTCTCAATAGAACTCGTACCGGGTGCTTTGCCTATTTCAAAGACACCTTATAGAATGGCCCCAATTGAGTTGCAGGAATTGAAGAAGAAACTCCAAGAGAATCTTTATAAGGGATTCATACGCCCTAGTGCGTCACCTTGGGGAGAACCTGTTCTATTTGTTAAGAAGAAAGATGGATCAATGAGACTCTGCATTGATTATCGAGAACATAACAAGATCACGATCAAGATCAAATATCCTCTCCCATGCATTGATGACTTATTTGACCAACTACGCGGAGCTCAATACTTTTCCAAGATTGATCTTCATTCAGGGTATCATCAATTAAGGGTCAAAAGGGAGGATATACCAAAGACAACTTTCCGTACAAGGAATGGACACTATGAATTTATAGTGATGCCATTTGGTCTTACTAATGCCCCTGTTATCTTCATGGATCTGATGAATAGAGTCTTTAGATATTATCTTGATCAGTTTGTGGTAGTCTTTATAGACGATATTCTTGTATATTCAATGATCAAGGAATAACATGAATATCACTTGATAATTATATTTAAGTCCCTGGGAAAGGAGAAGCTTTATGCCAAATTTATCAAATGTGAAATTTAGCTTCAAAAAGTTGCATTTTTGGGTCCCATAATCTCAAAAGAGGGGATATATGTGGATCCAGCAAAAACAGAAGTTATCGAAAGATGGTCGAGACCAACAACAGTAACTGAGATCTGATGTTTTCTTGGTTTGGATGGATATTATCGACGTTTTGTGAAATATTTTTCACCATTATCTAATCCACTCACCAAGTTGACTCGGAAAGGAGTTAAGTTTGTCTGGACGGAAGAATGTGAAGAGAATTTCAAGGAGTTGAAAAGAAGGTTATCCAGTGAACCTATGCTCACACTGCCTTGTAGTGGAGAAAGGTTTGTGATCTACAGTGATGAATCCAAGAAGGGATTGGGGTGTGTTCTTATGCAAAATGATATGGTGATAGCTTATGCCTCACGACAGTTGAAAATCCATGAGCAAAATTACCCAACACATGATTTGGAGTTAGCTGCGGTAATCATTGAATTGCAAATTTGGAGGAATTATCTATATGGAGACATGTGTGACATTTATACTGATCATAAATGTTTAAAGTATATTTTCACACAAAAGGAGCTGAATATGCATCAAAGAAAATGGATGGAACTGATTATGAATTATGACTTATCAATCCATTACCATCCTGGGAAAGCAAACAAGGTGGCAGATGCATTAAGTCGACAAGACCATGCTAGTTTATCCATGATGAGGATCACAAAAGATCCAATATTTATGGATTTACAAAGGATGGATCATGGAATTATAATGGAAGGGGAAAAATCTTATCTTTATCAATTGAATGTTCAACTATCTATACATGTGATGATTAAAGAGGCACAGAAAGATGATGTCGAGTTACAAAAGAAGATGAGAAATATTCCTGAATTCAACCTTGATTGTGATGGAATAATAAAGTTCAGGAATCGGGTTTGTGCTCCTCCCATCCTAGAATTAAAGAAGGAGCTGCTGGATGAGGCTCATAGTTCTTCATTTTGTATTCATCCTGGAAGCACGAAGATGTATAGGGACCTGAAAGAGTACTTTTGGTGGGATGGCATGAAAAGAGATGTTGCTGAATATGTCTCTCGATGCTTGGATTGTCAGCAAGTTAAAGCTGAGAGACATAAGTCTAAGGGGATGTTACAACCATTACCCATACCCGAATGGAAATGGGAAAACATCACTATGGACTTTGTCACAGGACTTCCTAAAACATCCAAAGGCAATAATGCTATCTGGGTCATATTTGATCGTCTTACAAAGTCTGCACACTTCACTACTATTAGTGAGGATTTCTATCTGGATCAGCTTGCCAGGATATATGTAAAGGAATTGGTAAGATTTCATGGATTACCACTTTCTATTATATCTGATCGGGATCCGAGATTTACCTCGAAGTTCTGGAGAAGTCTTCAGCATACTCTGGATAGAGAGTTGAGTTTCATCACTGCTTATCATCCTCAGACATATGGTCAGTCTGAGAGAACAATTCAAACTCTAGAAGATATGTTGATAGCTTGCTCTATGGATTTCAAAGGTGGTTGGGATCAACACCTACCTTTGGTGTAATTATCTTATAATAATAGCTTTCACTCCAGTATTCAGATGGCTCCTTATGAAGCTCTCTATGGAAAGAAATACAGGACTCCAACTTGCTGGGATGAAGTTGGGGAAAGAAAGCTATTAGGACCTGATCTCGTTGATGAAATGGCAGAAAAGGTCAGATCTATTAACCAACACATAAGAATAGCTCAGAGTCGACAGAAATGATATGCCGACAACCGAAGAAAAGACCTAGAGTTTGAAGTGGGTGATAAAGTTTTCTTACGAATATCTCCCTCGAAGAGGGTCATGAGATTTGGAATGAAGAGAAAGTTGAGCCCTAGATATATCGGTCCTTTCGAAATACTTGATAATGTTGGGAAGGTAGCTTACCTATTGGCGCTTACACCGAATCTCTCTCAAGATCACGATGTGTTCCATGTATCTCTCCTGAGAATGTACATACCTGATCCTTCACATGTACTTAGCTCAGAAGTTTTACCGCTGGCGCAAGATTTTTCTTATGAAGAACAACCGATAGAGATTCTGGATCGTAGCGAAAAAGTCCTACGAAACAAGACCACTCGATTGGTGAATGTTTTATGGAGGAACCACCAATTAGAAGAAGCTACATGGGAGCTTGAGGATATGATGAGGGAGAGGAATCCTCATCTATTTGTTACAAAGTGACGAATTTCGAGGACGAAATTCATTTTAAGGGGGTTAGAATGTAACACCTGAGACTTTTATTGAAATATTTTGTTTTTATGTTATATAAATCTTCAAAGGAATCTTTTACTACACACAACACTATATTGGATTTCTTTACACACAATCGCGACCTTCCTCGATAGCTTGCGTCGTACGCAATACCGAGTTTCATTAAATAACGATATACTATTAAAATATTATTAAAACTAGCTGTTATGAATAGTAATAACCACTTTTTAAAATTTTATAATTTTTATTTTTCAAAATGGACTTCTTTTTTGGATTCAGATTGTCGAAATTAGCCTAGGGTGAAATTTTGGTATTTTTCTGAAAACATTCAATTTTTGATGAATAGTGAAACCACTAAGTGGTAGTTAAAAAAACTGAATTTTTCATCAAACTTAATTTTACCGCTTCTGTGAGTGTAATTTCGAAAATCCGAGAGACACGGTTAATATCAAGGACTAAAATGTGGTTCAATTTGATGAAAATAATTTTTGGTGAATAGTAACTTTTTTACTTTTATTTACCACGGTTAAAAGTAAATAGGGTAATTAAGGGTAAAAATGATATTATTATTACCCTAAAACATATACTAATTCTATTAGACAAGTGTAATTAGACCAAAAACAACTTAGGAATAAAATATGACCATTTAGGCCCACTTGGATTAGATTAGGATAGTTATTATTAATTTATTTAAAGAAGGGTTAAATAGTTAAAAATCAAAGATTAATAAGAAAATCATTTTTAATATGGGGTTATACATAAGATAAATTTGACTATAAATATTCATTAGAAATATAAAAATATTTCCTATATAATGGTATTTTATTTGTAATTTTTAGACATTAAATAATTTAATTTATTTATGACACAACGATGATGCAGTAATTATCTTATTAATGAAATATTGACATAATTGATGTTATAAATACCCAAATAAATGTAATTTGAGACTTTTTAAGATTTAAACTAATTTTATATGTTAATATGACATGTTAGTATTGATTTAATTAACATGGATCGATCTAATAATTCTGTTATGATTTTCACAAAAATCAATTACTAAATAGTATCAAAAATGACATAAAATAGTTTTTAAAACAAATATTATATTATTAATTGTTATTTTATACATAAAAATCTATGGTTCGGAAAAATGAATTATATAAGGTTATATATATTAATAATAAATAGCTTGGGGTTCGTTTGGCTTGATATAGTATTTGTTAACCTTATTGTATAAGAAAACAAGAAGACACGGTAAATGTTAAATTATCTCACTTAAAGTAAATTTAAATGATAAGGTTAAAATTGATACCTAAACTTGTCTAAATTCTATTGGATGAGAGGATTTCGACCCATCCACACCTTATCCTCGAAATAAATTAATTTTGAGCTATTTAAAACCGAACTTGACTTTATAATAAAATAATATTTTTAGTTATTCCAAAGGTGCCCCTCTCCTCCCTTATAAAAGGGAACCTCCTCCCTCTCTTCCTCACACCACATTGAGCCTTCATGCTCGGCCAACCCCTGCCACTTTCTCCTCTCCACTTCCCTAGAGACATCCTAGAGGTCCTGGTCTTCTTCGAAGACCAATTTTAGTTCCCTAAAAGAATGTCTCAAAGAAGCACTTCAAAGAAGAGGTAATGTCTGTTACCGATTCTTTCATCTTTATTTCTTCTTCCACTTATTCTTAATTAGTTGTTTCATTTTTAAGTAATATCATCAGTATCACTCATATACTGATATGTTATTATAAGTATTAAACAACCCTATTTCACCATCTATCCATCCTACGGAAAAAGAAATCATCGTGCTGCGTACGTACGGAATACCGTCTCCACGCCGTGGTGTAATCTATTTTCCACCACCACCTTACTTGGATGGGTATAATGGTGTAAATAATGACTATATATGACTATTATAAAGTTCTGAAATAGTATACATACACTCCAATACAATTCCATGATCATAGGAACGATATCATCACTCGTGCGTACGTACGGAATTCCGTCTCCACGATGTGATGCGACTCGTTCTACATGATCATCATTTCATACTGATTATATAAATGAATTGAATGAATGAATATGATATATATTACACTAATACCATTCTGGAAATGAGGTATCTATAACCTAAAGAGAATAATAAGAATTTATTCGTCCAAACACGCATAAGAACAAAAAGTTATAAACACCTGAATAACAAGTAGCAATGAAATATTACTACTAAGAAGTTAATAATATGACCATATATGATATCATAAAAATAAGTATGATTCTTCAATAAGTCAATAACATTATTTCAATCATTATACAGGAGGTTCGGACACGTACAAAGCATATCAGACCTAAGGTAAGGGAAAATCTCGCAATTTCAATTTTTATCCGAGATTGTTTATACTTTGGTATTTACTGGGGTGTATTTTATCATCCACATCCATGTTCTCTAAATATGTAATGTTATTTCCATCCACCTACAAATTTTTAAATCCAAATTTACCCTTCGGAGAGTTTTTAGTAAAACATATGAAAGGAATATTTTGTCATTTTTCGTACGAGGTACTTTTTGACTTTTCCGACAAAAGTACGAGAAGAATGTTTTTTTTAACTTATAAGGAATGAATGGATTTTTAAAACATTATTTACAAAAAGTATCCTTTACAAGTTATCAAGTTTATTTTTAATGAACATCTTTTAGTTTATAATTTTTTGACATGTTAAGAAAGGAAAAGTGTTTTTGAAGTAGAAAGGATATTTTCCTCAAGAATGGATTTCAAGTGTTTTATCAAAATTATTTTCCATATAAGATAATATAGGGTTCTGTTTATATCCCTATTATTACAGTTATTTGATTATGTTGTGATGGAATTATTTTTATGAATTCCTTTATCTTATATGATATGTTTTATGATGTCATGTTGTTTAAGAATCCTATTTTTATTACATGGTTTATGCAATGATGTATGATTTATGATCTTGTGGCACACATATGAAAGGTATCATTATGAGATGGGTGGGACCTATATCTCCCTTCAATAAATTGGGTAAAGATTTTATATCTCATGAGATAGACATGGCTGGAACGGTAGGTTATACCAGTTCAGTGAAACAGGACTGAAATGAGGAGTGAACTCGGTTCAGAAATGGACTTAGTCCACTAAGATAGTCTGGGCAATGTGTCTTGAAAAATAATAAATGATTCTCTATGATTATGTGTGTATGCCACAATGTTTCATGTTTTAAATTATTATTATTGGGATTCCATATCACTACTATGATTTATCCCATGTTATGAAATTATGCTCTCTTTTGCAGGTTAAGATTTCCAAAAGTTATGTTCTTATGAATATGATGTGATTGATATTTCTTTTGTTACCCTTATTGAGAATTTGAGCTCACCCTTTTGTATGTTTTCTTTCCCCAGGTCAGCAAGAAGTTTATTAAGTAATATATGCCAAAACGGACTATAGATATGATGAAATAAATTGGAGACAGTCTAGACGCTTTATGAACCAGTTGTTTATGTTTCCCAGTTTCTAAAAACACTATACCTATACGTTCCTTTCGTGGTTTTGTTATATGATGTAATAAGTACGCTTCAAGTTTGAAGTATTAACAATGTATGTAAAGTATGGGTCATTATAATATTAGGGTGGTAGTTGAAGATCCAAAATCACCTTAGGCCAATGTAAGGGATGTTATGCCCCATTAAATGCTAAATAAAAACAATAAATGGTTGTACTTCATGTTTTTTAGAGTAGATATCATGTTAGGAAAACAAGTTAGTTTCATGTCATGTAGAGTACTCCGGCTAATGTGGATGTACGACCATCTACCGTTAGATGTATAGTATTGGTATCATAAAACATATATTGTTTATTTTTTGTTATAGGAGAATCACATTATTCAATATGCACTCTTCCTCAAAATGGTTTGGTCTAGGATTTGGAAAGAATATATGGTTTTTATTCCTTAACACACATTTGGGAGTGTGGTAAGAAAATTATAAATATTTCTAAGAATGTTCTCTATAGATTGTTGGATATCATTTATTTTGGGAACTTATAATGTTGGAAATTAGAGAATTTGACTTATTTGTTAGTATGAATTGGTTAATTTTATAACTCTATCATATCTATTGTTACATGAGAATATTTACTTAACTACCTCAAGAAGAAAGTAGTTATTTTCACCAAGTTGAGTTTGGTATTCAAGCTGGTCCTGTAGGACCAATTCAAAGAATATTTCACTTTCGTATGACTCATATATTTGGTCCTTCACTAGATAATAATTTAATGTTGTATGCCAATTTTCCATCAATGGTATACCATTTTTGGGATGTTCTTCTGCATGAGTTCTATGGATTACCATCAGATACATAGGTCAACTTCATGATCATGTTGTTACTGGTAGCATCACCTTCTGCTATCCAACCTTACCAAATTGAAAAATAGATATTCGGGAGTTGAAGGTTCAATAGGAAGTTCTAGAATCATATGTCTTGAAATAGACGAGTACATATCTAAGGGGTTATGTACATATCTTTTCATAAAAGGCTGATGGATCTTTTCACTTATGGGTGGATTATCAGAAGTTGCACCAGATGACTCTCAAGAACTGGTATCCTTTAACACACAGTGGTTGTCATTTAAATTGGGAGGATTTTGATAATAGATTCTCATGGTTTATTTGAGATCATTATATTATTAGTTATGGGTGATATAATCATCCATTCCTATAACTTCGTTTAGGAGTAGGTATGGATTTTATGAAACTGTGGTGATGTTGTTTGGGTTGACTAATGCACCTATGGTATCCCTTGATGTAATTAATAGGTGTTGTCAGCATTTTATAGACATGTTTTTGTTTTTTTCATTAATGATATATTAATGTAATCTCATTCATCATTCATTCCATCCAAATATCACAAGACCCTAAATAAATTGAGATTGGATTAACTATACTACAATATAACTAAATGATGATTATTGATAATTAATGTGCACTTATTTGGTCATTCTATATCAACAAAATGTGGTTCAGTAGAAATAGAGAAAGTATCATCCTTGGTATCTTGTGAAAACACCCATAATGTCTTCAAAATTATGATCTTTCTCAGTCTAACAGGTTATTACTGGTGTCTTATCCATGACTTCTCTCGTTTGGTAGCACCAATGTCGGGGTTGACCATGAACGGGGTGATGTTTTTCTGGTCCTATTCTTCTCAACGAGTTTTTTCGGAGATGATTGTAAGGATAAAACGAACACCTATGCTCACTTTAAAGGTTCGAGGTAAAGCTTATACTATTTACTAGGATGCATCTGGAGTAGTACTCAATGTAGTTCAAATATCGATGGATCATGTGTTGGCTTATGGCTCTAGGCAGCCGATACCACAAGAGAGTAATTACCCTACACATGATCTATATTTGGATTCATTAGTACATTCAATGATATGTCAGTGACAATATATCATGGGTGAGAGGTTTTTGGTATACAAAGATCACAAGATCCTTTGTTACATATTTTATAAATAGGGCCTTAACTATTGGTAGAGGTGTTTGGTCTAGTATCTGCAGAATCATGATATCGAATAATCTTATACACCTATAAAGGGAAACATAATTACTGATACATTGTGTCGAATGACATAGATAGGGGAAGTACAAGTGTCCTATGATGTGGAGAGGATAATGGACATTTATTCATACATTTATATTCATGTTCATGAATATGAGTGGAATTCACTATGATATTGACATCTATTATACATATTCCATTGGATAAAATTATGAAAGATATGTTCTCTATTCATAACATAACAGTTTTGAGAGTAAACATATAGCATGGTAAGATGCCATATGGTTGATCTCTTGGTAGTAGAAATCATCTTCTTCTTTATGGTTGAGTAGGGAATCGTGTGGGCCTTCATGATAAGATGATGTTGTTGTTTCATGATTATATATGAGAGGTAAATTTTAGATTGAAAAATATGTATCCTGATATTCATATAAAGTAATTGTAACACCCCAGGTAAATAAAGAATATGACATTTTCATATTTATCCATATTTGTGAAAGAAATATTAATATGACTTTAAAGTTGACGCTATGCTCAATGTTGTACCCAACACGCAACAACGAGTTTCTTGGTAATCTTACGTTGCACCCTAATAATAAAATAATATTATTTTAAATGGTAGTAAACATGTAGCCATTGTTATTGGAGTTAATGGATAGAAATAACTAAAATATGATTATATATGTTTTTAAATGTTTTTACATTTATCCAATAAAAGATAAAGGCTTAAAATACGTAAAGAATTCAATTTTAGGCTTTTATACCCTAATTTTCACTAAAGGTTCACTTTTTTCCATTTGATGGAGAACTGTCATTAAATATAGTTTTGATCACTCTTATAAATTCTTTTGGACCAAATAAAACACTTCTTTAGAATCAGGACATCAAATTTTACTTTGTCTAAATTTTTGGTATTTTTAAGATAAAGTTAATTTTTTAATGAATAGTGTAAAATGTTGTATTTTAATTCAAAAACACTTTTTAATCTAATTTATTTACATGACTAGATTATCTTTTGAATTGGATTTAAAGTGAAATTTGAATATATTTTTACCATTAAATCCAATAGTGGTCGTTGGAATTAATTTCACATTGAAATCAGACTTAAACTAGTGTCAATATTTTGATACTTATTGTTTCATAAAAACACGCTATTTGTTATGACATCGGGAATTAATTATTAAATTAATTAATTTGACTTATATGTTTTTTATTTTCTAAAATAGACTTCATTTTTGAATTCGGAATATCAAATATAGCTTAGGGTGAATTTTTGGTATTTTTCAGAAAAGCTTCAATTTTTTATGAATAGTGAAACCACTAAGTGGTACTTATAAAAACTAATTTTTCATTTAAATGAAATTTTACCACTTTTGTGTTTTGAATTTAAAAAATCCGACATACATGGTTTTCATTAATAAGTAAAATTTGGTTCAACGAGATTAAAATAATTTGTTGGTGAATAGTAAATTATTAAGTTTTTAATCGCGATTAGAGGTAATTAGTGCAATTTAAGGCAAAAATGATATTATAATAAAATGAGAATACTTTGACACATGTCCTACCATTATTGGATGTTTCATGGACGACCATGAAAATACATGGGTCAACTTGGGGACCCCATGGAGCCACTTTGGTTGGGAAATGACATAAATAACTTTTTATTTAATGTTAAAGTAAAAATGACACACACATGTGATGTTTTACTGAATATATTTTTACATGGGGTTATACAAGTCATATTTTTGACTATAAATATTTATTAGAAATATAAAAAGATTTCCTACATCATAGTATTTTTTTTATAATTTTTTGACATTAAATAAAATAAATTATTTTTGACATCATAATGATGCAGCGATGACCTCATTATTTAATGATTTAAATTAAATTGAAAGATAATGTAATATATAAGACCTAAACATGTCCAAAGCCTATTGTATTAGTGGATTTCGAACCCTCATCACCTTATCCTAGAAATAAATCAATGTGGGACATTTAAAATCCGAAATTTTTTTGAAAATAAAGTAACATTTTGTAACATTAAAAGAGTGCCCCTCCTCTTCTCTTATAAAAGGCCCCCACCTCTACCTAATTACCCACACTCCCAAAGCCTTTGGCTCGGCCAAAACCTGCCCATTTTGTCTCTCCACTTCCCTCTCTTACTCCTTGAAGCATCACTTTGGGCATTATTCTTCCCAAGGAAGCCTTTGATCTCAAACGAAAGTGAGTTACCCGATTTTAAGGAAATGTCTTCTTTTGAGTCCTTTTGTTTGATTTTGCTTCTCCAACCCCATAAATTCATTTTATTCTTTACTTTTGTAACAGATTAAGTATCCTAAGTATACTAGGATGTTTTTATAAGAAGGATTCGAGCTACACATACACACACCTACATCTAATGGTTAAAGAACATACTGTTTCCGTGGATGGTGAATTTCTGCCTCCCGAAACGATGATTGTTCAACATTCTTTTAACACCTTCAAAGGTGGAAATTAATATGTCACTATATTTATATATGATATATAATATGTTTATGTTTTTCTTAAGCTTCTGTATTTTTCATTTGTGGCTTACCTTTATGGCTTCCATTATGGGTATACGCGATATCTTCATTTTAGGAAGTGCGGACTACCGCCCCCTCAAAGTGATGTGATTCGTTAATGCCATATGTGGGACGTATAAAGGATGGATTTAAAATTATAATATATGATGTTATAATGAAATTATAATATACCTATATATCATTATTATTTCTTTCCATTAAAGTATGAGATTGGAATGAAAGTAGCGTTCATGCGTACGTACGGCTTACCGTCTCCATGAACAGTGCATTTCATTTCTTATCCCCAAATGTAATGTACTATTAAAAGCACATGTATATAATGGATATATATGATTAATGATACATCTAAATGATGAATATAATTCTGGAATTAAAATATACATAGCTATCATTTAGTTTTAATTCCATTAATATGACAATGAGATGAAAGTAGCGTTCATGCGTACGTACGACTTACCGTCTCCATGAACAATGCATTTCATTTCTAACCTCTAAATGATTATGTGATATAATAAATACATGTATTTTATATATATGTATGATATATATGATATCAAAATCAGAAATTTCATTCTGGATATAAAGAACCTTTGACCACACGAACAACATGTAATTGTAAGAAGTTCACTTTCGACTTAAGAACCAAATATCGACAAAACAAACATTATTAACTTAAATGGTTACATAATGTTTATAACATGGAAATAAGTGATATAAAAGGAATAATGAACTTGAAAAAGGTTCTTATGAAAATATAAATTAACTCAAGTTTATTATTCAGGACGTTAATGAACGATCCAGTCAAGTCGGACCCGAGGTAAGGGATCCTACTCCTCTCATTCTTTTTAAGTACACTCTTTTATGTAATTCCTTTTAAAGATCACCTTTCTTGTTATTGGAATGTTATTTTATATTAATCGTACTGTAATTTTTATGTTCATGTGATGAGAGACCCTATTCTCTCTCATCAATCCATTTTAGAAGTTTTAAGTGGCGCCGTTAGGCTGCCGAATTTTGGTAAGAGATCTAACCTCTCTCTTTCTTTTTAAGTACTCTCCTTTATTTCACTTCTTTTAAGCTCATATTTGTTATGTTGGGGGATGTTATTTTATATTCCACTTTCTATAAAATTTATGTTAATATGATGAGATACCCTATTTGATCTCATCAACCCATTTTTGTAAGTTTTATGTGGCGTCGTTAGGCTGCCGAGTTTTCGTAAGAGATTTTTCATCTCACTTTTATTCCCGTGAGATTTATTCTAAATTTGCCACAATTTCCTTTGAGTGGTTTATGTACTACCCATTATTCTACTCATTGTGTAATATACTTTCTTTTATGAGTATTTACATCAATGTTGTATTGTCCTTCTTTCACGAGGTGTATGTTCCGAAAGAAACCCATGTCGGTAAGGGAACCTTTCACCCTCCTCTTTTTAAAAGACTTCTTTTGTTGGGTCTTTTAATTTACATATTTTTATGTTGGGATATGTTCTCATATATCCTTATTGATGTAAATTTTATGTCCAAGTGATGAGATACCCTTTTTTTATCTCTCATCAACTCATTTTGATGTGACGCCATTAGGCTCTCAAGGGAACTTCTTAACCCAATTTCGATTTATTTGGGTTCAACATGTAGTTATTGAATATGTCATCCTTTAAAAATGTGTGAATGACCTTTGATTATTTTACACATAATATCCAATTATATTTGGTGTATTCGTTTGTCACACATAATTGTGTAATTTATTTATCCTTAATCAAAGGATACCGTCTTTGTAAGGGACTTTGTCTCAATATCCATTCATTGAGGCATATTTTGTTTTATACGCAACCTTCTTGTATACGGTGTATAAACCCCTTTGAATTTTACTTTTATACAAAATGAATCTTTTTCTACGAAGAGTTTTACTAAACGACAAAAAGTAATGTTTCTTTTAACGTACGTGGTGACAACGACCTTTTCCGCCGCCGCGAGTATTATATGATCTTTGGCTTCCCCAACAAGTCGTAATGTTTTTAAAATAAAATAAATAACATATACTCTTTTATGTATTTTGGTATTGAAAATGGTTTTGATAAATGATTCTATTATTTCAATATATTTGAATGATACATTGTGATTGAAATGTGGAAATGCTATCATTCCTTTATATTGGTTTTATGTGTTATAATTTTATAATGGTACTTGGACATATTACGGGTGGTTACGTGATAAACCATATGATGGGGGGTGCCGTGAATACCAGGACGGGTGGTTACGTTATAACCTCCTATGCATTGGGTATGGAAGTCAGCCGTATGGCTATTCAATTAAGTATGTATGGAAATTGGCCGTATGGCTATTACATTAAGTGATATGTGTGGAAGTCGACCGTATGGTTATTCCACTTAAGTATGTTTATGTCCCAAGTTTCCTTTATATATGTTATGTGTTCTATATATGGGTTTTATGGTAATCCTTTGGTTACAAAAAGGTAAGTAATGATATTTTATTCAGTGAAGAGTTTTTTACTACTTCATGAAGGTGAAGGTATTACTTTGATAAAGTATACATGGTTTACTTGATGTTTGAAAAACTAACAGTTTTAATTCTTTGTGTATACCTTACTGAGCTTTTTATGCTCATCCCATGTTTTTCAAATGTTATTCACAGGTCAAGGGAATGTTACATGATGTGATGATAGTGTCAAGGATGTTTCAAGAAAGAATCCATGTTTTATTTTAAATATGTTTCCGTTGATGGGAAGAATGAATACTGTCTTTTATGTAACCACTTTGTTTAAATGTGGAATGTAATGCATGTTTCATGATCTAATTCTCTAAAACTCTAAACCTGAAAAGATCCTCAATGTGTAATCTTGTAATAACTCAAGATTAAGTAAGGTTTAAGGCTGGGGCCTTATAGTTTGTATCAGAGGTCGTTTTAGATAACTTTAGAGGTTAGGGTATTTTTTAAGCATAAGTTACATTACCATAATGGTTAGGATTTTAGAAAGAGTCCTAGTTTTAGATAAAGTGAATGAGTAAGAATATCTTAGTGTTTATCTTCCTCGTTAGTACATGATGGTTTTTTTTGATATACTCACACGGACCTTTTTGGTTTTAGTAAATGGCTGGATCTAGCAGGCACCAAAGTAACAGTGGATGTGAAGGAAACTGTGACAGTTTTTTGAGCAAGAAACTGAATGATATGGGAGCTTCAATGAGAACTCTTGTGATTATCCTCAACCAACTATCTAGAGTCATTATTGACCACCTAATCCTTGGTGATTTCTCTAAGGCATCATATATGCGAAAAACAAATCCCTACGGAAGTATAAGTAATAATCATAATGGTAAGTGTGTTCAAAAACCTATGTGTCAATGATGTGGAAAGAAACACCTTGGAAAATGTTTCAAAGGGACAGAAATATGCTATTGATGTGGAAATGAAGGTCATAAAGCAAGAACCTACCATGGAAAATGGAATCATCGAGTTGACTCGAGGAAAGGGAAAGAAGTTCTTTCTGAGGGATCAATTGAATATTTTAAATGTGGTGTGCATGATCATTATGCAAACACATGTCCTATGAAGAAGTTTTGTGAATGGGGTCACCAAGAGCGTACAACTGTTCGTTTACCAATACCTAATTCCATTCCGATTGAGGATGTGGAAACAGACAATGACCAATCAAAGGTATGTATTATTTCATGACTATTGTTTTCCTATTTTGGGATCTTAGGATATGAATCATGATTTTGTTTGTAGGAAAGAGGTATTTCGGATTAAGTTGGAAAGGAATGGTTAATGGATCATGAATAATGTTGAATGAGTAAGATGTCAACATATAAGGGCTTCAAGAGTTATGGTGAAATTCTTAAGAGTATTAAGTATCTTTTGAGGATGGGGTTACATTAGAAGAATTTTTATATTATGTTTAACCCTGATGTTTAATATAGGCAAATTTTATTCAAGGAATAGTTATCTTTTCTTTTGTGGAAATAGTTATAAAGAACCATTTGGGTTTATATGATCCTTAATTTGGAGGAAATTATGGGTTACTATATGTTATGATTGAAGTGAAAGGCATGAGATAAAATTGAGGTTAAATTATGTTATGGTTATTTTTGTTGATTTTATCCATTTTTGTGGAATTATTTAAGAATTATATAGTTTTGGAAAAAGGACAACACACAGACCGTGTGACAACCCGTCACATTGGAAAAAGCTGCGGGAATCGAACCCACAACCAAAGTGCGACTGGTATTTATCGCCTACCACTGGACTGCGTGAAGTCCCTGGTTAGTTTGAATGATTCTTTTTAGTTATATGATTTTATTAATTAAGAGTAATTTGATTTTGGGTTATTTATGAAAATGATTAACCTATCATGGAGGATATGTGATTAGGTTAATTACTTTTCAATGCGAGACTATAGGAGCAACTGATGTTGTTTGGAGATAAATGTTACGATTTAACTTGGAAGACTATGTGACTAAATCCTTCAAATGTTTGGGTTTCAATCTTAGATTGTTTTACTTTGAAGAATTTTATGGACAAATTGTTTATCGGATGTTCCTCGTTGAACTTTGGGTTTTGTTGGACAAATTTTGGAGATTAAGAATAGATTTTCTTTTTAATGGGTTATCCTTTTCTGGATTATCTGACCTTGTACTAACCTTTTTGGTTTTGGTTTTGGTTAAAGCCTAAAGACATGGGATGTATATAGTTCTCTTTGTTGGATTAGGTGATTCTCTAGAAGTTGATTATAGTACTCTTTATGAAAACAAGTCTCCCTGAATTCTCATCTTTTGGAAAAAAATATGAGTTTGATTAAGGAGTCTAGTAAAAGTTGAATGTCAACATGATAAGTGATTATGTTTCCTTTTGAATAAATTTCTCAATAAAAAGTAACTTAAAACAAAATTGTTGTCTATAAACTTTTCCTACTGGGGAATCGAATACCGTTTAACCCATCACAAGTTTTTGATTTTCTTGTGGTTAACTTTATCCTAAACATTTTTTCTATCACTCTCCATCAGAACATGAACCTATGTTTTCTCCTCCATGTCCATGTTTTCATACATGGAATCCTAGTATGGGTTAACTCGGGTGACCTTTGTACTTATCTTTCTTTATTTTAAAGTGATTGTTTTACGAACTCTTGTTCCGATGTGGGACTTTCAAGGATGTTTCCAAGCTCAATTTTAAAAATTGATAGGACGCAATTCCCAAAAGGGGGGAAGGATGTAACACCCCAGGTAAATAAAGAATATGAAATTTTCATACTTATCCATATTTGTGAATGAAATATTAATATGACTTTAAAGGGGAATCTATGCTCAATGGCGTACCCAACACGCAACAACGAGTTTCTTGGAAATCTTACGTTGCACCCTAATAATAAAATAATATTATTCTAAATGGTAGTTAACATGTAGCTGTTGTTATTGGAGGGAATGGATAGAAATAACTAAATTTTGATTATATTTGTTTTTTAAATGTTTTTACATTTATCCAATAAAAGATAAAGGCTTAAAATACGGAAAGAATTCAATTTTAGGCTTTTATACCCTAATTTTCACTAAAGGTTCACTTATCGCCTTTTGATGGCGAACTGTCATTAAATATAGTTTTGATCACTCTTATACATTCTTTTTGACCAAATAAAACTCTTATTTAGAATCGGGACATCAAATTTTACTTTGTGTAAATTTTTGGTATTTTTCCGATAAAGTTCATTTTTTAATGAATAGTGTAAAATGTTGTATTTTAATTCAAAACCTTTTTTTAATATAATTTATTTTTTTGACTAGATTATATTTTGAATTGGTTTTAAAGTGAAGTTTTAATATATTTTTACCATTAAATCCAATATTGGTCGTTGGAATTAATTTCACATTGAAATCGGACTTAAACTATTGTCAATCTTTTGATATTTATTGTTTCATAAAAACACGGTATTTGTTATTAAAGCGGGAATTAATTATTAAATTAATTAATTTGACTTATATGATTTGAATTTTGTAAAATAGACTTCATTTTTGAATTCGGAATATCAAATATAGATTAGGGTGAATTTTTGGTATTTTTCTGAAAAACTTCAATTTTTGATGAATATTGAAACCACTAAGTGGTACTTATAAAAACTGATTTTTCGTTTAAATGAAATTTTACCACTTCTATGTTTTGAATTTCAAAAATCTGACATACATGGCTTTCATTAAAAAGTAAAATGTGGTTCTGTGAGATTAAATTTTTTTTGGTGAATAGTAACTTATTAAGTTTTTAATCGCGATTAGAGGTAATTAGTGCAATTTAAGGAAAAACTGATATTATAATAAAATGAGAATACCTTGAAACATGTCCTACCTTTATTGGATGTGTCATGGCAGACCAAGACAAGACATGGGTCAACATGGGGACCCCATGGAGCCACTTTGGTTGGGAAATGACATAAATAACTTTTTATTTAATGTTAATGTAGAAATGACACACACATGAGATGTTTTAATAAAACAATTTTTACATGGGGTTATACAAGTCAGATTTTTGACTATAAATATTTATTAGAAAGATAAATATATTTCCTACATCATAGTAATTTTTTTATAATTTTTTCACATTAAATAAATTAAATTATTTATGACATCATGATGATGCAGCGATGACCTCATTATATAATGATTTAAATAAAATGGAAAGATAATGTAATATCTAAGACCTACACAAGTCCAAATCCTATTGGATGAGTGTATTTAGAACCCTTATCACCTTATCCTCGAAATACATCAATGTGGGAACTTAGAAATCTGAAAATATTTTGAAAATAAAGTAACATTTTGTAATTTTACAAGAGTGCCCCTCCTATTCTCTTAAAAAAGGCCCCCACCTCTACCTCCTTACCCACACTCCCAAAGCATTTGGCTCCTCCAAACCCTACCCATTTTCTCTCTCCACTTCCCTCTCTTACTCCTTGAAGCCTCACTTTGGGAATAAGTCTTACCAAGGAAGCCTTTGAGCTCAAACCAAAGGGAGTTACCCGATTTTAAGGTAATGTCTTTTTTTGAGTCCTTTTGATTGATTTTGCTTCTCCATCCCCATAAAGTCTTTTTATTCTTTTCTTTTGTAAAAACTCCAATATAATCAATATATGAGGATGTTGTTATAAGAAGGATTAGATCTACACTTACACACAAATACATCTAATGGTTAAAGAACATACTGTTTCCATGGATGGTGAATTTCTGCCTCCCGAAACGATGATTGTTCAACATTATTTTAACACCTTCAAAGGTGTCCATTAAGATGTCACTATATTTATATATGATATATAATATGTTTATGTTTTACTTAATCTTCTGTATTTTTCAACTGTGGATTACCTTTATGGCTTCCATTATGGGTATACGCGATATCTTCATTTTAGGAAGTGCGGACTACCGCCCCCTAAAAGTGATGTGATTCGTTAATGCCATATGTGGGACGTATAAAAGATTGATTTAAAGTTATTATATATGATGTTATACTGGAATTAAAATATACCTATATATCATTATTATTTCTTTGCATTAAAGTATGAGATAGAAATGAAAGTAGCGTTCATGCATACGTACGGCTTACCGTCTCCATGAACGGTGCATTTCATTTCTTATCCCCAAATGTAATGTACTATTAAAAGTACATGTATATAATGGATATATATGATGAATTAGACATCTAAATGATTTATATAATTCTGGAATTAAAAATATATATACCTCTCATTTAGTTTTAATTCCATTAATATGACAAAGAAATGAAAGTAGCGTTCATGCGTACGTACGACTTACCGTCTCCATGAACGGTGCATTTCATTTCTTACCTCTAAATGATTATGTGATATTATAAATACATGTATATTATAGATATATATGATATATAGGATATCCAAATCAGGAATTTCATTCTAGATATAAAGAACTTTTGACCACACGAACAACATGTAATTGTAAGAAGTCCACTTTCGACTTAAGAACCAAATATCGAAAAAACAAACATTATTTACATAAATGGTTACATAATGTTTATAACATGGAAATAAGTGATATAAAATGAATAATGTACTTGAAAAAGGTTCTTAAGAAAATATAAATTAACTCATGTTTATTATTCAGGACGTTAAAGAATGATCGAGTCAAGTCGGACCCGAGGTAAGGGATCCTACTCCTCTCTTTCTTTTTAAGTACACCCTTTTATGTCATTCCTTTTAAAGATCATAATTCTTGTTATTGGGATGTTATTTTATATTAATATTACTTTAATTTTTATTTTCATGTGATTAGAGACCCTATTCTCTCTCATCAATCCATTTTGGAAGTTTTAAGTGGCGCCGTTAGGCTGCCGAATTTTCGTATGAGATCTAACCTCTCTCTTTCATTTTAAGTACTCTCCATTATGTCACTTATTTTATGCTCCTCTTTGTTATGTTGGGGGATGTTCTTATATATTCTTCTTTATATTAACTTTATGTTAATATGATCACATACCCTATTTGATCTCATTAACCCATTTTTGTAAGTTTTATGTGGCGCCGTTAGGCTGCCGAGTTTTCGTAAGAGATTTTTCATCTCACTTTTATTCCCATGAGATTTATTCTACATTTGCCACAATTTCCTTTGAGTGGGGTATGTACTGCCCATTATTCTACTCATTGTGTAAAATACTTTCTTTTATGAGTATTTACAACAATGTTGTATTGTCCTTCTTTCACGAGGTGTATGTTTCGAAAGATACCCATGTCGGTAAGGGAACCTTTCACCCTCCTCTTATTAAAATACTTATTTTGTTGGGTCTTTTAATTTACATATTTTTATGTTGGGATATGTTTTCATATATCCTTATTGATGTAAATTTGATGTCCAAGTGATGAGATACCCTTTTTTATCTCTCATTAACTCATTTTGATGTGACACTGTTAGGCAGTCAAGGGAACTTCTTAACCCAATTTCGATTTCTTTGGGTTCAACATGTAGTTACTGAATATGTCATCCATTAAATATGTGTGAATTACCTTTGATTATTTTACAATTAATATCCACTTATATTTGGTGTATTCTTTTGTCACACATAATTATGTAATTGATTTATCCTTAAACCAAGGATACCGTCTTTGTAAGGGACTTCGTATCAATCTCCATTCATTGAGGCATATTTTGTTTTATACACAACATTATTTTATACAGGGTATAAACCCCTTTTACTTTTACTTTTATACAAAATGAATATTTTTCTAAGAAGCGTTTTACTAAACGACAAAAAGGAATGTTTCTTTTAACGTATGCGGTGACAACGACCTTTTCCGCCGCCACGAGTATTATATGATCATTGGATTCCCCAAAAAGCTGTAATGTTTTTAAAAGAAAGTAAATACCATATAATATTTTATGTATTTTGGTATTGAAAATGGTTTTGATAAATGATTCTATTATGTAAATATATTTGAATGATATATTGTGATTGAAATGTGGAAATGATATCATTCCTTTATATTGGTTTTATGTGTTATAATTTTATAATGGTACTTGGACATATTACGGGTGGTTACGTGATAAACCATATGATGGGGGGTGCCGTGAATACCAGGACGGGTGGTTACGTTATAACCTCCAATGCATTGGGTATGGAAGTTGGCCGTATGGCTATTCAATTAAGTATGTATGGAAATTGGTTGTATGGCTATTCCATTAAGTGATATGTGTGGAAGTCGACCGTATGGTTATTCCACTTAAGTATGTTTATGTCCCAAGTTTCCTTTATATATGTTATGTTTTCTTTATATGGGTTTTATGGTAATCCTTTGGTTACAGAAAGGTAGGTAATGATATTTTATTCAGTGAAGAGTTTTTTACAACTTCATGAAGGTGAAGGTATTACTTTGATAAAGTATACATGGTTTACTTGATGTTTGAAAATCTAACAGTTTTCATTCTTTGTGTATACCTTACTGAGCTTTTTATGCTCATCCCATGTTTTTGAAATGTTTTTCACAGGTCAAGGGAAAGTTACATGATGTGATGATAGTGTCAAGGATGTTTCAAGAAAGAATCCATGTTTTATTTTAAATATGTTTCCGTTGATGGGAAGAATGAATACTGTCTTTTATGTAACCACTTTGTTTAAATGTGGAATGTAATGCAAGTTTCAAGATCTAATTCTCTAAAACACTAAACCTGAAAAGATCCTCAATGTGTAATCTTGTAATAACTCAAGATTAAGTAAGGTTTAAGGATGGGGCCTTATAGTAATGGTGATTAGGAATGATGAAGGATGTAGCAAGATGCATGGCTAAATTGATCACTTATCTGTTGGTTAAATATAATCATCAAAGGCGATCGTTTATTTTGTATCCTATACCCTAAATTGAGTGGATATGAAATGATTCCACAATGGATTTTGTAACTATATTTCATATGAAGACATGTAAGAAAGTTTTTATATAGGATTTTGTGGATCAAATGACTAAGATTGACCTTTTATTCTTATTCAGGTAGCCTTCATTGTTGAATTAATAGGAAATAATTATATGCAAGAAATAATACAGTTTCATGGTGTTCTGAGGAGTATTTTTGCTGTCAGTGATTATCATTTAACAATTCATTTCAATCTGATCCATCATGACAAATTTGGATCACGAGTTCATTTAAGAACAACCAATCATCCATAGAAGGATTATTAATTTTTGTAAGCTATTACTGCTCTGTAGGACATGCTACGAGACAATGATAATGATTTTTGGGATCTATGGATAAAACATATTGCACAGATTGAGGATTCATATATTAATAGCTTCTAGGTATAAATCCAAATGATACATTTTGAGGAATTGTCTGTAAGGTCATTTTGTTCACCTATTTGATGGCTTCTGGAAGGTGAGTTAGACATTGTAGAGAAGTGTCTTGGGAAGGAGACATCATAACATGTTTCAGTGATCATACAATAATTGGTGATCATTTAGATTAGACACAAATATTATGCTCACATATAGAGATTACCACTGCAATTAAATATTGGTAATAATCTTTTCCTTCTAGTATAACCTCTGTCGGGGATGTTTCATAATAGGAAAAATGGAAAGCATGCAACCAGTATTTTCAATCAGTTTGAAACATTGGAAATGATTGATCAACTACCGTATCGTGTATCCAATTCATAGTGATACAATACCATGCATGATGTGTTCCTTGTGTCATAACTGTGATGATATCACTGGAACTTTCCCATGTGATAGACATAGAAGACATATAACTTTTTTATTAACTTCCATTAGAGTAGCATCTGATACGAATTGTGGATTGCAGAGAGAAATATCACTAGGGTTGGACTTTATTATTGGTTCAGGTGAAGTGGAGAAATCAGAGTTTTCAGTAGAAGACCGAGGAGATGGGTTCTAATATGAAAACATAATGGTTGGACATGTTCTCTATGACCTCATAGTGATGCTTGGGGTATCTCGATGATGAGCACACTTCTACAAAAGAAGCCTTTAATAGCACTGGGATTTATCCCCACTAGAAAAAATGTTGATAGGTGAAATATTTGTCAGCACTTAAGAAAGAAATGATTAAGGGAACCATTATCAGAAATTTATTTTTATCAATAAAAAAGGGTCACCTTTATCAACAGATTATTTTTAACACTGAAAATTTGAACCCTTTATCAATGAATTATTATTAGTGCTGATAAATGTTAGAAGAAATAAAATGATATAGTTAAAAAACTAAAAAATAAAATCATGTTTATTAAAAAATAATTTCAAATTTTATTAATTAAATAATTATTCATAAAAATGAATAAATTTATTATTCATTATTAAATATTAACCATTTTATTAATTATACAATTCTGATAATTAATGTTAATAAATTTTATATATTAAATATATATATATATATATTAATTTATATAAATATGTTTTATTTATTAAAAAATATTTCTGTTATTTTCATTTAATATTAATATATTTATTGAAAAATGGTTTGTAATAAAATATTAATATTAATTAAATTTTTTGACTAATTTAATAGTACCAGACATATAATTGAATGAAGTTTTATTTTACAATTTAACAAAGATCAAATGTGTTTTATATTGATTTAAATTATAAATCATTAATATCTTTTTATATACAATTCACATATACAAAACATATCCATTTTTCTTATAATTTTACTATATATATTTATAATTTCTTAAATTTCACTAATTTTTAACATTTATTCTTTCAAAATAAATTAGATAGTTATTAATAATGTGGAGAATAAATTTTAAATAAATATTTGCAAATATAAAGTTACTATATTTTTAAATGTATATTTATTATACTTATACAATTTCATAATTATAATTATCTATATATAAATATTTTTTAAAACTATTTATATAATTATAAATATATATATATATATATAAATTATTATTATATTTAAAATAAATTTACTTAAATAAATAATATATTCACTATATATATTACATATATATTTCTAATAATATAATTATATAATTATATAAATACAATTTTTTTAAAAAAATTACGATAATTATAATTAAATAATTATTAAATTATAATAAATATATTCCAAAAAATAATTTATTAAAAAAATTTATTGATATATATATATTTATTTTTTATGCATATATATTTTAAAAAATTATTTATAAAAATAATTATAAATTCTATATCAGTGGTAAATAAAGAAATAATAAAAATCATATTTATCAACTCTATAACTTTAACACATATAAGGATTCAATTTAAGAGTCATATTTTAGCACTAATGATAAATCATATTTATCAGTACTAAAAAATCGCTGATAAAGAGTACTTTTATTATCGATTATGTAATAAACACTGATAAAATGACTCTTTATTATTTCTTATTTATAAGAGTTGATAAAAGTGTACAAAAATACATAAAAACACGTTACCATTTTCGAAACAGTTGCGATACTAGATGTTTTCCTTGAAGGCCACCCGCAGTCGACACTCCTCCTCGTTGAATATATGTTCGAATGAAACCAATATACTTCCTCCATTTGATCAAAAATCTCATCTATCATCTGTTGTTTGATTGTAGTTAGGGTTTTCAAAGATGGTGTCATATTTTTTTCAACCACGCAATGTAGGCCTTTTGATTTTCATTTTGTATTGTTGGTTTCATTTTTTATTCTTCTACGATTTTTTATGTTCCCTTGGTTATGATATATTTGTCATCCATTTTTTAGGGAATTAATATTGGTCTATTGATTGTTTTGACTACTGATGTCTGATCATTTTTTTATATCTGACAGTGAACCATGGATTTAGTCATTGTTATTTTACTACAATGTTTTATATCTTCTTAATAAATAATTTTCTCATATAGGTATATAAACAGTTTAGAAATTGTTAGTTATATTCTAATTTATTGACTACAATGTTGGGTCATATTGGTGGTTCGCTAATCACTATATATATGCCGATACTTTCATGGACACCTTAGTGGTCATGAAGCTTCAAATGCTATAGTTTAGGTACCATGTCTATAGAGTGGTGTATGGTCCTCTATTGGTTATATGTATTATAGGATATAGTTCTTCTTAAAATTCACTATATTCCTTAGTATTATTATGGAACAGATTCAATGGGGCCATCCCTAGTTATGAAGATGAGGTTCTATGATGTTAATACTTCACTTTTTGAACCATTATGGTGCCCTTAGTATATGCCATGTCTAACTATCAAGTTTTTATGTATATGATATTTCTTATATACTATAATTTTTTATTTATACTAGAGTTAAATTTAGGTTATTCTATATAGAAATTTCATCATATATTTTAATATTTTTCTCTAATAGGATTGCCTATATCTGGTAAGGATGATTTCATGTCGGTATGTCCACTGGACCCAAGGGTCAGGCCAGAATTCTATTCGACCTGAAGTACTAATTATTTCTATTTGGGGGATGGCACCTCCCATTTTTTTTTACAATCAATGATTAAAAAACATTTATTGACATTGAGTTTTGTTATAGGTAATATGATGAAGAGACATAGTGTTTTTTGGTAATTCCACCTAGGGTCATTACACTATCCATCTTCCAATTTACCATTATAATGTTTAGTGATAATATCAATTATTATGTTCCTTTTTATCCCTCTCATTATAATAATATTTGGGATAATTCATCATAGTTAATTCATATATTCCCATATCATGTATCACCATATTTGGGAAATAAAGAATAATATTATTCATCATAAATATTATGCATCCCCTATGAGAATTCTATATGAATACCTCCCACCCACACCCTCTATATGTTTTTGATAATCATGAATATGGAATTCCAAAATATTTATCATTTATTATTTCTATAATATAATTCATTAGTGTATTTACTTGTTCATGATTTTATCACTCAATATGATAATATCTTTCTCCAATTTGGATAATAAGAAATGAGATGTAGTTATGTAACATTCCATTATCTAAAAAAATTAAATAATATTAAATAAATTTTAATGGTTACTGATTTTTATGTTAGTAATGATTATATTATATCTCCCATTAGTTTTTTCATATCCCAACAGATCATATTAATGTATTTGGAATATCTAGGAAGTTTTAAAATCTAGTAGAAATTATCCATATTTCCCATTTAATATCCATGAGGTAAAAAATAGAGGGACTAGTATCCTAATCCAAGAGAGACTGCACCAAAATTAGAAACAATAATGTAGTTTTGAAAATCATGGCCTTCATCAATGTATTAATCCTCTGAAACCATGAATTGTACCATTCATTCCAAATTTACCAAAATTCTACAAAAAAGAACAATAGTTCTCTCCCTTTTATCATTAGTGTTATTCCCTGATACATGAAACCACTGATCTAGTTGATTGAATTAGAGTTTATTTTTATTGGTTATTATATTTGAGTTTCTTATTAATACTTAATTTCTTATATTATATTTTAATTTATTTATGGGTTATATTAATGATTTTATGTTTATTAATTCTTCTCTTCATTTCAATTTCCAATTTTCCTCAACATATTTAAATTCTTTGAATCAATCAAATCTTGAGTTTCCATTGTTTGAATTTTCTATAACATTAACATTTGATAATGAATATATTATGAGTATTTATTTAAATTTTCTATAAATTTAATATTTTATGAACCCTATAGGATGGATATAAACTAAAAAATGATAAATGGAAATCCTTTCCAATAGAATATGAAAATCGAGTAAATGAGATCATCATGATTTCTAGAGAGTACATAGATAACCCTCATTAAATACTTTATCTATGTTTCTACTGTTTTCATTCAAGAAAAATTAGTCTGGAAGAGTTTTAAGATCATTTTATTTATCATGGAATATATCTAACCTATTAATGTTAGACTAAACATAGGAAAACATTAATATGGAAATAATTATTGATGATATTATGGTTTATGAATCATTTAACAAGAATACCATTATAAAAGATGATGTAGATTGCATGGATGAACGGATGATGGAAATTGATGATGAATTTTGTGCTTGTCCAATGTTTTTAGGGGTTAAATAGCTAATTCCTGAAACCATTTTATAGTGGAGGTAATAAATAAACAATACTTTTAGGTGTATTGAATTAATATAAATTGACCACTGTTAGTGGATGGAGTGACACTATCTTTATAAAATTACTTTGTCTTATGATAGATATAAATACATAATAAATGATCTACCATTCCTAGCATATGATTCTGAAAGAATTTTATGTTCATAAGGAATGTTCTTTATAAAATACATGTTTTCTCAAATTATTGCATATTGTTTTGCAAGGACCATAAATCACTCACACAATTCCCTAAGTGTTTCAAAGATCAATACAAGAAAAAAGATTCAAGTCCATAAAAATATATATGTTAGGTTCCTATAATTACATGATTCGGGAGACTATATGGATGTTAGGAAACTGTGACACAACTGACACGGAATGTAGATACAAGAATTAAATACGGGACCTTACATCATCCTAAAGATTTTCGTTAGTGGATGAAAATTGATTTTTAGTTTCATGAATTCGGGGATAAGCTGAAAATCATTCCCCCTATATTATCTCAAAATGGAATAAATCCCTTTGGTGTATAGAGTATTAATCATGGTATATGGAAAGTCATGTTGGGAAATTATATCATTCCATGATGGAAATGTCTAATGTATAAATACATTATGTTGTCTCTACTTATATCTGGACCAAAGAAACCTTGTAATGAAATTGATGTCTATATGTCTCCATTGATCGAAGATATGAAATTTATCTGGATGACATGTGTTATAATTTATTATTCTCATAGAAGTGAATAATTCACATTGAGGTTCATATTGTATGTAATTATAAATGACTTCTTGACTTATGGAAATTTATAAATCTACAGCAACAATGGAATGTTCTTGTGTCCAATTATTTAAAAATGCTCATAATAATTTTGGTTGAAACATTTCTCGAATAGTATGTTTTTTGAACATTGAATTTTTTTACCTTATGATATAAATACCAATCATGGATGCAAACCTTCAATTGTAATATCGAATAAGGTACAACACTATCTCTAGTAATTGTTGATCAACTGTACAACAATGTGAAAATGAGAAAGACTATTTTTGATAAACCATTTTTGGAAAACCATACAAAATTAGGCTGGAAGAAGGAATCAATTTTCATTGAAGTCCTATATTTGAAATTATTATTTTTCTAACATTTTATTGATGTCATGCGCATACAAAAAATAATTATTAGAAACTATTATTGTCACATCACTAAATGTTCATAGAAAATTTAATTATG
This sequence comes from Viscum album, assembly GCA_963277665.1. NCBI lineage: Eukaryota > Viridiplantae > Streptophyta > Magnoliopsida > Santalales > Viscaceae > Viscum > Viscum album. The sequence continues at coordinate 1,558,680,762 of OY728151.1, read as the reverse complement.
GATTAATGTCTAGTTTGGACCAGATTGAAATGTGGATAATGGAAGACGTATCCCCAATTAATGGTAAAAAGAGAAAATTTCATCCCCCAACATCACGCACTCTATATAACAATAATAATTTCCATTTTTTCTTTTCCATAATAGTGTAAACGTTCCACATTGTTATTCATCAAATATCAATAAAGTCGTTTCAATGTCTTCTTTTATGTTATGAGGACTAAGGTCAAGAAAATTTCATGATTTGATGAAATATTTATGGAATGTTGCTTTCTATTTAATTCTACATCAATATGTACAACATAAATTAACCAAAATGTACTTATTTTTCAAAGTCATGTGTAGAAAATTTGGATACCCATAGATATTTCCCATCCTGAATAATGAAATTCCAGTCATATTATCTTATTTAGAGATGTTCTTCCCACCATAATTCATTTATATAATGATACACCTGATAGTTCATAAGGATATAGAGGTCCAATTATGTGGTCTTATCCATTATATATGGATGTACCCCATTGAAGGGTATATGAAAATTTTCAAACAGTATGTCAAGAATCAAATTTGGCTAAAAGGTTGTACATCACACCAATATATTATTGCATAATATTTTGAATTTTTTATATAGTACATATTAGATATTGAAATCATAGATCTCTAAAAGTATCATTAATTTGAACACATTATAGTTGATGGGATTTCCATAAGAGATGTTTTCATAATTACCTTGACAGAGCAGGGGAATGATCATATTTACATATTATATAATAGTGAAGATGAAAATATATACATTGAATCCCATGAAAAAATTAATAGAGATTTTAATCCTTCAAGGGTATATGGATGGATATCAAATACACATAATCAACCATTTATATAATGTTTCAACGAAAAAATTAATCATGATTAATCTAAAAATATGAATTCAATTTCTAAAAAACATCAATATCTTGCCATAGGACTGAATGAAAATATTAAATCATACAGTGGTTTTTTTAATCAAAGGTTATCCATTATATAGATAAGAACTTGATGACTTTAGTATGATGAAAAAAATTGTATTTATGCTTTTGGATAATGAGATACACATATCTAGTTCCAAAGATAGAAATAAATTTTTTGATAATATGAAATATTTTGGAATTATTCCAGAGATATTTGGGATGGATTATAATACATTTCATGGTATATTCTAAGGATAAAATTAAAATGAAAATATAAAATGGAGTGAATGTTGATGAAATGGGATTTGTAATGGTGAATTTCAGTGTGGAATGGGAAAATATGATCTATTCATAATGTAATTACAATTAGTGAATTTATTTAATGTCTTTGATACTAAAAATAAGAATTGGTCGATTATCCTACTAGCGACTAAATGAAATTATTACTCAGATAAAAATTCATTCGAGGATGACCCTATCATTGGTACTTCGCAATCAGTTTGTGCCAGTCCCAATGTAGACTATGTATAGTGTTTTCAGGGGGACCATAAAGAAGGGGTTTGGATTCCCTATAGAAGAACGAAATCCTTGAATCTGCTAATAAAGAAAGAGGGTTCGATGAAACGGTAATAGTTTTATCATTATGTTATGGTTTCTTGTATAATATATTATATTATCTAGTATATTATCATAATCTAAATTAATTAATTGACAACTCATGGAGACAATGTTTTTATCACATGGTGATATTAACAATTCGATGGAAGAGGAATCTATAATGATGGAAACCCTTTGGAAACATGAAATGGTAATGATACAATATACATTCATTATTTTACCAATAAAATATATAATCTAATGTTGATTTAATTTCCTTTATTCCATGCATAGTTTGATTATTTTAGAATAATAATATCTACGTGTGATGCCTTTTTAAGTAGATAAATGACATTGTCTCAACTCAATCATAGAGGTAATCTTGATGTTTTCATAATAAAACCATTTTAAATAAAATTGTTTTATTGATTCATATTTATGTTTTATTTATTTATAATTATTATTACTCACAATTTTATTTCCATATACAGTTTTATTAATTTGATTGATTTGAGTTTCTATATCCATCTCACATGCCTATTTGAACGAAAAATTCAAATACTCCTTCTCTACCAAATCATTTTCACCCCTGTAGTTGCACATTTTTCAATATCATTGATGACACCTCCACTTCCTTTTTAGGAAGAGAAATGATACTTCCTCTGTTCAATTATAGGTGTAAGCTTCATGTTTGCATAGAAATATAAGTGTCTATAGAATTAATATATTGTTTCATATTTATATATATTTTTAAGTATTAATAACATAATAATTGTTTTCTTATATCATTGGATTATTTTTTTTCTTGTTGGGGTGGACTATACATATTTCATTACATTCAACAGAAAAGAATCCATAGAATTCATCTCCCTCAAACCATTTTCACCCCTACAATGGTATTTTTTATTTTCTATATGGTACCGAAACAGCCTTTTCAAGAATAGAATCGATGCTACCTATACTCAATTACAGAGTTAATATCGAGATTTTCATAGTAAATTCATTCTCAATATAATAAACATATTGTTTCATAATTATGTTTAATTTCATTCTTTTTTTATTACATAAAAAATAATTTTTTTCTTATATAGGTGGATTCTTTTGTTTGAGTTGGGGTTCCATATACATCTTTCAGGACATTCAGTACCAAAACATTCACATACTCATTCTCCCTGAAAACATTTTCACCCATAAATTGCTGCATTTATCATCATTTTCATGTTACCTCCACTTCCTTTACAAGAAGATAAATGATGTTGTCCTAGCTCAATTACAGAGCTAATGTCGATTTTTTCACAGTAAAATCATTGTCCATAGAATAAATTTATTTTTTCATATTTATGTTTATTTTATTTTATTTTATAATTATCACATAATAATTGGGTTTTTTTTATAAAAGGTGGATTCTCTTTTCATGTTTGGGTTCTCAATCCATCCTTACTGCCTTTTTACAACAATACACCCGTAGAATTCTACTGCCTCAACGCTTTTCACACATGTAGTGTTAAAATTTATCACTTTATTTAATGTTACATAGAGTTCTCAATCATAGAGGTAATATTGATATTTTCCTAGTAACATCATTGTCTATATAATTAATGTATTATTTCATATTTATGTTTAATTTACTTCTTTTTAGTATTTCTCATAATAATTGTTTTCACATAGATGTGGATTATTTTTTCTAGTTGAAGTGGTTTCTTCAATGATTATCATTCAGGGATTGTAGTTAGACAGATAAATTAAATTTAAATCTTGTTAACATTGACAATGACAATTAACTTGAGAATTTGGAACTTGAAGGAATCAGATGCAAGTCAATATGATAGACTATGTGATTAGTATGACTCCGAGTACATCATTTTATTTAAAATTTACATTAATTTTTGTAAAATAGACAAATTATATACTAAGAACTGATCAAACATATTCAGATTATATTGAGACGTTAAAAATTATCTATATGTTATTTTTGGGAATTGATAATCAATCGAACCTCAATTAGATACATAATGTTGTTGATATGATTCAATGTGTCGATTATATGTTTAAATCGACATTTGACTTTAAAAACTGTCACTAAATGAAATTTAAAAAACGCATTGGGAATTTTGATTATTAAGGGAATTAATTCATAAATAATTTTGGACATCTAGGAATTTTTCTCACTTCAAATAAAAACATGATGTTATCCGGGTGAGTAAAATTTTGTGTTTCATGATTAAAATTACATTTTAGTATTAAGGAAAAATCACTTACTCAAAACAAAGAAAAAACATTCATATTTTTTTGATATGTTTGGACAACGATCCATATGTCATTTTGGAAATGTAGGAATCAAGTGCGCCTCATTCTAATTCATAGTGTGATATGTATTATTCTATGTGTGTCCTTATTTGAAATTGACATCAATTTTAGTTTGAAATAATTGTCGTACTAAATCCTGAAAAAACGAATTCTATTTTTTTTTGTAATTTAGTTAAATAATCCATTTTTTATTTTAGGTGTTTATGAATCAGGCATACATTAATATGATGCATTTTGTGACCAATATGAGTCCAAGTGTATGTTTTAATTTATAATTTACATCAATTTTAGTAAAAATCCAACTAACCTACTCAAAACTAAGAAATCGTGTTCAAAATGATTAAATACTTTTAGAAAATGATACATATGCCATTTTTATGTATAGGAATGAGTCGTACCTCAATTTGATAGACAATGTGATCAGTATGAGCCAAATAATGTATTTCAATTTTAAATTACATTTAATATAATAAATCTAATGTACTCAAATCTAAGAAAAAAAATCATGTTTTTTTTGAAATCATGGGAAAATGATCCATATGTCATTTGGGAAATGTAGTAATGAGTTTAACCTCAATATAATTCTTATTTTGTTCGATATCACTCAATGTGCATATTTTTATTTATAATTTTCATCAATATTAGTAAAAATTTCAACTTTCCAACTCAAAATTTAGTAAACGAATTCACTTTTATTAAATACATTATGATAGTGATCCATATGTCATGATTTAGGTTTAAGAATCAACCATACCTCAATCAGATATAGAAATTGATTTCTATGAGTCAAGGTGCATGTTTCAATTTTAAAATGAAATTTTAGTAATAATGACACGTGACATAGTCAAAATTGATCAACCACATTCAGAATGAATTGAATCATTAGTTAAATGATCCATTATCCATTTGGAACGTGTAAAAATTAGTCACCCCTCATTCTGACGTATGTTGTGGCTGGTATGACTCAAAATGTGTCTTTTTATTTAAAATGGTAATAATTTTTAGTAAAAAGGATAGATGACTTACTCAAACATAGGTGAATTCATTCACAATGATTTAATAATTTATAAAAATGATCCATTTTTCATTTTTGATGTGTATGAATTTCCAAAAATTAATAGGATTAACAATGTGATAAGTATGAGTCAATGTGTGTGTTTTCATTTTATAATGATGTTTTAGTAATGAAGAAAAATGTTGTAATAAAATCCAATAAAACAATTTCACATTTTTTTTTGAAAAATTCTAAAAATTATCTATATGACATTTTGGACATGTAAGAATCATCACGACAACATTCCGAAGTACGGGGTGACATGTATTAGTCAATGTGCGTCTTTTTATTTAAAATTGTCATCAATTTTTGAAGAATGGGAAATTATCATACTCCAAACAGATAAAACACATTCTTATTTATTTGATACCTTATGATAATGAACATAAATCATTTGAGATATGTAGGAATCATAGGCACCTCAAACCGATACAAGATGTACCCAGTATGACAGAAAGTGTTCGTTATCACTTTAAAATTGACATTTCAGTTAAAAAAATTTCACTCACAAAAAACTAATTAAAACAGATCATATTTTCAAGAAATTTTTAGGAGAATTATTCATATGTCATTTGTGACATTTATGAATCTTTTTCATGTAAAAAAATACATGATGTGATAAGAATGAGTAAAAAGTGTGTGTTTCCATGTTAAAATGAAATTTAAGTAAAAATAATATTTATTGTACTAAAAACCGAGATAAAACATTCATATTTTATTAACACATTAAGAAAAAAATGAAAAAGTGATTTGAGACATGTTTGAATCATCCATAACTCAATCTGATGCATGATGTGACCGATATGACAACAAGTGTTCCTTATAATTTATAATTGACAAAAATTTAGGAACAAAAATAACACTATATATTAATTTTTCTATTTATAGTACTATTTACATAAGAATTGTATTTATATACAGGTGCGTTCTTTTTCTCGAGCAGTGTTACATGGTTCAGAAATTTAATTACATGAGTTATGAATAAATGATAATGGATCCTTAGTACTTTTGATTTTATGTAATAATTATTAATTATGTAATTGTAGAGACTAATGTATGAAATTTTTATAATATTGTGTTTTATTCATGTGCTTGGTTTGTAAATTTTCATTCACTTAAATCTTGTGTTGGTACTTATTATATTTATTCTAGGGTGTTTATGGTGATATGGTTTTCTATTACGACACATTGTAGTGGTGCTCTAGTGTGCTATTACAACACATTGCAGTTTGTCCATTTATTAGTGATTTTATAAGAATTGATATAGATATTCCTTATCAGTTCTTTTATAAGTGCTAATTATTTTTTCTTTTGGTGGAACTAGAATAAAGCACTGATAAATTACCCTTGTATTAGTTATTTTTAATAATTTATAAAAGGCCATGTCTATTAACATCATTCATGTAGTTAGCTCTTTTATAGCAATGATAATGGCCATTTCTAGAGCTGGTAATGGTAAATTTTGTAGAGGTTTCTATTATAAGGGTGGCGGTTTTCAAAACCCATCTTTTTCCAGGATTCATTATCTATGTGTTTTTTTATCCATGGTGGTTTATTCTTATTTTATTATGGGGATCCATTATTGGTTAAATGAAATATTAGTAAAGGATGGATTCTTTGTTTCAATTAATTGAGTAAGAGCATAATATTTTTAAATGGTTCATGGGTTCTTGTAGAGATCATAGGTCTAAAATAGGATTGGACTTCTCAAATGAAAATGGGATGAAAACAAAACTACAATACATTTATGAATCATGTAAGGTGATTACATGTCATCTAATAGTTACAGATTAATTTTTAATATATCTAGACCGATTGTTTTTGTGTCATATACCATTAAATATATTTAAATGATTTGTAACCGGGTAAGAGGACTTGTAATTTACCATCCTCTGGTGTTATATAGTCAACAAGGATTATTTTTATTTCATTTGGATTCATCTTATACAATATAAACAATAGGGTAATATACATGAAATTTTAGAGTGCCAAACCCCCATTCGGACATCCCCTTTGCATATTAAATATCTATTATCTTTATTTGGTCTGATGTCTTCCATATAACCCTTTTATCTCCACCAATTGTGATTAAATCCTTTTACCCATTATCATTTTTTGTTTTGATCTTGATTAATTTTGATCTACGATCCACTTTGAAATCCTCCGCACCTTCTTCCTCAACTGCATTTTACATTGGACGAATTGTTCAATCATTAGTATATGGTATGGTATAAACATTATCCTTATGTGTTTATAATTATATATTTTTACAATGTTGTGATGTCCCCATTTTTTATTTCACCCAACTTCCTTAAATAATTAATAATTTTTTCTCCCTTAATACCTCTAATTTAGTATGAAAATATTGTTGGCTAATGGGTTAATGTATTTTTATAATGTAATCATACCTATGGTGATTTTGGGTTATAAAATCCAAAAATTGTGGCTTTTTTATTATTGACATAATTGTCCTTCAATGTTAAATTTAAATGAAAAGAGTATTATGAAATAATAAAGGTAATTATCATAATTAACCACTATGATATTGGATGTGATATTATGATATACAAGTTTTATAACAAGTAATGTGTTATCTGATGATATGCAGATATAATTGTCTAGGCCCATTCACATGCACACCTACTAGTTATAATTCATATACAGAGTAGGCTAGGCCTGGTAACATGATATAATTTGTATAGGACTTTTACAAAGAAAGGTTGTAATATTTATAGTTTTTTCACCAATAAATAATTTAATGCTTATAAAGATTTGACTTGGATTTTTTTTGTGACTACACCATGGGTATATGGTTGTAGTTGTAAGGGATGTAAGGCAAGATCAGAGATTTTCCATCAAGGAACAAAAATTGTTGAATTTCCTTGGTATAATTATAGTGGATTGAATAGTTTTATGAAATTTGTATAAATATAATGGAACATTGCCGATATAGGTTATAATTTGGTTTTAATAATTTTTTAGTTAATTAGTACATATGTTTATCACCTTATATATTACACATCATATGAAATCGGTTTCTTTAGAAATGTTTGTGTCAATCTAGTGATATTTACTCACACCCTATTTGAGCCACTACTGGGATCCAGAAATGATTTCATGGATTCATGTTTGTACAAGGAAAAAGGACATTTATGTGGAATTCATGTTTAATATTGGGATGTATTTTGGAGATGGGACCAAATGGGGTTTGGGACTTGAACATTAGTCTATAATTTGATTATATTTTCCATTTTCTTGTATTTTTCTAGAATGAAATTTAGATACTTCATATAACATCATTACATAATCCTTTACTATCATTGCATTATACAATTTAATTATTACTATTTTCTTCCATGTGTTTTTACTATGATTATTATTGACGTCTTCTGCATTATTTATACTCAGAATATTATGTCTATTTTATATGATTTTGTTCTTCTTAAATATAATTTCCTAACAGGGATGATTGTATCCCCACTATACATTCCACACCCTCACTACTAGTCGGTATCAACTGTAATATGAGGAGGCACACTAAGGTAACTTAACTAACCTTTCCAGCCACATGATAGAGTGAAATAATTGGATACATTACAACTTAATCCCCACCACTCAATCCTCCTTGTTCTGATACATAATAAATGGCATGAAAATGTATCATCCGTAGCCCTTCTACCAATAATGAACCAGAGCATGAGGATCTGCCTCCAGACAAGCACTAGAGGGATGGTCACTAACCGTCACCCTCAAACTCATCCCCTTCAACCTCATCAACACACTCTTCTTCCCACTCATCTACTATGGAGTGACATTAGACCATTAGTGTGTCACATGGCACTTACCATCCACATCTATACCCCATCAATCTCCCATATACCCTAATGAAGTATGTCATGTTTGTCCTTATAAAAGAGAAACCTATGAGAACCAAATATACCACAAATATCACCAAGTTCTAGTGGCTCCATATTCAACAGGAGGACATTGAACATATAGGGATGATGCACCTCCATCACATTTCCCTTTTCCATGAGGAGATTTTTGGGGATTTATTATTTGAGTTCATGGACACCATTAAGCTTTCTATTGACATTTTCTGACTCAGACATAGATATAGACCCCTTCAGGCCAGCCCAACTATCTTTGGTTTAGAACTAGGAATATACACCTTTTGTTACGTTGAATATTTATTATATCAAAATCTACATCATGATCCAAGAAATTTATATGTTTAGAGATTATGATTATATATATAGCATAGAGCCCTCATGTTAATACCCATTATCATGTACTATGCTTTATAGTTATTACCCCTAGGTTATCTATTCCCAATCCAAATCCACATGAAATATCTATAAAAATATACAATTCAAGGAAAACCCATATAATCTGATACATAACAAAAAATTTGTATATTCATCTATACATATCATAAAATTTCAGAATAGGGTTTTGTTCCGTAATATATTTTTCCCTAAAACATGTTTCCAAGGATGCCACTAGACTTAATTTGATACCAATTATAGAATCATCAACCCCAAAATCATTGATCTGATGACTACTACCATTAATTTTTCATATAATCAATATTTAGACCCCAAGGTGGGGATTAGTTTAGTTTTCTTGCAGAAAATAGATACATACATGCACAATTAATCAAATATTAAAACTCAAATTACAATATAATTAATTTTTTAATGATAAATTTATTAAAAATAGCATATCCATATATATAATTCTTAGAAAAATTCATGGATTTTGGTAGAATTGAATAAAAAATATATTTGATAAAAAATGATTAGTTAGAGGTAAATAAATTGGAAAAATTAAGGAATCAATACGCACAGTCTATATGGAAGGTTAAATAAATTATAACACATGTTATTTAAATAATTGAAGAATGTGTAATCAAAATGGAACTGAAAATAACTAAAAATGATGATGTATAATATAATAATTATGAATAATATTAATCCATATGTTTCTCCATAGTAAAAAATATAATCTGTGTAGTATGTGTATATGAATAAAGAAGATACATAATTATTGGACGCCATGTTTCCAAGGTACATAAAACATTTACTATCAAGACCATTTAGATGATAGTTCAAAATTAATGGTAAAAACCAAATATAGATTAGTATTTTTAATGGATTCCTCTCATAAGACTAATGATTCACTAAGGTTATTACATTAAATGGTCACTAAACCATTTCATAATAGTCATAATCATTCCTCAAATGTAAAATATTCGATTTATTTCATAATCAATTTTCCATTTAAAATTCTTGTATTGAGGGAATAATACAGATTTATCAACATTTCACCCAATAATCATATGACTATTAATGTATAAACCATATGTTAAAATGGAATATGTTTTAAGAACATATAATATCTATGATAAATAATGTGGATTTTTATGAATAATTTATTTTTCAATGGTCAATGTAATGTGAATAACTCAAGAGGATGCTAATGAGTAAAAAATGATTCAAGGAAGTGAATGTCAACATTAACCATCGTTCAAATAATCAAAAATCTTCGAGAGGAGGAATAAAGAGGATTTAAATATGTTATATATCAAAATAATAACTAATAAGTTTGTTTGTCTTTAATGAAGGTAAATATAATAAATATACCATATATCGTTCTTCGGGAAAATATCATTTTTTGAAATATATTTTAAAAATAATTTTATAGGAATTTTTTTTAAAATTATTTATTTAAAATAAACATCAAAAAACTATAATGTAATATTCAAATAAATTATGGTTTTTAATTCCATATAAGGTATAAATATTAATCCTTTTTCATGGTGAAAATGAATGAAATGGCCATTCTTCGGGAAGTTATTAGAAGATTAATTTCTAAATATATTATCAAAAGAAATATGGTTATTTATTTTAATAAATAACATATAAATGGTTAAAAAAAATTAGAAATGATTTTAGAAATAATGGTTTTGTATTAAAATATATTTCCTACCAAAATTATAAATGAATTTAAATTTTATTAAATAATTTTATAATTAATTATAAGTAGTATGGAGTGGAAAAATTATACAATCACTATAAAAATATCCAAAATCACCATGTTATGATAGAATTAAATTTAATATTAATCAATTATCTTATAATTATCATTAATAAAAATTATAGAATAAACAATATAGAAATGAATGATATAAGCAAATAAACCCTTAAAAATATCATAAATCTAATGTGTCAATTAATAAATGATTTGATGATTTGTATCAAAAATAAATTATCAAAAATACGTTTAAATATAAAAATATATATTCAATAGTCATCATACATATATTCAAATAAAATTGATGATAGTTATAAAATAATATAACCCAATAAAGAAAATTCTATTATGAAAATATTTACCCCTTGATAAAAGATAATTTAAGTAAAAATTGACGAAATAATTACAATTACATGATAAAATACCATTAATAACGATGTAATCATTATATGACATGTCAAAGGTCATCAAATTAATTATATAAAATAATTAACTTTCATTATATTACAATATTCCACAATGAAATCTAATTCAAAATAAATCTCTTAGCGCATTCCTTTTCATAATAAAATCATTAACCACCTATACAATGTTTTAAAACATGCCATTAAATTATTGTATTACTGTATTAATATGTATTATTCATATATATTCCTTTTATAATATATTAATATCCATCAATTAGTAATATTTAATTGTTTTCATCGTTTTATGTAAGAACATTCTTTGTTTTTCAAGTAAGGTTTATCTTGTCATTTTTTTCCTATTACATTATTATAATTTTATATTCAATAGAATGTAATATAGGATACAAATATAATATATATTCAAGATATTTTTATTTAGGGTATTCCAAAAAATATGGTGATAGGTAATGGAATAATCCATTTATGGATATAGTAGATCATATGTACACATGAACATTGTTTCCATTTTCATTCCGTGTTGATTTAATGTATAATTATGAATATATATATATATTATAATTATAAAATCATTTTATTTAATATATATCTCATATATATCTTTAATATTTCTTTAATACATTCAATGTAATTATGGGATGAAAATCATAACTTTGTGATGCGATATTCTTCCATAGACATGAACGATGTTATTATATTACACCAAATTTAAAGCATGAAATTTTTTGTTATTTGGAAATTATATAAGAATAATTAAATGACAAATTAAATAATTATTATATGACAAAATTTATTTAAATCATTTTTAAAAACCTTTATAGGTGGTAATGAAAAAATAAATCAGATGGGTTCATGAGGTTTTAGTCCACTATACTCAGGAATGACAAATAAATAACCCATTTATTTGTATTGTGTGAAGTTTATGTTCATACCCACAACATAAAAATATTATAGAATATTTAATATATTCATTTTATTATATATTTATGATATTAAAATAATTTTGTGAGGTTTAGAAGGAAATAAAATTAAATCACTTTTAGAAAGACAATGCATATTCTTCTAGTTTCATATTTAGGTTTATAATAATGACTTACTAAGATGTATTTATTCTAAAAATATTGTTTCTTTGATGAGTGAATGTATTTTGGGATGTTAATTGTTTTGGTTTTGAAATATAAAAATTTCTTTGGAGTTTTAAAAAAGTGAGGGCATTGAGTACCATTTTTTAGTTAAGAATGTGTGGAATTCTTATATATACCAATAAGTAATGAGTATTGGAATGTATCCCATACCTCATGATACTCTAATAAAGAAAAATTAATGTTTCATGAGGGTATATTGAATAAATATTTACAAAAAATTGGTTTTCGAAAAATTTGGGGAAATTTACAAGCCTTATCTTTTATGACTAACCACTACATTCACTCATTTATTTCATAATCTTTGTGATTAACGTTAATTAGTTTCACTACTCAGGTTTTTCAAATATTATTTTTAAATTATAATACAGTATATATTATTCCTAAAAAAATTATTGAATCCATTTTTCCAAAATATACTCATTGAGTTGTAAGAATTTAAATAAAAAATTTATCTCATAGATGAGTTGATGAAGCAGGTTTTAAAATAAAAAATACCAAAATGTGTGGAATGTTTTTATATCAATATTAAGAATAAAATTGATTATAATGAATAAAATATGACTGATATATCTATAATTTATCTAATATATATTTAAAACAAATATGAAATATAATTTATTATTATAAATTATTTTTATTAAATGATAGTTTACAATAAAATTCTCTATATATAAATTTTGATCAAAAAATGAAAATCCTCTTATAAATACCAAAAACTCACCCATAGATAATTTTGAATATGTAATTTAATAAATGAAATTTATTTTTTTAAATAAAATTGATAAACATGTAAAAATTTATTTCAAAAATAAGGGTTTCATTTAAATGATACATAACTACATTTGAGAATAATATATAGATTTTTGTTAAAAATTGGACCTTTTCATCTATTCTCTGTATCAAATAAATATGGTTAATGTAAATTTTTTTTATTAAACATGTAAAATATAAATGACCTTATGATAATATAGTAACATATATTAATTTATCATATTGAGATAAAAATCATGGGGTACATAAAATAGTTTTTCTATAAAAATCTTTCCATTATATTCAATAGGATTTTATATTAATTTTTAATTAATTTGTCACCAAATAATTCAAGAATTTATTTTAATATTTTAGTTAATAATATTCTTAAAGACCAATTCAATTTCTATGATATATTTTACATTTAAAATAATAATTTTATAACTATTCAGTAAAATAATGTCTCTCGTTTATTGCACGCTATCGAAGAAATTCGTTATTGCATGTAACACAAGATGACTACATTTTATGTCCATTTCACGCCATATAATAAATTGAATTTATTTTAAATAATTTTTATATGATAAATTATTATGATTCTATATTCAATTATTATTTTTTCCATGTAAAATAATCTATTGAATATTGCATTCATATTTTATAATTTATAAGTGTCACATTGTAACACTTAAATTCCATTTTCACTATTGTATCATTTCATATATATATATATATATATATATATTGAGGGGTACATTTTTTGAGTGAAATACTTGGTGGATTATTTTCAATTCACTACTGTGTTACTTTAGATATTTGTAGATATTCTTCCTCCACTCTATTCATTGATGTTTATATAAAACACCCATATTCAGTCATACATCAGATTTATAAGAATCTAGATAATGTCACCGAACTAATTTAGTTGATATCAATTGAGATCCACTATCATTATGAATTCCCACAATTACATGCACAAATTATATCATTTCCCATTTATATTCATGTATGATATGGTCCTAATATGGTAAATCTTTCCATGTATGAATCTGATATCGATGAAATATCCACCAATGCATATCAGAGGTAGTAGAACTCTGTGCCAATGGACAACACCACCTGATCCATTTTTCTTTCCATAGGTATAACAACATAAATGTCCAAAAAATAATGGATGTTATTACATATTTTATTTTTTAATTGATTCAACTAATGTTTTTATGATCACTATTTTCCTTTTACTATGAATTTTTATCCTAGGACATCCTTATACTTCACCGTATAGAAAATTATATAATTAAGTAAACTAATTTTACATTCTGGTCATTTATTCACATAACAATTTTAGGATTCAATATTATTTTAACCTTATGGAGTAATGTTTCATCTAGTGCATGTTTTCTCTTCTAAATAAATTTTTATAATCTCACAAACTCCACTAATAATAATAAAATGTTTCCCATTAGAATTAAATTAAATACTGGGAGGTGTTAATTTCATAATTTCATTTATATACAATCATTTAATTTTTCTTTATTCCACTATTGATATCTCTCCCATGATGAATTCTAAAACTGTGTGTAAATTGTAAAATTTTAAGATTATGAGGGTCTTTGTATAGATTTATCTTCGTTACATTTATATTATTTAGTATTTTCACTTTTTTAGGAATCCTTTTTCATTAAAACAATTATTTGAACATGAATAATCAGTATACAATTTTAGATAAATGAAAATGACAGGTAGTATATATTTTTACAATTATAATAACCTTTTAAAATTTTATTATTACATTTATTATATTTGTTAGAATTTTATAATTAACTAATTAATAAATTATGTTCAACTCATGTGTTTTGATGATATTAAATTCATATGTAAAAATTGTATTCCATAGGTTTAATATAGAAAAAATATTTATTATCCAATCATCTAAATGAAAATAGTAATTAAATAATTGTAATATTTTTTAAAAAATTATTATTCTAAATCTATCCTTGATATATGGTTAGGAAAAATGATAGGTGCTACAACCATAGATATTGAATGTTGTACATATGCATGACTATCATTTCCATTTTGCAATAATTATGATGGAAAAATGACAAGAATTAGTTCATATTTTTTGAATTATATTATTATCATAAATACTGCATAATTTATTTATATAAAATTATATATATACTCAAAGGGATGAGTTCATGTGAAATGAATCTCGTCGCATTATGGAGACGGTAGTCCACATGTACACATAAATTGTGTTCTCATTCTTCAATGGATGGAAAGGATTTATATTAGATGATATATTATAGTTTTATAATGAGTTATATGTCATTAATATCACATATAGACCCTAAATAAATCATTATAACCCTTTTTGATAGGTGGTGATATATAAAATAATTACATAAGTTCACATGGTGGTAGTCTACAGTACAAATGAATAACGATTCAGATTCCGACTTCTTTAAATGGAGGTTCATAGAGGTAATTAAAATAACATAAAAATTTATAATTATATGTAATATAAAAATATTATTCTATCATATTGTTTTAAATTTATTTGATGACAGAATTTGTTGAAATAAAACATAAAAATTTGGGTAAATGATAGACGTATTCATTGGAAAAATTCATTCACCATAAACATTAATCCATATTAGGTTGAATTTATTCCCAAATTAATAGATATATTATTCAAAAACTGATATTATGAATTTATTTTTATACCTATTTTTTATCCAAATGGTACATTAAATGTGATTTAATTAGAATGTGGTGTGTCCATTCATAATTAATGTAGCAGTATTATTTTAATTTCTTAAGGTATTTATTTAATATAAATTAATTTTTTTGATAAATTTCATCAAATATATAATAATCTGAATATATTATGTGTAATTGTATAATTTTCTCATGTAATAAATATTTATCATTTTTAGGTTATGATTTTACCCTTACAATTTTGTTTTACCCCTCCTTTAATCCATTGATTATTACCAGAATAATATTGTTTAAGAGAAAACATTATTATGTGAATGGATTATGATTGGTGTATAGATATAGGAATATGATATTTAGTTTACTGAGATGGATATTCCTAATGATGATTGCTTATGGAATGGAATTGTGGATCGAGGATAGTACTAGATACTCATTATACATTTATTTAGTATATTTATTGATAATATGTGATGGGATGTGTATTCAATCGATTCATATTTATGATTATATGGTTTTATTACTTTTTATTTTTCATAAATATGTATTATTCATTCTATGTACAATAATTATTTTTTATGGATGATGTACGAGGAATTGTTTTTGATGGTTTTGATTTTGATGTAATTTTCTACCCAATGTATGAATTTCCCCCCTTCAATATTCAGAACCCTATAGAATATTTGATGTCAATATTGGGGTCACATAACATAATATTATATTTACTTATGAGTGATTTTAGATATATTATTACAATAAAACCATTCTAAAACACTATCATATATTTTTTGGGGTCTAATAGTAAATAAAAACCTATAAGAAAATATCTAGAAATAATAAAATCATTAGAAATATCTAACTAATATGAATATTAATGTAAGGACCAGACTCTAGTTTCCCTGAGACGGTGCCTTATTTGATTACATTGGCATAAAAAAAAGAACAAGCATACTGATGGACCGAGTAGTTTAGTATTATTGGAAAAAAGATACATAAATAAGTTTAACATTATAACATTAAGGGAAATAAAAAACTAATTTATTCCACTATAAACATCATATCTCCTAGATTATTCATGCAAGTCATTCATAAATTACTTATTCATGTCCTGGGAAAATGAAATATAAGAAAGGGGTGAGATCAAACGCATAGTAAGAGTAGGAAATATAGAGGAAGATATTATAATAATTATACATAGTGCATAATATAAGACACATTCCATTATTAATAAACATGACCACATTATGGCAGGAAAATGACTTAAGTAAATAATGACATAATAAAATATAATCACGTGTATTCTACTAGTCGAATAACAACAGGAACAATAAATTACTAGATTCATATTGAGGGAAGTGCATGTGCCGGATATTCGGAAACATTTTTTCAAGGCCTCGGCCAAGATGTTTAATGATTAAGACATTGGCCAAAATTCATATACCCCATGGGGATAGTCCTCGACCAATTCCACATCTATTTGTCTCATGAGACCTACCGATGCATCGAGGGGATATAACGGGCCCCACCCGTCACATAATTAGTCCAATTCATTACTCATATGAGTGGATATAATCATAAACAATATATAAATTCATATTGAACTATCATATGAAATGTAACTAAATTTCCCAAATCATTAAACATAAAACACTAACCATTATGAGTAATACGGTGAATGGGTTTAGGATAGATCATCCAAAATAGAGTTAGAAAAAAACCATTAAATAAAATATGGTATATGACATCATAAATGGTTAAATACACAAGATTCTATAAGAGTAATGAATCAGATGAGAATACACTTATAAAATAATTAAGCAATTCTTGAGCTAAATACTCATTTATTTAGAAAAAAGTTTTTTTTGGAAAAATAATCTTATAAAAATAGAAGTGAAGTAAGATATTATTTTCATAATAAAACTATTTATTTTATAATGATAACGGTTTCCAAAATAGATTATAGAGTTCCCTTTAAAATATGTACGAATTTTGATAAATTCCTTTGAATCGTGCTTGAATTTTGGAAATAATTTTGAATATTCCTTTTAAAACGGGTAACTATCCATAAAAATGGAAGGATTATGGTTGGTGTACATATATATAACCCTCAAAAATATTTTATTATGAGTATATAATAATACATAATAATTTAATTGAGGTATCTAGATAATGAAAATAACCCAATGGAAATGGATGTTCGGGTGAAAAAACCCTTACCATAACTTCGAACGTGTTCAGCTCTTGAACATAAGACCCAATTTTATGAAATTTTACATGATAATAAATTCATTAAGAAACTATTATACATTTATTTATATTATCATAATTCTTTTTAGTTCACTTATTTCCTCATTTATAAGTTATAATATCGAATTCTGTTGTTCTGGTGTGTTTGTTTTCTTGATTTTCATAATTGGTTCACTCATTTTTATGTAATAGAGTTCACATGGAGTGGTTTTAATTAAACAGAATTGTAATTACATATTCTTTATGAACATAAATAATTGATAATGTTCATTTATATCATTTTTTTACATTTAATGAGAATGAATCATTAGATGAGATCCACTTTGATTATTTGGCGGTATTTGGATTATTATGAACTAGTTCTGTCATATAACTTAATTGTATGTACATATACTTGTTAATGAATATTAATTATGTTATAATACATATATTATAGTCTGTTTCAACCATAAATATGGTTTCATGACCAGTAATGAAGGAGATATTGAAGAACGAAACCTCATCGCCCACGAAGGTTATAAATCAGAACCTCGGGGATGTTGATTTCGTTTAAAAAATAGAAGTGAGGGAGTAAAAATATTGATGATGGTTATTCCATTAAGAAGATATAATTCCATTATATAGATTATAATTGAGTTACCATGATCATTTGGACATAGGTGGTAATGACAGGATAACAAAAAAAGATAAATTGAAATGAAACAAAATGAAAAAGAAGGGTGTTTTACCTCTTGAAATAACCTTCTTGAGACTCTCCTTAAGGATATGGGTTTTGGACTTTTGGATAGACCCGGAGATTCTTGGACATGGGGAGATACTAGGTAAGGGTAGTTGGGTAGAATGTTGAAGATATTCAAGGCTTATATGAGTGAATAGAATAGGGAGTGGTGGGGGTTTTTATAGTGGAGGAGATGTTTAAATTTTGATATTTTATTTCATTATTTTATTTTTTCCATCATGAAAATTAATAGTGTTGTTTTATGTGACACCTAATAGTTATATGTTCATGTGAGTTCTAACCATGTGTCCTTATATCACTTATGATGTCATAAATAGTGTATTTAACTAATAATTTTAATATACGTTATTTTACCGTATTTCACTATTCATCAAATATTCAAGAATTTTAGAAAAATCCCAAAAAATCACCCATACCATTTTTCGATGTGTAGAATTCAAAAGTGGACTCCATTGTTCAAAAATAATTTTAAAAATATTATTAATTTATTTCTTAAATAATGACATAGTTAATTCGAAAAATAACAGTCTTAAATGTATAATTAGTTTTATATGACATTTAAAAATTATTTAGGATCTCATTGTCATATTACATTAATAAAATAAAATAATAGCATTATTTACTATTCATAAGTTTCATATTACTAATAATAATACTATTCATAAGGGTGTATTACAATTCAACAAAAATAATGTTTGTTCTATCAGACTCCAAATGACTTACTAGTGACAAGTATAGATGATTTTTTTTCGAAATTCAAAACAGATAAGAGATAAAGTTGTGTTTAATGGATAGATTAATAAAATGAATTTAATATTTAATTCCAAAACCTTGGGGTGTTACACTATACCCTCCTTATAAAAATATCTTCCTCAAAATTTCATTTTACAATCTAGGACAAAAACAGGTCGGATAATTTTCTTTCATTGCTTCATCAAGTTCCCATATTGCCTCTGCATACTTATGGTTTCTCCATATTACCTTGACAAGATGCGTAGACATGTTGGGTAGAACTTTGTCTCTATGATTCGAGATTTTCACTGGCTACTCTTCATAGGAAAGATCATCCTCCAACTATACCACCTCTGAAGAGAGTATATGTGAAGGGTTTAGTATGTTCTTCCTTAAGAGGGATACATGAAATACACCATGTACATTCGACATGGTAGATCAATGTGCCAGTCGATAGGACACAACTCTAACTTGATCAAGGATCTCAAAGCGGCAGATATACCTTGGAAAAAGCTTTCCTTTCTACCCAAACCTCATGACCTTCTTCCATGGAGATATGTGTAGAAATACAACGTCTCCAACCATGAATTCATGTTCTCATAAACAGTTATCCGCATAAATTTTCTGTCGACTTTGGGCTGCCTTGATATGATTGTGAGTGGTTTTCACATTCTCCACCATTTCATTGACCATTTTCTATTCTAACAGCATACGCTCACTGACTTCATCACAAGTCGTCGGTGTTTTTCACCTTTTCCCATAAGGGCTTCATATGGTGCCATTAGGATTCTCGAGTTGAAACTGTTGTTGTAGGGGAATTAATCCAGCGGAAGATGTTTGTCCCATCCTCCTTTGAATTCCATAGAACATGCTCTCAAAATGTGTTCAAGTGTCTGAATAGTCTGCTCAGATTGGCCTTTAGTTTGAGAATGATAGACTGCAATGATGTTCACATTCATGCTTAGAGCATATTGGATACTTTTCTAGAACATTGAGGTGAATCTAACATCACAGTCGGATACAATAGATAGTGGTACTCCATGCACCCTTACCACTTATATTATGTAAATCAGAGCAAGTTGATCCATTGAAAAGTCCTCTCTAATTTCAATAAAGGGAGTTGTCACCATAAAAAGATCCACAAAAACCCATATAGCATTGGTTCCTCTGGATTTCCTTGGAAGTCTGGTGATAAATTCCATGCTAATGATCTCCCACTTTCATGTTTCTATGGGTAGTGGTTTCATCATCCCCTTATATTTTTTCCTCTCAGCCATCACTTGTTGACATTCCAGGCAGTTTGTTGTATATTTCATAATCTCCCATTTCATATTATCCCAACAAAAGTTTTCTCGGAGATCTCGATACATATTTGTTCTACCAGGGTGTATAGAGAAATTAGAGCTATGTGAATCATCCAATATATACCTTTTTATCTCAGGAATAACAGGAACAGAAAGCCTATTTCCGAATATCAAATTTCCACCTTCATATACAATGTCAGTTAACTTACTATAATTTACATCATTAATTTTCATTCGAAATTCCCCATCATCATCCTGATAACTTTTTATCTTCTCTAATATTGAGGGTTTGGAAACTATCTGAGAAAGTAGTGACATTCTACCATCCTTGATAATTTATATATACATCATTACTAGATCCATGATCAAAGGATCCTATTCAACTCTTATCTTTTTCATAACTTCATTATCCTTTATATTCCAAGCATCTGCTACCTTATTTTCCATCCCCTAGTGGTAGTGTATTTTGCATCCATAGTATTTGAGTAGTTAGATCCATATCATTTGTCTCATTTTTAGTTCTTTCTGTGAAAATATATATTTCAAACTATAATGATCAGTATATATCTCACATTTTTCACCAGATAGGTAATGTCACCAAATCTTTAGAGCAAAGATATCCGCTTCTAACACAATATAATAAGTGGGATAGTTTTTTAATGGATTTTAGCTGCCTAGATGTATATGCAATCACTCGATCAATCGGCATAAGGACACAACCAAGTCCTTTCATCGATGAATCACTATATATTACAAACCCATCATTCCCCGATGGTATGGTTACGATTGGAGCATTTACTAACCTCACAATTAATTCATCAAAACATTATACACATTCCATTGTCCATACCAACTTAACACCTTTTCATGTGTGCCTGGTCATGGGGTTAGCTAAACGGGAAAAGTTCTGAATGAAACACCAATAACAACCTTCTAAACAAATAAAACTGCATACCTCAGTTATGTTCATTGGAGTAGGCCATTCTTTCAAAACATTTGTTTTCGTAGGATAAAAATATATTCCATCCTTAGAGACATTGTGGCCAATAATGGAGACTGATTGGAGCCAAAAAATCACACTTTCTAAACCTCCCATATAATCTATTTCTTCTATGGGTCTTCAGAATAGTGCTCAAGAGATTATCCTGATCATCATGGATTTAGATTATACAAGGATATCATCGATAAACACAACTACAGAGTAATGAAGATATTCCTTGAAGAATCTATTCATGAGGTCCATGAAAATAGATTGTGCATTGGTTAGTCCAAAAGGCATTACTATAAACTCATAATGCCCATACCTAGTTCGAAATGATGGTTTTGGAATGTCTTCCTTTCTCACAAGCAACTGATGATATCCATATCTAAGATCAATCTTTGTAAAATATTGTGCTCCTTGATGTTGATCGAATAAATCATCAATTCATGGAATGTGATACTTATTATTTATTTTAAAAGAATTGATTTCCCGATAATCAATGAATAGACTCATGGATCCATCTATCTTCTTGACAAAGAGGACATGGGATCCCCATGGACAAACACAAGGTCGAATAAATCTTTTTTCACTAAATTCATCCAGTAGTTTATTCAGATCCACTAACTCCATAGTGCCCATTCTATAAGGGGTATTAAATATGGGCCTTCATCCAGTAATTAAATCAATGAAAAACACAGTTTCCCCCTCTGGAGGATGTCCAACTAAATCTTTAGAAAGACGTCAACATATACTTTAACAATATTTATATCCTCTATTTGAAAATTCTTCTCTTCAGCCATATTTATTTCACTCCCTTCCTCCTGAAACAATTGAATTATGTAAAGCTATTGGGGTGGATCTAGATATGAATCAAATGGTGAGGTTTCTGCTCTAAAAATAAGGGATTCTGCACCATTCTCAAAAATTGTATCTTCCTTCTTCTTCCAATAGATCGTCACATCATAATTTGATATCCTATTCATACTGAGAATTATATCATATTAAACCATTTGTATTATTATAAGGCTAGAAACTGAATCACGTTTATGTGACATGAGAGGGTCTAATCTACCTGACATTGTTGTAATGATACATTCACTAGGAGTTTTGACTGATTACTCATTTATTAAATCAAATTGGACATATCTAATTTTCATTGAATATTAGTAAGATATAAATTTATGCGATGATCCAGAATCAAATAAAGCATTGGCTAAGTTTGATGAAATGATCAAAGTGCCTGCCTCCATGTTATTCAGAATTTCAACCTCTGTATTTGTGATCGAATAAGCTTTTCCCTGCTCCCATGGCCTTTTCTGTTGCATATTTCCTTGACACATTGGACAATCATTAACATAGTGTCCCATATCTCAAAAATTATAGCATTGAAAATCATTGGATTCCTTTTTCCCCTTTTAATCACCAGCAAGATGTCCTTTCTGACCACATTTGTATCATCCTCGTTTTCCATTTAAGCACGCACCAGGGTGTTTCCTTCCAAATTTATCAGATGGTGGAAATTCAACTCTTCCCTTCTTCCTTGTTTCCTTATATCATTTCTCAGTGTTTTAAGCATCCCTCTTCTTTTCTTGCATTCCGTTAAACTCATAAGACATAGAGAATTAACTTTCTGTCTTAATAGGGCATGAAACTATAGCCTCATATGATGAAAAACTATGGGAGGATATTGTTCGCCGAAGGAATGGATTTAGCCATCAAATAATCAATAAATTTTTCTCCTTGGTTTTCTTATGTAGCCCAAAACTTGTCTTGATAACCTTGTGATGTTAGATTCATACATTGAAACATTCTCATATTCCTTCTGCCACAGACTCATGAATTGACTCTCCATATCTACTCTCTATTCCCGAGGAAAGTATTTCTCTAGGAATATTTCCTTAAAGTCCCTCCATTCCATATCCTCTATTTATTCTTCCTCCTTTGTGTTTTGGATTAATCTCCACCACTGATCTGCATCTCCGAATAGACGATAAACTGCCATGATGACATTGTTTTTTTCATTACATGCTAACGAGAGAAATATTTTCTCTAGGGAAATTATCCACTGCTCAGCAAAAAATGGGTTGGTAGACCCATTAAATGATAATGGTTGTTTTCGCATAAAGTGATCTAACATAGCTCCCCCTTGTGGTTGCTCAGGATGCTCCATACAGGTATGGTTATTTTTCATAGCCTAATTATGTTGTCATAGTATATTTATAAGTTACTCAGAACCATCACAACACTAGATAAATATCATTATATTGCATCTGATGGAAATCCCTACAGGGGACATGTGAGTTCGAGCGGTTTAAATTCCTTCCTCTAGGAACCATCTCTAGATAATGGCATTCACTATATTAGGTTACGAATCATAATTTACAGTCTTATCTTATCAAAATACTTAGAAAAAATTGAAATCCTTCACCTGGATAATCCTATAATCAAAAAAAAGGTTTCTTCAAGGAAATATTAACATTTATATCATTCATAATGGCTTGTGAAGAAGATGTGAATTATCCTAAGAATATCCCCTAGGAGTGTCGTAACCATGAGTGCAGAAAGGCTCGTTTTTGTGTTCTAGGATACCCTAGGTCAATCCCGAAACTCCTTGTCAGAGAATTCACATATAGGTACATATGTTCCAGAGCCAACTCTACCTACTCGTATCTATACAAGGATGTATTTCTTGAATGATCATCATAATATATTCCTTACCTGAATAACAGGACGTTCTTGTATGTTTATCCTCAAAGACTAACTTAGGGACTCCTCCCTAATCTACTTTTTCTAAATCTAGTTTCCATGTTTGTAACCTAACTTCCTCTGATACTACCTATAAGGACCCGACTCCAGTTTCCTGTAGCTGGTGCCTTATTTGATTACATTGGCATACAAACAAGGAATACACATCCCGAAGGAGCGAGTAGTTTAGTATTATTAGAATCAAGATACATAAATAAGTTTAAAATTACAACATGTAAGGAAATACAACACTAATTTATTCCACTAGAAACATCTTGTTCCTTGATTATTCTTGGAACTCATTCATAAATAACTTCTTCATATCCTGAGAAAATGAAACATAAGAAATGGGTGAGCTAAAATTCTATGTAAGAGTAAGAAATACAATGGGAGACATTATAAAAATTAGACATGGTGAATAATTAAAAACACATTCCTTTAAAAATAATCTTGAACACATTATTGAAGGAAAACAAGCTGAGTAAATAATTCCATAATAATACATAATCATGGATTTTATACTAGTCGAATAAACACATGAATATTAAATTACTAGACTCATGATGAGGGAAGGGTATATTCCGAACATTCGGAAACATTTTGTCAAGGGCTCGGCCAATAAGTCTTATTATTTAGGACTCCACCAAAATCCATATATCAAACAAGGAAAGGTCTCAGCCAATTCCATGTCTATTTGTCTCATAAGACCTACCGATGCATCAAGGGGATATAATGGTCCCCACCCATCACATAATAAGTCCAATGAATTCCTCATATGAGAGGGGATAAACATAAACAACATATACATTCATAATCAACTATCATATTAAATGTAACAAACATTCCCCAATCATTAAACATAAAACACTAACCATTTCAAGTAATTTGGTGAATTTTTTTAGGATAGATCATCCATAATATAGTTAATCATAATACATTAAATAAAATATGGTAGATGAAATAATATATGTTAAAATACATAAGAGTCGATAATAGTTTTGAATCAGACGAAAATACTCTTATAAATCCATTAAGCAATTTTTGAGATAAATAATCTATTACATTGAAAATAAGTGTTCTTCTAGAAAAATCATTGTATAAAACCAGAAGTGAGGTAAGATAATATTTTCATAATAAAATTTTTGATTTGATACAGTTAATGGTTTCCAAAAAATATTATATAGTTCTTTTGAAAATAGGTATGAATTTTGAGAAATTCCCTTGAATCGGGCTTTAATTTTGGAATCAATTTTGAATGTTCTTTATAAAACGTGTAACTATGCATAAAATAAGGTAGGATTATTGGTTGTGTACATATATAGAACACTCAAAAATAATTTATGATGAATATATAACAATACATATGAATTTCATTTAGGTAATTAGTCAATGAAAATAACCCGAATGGAAATGGAAGTTCGGTTGAAAAAACCCTTACCATAAATTCGAACGTGTTCTGCTCTTGAAATTAAGTTCATGGAATATGAAATTATACATATTAATAAAATTATTAATAAACTATTAGAAATGTATTTTGTTTATCATAATTCTGTTTAGTTCATTTATTTCCTTATTTATAATTTATAATATCGAATTTTGTCGTTCCAGTGTGTTTGTTTTCGTGATTTTCATAAATGGTTCACTTGATTTTAAGTAATGGAGTTCATGTGGAATGGATTTAATTCTCCAGAATTAAAATTAAATAATATTAAGGAACATATATAATTGGAAATGTTGATTTATATCATTTGTATACATGTAATGAGGATGAATCATTAGATGAAAACCACTTCGATTATTTGGTGGTATTTGGATTATTATGAACTAGTTCTGTCATATAACATAATTATACGTACATATACTGGTTATTTAATAATAATTAGTTTATAATACATATTATATAGTCTATTTCAAAAATAAATATGGTTTTATTATATGTAATGAAGGAGATATTGATGAACGAAACTCCGTCATCCAAGAAGGTTATAAATCGGAACCTCATGAACGTTGATTTCATTTAGAAAAATAAAAGGGAGGGAGTAAGAATATTTATGATGGTTATTCCATTCACATGATATACTTACCATATATATATTATAATGGATTTATCATGATAATTTGGAAATAGGGTTGTGGATATGATAACAAATAAAGATAAATTGAAATGAAACAAAATGAAAAACGGGTGTTTTACCTCTTGAAACAAAATTCTTGAGAATCTCTTTAAGGGAAGGGGTTTGGACTTTTGGAAAGACCAGGAGCTTCTTGTATGTGGGGATAGAATAAGAAAGGGTAATTGGGAAGAAATATTAGGAGCTTAAAGGCTTATATGAGTGAATAGAAGAGGGTGTGGTGGGGGGTTTTTATAGTGGAAGAGAAGGGTAAATTTTGAACATTTTATTTAATTATTTTATTATTTCCATCAAGAAAAGCAGTAGTTTTATTTATTGTGGCCCATAATATTAATAAGTTCATGTTATTTCTATTCAAGTGCCCTTAAATAAATTATGATGTCATAAATAATGTACTGAACTGAAAATTTGAATATACGGTATTATACCGTATTTCACTATTCATCAAAAATTCAAGAATTTTAGAAAAAATCTCAATAATTCCCCCTATCATTTTTCGACGTGTAGAATTCAAAAGTGCACCCCATTATTCAAATATAATTTTATAAATATTATTAATTTAATTTTTAAATAAATTCATAATTAATTTGAAAAATAACAATCTTAAATGTATAATTAGTTTAATATGACATTGAAAATTTATTTAAGATCTCATTATCTTATTAACTTAATAAAATAAAATAATTTTATTATTTACTATTAATAAGTGTCATATACAAGTCATATTACTATTCATAAGGGT
Organism: Viscum album; assembly: GCA_963277665.1. NCBI lineage: Eukaryota > Viridiplantae > Streptophyta > Magnoliopsida > Santalales > Viscaceae > Viscum > Viscum album. Next base: position 1,558,653,160 of record OY728151.1, on the reverse strand, counting down.
ATGTTATTATTCACCAAAAATCATGTTTTTTCTATCATACTCCAAATTACTTACTGGTCACAACTCTAGATGACTGTTTTTCGAAATTCAAAACAAAGATGAGGAAAAGCTTTAATTGATGGATAGTTTTATAAAATTCATTAAATATTTAATTCCAAAACCATGGGGTGTTACAATTAACACTATGTTGAACAATGTGATGTACCAACAATGTCTAAGAAAAACTGAATCGCCATTAATAACCCATTTCATCTCAACCATGTTTCATAATATTTACCACCTAAAAACAACCTCTATTTTATAAAAAATAAAATAATTATAATTTAACATAATGGGTTCAAAATAAAAAAAATTTCATTAATTTTTATATATCAATAAACAGACATATTAAAATTATTTCTAGATCCAATATAAGGGTTTTATTGAAAGTAGTTGTATCACTTTCCATGAAAATTTCTTACCTCTACAGCCACAACATACTACAGACTGATGATTAGGAAGCATAATATTCATTAGGGTAATTAAATTAGAGAATCCCTAAAAAATAAAAATTTATACTGATGAAATATATAATTATAAGACAACATTAGATACTCAAAACTATTTATAAAATATTAACTCTTACTATATATGGTTGTGTCAATATAATCTTCATTAGACCATGATACCCATAACTCAGATTAATCATCTAATACATTTTAATTATTCAAGAATGATCTTAACCAAAACATTACTATATGAAGATGACTCTCTTAATGAACTTTAATTTATCTCTCACAATATCCTTAGACTCCATCTAGAGAAAGATAATTAATCATTTAATCTGAAACCTCATGGGGAAATAAAAATGATTCAATAAATTTTATTCATTTGATTTTAATTAAAAAACTATTAAATAAACTCATAATAATATTTTAATACCTTTTCACATCATCCATATTTTTATGTCATCATGATATTTCATATTTGTATATATCTTTTCATGGGAAAAATATGTTTTCTTATATATTTCAAGAAACTGATCCCATCACCATGCTTCATTATGCAATACCATTAGGATACATTTTGAGATATTGAATCCTACAAAAAAATTATAATTGACCCATATACATAACTAACCCATCGGAAAAATTAATATGTTATAACTATTCCATATCATCATATATAGATTATACACTATGGAATTTTGGTAATTTGTACCATTGAAACATCAATAATTCTTCAAATATCGAATAAAGATTACTTAAACATCACAAAACATATTTATTGAATTTTAATTTCATATATTAAGTTCATAAATATGATATGGTATAACATATGTCATTATTTATAATAAAATTATGGGAAAATATTATTATTTTAAAAGAACATTCTCTGTCGATTCATACTCATAATACCAGTATTTGCCTTCCATATCATCACCCACATCAATAATCTTAATACCAATCATGATAATATATTATAATATATAACTTATTCATAAACATCAACTATGTTTAATACATATCATCCTATAAAAAATATACCACAGATATAAATAAAAATATCACTATAATTCCTTTCATAAAATTTAGAAAACAATAATTAATGAATAATCGGGATATCAAAAAACAAATTTTTAGGAAAATATATTAATGATACTTAACTAATCAATACAATTATTTCATTCCATCTAGTCATATTCCAACAAAAAATATATATATATATATCAATACATAGTGAATTAATTATGACTTATCTAAATTTATATTATCTTAAAAGAATTGCAAGAAATTCATTACATGAATGTAAAATGATAAGATATTACATTTTTATACTACTATATGATAATATCTATCTTCCCATTTATGTTTCACACAAAAATAAAAAACATAATTCCATTTAGATCTCATAATTAAATAATAATAACGACATGATCACATCTTTCTTAATAATGTGTTAAAAATACATTATAGAACTTATAATGGTTGCATAATAAACATGTTATGACATTGAAAAACCTTTTACATACTATATACGACCATTGGTCCATATTTTTTTGATTAATTTTCTATTAAAATCATGAACCTCTAAATAATATTTGTAAATTATGTAATCGACATTCATTAAGATATTTAATTAAGTCATAAATTTATGTAATAAAAAATCATGACTCTAGAAGTTTTTTTATTTAAAATAACTTACACATGAAAAATTCATTTAATTATAAAAAATATAAAATTCTTATATTCATCTTAAAATATGGATAACATTGACTATAATGAAACAATACAGTATGAAACATATGGGAAAGAATTTTTTCAACGTATTTCAATATAAATATTCATTAAAGGATTTCATAATAATGAAAGTTGAAAATAATTTTTGTCATTGAATTAATTATTTTTTGAGAATCTACATCATTAAGGATAAAAAATAATTATAATTCCTAAAAATATCTATCAAGTTCACTAATTAAAATGTATAACAACAAACATGTAATTTTAAGAAAATCAAGAATCCCATTATGTCATGATTTTGTAATAATTCATGTTTAATATATTAGGAATAATTTAATTAAAAATGACTGAAGTATAATTATACAGACTGCATCATGTCACTATAAACTAAAATAAATAAATTCACTAGAAAATGAAAAATTATTACAAAAATATTATCAATGATAGTGGTGCATGAAACCACTATAAATGTTTCACCATATAACATGTTCCTCATGACCGAAACCTACTTAGTTGACCAAAAGGTCAGTATATTATATCCCAATGGACACAAAATTGAAGTGACCCAAAAAGAATCATATATTTAAATGAAATGATATGTTTAAATGACACTACATTAATACCAAACCCATGAAAATAATCCTATTTTCCTGATATAAATATCCATCCAATCATTGAAAAATAATTATTACACCACTTTCTCATATAGTTATATTAGGGAAACCAATAGTTGGATATAAGTTACTTTGGAAATGGACACCGATGCTCTCCTTTGATTGGGTATGATTTGGAGACTAGGTATAAGGGCATATTTCATATAAATAAGAGGCATTATCATGAAAATCCGAAATTTATATAGTTAATCAAAAAATAAAAATCCTTATATATGCTGAGAAGATTATTATTCAGATCAATAAAATATCATTATAAGTAAATATATGTAGTTCAATAATTTATAATTCATGATTGTCTTCCTAGAACTCTAATAATTCTATCTGAAACACATCATCCCCAATCTCACTCCAGTTATAGGAAAAAAACTCATGATGATTTTATAGGGGAGGGAATATGGGAATACATAGTAAGATCATCCTCCTAGAAAATTCAAAATCCATGTGATATAGTTTTTTTGTGATAACTATGTCTGAATTCAACTATATAAAAGATAAATAGTAACCCAAAATAGGATTGAAAAAATGTTAATGGATATGAAAATTTATAACATCTTATGATATAAAAATTTCAACCATAAATTTATTTTCATATAAAAACCCCTTTTGTAAAAAATTATAAACCATTATTTATTTTAGGAAATATCATAACAATATATTATGAAACAATTTGACCTAAAAAAATTACAACCAACAATATATGTCATTTCATAGGATATTCTTATGAGTGTAGTAGTGATCATATAGGGAAAAGCCCAAACCAATAAAATATGATGATAATAATAAAAAAATTATAACAACATAAAATCCCAAACATTAATACAACAACAATATCATAATTAATAATACATATTTCTGTATCGACAACCATTAATCATATTAAAAACATATTTTTCCACATGTAACATATATTGAGATATTATAACCTTTATGTAATAACACTAAATCATATGATACAACAAAAATATTAATATAATATCCACCCACAAATGTTATAATCAACATTTCTAATGATAAACAATATATCCCAAACAAAATGAAGTTAACATAGAAATAACAATTATCGCTTCATCAAACCAGGTATCAAAATCAATGAAATATTTATTACTATAATTAACATTATCATCATTCATATTAGTTTTTTCATTACATTACCAATAAAAAATAATAATGAATCGCCCGATCATTCAGGGATCAGTTAATGAAATTTTAAAAATTCCTAACATCAAACACATAATATATATTATTAAAAAATCATTAAACATATTTTATATGTGGCCAAATTATAGATTAAAATTTAATATATTTAATAAAGAATCATTCAACATTGGACAATTCATCATTCAAATGATTCTATTCATGTAGTAATTTCCAATTAACTGATCACAGCTTGAATTACCGCTTCAATTATTTTATTATCCATAACATAATGTTTTGTATTGAAATCTATTAATTATTCCACCTGTTTATTAGCTTAGTAAATTTTAACAAAGATCTAAATTTCAAATAACTAAAATATAAACCTTTTAATTTAACATGTTACCCCAATCCGATACTTAAACAAGAACATTAATTTCACAGAAATGTAGTCCCAATTAGCTATTCAATACAAAAAAGATGCCCCTATCAATCCATACCACTAAATACCTCCAAATTAATCACATAAACATACTCAAAAATTAATTTATCATCATGAAACATTTCTATATCTGTTATAGTATCTCATGAAACGTTATTTTAACCATAAACAATATCACAACACTTAAATGAAACACTAGAAAACCAATACCAAATTACCTCAATATTCTCAATATAAAACCCAATGTTCATGAAATTAATACATTGAAGGGAATGAAATACATTGTAGATAGAAAAGAGAAAGTGATTCAAAAACACTCACCTATAGATTATGACCCATCCTAGATAGAAATCCATAAGAGATTGCAAGATTGTATAATTATAAAAAAACATTCATTATACTCTACCAAAAAATAGAAACATACAATTAAATAAGAGTTAGATCCACATTACTAACAACCCAATTTTATATACACTCAAATTAGATGTTTTTTTAAATTTTTTGTATTAGTTAATATTAATACTATTTTTCCTTCCAATTTCTAAATACACTATAAAATTAATTTATGAAAAATCAATTTCAATTATATAATTACATGTTCATCCACATTCCTATATAAAAAAATGTTTTACAATACATTTTTATTAATATTAATATATTATGATATTTATAAACCATCCAAAACATCATAATCAAGATATCATCATTGAACATGGAGAAGTGTAGTCATCATGATCACCATTTTTCTCATTATTTATTATCATGTTCATGTATTCTTTGAAATACCTTTCATAATGTTGAAAATATATTCAAATTATTTTTTATACTAGATTAAAAATTCTTTTATAATAAATAGAAGATAAAACAATCAATTGAAAATTCATCTAAATAAACACAGAAATAGGAAACATACAATTTTACCATCCCCTCTGAAATAATATAACATTTAACATCAGATTATGGAGTAATATACTAAAAAGGTGGTATAAAATAACTCCATCCCATAGACCAAACATTCATCATTGAGCCTACGAGAATAGTCTAGTAAAAAGATAATATATATGTATATATATATATATATAATAATTCTCCTGTACCAAACCATCTCCAAATGTATTGATGGATGTATATGAATGTAACATTTTAGAATATAGGTTTTCAATTAACAATGGGGGTAGGTTATGAAATGTTGGATTATTTAAGGTTATTATAACATATGGGGTTCAGTGGAAAAGTTTCAGTCAATTTGAATAATGTTAATTACATTCATTATACTTAAAGGTATTAACAATAAAATTGTTCTAGGATCAATCAGGGAAAATTGAAAATATTGATAACAAATAATGTAAAATATTATTCCACAAAAGGATGAGTATATTAGAAAAATATTCCATAAAGGAGTTGAAAAATTCCTTATTGATAGTCGCATATCTAATAAAACAATTTCAGGAGATGATTCCATCAAACAATTCCATGTTAATTTAAAACAAATATCAGTAATAAAATATAATCACTTCTTCATACTCAAATACACCAGGAATATGAAATAACAGTTGAAAAAATATTAAAAATTTAAGCTCAAATAAAAGGGGGAAAATTTTTTAAATAAAGGGCATCAGAATCCATGAAAAGAGTATCGATTGATTTTTATAGAATCCCCTAGGATATATAATTTTTTAAATGAATTGTTATTCTCAAACTATTTTTTTTCAAACAATGAACTGATATGGAAAATTTGAATACATGAAATCCTGGTGTGATAGATAGACCCACAAAACAACATTTTATTACAAATGTACTTATGAGGATTATGATATTTTCTTCCTAGTATCTCAAAATTTGATAAAAAGGTAATATCTCATTAAATCTATAAAAAAAATAATTTCATGGAACACAAAATATTACAAGAAAATAAAACTCATACCCCAATAAATCGTAGTATAAATTTGAAAGAAACCACCACTTGATAAGAGGACCCAAGAATAATGATAATCAAAATAGTAGAACCCTGAAATCATCCCCCATAGGTTCTTGGTTTGGTTCTTATAATAATATATGAGAGAATAACATTTAATGGTAACTAAAAAAATTATGTGGGGATAACCCATATAAATTCATTAAATGGCTGAAAAAAACATTATATTACAATACATTCAACATGATAAAACATGATAGTAAAATCTCATGGCTTACCCCCCCCCCCCATTTTTTTTAGAAATCATCATAGTTTGAAGAAAATTCTCAACTAAAATCTTATGGTTTTACATTAAAATATCATTACAACATAAATGTTTTACTAAAATATCAGTATAGAAACCCGAATATGCCATAAATATTTAAGACTAACTCTAAACATCCTTCGTATCCATCATCACCGTAATACATACTATGAAAGGGTATATTATATTTCATACCCATAAACCATAAAATTATGCTCTTGAAACATCCTTATAAAATTTTTATTATAGGTATTTATTATCAAACATTTTTCCATTGATAGGTTAATTCTCGTAATAATTTCTCTATGAATTTCATTATATGGTAAAAGATCAATACTATTATAAGAAACATGATGGTCAGACTCCTCTTAGTATATGATAGTAATTATTCAAAAAGATCCTCATGAAATTCCTTACCACTCAATTCACCAATATTGAGGAGATTTTCAGAGTCAAATTCAATTCACATCAAATAATTATTATGTATATAATTAGATGGATTTGGTAACAATTTTCCACTGCAAAATAAATACTTATAGGTGAAATTAATATTGTATATACAATTTTAATTTCATTATATATATTTCAATGTGTATATCCAAATATAATATGACTTCCCTGGACCTACACACCTTTTTTTAGTGTCTAAATATCATTATTATAATTTTTGAGAGATAATGATAAATGTGACCAAATTTTTAAAATCCAAAACAGAAATCATCAAAAAGAAATATAGGATCTCATATAAACCCAAGAACCATTTTGGATTAATTTTTTATTGAATTAATCTAACATCATACATAACAATATTGATACATAATAAACATTTTCATAAAAACATACATCATATTTCATTGAGTTCCACACATTTAGTAAATATCTTATAATTAGAAAACCAAATAACATTCTAAAAAACCTATAAAATTGTAAGACATAATACGGGTGACAACAAATTATTATTAATTAATTTGTATTGTGGATCAAATAATAAATAAATAATGCATAATCAAATGGAATGGTAAGTGAAAACACATTCCATTTAATCAGTAAATTGAGCACGGTGAATAATATAGATTGGTTAAATGATGAAGAAATTGTTAAATATAAATAATAATATGTTCTTGAAACATTCACAATGATATAATTAGTTTTAAAAAAACCACATGAAAATCAATAACTGGTCTCAATGTGAAAAAATAAAAAATTCCATGTATCATAAACATATCATTGAGGAATCATGTTAATAATATTACCAAAATGTTTAAGGAATTAGAAAAATCCCCAAAAAATATTATATAGTTATAACTTAAAAATATATTTTGGGGTTATAGTGTGACCCTCTCATTATTTACTACATCTATAGAATTAATCATATTAATTTGATGAATAAAAACGCATTACCAAAAAGTAACAAAAAAAATGAGTATATAAAATATTAATATATTACCATTTAATGTCATCATATATAATACATAGAATGAATATTGGTGTTATCATTAAAAAACATCCCGATTGGAGTAAATGAAAAAGGTTATTTGAAATCAAGAATTTTATAAAAATATCATTAAAAAAATTCATGGAAAAAATTGTTCATTTCGAAAATTACTTAATCAGAAACAAATTAATTACCAAATATTATCATAATATAACTTTGAATAAAACAAAAAAATTTATTCAAATAATATATAATTTATGATAGTGAGATATTTCATTCATTATATATTAGTTAACAAAACATTTCAGTAAAAATTTTATACAAAATATAAATATCTACGTCATTAAGAAAATTATATAAATAATCCTTATAAAAAAATTTAAAATATTGAAATTGGATAAAATTTATTTTATTAATTTAATGGATATTTCTAAAATAATCCTTAAAAATTTGTAAGGAAATTTAGGATTTGAATTAAATAGAAACAATGAAATGTATAAAAACAAAATAGGTTTTCCATAAAAATATGATTTCATCATAATGAGTACATAAATATATAAAAATTAATTTAAACATTTATAATTTATTGAAATAAATATTTTATAGGATAACAGTTTTTATTTATTTATTGAAGGTTAATTAATTCCCCAAGTGGATATATTATAATTAACAATATTTAATAATTATTATATTATTAAATCAATCCTTACAAAAGATCATATAATTGATGTGATAATAAATCAACGAAGTGATTATGTTTGAAATTTGTAAATCCAAAAAAGTGTAAATAAAAAAATTATTTTATATTATTTCACACATAATCATTGAATCAAATAGATGATAAAGTAGAAGTATAAACCAATGAATGGATATCGATCCAGAAAACAGATTACCATATTGGTAACAATTGAATATTAATCCACATAAGAATAACTTCAAATGAGACAATAAATATTTTAAGAATAAATATAATAATTATATAACTTTTATATGGATATAATTTTAGTCATCATATATATAAGTATGTTCATAACATCATAAAATTAATGAATGAAAAAAATGAGATGAGGATTCCATAAAAATAACATAAAAATGATGTGATAATTAATAATTATCTTATTATTGGAAATAAATTGAGATCCACATAGAAATTTATAAATTATTTTGATAATGAATGGATTTCCATTCTAACAAAATATTAGAAGCACATTATTAACAATAAATTAATATAACCCAATGAAAATAAATGAAATTAGGAAATTCATGACATTATGTCTGACTCTTCTCAAACAATCACAATCCTCGTAAATAATAACATGATTAAAATTATTTAATTCCCAAAGAAACATTATAAAGCTTATTATTCAATTTATATTGTTTATTAACCTGTTTAATTTAAACAGTTAATGAATTATGCTCCAATTTTTTGGTTTGAAGATACACCGTTCAAATGTCCAAAACGTCTTCGATAGTTTCAATATATTAAATTTTTTAATTTTACCATAATCTCTAAAATAATCCTATTGAATTAATTATCATTTTTATAAATCAACTATACTATTAAATCCATCCACAAAATATGGTTATGGAAAATGAACTATATTACATTCATGGAGATGGTAAACCATACACACACATGTGTAACATTTATATTTTTCAGTGATCATAAATCAATGAATTTATGTATTATTATCTATTAGTATTATGATAATTATATCGTAAATAACATAATTTTATATATATATAATTTTACACAAATCATATATATTATGTGGTGATGGAAAAAAACAATGTCTTTTTATAGATGTGGTTGTCCACATGTACACACACATGAAATTATCATTTCTCAATGAATAGAATGTTAAGAAGGTAGTTGATATATTATATTTTATTAATAATAAATATGTAAATTTTATCATAACTAAATAGTAACCATATCATTATATCAAATTTTGAATCAAGGTGACAGAAAAAAACTACTTCAGTTTGTGTGGTTGTAGTCCACAAAACAAACAAATGATGGGTTTGTTTTTAATTTTATAGAAGAAGAGATAGTATTGAGTTCTTCGTTATCATTACAACATAAATGTATAAAATATTTATTGATGTTATTATAACATCATATTTGAAAATTATTCAAAGGATGTAGAAGATGATATAAAACTAATATATTCAATTAAAACAATACATATTAATAAAAAACCTCATTTTATTTACACCTTAATACCTCCTTGGTTGATACATGAAAAAGAATAATTCCTATTGAATGTGGAGTGGATCTTAGAAAGTTATTTTTCCAGTTATTGACCTATAACAAACAATTTATGTGTTAATAACTGAGGAGATGGTTACCTTTTATAATGAGGGGAGGGGAAATCATAAATTTTATTAATGTATTCAACGAATATAAATTAATTTTTTTTTAAAATGGATCAAAAATTATATAATTGAATTATAATATTATTATTTGTAGAGATATTATCATTATGTAAATTTTTTAGAAATTTATCATTAGTTTTCACACACATATATTTGTTTTAATGATCCAATAAATCCTTTAACAATTACCCTGATAACTAATCGTTTTATGCATTATTTGTAAATATATTTACTATAAAAGAAATATTATAAAATAAATGGAACCTTGTTGATATTTTAAACCATATAAATATATCATGAATGATGATTCTACTTGGATTAATATTAATTAATTTAATAATTCATTATTTGTTTATAAAACATAAATTATGTACTTTTTATAATTCCATTTAATATTAGAATATAAAACATTTATATATCATCAAAAAAATTCATAAATGACATGTATTATATGTTATGGAAGATATTGTAATGAACCATAATTTCTATGAATTTTTTTTTAAAATTAAATTGGAATTTTATGAGTCTGTGAAAATTTACGGCACGTGATTCTGAGGCCCGGAGTGCCAGGAATGATTTTATGAATTTTTTTCAGGTATGTTCCGAAAACGTGCGAGTGGGTTTTTGTAACTTTTGAACCGGTTCCAAGAATTAAAATATGAGGGCATCGCTGAACTCGCAGTGTCGACATTCGCTTAACGATTCCATCACCTTGAGCATAGTAGGTTGAGGGTGAGAGATAGTTTTCTATTTTTTGTGGAAAAAAATTAACATTTTATTTTTATTCTTGAAACCTCCCAGATGTATGTTCTCGAGATGGGGACCACCATGACTAAAACCAAATTTTTTAATTCTTAATGGTGGGGACCACCTGAACCCTAATAATGGGAGATAAACTTTGGTATCCTTCCACTTTAACGGTTCCACCTCACATTAATTAATTTAGCCAATTAATTATTCCAATGTTCCAACATAATTAATATATCCAATTTAAATTATATTGGTACCATGTTCCTTGAAATCATATGGTTCTTTGGTGCGTTAATCGTTTTCTTTGTTGGGAGACGAAGAATGGATCATTGTAGATTTGTTTTGTGATGCAATGATACAAAATTTTAGATCCAACCTCACAAAAACCTTGTAGAGGTGCGACGATGATAGTGGAAAACATATCAGACCGGATCAGGAATGATCTTTCTTTGACCGTTCATCGTGCGGGTGGGTCAAAACAATTTTTCAGGGCCGATCAAAGGCACGAAAATGATGGAGACGACTTCGGGATGTTGGGGTGACCTAGAATCTGTAGTTTCGTGGCCATCGGACCGTCATAAAAAATATCGAGGCATCATGGGAGGCGCGCAGACGATAAGCGTCGATTCTAGAAAATTTCGTAATACACGGTGTGTAGTTCCTAAGTACACACTATGTAGTATCAGCGACGGTTTCTTGTGTTTTGGGAATCATACGGGTATCACATGGTGTGTGACCCCAGTCACACGACGTGTTGGACCTTCCCTGATTCTCGACGTGTATTTTTTGAAATAAAAGCACACGAGAAGAACTACATGGCTTCGAGACACGGCGTGTACTCTTTACGCAGCATGTCAGAGGCGGCTACGTGGGACTCGTCGTGTATCCAGGGGATACACGGACACGAGGTGGAGTACATGGACGTGTACACTACCACACGACCAGGCAAGGTCAGTAACATGGGTTACTAAGTGTACTAGTTAAACATGTTGGCGTACATGTGTTGAGGCCGTGTATAGGCACATGGCCAGTGTACACAGAGCCGACCCCAATTACTCGGTCAAGGAGTGTAATCCATATCACATTCCATGTACTTAAATTTTCTAAACAACCAGCCTTATGAGACGGGCAATCGTACATGGGCAGTACCAAGGGTCTGAAGACACATCATGTGACTTTTCTACACGCAATGTACTTTTTTTTGGAAAATGTCTTGGTCATCTTGACCACCGTATCTCGGACATGATTCCTTTGGGTCGGTTAGGTTGGATCTAGCAAGAATCCAACCGGGAACTTAGGACTAAAAGGATAATGACTTACAGATCAGACGTCCAATTGACGCACCATCCATTGCGTTGAGACCCCTATGACATAGCGGTCCTTTGGGATACATTTTTGTGGGACTTCGTGGAAGTTGGAGTATCGACCATGGTATTTGGGAGTGGACTCTTCTGGAGACAAGCATGCATAGTCCGTAAACCATGTAGCTGGTTGTGATTTGAGAAAGGGATCCTTCGTGGGACAGTGATTGAGGTTCCCACATGGAACCGCTATAGGATTCCATGCGAGACTACTCTAGGATCATGTGTGGGTGTGATTTTGTACTAGGATCCTATATCGGTATGATGATGTACATTCGCAGTACTAGGAACCTGTGTGGGTCTGACGATGTACTAGGAAATTTTGTGGGTTAACACCAAGTCATCCATTGTGGGTCAGCACTTAGCAATCTTGTCTGGATCAGCACTGAGCGATCCTATGGGGGTCAGCACCTAGCGATCCTCTATGGGTCAGCACCGAGTGATCCTTTGTGGGTTAGCACCGAGCGATCCTGTGTGGGTCAGCACTGAGCGATCTTGTGTGGGTCCCCACCTAAAGATCATGTGTGGGTAAACATCTAGAGATCCACTGTGGGTCTGCACCGAGCGAACATTTGTGGTTCTGATGATGATTTCGGATCCTCCATTAGTCTTCCTCTTAACAGAGTAAGGAGATTAAGTAGTTACATCTAATCATCTCTACTACAGTACCTAAGTTCTATCTGATGTGAGTTTAGTTTGAACATGTGTGGTACACTTCTTCGTGGTAATACCTGGGTGGTATTCTTCAGTGTGGAATACCTATGTGGTACTTACCTTTGTGGTAATAACATGGTGGTATTATTCAGTGTGGCGTACCTATGTGTTACTTATCTATTTGGTATTCCTTACTTTGGGGAACAGTTGAGCTTGGGCTAATGAGTTGGTCCTTTTGTTACCTCATGATTGAGATATGATTACATGATAACTTTGGTATATGTATGGGCATATACCTATGTAGGGTTGTCAATTTAATTCATGCGTTTTGGATAATCCTTTGTGGAATTTTTGAGACCATGAGGGTCTCGGGGTCCCTAATGTGTATCATTATACACACCGCAGCATGGGTTGTGCCCTCACCCCGTTGTGTTTGATGAATACAACAGACATCATTGACTGAGTACGAGGGTACCAAGACAAGAGGTTGCACAAATGTGGACATTATACAAGGCAAACCGTAGTGACAGTCGTTCATGAGATGTACCTACCCTTCAGGTAGGATCCTTGGTGGATGATCCAAGAGTTGCTTTTCAAATATCAGATGTCTTGAACATTCTACCTTTCCTTGTACTTTCCAGTCGCGCTTTTTTTCTGGACCCATTTTCTTACTATACTCAATTTGTTTTCTATTCAGTTTACATGAGTTCGTATCTTGCTGTGTGCATGGTTGTTTGTGTTACAGGATAAAAACCAAATGACTTCCCAATTATAAGGAATTACGCCTTCTGCGCTAGTCGCGAGCCCTTGGACTATGGAAGTCGGGCTTTGGGTATTCACGGTACGAGCCTCAAGGGATGGGCTATGAAAAATTAGTATCAGAGTAGTCCGTTCGATGGTAGAAAATAGGTCTCTGATATTTTAACGTCAATAGTGTTAAGTGTAGCGAGTGTGGCTATCATTTTAGGGAGTCTAGTGTTGGTTTGGCGGGCGACACCTCTATACAACAGGACCATGACTTCTGATTTCCGACCGGGTGCATGAAAACATTGATTTTGTGTGTGTTTTTAAGAGTTTTCTTTGTGATCTCATTGAATCATCTCACCAGGTATAACATAATGGTTTTGGAACACCTTTTCTTTATCAGGATGCTGCTGCAAAGACATCCAACTAGGATTTCCCAGAGAGTACAAGATGACGGCCCCCTGAGCGACAAGGATCTAGTGCAGGGCCCTCTTACTATGTTTGCACCTCTGGGTGGTGTACCAGAAGCACCACCACCCATTGGGAAGAAGTTACCCTCAGCCACACTGGTGGATGGTGCATGCTGACTGTGCGCGTTGCACGAGTTCTAGTAGCATAGGCCTTCGAGGTTTCGAGGCGAGACATTTTCCCATGAGATAATGGCTAGCTGGAGGCAATTGATAGAGTTTTTCTCCTTGATGACACAAAAAAATAAAAGATGGTGATCTTAGCTACTAGTAATTTCTAGTGAGTGACCATGAGGATGTTCCACATAGTGATGAGGATTTAGCACATGGACCGTTTCCCGAGATAGTACCTTCGTGTAGTGTGCCAGTTATATCACTACGCCTTGGTCCACATTTACAATCTGGGGTACCAGTAGAGAAAACATTTACGACTAGTTCATTACACGAGTTTCAGCATCAGATACCCCTAAGGTTTTGAGGGGAGCCTGACTCACAGGTAGATAAGGACTGGCCTAACAGGTGGTTGAAAGTTCACTAGAGCTTATACAGCTTCAGCAAGATGATATGTTAGTAGCTCTGTATTCATAGAGGTGTATAAATAATTCCTGGTACTCGATGGACATGATACGATCAGTGCTTCAGGGCTTAGACATCCGAGCGAGGTGTGTTTGAGCACATCTGAGCCATCACTATTACCCTATGCATTCCTACTTATGTTAGGGTGCAAGAGTGAACCTTTATGGTTGAATGTACTTTGGATGAGCAGATTCAACCAGTGAATGTAATCAGTGGGAAAGCAATAAATTGGTTCCAGTCGTAGAGACTTGGGTGTGTAAAATGTTTCCAGAAGAAGAAGTTATAGGGGAAGATAAATATGCAGGGCAGAAGACCTTGAATCAGTGCTAGGAGAGTAGCATGAGGTGATGTAATTTTCGATATGTTACAACCATCCCCTTTTTGTGGTCCCCACCAGGATTAGGGAGATGGAGGACTGGGTAAGGGAGTAGATGCATGCGGTCATTGAGTGTGACCCAAGGGCTCCAGGATGATTCGATTTATATTCTATGCCAAGTATAAATAGACTTAGGTACCAATCATTCCTTCTTTCGACAAATCCTATTCAAGACCTTGTGATTCTGGTTAATCTGTTAACATGACCCTCTCTTCTGGAGAGACCTTTGGGAGGAGACTCGATAATCACACCTACACCGACGGTGTAATCTGATCCATGAGTCAAGAGTTTGGGGTGGATCTTCCAGTTGGCAGTGTCGAGGCCTTATGATGTTCGTTTTGGTATGGAATGGACATCCACAGTTCATACTCATATTGACTTTATTTGGAAAAAAGCTTTTTGTTTCTCTACAATGTTGGAATGGGGTTTCCCTTGGTCGGTGAAAAAGGAAACCTGGGTAGCACATGATAAACTCTTTCATAAGTGGGTGCAGCCAATCTCTCCTGATTTGTCCAGACATACCCTCATGGAAGTAAGATTTTGCATTTCCATTACCAAACAGGAGTGGAAGTGCATGGGGAAATAATTTCAAAAGATGTTTCCAGGATCACTTCCCCATATATAGAGGAACTTCTGGTAGGTTTGGGTACTATCAGAGATTTGTGCATGATATTTCCAGAGTTGCAGCACCACTATAATCATTGAAGAATAATGGAAAACCCTTCATATGGTCATAGAGATGTCATCGAAGCTTTCAAGAGCTGAGACAGAGGATAAATAGTGCCCCCATCTTGTGGCTTTTGGATGAGGTTGTAGAGTATGTAGTCTACTGCGACACATCAGGGACTGGGCTCGGATGTGTTCTGATGCAGGAGCCAGCAGTGAACACATATTGTTCTCGAAATCTGAGACAAAATGAGAATAACTACACTTCCCATGACCTGGAGTTAGCAATAGTGGTCTTCAACTTGATGATGTGGCGAAATTACATGATGGTCGAGCATTTTATAGTCTACTCGGATCACAAGAGTTTCAGGTATATCTTCTCGTAGAAGGACCTGAACCTGAGACAGCGATATTGTCTTGAGTTCCTCTAGGACTATGACTTTGAGATTATATATACTCTTAGGAAGGGAATCATTGTTGCAGATTCACTCAACAGGTGGTCATGTATACAGCTACTAGGGGAGGCGACAAAGAAGCTGACCTCTTTGCATATATCCTTTGTAGATCGAAATGGATAAGCTTTTCTTCAGTCTCTTATAGTCACTCCCCCACTTCATTAGTGAGTTAGGGTGGCATAGTCTCTGGATGCTAGCTGCAAGACTCGACATGATTAGATATCTTCCAAACATGCACACGCTGGATTTATGAAGGTGGGGAGCACGTAATCCTATTTAGTTGATGTACCATGGTACCAGTGTCGCTTCAGGAGGAAGTGTGGAGGGAGTTACACACATCCCCTCTAGGGGTACATCTACGAGTTGCGAAGATGTACCAGGACCACCAAATAAAGTACTGGTGGCCGGTAATGAAGGAAGCAGTATCAGAGTTTCTTTCTCGGTGCTTCACTTGTTAGGAAGTGATGGTAGAACATCAGGTACCAACAGTCTTGGTTCATCCTTTACAGTTCCCATAGTGGAAGTGGTATGAGATATCCATGGACTTCGTGATAGGACACCCACGTACATCCAGGGGACATGACTCGATTTGGGTGATCGTCGACCGACTCACCAAGTTGGCTCACATCCTACCATCAGATACCATGGTTCAGTAGAGAGCTTGGGATGCCTCAATGTGAAGTAGATTATACGGTTACGTGGAGTAACCTCGAATATTGTCTCTGATTAGGATGCACATTTTACTAATTGACTATGGAAGGGGTTATAGGAGGATTTCAGGACGCAACATCATTTGAGCACCGCCTTCCATCATCAGATGGATGGCCAGACTGAGTGGACCATTCAGAACCTCGCGGACATGTTTCGTGCTTGTGTCCTCGTCATTAGTCGCAGCTGGGAAGATCACATTACCTTGGTGGAGTTTTCATAAAATAATAGCTATCACTCCACTATTGGGATGGCACCTTTTAAGGTTTTTTATGGGCGACCTTGCAGGTCTCTTTGTGCTGGACTGGCCCAAGGGGGTCAGCACTCGTGGGACCAGATATTGTACATGCTACCACAGAGAAAGTGATGATCATCCAGAATTGGATGAAGACTACACAGAGTAGAATAATTCTTTATCCAATAGGATACAGAGACCACTAGAGTTCGAGGATGGTGAAAACATATTTCTACGGGTCCCACCATGATGAGGTTTGCAGTGATTTGGCCAAGGCGGCAAGTTATCTACGAGGTTCATCAGACCTTTTTAGTTCCTTATCAAGGTTAGCGAGGTGGCTTACTTCATACCACTTTCCCCTCAGTTTCACCGGGTGCAGAACATCTTCCACATATCCCAGATGAGTAGATACCTGTATGACCCATCTAACCTCATTGACCATGACGAGAAGGATATTGATGATGGGGTGATGCTTTCGGATGTTCCAGTGGAGATTGAGGATTGAATGAAGCGGGTTCTTTGTGGGCTGTCGATACCAACGGTGCTCATTTGTTGGCAGCATAGGAATCTCAAAGAGATCACTTGGGAGAAGGAGGCTCATATTCATGCTTAGTACCCCCACTTGTTTTCCTCGTTTTGAGTTGTGACTTACGGGAATGTAAAGTCTTGAGGTGGGGAGAATTTAATGACCCGTAATTTCTATGTAATTTTTTAAAATTAAATGGGAATTTTACACGTCTTTGATAATTGATGATGCGTGATTCTATGGCACAGAGTTCCCAGAATAAATTTATGAACATTTTTTTGGATACGTTTAATAAATGTGATAGTGGGTTTTTGTAACTTTTGAACTGGTGCTCAGAATTGAAATCTGAGGGCACTATTAAACTCGCAACGCCAACATTTGATTAATGAGACCTTCACCTCCATTACAGTAGGATAAGGGTGAAAGATATTTTTTCACTATTAATGGGAAAATAAAAATAAAATTATTTAATATTTTAGTTTTATTCTTGAAACCTCCCACATTTATGTAATGGAGATGGGGACAACCAAGCCGAAAAAACCATTTTGAATTCCTAAAGGTGGGGACCACCTAAACCCTTATAATGGGAGATAAACATTTGTATCCTCCCACTTTAATGATGCCACCTCCCATTAATTAATTTTCCAATTATTTATGCCAACATGAGAACATAATTAATCTAGCCAATTCTAATTATATTGGTACAACTTTCCTGGGAAGGATTTGTGTTAGTGAATGAGAAGGGGAGAGAATAAATAACTACTCTCCAATGAAGAAAAACCTCCATCGAAGAGAGAATATCTGACGAACGAGCCGGGGATCAGAGGTGTGTGGTGGGCGTGATGAACGTCAACATCATCAAATTATTTCCTACACCAACATCAATGAACCTTCTTGGTAGGGGTGTGTTTTAAATTGATCAATGTTAATTTTTCCTCTCACATTGAATCATCTCCCCTGAGACACTTTCTACTACACTAACACAGAGGGTACTGGCCAAAAATAATGGCCCAAACCCTCCAAAAATATTATACTTATTTTGAGTGTTCTTCGCATTCTTCGTGGGGCGACAGATCAGACTAAATCGGGAAAGACCGTTTTCAACCTTTCTTAATGTGGGTGGGACAAAACGTGTTTTTGGGGCTGGTCAGAGGCCCTAAAACAACAAAGACGACATGAGGACGTCAGAGAGATTGTGAATATGGAGTTTTGTGGCCATCGAACCATTAGAACAATGATCGATACATCACGAGAGACATGCCAGTGAGAAGCGTCGATTCTGGAAAATTCCAGAATACACGACTTGTAGTTCCGAAGAACACACTATGTAGTACCGGCGGCGGTGTATAGGGTTTAAGGTTTTAGAAGGGTATCACACGAAATTTGACCCCGGTCACATAATGTGTTGGACCTTCCCTGAATCTCGGCATGTATTCTGGGAAATACATGGACACAGGAGTAACTACATGACTTCGAGACACTGCGTGTACTCTCTAAGCAGCATGGAAGAGGTGGCTATGCGGGACTCGGCATGTATCCCAGGGATACACAGACACGAGGTGGAGTACATGATCGTGTACTCTACCACACGGCCAGGCGAGGCTAGTAACACATGTTACCCCATGTACCAGTTACATGGGTTGGTGTACATGGGTTGAGGTCGTGTACGGGAACATGGAAAATGTACACGGAGCCAACCCCAGTTACTCAGACAAGGTGTATAATCCGTACCACAGGTCGTGTACTTACTTTTTCTAAATGACCAGCCATATGACACGAGCTTTCGTACATGGGCAGTACCCAGGGTATGAAGACAAGGAATGCTACATTTCTACACGCCGTGTATTTTTATGGAAAATGGATTGGTATTCTTGTCCATCGTATCATATACATGTTTCGTTTGGATTAGTCTTGCTGGATCGAGCATGAATCCAATAAGGACCTCAGGACTAAATGGATAATAACGTACAGATCGAGCATCCAATTGATGCACCGTCTGTTGTGTTGAGACCCTTATGATGTAGAGGTAATTTGGGATACTTTTTCTCTGGAATTCATGGTAGTTTGAGTATCAACCAGTGGCTTGAGGAGAGGACTCTCCTGGATATGAGATAGTTTATTGCGAAAACCCTATAGCTGGATGTGATTTGAGAAAAGGGTCCTTCGTGGGTCTATGAATGGGGTTCCCGCATGGAACTGCTCTTGGATTCCATGCATGAATACTCTATGATCTTGTGTGGTTCTGATGTGGTACTAGGATCCTGTGTGGGTCTGACAACGTACTGACGAGCTACTAGGATCCTGTTTGGGTCTGACAATGTACTAGGAACCTGTGTGGGTCAACACCGAGCGATCCAGTGTGGGTTATCACCAAACGATCCAATGTGGGTCAGCACCGAGCGATCTAGTGTGGGTCAGTATCAAGCGATCATGTGTGGGTCAGCACTGAGCAATCCTGTGTGGGTCAGCACTGAGAGATCCGGTGTGGGTCGGCATCTAGTGATCATATATGGGTCAGCACCGAGTGAACCTGTGTGGGTCAGATGATGATTTATTATCCTCTGTGGGTCTGCCTCATAATAGAGTAAGATGATTTTTTAGTTACATTTAATCATCTCTAGTACCATACCTAGGTTATACCATGTGTGGGCTGAGTTTTTACCGGCGTGGTACTTTCATTCAAGGTAATACCATGGTGGTATTTTTCATTGTGGTGTACATGTGTCGTAATTTCCTTCGTGGTAATACCTTGGTGGTATTATTTAGTGTGGCGTACATGTGTGGTACTTACCTACGTGGTCTTCCTTCAATTGTTTAACAGTTGAGCTTGGGAAAATGAGTTGAGCCTTGTGTTACCTCATGATTGAGATGGGATTAATTGATAACATAGGTATATGTATAGGCATATACCTATGTAGGGTTGTCAGTTGTATTAATTCTTTTTATTTCATCCTTTGTGAAATTTGTGAGACATTGAGGGTGTTGGGGGTCCCTACTGAGTATCGTTATACTCACCCCTGCACAGGCTATGCTCGCACGCCATTGTGTTTGGCGCAGACAACGGGCAATGCTGACTGAGGACTAGGGTGCCGGGGACAGATGTAGATCAAAGTTGGACATTAGACGAGGCAAACCACAGAGATGGACGTTCGTGAGCTGTACCTACCCTTCATGTAGGATCCGTGGGGCAGGATCCATGATATTCTTTTCACCTATCCGTTGTCTTGTACATTCCAGTTTTCCTTGCACTTTACAGTTGGTCTTGTATTATGGCCCCATTTTCTTACTGTACTAAAAATGTTTACTATTCAGTTTACTTGAGTTTGTATCTTGATGTGTGCTTGATTCTGTGTGTTACAGGTTAAAAAGGCAATGCCTTCCCATTTTTAGGGAATTACGCCTTTGGTGCTAGTCGGGATCCCCTCGCCTATGGAAGGCATGCTTGGGGTTGTCAGGGTATTGGCCCCGGGAGACAAGCCGTGACAGATATGGTATTAAAATAATACTAAAATATTTTTTATATGTTATTATAACATTATAAATCTTATCATTTTAAATAACCCCTAGTTAACCAATTTTTAACATAACAGAAGTAATTCATTTGATAATATTAATGGGTTATAATTTTACAGATAACATGAATATTTGATTATAAATTGTTAAGGGTGGGAATATTAACCATTATTCCACATAATTTTACTGTTACAGGTTTTTTAATATATTTATATAATATAATAGAATCACATTTAACATAAAATACATTTATATTCTTTTTATGAACCATTCACATAATTTGGCATGAAAAACAACTAAAAGGAAATAGATTTTACATATCAAACATCCAAAAAACTATAATATTTTATATTTATCATTTATATTAATGAGAATCTTAAAATAACATTAAATTTATAGTTTTTAGGGTTGTTAATAAAAGTTACATGGTTTTTGTACTCATTTCAGAAGACATATTTTACTGTTGGGTAATAATTTATGGTAATTATTTCATCACCATAAATTAAAAATAAATTTCAATTATTAGAAAATTACTTATATATAAAATAAAAATATAGAACCATACATTACATATTTTTTTCAGTATTTATAAAATATATTGATAATAAAAAATATGGAATTACATTTTGGATTTTTTATATAAAATATTATAATGGTAAAAATGATGGATAATTTTAAAAAGTTCACATGTTATAATTTAGGAATATTATTGATGAAAAATTTCATCCAATATAATTAAGGTAAGTTTCAAGGATAACGTTTAGTTAAAAATACATTTTTTATTTTAATTATCATTATATACATTAACGTTAGTACCAATAGACTCTATAATTAATATTAATAATCACTAAAATTATGTAAGAATTTATTAAAAAATTTGATATGCATCATTTAAAATAGAGATTCAATTTATGAAGACAAAATCCACAGAGTTTTTAGATTTTAATTTAAAAATAATGCGTTAAAATGTGACGAAAAAGTTTTTTTTGAAAAATAATTATTATGTTTTAAAATGATTTCATACCTAATTCATCCAAAAAATTTATTCCATTGAATTTAGATGAAATATAATTAAAATATCTTAAAAAATTTAATTTTAAACCAATCTAAAAAATAAGGTGACTTTTTAAATTTTTGAAATAGAAATATAGTATTCAATAAAAATCTAAATATATCACTATTAATTGGAGTATTATTCATTTCATAAAAATAAAAAAAATTACTAAAATATATATTTGATTTGAATATTTTAAAAATATATCCTTTTTCACAAATGAAATTTCAAAATTTACCACAAATTTATGTTAATGTATTTCCATAAAAATAAAAAAACAATTTTAATGTATTTTTTTGAAATAATATAATGAAATAATGAAATGTTTATTTCTAATTTCCTTATAATTAATCAAAACAATTAAATTTATTAAGTCATATATATATTAATATTTCATATTTCTATTAATCTTGTTAATAAATTTCATTTCAATCACTATATTATAATCATTATATTGGAATAATGATATTTCAGTGTTATTTTATGATCAATTCTCTATAATGTATTTTTCCCATCTTATCATTTCTCCAAAAATATCTAGATATTACATTATCTACAATTTATATAATAATATATACATAATTTTATATCTATCTCCATAATTGATGGTTTGACATTAGAAAATTCCATTAATGAAATCCCACATTTTTAAAAGCATTAATCAAACATCCTCCTCAAAAGTTGTAGGGGAAAGAAGATGGTAATCTAGAATAACATAAACTAGGATTCCAAAAAAGTATAAATTTAGGGGGTTGATAAAAAATAATGCAGTGTGGAAATTAGTATCTAAATAATGATAAAGTGTGAAATAGAACATTGACCATAAGAATGTGACTATTGTTTAGAAAGTTAACGACCACAAAATCCTTGGTAAGGTGGACTTATATATAAATATTGTAGACATATGTTTTCCATATAAACGTGTTTTATAATATAATTAACTAGTTTTTTTGTTAGTTTTATATGGAATTAGTAATTTTGGACTCAATAGAGAAATGTATGAAAATGAGAAAAAATAATAATTAAATGACATATATTACATACCAAATGAGTATTCCTTATTCAACGCATACCTACAATCCAAAGATCATCCCATGTAGATAGTACCTGAGGTCATGTTTTTGAACAAAATTTATATCCATTACACATCATGGTAATTTCATATTCAAAATACGACTATAAGTGAATCAACTACAAAACATACAATGGTTACATGATGTTCAATGTTTCCAGTTCAACCAAATAAATAATATGATCCAATTTTATAGAGAAAACTATAAATATAAAACACACATAACAATGATGTCCAATTATAATCAACTCTATATAGTACATGATTTGAATTCCATACACATATTTTACTTCTCATGAATATAATTATCCCAATGACGGCTGCACACACAGATATTTCATTTAATTTCACATGATCTCATAACTTTATAATTTTGTCATCTATTTTCATTCCTAAAAAAATTATTTCATTTATTTTAATTTTTTTATTAGATCCTCTAAATTTTTATTTAATATACATCTATTATTTATTCACCATGAATATTATTTAAATTTTCCATATCAATTAAAACATCTATTTTCATTCTTAATTAACACCTAAATAGTTCTTCCTTTTTTCACCATGAACATCATGTTTTTATATGATATAAATTTATTATTATTACTTGATCATTATTCATATTTTTTTAATCCTATATATATTATTTCTCAACTATTTCATGATTATACATATCATTATTAGAATTTCCCATATTTTGATCAATACTACCTTGTATGGATAAACCAATTAGGGATAGGGGCCACAAGTGTGAGTGTTTATGATCCTAATAAATATATATATTGAAACATGTTATCCTTATTTATAGTAATTAGGTAAACAACAATAATTTGAAATATTAATCTTCACAACCATGACCCCAAGAAGTTGAATTGAATGAACAAAATATCATTAGAGTTGAGTAGGAATATGACCATTAGCTTGGGTTAATTTATACCTTTAAGATACACATAATGCATCTTGGTTTTCTATTTATTTTCACATGTTTAGGAATGATTTTTCATTAAAATAATTATTTAAACATTAATAACAAATATCTCATTTTAGTTGAAAGAAAATGATCAGTAGTACATTTTTCAACCAACTTATAGTTATGTTTATATGTTTTTGCAAATTTTTTCATATTAATTCGTTATTTACAATTTTAAACTCCTAATATTTATTTTTATTGACTAATAACTAGTTACATTGAATTTTTTGAGTTTTAGATTTTTTATAATCAATTCCAAAAAGGATTCCAGACATAATCTATCATATTAATTTTTAAGAATTTTTCTTGTGGCAATCATGGGATATGTAATCATTTTATTTCATGTATTGATATCTTATTGAGGGGTATGGTTAAACAAATATAAAATTACAATGAATGATATGATTTTTATGAGCCACATTCCATTGAGACACACATATAAATCCTTACATATTTTTCCTAGTATATCCATGAATATCTTATTTTTCATAAATCTATTTCTAGATAATTATCCATTTCTACTCTTCTCTAGGTACGATGCATGATTATTCATTGAAAAAATTGTGGGGGAATTTTTAGAATTGATAAACAGAGTATTTTATATTATATAATGTTTAATGTATAGTTTTTACCATTCTGATATGATGTGGTCCATGATTATGTTTGGAATTCACCTCACATTACATGTTCCGTTGAAAATAATAACATAAATATAGAAATAAATTGAAATTTTTTTGGTGCATTATATTATTCAAAATAATTTATTAAAAATCCTATGAATCAAATGATGGATCGTATGTGTTATGATGATGGATGTGAAACCATTAGTGGACATGTTTTTCATAAAATTAATAAATAAAAAATAAAAGTAAAATGGAAAATTCATGATACTTATTTGACATAATCATGAACCCACTTTTAGTTATAGATCACATTCACAATTTTTTATGAGGAGGTACATCATTGGAATTTTAATAACCTTCATTAATTATACACTAGATCTCACCATCCACTAAGGATTAATATTTAGCATATTAAAAAATTCCTTCGTACTCCGAGAAATTTGAACCTTATGGTTGAATCCCTAATGAATAATTTTCTATTTTTCCTTATGATGTGGAGATGTTAGAACTAATGAAATAATTTTTGTAGGAATATGAATTGAGGGTATCATTATAACTCTAGTTATTATTTTCCTTTAGTGATGATTTAATATTATTTGTTATCTAAATTGAAAAATATGTATATTATTTAAATAATAGTCATGAAATTGTAATTAATGGAAGATATAATCTTTATAATAAATAGAACTATGAGGAATGGCTTGTATTATCATTAGGATAGATTCTGGAGGAATCATTTTTGTTCATGAACATAGTTTTATTTTCGTAGTAGTAATAAAATTTACTTATTTTAAAATTTTCTCCTTTTGGAATATTTATTTTGATTCCTTTTTGGTTGAAAATAATAAATTTTTCATGTTTCTAAAAATTTGATAATATGGAATTACTTATACATAAGGTATAAATTTTTATTAGGAATATTCATGTTTTATTTTATAATGGATTTCGTTTTGGTATGTTTTGTGTGAATTATTAATTATGAACACACTGTAAGAAAAGATGTAAAATATAAAAGATAGGATTTGAGAGTCATGTATTACACACATGAATTTTAGTTATTATTCACAGTATTCCTACAAGACACAGACTAACCCATCAAGATATTAAATTTCATAATGTTTTTTCATGATGTTTATATGAATTACCCAGCATGAGAATTTCATCTTTAAAATCAAACTAATATTTAATCATGTACATTATGTTAATATGATTCATAAAGTGTAGTGTGTAGTGTTCCACATAGTCAAATATATAAAATTACTTTCCAAATAAATTTGAGGATGAAAAATACATGATGTGAATAAATTTTGGATGATGTGTATATTTTATGATAGAAGACATATAATAAAGTACATGATGTGGATTAATTACAGGTCAGGTAATTCTTGAGCTGAATACTTTTTCAACAAAAATGGTGTGTATAGATAGTCTAGGTACATTCACCTTCACTATAAATTTTCACCCATTTCTCATCTTTTATCAGTTCCAAAACAATTTCAATTCATTACTTTACTTGTTTTAGTAATTACTTTGTCATTGTTGGTTAAATAATATATTTTATTGATCTATTGTTTATCTATTTATTTTTATATGTCAATTTTAAAATCTCTGCCCATTATTCAATATCGCCTGTATAGTTTCTCTCTATTGTTTCATCAACACTGTGTTTTTTATTGTGTTAATATATATTTATATTATTTTATAATGATAAATAATTGTGTTAATATTGGTTTTCTTATTACTCATTTTTTGCATGATTATTTTTAGAATATTTCATATTTCCCTATATTTGATCATGAAAACCTTCAGTAGATAATAATATTTAGAATTATGGTAAAGAGTGGTGTTTTTTATGTATTTAATGAACCTATATATTCAACCAAAATAACCCTATGTCTTTAAATTAGGTTAATAATAATTTTTCAGTTAATTATTTTGCACAACCATTACCGTGGGAAGTGATAATAAAAAAACCTAACATGATTAGAGTTGAGAAAGACTATGACCATTGGATATTGATGCTCTATGAATATAATATATGTGTAATCCACCTATATTTCTAGATATACCCTAACCATAGTATAGTGGAGTATATGTAAATAAAATTGGTTTGACTGAAAAAAATAGTGACCACAGAACCACGTATGAGACTAAGACATATTTTAATTCCAAGATATGATTAGGATTATCTTATTACAAGGAAAAATATAATTTACCCCGCTATTCACTTAATTATATAAACTATATCCAAATTACCTAGAAATTTTTATAATGGAAATTTAAGAGTAAAGATTAGGATTCCATCAAATGTGTTTGTTCAATTTTTTTCCGAATTACCAATGATCCTTATGGGTTCAACCACAAAATGCCTCTTTACAATTTCCTTTTAGTAAGTGTAGTTTTGGAGTATTATATTTAAATTTGCAAAACACCACAATAAATGTAGCGCTGCAATCATGTGGATCAACCATTAAACAACAATGAGTATAATAAAATCCATAATTGATCTCAAATGATGTTAATTTGGAAATTTTTAGAATAAAATTTTTGTAGAGTTGAGATATTCCATTACTATTAATTATAATTAAATAATAAGACATACTTATAATAAAAAGAAAATATCATCATTTATTCAATTCCCACTAACAGTTCATCTTTTTTTCCAAACGATTAGAATTCATCGTGAAATTTTTATGCATAATCACAATTATGAAAACTTAATAAATCATATAAATCACAAAATTAATAAAAATAAATTCCTCCCATCAATATAAATTTAAAAAAACCAAAAATTCCCAAATAAATTAATATTTTCAAATAGGTGAATAAAGTATCATTTGAATAAATAATACAATAATTTCAGAATTCGACTATAATACCAAAATTTCCACCTAAATTATTCAATAAATTTATATCCTTAATATTATTTAACAAGATTCATTGTAATATTGAAACCCCAATATTATATTTATTTCATAACATAATCGCCAATGATAAATTTAATATTCACCTATAATCAACATTAGTAAGTCAAAAAGATATATGTAAAACAATTTGTCAACCATAATCATATTATATCCATGAAATACTAATCCTTTCTATAAATAAAATGAATTTTATTAATTTTAAATCATATATTATTGAAAATGAAATTTAATCCTTGATTCCATATATAAAATCTCAAAATATCAAATAATGTTCCCAAAAAATAAAGTAATTTATTTCTGAATTAACATTAATCACCTTATCATCAAGTAAAATTTTGGTCTCATGGTCATCTCTACGATAAAATAATTGTTCCCAAAATCAAAATAATATTCATATATCATTCATTTAATTAAATAAAATTTTCATAATAACCATGAAATCAGTTACACTTGGGTAGGCATTGAACCATTATTGTCCTTCAGTTGTCGGTTAAATAACTATGGTCTTTACAAATGTGATGGGTTTTCTCTCAAAATTTATGTTTTCCTTATATTAAAATATATTTATATAATTATTATGATTATCATAACTATTTTTATGAAAACACTAAAAAGTAATATTAATATATTCAATGTTAGGTATTTTATTAACCGTAATGATTATCTCTTAAAATCAAGACAACATCCCAAAAATTTAAATAGTACTCATCTGAGATAATCATTCATCTTAAAAATTATTATAACATTTAGTTCATCCTAATAAAAATAATCCTTAAAATATCAGTAATATATTTAAAATACCATGAAAAAAATCATGAAAATCTATATAGATGACATAATTATGATCATCCATATACACATAAACACACGAGTGTATCCGAAATTTTAAGATAACAACTATTGAAATCATAAAAATATCCAATGTTATCGAAAACTGTATCAGATGCCAATAATAATAGAAATGAACTCGAACTACTAGTTACGGTGCAACAGAATTATCTATTTTTTTGGACTGATGCTAATAAATGTAACCCAGTTTTGGTCTTCATATAAATAAATAATCAAAAAATATTGTTGGATCATTTATTCACACAAGGAAAATTTTTGTTTTTAGTTTTATATAATTACAAAAAATAGTTACAAAAAAACATGTTTACAAAAACCACTAATTCATGAAAAATAAAAATCATGACCAACTGATATGATTAAATATAATAAAATTAAATGGAACAATATAAGTTAATATTATATTCAAAACCAGATTTAGTGGAATAAATAATAATGGTGAGATAAAATTATTATTAATGAATATGTAAAATGAAAATTATCAAAAGTTAATAATTTGTAATCAATATAGAAATGTAATAACTGAATTCTAATTCCATTTAATCAATAACAAAATCATGAATAATAACATCATAGTGATAAATGATGATAAAAAAATGCCACATAACTATTCACATTTCCATGAAAATTATCCATTGGTATCATAAATATTGAATTAGTCACATGGACATGAATAATTAATCATATAATGATTGAGTCGATAATGTTAGAAAACAAAAATATATTATCAAGTCCTCAAGATGAGATTTTTTAAATATATTGGAAATTCTATGGAAAAAAATTTACAATAATATGTATCATGAGACTTAACGATGCGTAAAGGGGATAAAACATTCACATTTGGTCAATTAATATTTCTAATGTATTCATCATGTGAAATGGGAAAATAAAAATTCAGTATATAATCATCAAAAACATTTTCTTAGAAAAACTGCATATGAATTAAGAATATATCCCTATCCAATCTGATCATTATGAATTCATAGATTGAATAATGTTGGTATACTTAAACCATTCCACTAATGGATTATAACAAAAATGTAGGGTTAGTTTTCATGATGAATATAAATATGATAATAATATCATTTAATGAATTCTTGCGAAAAATATCATTTTCACTTTTAAAATCACATTACTAAAAACTAATAATTTCAAATTAATAAGAAAAAAAATTTCATTGGAAATAATCACAGAGGAATACAATGTAATATTCAATTCTTTGGGTAGTGACGATGGTAGGATATTCAGTTCATGTCATATAAGGTAAAAATGATTCTCTAACACTTTCCTAATAAATGTAAAAAATTACATCATTTAGTAGAAAATTTCAATATTCATTTTTTTAAAATAAAACAAAACCAAAAATATATTTAATATATAATTTAATTATTTAATCAAAATTTAATAATTAATTTTATGGAATACATGGAAATTAAATAATAAAATTCAAGACAAAGTTGAAAAGTAGTATCTATATTCATTAATTTTATTTTGGTACATTGATTCATTGGAGAGTGTAAAATTAATGGAAAAAATAATTTCTGATAAAATAACTAGAATGCATGATAATATATTGGTTTTATGAAAAAACTAAAACATGTTCATGTTTGGATATTTTAATATGACCAAAACCAAATAAGGATGATATTGTGAAAAAACCCCATACAATGTTCAGATCACTGAAGTGAGAATAAATCAATGAAGTGATTATGTGATAAAAAAATATATCCACAGAAGTCAAGTGGAAATAAAATTTACTAATTTTAGAGATTATTTTGAAGATAATCATTACATAACATAGCAATTTTGGTTGAATTATAACTCTGTGAATGATATTTTAGTCATGAATTCCCTTCCTTCATTTCAAACTTTTGAAGATATACCCCTATGAAATAATGACATCAAATGAAAATTAAAATACCAATAGAATATGAATTAAAATTATATAAGAAGGGAACCATATATACAAATCAAAAACATAAATATGTGAATACCATCAAATATGTCTCACAAAAAAATTGAGATGAAGAACCTTAAAAAATTGTAACACTGATATGGAAATTAATAAATTGATAGATAATGATAAATTGAACTAAATCCAAAAAAAATTAATACAACATACAATGATCATAGGTCATTACACCATCAATATTGACATGAAATTCAACATACAATGATCATAGGTCATAAATTGTGTTCTCATTCTTCAATGGATGGAAAGAATTTATTGTAGATGATATATTATGGTTTTATAATGAGAAATATTTAATTAATATCACAAATAGACACTAAATATATCATAATATCCATTTCTTATAGGTGTTTATAGATAAAAAATTATATCAGTTTACATAGTGGTAGTCCACAGTACACACGAATAATTATTCTGATTCCCACTTCATTAATTGGAAGTTGATATAGGTCATTAAAATAACATAAAAAATTATAATTATATCTAATATAATTGTATTTTAATACCATCTTGTTTTAATTTGATTTGATGGCATCATATGTTGAAATAAATCTTAATCATTTTAAAAAACGCTAGACATATTCATTAGAAAAATTCCTTCACTTTAAACTTTAATTCGTGTTAGGTTGATTTCATGCCCAAAATAACAACTATATAATTTGAGAATTGATATTTTCAATTTTCATGTATACCTATTTTTTATCTAAATGGTACATTAAATGTGATATAAAGAGATGATGGTGTGACCTTTCTTAATGAATTTATGAGTATTATATTAATTTATTAATGTATTAATTTAATATTAAATAATTTTTGATAAAATATTTCCAATGTATAATAATAGGAATATAATATTGTAAGATTATAAGTTTCTCATGTAACAAATATTTATCATTTTTAGGTTATTATTTTACCCTTATAATTTTTTTACCCCTCCTTTAACATTATTGATGATTAACACAATAATAATGTTTTTCACATTTAGGGTCATGATAGATACAATAAAATTTAAATTAGACTATAAATGCATCATGGTTGATATTTTAAATCATATAATAATCATTTTTTCATATATATATATATTTTATAATATTCATTCATTTTGTAAAAAATTATTTTTTATAATAAAATCATTTATGTAATTTTCATAATTACATGAAATATTATAATATTATGGGTCAATGTAAGGTTAATTTTTCAAAAACCTGAAATGATTTAATTAATAATTAATTTATGGTTTTAATAAAATGTTAAATTAAAATTTCGATAAGTTTTTTTACATTTTAAACATTTTCTTTTGTATTAACACATTTAAACCATAATGTCTTCAATGACATTTTAATATTAAATAATAATAATTTTACTTATACTGTGGAAATTGTATATTACATTGGAATGGAACTAAATTTTTGCCCCATTTTCATTATTATTTTACATATTCTGGTTTTTATATATCATCAAAATAATTTAATAAAATATTATTTAACATATAGTAATATTAATTCTATTTTAATTACTATTCATATAATTAGACATTGAAAACAAAATTAATTCCATGAAATAGAATAAAAAAATTCTAATCAAATCTGATATATTATAATTATATTTAATGATTAATTTTCTCTTTAAATATTGAAAAAGATTATTTTTTAATATATATATTTTAATAAATTATGTAATATTCTTATCTTTAGCAAATGAACCATGTTTGTGTTGTGTAGTAATTTATGGTAATTATTTGATTTCTGAAAATAAAAATAATACATTATAAAATAATCTCATTTATATTTTATAAAACCATTTATAATTTAAAATTCATAATTTCAATCCATACAAAAGTAATATAAATATAAAAAACAAAGATAAGGTTATTTTTGACTTCTCATTACAAAAAATTTTATAATGGTTAGAATCAGATCCAAGTGAAAAATAAATCATAATGTATAATTTTTTATAATTATGTATGAAAGTTAATCATGAAATAAAATGTATATTTTATTATTGATTTTTAGTTATTTTCACAATTATTTAACCCTTAATTAACCTATTTTTCATTTACTGTTGGAAAATAATTTTATATGATTACTATTACAAATGAGTAAAAATAAAATTGAAACATTTACAAATAATTATTAGTTATTTAATAAATGGAATCCATTCTTTGGGATTCAATTCCTATAATTTGAGCAATTTAATTTGAATTTAATGATGCAATTAACAGTGAATAAAATCTTAATCTTCAGAATTTTTTTTATAAGTATAAAATTGTTTTTATAAATAATAACTGATAAATATTTTTCATTGAATTTAATAGTATTATTAATAATGTATGGGAAAATTTTTTACATTGATTTTGTTTTAAAACATAATGGAACATTGTCAATGAGTGAAAGAAATGTAGAGTTTTCAAAGGAAATCATTATTTTTCATAATTCACTAAAAAATAAATCCTTTTTGAAAAATCCAAAAAAAATCACTTTAATGTAATTTTGATAATATATTTTAAAAAATTATATAATTTTTAAATAAAAAATTATTAAATTAAAGGAATTGTTTTGTAATATTTTGTCACACAATGTATTAAAAATCAAATTTAAATAATGGAATTATATTAGTAAAAATTGGTTCTTATTTACAAATTATTAAAAATACATTTTAATTGAATATGATCATTATATATATATCATAATTTTTTAATTATATTTATTGATTCTAATTAAGCAACATGGTTATATATATCATATTTAAATAATAATATTTTTTTCTGTGTTTCTGTTCAGTTGTGCATATCTTTTTCATTATCGAACATAATGTTTCCATTAAAATATGGTGATATAAAATATAATATAAGAACTACATATAAAGATAAATATTATAATTTGAACCTTCAAATGATTCATATTTGTAATGAGTGATGTATACAAGAAAAAAATTCACTTGGAATAATATTAAATCAATTTCTTTTTATATATAAATAAACATCATAATGCCAACTAATATTCCATAAATATATTCCAAAACTGAATTTAACATTGTTTTGTGTTTAATAAATATATTAGTAGAATTAAATGTACAACCAAATTTATTATATTGTTTATTAATAAATTAAATTAATGAATATTTAGTCCCTTTAACATTATTTCACTCATAAACTTGATAATATTTTGTTTAATAAATACCACATGGAACATTTACATCATTTAGAAAGATGATAAAATAAAATAATTCTATCCTAGAAAGAGTATGATTCCCTAGTGGATGAAGAATATATCTTTTAGACTTCACAGGTGGTTAATATTCAGTTATCCCCTTTTAAAACATGTATTAACTTGAAATGATGTAATATTTAATATTACATACTGTATTATTATTTATAATATTCCATGAGAATATATATTTTTTAAATATTAATGAAATGAAAAATGTTTCTAAAATAAAAATAAATCAAATATGCTAATTTAATGAAAAATAATATCTATTTTCTATTCATGTTTTAGATGTTTTTTATATGGGTTTTCAAAAATTTTCACTCTATCCATTAGTTTTCAAATTTTTTATCATATTTTAATAGAGAAGGAGTTGCACCACCTTTGAAATTCCCATAAAAAGAATATATGTTTGATTAATATGCATATCATCATGGTAAAACATTGTGATTTCTGGGAAAAACATTATTCATAGAGTGTTTCAACATAACTATGTTTGAACCTTATTTATAAATGGGACACCCTAACATCAATTTTTTAACACCTGACCAAATATTTTTTAAATATTTTTTATCTACAATTTAATATTGGATAGAAAATACATTGATTTTTAATTTTGATAATAAAAAATGTGTATCACACGATCAGTGTGGATGGAAATTTTGTTTATGGATGTAAGAATCCAAACTTTATATATATTTAATTTTACATCTATATAAGAAATAGTTTTCATATCATTGTATAAAATGATTTTTAGTCACTTGAAATTCATAATAAAAACCAATAACAAAATATTTATTTAATTCGTAAAATACAGTAGATAGAAATAATAAATATATGAAAATGAAAAATGTATAATGGTATTATAAACAAAAAACAAATAAGTAGAATTTGAAAATGTATATCATGTTTATCGCATTATATTTGCACAATAATGTATAAAAATTTAAATATCATGCATGAATCCCGAGAATCTCAACATCGGTGTACACTTTATTACATTTTCATAAAATGTACGGAATTAAATCATGAAGGACAAAATAGTTTAATAGTCTTTGTAAAGTAGATACATACATGAGTATTTCATAAAATTTGTACACAAAAATTATAGTATAATTTTTTTCATGAAAAAAATTATCCCCCCTAGAATTTTGTGGATCATCAAACATGGTAGACATCATGGATTCATGGTGAAATAAAAATAGATACGGGTGATCTCAATTGTTATGTAAGGTTCAATTACAATATAATTCAATAAAAATCAATAATGAACAATTAATATTGAATTATAAATAAATTATCAGACATTCAATTTAATCAATTTATTTTCTATCATAAATTCAAAAGGTATAATATATATGTTATGTTAAATAACTGAAAAAACATTCCAATTAATAATTAAATTTTTAAGGCTGTTAATCCAGTGATATTATCAATAGATACATATCATGGATAATAACCTATATGCAAATGTAAATAACTGAAAAAGCATTTATTTTATTAAATTACAAGGATATCAAATCATATGGGGGAAAATAAATAATGAATGGTAAATAATTCAGAAAAATGAAATTTAATTAATAAATTGAGAATGATATATATCTTAAGATAATATATTTTTGAAAATATCACGGATAATTTTAAATCATTTCAAAATGAATGAAATGCTAAATTATCGGATTCCATGATTTTAGGAATCATAATAAATATACTATAAAAACCTTTCACAATATATTATAGAACTATTTTGTATACACTAATTAGGTTTATCCAATCTATTTAATTCTAGAATATTGATTCCCCTCATGAGAATAGCGTTGTGTAAAGGTGAAACCTCTCAACATGGCTCGACTCTAAATGGTAGCTAGAATGGGGAGTCACATGGCTTCTAGAACATATCCTTGTATACCATAGCCATCTGACATGAAGAGGGGGTCTTGAGCGGTGATAGTGGGGAGAATATACCCTCTTATCATAGTTTCATAAGAGTATGATGAACTATGAGTAGAATACAATATTTAATGTAATAATTAAATATATTGAAACATAACAGAAGAGAATAGTTAAAAATTTAATAAAATTGTCCATCTCTCCATTATGGAGATGATGAATGAATTCGATGGTTATGATACATAAATAAAAGAATAAAAAATGCATAATTATTTAAAATTGATGAAAATAATAACAAAAAGACAGTAAATCCACATGGTAATTTTCCATAAGCATTTAGATATACATCTCTGCCCTTTCTTCCAAACTTCTAGGCACCAACAATACAACATATTAAATCGATGATGGTCTAAATTACTACGAACAAGAAAGGTCTTCTTTGGTACCCCAGTGCGAGGGAGGCTTGAGTATGGAATGAGATATAAATCTCAATAGTTCGGCCCCACCAGTGTCTAGCCGAATCTTGGAAATGCATTATAAATTTATAAGAGTTCTGTATATAATAAATGAATAAAGAATATAAGTTAAATAAATGATGAATTTTCTAGGATCATAAATGAGAAACCATGCCATACCACAAGATTAATCCAAATAATATGATTATAAAGGAGACACTTATTCAAGAATGATATGTGTACGAGGTATAAATATATCAATGAATCACAAATAAGTGTACCCCTAAGATTTTGTTTAGGATTAGTGTGTAATTACAATTCCCTCACATAGTTCTACTAATATATATGATATAAAAGTCACAATTTCATGATCTAATATAAATATAAATAATAATTCATTAACCAATGAATCCAACCAGTGTAGTTTAATCAAATCTTGAGGTGGAGTCTGATCCCATCCCGAATATATCACTACGCAATATCCGTAATTTTCCCCAATAACATCGACCTTTTCTATTTAAATCTATTTAAAGATCAATTATTGCTTGATTAATGGTTTGTAAGGGGTTTTTCCAAGGTATTGCAAACAAGGGGTTGAGTATCACTTGAGACATGGAATAAACAATTTGACAATACGTCCATTATTGATTTTCCCTTAGAGAACTTATATCACTAATGAGTATATAGATATCAAAGGAAATCCGGTGTTTGGAAAAGCCTATGATATCACTTCCCTAGCACGTCGTGGTATTACAACTCGAGCACGTGAGTCCATCCATGAGTCCTTAATATAGAACACATGTTCTCAACCGACCCATATTATGTGACCCACAGTATCCAATGCATGTTGGATATAAATCAACAAGTCCTATACAACATGTGAAAAATATACATAAATCAAAAAATCAAACAAACACAATGAGATACAGACCAATTGTGCTATTAAGTAAAACAATCCAATGAATCAACATGGAATTAGGTTTTCATCACAAAAGTAACCCTAGGCTCAAAGATTCATCACAGTGAAATAAGAAATAAACATATGAAAGGTTCAATAAAGAGGCTCAGATAAAGTGTATAATCTTTAAAAATGAATTGGATCAAGATCCAAACAACTTTCGCATAAAAATAAACACACACAAACATATTCGTAGGGTCCAAGGAAAAATGGAATTTAATATATGCCCATGACTTTGTAAAATATGTGAGAAACATTTTGTTTCAAGAAACAAAGTAAAAAAACCAACATGAATAGAAATTTATATATATTGAATTGACATGAGTTTATATATGTGGTGCATAGCTCAATGGTCACTCAACTAGATAACCATTATCCATAATTCAATTAATAGTTTAATGTGATTAATTAAAAAATCACATAGGTTGTGATTTATCATTTAATAAATAGGAACTTAGGGCCATCTGGTATAGAACATCCAAATAGGTTTCCAAGAGTAAAAGGAAACACCCAAAATGGTTTTCTATATACAAGAAGTTCACAACGTACATGACAGAACAAAAGAAACAATTTAATATTATATAACTTGGCATTTCTCGATGGTTTATGTGAATATCACAATGGAACTACCTCAAATAAGAAATGAAAATAATGGATAGAGGGTTGAATCTCAAAATTGAAAATACTTATTTATTATACAATCGAAACCCTTATAAGGATTTAATTTTGATAGTCATTTATTAAGGGTTTTTTCGAACATGTACTTAGGTGGTCAAATATTAAATGAGAAATTTTGACAAAGAGAAAAATCCATTATGTTACCTATTTGAGGGTCATCTAAAAAATTCTAAATAAAAAAAGAGACATAAATTCATGGAGGAAGACCAAAAAAATTAATCTAAATACACATAACTATCGTTTCATTTTTCATAGATTGGGAACCCACATAGGAGGTGTTTTATTACAATATAGTGACGTGTTTATCAAACAAAACCCATTATCATAACTAATGACGTATTCATGAATTTAAATTCAATATAATCAAAAAAATAAGATGAAATAAAAATGGAATTTAAATCATTTTTGAATTATAGGCTAAGAGAGGGACCATATATTAAAAGAAAAACCAATTTAACATTTGACACCTAACAAATTATAAGCGACCACTCAATACTTCTCCACACACACGCACATAACTTTATATATATGTATATATATATATACATTATCCTAATGAACACAATCCACACACCATAAGGGTATATATACATGGAAGACATATATATATATATATATTATATTTACATTCCATAGAATATGGATGCACGTGCCTTCAAAGTTGGTCAAATTCAACTACAACAATTAAAAGAACCATAATAACTAAAAGGAAAGGTTAAATATACTATAACAATATTATTAAGAACCCATAACAACTTAATACTATCAATTAAAGGGGGTGAAACCATGCAGCATGAATAATACCACACCTCAGATGGTGGAAATGAACTGAAACATCCCAAACTGCCTTGCCTTCTGTGGTGGTTGACAGAATCCATATGAATAGGTCCACATGGACCATTCTCACATTATTAAACAACATGTATCCAAAAAATCCTAATTCAAAACACAACAAATGGTTTAGGATTAACCTCATTGTGTTCCGAAAGGGATGAAAACATTCAATGCAATAGAAGAGAAGGGGTCTAAGGACCATACCATGACGAATTACTGAAAAATCATGAAAAAAATAAACAAAATTGTATTGGAAGGATGGAAAATTATAAGGAGGTGAGTACTATAGGGGCTGAACTAGGGGGTCAGGTCACACTATATGAAGGTCATGTCCAAGGATGGGCCGCACCGTAATGGGGTCCTCATTATGCAAGAGTTGGGATTGACCATAGAGGTGTGTTGTAGGGAGAGGAGCTTTCACGCAAAGGAGGGATCCATGGTAAGGTTCACTATAGGTATGTAGAGAGAGGAGACCCTATTGGGGTTAAAAAAAATTCTAACCCAAAAGGAAACTTATAATAATAATAATAATAACAATAAAGACAAAAATACTAATAAAACTGATAATAATATTTAAATTGTATTTCTAATCATCAAAGAATAGTTTATTATTAATTGCCCATTTAAAAGTACATAAATTTATATTCCATTTAATTATAAATTTAATTATTTAAATTTTGTTAAAAAACAAACATCGCAGTGTCATCTCTCAGAATGAAAAAGTTCTGACACATGGTCTAAAAAACGTCATGGCTAGAAAAATGAAGAATTAAATTTTCTATGATTTTCATCATGTTCAAAACACAAGATGTTACAACCATACCTCCCAGGATATTATTTTCCCCAAGAAGCCTTTGGGGAAAACATAACCCACACTCGATCTATATGTATCGTGAAGTCTCATAGAAATGTTTGTGTTGCATCTCCAAATTCCCATGACACCTTCATTATTTTTTTAGGAAAGAAACACGTATTCCATTATGATCTGATCCAACACTCATTTTGCAATGAAAAAATAAATATGAAACTCATATATGATCATTTAGCTTGATACATGACCATTTTTTCATTTTCAATCATCACCTAGCCAAAGTTACATCCAACATTATGATTTATATTTACCAAGGGTAAATTTCTGAGCTATAAAACCATACACCATAGAAATTGTCCACTAGATATTCAATTAATCATTAAAGAGACCATTATCACATGACTTTTAAATTTTTTAAAATGGTTGATCCACCATAAACCTCAAAGTCCATGTTCTTATAGGTTTACATGGAAATACCAAGCCAACACAAACTTCACTCATCATATCTGATGACGTGATTGAAATGACCCTTCATTGACTGCTCCATTGAACAAGATAAATAACTAGTCTGGCCACTCCAGATGACCATTCAAGAAGATAGTTGCCTTAGACAGCCAACATTTTACGATATGAAATGTGATGTTTTCTTCACAGGTAACATTCATCCACCATGAAAATATCCCCTGAAATCCATATACATGGCCTTTAGAAATGTTACTAGATTTAGGTATCACCAACCAGATCAAAATATTCCAAAAACCCACAAAATAGAATGAATAGAGTGAAGGAAAAACTATTCATATTAATACATACAACATGGTTATGAGTGAGACATTGATATAAGGATAAGGCGACCACTTCGGAGAATTGAATGATCCTAGAGTGGGATCAT
Source organism: Viscum album (assembly GCA_963277665.1). Taxonomy (NCBI): domain Eukaryota; kingdom Viridiplantae; phylum Streptophyta; class Magnoliopsida; order Santalales; family Viscaceae; genus Viscum; species Viscum album. Next base: position 1,558,612,442 of record OY728151.1, on the reverse strand, counting down.
CCAAGCTATCATCTCAGAAGAAACTAGTGCTATACAATATTTCATCGAATGAATTCCCACACAGAAATCCATGGGTCATTCCAGACTAACCAAAATCGATATGAACCACATGTTAAGTGAGATACATTGGGAATTAAATAAATACACCCAGAACATATAAACTAATGCATGACATAAGAATAGCACTATATTTCCTTAACAAGGATGAGGTCATGATAGTGGGTTTGCTCATATCTTAAGTAGAGTACACTAAGAGGGTTGAATTGTTTCAAGTAAAACTCACTTGATTACTAGAATGAAGAACAGTTTAACCATAACTAGCTAACATGCAATTAATGAAAGTGTGATTCACCTTCTAACACACTATCACTATTAGATCACCGAGCCATTTATACCTGAGTCATCTCATAATGACTCATTATTAATGATTGTAGTACACCCATGACCAATGGTGTTACTAAGGGGTTGGATAAACCACCAACCACACCAATAACATGATTCTGGGCATCCAAACCATTATTTAATGATCAAAAAACTCATTGTAATTTATGTAAGACCGGTCATCCTCTAATATTACTATTTGGATGTGTTCCCCAATTCTTGAAACAATACATATTTAATAGAACTGACAAGACACTTCTCACCATATGTCTATCCCAATGGAATATATATAGGATAAACAAGCTTCTCACAGGCACTTAGGGTCATAATTGACATAAACAGAACATTTTCAAAAATTTCAATGAAAACAAATCCTAAATTGAATAGCTTTTAAAAAAACTCATGTCTCTAGAAGCCATCCCTTGATTTGTGATTAACATGATTTAATTATTCCCATGTCACTATAAATATGAGATTAGCTAATACTGCACTCAACAACACTAATTTTCCACCATTAAGAATGAAGAGAGTGTCATGAAACCTAAGAAATAACTGACCATCCTCAAGGAATGTCTGAACAATGGTAAAAGAACATTACTCGTTTCTCATTCCCATATACAATACCACTAAGGACATTCCTGCCCATCCTAACAAGGGTTTCAAGTTAAGTCGGTGGATCTGTCTTGGGAAAATATCACACAAACAGAACCAAATGGTAGAAAATTAACATAATTATCAACGATTTAATGTTTAAAAGGGTTATACCTAGGATGGGCTATCCCCTTACATATAAAAACGTAGGCCCTAACACCTGATCATGCATAAATAATCCACTGGCCTCAAAGGGAAATCATATAAGACATTGCTAAATGAAATAGTACCTATACAAAACACTCGAACATCAATTCTATGGAATATCAAGAAGCTTTATCTAACCATACATAAGGGTCATAAATAGAGGGAACCGCTACATGTTCCCTTTCCAAGCCCTTTACATTTAATAAAATTTCCCAATACAGCATGCACATTTTCAATAGTCCAGTCACATGGGAATCTATCTACCAATCCATAAAGTGCCCAGAGAGATTAAGGTTTTATTTCTGTCGTATTTAATTAAAACAAATAAATTTTAGCAAAAACTACCAATTTCATACCAAACAAGGTTGCATGCCACTGTAAGATGCTAATCGATAAATATATGTTGTAATCATAGAACTGTGAAATTTTAATCAAAGGGACATGCTGGTAATCATAGAGACATGATAGAAGAAAAACATGCTAGTTTAAAGGAATAATGGAAACAATCGAGCTTTTTATATTTATCACCAAAACATGGTATCCATATAGGCTTGATAAATAAATAAAATACATGGAATACATTCAAGGATCATAATTTGAATCAACATAAAAACTAAAATGTGACTACCTTCTATGGAACATTGCATGTAATGTGAATTTCTATGTGCCTAATATGATGCCTGATGTGTTTCATTATTTCTGAACCTGACAGAGGTAAAATTTCCATAAATTTCATAAATCATAATAAGCAGAAATTACCATAATCACTTAAGGTGAAATCATATAAAATCTAATTTCAAAAATCAAGGGCATCATTTCCTATCCCTTGGCACAATGTCATTTCTAGTACGTGTGGTGATTATTCCCAGGAATGGATATTAACAAATAAACAACAAATTTTTTGTCTCCATTATACCAATATAAAACTATAAGACAAAGGAAAAATGTAACCCCTTTGAGGCAACTTTATAATGTCCAGACCCAGATCACCTCTAAAATGGTGGCCCAACCAATGGGTCACATGACCTCAAGTGCATCTTCCCATACACTAGAGGCTCCAAACATGATAATAGGGCCTCAAGAGGAGATTGTTGGAACAATATACCCTCTTATCATAGTTTCACAATGGCATGCTATAATATAATTAGAATACAGAAGCAGAAGTAGTAAAAAAATAATTAACAAAGTCGGAGAAGGTAATAATTTTCAATTTAATAAATGTATCCAATGGATGATTATAAAAAGACTAATGCATGCCATGGTGATGATAATATCTTAATTAAGTGAACAATACAACATTCATTACAAAATATTCCAATAATAATTAAATGAAACCAAATACCCAAGGGCGATCACCATCAACATTCTGAGCACTAGCTCAGTCCTTTATGACTAACTTCCACATAAAACTCACATCATAATAAATCCATCATTGTCTGAATTCCATTAAAAAAGGAGGGTCTACTCAGGTAGCCCAATGTAGTCCATGCCCATGTAGTGTGTGAGATATAAATATCAGTAGGCCATAACCACTCCTATCAAGCCCAATCCAAACAATATATTATAAATTTAGAACATTATAATATATAATTAATGTATAATGATGATAAATTAAATAATAGAAAATTTTTCCAAGTTCCTAAATGGACACCTCTCCCATATCACCAGCTTCAACCTAAGATGACGATTATAGAGGAGGCACACGTGCAAGCCTCATATGTGTACCAATGACAATAGTAAAAAAGAATATCAAAGAGGTTCACCCCAATGATTTTTATTTGGTTTTAGGACTAATTCACATGTCATCAATTAAGTATGATGAAAATAAAGAGATAAAATTACAAGTTCATTCTATAATATAAATACAAGAAACAAGTAATTAACCAATGAAACCAATAAATTTAATTCAATTAAAACCTATGGTGGAGTATGAGCCCATCACAAATGTATTACTATAGTACATCATTGACTTTATCCAATAACATTGATCATACCCATGAAACTCTTTTGAAAGGCCTTGTATCACTTGCGGCATGATTTATCAAGTGTTTTCCCAAGTATCGGACATAATGGGTCTAGTATCACCCGAGGGTAGTATATACACTATTACAACAGGTTTTTCCATGATTATCCCATACAGAACTTGAATCAATGATGATTATATAGAAATTTTGGGAAACACTCTTCTGGAAAATCCGAACACATTTCATCCTTAGTGTGTTGTTGTAAAACCACCCATGCCCAATAGTCCATCCTTAAGTCCTTAATACGGAACCCACGTTCTCACTATACCCATATTAAGGGAACTGTAGTATGAAAAGAACATTTAAAGGAATGAATAAACACATATATCACATGGAATGTATATAGAAAAATAATTTTATCAATCAAACAACCTGAGCCATAATCTATTAGATCTACCAAGTAAAGCAATCCAAGCCATCCACATGAAACAAGGCATTTAACACAAATATATCCCAATTCTCTATGATAGATCACTAGGTTATATGAAATAAAAATTAGAATTGTTCCAGAATGTGACTTAGCTACAAGGCATAATTTTCATCAATGAAATGCAACAAGAGCCAAACCACTTACGCACAAGAAATATACACACAAAAACATATTCATAGGGTCCAAAGAGCCATGGAATTTAATTCAATCCAATGAATTTTATAGATATGAGAGTAACATTTTGTTTCATGAAGAAAACGTACACATCTCACCTGAATATGAATTTTTATATAAGGAATTCACATGAGTTTAGAAATAAGGTCCATGGATCAATGGTCAATAATCTTGCTAACTATGATCTCTAATTAAATTAATAGAATAAGGAATTTAATAAATATAATTGTATAGATATAGATCTATCATTTTAGGCGATGGTAATTTACAATGATTTTGGATTGTACACAAAAAAGAGTGTCCAAGAGGATAGGAAAACACACCACACAGGTTTAACCATAAGAGAAAGTCACAACAGACGCGATAGAAAAAACCAAACAATTTAATATTCATTAACAACACATTGCTGGATGGTTTTCGAGAGAAGCACAACGACATGATATGAAAAGTGATGAATATTGGTGAAATGTGGTAGAATATCTAGATCAGTAATACATATTTACTAAACAAGAAACAACCATAGATGGATTTTGGTTAAATATTAATTTAGGAAGAGTTTGTCGAACATGAACTTATATGGTGAAATATTAATTGAATCATTTTGATAAAGACAAAACTCCATTCACTAAAATGATTCAAGGTCAAGTAATGGCATGCCATAAAAATAACTAGATAGAAAATGTTGAAGGAAGGGAAAATCAAAGTAAGATAAATAATTGTAACTACCATTATGAGTTTTAACAGATAGATAACCTCTATTGGAGGGGTTTTATTCCAAAACATAGACTTTTTAATCATAAAAAGTGAACAATATTAACTAGAAACATGTTCATTAAATGAAATTAAATATAAACAGGATGAATTAATGAGGCATCTTAATGAATTTTAAATAATTATTTAATTAAAGAGGCTAGGAGAGGGACTAAATCTCAAAATTAGAACCAATTTAACATTCATAGGATGATAGGTTACAAGTGACAACTCTGAATTTCTCCACACACATGCACATACATTCATATAAATATATATATATCATATAACTGAACATCAATATTCTCAACACTATGAGGGAATAAATACATGGAAGATATATATATATATATAATTAATTACTAATTATATAAGTGCAAACACGATCAATGTAAGTCAACAACCACTATAACAATTACAAGAACAATAAAAACTGATCATAAATGTTCAACTCACCATAAATAAATTTTTAAGTACCCATTAACACATTAATAATATAAAAAATGGCGTGTCAAACCAAGAAACATGATAAATACATCACCTCAAATGGTAGTGTCGAAACACAAAATCCTCAACCACCTCTACTTCACCAGCAGTTGATGAAAGCAACCAGAATAGGTCTCATGGGACCATTCACACAACCCTAAACCGCACGAAACCAGAAAAACCGAAATCAAACCCTAGCTTAGGGTTTTAGAAGAAGCTCTTTGGGTGACGAAATGGATGAAAACATCAAAATAGTGGATGATAAGGGATCTACAGACCATAGCTTGACTAATCTATGAGAAGTGAAGAAAAAATAAAAAGAAAACGGTCACGGAAGGGTGGACAACAAGTGGGAGGCAGTCGCTACATGGGCTCATCTAGGGGGTCATGTCAAAATGTAGAGAGATTTCGGCCCTGGAAGGTTCATGTTTGAGGGGGTTCTCATGCTGTAACAGGGTTTTTCAACCAATTAGTTATGTTTTAGGTAATGGATATCATGCGCGCATGAGGGCTCCAAGGGGTGGATTCTCTACATGTAAGGTCTATTGCCCCAACCCTGATTTACCAGAGTCTATTCATTTTAACATAACATTGGCATAATCACAACTGATCATGTATCTAATGTCCCAATAGTTCATAATCCTTGGATGTACTAAATACATACATAAGTTTTAAATTACATTATGAAATGGAAAGGGAACAACATTGTGTCCCCTTTGAACACACACATATCCCATATCTTATCCCTAAAGGTCAATCATAATATACTTTTTGGATCCTGGGAAAAAGAAAACAAAATAAGGGGGTTAGTTCATATTCTTAGTAAGGATAAAAATATAGTGGAATCATTCATAAATATGAATAAAAATTTAAGGCAATGTTTAAGAATAAAACACTATCCTTTTAAAATTAAATTTCAGCATAATACAGAAAATATAATTCAAATAATTCCATTTATACATTCACATGAATATTCTACTGGTAGAATAGTCACATGTAATATCAGTAGAAAAGTTCATAATGATGGAATGCATAATTGCAGACATCATAACCACATAGACAATGCCATGTGCCAAGGCTAAAAATAATATTGTGTCAAGGCTTCATTCCAAGTCATTAGTCTGTATAATGAGACCTACCGACACATCGAGGATCTATTGCGGGATCCACCCGTCACATACTATGTTCAATGCACACCTCATATGAAAAGGTTGAAACATAATATAAAAATTCATATTTAAAATAGCATATGAAATGTAAATAATTTAACAATAAACCATGAATGGTATAAAAATATCACATCCACATTCAATCATATCACAAAACCTTCAATACAATATAGAATATTGTATCATAATAAATCAACTTTAAAAAAACATAAAATACAACGAAGGATGTTGACAAAGACGAAATTGATCTAAAAACTATTTGAGTGACATATTTCATTCTAAATTGAAATAATTTAAAAGTAATGAAAGATTTTACTTTGTAAATATTCATATAATATTTTAATTGAAGCTTATAAGGTGTTATAATGACGTAAAATATCCCCACCTGCCATATAAGTTAAAAAAATTATTTCCTTATTTTTTTTGAAAAGGTCAAAAAGTTCCCTTTATAGAAAATGATGGAAAGATTATTTTAAAATAATTTTATAAAAATTCATACAAGTTTATAAATGAATTAAACCATAGTATAGGAAATAGTAAAAAAAATTGCAATATATTTTTATGAAATGGAGATGTGGATTATAAATAAGTCACAGTAGATACTTACGTATAAACAACCTATGATAATCAACAGATTGTAAAATTAACCCTTACCGTATATTCTTCCGTAGTCAAGGTTATTTTAACCTATTGTATAATTTCTAAATCATTGTTATTAAAATATAGATGAACCAGATACATAAATATCATACCATATTAGATCTTTTAATTTTTTCTTGTTAACAATATTTCAGTAGTATCATTCTTTCCTATGTTAACTGATTCATTTTCCTTTATATGTGTTGTTATGTAAGTCTTGTTTTCTATTTATACAATGTATTTTATTAATATCTATAATAAAATTAAGTTCATAAACATTATTTTAAATCATAAAATGAATATAATTTTTGAATGGTTACGATGGGGAATGAATCTCACCATGTTCGTGGAGACGGTAATCTGTATGTACACACGAACGAAAATATCCTTCAATTGATGGTGAAAACATATAGAATTGGATGTTATATTACATATACATAATAATTAACATGTTATATTTATTATTTAAATCAATTACACACATTATTATACCCATCCAAATAATGAAGTGTTGAATAACAAACTACACTATGACCTGGAGACGGTAAGATGTATGTACGCATGTATGGTGAATGTGTCATTCATCGGATGGGTAGAATAATGAACATGTTTATAAAATATTTATAATAACATAACAATGTGTATAAGGTACTGGAGTTTTTATTTTGGTATGGAAACAATGAATAAATAGTAAGTGTAAGAAGAAAAGAACATTGAAAGAGGTGATGAAATTATTACCTCTTCTTCGTGTGCTTCAATTTAATTTGATCAAAAGGGCTTGATAAGTAGGATTTATAATAACTGTAAGTAATCTAGGTTTATTTTAGGGTAGTTCGTAGGATATTTTAGTAGGTTTTGGCAGATATAATTCTCTTTTTAGGTGTAAAATTGAGAGAATGGGAAGTACCCATTTATAAGAGAGGTGATGGTCTCTTTAGAAAATCCGGAAATATTATATTATTATAAAATAAATTTTCATTTATAATTGCTTCAAATGGATTTATTTCTAGGATAAGGTGGGTATGGGTCTAAATTATCTAAACCAATAGGTTTTATACAACTTTATTTCACCATATTAAACTTATCTTTTAGATTAAACTCTTAGTAAAATACTTTAAATTTTACAAAGTCTTCTTGTATTATTACACTATATGGCTAATAAAAATACTATAAACTACCAAGCCAATCTCAAGTGGTTAAATAATGATATATAAATCATTATATATGTCCATTTTCTAAAAAATATGTTTTTATAATGTTTTACTATATTTATTAAAATAGTATTTATTTTAGAAACTCATTTTTGTCAATTTTGACACTATTTAGTAACTGGTTTTTGTTAAAGACCTAAAAACTTGACCGCTTCAAAAAAATTCTTTTAATTAACCCTAAAATTTCATAATAACCTCGGAAATTCTTGTATTGCATCAGAAGTCTAAATTTAAAATAATTTTAATATTTATAATATCAATTATTTTAATCAATCAATAATTAGGTAATTTATGAATTATCATTGTGTTAGAAATATATTTAATTATATAATGTCTAAAAATTATAAATAAAATACCATTATATAGGAAAATTTTTTAAATTTATGATGAATATTTATAGTTGAATTTATCTTATATATAACTCTATATTAAAAATTATTTAGTTATTAATATTTAAATTTAACACTATTATTTCTTATTTAAATAAAATTATAATAAATGTCCTAAGCTAATACAAGTTGATCAAAAAGGATTATATTTTATTCCTATGTCTTATTTTGGTCAAAAAAAACTTATCCAATAGAATTTGGACGTGACTTAGGGAAATTATAATAACATTTTTTATCTTTAATTACCCTATTTAGTATTAAGCATGGAAAAAATTACAAAAGTTACAATTGAGAAAATATTAATTTCATCCTATTGAACCACATTTTACCTACTAATGTCAATAATGTCTCTCGGATTTTTAAAATTCAATTCACAGAAATGATAAATTTAGGTTTAATGCAAATTTTCTAATGTGCATAGAAGGTGGGAAAAAACGTCCAAAAGTTCAATACAATCTTATATATATAATCTTATTATAAAATGACTCCAAAAAATTACATTGGTCTAATATAGGTATTATGTATCTATTTTGAAAAAAAATATATTTAAATAAAATAACAGTTATTTAAATAATATTCGGTTTTAAACAATAACGCATTGTTTTACTATTCATAAAAAAATTGAATGTTTTTAGAAAAATACCAAAATTACACCCTATGCTAATTATGATATTCCAAATCCAAAAATAAATTCGTCTGAAAAAATAATATTTTTAAAATTTCAATAACTGGGTATTACTATTATTAACTTCTTTTAAAATTACTAGTCTGATTTGTCTTGGTGCGCTAGAACTCCATGATTCATACTATGTAAGCTATTGTATTATACGAAGGGAAATGTACCGTGTATGCTTGGGGTGTTACATTCTCCCCTCCAAATAAATTGTGTCCTTGAAATTTCTAGAATATTAATATATAAAATTATTCAGGTGGTTCTTCATCATAAGTTCCTTTGGTTCCAACATTGCATCTTCTATTTTATGGTTTCTCCAATGAATGTTTACCAGAAGAGTTTTCTGATTTCTCAACAATTGTTCATTGGTATCACGAATCTTGACATTTTCTCTACAATAAGATAGATCGGGTTCCAGTTCAATTTTTTCATAGTTGAGTACATGTGTTGGGTGAGGCATATGTTTTCTAAAAAGTGATACATGAAAAAAATCAATAACATTTGATCGACATGGAGGAATTTCCAATTAGTAATCTACAACTCTAATTCGTTTTAGAATTTCTAAATATAGGATGTAATAGGGACTTAATTTATCCTTCTTACTGAATCTTATAACACTATTCTATTGAGATGCTTTCAAGAAAACATGATCTCCGACATGAAATTCCAAATCCATCCATTCATATCCTTCATAGCTCTTTTTCTTAAGTTGATCTTATTTGATGTGGGATTGGATAATCTTCACCTTTTCCATCGATTCCTCAAAAAGTTCTAGGCCTACGAGTTTTCTTTAACCAATATCATCCCAACCAGATGGTGTACCACATCTCTTTTGATATAACGCTACTTATGTTTCCATCTGAATACTTGAATGGAAGCTATTATTATAGGAGAATTTTTCTAGATGTTAATATTGATCCCACATACCTTTAAAGTCATGTGAGAATGATCTCAACATTTATTATAAGTATTGAATAGTCCATTCTTATTGTTCATTTGTTTGAGGGTGGTAGCCTGTGTTCAAATGAGGTTCAGTATCCAGGGCCTTCAGAATAATTTTCCAGAATCATGATGTAAAATGGGGATCATGATCTGAAACAATCGTTAGGGGTAAAACATGAAGTATTACAACATCATTAATATATAGTGTTACTATACGCTGAAGTGGTAAATATTTTTTCATTTGAATAAAATGTTCTGACTTAGTAAGATGATAAAAAATGACCCATATTTTATCATTACTTCTAGTTTTATTTGGTATCCCCATGATAAATTCGATCGTAAAATCATCCCATTTACACTAAGGTATGGTAATACGTTGAATGAATCCTCCTGGATGTTCTCTTCTAGCTTTAACATGTTAACAAACCATACATCTTGACACATAATCTCCAATCTCCCTCTTCATGTTGTCCATCTGAAAATGTTCCTTCAAATATCTATACATCTTAGTGCTACAATAATGTATAGAGAAATTAGAGCTATTAGCATCATCCAACAATTCCTTTTTGAGATCTGGTATATGGTGAACACAAATACTCTTCCCATGTTTCAAAATTCCATCATCATATATGAAGTCATTAAATCTCAAAGCATTCACAGCTTTAATATTATTTGGAAACTCCTCGTCATCAATCTGATAACTGTTACCCTTTCTATTAAGGATGTTATGGAAGCCATTTCAAAAAATTATTGATGTTTCACCTTCCATGATTATTACCATATCCATATTTACTAGATCCATGAACATAAGATCCCTTTCAACTGTTATCTTGTTCAGAACACCATGATCCATTTTTCTCAAAGAATCTACCACCTTATCTATCGTCTCTGGGTGGTAGTGTATAGTGGAATCATAATCCTTGTGTAGTTCAATCCACCACCTTTTCCTCATGTTGAGTTCATTCTATGAGAGAATATACTTCAAACACTTGTGATATATATATATATCACATTTTTTACCATAGATATTTTGTCTGCATATTTTCAAAGAAAATATTTCAATGGATAACTAGAGATAATGTGTAGGATAGTTTTTTTCATGAATTTTTAGTTGTCGTGATGCATTGGAAATAACTCTATCCTTATACATAAGGACACAACCAAGTCCTTTCTTTGATGAATCACTATAAATAACAATCCCATTATTCCCCAATAGTAGATTCAAGATAAGAGCATTGATTAATATTCCATTCAATTATTCAAAACATTCTTCACAATCTTTTTAAAAAAAAAATTAATCCTTTTACGTGTGAGCTTGGTTAATGGGTTTTCCATTCAGAAAAAATTCTGTACGAAACTCCAAATATATGTTTCTCAACCAATAAAACTGTGTACCTCTGTTATACTACTTCGTGCTGGCCATTCTTTTATTGCTCATGTTTTAGAAGGATCAATCCAGATTCCATCCTTAGAGACAATATGACCAAGGAAAGAATTCTCCTAAATCCAAAATTCATACTTTCCAAACACCCCATATAATTTTTTTCTTATGAGGATTTTCAGAATAGTGTGCAAGTGATTTTCATGATATTCGTAGCTTTTAGAGGATAAAAAAATGACATCAATAAATACCACTAAAAAGTCTTCAAGATATTCTTTGAAAATATTGTTCATTAGATCCATGAAAACAAAGGGTTAATTAGTCAGCCTAAAAGGCATTACTGTAAAATCATAATGCCAAAACCTAGATTGAAATGTTGTCTTTAGTGTGTCTTCCTTTTTCATACAGAACTGATGGAATCCATATCGAAAGAGAATATTTGAAAAATATTGAGCAGCATGAAATTGTTCGAATTAATCATAATGTGATGTAGGGGATACTTTTTCGTTATTGTTATAGCATTGATCACCCTATAGTCATTTCACGACCTCATAGATCCATATTTATTCCAAGATAAAAGAATCATGGGTCCCCATAGATAAACACTAGGGAGAATAAATCCTTTCTAACCCATTTCATCTTGTTGTTTATTTAGTTCCTTTAATTCAACTGTGTCTATTTTATAAGTGGTATTCAATATTGTCCATCAACAAGAAATTAAATCAATTGGAATCTCAATTTCTCATTCTGGAGGATGTCTTTGTAAATCCTTTAGAAACACTTCAAAATATTCTTTCACAACAGGTATATCCCCTATTTGAGCATTACTCTCCTCACACATAGTAATTTCACTCTCTTCCTCATCAATAAATGAATTTATTAGAGCTACTGGGGGTGGATCTAGATGAGAATCAGATGGTGAAATTTCTCCTCAAATGATAATGCACTCCTTATCATCATCAAAAAAACATTCCTCCTCCTTATTATAATAAATTTTCATATCATGGTCTGAAATAAAATCCATACTGAGAATTATATAATGGGAATGATGATGATATTAGAAGGTAAAGAACATTTACATGCCCTAATAAAAAATGATTCAGAATTCATTATTGCAATGTTACATAACTAATCAGTTTTGGCTGACAACAACTTTGTTAAATCAAAATATAAATATATTATTTTATTACCAAACTTGGAATATATGAAAAAATGTAATGATCCATAATCAAATAAAGTAGTTTCTAAATTTTATGAAACCATTAAATTACCTGCAACCACATCATTTGGAGTTTAAATCTCACCATTAGTGATTGCATAAACAAGGAAAAGATCCCTTGGAATTTTCATAGGTATGTTTCCATGGATATTAGGACATTCATTTGCATATTTCCCCATTTCACTACAATTGTAGCACTCAACATTGACAAGATATACCATTCCTTTTCAATCACGTGTTTGGTGGACTTTTTCACCACAACTTTAATAGATTCCCATTCCCTTCTAGAATGTACCTGGGTGGTTATTCTCACATTTATTGAAGGATGGAAATTCAATATTTTCCTTATTCTCCTAATATCCATTTCTTGAGTGTTCAACTGATCTCTTCCTATCTTTCATTGCTTTAATGACGTAACACTTAATTAATTCCTTCTCTTTCATAATAGGACATGAGACAATATCTTCGAATGATGAGTTGTATTGTGAAACTATTGACCATTAGATAAATGGGTTTAATCCATCAATGAATCGATCAATACTACTCCTTCGGTTATGTAAGTAATATATAGCATTCCATGCTATCCATGTAATGTTAGCCTCATAATTTGTGATATTCTCACCCTTTTTTCCTTAGACTAATATATTGTCTTTCCATATCCACTTGATGGTCACAGGGAATGTATTTTTATACGATAAGAACTTTAAACTCCTTCCATTATATATTTGATACTTGTTAATCCCCATTTTATTTTTGAATTGGTGACCACTAATGATCTGAATCTCATATGAGGTGATAAACTGACATGAAATTTTTTTCCCTTTCACTACTCCCCAAAGCATTAAATATTTTAACTGTGTAAATTATCCATTGCTCATCTAAAAATTGATTTTTAGTCCCTTGAAATGTTGGTGGTTGTTTCCTCATGAATCAATCTAATATTGATCCAATGCATTGTTGATCAGGGTGCTCCATATGTGTAAATTTATTTTTCATAACCTGAGTGAGTTGTACCAGTATGGTTATAAGCACTTATGCACCAGATGCATCACCATCTCCACTATAATTATCATGAATTGGAGGGAATTCATTACATGGATTATATGCATTGATATTGTTTCCATTACTTACACTAGATTTCATTTCAAAACAATGTCATACACTATATTAGTTAATGAATAACAAAACATAATTACAATCATGTAAAATTCCTGACTTAAATTGAACAGTTTAGGCATATAATCCATAAAAAAAATAAAATGATTTCATTTTGGAGGTATTTACTCAAAAATCATTCATAATGGTATGTAATTAAATTTTGAATTATCCTAATCATACCCCCCAGGGATTGTCGTAACCAAGAGTCCAACAAGCCCTATTGTCATGTATCAGGATACCCTGGGTCAGGCCTAAAACTCCTTGTCGGAGTTTTCACTCCTAGGTACATCTATGCCAGAGCCTCCTATACCTTCTCGTATCCATACATGGATGTATTTATTATAAGAAAAACATAATATCTATATTACCAAAATTCTAGGAAGTTCTACTATAATAATCATCAATGTCTACATTATGGTAATGTTCTCTAATCAGTGTTTTTCTAAATCTAGCTTCCATGGTGTGTTCTAAACTACCTCTAATACAAACTGTAATGACCTGGACCAAGTTAACTAGAGTTAGTACTTTTTTAAATAACATTTTCCTGATCACAAGATATCATGTCTCAAAATACTGAGTAGTTTTGTATCCTTGGAAGTATTAGATACATAAATAAGTTTTAAATTACGTAATGAAATGAAAAATCAAAAACATTTTCTACCCTTTGAACACACACATATACCATATCCTATCCATGTAGTTCAATAATAATATAATTCTTCGCATCCTGGGAAAATGAAAGACAATAACGAGGTGAGCTCACATGCTTAGTAAAAATAACAATAGAGCATAACCATTCATAAATAACCATACACATTGAAGGAAATGTATAAGACTAGAATAAAAGCCTTCTAAACATAAACATCAACATTATATAGAAAATATAAATCAAATAATTCCATTTACTTATTCAAATGTATATTATACTAGTATAAAAATCACATGTAAAATCAATAGATAATTTCATAATGATGGAATGCATAATTCCAGAAATCATATCCACATAGTCAAGGCCACGTTCCAAGACTAGAAATAAGATTTTTTCATGGACGTGTGCCTAGAAATTTTTTGTTCTTGAGAACTACTGATGCATCACAGAGCTATATCAAGTTCCACCCATCACATACTATGTCCAATTCGCATCTAAAATGAAAAGGGTGAAATATACATTAAACATTTTTAGGAAAATTAGCATACAATAGGTCAATAATTTGACCATAAACCATGAATTGTAGAAAATATAGCACAACCATAGTCAAACATAACACAAACCATTCAATACAATATGGAAGACTAAATCATAATTGTAACACCCCAGGTAAATAAAGAATATGACATCTTTATATTTATCCCTATTTGTGAATAAAATGTTAATATTAAGTTAAAGGGGACTCTATTTTTGATGGCTTAACCAATACGCAACAATGAGTTCCTTTGAAATCTTACGTTGCACTATAATAATAAAATAATATTATTTTAAATGGTAGTTAACGCCTAGCCATTGTAATGGAGGGAATGAACATAACTAAGTAAAAAATGATTATATATGTTTGTCAAATATTTTTACTTTTTACAATAAATGTTAGAGGATTAAAAATGTGAATGAATTCAATTTTAAGCCTAAACATTCTAATATTCGTTTGAAGGTCGATTAACCACCTTTTGATGGAGAACCTCTATTAAATACACTTTTTGAAAATTTTATGTGTTATATTTGACAAAATAAAATTCTTCTTTAGAATCGAGACATCAATATTTACTTTGTGTAATTTTTTTGTATCTTTCCGATAAAGTTCATTTTTTAATGAATACTGAAAAATGTTGTATTTTAATTCAAAACCAATTTTTAATCTAATTTATTAATATTATTATATTATCTTTTGAATAGTTTTTAAAGTAAAATTAGAATATATTTTTAACATTTAATCCAATAGTGGTCTGTGGAATTAATTTCACTTTGAAATTGGACTTAAACTAGTGTCAATCTTTTGATAGATATTGTTTCTTAGAAACACGATATTTGTTTTGACAGTGGGAATTAATTATTAAATTAATTAATGAAACTTATATGTTTTGAATTTTGTAAAATAGAAATCATTTTTGAGTTCAGAATATCAAATATAGCTTAGGCTTAATTTTTTGTATTTTTCTGAAAAACATAAATTTTTGATGAATAGTGAAACCACTAAGTGGTAGTTGAAGAAACTGATTTTTCATTTAAATGAAACTTTTCCACCTCGGGGTTTTGAATTTCAAAAATCTGAAATACATGGTTTTCATTAGGATGTAAAATGTGGTACAATGGGATTAAAATAACATTTTTGTGAATAGTAACTTTTATGTTCTTAATCGTGATTAGGGGTAATTAGTGTAATTTAAGGTAAAAATAATGTTTTAATAATATGAAATGACCTAGAAACATTTACTACCCTCATTTGATGTGTCATGACCGACCAAGAAAATCCATGGGTCAACTTGGGGACCCCATGGAGCCACGTTGGTTGGAGAATGACATAAATAACTTTTTATTTAAAGTTAAAATAAAAATGTCACAAGCATGAGATGTTTCACTAAAACAATTTTTAAATGGGGTTATTAAAGTCATATTTTTTACTATAAATATTCATTATAAATCTTAAAATACTATAAAAATAATTATATTTGTTTTATAATTTTTATACATTAAATAAATTAAATTATTTATGACATCATGATGATGCAGCGATTACCTCATTAATAAAGGATTTAAATAAAATGAAAAGATAATGTTAAAATTATAACATAAACTTGTAAAAAACCTATTGTATGAGTATATTTAGAACCCTTACCACCTTATCCTTGAAATAAATCAATGTGGGACCTTTAAAATCCGAAACTCATTTGAAAATAATGTAACATTTTGTAACATTCCAAGAGTGCCCCTCCTCTCCTCTTATAAAAGGCCCCCACCTCTACCACCTAACCCACACCTCTCAAGCCTTTGGATCGGCCAAACCCTGAAAATTTTTCCTCTACACATCTCTGTATTACTCATAGAATCCTCAAATTGGGCATAAGTCTTCCAAAGGAATCCTTTGAACTCAAATCAAAGAGAGTTACCCGATTTTAAGGTAATGTCTTCACTTGTGTTATTTTGATTTATTTTGCTTCTCCAACCCCCTAAACACTTTTTATTCATTTCTTTTGTAACAACTCCAGTATATTAAATATACTAGGTTGTTTTTATAAGAATAATTCTAGCTACACTTACACACACCTACATCTAATGGTTAAAGAACATACTATTTCTGTGGATGGAGAATTTCTGCCTCACGAAATGATGATTGTTCAACACTCATATAACACCTTCAAAGGTGGAAATTAATATGTCACTATATTAATATATGATATATAATATGTTTATGTTTTACTTAAGCTTATTTATTTTCTTTTTTGGCATCCCTTTATGGATTCCATTGTGGGTAAACACGATAATTTCATTTTAGGATGTGCGGACTACTGCCCCCTCAAAGTGATTTCATTCGTTAATGCCATATGAGGGATGTATAAAGGATGGATTTAAAGTTATTATATATGATGTATGTTACATATAAATGATGAATATAATTCTGGAATTAAAATATACATACATCTCATTTATTTTTAATTCCATTAATATGACATGGAAATGAATGTAGCGTTCATGCGTACGTATGGCTTACCGTCTCCATGAATGGTGCATTTCACTTCTTACCTCTAAATGATTATGTAATGTTATAAGTACATATATATTCTGGATATATATTATATATATTATATCCAAATCATGAATATCATTTTGTATATAATGAACCATTGACCACACAAACAACATGTAATTGTAAGAAGTCCACTTTCGACATAAGAACCAAATATCGACAAAACAAACATTATTAACATAAATGATTACATAATGTTTATAACATGGAAATAAGTGATATAAAAGGAATAATGAACTTGAAAAAGGTTCTTAAGCATGTATAAATTAACTCAAGTTTAATATTCATGACATTAAAGAACGATCGAGTCAAGTCAGACCTGAGGTAAGGGATCCTACTCCTCTCTTTCATTTTAAGTACACTCTTTTATGTCATTCCTTTTAAGATCATATTTCTTATTATTGGGATGTTATTTTATATTACTCCAACTTTACTTTTTATTTTCATATGATGAGAGACCTTATTTTCTCTCATCAATCCATTTTGGAAGTTTTGAGTGGCGCCGTTAAGCTGTCGAATTTTCGTAAGAGATCTAACCTCTCTCTTTCTTTTTAAGTAATCTCCTTTATGTCACTTATTTTATGCTCCTATTGGTTTTGATGGGGGATGTTATTTTATATTCCTCTTGCGGTAAATTTTATTGTAATGTGATGAGGGACCCTATTTTATCTCATCAATCCATTTTTGGAAGTTTTAACTGGCGCCGTTAGGCTGCCGAGTTTTCGTAGGAGTTTTTTCATCTCACTTTTAGTCTCGTGAGATTTATGCTACATTTTCCACCATTTCCTTTGAGTGGTGTATGTACTTCCCATTATTATACTCTTTGTGTGATATAATTTCATTTATGGGTATTTACATATTCATTGTATCACCCTTCTTAAATGGGGTGTATGTTTCGAAAGTTACCCATGTCGGTAAGGGAACCCTTCACCCTCCTCTTTTAAAAGACTTCTTTTGTTATGTCTTTTAATTCACATACTATTATGATGGTATATGTTCTTTTATATCCTTATTTATGTAAATTTTATGACCAAGTGATGAGATACCCTTTTTATCTATTATCAACTTTTTTTCTGAATTTTTATGTGATGTCGTTAGGCTGTCGAATTTTTGTAAGGGAACTTCTTAACCGAATTTTGATTCTTTTGGATAAACATTTACTCCTTGAATATGTCGTTCTATGAATATGTGTGAATGTACTTTGAATTTTTTTCACTTAATATTATATTTGGTGTATTCGTTTGTCACACATAATTATGTAATTAATTTATCCATAATCCAAGGATACCGTCTTTAAATGGGACTTCATCTTAATCTCCATTCATTGAGGCATATTTTGTTTTATACACAACCTTATTTTATATGGTGTATAAACCACTTTTACTTTTATGTTTATCCAAAAGGAATCTTTTTTATATGAAGTGTTTTACTAAATGACAAAAGGGAATGTTTTTGTCGTACATATGCAGCGACAACGACTTCTCCGCCGCCATGACCATTATTTGAGTTTCGACTTCCTCTACAAGCCATTCCTTCTTTTTAAAAGGAAAATAAATACCATGTTATACTTTTATTTTATTTTGGTATTGAAAATGGTTTTTCATAATGTTTTTATATCAATGTGTTGTATTGATATTTTGTGATTGAAAGGTGGAAATTTTATGTTTCCTTTATGCATGATTTATGTGATACGATTATGTTGTGGTTCTTGGGCATTATTATGAAGATGGGTGGTTTCGTGATAATTTAAGGGCGGGTGAGTCAGATATAGCTCTCCAATTCATTGGGTAACGCGAATGAGTTAAACGTTGAGGTTTCTCCGAAGAGATCTAGGGAATATACTCTGATGTTTATTCTGAACGTAACCAAGAGGGTTACTCCCTACCTAAGAATGTTATGAATGCCTCAAGTTACCTTTATGTCTTATGATTTCTATGATTTATTTATAATTTGGATGAGGTATGTTAAAGTGCTTGTGTTTTATGGGTAAATTATGATTTCATTCTATGTACTCATGTTTTCTTTCCATATTTTTATATCCCTTATTGAGCTTTTTATGCTCATCCAAAGTTTTTTTTAAAATGTTTTTCACTGGTCAAGGGAAAGGTATATGATATGATAGTTTCAAGGATGTTTCAAGGAAGAATCCGTGTTTTATTTTAAATATGTTTCCGTTGATGGGAAAAAATAATACTATATTTATGTAACCACTTTGTTTAAATGTGGAATGTAATGCAAGTTTTATTATCTAATTCTATAAAACTCTAAATCTGAAAAGATAATAAATGTGTAATCTTGTAATAACTCAAGATTAAGTAAGGTTTAAGGCTGGGGCCTTATAGTCGGTATCAGAGGTCTGTTTAGATAACTTTAGAGGTTAGGGTATTCTCTAAGCATAAGTGACATTACCATAATTGTTAGGATTTCAGAAAGAGTCCTAGTTTTAGATAAAGTGAATGAGTAAGTATATCTTAGTGTTTACCTTCCTCATTAGTACATGATGGTTTTGTAGATATACTCACAATAACATTTCAGTTTTAGTGAATGGATGGATCTAGCCGGCACCAAAGAGACAAGAGGTTTGAAGGAAACTGTGGTGGTTCTCTGATTAAGATACTACATAAAATGGGGGATTCAATGAGGAAACTCGTGGTTGTTCTAAACCAAATATAAAGGAGTCATGATCAACCACTTGAACCTTGGTATGATCTGTAATGCATCATGTACGAGATGACCAATAGATGTGGAAGTTCAGGTAATAATTATAAAGGTAACCATTAGTGTTTATATGATCCTTACTTTTGAGGTAATTATGGGTTATTATATGTTATGATGGAAAATGAAAGGCATGAGATATACTTGTGGTTAAAATATGTTATTGTTATTTTTGAAGATTTTTTCTCGTTTTGCGGAATGTTTTAAGAATTATATAGTTTTGAAAAAAGGACAACATGCCAACTGTGTGACAACCTGTTGCGTCGGACAAAGCTACGAAAATCAAACCCATAACCAAAGTGCGACTGGTATTTATCGCCTACCACTGGACTACGAGAAGTCCCTGGTTATTTTGACTAATTATTTTTAGTTATATTATTTTAGGAATCAAGAGTAAGTTTTTTTGGGGTTATCTATGGAAATTATTAACCTATCATCGAGGATATGTGATTAGGTTAATTATTTTTCAATATGAGAATTTAAGAGCAACTGATGTTATTTGGAGATAAAAGTTAATTTGTACCTTGGAAGACTATGTGACTAAATCCATCAAATATTTGGGTTTCAATATTAGTTTGGTTTACTTTGAAGAATAATATGGACAAATTGTTTATCAAATGGTCATCGTTGAACTTTGGGTTTTGTTGGACAAATTTTGGAGATTAAGAATATATTTTATTTTTATAAAGGGTTATCCTTTTCTGGATTATCTGATCTTGTACTAACCATTTTGGTTTTGGTTTTGGTTAAAGTCTAAAGAAATGTGAAGTATATAGTTCTCTTTTGTGGATTTGGTGATTCTCTAGAAGTTGATTATAGTGAACAAGTTTCCTAAATACTCTTCTTTTGGAGAAAATATGATTTTGTGTAAGAAATCAAATAAAAGTTGAAAGTCAACAAGGTAGGTAATTATGATTACTTATGAATAAATTCATCAACAAAAAATAACTTAAA
Source organism: Viscum album (assembly GCA_963277665.1). Taxonomy (NCBI): domain Eukaryota; kingdom Viridiplantae; phylum Streptophyta; class Magnoliopsida; order Santalales; family Viscaceae; genus Viscum; species Viscum album. The sequence continues at coordinate 1,558,591,212 of OY728151.1, read as the reverse complement.
AAAATGTTGTCTATTAACTTTTCATACTCTGGAATCTAATACCGTTTAACCCATCACATGTTTGTGATTTTTTTGTGGTTAACTTTCTCCTAAACATGTTTTCTATCACTCTCCATCAGAACATGACCCTATGTTTTCTCCTCCATTTCCATGTTTTATTACATGTAATCCTAGTATGGGTTAACTTGGGTGAACTCTGTACTTCCCTTTCATTAGTTTAAAGTGATTGTTTTACCGACTCTTGTTCTGATGTGGGACTTTCAAAGATGTTTCCGAGCCCAATTTTAAAATTGCGAGGATGCAATTCCCAAAAGGGTGGAAGGATGTAACACCCCTGGTAAATAAAGAATATGAAATCTTTATATTTATCCCTATTTTTTAATAAAATGTTAATATTAATTTAATGGGGACGCTATGCTTGATGGATTACCCAATACGCAACAATGAGTTCCTTTGAAATCTTACGTTGCACTATAATAATAAAATAATATTATTTTAAATGGTAGTTAACGCCTATCCATTGTAATGGATGGAATGAACAAAACTAACTACAAAATGATTATATATGTTTGTCAAATATTTTTAATTTTTACAATAAATGTTATAGGATTAAAAATGTGAATGAATTCAATTTTAAGCGTAAACATTCTAATATTCTTTAGAAGGTCGATTAACCACCTTTTGATGGAGAAACTATTTTAAATACACTTTTTGACAATTTTATGTGTTATATTTGACAAAATAAAATTATTCTTTATAATTGAGACATCAAAATTTACATTTTGTAAATTTTTGGTATCTTTCCGATAAAGTTCATTTTTAAATGAATAGTGAAAAATGTTGTATTTTAATTCAAAACCTCTTTTTAATCTAACTTATTTATATGATTAGATTATCTTTGGAATTGTTTTTAAAGTAAAATTAGAATATATTTTTACCATTTAATCCAATATTGGTCTTTGGAATTAATCTCACTTTGATATTGGACTTAAACTAGTGTCAATCATTTAATAGATATTGTTTTTTAAAAACACGCTATTTGTTTGGACAGCGGGAATTAATTATTAAATTAATTAATGAAACTTATATGTTTTGAATTTTGTAAAATAGACATCATTTTTTAATTTGGAATATTAAATATATCTTAGGGTGAATTTTTGGTATTTTTCTGAAAAACTTCAATTTTTGATGAATAGTGAAAACACTAAGTGGTAGTTAAAGAAACTAATTTTTTTTTAAATGAAACTATGCCACCATTGTGTTTTGAATTTAAATAATCTGACATACATGGTTTTCATTAGAAAGTAAAATGTGGTTCAATGGGATTAAAATAATTTTTCGGTGAATAGTAACTTTTTTGTTCTTAATCGCGATTAGAGGTAATTAGTGTAATTGAAGGTAAAAAAATGTTTTAATAATATGAAATGACCTAGAAACATGTCTTACCCTCATTGAATGTGCCATGGCCAACCAATAAAATCCATGGGTCAACATGGGGACCCCATGGAGCCACATTGGTTGGAAAATGACATAAATAACTTTTTATTTAAAGTTAAAATAAAAATGTCACAAGCATGAGATGTTTCACAAAAACAATTTTTAAATGAGGTTATACAAGTCATATTTTTTACTATAAATATTTATTAGAAAACTAAAACAATTTCCTACATAACGATAGTTGTTTTATAATTTTTAGACATTAACTAAATTAAATTATTTATGACATCATGATGTTGCAGCGATTACCTCATTAATAAAGGATTTAAATAAAATAAAAAGATCATGTTAAAACTATAACATAAACTTGTAAAAAACCTATTGGATGAGTATATTTCTAACCCTTACCACCTTATCCTCAAATTACATCAATTTGGGACCTTTAAAATCCGAAACGCATCTGAAAATAAAGTAACATTTTGTAACTTTCCAAGAGTGCCCCTCCTCTCCTCTTATAAAAGGCCCCCACCTCTACCACCTTACCCACACCTCTCAAGCCTTTGGATCGGCCAAACCCGGATAATATTTCCTCTCCACATCCCTCTCTTACTCATAGAAGCCTCACATTGGGCAGAAGTAATCTCAAGGAAGCCATTGAGCTCAAATCCAAGAGAGTTACCCGATTTTAAGGTAATGTCTTCACATGTGTTCTTTTGTTTTATTTTGCCTCTCCAACCCCCTAAACACTTTTTATTAGTTTCTTTTGTAACAACACCAGTATCGTAAATATACTAGGATGTTGTTATAAGAAAATTCTAGCTACACTTACACAAACCAACATCTAATGGATAAAGAATATACTGTTTCTGTGGATGGCGAATTTCTGCCTCACGAAATAACGATTGTTCAACACTTATATAACACCTTCAAAGGTGGCCATTAAGATATAACTATATTTTTATATTATATATAATATGATTATGTTTTACTTAAGATTCTAAATTTTTCTTTTGTGGCATACCATTATGGTTTCCATTGTGGGTAAACATGATAATTTCATTTTAGGAAGTGCGGACTACCGCCACCTCAAAGTGATTTGATTCGTTAATGACATACGTGGGATGTATAAAGGATGGATTTAAAGTTGTTATATATGATTTATGTTACATATAAATGATTAATATAATTCTGTAAATTAAATATACATACATCTCATTTAGTTTTAATTCCATTAATATGACATAGAAATGAATGTTGCGTTGATGCGTACGTACAGCTTACCGTCTCCATGAACGGTGTATTTCATTTCTTACCTCTAAATGATTTTTTAATATTATAAATACATATATATTCTGGATATATATTATATATATGATATCAAAATCTTGAATATCATTCTGGATATAATGAACCTTTGACCACACGAACAACATGTAATTGTAAGAAGTCCACTTTCGATTTAAGAACCAAATATCGACAAAACAAACATTATTAATATAAATGATTACATAATGTTTATTACATGTCAATAAGTGATATAAAAGGAATAATGAACTTGAAAAAGGTTCTTAATCATGTATAAATTAACTCATGTTTATTATTCAGGATGTTAAAGAACGATCGAGTCAAGTTGGACCCGAGGTAAGGGATCCCACTCCTCTCTTTCTTTTTAAGTACACTCTTTTATGTCATTCTTCTTAATCTCATATTTCATATGATTGGGATGTTCTTTTATATTACTACTACAGTAAGTTTTATGTTCATATGATGAGAGGCCCTATTTTCTCTCCTCAATCCATTTTGGATGTTTTGAGTGGCGCTGTTAGGATGCTGAATTTTCGTAAGAGATCTAACCACTCTCTTTCTTTTTAAGTACTCTCCATTATGTCACTTCTTTTAAGATCTAGTTTTTTAGGATGTGGGATGTTCTTTTATATTCATCATGTTGTAAATTTTATTGTAATATGATTAGAGACCCTATTTGATCTCATCAATCCAAATTTTGAAGTTTTAAGTGGGACCGTTAGGCTGTCGAGTTTTCGTAAGGGATTTTTCATCTCAGTTTTAGTCACATGAGATTTATACTACATTTTCCACCATTTCCTTTGAGTGGTTTATTTACTTCCCATTATTATACTCTTTGTGTAATATAATTTCATTTATGGGTATTTACATATTCATTGTATCACCCTTCTTCAACGGGGTGTATGTTTCGAAAGTTACCCAAGTCGGTAAGGGAACCATTCACCCTCCTCTTTTAAAAGACTTCTTTTGTTCTGTCGTTTAATTCACATAATATTATGTTGGGATATGTTCTTCTATTTTGTTATTGATGTAAATTTTATGTCCAAGTGATGAGATACCCTTTTTATCTCTCATCAACATTTTTTCTGAATTTTTAAGTGACACTGTTAGGCTGTCGAACTTTTGTAAGGGACCTTCTTAACCCAACTTTGATTCTATGAGATAAACTTTTACTCCTTGAATATGTCATTCTATGAATATGTGTGAATGTACTTTGATTTTTTTACACTTAATATCCACTTATATTTGGTGTATTCGTTTGTCACACATAATTATGTAATTGATTTATCTTTAATCCAAGAATACCGTCTTTGTATGGGACTTCGTCTCAATCTCCATTCATTGAGGAATATTTTTTTTATACACAACCTTCTTTTATATGGTGTATAAACCCCTTTGAATTTTACATTTATCCAATGGAATCTTTTTTATAAAAAGAGTTTTACTAAACGAAAAAAGGGAATGTTTTTGTCGTACGTATGCGACGACAACGACTTCTCTGCCGCCATGACCATTATTTGAGTTTCGGCTTCCTCTACAAGCCATACCTTATTTTAAAAGAAAAATAAATACCATGATTTACTTTTATTTTACTTTGGAATTGGAAATGGTTTTCATAAAGTTTTTATATCAATGTGTTGTATTGATATCTTGTGATTGAAAGGTGGAAATGTTAAGTTTCTTTTATTCATGTTTTATAGGATACAATTATGTTGTGGTTCATGGGAATTATTATGAATACGGGTGGTTCTGTGATAAACTAAGGGAGGGTGAGACCGATATAGCTCTCCAATTCATTGGGTAACGCGAAGGAGTTAAACGTTGATGTTTCTCCGAAGATATTTAGGGAATATACTATGATGGGTATTCCAAACGTAACCAAGAGGGTTACTCCCTACGTAAGAATGTTATGAATGCCTCAAGTTACCTTTATGTCTTATGATTTATCTGATTTATTCATAATTTGGATTAGGTATGTTAATGTTCTTATGTTTTATGGGTAAAGTATGATTTTATTCTTATGTATATATGTACTCATGTTTCCTTTCCATATTTTTATATCACTTACTGTGATTTTTATGCTCATCCTATGTTTTTTTGAAATGTTTTTCAAAGGTCAAGGTAAATGTAAATGATATGATAGTGTCAAGGAAGTGTCAAGGAAGAATCCATGTTTTATATTAAATATGATTCCGTTGATGGGAAAATGAATACTATCTTTCTGTAACCACTTTGTTTAAATGTGGAATGTAATATATGTTTTATGATCTAATTATCAAGAACTCTAATCCTGAAAAGATCCTCAATGTGTAATCTTGTAATAACTCAAGATTAAGTAAGGTTTAAGGATGGGGCCTTATAATAATATCTCAACATCAAACAAATGTAAAAGCCAAGGAAGGATATTGACCTAGATGAAATCAATCCAAAAACAATTTGATTGACATATTTCATTCTACATTGAAATAATTTTAGAGTAATGAAAAAAATTTATTTTTAAAATGTTCATATAATCTATTAAGTGAATCTTATAATGTGTTATAATGGTGTAAAATATGATCACCCACCAGATGATTTAAAAAAACATTTTTCCTTAATTTTTTGGAAAAGGTCAAAAAGTACCTTATTTGGAAAACGTAGAAAATATTCCTATACAAACATTTTATAAAAATTCATACAATGGTATAAATTAAATAAACCCATATTCTAGGAAATATTAAATATCTTTTTGAAATAAATTTTTAAAAAACACAAATGTGGACGATAAATATTTCCTAGTATATACTTACGTATAAACAACATTGGATAATAAAGAGATTGTAAAATTAACCCTGACCTTGTAATATTCCATTGTAGAGGGTACATTATCCTCATGCGTAGTAGTTAAATAATTCTTATTAAATTATAAAATAACCAAATCCATAAATACAATATCATATATGATCTTCTAACATTTGTTTATTAATAATTTTTTAGAAGTATCACTGTTTCGGGTGTTAACTGATTAATTTTGAATTGGAATGTTTTGTTATATGAGTAATGTTTTTATTGAAAGGATGTATTTGATTCATATCCATAATTATATTATGTTCTTAAAAAATAATTTAAATCTTAAAATGAAAATTATTCTTGAATGGTTACGATGGGGAATGAATCTCATCGTGTTCGTGGAGATAGTAATCCGTATGTACGCACGATCGACAATATCATTCTATTGATGGTGAAATCGTATATAATTGGGTGGTATATTAAATATAAAGAATAATTAACATGTTATTACTATTATTTACATCAATTATACTCATTATTATACCCATCCGAATAATTAAGTGTTGAATAAAAATGACACCACGATGTAGGGATGGTATGCCATACGTACGCACATATGGTGACTTTGTGATTCATTGGATGAAAAGAATGATGAATATGGATTGACCATATTTATAATAACATCATTGTTTTTATAAAGTACTTGATTTATTATTTTGGCATATAAAAAATAATGAAAAATGAATTTGAAGAAGAAAAGAATGTTTAAAGAGGTGATGAAATTATTACCACATTTTCAGGTGCTTCTTTTTTATTTGATAAAAAGGGCTCCATAGGATGGGTTTATGATCAATGTAGGGCCTCTAGGATGATTTTAGGGTAGTTGGGAGGATATTTTTGTATGTTATAGCCGATCCAAATTTTTTTAGGAGTGAAATTAAGAGAAGGTGATGCACCCTTTTATAAGAGATATGGGGGTAACATTAGGAAATGTTTGAAATATTATTTTATTATAAAATAATTTTCGGTTAATAATGTCTGTAAATAGATTTATTTCGAGTAAATGGTGGGTATGGGTCGACATTCCATTAACCAATATGTTTTAGACAAGTTTATTTCATCATATTAACCATATATTTTATATTTATCTTTTATTTAAATAGTTTTTCTTTTACATTTCTTCTTTTATTCTTATACTATATGGTTAATAAACATAATATAAATTTCCAAGTTAACCTCATGTGTTTCATTAATGAGATATATATCAGTAACTAAGTCCTTTGAATGAACGTTATATTTTTATGAGTATTATATCATTTAATAAAATAGTATTTGGTTTAAAAACTCATTTATGTCATATTTGACAATATTTAGTAATTTATTTTTGGTAAAGTCCTATCAACTTGATTAATTAAAACCATATTCATTTAATCAACCATAAAATTTCATATTAAACTAAAAAATTCATGGAATGCATCAAAAGTCCCAATTAATATTTATTTTAAAATTTATAATATAAATTTTTTTAATCTTACATTAATAAGGTAATTACTACATCATCATTGTGTCATAAATAAAATTTATTATTTAATGTATAAAAATATAACTAAAATACTGTGTAGTAGGAAATATTTTTATTATTCTAGTAAATATTTATTATCAAAATTTTATTATGTATAACTCTATATTAAAAATTGTTCAGATATTACAATTTCAATTTAACACTTTTTACACTTCCTTAAATAAAATAATAATAAATTTCTTATGATAATACATGTGAAAAAAAGAATCATATTTTATTCCTATGGGTTATTTTTTCCAAAATACAATTTTCCAATAGAATTAGGACATGTGTAAGGGAAATTATAATATCATTTTACCTTTATTTACATTATTTACTTTTAAATATGGTAAATAAAATTCAAAAGTTAATGTTAAGAATAATTTATTTTCATCTTGTTGAACCAAATTTTCCATACTGATGTCAATTGTGTTTCTCGAAATCTTAAAATTCATTTTATAGAGGCGGTAAAATTACTTTTTATGCAAATTTTTAATTTCGCCTAGAAGGTGGGTAAAAGATGTTAAAAAGTTCAATTAGATTTTATATATCTAATCATATTATAAAATGAGTCCAAATAAATAAATTGGACTAATATAGGTATTATGTAACTATTTTTACTTTTAAATAAATTAAAATTAAAATAAATATTATTTAAATAAACTTCGGTTTTAAACAATAACATAGTGTTTTTCAATATTCATCAATAATTGAATTTTCTCATAAAAATACAGAAAATTAACCCTAAGCTACTTTTGATATTAAGAATCAAAAAATGATGTCTGTTTTGAAGAATAAAATTTATAAAATTGCAAAAATTGGGTATTACTATTCATTACATCTTTTAAAATGGCTTGTTTGATTTGTCGTGGTGTGTTAGAACTCTATGTTGCGTACAATGTAATCTATTGTATTATTCAATGTTAAAAGTATTGTGTAATATTTGGTTATTAAATATAGAAATAGAGGAAACCGTATTGGGGTCCATAAAAGTTAACTAAAATAAAATTAACCATAAAAATAACTTTTATTAATTGTTATTATATTTCCAAAATTAATAATACAAATAATAATAATAATTATATTATTATTATTATTATTAAAACCATCTTTTATTATTATTTTCCCATATAATTTTAATTTAATTTAGTTTCCATTGATAATTTATTTAAATTAATTTAATTATATTTAAAACAATCATGTCGTAGTATCATCTCTCGGAATGAAATTGGTCTGACATTAGGTCATAAAAGTACCATGCCTTGCAAAAAAAAATTAATTTCTATCACAGTTTTGTCTGCTTCATATAGTGGTACATTAAAAAAGGGATATCTATAATCGAGCCCCACACATTTATTTCTAATCCAAATCATTCATCATATGTCAACTAATTTATTAAATTTAAAAGAAATATAAATATTCTATAAAAAATATATATTCTTCAATATATAATAGGAATGAATAAGAAAATCCAAAGTAAAAGACAATATATAAAAAATATATATTATTTAATCAATTAATATATAAATATTTAATAATATGGATATTCAGGGTAAATGTAATGTGTTAATATCATAGGGAATTGACCATTTCAAGGGACTTTTATGGACTATAAAAAAATTAGGGATGTGAATTTCAACACTATCATTTTTCAAAATATTCATAAACCATCCATATTAAGAATAACGATTTTATCAATACAACATATCCATCATGTTGTATATGTAAAATTAATGGTTTTTATCCTTGATGAATACATATTAAATAATATATATAATTATTTATCTATATATCAATTTCATTTTTAAAATTTCTTATAGAACAAACATCATTTTGAAAATCATTTTCATTAAAAACAACATTAAAAATTAAGAATATCTACAATATTATAAATACATGTATTTAAAAATAATCTTGTATACATTCCATGGAATATTAAAATATATTACTATCATGATATAAATTAAATTTATTTTTTATAAAGATCAAATAATTGACAATGAATAAAAATGAAGGTAAATGATCTCAATTCGAATGTGATTTTTAATTAAACACAAAAAATGATCATAAAATATAAGTGATAATTGATCATTTAATTCATTACTCTCATAAGTTATAAATCGAAATAAATAATTTTAATTACTATATAATATAATAAAATTATATTATACCCATAATCATATAGTACTAATGACAATCAATAAGTAATATAATCTACTGAAATGAAATTGAGTTATGAAATTCATCAATAGTTTGAAATATTCATGTCGAATCCCCTTGGATGAAATAATTGAAATTGGAATAAAAAATAACATTAATTATGAATGAATCGTGATATTACTTGTATAATGGTATTATATGCACCTTATAATGTAAATTAGGTGCATAATATTATAATACTATTCGTTATTGGGAAATTGAGGGATGTCCATTACCTCTAGAATTTTTTGGATGAAAATTATATTAAATCATGTATAGTGGTTTTAAGATATCTAGTCAATTAATTTATAACAATATTTATAATTATAATATTATATATTTCCATTTTAAAACAACTGATCACTAGTTTGTAAATAATATTTACATATTTTCAGTTTTCAACATGATAATTTCCGTGTTTTCTCATTCTATATTTGCTATGAATGTTCAAATTCATATTCAAATTATGTAGTTAAATAAAATATAAAATAATAATCATGAATAAAAGTCATATTTTTACAAAAATTATACTTTTATGACTGATCATTATTGATATTTTTGTGAAATTAATTACAGTACGATCATGGAGATGGAAAGTCGTACATACAAATGTGTATCGTTTCCAATTATCAGTTATTATTATGGAAAGGAGGTATGTTATATTTTTTAAATTAAATAATTATTATAGTATCATATTATTTATCTAAATAAACATATAAAAATAATTAATATATGGTGGTTTTGAAAAGAGAGTCACATCAATTCGTGATGGTTTAAGTTCAAATGTATAGAAACGATGTTATCATATTTAACACAGAGAAAAGGTAGTTGATAAAATTATATATTTTCGTTTTAGTTCGATAAAATTACCATTAATATTATAATTATATCTTGTATATTACATATATTCATTTATATTATCCTTATTACCTTCCATATTATGAGTTAGTGAATTATTTATCAAATAAATTTGTGAGATGGTAATCCCCTTAACACACGAGTGATGTTATTGTATCCCCTATGTAATAGAATGAAAAAATGATTATTTATTATATAATAACTTCATATGTATAATTATTTTATAGAAATAATATATATAGTTATTTATATCAACATACCGGACCATTAAAGGTTGTAATAATAATCATATACATTGGTTCATGAAGAGGTAGACAGTTGTAATCATAAACTATGAATTTTTAAACCATTTTATGGATGTGGATGTAACTGGGGTCCTGAATATGAAAAAATATATTCTTATTATATCATGGTTTAAAAATAAATTTTAATTGTGTAGGAATAAATAAATTACCTTCTTTGATGAATGTTACCTATTATTCGGGTAACCTAATTATGCCCAAAAATTGCATTTATATGATGGATTTCATACCCAAAATAAGTAATCATAGAAACTGGGGGGTAATTTGGGAAGTTTTTTCATTATTTATTGTCTAAAATGTGTTTTATGCTAGTGATGTAAAATGTTATAGGGTGGCATTTTATAAGTGAGGTGAGTGGTATTCTTATAAGTTTCGTGAAATAAATCAATCATACCCATTTTTGAATTAGGAAAACGTAATTGAAATTTTAAATTATATAAACTAGATGTTATGTTTAAATTATTCAAATATACAATAGGTTTTGGAGGTGATTGTGTATCATTTTTAACCATTATTATTTATCTTAATCTCTGGTAAATCCATTTTTTACTTTAACTCTGGTAATTTTTTACCAAATTAATTTTTATAAAAAATATAAAATAAATTTATCAGGTAATATAAATCATTTTGATTCCAAATATTTACTACATTTTACAAATTTGATTAAAAAAAGATGAAATTTTTATCTAAAAATTATCCCAGAAAGTGTTGGTAATGATGCGGTTTTAAAGAAGAAATGATCAAATTTTTAAAAACATTTTATATAAAAATTAAAATTGAAAATTATTACAATGACCTAAATTAGATTATTTAAATAAATAATTCTTGATGGGTGGGCTGTTCCAGGGGGTTGTGGCTATCTTTTTCAGCATGTGTGTGTGTTTAATGCAATTTTATCCCAAATAACCTAAAAAACATTGATAATCATATTCATATTATTCCTATATAATTGTATATTTATAAGGTTATAATGTTTTACAATTAATTACAACTATTATTTTCAGGTTCCAAAAAACAATCCAAGATATTACATTTAATGGAATATATTTAATGGGTTGATTATACTAAGTGATGTGTGTCACATATACTATCAAATAAGTTGTTATAATTTTAGAATTGTATGGTGTTACATTCACTACAAATTATTTGAATTTAATCCTCACAATATATGTTTGAAAATTTTAATCAAGTGTTTGATATTTCAATATATTTTGTTAAAAATCCAAATCACAAATATAGTTAATAAAAATTAATATTAAAAGGGGATAAATGGAAGTAAACAAATCTAATAATTAGTTTTATAGGGAGGATAAAATTGGTTGAATTTTGTGATATGGACATGGGTGAAATGTGTATGTAATTATAGAGAGTAATATAGGTTAATGATGAGTAGAAAATAAAAGACCAATTGAATGTTTCATGCCTTAAAAAATAAATATTTTATGAATTAATAAATCAAATCATATATGTAACACCCTGATATTTTATGAGAAGTATATATTTTTTTATGTAATATGTTATACGGAAAGGAATCTTCCACTACACACAACACTATCTTGGGTTTCATTACATGCAATCGCGACCTCCTCGATAGCGTGTGTAGTACGCTATACCGGGTTTCAATAAACAACGATATATTAGAATATTATAATCTAGCCTTTATGAAGAGTATTAATTGAATGTTGAATTTTATCAAATTTTAATTCAACTTATACATTTCCTAGAATGAGGTATGAATAAAGAATAAGTTTTTTTGGATAAAAGAAGTATTATTCAAAAAATGCAGTTTTACAGCCTTTTGATGGTGCACCCACATTAAATCTAGTTTTTGAAAATTTTATAAGTTCAATTTGACAAAATAAAATTCTTATTTATAATCAAGATATTAAAATTTACATTGGATATATTTTTCATATTATTCTGAAAACTTTCATATTTTAATGAATAGTAAAAACACGATATATTTTAACAAAAAACATCTTTTTTCATCGTAATAATTTATATGGATAAATTATAATATTGCATGTTTTTAAAGTATAAATACAATATATTTTTACCATTTAATATAATGTAATTCATTAGTATTAATTTTACATTGAATTCATAGGTAAAAACATTTCAATCATTGGCAATGTTTTAAATTTTAAAACCTGTTTGCTTAACAACGGGATTAATTTTAAATTAATTAATTCAACTTTTGTGTTTCTAATTTTGAAAAATTGATTCCATAATTGTAATCAATAGTTCAAAATTATGTTAATAGGTTACTTTTATTTTTTTGATATTATGAATAGTAACTACGGTAATTTTTATTTACTGCGGTTAAAGGTAAATAGGGTAATTCAAGGTTAAAAGAATATTATAATAACTCAAAATTACGTTCACACTTGTCATAAACTTATTTTATGAGTGGTGGCCAACCATGGGAATCCTTGGGTCGATTTTGGGACCCCATTTTACCACTTGGTAGTGAAAATATCAATTTGGATTAATTAATTTAATGTAAAGACAAAATTGACATTATCAAAAATCTTTTAGTAATTAATTTTTATAAGGGGTTATATAAATTATATTTTAGACTATAAATATTCATTTGAACTATAAAGTTATTTCCTACATAATGATATTTTTTTATAATTTTTTGACACCATATAAATTAAATTATTTATGACACAATAATGATGAAGTATTTACCTCATTAACAAATGATTTATATAAGTAAGATTATAATGATTAATATATTTTCCAAAACAAGACCAATTCTGATTTGATTATTTTATTTCGACCATGAGTCATATTATCTTCATCTTTAATTATTTTTGCACCTTTTGAAACCGAAGATAAGTTTATAATAAAATAATATTTCCACACTTTCCAAAGATGCCTCTCTCCTCCCTTATAAAATGGCACCTCCTACCTCTCTTCCTCACACAAATTTTAGCATTCATTCTCGGCCAACCCCTGCCCATTACACTTCCCCACTTCCTTAGAAACATACTAGAGGTACTGGTCTTCTCAAAAGACCAACTCTAGTGCCTTAAGAGAAAGTTTAATGGAGGCACTTCGAGAAACAGGTAATTCGTTCAACCGTTTTCTTCAAGTTCCATTCTTCTTATACTCCCTCTTCATTAGTTGTTCCATTATAATGTAATAACATCACTATCCCACATATACTGATATGTTATTATAAATATGAAAGAACCCAATTTCAACTCTTATCCATCCTATGTAAAATGAAATCACCGCGGGTGCGAACGTACGGAATACCGTCTCCACACCGTGGTGTAATCTATTTTCCAACACCACCTTACTTGGATGGGTATAATAGTGAAATTAAATAACTATATATGATTATTTTAATGTGTTATTTATTTTGAAATTGTATACATACACCCTAATACAATTCCATGGTAATGGGAACGATATCATCGCTCGTGCGTACGTACGGCCTACCGTCTCCACGATGTGATGTGACTCGTCCTATATGATCGTCATTGAATAATGACTATATAAATGAATTTAATGAATTAATATGATATATATTACACTAATTCCATTCTGAAAATGATGTATCTATATCTTATAAAGAGGAATAAGAATTTATTCGACAAAACATGCATAAGAACAAAAAGTAATAAACACGCGAAAAACAAAAAGTAATGAAATATTACTATTAAGAAGCTACGAATATGACCATATATGATATCATAACAATAATTATGATTCTGGAATAAGTAAATAACATTATTTTAATCATTATACAGGAGTTTTGGACACTTATGAAGCAAATCGGACCTAAGGTAAGGGAAAATATCACAATCTCATTTTTATCCGAGATTGTTTATACTTTGGTATTTACTAGGGTGTATTTTATCATCCACATCCATGTATCCTAAATATGTAATATTATTTATATCCTCCTACAATTTTTTAAATCCAATTTTACCCTTCGGTGAGTTTTTAGGAAAAGATATGAAAGGAATATTTTGTCATTTTTCGTACGAGGTACTTTTTGACTTTTCTGGCCAAAGTAAGAGAAGAATGTTTTTTTCACATATATGGAATGAATGGATTTTTAAAACATTATTTCCAAGAAGCTTTCTTTAGAAGTTTTCAATTTTATTTTTAATCAACTTCTTTTAGTTTAAAATTGTAGGAAATGTTAAGAAAGAAAAATTGTTTTTTAAGTAGAAAGGATACTTTCCTCATGAATGGAGTTCAAGTGTTTTATCAAATTTATTTTCCATCTAAGATAATATAGGGTTCGATTTCTATCCCTATTATTACATTTATTTGACTATGTTGTGATGAAAATAGTTTTATGATTTTATATATCTTATATGAATTGTTTTATGACGTCATGATGTTTAAGATTACCATTTTTATTACATGGGTTATGCTATGATGTATGGTTTATGATTTAGTGGCACACATAAGAATGGTATCATTATGAGATGGGTGGGACCTATATCTCTCTCCAATGCATTGTGTAAATATTTTATATCTCATGAGATAGACATGGCTGGAATGTCAGGTTAAACCGGTTCAGTGATGCAGGACTGAAACGAAGAGTGAACTCAGTTCAGAAATGGACATTTCCCACTAAGTTAGTCTTGGCAATGAGTTATGACTAATAATAAATGAATCTCTCTGATTATGTGTGTATGACACAATGTTTCATGTTTTATGTTATGATTATTGGGATTACATTTCACTACCAATGTTTATCCCATGTTATTAAATTATGATTTCTTTTGCAGGTTAAGATTTAAAAAAATTATGTTTTTATGGATATGATGTGATTGATATTTCTTTTGTTTACCCTTACTGAGCATTTGATCTCACCCTTTTGTATGTTTTCTTTCCCGGGGTCAGGAAGAAGGTTATTAAGTAAGATATGCCAAAAGGGACTATAGATATGGTGAAATAAATGGGAGATAGTGTAGATGCTTTATGAACCAGTTGTTTATGTTTCCCAGTTTCTAAAGACACTATACCTATACGGTCCTTTCATGGTTTTTTAATATGTTGTAATAAGTATGCTTCAATTTTGATGTATTAACCATGTATGTAATGTATGGGTTGATATATTTTGTATCAGAGAAAAGGGACAGTCAACCTTTGGAAACTAGGATGTTAAAGCCTTACTAAGAACCCTAAGGATAAGTCTAAGCGTAGAACACAATATTAATGTTTTATAAATGGCCATGAACAACCTATGATAAGACCTTATGTGTGAAATTTTATTCTTTATTGTGTGGTTTTCCTATCATAATTAGTGTTTCTCACAATGTTCTTCTTGGTTTTAGTTAATGGCTGGAACTCGAAAGAACCGTGTTAATGAGGAATGCGACGGGCAATGCAATGATTGTCCCCCTTAGCAACCAACCATTATGGGATCTGGAATGAAAAATCTTATAGCCATGCTCACACAACATTCTCAAGCTAAGAATCATGCAGGACTTCCAAATGAGCAATGGAAGGAACAACATTCTGTTGAATCCTTCAGGAGGTAGCATTCTCCTTCATTCAGCGGGTCTTCTGATCCATTAGTGGCTGACAATGGATCAGTACAACTGAAATGATATTTTCAGTTCTTCAATGTTCTGAACATGATAAATTCATCTTAGCAGTGTGTTGTTTGGAAGGTGATGCAGATCAATGGTGGAATCTTATCAAGAATACGAGGCCAAGAGATGAAATTGAGTCCATGGATTGGGACGAGTTCAAGAACTTATTTTTCAATAAGTACTTCACTCGTATTCTTCGAACAATGATCGAGAAGGTGTTTCTAGAGCTGAAGCAAAAGGATGATGAATCTGTTGGTACCTACGAAGCAAATATTACAAGACTTCTAAGGTATACTTCCAGAATTATTATCCAACCTGAGAGTAATATAGGTTGATTATTTAGTGGATTAAAACAATGTCATCGAAGGGAATTAGCCATAAGGGACTTCAATATCTATGATGATATTTTTCGATGTGCTCTCATGGTTGAGATGGAGATTGGCGTAACCCATCAGTGACATGGGATTGATAAGAAGAGGAAAATTGAATTCAATGGAAAGTCTAAAGACCACACTGAAAAGAAGTTTAGTTTTCCCTTATGCTCCATGTGTGGAATGAAACATGGAGGAAATTGTCTTAAGGGGACAAGCAAATTTTATAAGTGTGGAAATGAAGGTCATCGGGGAATTTAATGTCGAAATAATGGGAAGAAGACGTCTAATGATGCAAAGAAAGGAATGGATACAATGAATGAACATATTACACTTCAATGTTTCAAGTGCAAGGAGATAGGGCTTTATCCAAATCAATTCCCAAATCCAAGGGTCGATGATGATGATCGATGTCAACAAACTCTTAAGGCTAATGAAAAAGGAAAGTCACATGCAATTACTATTGGTGATGTGGAGTATGATGATGAAGTGGTGAGAGGTACACTTACCATCTACTCTAAAGTAGAAAATGTTTTATTTGATTCTGGATCCACCCACTATTTTATTTCTGAAGAATTTTCTAAGGGTACCACCATATTACCTCAACAATTAGATGTTGAGTTGGCTGTGACAACTCCAAATGGCACAATAGTCGCATCAAAAGTTTACAATTCTTTTCCGATTGAATTTTGTGGGAATGTGCTTGCTGCAAATCTTGTGATCCTTCCTATAGTGGAATTTGATGTGATTCTTGGCATGGATTGGCCTTTTTATATGGAGCTCATACCAATTTCCAAAGAAGGGAAGCCACATTTCATATTCTAGATCAATATATGATCGTCTATCGATGCAAGGATGAACATAACCTTACAGTGGAAATTTCATCTATATTATGGGTCTTGATTCCACTAAATGAAGGTTACTTATCTCAAATGGTTGGAGAGAAACTCGTGATTAATAATATTCATATTGTATAGGAATTTGATGATGTTTTTTCGGAGGATTTTCCTGGTCTTCCACCAAATCGTGAAGTTGAGTTTTAAATAGAACTCGTACCAAGTGCTTTACCTATTTCAAAGACACCTTATAGAATGGCCCCAATATAGTTGCAGGAATTGATGAAGCAACTCCAAGAGAATCTTGATAAAGGATTCATATGCCCTACTGTGTCACCTTGGGGAGCACCTGTTCTATTTGTTAAGAAGAAATATGGATCAATGAGACTCTGCATTGATTATCAAGAACATAACAAGATCACTATCAGGAACAAATATCCTCTCCCACGCATTGATGACCTGTTTTACCAACTACGCGGAGCTCAATACTTTTCCAATATTGATCTTCGTTTAGGGTATCATCAATTAAAAGTCAATAGGAAGGATATACCAAAGATATCTTTTCGTATAAGGTTTGGACACTATGAATTTATAGTGATGCAATTTGGTCTTACTAATTCCCCTACAATCTTCATGGATCTGATGAATAGAGTCTTTAGAGACTATCTTGATCAGTTTGTGGTAGTCCTTATAGATTATATTCTTGTCTATTAATAGGGCAAGGAAGAACATGAAGATCACTTGAGAATTATATTGAAGACCCTGAGAAAGGAGAAGCTTTATGCCAAATTTACCAAGTGTGAATTTTGTCGTAAAAAAGTTTCATTTTTGGGTCACATAATCTCAAAAGAGGGGATATATGTGGATCCATCAAAAATAGAGGTTATCAAAAGATGGTCAAGACCAGCAACAATAACCGAGATCCGATGTTTTCTTGGTTTGTCCGGATATTATCGACATTTTGTGAAATATTTTTCACATTTATCTAATCCACTCACCAAGTTGACTCGGAAAGGATTAAAGTTTGTTTGGACAGAGGAATGCCAATAAAATATCAAGGAGTTGAAAAAATGGTTATCTAGTGCACCTGTGCTCACACTGCCTTATAGTGGAGAAGGGTTTGTGATCTACAGTGATGCATCCAAGAAGGGATTGGGGTGTGTTCTTATGCAAAATGATATGGTGATAGCTTATGCCTCACGACAGTTGAAAATCAACGAGCAAAATTAACCAACTCATGATTTGGAGTTAGCTGCGATAATCTTTGCATTAAAGATTTGGAGGCATTATATTTATGGAGAAAGGTGTGACATTTATACTGATCATAAAGGATTAAATTATATTTTCACACAAAAGGAGCTGAATATGCGCCAAAGAAGATGGTTGGAGATGATTAAGGATTACGACTGCTCATTTCATTACCACCTGGGGAAAGAAAACAAGGTGGTAGATGAATTAAGTCGACAAGACCATGCTAGTTTATCTATTATTAGGATCACAAAATATCCAATATTTATGGATTTACAAAGGATGGATCTTGGAATTATAATGGAAGGGGAAAATCGTATCTTTCTCAAATGAATTTTCAAACATCTATACATGTAAAGAATAACGAGGCGCAGAAATAAGATATCGAGTTACAAAAGAAGGTGAGAAATGTTCTTGAATTCAACCTTGATTGTGATGGGATAATAATGTTCAGGAATTGGGTTTGTTTTCCTCCCATCCCAGAATTAAAGAAGTATCTGCTGGATGAGGCTCATATTTCTTCATTCCCTATTCATCCTGGAAGCATGAATATGTATAGAGACCTGAAAGAGTATTTCTGGTGGGATGGCATGAAAAGAGATGTTGCTGAATATGTCTCTCGTTGCTTGGTTTGTCAGCAAGTTAGAGCTGAGAGATAGAAGTCTAAGGGAATGTTACAACCATTAGCCATAGCTGAATGGAAATGGGAAAACATCACTATGGACATTGTCACTGGACTTCCTAAGACATCCAAAGGCAATAATGCTATCTGGGTTATAGTTGATCTTCTTACGATGTCCGCACACTTGATTGCTATTAGAGAAGATTTTTCTCCTGATCAGCATGCCATGATATATGTAAAGAAAGTGTTAAGATTTCATGGAGTACCACTTTACATTATATCTGATCGGGATCTAAGGATTACCTCAAAGTTCTGGTGAAGTCTTCAGCATACTCTGGATACATAGTTGAGTTTCAGCACTGCTTATCATCCTCAGACAGACGGTCAGTCTGAGAGGACAATTCAAACTCTAGAAGATATGTTGTGAGCATGATCTATGGATTTCAAAGGTGATTGGGATCCACACCTACCTTTGGTGGAATTCTCTTATAATAATTGCTTTCACTCTAGTATTCAGATTGCTCCTTATGAAGCTCTCTATGGAATGAAATGCAGGACTCCAACTTGCTTGGATGAAGTTGGGGAAAGAAAGCTATTAGGACCTGATCTTGTTGATGAGATGGTAGAAAAGGTCAGATCTATTCAACAACACATAATATCAGCACAGAGTCGACAAAAAAGTTATGCCGACAACATATGAAAATACATAGAATTTGAAGTGGGTGATAAATTGTTCTTACAAATATCTCCTTGGAAGAGAGTAATGAGATTTGGAATGAAGGGAAAGTTGATCCCTCGATATATTGGTTCTTTTGAAATTCTGGATCATGTTGGGAAGGTAGCTTACCGATTGGCGCTTCCACAGAATCTCTCTCAAGTTCATGATGTGTTCCATATATCTCTCTTGAGAAAGTACAGACCTGATCATTCACATGTACTCAACACAGATGTTGTACCGCTGGAAGAAGATCTTTCTTATGAAGAACATCCGATAGAGATTCCGGATCATAGTGAAAAAGTCCTATGGAACAAGACCACTCGCTTGGTGAATGTTTTATGGAGTAACCACCAATTTGAAGAATCTACATGGGAACATGAGGATATGATGATGGAGAGGTATCCTCATCTGTTTGTTACGAAGTGATGAATTTCGAGGGATAAATTAATTTTAAGGGGGGTAGAATGTAACACCCTGATATTTTATGAGAAGTATATATATTTTTTATGTAATATATTATACGGAAATGAATCTTCCACTACACACAACACTAGCTTGGATTGCGTTACACGCAATCACGACCTTTCTTGATAGTGTGTGTAGTACGCAATACTGAGATTCAGTAAACAACAATATCTTATAATATTATAAACTAGCTGTTATGAATAGTAATAACTGAATTTTTAATTTTATAACATTTTAATTTATTTTATACATTTTCTAGAATGAGGTATGAAAACAATATCAGTTTTTTTTTGGATAAAAGAAGTATTTTTCACAAAATGCAGTTTTACCACCTTTTGGTGGCAAAGCCACATAAAATCTAGTTTTTGACAAGTTTATAGGTACAATTTGACAAAATAAAATTATTCTTTAGAATCATGATATAAAAATTTACTTTGGATATATTTTTCATATTATTCTGACAACTTTCATATTTTAATGAATAGTAAAAACACGCTATATTTTAATCAAAAACAACTTTTTTCATCGCAATAAATTATATGGTTAAATTATAATATTGAATGTTTTTAAAGTATAAATAGAATATATTTTTACCATTTAATATAATTTATGTCATTAGTATTAAGTTTACATTGAATTCGTAGGTAAAAACATTTCAATCTTTGGCAATGTTTTAACTTTAAAAATAGTTTTCTTAAAAACGGGATTAAATTTAAATTAATTACTGCAACTTTTGTGTTTTAAATTTTGAAAAATGGATTCCATATTTGGAATGACTAGGTCCAAATTATGTTAATAGGTTACTTTTATTTTTTGGATATTATGAATAGTGACTACTGTAATTTTTATTTACTACGGATAAAGGTAAATAGGGTAATTCAAGGTTAAAAGAATATTATTATAATTGAAAATTACCTTTACAGTTGTCCTAAACTAATTGGATTAGTAGTGGCCAACCATGGGAATCCTTGGGAGGATTTTGGGACCCCATTGTGCCACATGGTAGTGAAAATGACACTTTGGATTAATTAATTTAATGTAAAGACACAATTGACATTAACAAAAACCTTTTAGTAATTAATTTTTATAATGGGTTATATAAATTATATTTTTGACTATAAATATTCATTGGATATATAAAAAGAATTCCAAAATAATGATATTTGTTTATAATTTTTAGACACAAAATAAATTAAATTATTTATGACACAATAATGATGAAGTATTTACCTCATTAATAAATGATTTAAATAAATAAGATTTTAATGATTAAAATGTTTTCCAAAACATTTCCAATTATGATTGGATGATTTAATTTCGACCATGTGTAATCTTATCATCATCTTTAATGACTTTTAGACCTTTTGAAACCGAATATATGTTTATAATAAAATAATATTTCCACACATTGAAAAGGTTCCCCTCTCCTCCTTATAGAAGGTCACATCCTCCCTCTCTTCCTCAAACCAATATAAGAATTCAATCTCGGCCAAACCCTACCCATTTCATGTCCCCACTCCCTTAGAAACCTACTAGAGGTACTGGTCTTCGCAAAAGACCAACTCTAGTGCCTTAAGAGAAATTTTAAAGGAGGCACTTCGAGAAAGAGGTAATAACTTCTACCGTATTCTTCAAGTTCCATTCTTCTTCTACTCCATATTCATTAGTTGTTTAAATATGAGGTAATAACATCAGTATCCCTCATATACTATTATTTTATTATAAATATGAAACAACCATATTTCACCTCTTATCCATCCTATGGAAAACGAAATCACCGCGCGTGCGTACGTACGGAATACCGTCTCCACGTTGTGGTGTAATCTATTTTCCACCACCACCATACATGGATGGGTATAATGGTGCAAATAAAAATCTATATATGATTATTTTAAATTGTTATTTATTCTGAAATAATATACATACGCTTCAATACAATTCGATGATCATGGGAACGATATCATCGCTCGTGTGTACGTACGGCCTACCGTCTCCACGATGTGATGCAACTCGTTCTGTATGATCATCATTGTATAATGACTATCTAAATGAATTTAATGAATTAATATGATATATATTACACTAATACCATTCTTTAAATGATGTATCTATATCTTATAAAGAGGAATACGAATTTATTCGACAAAACACGCATAAGAACAAAAAGTAATAAACACTCGAATAACAAGTAGTAATGAAATATTACTAATAAGAAGCTAAGAATATGACCATATATGATATCATAACAATAAGTATGATTGTGGAATAAGTCAATAACCTTATTTAAATCTTTATATAGGTGGTTCGGACACTTATGAAGCAAATCAAACCTATGTTTAGGGAAAATATCACTATCTCATTTTTATCCGAGATTGTTTATACTTTGGTATTTACTGGGGTGTATTTTATCATCCACATCCATGTGACCTAAATATGTAATATAATTTATATCCTCACACAATTGTTTAAATCCAATTTTACCCTTCGGTGAGTTTTTATTAAATGAGAAGAATGTTCTTTTAACTTATACAACATGAATGGATTTTTAAAAAATTATTTCCAAGAAGATTCCTTTACAATTTTTCCATTTTATTTTTAATCATCTTCTTTTAGTTTAAAATTTAATGACATGTTAAGAAAGGAAAAAAAATTAATGTAGAAAGGATATTTTCCTCAAGAATGGAGTTCAAGTGTTTTATCAAAATTATTTTCCATCTAAGATAATATAGGGTTCTTTTTATATCCCTATTATTAAATTGATTTGACTAAATTGTGATGGAAATATTTTTATGAATTCATTTATCTTATATGAATTGTTTTATGATGTCACAATGTTTAAGATTCCCATTTTTATTACATGGGTTATGCTATGATGTATGGTTTATGATTTTGTGGCACACATAAGAGTGGTATCGTTATGAGACGGGTGGGACCTATATATCCCACCAATGCATTGGGTAAAGATTTTATATCTCATGAGATAGACATGGCTGGAATGACAGGTTAAACCGGTTCAGTGAAACTGGACAGAAACAAGGAGTGAACTTGGTTCAGAAATGGACTTTGTCCACTAAGATAGTCTTGAAAATGAGTCTTGACTAATAAGAAATGATTCTCTATGATTATGTGTGTATGCCACAAAGTTTCTTATTTTATGTTATGAATATTGGGATTACATTTCACTACAATGATGTATCCCATGTTATGAAATTATGATTTCATTTGCAGGTTATGATTTCCAAAATGTTATGTTTTTATGAATATGATGTTATTAATATTTCTTTTGTTTACCCTTACTGAGAATTTGAGCTCACCCTTTTTTATGTTTTCATTCCCCAGTTCAGGAAGAAGGTTATTAAGTATGATATTCCAAAAGGGACTATAGATATGATGAAATAAATGGGAGACAGTGTAGATGCTTTATGAACCAGTTGTTTATGTTTCACAGTTTCTAAAGACACTATACCTATACGGTTCTTTCATGGTTTTGTTATATGTTGTAAAATGTATGATTCAATTTTGAATTATTAACCATGTATGTAAAGTATGGGTCACTATAATATATTATATATGAATGTAATATGACAACATTTTTTTCAATAACATTTCAAATTGTTTGAGGAATTTTTATACCATCTGAGAATATAAGGAAATATACTCACCTCATAAGTTTCAATTTAAAAAGAACAATGTAATCCTTTGGTTGTGCAATGATAAATATACAATTAATTTATTAATATAACTAATGAATATCCAAAATGAATTATTTTAGACCTTAATAAATAAAAATGAATTTCAAAAGAATCATAAGATCCAAAATATAGTGAAAAATATTTTTACATGTCCCTATCTATTTTTGAAAACCAATATGTATTTGATATGTTATCCAATGTAATAAAATAGTCACTCATCCTCCATAGTAACACCATTTGTTCATCAATAATACTTATTTTACTCATATTTTTACAATTAATAAAGACATATTAACTAGAATATCAATTAGTCCAATGGTACAAGCTAAACCCTTATAATCATTTGATCATGGGATCAAGTCCCACATGATTTACAGATGAAATGTGTTTTATTTTATAATTAAGGCTGTATATTTTCTAAATTATATTAATTAAATTCCAATAAAATTACCAAAAAAATAAGTTGGTCATCATTTTAATAGAATATATGATAAATAACCTTTTTTCAACATTTCAATTATTTTACAATGAATATTAATCATAATTATATATTATTAATGTTTCATTCATGATCATAATAGTTATGAAGGTTATCAATACCATTATACCAATGTCTATAATATGTAAAGGCATTAATACTCAAAAAATATTTACGGAAAAACATATAATTTCCATAAATTCCACCAAAATATTTTTAATCATTGATGGATCACAGGACATAAAACCTTAAAAAGGGATATTTAAGATGTGGGATTTATTATTAATCCGAAATTCATAAATATGGGGTGGCATCTATAACTATTTTGGTAATATATATATTTTCTTCTTAAATTTAACACATTCCGTAAATGTTTCTTGATAATTATAACTAATATTCCATTGGTAAATATACTTTTATAATATTATTCTGAAATACAAATATATACTTCAATCAGTGTAATTAAAAATATGATATTCCATGTTTTATGAGTTAACCTTTCTAGGCAGGGATTGACATAGACATTAACCATGTTCTCCAAATTTAATACCAAAAACCATAAATGAGTTTCGAGGATGAGATTTATTTCCTACCATAAAACACTTCATTGTCCAATAAAAATTCATTAATTTATAAGATTATTTTTTTACCTTTACTAGAACAACGTCCATTTTTTCTATCTAGATATTGATGTATTTCTATGAAAAACGACTTAATCAATTAAATAGAAAATCCATAGGTTGTTCTTCAATATCTTTACCTATAGTCAACCATAGGGTTATCATTGTTTTCCAAATACGATATGTAAAGTTTTCTAATAATCCTACATTAAGCAATTATAGTAACACTTATCCTAGTATTCTAGAGTTGTCATATACTATAAAAAATTGTCACAAGGCACATGGAATAATATTATAAATTTCTTAATAATTTAGTTTGTTGATAAATTGGATGCAAACATGATTCTTTCAATACATTTTAAAAGTCAAATTTCAACATTTCTATTTGGAGAATAGTTTTTTTATCTGTCATATCATTCACATAAGAAATATTATATTTAATGAATTCCTAGAAAATGAATCAAAACAAGGGTGAGATAAAATTCTCAGTAGGGATTGTGTACAGTTGAATAAACGATTAATGGATATTTAGTAATTAATAATGAATGATAAATAACTAAACCAAAATTTCATTTAATTAATGTCTTGGATATCATAATTATATAATTCACAATCAATATGGTTTAGTATGAAACTGAAAATACATTTCATTTAATCAATAAACATTAAACGATGTGCATTTAGAAAAAATATCACTATGGAAATATCATGGATAATAATAATGAACATATGGTAAATATGTATATAAAATAATACCATTTAATCAATAATTTGGATATCATAATTTTATTAGTCTTAACCAATATGGAAGTATAAATATTTCTAAAAAAATATATTTAATAAATTAACATAGAATAAAATAAATCTACAGATAATATCATTGTGAAAATGTAATGAAAAAATTTCATAATGAAATCAATGGTTAAATATTGTATTCATTTATCATTGGCATCACGATACCTATATCATCAAAACATTTAGCATGACAGTCTAAAATTACTATGTAAAAACACATTGAGTTTTGATAAATAATTCTGTGCTATCTTGCTGAATTGACTCATGAGCTTATTGATGCATCAAGGGGGTATATATAATAATGAGCCTACCATAACATGCATTTTTATATGAATTCCTCATATGTATAATAATATATATAATTCCTAATCAATTCTCCATATCTTCAAATATATCTATTGATTAATGAATAAATATTTAACAATTTTATCCCATCTAAAAAATGAATTTCAATATTGAATGACATGTGTCGAAAGGATATATGGTTTGAGAAATATACATATTCATCATAATTAGTACAATATTTATGGGTAATTTAATTCCCTATTATCTCATAGAATGACATATGTTGAAAGGATATATGGTTTGAGAAATATACATATTCATCATAATTAGTACAATATTTATGGGTAATTTAATTCCCTATTATCTCATAGAATGACATATGTTGAAAGGATATATGGTTTGAGAAATAAACTTATTCATCAGAAATATTACAATATATATATTCAATTTAATTCCCAATGATCTCATGAATGTGAAAATATCAACAGAATGTTATTGAATATATGATTTAATCATGTAAATGAATTTCAATAATATCATTGATTAAAATAATCATTAACCTTATAGATTTAGAATATGGATGGAATAAATACAACATGACTTCAGTGCATTATACGTAAATTGATGTGTATTTTCATTGATGAATATAAATTAAACGATATATATTTAAATAAATTGGTTGGAAAAATACCATTTTCATCTTGAAAGTCAGTTTTAAATCATAAAACATTATTAAAATAAATTTCATTGCATATAAATTTTCAAAATAACGAATTTATTTAATTTTGAGGAAAATTATGTCTTTAAAATAATGTTTTAAAAATATGAATTTTGTTTCAAATAGATGATGGACATGAAAAAATTTAGTATATAAATGTTAAAAATTTAAAAATAACACTAATTTCTAACTATAAAAAGACTGGAAATGCGTCTTGTTCAGAAAACAAAAATATTAATACATTCAAAAGAGATTATGAGAACAAAAAAAATATTGGAGTTGGATTTATAAATTGATTTCTATAATTTTAAATCAGTTTTGATATTTTTTTTTAGAAAATGTGCTTTTGGATGAAAATAGATTTCAAACAGGGGAGAAAAATGAAGTCTGATTTTCCATAAAATACCAATTATTATAAGTCCCAAAGACTAGGAAAAACTGTTCTTATTACATGAAAATATCATGAATTGCAGGAGAATAGAAAATTTAACAATGTCCTTTATACAATAATTTAATTATTATTTTAAAAAAAAATTCAAGAATAAACAATATATATTAGAATGATATTTTAAAATAACCTTGTACAACAATAATAAAATTGATGTGAGAATTAATCAGTGAATAGGTTATATTTATCAAATATAATTACAAATTATAAATTTATAAATACAACATAATTCTTTTCAATTTCATTATAAACACAGTCCAATAATATCAATGAAAATGAAGAAGATATATAAAACAATGAAAGAAAATAGAGTTATGAAATTTGTAAACCATTTGTAATTTTCAAGTCAAATTTCCTTGATTGATATAATTTCAATTGACACAAAAAATATCCTCAATTATTATTGAATAATGAAATTACATTTTTACAGGGTATTATATAGAATATATAAATGAAATTACATGAATAACATTACAATATTCCTCAAAGAGGGGAAATTGAGATGAAGTCCCTTATGTCACACACACATTTATGTTGATCATGATTTAAAATCTTATATAATTGTTATATACATTTCATTAACTTATAATAAGACAACAATTAAATTTAAAATATCATATATGATCCTTCTATAACATCTTATCACCCATTCGTTAATAATATTACATCATTTTGATTATTTTGTTTGGTAATTGCAATCTTTTCTAATTTTTATTTTTTGTTGAGTATTCTAGTTCTTTTGTTTATGATTTATTTCTCTATTATATAGAATGATAATAATGAAATAATTATCAATTTGAAAATAATTTTTACATTTTAGACAAATAATGAATGACTGTTTATGTAAATGAAGTACGATAGGATTAGGTAGATTATATGTCGTATGTACACATGAGTAGTCCTTCAATGTTTTAATGATCCTTACTGAAATTATTTAAGATAAAATTTTACAATGTCTAATGATCAGAATTACATAAAATTACATTAAATATAATTATTTAAATCATTCATGTTATGTGGAGATGAAAATATTGTCACATCGATTCGTGAAAGAGTTTTTCCACAAGTACATGAATGACAATATGATTTTATGTGACTGAAAATGCTTGAAATAAAATTATATTCATATTTTATTAGTGATTAATATGTCTTTAATATAATAATTATTTTGTTAACATCACATATATTCATTATAATTATCATTATTAGCTTTCATTTTAAGCACTAGTGAAAAACGAATCGCATCTCCTTGCAGGTAGGTAAACATTCATTCAACAGAATGATGTTATCGTTCCCCATATGTAATGGAATGTAACAAAGAAATATATGAGATAATGTGTCATGTTATATAATTATATTAAAAATCATATATATATATATATTGTATATGTCTCATCATACTAAACTGTGAAATGTTGTAATGAAAAAACGAATGACATTGGTTTATGGGGCGGTAGTCCTCCGTAAAAATGAAGAATAATTTTAGTTACCAATTTGATAAAAGTGGGGGTGTTTTTAACTCATTATAATATGAAAATAAAAACTCATTATATTGAAGATAATTAGAGTTTTATATCACAATTTTTCAGTAGTAACTTAATGAGTTGGATGAAATAAAAAAAATAAAAAAATAATATGAAAGAATGTTACCTCTTCTTCATGTATCCCCCATATGTTCACACCAAATCCATCATAAATTGGAATTATAACAAAAATAAGCCTTATATAATAACATTAAAACATTTTAAATGTGATTTGGGAATTTATTGACCATCCCAAAATGGTTTCAAGTTGTTATGTGGAACGGGGAGGGGCGACCATTTATAAGATCAGTGAGTGGAAAATATTTTTTTGAAATTTTTCAATAATACAAATATTTTTAACTCAATAAATTAGATAAAATTGGAAATTAATAATCATACAAGTGATATGATCAAAATTTGACCAACCAATGGTTGTTCGAAATGTTGGTAGGTTATTATTAACCCTTATCATATAGGTTTAACCCCCCCAAAAAATCAATTTTTATATTAACCAAACTAATTAATATATAATTTTATCTGTATTATTTTTTGTTAATGTTTATGCTTACAAATTTATGAAATATAAATTATACTGATTCTAAATATAGAATAGAATTTTCCAGATTTTATTAAAAAATTTGAAATTATTCATTTCAATTGAATCCTATTGTGGTGACGATAAAGTATGTTCATTGGTGTGGATCTAATTAAATGTTTATAATGATTTCATATTAAAAATTAATATCAAAATGGTTTTATTGAAATATAATTGAACTAACAATACATTAAAAGATTTAGAAATATAATTCACCTTTATATATATTTTAATGGAAAATGAAATTCACAATTCGAATTATTATTTTTCATTATTCATCAATATATGAAATATTTTAGACATGGGGTTATGTATTCGAAAAGATATGAAAGAGATTAAATTTAAATAAAAATAATTTATAAATTATTTAAACACTATTTTCGGTGTCCTATATGATATAAAATAGAATTTTATTATTTTATAATGATTGGGTATTACATTGATTACACATTAAAAAAATCAAATCCTCTCAAATAAAAACATGATATCGTTAATCAATGTGTTGATATTTGAAATCTATTTTATTGAAAAACCGCATTATAAAATGAGTTAACAAAGCATCCTATCAATAAGGGATAATGAGAAGTAATTTTTTTTGCATATGTAGGTTTACATGTGGGAGAAATTTGGTAGAATGTTAATATATGGACATTTTAACATCCTAGTACATGTACGACACATCATTTCTCTAAGATACTCAGTCTCATGAGCTCAGGTACACCTACCTATATTTCAGAAGATGCTAAATAGAAATGAGGGTGTAATATTGCTAATGAGGAGAATGTGACCTCTTTATCAATGTAGCACTACAGAAGAAATAGTGCACAATAGAAAGATGAAAATAACCAACAACTGGTATATACATGGAACACATGATAACTATTACAAGTACACAATATTAGAAGAAAATCAATAGATATATCATTCCATGAACATTTCAAGAGTCAAATTCATAACCAAAATAATGAAATATTGTCACACCGATGAGGGTCCTAATATAATTTCTAGTTCCCCCATCACTGACTCATCTGATCATAGACATCTAAAATGGGCCTTTTGCTATATCATATCCCACAAATATGATGTCTATTCGAGTACTGATCTTGAAGCATGAGTAGGGTGCTAGTGAAGCCTAGTAGGCGAAAAAAAACAAAAACTAAAATAATATCAATTGAATAAATATTTATGGTTTTATATAAAGAATAAAATTCAATAGATAAATTAAACATCATGCGTATATTAAATTATTATTTATTTGACCACCAAAACCCTCATGTATTTGACTACCCATGAAAAATCAATACCTAGTTCAGCCGGTGTTCTTGTATGAACAATTTCATGTATTGAATTCGACATTAATTATAACTAAATGGATTTCATTATATATTTACATTCAAAATAATTTATTGAAATTTGGAAAAATTGTCCATTGCCAACATTTTTTTTCCTTGATCGACATGCCTCATACCTCCTTGGAATATGATGTAGTAGAATGTGTCCAACAAATATTTTATAAAACTATCACAGAAATGGTATTTTGAAACACCTATCTATTTCTCACAATAATTTATCACCATGATCTTTTGAAATATAAATCCATGTCCTGAACACATTTATCATTTTTCCACTATGGGATTTTTATTTACCATCCATGTCCCACAAATTCTTTTCAAAAATCAAATTTATCAGAATATCACACATATAAAAACGATCATAAATCTCAAGGTTAAGAATCATTATCATTATTTAAAAACATTATTAGTAATTTTTATAATTGAAATTAACATTATAGATAATCTGCAACACTATAAATCACATCGAATAATATGAATAATCCTCATCATACAATTTATCATTATTTAATCACATAACCCAATTACCAGTTAATATTAATTCAATATTCTCGTAATTAAAATTTTCAATTAAATAATCACCACATTAATTATCCAATTCAACAATTCCAATATTCCATTAATTAATTTATCAAACAATAAATAAGATTCCACCATTCTAATATCCCATCAGTTCCATTTCACAATTTTACAATTGTTATATCACAAATTAAATAATCCAATTTCAGAAATCCCTATTTCTATTAAATTACCAATTACCATGTTCAGTTAAATAATTTATCAATTAATTAATAAAGATCAATTTTTCAACAAATTAATTAATCAATTAATTTACTCATATCAAAATTAATTTTACAAAAATTCCAATTGAATCTTAACAAAAAATATATTTAAATATAATGAAGATTTTGGTAATTGAATAGATTCAACAAGGAAATTGATTGGAGATGAACACTGACCAAAATAAATCTCAAATTGAATTGGTATAAACACAATCGTGATGAATAAATATATCAATATCATAAACATAGATACAAGATCAAAATAATCAGTATATAATAATATGATGTCTATATCCATCATTAAAAGAAGAAATAATATACTCAATGGATGAGAGAATGATGAAATAAGGATGAGAAACCAACTAATATGACATTAAAATACAAATAGGGGTTGAAATTCGTAATGCATGCCTCAAATAATCATGATCGGATGTTAAAAGGCCACGAAATTTGTCTGTGAGACTAAAAAAATGAGGGAAATCACTTATGTTTGATTGATGGTTGATTTTGGGGAATTATATGTATTTTGGAAATTACAACCTAATTTTCAGGGTTTTAAATCACACAAACATTGTTTATGAGGATCATGTTTTACCCTATCCATGAACCCTAATTATGAACCTTGCCTAGAGATGTCGCACATTTAATCTTAATATGCTGCATGGTTTAAAAACCCATGGATTATCCATACGAGTTCCTTATGTTTGGGATCACATGGTCATCAAGGATGTGTGCAGAGTTTCGTAAAACTATCTGCAAACTGTCCACTACTCATATTTCATCAAAAAACATCATAGTTTCACCTAAAATCACCCTATTTAAATCCCAAAAATATAAACTCAAAATATGTAAAACTAATACATAAAATAAATTAGACAACCATAAACGTGGTAAGGATCATATAGTCTACCAAGATTATAACAAACATTCCTCAAGCTGTCCTCCAAAGAATCACTTTTATAATGATGTAACCATCTCGGTATTGTAAGCCCACAAATACCTTCTCTCTCCAATTTTTCTTCCTGAAAACAAAAATTTTCCCACAATACAAGAGCTATTGAGATGGTATTTCCCCAAAACAGTTTATTATTTCATTCCATTGCACGTATTAGATGATCCTAAAAGAACACATCAGTTTCAAACTCAATATCATCCACATTGATCACAAGAGGAGGGTCAGTGTGATAACGAGGATACTGTAACACATGAAATAAATATACAAGGCACTATACTAATCTGTATGATCCCATTAGTATTCCACATGACTGATTCACTTAATAACCCAGAAATGGGCATGCAATCTTAAAAGCCATCTTGTATAGTCTCAAAATCCTAGGATGACCCAATCTTGGTGATATCCTATGGAATACACGATTATGCACTTTAATATCATGAGAACATCAATTTCTATTAGTATACAACTTCTGTATACTTTATTTCATAGCCATAAATTCAAAATTTGATGTACCTACCCTAATATCTCCGACATGAGACTCGATACCAAAACCTCTAGCATACATAGTTCCATTCCACATAGAGTTTATCAACATATCCTACAAAAAATTGCGTCATATTATTCCTTATGTATAATTTCTTGATAAATATTATTATAGGAATACTCCACCAAAACTAGTTTTTTCTCTCATGAACCACCACTATGTAGGAATCAATCCAAGATAATTTCATCATGAACTTGTATAGTATGTCCCAACATCCAATATGTCTATGGTTAGAATGTCATACTCCATAAAAACAATGACCCCAAACCCTTCTATAATCCCTACTAGATTCCACAACTAAATCATGAATCACAGTCTAAAACAATGGTTTATGGAACTCAATGTAGATTGAAAATTTCCCAAATGTACAATTCTACCGACAAATCCACCATAATAGTATCATGCATAAGCAATAATTGTGTTATCTTTTTCAATCAGATCAAAATTAGTCAAAGAGTTCATTCATCAATGGTTTCCTCGAGAGACCCACCAAAAATTCATTTGTAATGTCTTCCAAATTCCATTCCATAATTTAAAATGAAGTGTAGTACACCACCATGTTGATGATGCTTGGCCTTCACATATTGAAAGATATAGAATCATATTACAAACCCTACAATCTACATTTTCATTCATGGACACTAAAACATACATTGTAGTTCATAGTACATTTTGGTCACTCATTGGTTCACTACTCACACTGAGGCATGAAATTCAACCATATTCTCCCCACACATACATGTACTAATGAATACACGGCCCCGTACCAATATCATATTGTCGTAGTATATAGTCCAATCGCAAGGTGAATCCACACCTTTATGGATTTCCATAATGTTTAAACATTACATATCCTCATACCTACTATTTCTAATTAGTTTCAAAATAGTACATTCCTTGTAAACATATAATATTTTCATCTTATACATGGACTCTTGAACCGAAAATTGAATCTCATCGAGTAAATTCATCATCTTCCACTTAGCACAAGACTCTCGTTCTACCTAATTTTATTTTTTGATCATTGTTTAATCTATAATATTTCCTTAAATGATCATATATTGTAGTTCAGAACCATAAGTCTATAGAGAATCAATTTACATACACTACTAGATAATCAAACATCATTAGTAAAATATATATATTACAATCCTATAATTGTTGTACACAGAAAACTATCACCCAAATGATAATGTCACCAATACTTCATGACATAAACATCTTATTCTAACTGAAGTTCATGCATAGGGTTATAATTTCCACATTGAATAAATTTTCATGACACATATTATATATCTTTATCACCCTATATCATCACAACCCCATGTCTGATCCAATATATTTCATTAAACTATGTATACTCCTCACCAAAATTTGGTATGTTCAATATTGGTTCCATTGAATATATTGTCATCAAATCTTGGGTAGAATTCAAACATTCTTCCAAGAATTCAATCAATATCCACATACTGTTCATATACAAAAATCGGTGCATGAAAATAAGATATCGATGGATACCCGATTGATAATAATTATCCTACCCTTGGAAAATACATATATCAAAAATGTTTCCTTGATGATCTTAAGATACAACTGCCATCACCTTCCCTTGTTCCACTAACACACCTTCATATGATATTATGTTACACATTAATTGTACTTGGCCTCTCCAAATTTAATTCATAGATATATTGGTGTATATTTGATTAGATCATAGTGTACTCAGAATGGATTCATGATATCAGGAATGATCTTCATTTGACATTGAGTACACTATGATGTCATCCAAAACACTATAAAAATGATATAGGTATTTGTGGATGATTCTATTCATCAAGGCAATAGACACTACATCTGTTTTCATCAACCAAAATCGAATTATGATAAACTCATAATGGTAATACCTACTTCTAATAACAGTCTTATGTATATTGGAAATTCAAACTCTAAACTGATGAAACACCAATCACAAGTCATCCTTAGAGAAAATGAAAAATATTGTCAACTTCTAAAATATTCCACGGATATGTGGAAGAGGATAAAATTTCCCCATAGTCATCTAGTTAAAATATGACATTTATCACATAAAAAATAATCTATTCATCATTCATAGAAATCGAAAATGGAGATCCCCATAGATACACACTGAGAAGGTTAAACACCTTATCCATAAAATCGTCTTGTTAGGTCTTGATCTCTTGATGCACCATCGGTTCCATTTTAAATGGTGGAATGAAAACTATCTCATCCCGTAGGGTGAGAATAATTGTATATTACAAAATACAATAATGTTTAATCCTTATTAATTATATTGGATAAATATCCAAAAACATTTCCCCTAAGGGTGGAAAGACACAGTGAATCTAAAATCTATCATCAAACAACATAATATAAAACTAAAATGGAACCCCACCATATCACATCCCACCGTAATATACTACTCTCTTTGTGAAAGATAATTGTCGCCCTCTGGATAGGTAAAGGTTACTCTCCATATATAAAAAATGAGGGATTTTTATGTTACTAACTAGTCCATATGCATAATTAGTTCAAAGCCGAACATGTCATGGATTAAAAGATAGTTACTCAGATGACACACCCCAACCTCAAGGGGAAGCATTTTTTTTAAAATGTCAAATCTACTCCAAAAAGTGTATATGTAATCACAACCCTAGTCATGAACTCCATAACCCCGATTAATCCTTTCAAATTTTGTGCATCTATAAAAGAATGAGAGGAATCACTTTGAATTATAGAACTAGCTATTGTAGAAGCGACGATATTAGTACTTATAATTATTGATTCTCTAGTTTTACAATAAACATGCGTAGGATGAACTGCATGAAATGTCTTACCTTATTACCCACGATATAATATGAGTCCCCTAAGTGGAACCACTATGCTGATACAGGCACTCTTTCCATAAATAACCACGTCTAATGCCGCAACTACCATAGCCAGTAGGACACTAGATTCTAACCTGATACGGCATAGAAGATCCCATTTCTACACACTAATAATTCATCACAGCTCCGTCACTACCCATATATCATGTGTTCCTATATAACATCTATTTATTTCCCATATTTATAAAATTATTACAACCTATATATTATTTGTGGAACTTTCTATGAAAATGGACCAACATACCAAACTAGTGAAACATCACTCGAGCATGATCATATGTAATAGTTTCTTCCCACTACCAAATTTTCTATCCACTTCCCCCATTGATATTCTCATAAATATGCATCCTATACTCAGAAGTCGTACCTCCGAACCTTATAGTAGAAACAATTATTCCTCTATAGGAATCCTCCTTCAGGTCCACCATAGAAATGATATTGCGAATTACCACTTCTGAAAACATTTTTAGTAGTAATATGATAACATGTTACATAATTTATCATTTATTCCATCCTAAAAGCACTATGTCATCATAGCCTATTACCTAGAAATTTTGAAAAAATTCAATGAAAATATATAAAGAGACCAACATATCTCATAACATACATACACCCATGACGCAACCTCATAAACATAGCTTCTCTCTCCCACCTCATAATCTCAGTGTAAATGTTATTCATGAAATTCTCCTAAAATTTATTCAACTACATATTCTCTATATTTTCATCTCATGTCATAATTTCCTAGAAACTCCATTATTTACCACATAACATATAATATTCTAACATGATTCATTTCCATACATGATTCTCTAAATATTCATGAATAATCGTAATGAACTCATTCTATAATTTTTCTTCCTCAGGCCCACCTCTCTATTAAAAGTAAGAGAGTACTGAAATTGATACTTTTATGGATGATCAAATGTACTCTTCACAACCATCCCTGGGTATCATTCCAAAAAATAATAATGTAGTCAGTAATGTCCTCAAGGAACTCTCTCTGGTTTAATCACTCAGTAATATCTATTCCTTAGTTTCAACATCTAGTTTCTCATCTCTATCCTCAACCTTCTTTGTCCTCTCAAATAATTTTTCATCATCGAATATGTATATAATTATAAAAATAGATCCTGGAAAACGTGACACAGCTTTATCAAATTTTACAAATTGGATTAACATAATACATAAAAATTTATTTCCCTAAATCCTACCACATGATGAAAACCGAGGAATTATCACTTCTGTTAACTATAATACATATTGGTCATAGTTAGAAAGGGTAAACTCATTATAGTTTTTTATTTTTATGATTAAAACCATATTTATTAAAATTTTTACTCATTTTAATAAAAAATTATGTTCACATATAGAATCTTTATCTCTTAAATATTACATTCAATGAAAAAAATTCAATTTCAACAACCAAGCCAAAAATATTTCCCCCATACATGAAAAAAATGGTGCATAAAAACATTATTACTAATTCGTATAAGGATATATGCATACTCAACTCTGAAGATATTATAGTACAAGTGTCTAATTTATAAAAAACTCAAAAATAATAAAGACAAATCAAAATAAGTGAATCAATCGAGGTAAAATATCATCAATTGTATCACCAAAC
The DNA here is from genome assembly GCA_963277665.1 of Viscum album. Classification (NCBI taxonomy): domain Eukaryota; kingdom Viridiplantae; phylum Streptophyta; class Magnoliopsida; order Santalales; family Viscaceae; genus Viscum; species Viscum album. The sequence continues at coordinate 1,558,553,631 of OY728151.1, read as the reverse complement.
ATTAATAAAGCGAATTCTTCCATATATACTTGGATTTTACCCTCATAAATTCGTTAAATACTTCCTTTCATGAGCTCATATACAAGTAATAACTCACTTTATTATTCATTATATATTTCCAAAATATTATGAAAATTGAAAAAATAAAATGTTGAATCTTTGATAAAAAATTGTAACATCCCAACCCTGGTGCTACACAATGGTGCGTCATGAAAGCCGGTCCGATGACCGCAGGTATTCCACCCCATTGGCTAGAGGCTTCTGATAATAAGTTAATGTCTATTATTAATAACTTTGAGACTATACCCACTTTTTCAGTATACCATTATAGTGGAAATAATAATCAATAACCAAATGATACTAATCAATAACCAAAATATACAAAAATAACATGATTAATAAAACATGAATACAATATTCAAACCAAAAGAATAGATATGTAATGGAAATGAATTTCAAATGTCAATTCCTAATCCAAAATAAAAAATCATTGACACCCCCATGTGGGTCCCAGTACAATGTTTGGTTCTTCCCATTATGCAACACCCAAGCCGAGCCATCTAACATTGACATATTCGATAATAATATCCTGAAAACATGAACTCAATTCAGGTACCATTCATTCCTCCTATGTAGAATGTGAGAAAAACATACCCAGACACCACCAACGGGGTCCTAAAAAATACCAATTCAATAACAGTTTATGTAGTTTTATAAAGAATAAAATACATGAATCTATGTAAACAACATACATGTATTAATTATTCTTCATTTAACTACCTAAACACAGGGGTTCCTGAGAACTCTAAAACCATTGATACCTATATTTAATGTGTTGTTGTTTTATCCATATCACATATTAAATTCAAAATTAATTATAAAATTGGTGACTTTATTATCTATTTATGTGAAATTAGAATTATTGAAATTTGGAACCATAGTGAAATGAAATCATTTTTTCCTAGATCACGTTGACATAGACCCCATGGGTATTTTATGAAGTATTATGTCTCCAACAAATCATTTACCAAATTTTAAAAAATGTGGGATTTTGTGGCAGAAATACATGGATCACACTAATTTATCACTATATAATTTCGAAGATAGAGACAATGTTCCACACCTGTTTACCAATTTTTCACTATGTTATTTGTAAGTAGTTTTCCTTGTACTAAAAATGTATATCTCAAATAACATGTATCAAAATATCACACCAATAAATAAATTCAAAAACATAATTAACATTTAAGAAAATATATTAATGTGTATTATTTGAATTTACTAAATAATTAAGGCTCACCACTATAATTCACATGAAATAATATGAAAAATTTCCCTAAAACCAGTTATCATTATTTTATCATATATAACAGTAACCATTTATGGTTATGTCAAATATCTCATAATTCACATTTTCATTTAATTCATAGCCACATTAATTGAAAATTCTACAATCCCAATAACATGTTAATTAATTAAACAATTAATTGATCTGAATGCAAAATTCTAATATCACATAAATTCCACATTGAAAACATTCCATTAATTAAATCACTAATAAATTAATCCAATTTCATGAATTCAAATTTCCCTTCAACTCCCCTTTGAAATATTTCATTATTAAATTCGTCAAAAAATTATTAAAATTCCATGATCCATAAATTCATTAGTAAATTAAATTATTTAAATCATGATTCAATTTTTCAACATTCCAATTGAATAAAAAAACCATAAACACCATTGGAATCAATTATGTCTGAATTTGATTGAGGTGAAATCCATAAATATTAATGATGGACGATTATTAATTTAAATCCATAGTTGAAGAAAAACCACAAGGATCATGACGAAGAACGAGTTATAGATTCAAAACGAAGATAAAATATAAATATAATAATGATTCAATAAACCTATAACTATATCTGTCATTAATATAGGAAAATTAAAAAGAATAAAAGTGAAAAAAAACAATAGGATGATAATAACCCAATCAGTATGATATTCCATTAATTGGATATGTAAATATCATCAATATAGCCATTGAATCATCATGGACATAGGTTTTATGTACTTGGAATGCATTCTGAAGCCACCTCAAATAATTTAAATCATTTAAGTATGTGTTTGGGTTAATATTTAGTGAATTGATGTCATTCAGTCATATATAATATAATTTTTTGGGTTCTAGATTCCTGAAAAACATAGTTTCCTATATGGTGAACATGGATTGCCATAAACTTACTCCCTACCCATGTACCTCACCTTATTATATCACATGGTTACTCATATTAAAAATCTCTATTCAATAACTTGTGTTCTATAAATGAAAATCACCAATATTTTATTCTGCACAGTTTTCGCAGCTAGGAACACAGTTTAATTTAATATTAGACAAACTCTGCACTACACCTATTCCATAAAAAACCATCATCACCAAAAGAAACCCAAGATAATCCCTATTAAAAAAAATACTAAAAATAAGGAAAAATAATACCTTATATCAATCTTGATATAATCATAAAACGAACATGATCATACAAACATGGTAGAAAATATTAAATAATTATAGATAATGATACATTTACTTGATCACAATCATTTGGATGATCAATATAATTTCAAGGGCCACTAAATCATCAATCATTGTTGATTTTAAATACAATAATATTTATCAAATACGAATTTAATATGATAAATTTTATATTTCAATACTATTTTCATAAAATTAATTAATTCTTTTTATATCTATTAATTCAAAGACATATACTGAGTTGATACATTTACATTACATAAGAATAACTTCATCCAATATATGTGCTTTTATGAATTTCCAAATCACACTTTACTGTATGAAATAAATATTCTAAAATACATTGGTGATACCCAATGAAATAAAATAGACATTTCATTAATCAAAAGTTCAATAATATTGTTACATGTCTTTCGGTACGTATCTATATGTTTTTGAAAACAAATATGGTTTGACCAAGTCATCCAGTGTAATAAATTTATCATTAATAATAAATATTATCAAAAATATTTCAATATTAATAATTATATTTGAATTTTTTTCAAGTAAAAAAATGACCTATTAACCAGGATATCACATAGGAAAGTAGTAGATACTAAACCCATTGTCACTCATTCATGGGTTCATGTCCTGTGACCATTCCAAAATTTTCTTGTTGTTAGACAAAAAATGAGTTTTCCTTAAGCTATACAATATGATTATAATTCCGATAACACTGACTGAATTATATTTTGTACATCATTGAATTTAAATTATTCAATAAATAAACTTTTTACAATAGTTCTCATAATAATATTTTTTTCATAATGTATCACAAACTTATTTTTCAATTATAAATTATAATTAATGACCATGTTAACCCTAAAAGTTATAAATAAATATAAACATATGTCTATAAAATATAAATGAATTATTTCCTATATTAATTTTCCACTAAAACATATAATTACAAAAAAAAATATACAAAAAAATTATTAATTTGTGTAGGTTTCCATCAGAAAAAAATAAAAAAGGATTCTGTAAGAAATTGAACATATAGTAAAAAATAAATTAATATACCCATTGTTGTTTCCATAAAACATATTCTAATGAGTACATGTAATATTTTGATATTTTCGAATATCCATATATATTTCATGATTCTTATAGCCAAAATATCATTGGAAAAAATAAATATATAATATGTTTAAGGAGTGCTATTAAATTCTTCAACCATTTTATGTCAACATTTTCACAGCCATGTAGTAGGAGTTGACCTTCAAAAGAGGTAATTAAGTTAAATAATTTGAAGGTTCTCCACATATAGGAAAATTAAAAATAAATGGTTCTATAGGTATATATTTGTTTCCTTAAATCTTTCTCTCTATTTTTACGAGGAAAATCATTACTCTATTCTGATAAAAAAATTTCCATTCCATCAAGACTCCATATTTTTAATATAAAACACCTTAGGTTTATATAATGTCTTTCATTATCTATTAAAAACATTTATTATGTTATGTGAATAATAATTGATTTATCCTAATAATGTCACTTAGGAGTGTTAAACAATGTTCATATTATGACTTGTTTTTGATAACTAGGTGTTTATCGGGTCAATACAAATGATACTTTTGTATGAGTTTTTACTCATAAGTGCATAAGTGATAAAACCATGTCCATAAGTAAAATCCAATAATTGATGCATTTCTATGAATATATACATAATATCTTCCATTAAAAACCTTACGAATTCCGTCTATACATATAAAATTTTCTATCATAGGGCTATCTATATTTTTTAAAATATAGTTACTAATGTCGCTAATAAAAAACCATTGATACAAACTATTTTGATCTTTCCCCAATACCATGGAACCAGTGTAAACATTATTAAATTTCAACTTGATATAAGGATTCATATCCCAATGTACTAAATATATTAGTAGTCTCATTAAACTAGATACAAACTTGATCCTTTTATTACATTTGGAAACAAAAATAAAAGTATTATTTGATATATATATTGACATTATTCTATATATCAAATCCATGAACATAAAAAATAGTATAATTCATGGATTCCCATGGAATGGAATAAATATAATGGTGGGTGAAAATACATAGTTAGGGTCATGTTTAGGGGATAGTATCATAAATAAATGATGGATAATCAATATGTTGACATGAATAATTTATCACCCAAGAAATTTAAACAATAATTTTTTTTATCATAATTAGAATAGGAATTATCAATATATAAAGGTAAATAACATGGAAAACATTCCATTTAATCGATAAACTATAAAAGGAATATCATATAGATATAACGATAATATAGATATATCATGGAAAATAACCAATTTGGAATGTTAAATTATTAGTCACATATTAAATTTAATCAAAGACTTTGATATATTTTTTAGATATGGAATATCCAATAATGAATGATAAATAACTTAAAAAACTCATTTCATACACGCTTTTTTGATTCCCATCAAGCGACTACTAATTAATCTATATGCTACCTATAACTATCCCACACCCATATCCTTAATGTACAACTCATTCAGTATAGAGACATAGGATAACATAAATGTATTTTAAATCATTTATCATGAATATCCCGAACATCAAAAAATTACATCTCGAGGCCTGTATTTGTTTAATATCTTTTGAATCCTGAAACACATTATTCTAATTTGGTGAAATATCATCCACATCTCACAAAAAGATATTCCCGGTTAGTTATAATTCATTAAATGATTCTTATGGAACTATGGAATGAAATAATAATTATGTATGATCATAGTTTCTTAGTTAGGGTGTAATAAAGGAGATATGTAAGAATAAAAAAGACAAAAGGGAATAGAAACATGATCTTTTCATTTGATGATATTATAGTACATATCAAAGAATGTAATCAATTACCCTAGAATATGTAACGTCCTAGTTCTAGCTGACGCCCAAAGTTTCCCACTACCTAGTTGGTCACATGACCTCAAGAACATTTCCATAAGTTCCAGTGGTTTCCAACTAGCAGTGAGGGCCACGGTCTGATAATCGGGAAAATATTCTCTCATTGGTAGAGTATACATAGAAGAATAAAAAATTTGAAAAAAATGAACGTAGTATTACCATAAAATTGATTTAAACATCATATGATTTATAATATAAACAACCAGAGAATATATATAAATAAATGATGCATGTCACATGTATCTTGGAATGAATCCAAACAAGTAACAATGCTGAAAATACAATACTGAAACCATGTAGTAGAAACTAAACTACACAGGATCATAAGCCTCAGCATGGTCCCATTCTCTCCAGCTCCAACATTAATCATTTACCTGATGAAGAAGGGGGATTTACCTTATCTATACAAGAAACCATATAATCTGTTTGGACACAAAAGAATGACCGAAATAGGGAGTTTGAAAAATCCCAGTAGGTTACTAGCAAAATATTTTAGCCTTACTATTAGTGAATATATATAGTAGGTAATATGAAAAATGAATCAATAAACTAGGAATTACTCTAATAGGAACTGGAGGGACAACATTTTCTGTCCTCAAGTCAGTAACTGGAAGAATAGAAATGTCTTCCCTCAAATCAATAATTATATGTACATCGATGTCTACCCTCAAATCACGGTGAGCCTCTACCCACAACTCAATATACTCAATGTTATCCCCTGAAGGCTCCTCACCTTCCACTTGGCATCCTATGAAAATCACACCAAAAAACAATTATACCTAATATCATCTATTGAGGGCCTCTACCCAATGATTGGTCAAAACCACCTCATCACAAATTCTACCTATGTCCACACTACTCAATATTTTGGGTGTGCGGTAATCACCAAATGAAGGTCCCAATCCACAAAACCTCTGGCACATCGTGTCCCTACAACCATGTCCCTCAAGTCCTATGAACTCTCCATCCAAATAACCCTATCCATGTGCAACCGGATAGTCACACAGCCTCAGGCTAACATCCATGATGCCTGATCTCATGGTCACAACCACCCGATGTAATCTGTTCCAGGACTAACTAGGGATCAGCATCACTCAAAAATACCCAGGTCATACCCAACACAACCTAATGGTACCATCATATGAAATATGACACATGACATATATATAATCAAAATAAATACTTTAAATAGGAACAAAACTAAATAGTTGAATTGCACTTGCTTGGTGCCTTCTCATACCATCACAAAGGTCTTAAAATCCTCTTACAAAATTAATCATGCTTAATAATTCAAACTCAGTAGTTTAATTCATAACAATTCAATTATAGCCACTTTGGAACCCCCATACAAAATGCCCTAAATGAGAAGCGACCTCTCACCTAGAATTGATAAAGCATAATAGGATAAGGGAATACCAAACTTCGTCCCAAAATGAATTCATTCATTTAAATATAATTAAACAAGGGACTCACTCATTACCCGACATCATACTAAAAATCTAAAACCCCCAAATGACCACTAAAACACAACATAATTTTTCACCACCTACATGTGACTCATAGAAAAAGTCACATCCAATATCAAACTCCAATTTTATGCTGATCATTGTATATATATGTTTCCATCAATTACTCGGAATTTTACTCGAATTGAATGTGTGGTGTTTGATTCCATGAAAGAAAAATGAAAGAGGGTGTGTGAGTTTATCCATTCTGATGTGATCTCACAGATTCCAATATATTGGTGAATAGACTCTAGATGAATAATCTAGGGTAAGGTATGTTATTTGGGATTTCAGAATGGTGTTGTTATGAATTTGGAGAAGAAGAAGATGTTTTCCAAAATTATACGTGATGCCCTCCTGTATAAATGAATATAAATAAACATACCCAGATTATATGAAAGACTATATGTCATGTAATGTCTTTTTCCGAACTCCAAATTATTCAGAGGTAGCCACATGGAATGGACGCGCCACACGGGTCAACACATGGCTATGGTTCTTCCTATACATGGAAGGAAGATACACGGAGTGTCAAGTGACACTACACGCCGTGTAGTAGGAAATTATTACACAGTCACCACACAACATGTACATGGCTATCTCATGTATAGTACACGACATACCCACACATGAAATGTAATTTGGAGTACATGGAATGTAATCTGGATGTTTCCAGAACCTCCCAAAATATCCCAATTTTCTAGGGAAAAAATAAAAAAATTAAATAGTTTTGGAATTTTGAAACTTTCTAAAAACCTAGGTTCATAAAATCTCCCCACCATGACATATCTCATCCATGATCAACCAAATGAAACTCAAAGATGGCACCAAACATACCACCCCAGTCAATATAACTTGGAATACCATAATCTTAATGGTTCTTGATAAATTCATTATGGGGACACCAAACAGAAGAGTTTCTTAACTCGGTCTCAAACCAACCAAAAATAAAATCAAGAAATGGTATAATGAACTATTTCATGTACCAATGGTCCTACTGTTATGCATCTTCACCCATACACCTCATCAGTTCTCCCATGTCCTTTCTTGACATTCAATCGTATCCCACGCTGCATCGGTGTCCTCCTCCCCAAGGTCCTACATCCCATCATCACTCAAGGCTAAATCTAGTGTCATGCAGCTAAATTAACCGATATCCCCCATCCCCAAATTCCTTCCACACCTCAAGTAACCCACTTCCTCGATGAATCAATGCCCACATCACCTCAAGTTTCTCACATCCTCGATTCTCTGGATGCCCATCGCCCCATAAGTAACCCACATCCTTGATACTCATGATGTCACACATCGCATACATATAAATAAATACCATGCACCTCATATTGTTCCAATCCCACGGACAAGAATCAGGTGAGTCCTCATATATCATGTAAAACTTGTGTAATCAAAATGGACATGCCCCAACAGAACATGGCAAAATAAGTAAAAATATAACCGATCACGGCCACAACCGCGGTGTACCTCTAACCATCGTCAGCTCACCGACCTGCTTAGCACTTGGCAGCTCCATGATGCAAACATAGCCTAGAACATGACATCTTGAACCATGTACTCCATGTGGCACTCCACCAAAAATTGGCCACTAACCCCTTTGATATGTACCACTATATCTGTCACGTCCTCCGCTTGCAGCTGGACCTCAGTTACCATCACCTTCTACCTAACCTTATCCAACTCAAAATTCAGCAGTCTGACATGGTGCCTACTTGCCGATAGTATGAGAAGGCTCTCTGAAGAACATCTAATGATGAACTACCTATCCACATGGCTTGAACTCCATTAGAGGCCTATCACATTGAATCTTGACATTGCCTGACATCCAACACTAAATGTATCAAATGTCGAACTACTACAAGATGGTCAAGATAAGACCTGGGTCTGACTTCCCTACTGTCACGCATCCCTTCCCCACTACCAACAATCTAAACCAACACTTGGATGTTTCATCTGACCTAATTGAGACCTCTCATTATCCTTGCCCTCTGTTGTGAGTACCTGATTTACCACTTTTGAGAACGAACCCAGCATGAAGATGTTTACTTGGATCCAAATAGCTTGTCATATCCATCTTCGAAGAACCATAACATTTCAAATTGATTTCATAAAATACTAGATGCAAAGAGAGATAGCTCATTTAAAGTTGTTTCATTGTTTTTTAGGGACATTTCTCCCTCATAAAGCGTTAATAACTCGCTAGATCCCTCTCCCCTCAGTGTCTCTGGGTAAAAGCTTTCAATGAACCTTTCCTCAAAGTCCTTACATGATATCCATTGATTTATTTTAGCCTTAACCTGCACATCCCGCAAATTATTTTTCGGTCCTCTCAACATGTACGTCGCTAGCTTGACCATCCGCCAAGGAGGTGTCTCATGTTGCTCGAAGATCATATTCTTTCTCTCTATCCTGTTCTCATCCCCCTGTGGACCACCATCACTCGGAAAAAGTAGCGGGTGTTGAAAATTTAACTCTCATGTCAAATATTCCATAGATGGTTATTTTCCCTATGCATCTCTATTGATCCCCTAAAAGACATGTATGAGGCTAGCTTAGAGCTTCTCATCGAGCCATGGCTCGAATGCTGCCAAACCCGTAGCTCTTCCGACACTGGATCATGAACACGGTCCTACTCTTGAGCATGTACTTGTGACTCATGCTCTGCATTCACCATATCCTGAACCTGATCTTGCTCCTATGGCACTGTAGCATCTACCGCATGATGCTATATCTGAGTCGTCTAGAAATAACCCACTGAATACCATTAATTTTCAAACAACCCACACATATATTAAATATATTAAATGATAATAAGTAAGGTAGTAATGAGGAAGGATATAACAACTATACTTAAAATCCCTTATCACAACCCATGCCCACAACATCCCGACCTCATAGACTCCTTACCCGCCCTCAACAGAGGCATGTATCAAATGTTCCATGGGCCATGCCCATCCTTAAATCAAACATTGCCTCAAACCGAGGACCGAGTCACCCAATCCTGATGATCAAAATAACCTCAACCATATTACCTTCCTTCTCGTACAAGATCCAGACCCAAATAACCTTCCACATAAAAATCTATAATATTTATAAATCATGGAATATTACATTTCAATAAACAAGATATTTTATCAGGATTTTCACCCGTCACATTTCAAAAGCATCTACAATATGGAAATTGGTATTATTCACTTGGAATTTTCACTTCACATAGAATGCATGAAGTTATGCTATTGAAATAGTCTAAAAAGGTTTCTATCAAAAGACAAATAATCACGCCATTCCATACCGAGCCATGGTACAATTCTCCCTTACCATATCCAGTCAAGCGTTACATATCAAAACGAATAACATCAGACACCATTTCAGCCACTGAGGTTGAAATAATATAAACAATAATCTGAGAAAATGTAAAATAGAAATTCCAACACAAGGAAACGTGGTCCATACCTCGTACGTAGGCTGTAGGCAACCAAGCAAAATCTAGAAACCATGTTCTAATTAAAACCTCTTCATATTGTACCATATCCCAAATAGTAAAACTATTAGAAATAAAAAGGTAGTCTCAATCTCATTATTAGTCAATCATATGTTTCAATGAAATCCCTATCAAGAACAAAAGCCTATGATACCACTTTGTAACATCCCAGACCCAAACAACCACACAAATGGTGATAAATGGGCCATGTGTTACTACATTAAGTGAAACTCCCCAAAGGCTGAAGGCTTCCTACTATTAGTGAGGGTATGATAGGAATAGTGGGGAGGTTATACCCTCTTAGAGGATAATTATGGTACTGGTCCGAGCAATAATGTATTTCAGCCCTGAAAATATACAACTCAGCAGACTCGAACTAGACCTGCATAGCGAAAGAACAATCAATAGAAGATAAAAATGGATAAAACGTTTAACCACCAATTGAGGAATGTAAACATAAAAGCATGTTAAAACAACATTAATAACTACTAGAAAAAATAAGTCATGCAACCATAGAAAGTCATGATGTAAAGGAGAACCAATGATTAATTAATAATAGCTACAATAAACAAGGTAAGCATGATGATACAGAAATGAATGAAATATAAAGTAAAAACTATCTATGCAAGACCTCAATGTTCATACATCATCCATGCAATAAATAAAACAATCTAGTTCATGAATTTGATCTCTTTATTCCATGTAAATCCATAAATACTACACGCGAACCCAAGGACCGTGTTGGGTATGAGAAAAATCTCAGTAGGATACCACCCAATGGTGCATACCTAATATAAGTGTCTAAGCAAGCATGATTTTATAAGGAGAACATTAAACAGTACGATGGAAAAATAAACATAAACTCCACTGTTTCTCAGCATCCACCATAGAGTTTCACGTACTTCAGACAATGCTGGAATCTCTGTCATGTAACCTAGCACCATGTGTCTCCTAACAACTCATGTCTCATGTAATGAACACATGGAGGCATGAACAAACAATAGTAACCCTACAAGAAATCCCACCCCTTCCCATAGTACAACAACTAAAGGAGCATCAATGTATGTCCTCAAATAGGAACAAGAGGGACATTGATGTCTTCCCTTAAATCAGTAACTGGAGGAACAACGATGTGTTTCCTCAAATCAATAACCAGAGGGATAGCGATGCATACCCTCAAATCACGACGACCCTCAACCCCCAACCCGATAGCCTCAAAGATATGATCTAATGGCTCCTCAAATCCCACGTGTATTCATATAACAAGCATACCCAAACCAATTTTACATAAAATCATCTATCTAGGGCCTCTACCCAACGACTAGTCAAAACCACCTCATAAAAGAGTCTACATGTGTGAACACTACTCAATGTTCTGGGTGAGCAGTAATAACAAACAGAAGTTCACAAGCCACAATACCTCTGATTCATTTGGTCTCATTGACCATGTTGCTCAAGTATAACATCCTCTCCATCCAAGTAACTCGGGTCATCCCTATCCTGAAAATCACACTACCTTAGGACGACTTCCATGAGGCCCAATCCCAATGTCACAACCACCGAATATAATCCAGGCCATGCCCAGCCTGTGATCAGCATCACTCAACAATACCAAGGCCATGAACAACACAACCCTAAGGTTCCAGTGTAAGAAATATCACACATCAAATTTAATTAATCAATGTATATACTTTAAATAGGAAAAAACAAGTAAAAAGTTGAATTTCAATAGCTATGTGTTGTCTCATACCTGCACCGAGGTCTTGAAAGCCTCTAACAAAATTAATCACACCTAACAATTCAAACTCAGCAGTTTAATAGATAGTAATTCAATTATAAACAACTTGGAACCCCAACCAATATTCCTCAATTGAGAAGTGGACTCTAACCTAGCCTCTATCAAGTATTAAAATATAAGGGAATACCAAACGACATACCACAATGCATACATTCATTTCAATATAATTACCAAAGTGTCTCCCTCAATACCAGACATCAAGATATAAAATATCAACACCTAAATGATCACAACAAAAACAAAAATATATGTACCACATTCTCGTAACCCATACACATATATACACTCGATATCATGCTCCAATTCAAAGCTGGTTTTCATAGATTTACGTTTCCATCAAATCCAGACATTTCTACTTGGATGGAAACTGTGGTGTGTGAGGCAAGGAAACTAGAATGCAAAATGTTGTGTGAGTTCAGTCTAACTGATGTGACCCCGCAACCATAAATGGATTTATGAAATGATGTCAGATAAATAATCTAGGATATGGTATCTTCCTCTGTATTTCAGAATGGAGATGTTCCAAATTTGGCAAAGATGAAGATAATTTCTTAATGTAGACACGACACCCACCTCTATAAACAAAAAAAAGTACAAGGCATTTATTAAGTGTTACACACCATGTACCAGCGTTGTCTATATTCTGACTTAAGAGGATATAGCCACAAAACATGGATGCTCATCACGGGTCAACACACCACTAAGGTTTAGCCAGTATGCGGAAGGAATATACAAGATGTGTCAGGTGACACTACACGCCGAGTAGTAGGAAATTCTTACATGGTCACCACACAACATGTATCGGGTCAGCCCATAGATAGTACACGCCTAACCCACCGAAGACGTTTACTTTGGTTTATATGGTGTGTAATATGAAAATTCATAGAACATCCAAGATTATTACAATTTTCATAGAAATAAGTAATAAATTCATTCAGTGTTGGCATTTTTACCATATCTAAAAACTCGGATTCATACACTATCTGAAACCATATAGTGTGGAACCCCATGTAAACATAGAAACACTCGGATGTAAAACCTTAATATCTCATCAACACTTATGGGATTCGTAATCAGCCTGAAATGTGAATCATTCATGAGTATATCAACAACAACACAAATTGGATCATTCCCCTGAGGTGACCTAGGTAAACCCATCAAGTAATCCATCACAACATCATTCCATTTCCACTTGTTCAGGGGTAACTACTATAAAATACATGTTGTATATTGATGCCTTTACTTCACCGATTGACAAGTGGAACACCTCATATCAAAACCAGCAACCTCCCGCTTCTTACCTGGCCACCAATACTAATAGTGTAAATCTCGATACATCTTGGTGACACAAGGATGAACTTCCCCAACTGAGGAATGAAAATCTGGAAAGTGTTCCTTGTGTATGTCTGCAGACACCCATATGTGCCCTTGAAAATGAAAAAACTCATCCTAGACTATGGTCCGTCCAAGAGTAGGGTCATCTCCTAATGCACTCTCCCATAGTACTAGGACTTTAGAAATTGATAGTTTCCTTATTCACACATGATCCAAAAGAGTAGAAGTAACAAATCTATAAGAATGAATGGTCTGCTCCTGTCTATCGTTCACCTCCAAAAGCATCATAGAGAATAGAGCAATAAGCTACAACTCACTACTGGCCTCCTTAACTTATTGTATCTGAGTCCTCCATCTCTATGCATTAGAAACATCATTTCCTTTAAAAGACGTGTAGGAAAGCTCAAAATAAAAATAATTAAGTTAACCAACCCACATATTAATTGTGAAATTCAGATCTCGCTACAAAATGATACACCTGATACTTTTGTAGTAAGTGTAAACCAAAAAAATGCTCTCTTAAAAGATAATATATCCAATACTGAAAATCATGTATCACTATAGCTAACTCGAGATCGTGCATCGAGTAATTCCTCTCAGGTGGACTCAAATACATAGACATGTAAACTATGACTCTTTCCCTTTGAATATGAACTTATCCTAGATTAATACCTGATGAATCATAGTAAACGGTGTAACTCTTGACCAAACATGTTCCATGACACTACAACATGGGTGTGTACATCTACTAAACCCAGTCAAGTAACACCACTACACATGGAGTGTTCCTCATAGGACACAAACTGTACTTTAATTTTCCCTCCTTCCTAAGTACTGCTACATGGATATTAATATACATCACTCTCTAGGGTAACACCTCACAACGTGTTCACCCGAAACCTAAAATTTACCAATTATGTTCGATCTACCGGTGTCGTTAGTCACACTTTCGAAAAAACGGTCTATCACCACATGACATGTACAAGCTAGACATGATGTGTACGATCTGAATTTCATCCATCGGTTTAATTAGTCAGACGGTCAATTAAATGGTCTCATTAGAATGGCATGAACATTCAGTACACATCGTGTTATACCAAACATTTATCAATCTCGTGTCACTGCTCACACATTCATGCACACTCATAAAGAGTGCATGGTGTGTACAACATGTAAACGGAAAGTACATAAGAAAAGTTCTTTATTTCAGAACATAAGAACACATGTCAGGTATTCATATGACCACAAAATATGTTTTCTAGGTTCCTGGTTAGTAAACCTTTGAAAACCCTCTAGAACCCTTAAAAACATAATATTTCATTCATAGAAGAGAAAATTACGACCTGTGAGAGACTATACTCCAGGGGATAAATGTTTTCCATCCTTATTCATATGATAACTTGAAAATATTAAATTATTTTTCACTAATGATCCATAAAATTCCAATCTAAGGTGGCACATAACAGCTCAGATACCAAAACATTAGCATCATCCAAAAGAGACATTAAAATTTTCAATACCCTATCAAATAACAAGATTTCTATCACAATATAATTCATATCAATGACAACATTTATCTCATAACATGCCATCAGTAATGCATCCTAAATGAAATTACAATATTGCATGAAAAATGATATATAGAAAGTGCCTATATGATGCATTAGATGGAATACCCTCATTTGATCGAGTTGCAACAGAAATAGAACCTCAATAATATCAAAAATAATAGCAAAAAACAATTGAATGACCCAACTGTGATATCAAATCAACTATAAAAATTGAAATTATCAAGGTAACATGGCTATTTACTATACATGGGTTAGCTACTCCCGGTTTCGGGTGCCGCCAAAAGGTGCCCCATACCTGGCTGGTCACATGACCTCAAGCAAAATTTCCCAAATTTCAGAAGATTTTGACCAATAGTGAGTGTCATGTTCTGAAAATGGAGAAGTTGTGACCTCATTGGTAGATTATAAACCTTGAAATAACAAATAAGAAAGAATAATAAAAGGACTAATAACAGAAATCAGAATTAAACAGTGGAAGACTGATAGTACAATCAACTGTAGCATATTTATAAAAGAATGGTGAATGTCACATGTATCATTAAAAGAATCCAAAAAAATTAACAATTATATAAATATAATACTGAAACCATGTAAATTTTTTTTAACTCCACTTCATTGCAAACCTCATCTTCATACCATGCTCTCTAGCTGCAACATCAATAAGATACCTTAATGAAGAAGTGACCTTACCCTTATCTATATATAAAACCATTTAATCTGTTTGGTCCCACAATCATGACCCAGATAGGATATGAGACGAATACTACTAGGAAACCACAAAAATATATATGCCTACCTAACATTGAATATATATTTAGCAGGTAATATGCAGAAAT
Source organism: Viscum album (assembly GCA_963277665.1). NCBI lineage: Eukaryota > Viridiplantae > Streptophyta > Magnoliopsida > Santalales > Viscaceae > Viscum > Viscum album. Next base: position 1,558,537,602 of record OY728151.1, on the reverse strand, counting down.
GATTCAATAAATTTGGATGTACTCAACATTAGACAATTTGATAGATTTAAATTACATCCCTTTATATTTTTAAATAATTCAATCCATTGGATAATGTAACCTTGAGATCTAGCCTAATCTTAGTATTCCCCTATATAATAATAATGAAAAAATGTCTCAAAAGACCATATAGACAATCGTGTGAGTCTGAGTCTGAACTTGTGATTTGGTATGGTAGAATCATACCAATCAATCATTAATTAGCAAGAAACCCTCTGGGAATTTTCACATAGTATAACCCCTATTGTTTAATATATCATCAATTCAATATTTAATAATGACCCTTTGGGAATTCTCTCATGGTCCAACCCCTATGGTCCTATATAGCACCAATCAATTACACAAGACCACATGGGTAGCTCTCACAGTCATTTAACCTTGGTCCTCATTGCAACAATAAATAATAATGACCCCAGGAATATGTCATAGTAAATGACCTATGGTACAACATTCATTTAATAATAACCCTCTAGGTAGCTCTCACAGTTCAACCCCTCTAGTATATGACCACATGACAGCTCTCACAGTTAATTCCACTAGTCAACAATAACACCAATTATAAATAAATGATCCAAAATCGAGAATCTGTCACAACCAATTCCCCTTATCCATACTTTAACAATGCGAATTACATGAATTTAAAAAGAACAATAACTCCATCATAAGAACAATAGGTATGGAAAACAAACAAAAATAACATTATTTCTATACCCAACAACCAATTAATAAATCATGGTAAACACACCCATAATCAAGGAAAATAAACCTAATATATAAAAAAAAATTTCTCAATTAAACCCACCATAACATGTATCAATCTGGGCTAAATTACAAAATACGCAATACCCAAAACATGGATATTCAACACTTTTAACATATATAATACAATGATAATCAAATTAAGGAAAAAACCGCCAACCTCGATGTTATAAAATGAACACTCTATAACATTGGAACTTGTATCAGCAAAAAAAGGTGATGATATAATAAAAAGGGTAAAAACTATCAACCCTAAATAATTCATGATAATGGAGAAATCAAGAAAAGAGTCACTAGGGGAAGAGGGAACTCACCATTGGGAATCCAATGTACCCGATGAAGTCTCAATTGGATTTCAGATGGAGGAATGGGAGGGGCTCAAATACCATTGATCACACGTAGCTGTCCTATACAAGACACAGGATGAGAAGGCCATTCTGGAGATGATACACGACCACACACTGATTAATAAATTAAAAATAAAAGTATATGATTTGATAATTTTCTGTACCTTTGATGTACTAGCCTCAACTGGTTCCCAAATTAGGTGGTCTACTAGGTCACCTTCATGACCATGTTCTCAGACATTACATGATCAGTACACGGTAATGCATGAAATCCGGGTACACGATGTTACTTAAGAGTACACGATGTGTACATAGAAAATTCCCCCATTCTTTATTTTTCCTCATAACAACCTGAAATAATGTTCTATACCTGAAATGAAGATCTATGTTTTTACAACAACAAAAATGACTGATCAGACGACATGAATGATAAGGAAATTAATGAACCAGAATGATTAGAGTTTTTCATTAGAATAATACATAAAGATATATCATACACATAATCATATAAAATGATTCCCTTTAAGTTAAGGATCATTGTCAATAATTTTTGTGGAAGATCACGGGAGATGCACCATCTGGGGAATACCCAAAACCATTCCCAATCATATCTATTTTCTAATAATGGAATATGTAACACATTATTCCCATTGTTGATCTAGACCATATATAGTTTTCACATCATATTAGTAAAGGATCACCCCCAATACCATCTTAGTAGTCATTGTTGAATCCCAATACCATTATATAATTCAAGGACCATTCAAAAATACATTATTAGTATTCAGTTATCACTCCCTGGATCATATTAGTGGAAAAATTACCTTACTGAACCAGGTTAACTACAAATTTTATCTATGTATATCTTGTAAGAAATCAATCATTCCCCCAATGAATTTTAGGGAGATATATGTAATGTCACGACCATGTTTCAACACATAGGGTCCCTGATCTAGTTCTATATATTACTTCATGTTCACATCCCTATACTCTTGATGTTGCCGAGTAGTATGTCCCTTGAACCATGATCTATCCTGACACATCCATCCATCACATGACTTTGTCCATTAACCTATAATAAAACAATGAAATATATTTAAGTAACAGTATGGAACACTAAGTAAGGTGTGAATAATACCTAGTCTGTTTCATCAATAGAATATTAAAAATATCCAATAAATAATTCTTTGTGTAGTTATAAAAATATTAATTTATAATTCAAAAAATAAACACTTTATATTTATTTAATTTTTCATTATTTAGAAATATAACCAGGTAGTTCCTTATGAAATACTAACTATCAATAACCACTTCATATCGTGATAGAGCCTGAGATATCCCCAAGGGATTTAATATTATTTAATTACACTATAATCATTAATCCTATAAACTGATATTTTAATTCACATAGTGCCAATCATCATATCAATTCATATGAGAAGGCACATGTTACCATTCATCATCACATTTCAAATGTGAATTACCATTTTAACATTTATCTTCCCAATTAATTACCACTTATAATTTAAACCAACATTCAATTTCAATTCATGTTTATAGAACATCATGTTTACCAACCCATGAGTATTTAGAGAATCAGTCACTATCCCAATCACCATGGGGATTTGGAGTATCTGTCCATTTACAATTCAGTAATTGTTTTCATATAACTCCATGGATAAGACTCCATTTCTAAAATAGAACATATGCCACAATATAAAAATTATCACAGTATTACTATTAACATTTATCGTGAAATATAATTAATTGATTACCCAATTAATTAATAATATTCAATAATTTCATATCCAAATTATTATATTAATTAATTATGTTATTAATAAATCTCCTCAATTCCATTAATTAATTCATTAATCAACTAATCCAATATAATAAATTTCAAAATAAAATCATCATTTGTTAATTAATTAAAAAATTATTCAAAAAAATATCCCAATCCTAATTTCCCAAAAATTATTTCAACATGTATTTATTCTATTTCCATTAATTTAGTGTCCCCAATTTCAAAATAACATAATTAATAAATTCAAATAATTAATTTTTTCAATTTAAAAAACTCAATTGATAATCATCCATTATAAATTAAACAATAACATACACCTAATTAAAATATGTACTTCAGGAATTGATTAATAGACCACCAACCTGATAAATAATGGTGAATGAACACCAAAAGATATCACGAATTTGAGCATAAGGACCATAATAATGTTGAATATAATGATCATGATTCAAATAATAGATCTAAGGTATAATAATGTTGATCTATTAAATATAGATATAAATGTAAATACAACAAGGTAAAACATCCATTCAATGAATGGGAGAAGAACATGGAAGTGGTGGGAAACCAATCAGAATGAAAATATTTTACATGGAGAGGTATTGATCTTAAATCTAGGCTTCAAATCAAGAATAAACGAGGCTAGATGGGATATAAATTCTTCCCCGACCCACTAAATCTCTAATTAATCCTTAGGGGTTGACTGAGGGTTCATTTTGGGATATATTGGTGGGTTAAGAGTTTTTTAAAAATATTACAATTAAAATGTTGTGCACAATTTCCTAGTAATGGTATAATGTTTTTTTGAAACTATGAACCTTAACCTTGTACCACTTCAGGGAGGAAAATTTACCCTTTTTAGAATTTAAGGTTTGAAAACCCTTCCATCGACCATTCAATGCTTCCAAATATGTGGTTGAACGGTTTGGTGGGATGTGGAACACACTTTGGGAAAACCATTCTTTAACCATGAACATGACATGTTCCATAAAAAAAATCTATTTTTAACCCAAAACACCCCAAGGAATAACCATATGAAATTATTTAACACTATGAAATGAATTACATATTATCATTTTTGAGAAATCTAATATAATTTTAAGGCTCTTACAATCTACCAACCATATAATATATCATCATAAAACTATAATTCCATGCACTTATAAGAATATGATTCAACAAAAACTAGGACACTGACCCCTCATATTTTCTTTTATCTCCCATGATTCCTCCTTTATACACACATGTTTCCACAATACACTAACAGTTGGCACATTGTTCCCAAGAAACAAATTCACACTATTATCAAATGCTCATATAATATGCTCCTCAAATAAACCATCGATGCAAAGATCATCATCATCCATGATGATTGCATGAGACTGGTTAGGCTGATAACTCCGATAATGTGAAGCATAGAAAACATCATGCATAATAAAGTATTTATGTGGATGATCATGAAGGTATGCCACTATCCTGATTCTATCCACAACCTAAAATTATTCTACAAACCATGGAACCCACATTCCATAACTATGTATCATATATTAACCCACCCCATTCAGCACTCAAATGAATACATGATCACCCTATGTAAACTATGGGGTTCATCAACATCTATCATCATTTGAATTTTTCCTAATCTATGTCATATCCATTCGCTTTTGAATTAGAAGATCCTACTCAGACATTTCTTGCACGAATCTAGGTCCCAAAAACTCAATATCGCAAACCCCAATCCGGTATAGAGGCGATCTTAATTTCCTAACATAAATAGACCCCAATGTTACCATCAAAATGGTTTCATTATATCATGTGTTATATGGGATATCAATCAATTTTAAATTATTCTTCCAAGACAAACCAATGTATAGGTAAAAAACCAAAATCATATACATAATCACATTTATAGTATTCTTATTTTCCCATCATTCTGGGGATAGAATTATATAACCAATAAAACATGTATCCCAACAACCTCCTACAATCATTGATATATGAAATATGTAAAATATAGGTCAATGAATGAAACTATAGTCTTCCAAAACCTGTGAGAGAATACTATATATTGAACATACATATATCCCATCAATTCCACTATTAAAACCTCCTCTACCGGTATGAATGGCACTACCTTTTTCAAATAGTCCTCAAGAACCCAAATAGAATCATTATTCTGAGGCATCTTATGGAGACCCACCACAAAGTCCATATTAACTTCATTTCAATACCATTACATAATGGGAAGTATCTGCATTAATCAATTTAGGTATGGATACTCTAATAAACTTTTTGGTAGTTGTATAACCATGTCACAAACCCTGTAATCACCTTTTTCATTCCAATCCACCAAAACTATTAATGTATATCACGTAACATTCTGGTCAATCCTAGATGATCGATCAACTTCATGTCATGAAATTCACTTATATTTTACTCCAACATACTTGTAGGAACAATATTCTATTTTCAGACCTAGATGATCATATTCCAATATATCATCCAGTCTAAATGTGTCTTCCCACATCAAAGTCATTCCCACAGGGAAAAATATTTTATAATCATGAACTACTATTATATGATACACCCCAAATGTATAGACACCAATGATACTAATAAGTGAGACATTTTTTCCTGACTATACTAAACAACAATATGAATCTTTGCAGATAAGGTCATAATATTCATCTAAGAACTATAATCCTGAAACACCTAAGTTTGAGTATTTCTACATAAATCATTACAAACTCTATTTCATGTCCCATGCGTATATTATATCACAAAACCAAATTATTTTATATCATATTCCATATGTAATGGAATTTAAAACTATATAAATGATTTAATGTCTCAAGAGTTATATTTATGTTATAAATATCATGTATATATATAAACATAGGATATGCCATTATACAAACTGTGAATAGTGGTAATGAAAAAATAAATAACATTGTTATTCATGGTGGTAGGATATCATAAACAAGAATGATAAATTTGTAACCAATATTATCGAAGTGGAGGTGTTGTTAGGTAATTATGAATAACATAAAAACATATTATTGTATGAAATTTATTGAATAAAATATATAACTAATTTTTTTGAAATAAATTATGTTGATGGAGAATGAAAAAAATAAAAACCCTTATTGAAAAATTATATGATTTCTTTGGATATCGTATTTGTGTTTGAACCAAATCCTTCCTAATATTGAATTTTAAAAAACGAAGGCTTCTATAAAAATATCATGTGTTTTTGGAAGTTAAATGGGGTGGTATTGAAAAACAAAAAATGGTATTATGTTTTAAAATGGAGTGGGGTTGAGTTTTCATTTTATATGTCTAGGGAGTGGACACTTATAATTTTCTAAAATGATTCAATCATACTGATTTTTTAATTGTGAATAAATCAACAATATAGGTCTATTATAGAACATAGAATTTTTAATATCAACATATAACCTTCCTTTTGGTGTTGGAAATGATTTTGTTTCTTTTCTATCCTTATATAATTAGTTCCACCACCATATGAATCAATTTTTACCTTAACCACACTATTTTTTAACACTTTTCAATATTATTTTTGGTTAGAAATTATGTTTACCTTATTAGAAAAAAATATATTATACTAGTTAAAAGTTTGGAATCCATCTTCCAAATTCCATTATCTTTTTAAGTGCTTCAATTTTTATAAATTTATTGTATATATTGTTTAAGGTTGATGATGAATATTTTATAATATATAAAATGATATTTTAATATCTTATGAATTAATTGTTTAATAGTAAAAAAGCTATTAAACATTAGTAATCCAATCAAATTTTTTGGAATTAAACTTCTTAAACCTTGATAAGGAATGAGAGAAATGATGAATAAAGAAATTTATTTGTATTTATAGTAATTAATGTTACATTTGTAATATATATATGACCATTATAATGATATAATTAATTTTATAAATAAATATTAATGTTGTAGCTAGAAAGGTTACCCAACTGTATAATAGTATAATTTAATATAAATAATATTTATTAGAAGTATATTATGGAAAAATAAATATTTTAATGTTATAAAATAGATATAATTGATATTAATTAGTACAAATTTTAAGAATTTTTTTTTTCAATAAATTGTATTTTAACATATTTATTGAATATCAATATTATTATATTAATGGTTAAAAATAACTACTATAAGAAATTATTTTCAAGAAATTTATATCATTTTCAAACATTTTGCATTGAAATTTTCTAATTTTAAGTTATTAAGATTTTATAAATAACATCAATTTTTAGTTTCATAGTAAATATATTGTTTCTTATGAAACCAATTTTTTATTTAAACCATTCAATATGTAATAATGAACTAAACTTTTAAATAATTTATGGAATTCATGAAAACATGTTTATTAATCAATATAATTCAAGGAATTAAAATTACACACCTAAATATTATTTTCCAATGTCATTGTAATAATATATTATATTAAAATAACACGTTTTATTTTCCACTTATATCATTAATTAGTTATTTAATTTTGTTAATTAATTATTTCAAGGTAATAAAAATATATTTTTTATTTAATTTAAATACTATTTTAATAAATTTCAACATTAGATTTTTTCTCATTGTAAATTATATTTTATTCATTATTTAACCATAAAAATCCTTCTTCTCATGTATAAATGCATCTCCAACCAGCCCATAGTGAACCACATAACAGAAAATTTTAAAATAAAAAACTCAAACAAAAGCCTTTCCCTTAATCCCCTTTAAATAATTAATGATTTTTTTTCATCATAGATATCAAATGATTAAAATTGTTTATGTTCATATAGAATGAATATCTATAAGAAATAGTTAGGTCCATTGATTTTTTTGTCACACATTCCTTCTCTAATTCCATATAATTTTATTTCATTCTAGTTCAATTTTTTTGAAAAATTCAAATACAATGTTAAGATGATATTTATAGAGAAAATATTTTTGAACTTTAATTATATATATATAATAATATTTTATATATCTATCAAACAAACTTTTGAAAATGTCCCGTTAGTGGATGATGAACCGCCGATGTGGATATTTCCATCACATTAATTATGAATCACATTTATCGATGGTTGTAATATATTTTTATACTCTATAAATTTATAAATATATCTATATATAATTCTGGATATAATATTATAAATATATATGTTTCTTTAAAATAATATCATTAAATCAAAATAATATTTCATAATTGAATTAAAATATAGTCCAAATAATTGTTAACATTAACACTTTTTATTAAAAAAAATTAATTAAATTGATAACTATTAATAAAATGATACATAATTGAATTATTATTTCATATTTTAATAAAAAGAATTACCTTATATAGGATTTGGAAAACGGGGGAAATAAATCATTAATTATTATAATGTTAAAATAACATCCATTATTTTATTTTTATATTCATATATTATTTTCCTTATATTCAATGTAAAATATTATGACGTCATTTAATATTTCCTATTAAATATTAATTAACTTATTCATTTATGTTTATTTTCCTTATTCAAATTCATAGATACGATTTGAAAGATACCTTTGATTATATTTTGAATTTTATTATATTTCGAAATGTCTAATTGATTATAACTAAAATATTTCTTTTTTTTTACTATGACCAATATTAATTTATGAAAATAGTATGTGTCCAAAAAAATTAACTTTTTATTTGTGGAAGCTTAATAGTTATTCAATGATATGTGATTCATGAAATCCTAATAAAACCAATTTTCTTTCCATGAGACTATTTCATGTTTTATCATTTAAATATATTACAATTCAATGTGGCATGTATGATAATGATAATTTTATAATGTTACGTGTGAGGCCATAATATATATCTCTCCAATTCACTAGAAAATGAAATATATATCATTATATTGTGTCCAATGTCTATGAACATTATCCTAGACCTGTTTAGAGGTATGATGTTATGATTTTAGTACTTATGTTATGTGTGAAAATGATGAAGGATTTTTTCACATCATTGAGGAGTTTTTCACCACCATGTTATAATTTTGAATAATTATTATTCTTCCACATTCCATTCCGTTTTTTTTGATGAATCCATCATTCTTATTCTAAGGATCTTATTCATATGATAAGGTGATGAAGATGATAAGTATGAACTCTCATGTATTATTAATTCATGTAACTTTTTCAATCATTTATATTCATCAATTTATTTTGATTTTAGATTAATCCATTTCATTTATTATACTTTTCATGTTAATATATATACATTGGAAAACATGGTAGGTTTTTGGGATACTATGAAGATAGATTTAACTAATGTTTATGATTTATTCGGAAAAAGTGACTTATAAGCCTAATATTCTATATACAATATCCTTTTGATTATATATTGTACTAAAATTATGAAATTATTCTTATAAATGATGTATTAGTCAAGTATGAAAATGGTGGGTTTCTATAGTTAAAATTATAGCATGGTTTAGATAATTTTTGAATTAGGATTAGATATAATTAACGAAAACCAAATGATATTTTTTATAAAAATAATCATTCAATTTTTTGAAATTATTGGGATATGTTTCCTTGAAATTATATCCCTATATGGAAATTATAAACATAATCTTGTAGTGGAACATATTATTCAGGGGGTAACCACCATAAAAAATCATGATTGTGAACCATGTAGATCATCACTCAATTCATGATTAGTGCCCATAATGTTGTACACAAGGTCGAATACTCCTAGGGGATTATCATATTATAATTTGAGTTCATTTTCAAAAAAAATAAGGTATATTTTAATATAATTATAGGATAGATAACATATTAGTATAAATAACATTAATAACCTATATTGAAACATAGAAATTATTAAGCTAGGCTTTCATTCCATTTATGAGGTATTATTCTGTGTTTATAGATCCCATTATTTTGTAATATTATCAGTTTGAATATGGCCATCCATAATTTTTCATTTAATTTATAAAATAGTGGGAAATATAAAAAATCAGGTCAATAATGTACGTGATCAGAAATATGGATATTTTCTTATTAAAATTCAAATGATAATGAGTTACATTGTCGACTAATCTGTGATAGTAACTGCACAACTTAGTATAGATATGATTAATAACCTGAATGACATAAAAAATAATTATCCTAAGAAAGTTAAAGTCATGGTTGAGTCCCTTAAATGATAAATCACTCAAAAAAATTTGGTGATCTTCTAATATCCTTCACATTAAAAAATAGATTAATCTTCTTGAAAAGATATTATGCATCCTCTAAATCAATGAGAAAGATAAATTCATATAGGTAATTTATCAAATAATTTTGGACGATGATTAGTTATAAAAAATAATCATAAATAATTAATATAAAAATGTAATTATATTAATTGAATTTAAATGATTCCTGAAAATAAATTACAATAAATATTTTTATCATGACCTCTATGAAAAAATTGATACCTAATTCTATAAAATCAATATAAATATGATGGATCAAGTGGGGTTTAGGAATAAAATCTCAAAAATATTTTTCTGATTTACCAAATTTTTTGTCATTAATATTCATGTTATGATTGATTGATTTTCATTATGATGAAGTTGAGAATTAAACATGGATTAGAAATTTTACACATTCATATCTATGAGTAAATTATTTCATGTTCCCTAAAATATGAGATTTAAATTGGTGATTCATATAAAAACCATGAGAATATAGATGGGATTTGTAAAATGGATTTTAACTCATGAGTATAATTATACAATCCTCACGATGGAATTATAATCCAACTTCCCATATTCCATATTTGCTATAAGAATCATACACGAAACTATCTCAAGGATATACGGGTTATTTTTATGCGTGCAATAGAATGAAATAATGATAATGAATGATATAAGTAGTTAAAAACTACATTATTGTTTTAGTGGAAATGATGGATTAAATTAATCCTCAAATACTTTATTAATTCCTCAACTATGAGGGCAAAGGGAACTATACATCAAAATTAACCAGTATAGGGGGTTTCAATGATAAAAATTATCAATAAAAACCAATTATGTGGGTCTAGGGGTAATATAATGCACTCACTATAGTAAAGGTGGAACATGAAAAAATATTTTGAATGGTATGCTTCACATTCCTCAATAATAGAAAATGTTTTATATTAATTTTTTTGATTAATTCATTTATATCCTCTAATTTGTGATCATCTATTGATTCACCTCCATCATTCCATGAAGTATATATATATATCAATAAAATTTTATTGTGGTGAAATAATTAGAACCTATGTGTCAAAAAAATCTATAGTTAGAATCTACGAAAATATTCATTCAGTAAATCACATAGACTATCACGTGGTCTAATTTGATGTTATAGTAGTATTGGATTGGATCTCATTATATAGATATCAAATAAATTATTAAAAAATTTATATCTATTTTTTACATTCCAGACCATGTCATGTTCCTATATTAATTCAATAATGTTCATGAGTCTCCTTTGGAAAATATCTCAATGGTGTGTGTGTTTATAGTTAGTAATGATTAATATTTGGACCTATTCAATAAGTCAAAGGAAATAAACAACCCTGATGAAATTATGACCGTTATAGTCTATAATGATGTAATCCCTGAAGAGTTTCTTGAAAAAACCCTATACATTGATTTAGTGTTCACCATAGAACTCATAACCAGATCTACACCTATCAGTAAATTCCTCTTTAGAGTATCCATGGTTGAATTGGAGGATTCAAAGAAGTTCCTATAATATAATTTGTAAAAATGGTTCCTACATCATATTCCATCACCATCGGGTTTTCTAGTTAACTTTGTTAATATTAATGAATTATCAATTTATTTATGAATCTATCATATAGAACTCAACACGATAACTATAATTAACGACTATACCATACCAAGGATTCATAATTTTTTTTATCAAATCTATTGAGCTCAACACTTAATAAACCTCGACTCACATTCTTTATATCATCTAATAATGGTAAATAAAGAATATATCATTAATTAAAACATCCATACTGTATTTGGATATAATGAGTTAATATAAACTACCTTCCATCAAAATTATTCTTGGATTAGATGGGTATTACATATATTTGATGATAAACTACTGATAATTTTAAAAAACAAAGGCTATGTTAATACAAAAGGTGTAATATATGTTTTGAAAAATTAACGTGAGGAATAAACTATGGAGCACATTATGAGGTTAATCAGATACACTTTTCTCACACTACCCAAACGTAATGAATGGTTAATGATATAAAAGGATTCATTAAATAATGTGTTTATTTGTGAACTCATGGAAAATGATAATGTGATAGCATATACCTCACGAAAAATAATGATCCATGAGAATAAGAACTAGATGCAAGACTGAGACATGATGATAATTATATTTTCATTGATTATTTTTAATTACTAAATATATAAAGAGAAGTGTGACATATATAAATATCATACAAGTTTATTAAATATACTCTCGTAGAAAGATAAAATATTTCATCTATGATGGTGGTTATGATAGATCAAGGAATCTAAATGATAAATTCAATGCTAACATATAATTTTGATTAAGGTAGATGATGATCAATACCATCAATAATGTACAACGAAATACATTATATATATATTCCAAAAGAACTATTTTTCATGGATATTTAATGGATGAATATATGAACAAAAAGGTAGGTAATACATCATAACATTCCAAAATGACAACAAAACCATATATTCAACATATGATTAAGGATAGTAAATGTAATGATATGGAGCTTCATATGCAATAGATCAAAATATGGAAGTTCCATGAATTCAACATTGATACATATGGCCTCATTTAGTATGCACATATAATTGTTTTCACTCACTAGAGAAAAAATGATATTTTAAATAAAACACATATATATATTTTTCCATTTATTCTTGACGTACCAAATTTCACTGTGATGATTGAGATAAATTATAGTGGGAATACAAGAATGATATTTTTTAGTGCACGTAAAATTTCATGGTAAGTCATCAATTTTAAGGTATAGTGATCAATGTACATGTTGATGAATCCACAATTACTCATACAAACATTGAAATTGGAGGACATAACCCTGGACTAATCTATTGATGAAATAAAATTAAGCAGGTACTATATGGGTTTCGGTGGATCAACAGACCGATAATTCTAACCTAGAATATATTTAAAACTATTTCTATATTGTAAAATTTAACAAGATATTGATAAGAGTGGTGTGAGGAATTTGTTTGAACCACATTTGATTGGTTAGGTCCTTATCCAATGTAATCTTAACAATAATGGATGTGTCTTCATCATGATTTAAATACTTAATTGAACTTTAATATGACCATATAAACCTATACTAATGGATGATATGGACTAATTATTTAAAACCTAAGAAAACTATATAAGACCACTCAATTAAATTTTATAGTGGGTGATATCACTATCTCACATTTTTTATATTCTCATACTATATAATCTTATAATAAAGTGTTAAACTATAATCAACTGAAGATCTACATGTGATGTAATTTATAAATCAATAATTTTAGGGTGATTTTTGTGAATAGAAGCTACAAGGATCTGGTCAATTACATGAAACAATAAATAATTTCCAAGATATTTTGCATCCCAATAAGGCTCTAAAGAGTTGAAAAAATATGTGTTGATAATTGTCAAAGGGACTAAATAAATGACGGCAGAAGAAACATGTTCTTTATTATATCACTGTGGAAGAGATACATGTTTTTTGGAGTGAAATGAAAGATCAAAAGTAGATATTTTATTCCCTTTTAGGAACATAATTTCATATGAACTATAGCATGTCAACAATCAATTTCTCTAAAAAATGGAATTTGTTCATGATGTGTTACTCATATTTTTTTATGAGGTAGTATATACCTAATCCCTCACATAATTATTTTGAGTGGTGGTTTGTCTTAGAACATGACATCATCAATTATGAGTAACCAATTATGGTTTTCCACTATAGTGATAAATTTTAATGAACAAGATGACTGACCAAGTTAATATTATTCGGTAGCATCACATTTATGATGAAGAAAAAAAATAACCAGATGAGGTAATGAAACCAATGTATTGTAATCAATTATCATGAAATATTATGAATTAAAAATTTACTGATGAAATTTTTCGAGGAATAATCTAAAAAACTCAAAATTATTTATATGTAATTTTTTATTTGAAAAAATAATTTTTTTCAAAATAAGGTATGTAATATGTTATAGACATAAGAAACACGTAATAAATACTAGAAAGAATATATATTTATATAATTTATTAATGTACATATTTAGAATAAATATTTCAAAAATTTGGAAAATGGTATAATAAGACAATAAGAAAATTATATAATATAGTTTATTTAGAAAATGTGAATTACGTTAATCTCTAATAATTATTGCACTCGAAAATAACACTGCAAAAAAGAAACCAAACACTAGTAATCAAATCACAATGTTAGAAATGAGAAACGTATAACCATGTTATTATATTAGTTGAATGATGAATATAAGAATTATATGGTAATTATAAGAGGTAATTCAACCATTTTAATAGTATTATGATGTTGGAAATATTACATTCTCTATAAGTTATTATAACTAGACCAATATAAATAGCATGTTGATCATTGAAATAGTAACTCACCATTATTATAATAATTTTTTTATAATTAATATTTTATATGATTAATTTAATAAATATTATTTATTTTAATTTCATAACGTAAACATTATTATTAAAAACTCTATGAAATTATAATCATGTTTAAAAAAACATTTTTCAAAATTTTATACAATCATATTTTTATATTCATAATTAAAATATAATATTTTATAAAATTATTATAATAACATTCTATCATTTTTATAATAATTAAAATAAAATAATATAACTTTTAGTTTTGAAAAAATTTCCCTATAACATCAAATTTTACGTCAATCGTAATTATACATTGTTTATGAAACCCATTAGTTTCAATTTCAAAATTCGATATGTATTAATGAGATAATCAATTATGTCATTTGAGTATCATCCAAAAGCATAATTAATATTTTAAATAATTCATGAAATGTAAACTTCGAACCTATAAGGTAGTTTAGTCATATGAATACATAGTTACATGGGTGATAGTCCTGAAAAGTATCTTCTAAAGGCATTTTACAAGAATCTCCCATGATATTCCTTCAAATTCTAAAAAGGATAAATTTAGTGGAACACTAATTTAATGTGTAACCTTTTTAGTTATATTTTATACCTCACACTAGTTTATGATGAAATTATAGCTACTGGGTTTTTGTGTATAGTAAGATATTCTTAGCCTATAATATATTTTATTACAACAATCATACTCTTCCTATAATCAGTTTCCCAATGTACACTGACATGATGGTTTAATTTTTTATTCAATTACATTTTTCAATTTATTGGTACATTCTTGAACATTAATTTTTTACTATATTTGAAATTATTTAAATTTTTTAGACATTTTAAATTATTATCTCCCATTTAATGTATTTTATATAAAATAAAAATGACAATTTTTTTTATTGAGACTATATTTCAATATTTTATTTTTAATTTTTTATTCAAAGAAAATGTGGTGGAATACTTCAAGGAATTTTATCTGAAACCCTACATATTCCAATGGAATTATATATTTTCATTCATGAAATTATTTTTAACGTTATAATGTAGATCTTATGTTCATAGGGATTAGATCATAATTTCATTTATAATGAAATAGATGTGTTTTCATAAATTGAATTAATGTATTACATATATTTAGTAGTATATCTTCTATTTTTTATTTATAGAAAATATTTTCTATATTATAGTAGTGTTATATTATTTATGTTTATAATCATAGATATGTTATATAACCTATATGTTTAGTTTTGGTGTATTTATGATATTTATTATTTGGTTTCATTATTATATTATATCTTCATTGGTATATTATTTCCAAAAACTCAAAATAAATTCCCATAGTAATTTTTACCAATACATTTTAATAAGAAATTATACACGGAATTTGTAGCCATCTGACTCGAGTATCTTGTAAGTGTATATCCACTTGGAATATTAATCCATTAATTCTAGATATTTATAAATTTCCATAAATAAGAATATCATTTATCATCCTAGATAACATGGAACAGAACATAAAATCTTCATTTCATTAATAATAGTACAATGTAATACATGTTTCCCATATCAATTTTCTAATATTTTTTAATAGATTAAAATAAAAACCAATACCATTAAATGGATTTTATGTAGTGAAATAATAACATAAATATATGGAACATTTCCTTCATCCATTACCATAGTTGAGTATTATAAATTTGCAACATGAAATACCATGTAAGATGGATTCACTTTGGTATAAAAAATGATTCCATCCATTTTTAGATAATTCAAGATGGATGTTTGTTGAATATAAAATAAAAATCATGATGTCCATGATAAAATTTCTTCCATAATGATGTGCCTTACAAGTAATGAGGTTTCAGGAACCAACTTAGGTCATCATGAACTGGTCAATCGAGTAGGTCCACGACCTGGCCTGAGGGGATTTTCAAATCCCCATGGGTTGAAAACTACTGTTTTGAATCAATAAGGAGACTAGAGTGAATGATATATTCTTTTTTTAATTAATCACTAGAAAGTGGAAAATAAGATGACAAAAAAACACATGTAAATTTCAAATTAAAAAAACTTCAAAACTACACAACAAAACCAAAACTGAATACCAAACAACAACACCTCCATGTGACAATGAAGGATAGTCTCGGATACCAAATAATTCATCACCCATGGTGATTTATACGATGCTAAAAACCAATAACAATAGATTAAAACTAGAAATAACCATTTGAATAAGTATTAAAACAGAGTAGGTGTGCCCAAACAAAACTATTCTCAATGAAATTAGATAAATGTAAAAAAAGCACCAACCTAAGGATTTAAATACGATATATAAAAATAATTTTTCAACAAATTTTAAAAATAAAACCATACATGGGCCATTTCCAATATTACCACATGCGAACACATATTATTTTCCTAGAAAAAAACTTATATTTTTTAAAAGAATATGGATATTTCATTTATAAAGGTAGGAAGGAATGAAAAAAATTAAAACCTATTTAAAAAACACTCTATTTCATTTTGATGATTGTTCTCACAAGACCAAAATGTTAGGGGATTCATATACCATAAATATATATCAATGTAATTGGTAAAATTACTATACAAGTGTATCCAAAAAACAATGTATCAAAAACATATGTCGTACCTGAATATGTACAAATAATGATGGGTGAACCTATGATATCTTGAATATTCTATAATGTACTAATAAATGTTGACTCATCCCAGAAATAATTTCTCATTTTATGATATCAAACACTCACTATCATTCTCGGCAATCCCACACATGGTACATACCGAGGGGAATTCTTCCATAATAATAGTACAAAATAAATTTTCATTCCATAGACCACTAGCTATTGCGTATCCTAACTAGTGAAATATCTTTATAAGAAAATTCTACTACTATGATTTATTCCCATGTCAACATGTAAAATGGAATGGGTGATCCAAAAAATTCCAGCTGAGAAAATAATCACATGGAAATATATAAAGGTATGCAATAGTAATCACTCATGTTAACAAATGGTTCAATATTTTTCTATACATCACATATATCACATGGGCTTCAACATTGGGGACCTCAAATATTGGTCAGGTGAACAAGGAAAGGGAATATATCCAAGGAGTTTTCATAATAAACACTTAAACCATTTTCACAAAAATTCCAAATTGGATTTTAAGAATTATTAAAAAAATCTTTTTCAATAAACCAAAACCCAATTTCAAAAATAAAAAACATTACAACACATTGAATTTTACAATATTGATGGAAAAAATATTAACCATTGTTGTAAAATTATTTTTTTAAGAAAAAATAATTCTTATCAAAATCCCAAACTAGCCGGAAATGGCAATCAATGCCATATCACATTTGAAAGCCAATACATATTATTTTATAAAAGGAAAATCGCATGGGGATCCCATACAAGGAACCAAAATACATAATTTTTCATTTCACTGAAATATTTACAAATAAAAATGCTTATTTTTATTTAAAAAATTACATATAAATGATAACCATGAATTTTATTATATAATTGGTGTGTAATATTTAACCAAAACATTTGTATTTAACAAAAAAATTAGAAATGAAAATTTTTACCACCAATAAAATATTCCAATGTTCACAATTCAATATTCATCAAATATATACATTTTGAAATTAATGAATCCAATTAATCATAAATATTAACAGTATAGGAATATAGAATCCTACCTCAAAACATATAGTAAATTATGAAGGAACACCTAAATTCTCACCACAAAGGTTCCAAGGGACATCATCTACCAAGATGAACCATAAAAAATAAAAATCCCTGACCTAAATTAAGGAAAATATAAAACATATGTCTACATGACCATGATAAAAGATAAACTAAATGGAAAATTATGGAAGGAGGAAGAGAAATAGGATAGGAGAGACTTACCTTGAGAAATATATCCCCAAACCATGAATAAATATTACATCCACAACATTAGAGGAATTTAAGGCTTGGAAATAAAGGGTGAAGAACCCCTAGGGTTTCATATACTTGGGGTTGAAGAGGGAAGGCTATTTTGGTTTCAAATCCCAAAGATTCATTCTTGGAATTTCAAAAAAATCATGTTCTAGAAATAGTGCATGGTTTGGATGCAGGGTTTACACAACTGTGTGACCCTTACTAGACACACCTGGGCACCGTACATGGTTTTCCCACACATTTTCAATACCATGAACTAACCATGCGAATTGACTCTATAAAAAATGGTGACTTGCTATATGGTATTCTATAGTACTTCGCACAATTTACTAAACTTTTTGACAATCATGCACAAGACACTGTCAATACCAAAAATTATATTTTTCAACAAAAAATATAATGAATACTAATGAATGAACTGTGGGACATATCCAGATAACATAATAGATCAAAATAAAATTGTGGAAAACCCAAAAAATGAGAGAGATAACATGATCAAAGAAAAACAGGAGGAAAGACCCAAAATTATAACTGGGTTGTGATAATTCTCGATTTCATTATCACATTAGGAACTCAGAAATCTACAAAATTGTTCAGTTGATAACTCAAGGACATAAAATTTTCCCCAAACACAGAATCCAAACTCTCAAAACATGAACATAACAACCACCAAAAAACAAAACAAACTCATATTTCCTAAAATACAAAAAAAAATAAAATTTAATGACTAGGAACTCAAAATCATCCAACATCAAAGAATTCATCTCACAGCGGATCATCCGAACCAAATTCATCACATGGGAGGCCCGAAAAACTCCCCACTACTATAAAAAACTAACACAGATCAATTCCACAAAAACCATCTAGGGACCGATGTTGGTTCTCCAACATTTATGAACCATTATACATATACCAACAGAGGAATCATAGAGAACCCAATTTTTTTCAGCCCCAAACATTACACACTAACATAAAATCATTCACACATAATAGTTAGCCCCACCACAATGTAAAAACGCATTAAAGAGAACACAAGGTAATATGAAATACTATCTTGAAGGATTTATAACCACCTAAGGAGAAAAAAAAATTAGATCATCACAAAAATGGAACTAGTAAAGGGATACAAAGAAAACAAAACAACCACACATTATTAGAACCAAATATGAACTTTTCAAATAACAAGGGCCACAATAAAATTAATGAGAACCCTCACACCCTTAATTACTTTTTATGATGACTTTCACTCTTGAGACAATGGATGGACCACTGATGATGGATGAAACAATTGAATCATAGTATATAAACAAGAACCCCCTATCAGATATTCATTTTTTATAAAATATAGGAATCAAGGAATCTCAAATTAACTTTAAATAAGAAATTATATTTTCATAGAAACAAGAGTTTTTATGAGAAATACGTCATCTAGTCAAACAATTTAATGAGAGACCACAAATTTACATTTCAAATACAAAAAAATCAATTATAACCAGAGGCACTATAGAGGATGTTAATTTAAATTATCTCAAATAGTACTTCACCTCTGTTAATGGTCTCTTCATCACATCCTAGAAAAAGAATGAAAAAACCACTCCATGTGGGATAAGAATCCGCATTCATTATATGTATTCGTAGTGTTTGGGAATAATAACTTCTTATAATGAATATTTACACACTGATGTCCCACCATGACCTCGTGCATAGAATAAGGAGATGAAATATCCAAAGGCCTTTTAACCCCATGACTAGCACTATAGAATTTCTACCTCTTCCCACTTAATTACAATAATAACACTCACTACTTATTTGTAGTTAAGGAGGGACGAAAACCTCAAGTACACGTACAATAAAAGATTCATGAAAAACAACATTCCTCCCAAAATGGCTAGGCGAGGTAATGTTGAATTTCAACAACATATAATGCAATATAGGAAGAATGACACACTCAAAATCCGGAGACATTAATGAATCATTCCGAACACAATTCGAGTCATATAGATTTAGAACCTCAAATCGATGATAGTAATCCAACACTGATCTATCTCCTTATTACAATAAATACATATCCATCCCTTTTCTCACCCTACCACCAAAAAAATACTGATTGATGAACAAATCATTTAAGAACTCCCAATTGAGAACAACAGAAGGCTTGTTCTGAGAAAAATAATTCCACCACATCCTAGGTAGACCATCATGAATAAAGGTCACAAACATTACATTCAATTAATATGATACTAAATTCGACTAATTTTCAATTATATCATTCGCACCCGCTCTTCCACTTCAATAGGATTATATTGATCATAAAATAATGGTATATTTAGCTTTTGTAACTCAATAATTAAATCCTTAGTTTGATGAATTGGAGGATTATCCAAGGGTGACCCTCCCGTGGCCACACATAAAAAAACCATCAAACATCGTTGGGGGGGGAGATGATGGTATACAAGAAAATCCAATATCCTAATAGATACCAACAAATTAATAAGATTTTTAAATCTCACAACAACACATTAACAACACTTCACAATTTGAGAGACCAAAAAGGATACAACTACTGATCATTCAAAATAATAAATTTTTTCAGAGAAAACACTTATAGAAGGTGACCAACATAGATTGTTGCACAACAAATAATGGAATCCCATGGGCTTAATAGATACACGTCCCATGCCACCCCAGAAATTCATCAATCATGACATAATAGGCACTCATACTCCAACATCACCATCCAACAATATTCCACATATATCCATACTTCTGTGCACCCAAGGAAATACCGATTATCAAAAAAACATTCCACTTCAAATTTCACAAGCTTTTCCAAATCCCACCTATAACTATACAAAAAATCATTTTCAAATTTCCATGTAAACCATTTCACATTATTCATAAAAATTCCCACGGATCCAATTAAAAATTTATGAATCCTCTCATTGAAAACATTTTATCGAATTTTAACAAAACCCATTCGCTATAAATAATTTTATTTTGTCTCACATCCCCTCACTTCACGTAATTTGAAAAAACTATTTAATACAATTTTTTTCTTCAGAGAAACATATTCAACAAAATCGGTGTTCTGATTATGAAAATAAAAAATTAATAAAAAATATCAATTTTATCTCAGGATCAATTTATAAAAGTTCAATTTCTAATGCCATATTCGAGTAAATTCCTAAAACCAACATTTCCATTTTCTTAATATCAAATAATATTAAACTTATACATAATTTCACAACTATAAAAACCCGATTTTTACAAAGTGGTTTTCTTGAATCAATTTTCATATCCCAACCAAAAAATGGAAAACAAGAACCAATGAAATGAAAATAACCCCCATTATTCCATGGAAACTCACTATTCAACAAAGAATGTGTTGGCTAGAGATTCCTTCATTCATACATCCGGTGATCCAAGTATGCGACTCTATTGAACTTCTCATTACGAATATCATATGACACACTACTTTATAGGTCCTCTAATGAAATAGAAATAGCTCTGATACCATTTTCCATTACACAATTCAAGTAAATCATGATCCGGTCACCCACGAAAGCTTGAGACATGGCCAGAGGGGCATTTACGATCTACCATGGCTAGAAAATTGTGTCTATAATTAATAAAGAGACAATGGGTAACAATTTTAACAAATAATTATTGAATGAATGGATATTGGAAAATAATAATTTCAAACAAACACATATATATTTCCAATAAAAATTATATTACACAAGCTAAAATACAACATAAATTCAAAAAGTAACCAATAATGAAAACCTAACAACAACACCTCCATGCGACCCTTAAGGTCACTCTATCATACCAAACTGATAGTCACCCATGGTGATTAAGACCTTGAGGAGGACCGACAACATAGTATAAAATCAAGAATAACAATATGATTGAGTATTAAAATTCATTAGTTATACCTGAAAAATACTATTTTGAATGCAGTTCCTTTAAAATAAAAATAACCAACCTCGAGATTGAAATAAAACACATCAAAATAATTTTGTTGATACATTTTATGATTAAAACCAATAATGGACCATTTCCTATATTAACACTTGAAAACCCACATTATTTTACAAGGAAAAAAATCAACTGATTTATAAAAAGTATGAAATTTAATTTATAACGGGATGAGATAACGAAAAAACATTTGTAAAATCTTCTTTGAAAATAGGGTAATTAAATTTTATCATTGATAACACAAAAACATACTTTTCAATTAATAATTATCCAGAGTCATATAATAATGGAAATGGAAAAATAATCATAAAATAGTATCCAACTAAAAATATATCACAACCATTCATTGTAGTAGAGTAAGTATCTACATACATGGGTGAACCTAGGAGCTCCTGAATAATCCATATTTTACAAATATATTTTTAATCATCCTGGAATTTTTGTCACACTTGATGATATAAAAACCCCCTTAAACAGTAGACCATGCCACACATGGTAAAGATTGATGGTTTCTATCCCATTGAAGTACAACTCAACACATTTCAATTATATGAGCCTCTAGGCCGTGTGTAACCACACTAGTATAGTGTCACTCATAGAAAATTCACTCCTAATTCTAGGTTCCCATGTCATCATGTATAAAGAAAATTGTGAGCCAACCGATGCCCACCAAGAATAAATTCAAAAGGATATATATTTATACAAATAAATGACATCACCAGAGTTACTCGAAGGATCAACCACATTCCATAAAACTCAAAAATTACTATGGAGTCCACAATGAGGACCCCTATACCATTCCCATAAACACAGAATGATATGACATTAATGGATTTTTCATAGTAAACACAACCTCCATGTTTAAAAAATTTCCAATTGTGCCTTTAATCATTTTAAAAAAACCATCATTTTCAAAGAACCAAAACAACTATTCCAAATAAAAAACCTTACACAAATTCACAATTCACAATATTTTAGTATAAAAATTCAATCACTGTGGTGAAATTTAATTTGTAGGCTAGAACCATTCTTATAATAATGAAAAAAAGCCCCTAACCATATTCAAATTCCCTACCACATTTTTAATCCAATACATATTCATTTTTAACAAAAAAACTACATGGGTAACCCAAAAAAGGAACAAAAATACATCATAGCCCAAGTCACCAATATATTCAAATAATCCAAAAAATAATTTATATATCACAAGTAACCTATGAATTATAACCATATATTATATCAAACACTTATATTGTAATATCTTACAAAATAATAATGTTTATCCCAAACCAAGGAATAATCGAATAAACTCACAATAACAAAAATATTCCAATGAATAGTCATCAATGTTGACTATATAGAGAAGGTTATAAAATAGTTCAAACAATTATTCATAAATTATAAAAGCATTTAAAAAGGGAATCCATCCTCAAATGTATTGGTGAATCAAGAAGAGACATTCAAAATCACACCATGAAGGTTCCAACGGCCAAGATCATCAAAGATGAACCATAAACCCCCCCAATCATAAATAATGGGAAATTCCAACCATAGTTTTATATGACAATGTGTGAAGATAAAGTCAATGGAATATGCGTGAATGTGGAAGAGGGAGAGTAGAGAAGAGAAATACCATGAGAAATCATGCCCAAAAAAGAGAATATATCTTATATCTCACAAGTGGAGTATTGGGTAGTATTATAAATCGAGGTAAAATATCCCATACAGTCATAAACATGATTGGTAGAAGATGGATGTAATTTAAGGTAATGATATTGAAGGATCATAGATGGAATTTTACAATTCTTCAACTATGGAAATATCACATAGGTTGGCAGCACGATTTAACATAACACATAATAACTCGATTCCCCGTACTAGACATAAAGGGTAGACCTCCATGCTTAGACCGCACTGTTTCCAAACACGGTGTCAACTTTAGAAACCACCAATACCCTAAATGTGGCATGGCATTAACAACTTCTTGGATAAGGTCACATAGTTTACAATATATTGTTACAACAATGTACATCCCGTTACCACTCCCAAAACATCTATAATTCCTAAAAAAATCTCAAGATGACTTAGGAATGAACTCGGTTATACATATATATAAATGAATATCTCTAAATTAAACTATTAATCACAAAGAACCTAACAGAGATATGAAGTTGAAAGATAAGCATGAAAAAAGGTTATAAAAATTAGTGTATGAACTGAGGGTTTTTGTATTTATATATTATATCTTCATGAAATTTAATTTTATTTATAGTATACTAGTTTTCATATAATCATCTAATCCTTTGAATAATTGAAATGTTTCAAAAAAATTAGTAACATGATTTTATTTTATTTTATCGAGTTACATCAAAGATTGGGAGTTTTATAAATGACTTATAGTTAAGGGGAAACAAAATATAATCCTATGGATAGACATGTATTATTTCCATTGTCATACCCATTACTCAAAAAACCCATTGATGATTTTAATTTTATAAGGATGATCTTTATATTCTGCGAGCATATCGTTCTAGAGAAACTGTAGTTATATACATCTAGAGTCACTCCATCTATTTACACCTTACATAATATAATGTCTTAGTATGGTAAAAATGATATATATTTTCAACAAATGATATACAATCCCCAATTTTATTTTTTCAAACTTCCCAAATAACTTTTATCAATCGTAAATTTCATCATGAATATTAATTTTCATTTCCTCAATATGCTCACAATTGTAATTTATGGTTTTATTGATATCACATTATCTGTATGACAAACTATTATTCAAAAAAAAATATAAACTTTTATTTCATACCCATGATTAGTCCATAATTTATGACATTCATATATATTATGAGAGATTTGTTCTTATTAGAAATAATTTTTAAAAATTAATCTTTAAATAAAAATATTGTGATAATTGATAAATAAATAATGATGATTCATTTTAACTATCCTTTATAAACTAGATAATCACTTTAACCTCCACTCATACTCATTTTTCAAATGATTGGAATATTTCAATTTTGGAATCATATTTATCAATTTTTTAAATATATTCATATGTCACTAAATGATAAGTATAATGATTCTACGAATATAAAGTATCATTTTTAAGAATGTCAATTTATATTGTATAATTTTTATAAATATACTTACCAGTTAAAATACAAAGTTCTATAGAGTGCATCAAATAAATCATATAATGACTATATTTTATAATATATTTATAAATCTATACACATAATTAAAATATTTAATATAATTTTATATAATATACTTTCAAATATTGATATCAATTACAGAGAAATTTGTGGTGGAATATATAATTTTATTGTATGTGTATATGTACGTTTGTGTATTAATATATATTCATACGCACACTCGGGAATATATACTTAAAATTAACTAAAAACACACAAAAACAAATACATGCATAAGTACATACTTAAATATAGAAAATATATATATTCATACAAGCATAAATTATAAATTTCATATATAATATTTTAATTTATATTTCTAATATATATATAATGTATAAAAGGAATAAATATAAATATTAAAAATATAGTTATAATTACGTATATATATGTGTTTATATACATACATACATATGAATATATCCATAGTAAACCAAAATTTGATTAAATTCCCATACATACACAAATAAAAGAAAATATATACCTATATAAATGATTATATAATATAATATATTGTATAAATTTATATAGTATTAATTCATTATTATAATTGTCTCTATATATACACCTAGAATATTATTAGGGAATTATTAAAAAATAGAAAAAAAATATGTTCTCTAAAAAACCCTATTCCTATTACACAAATAGCAATCCATCAGTTATTGAATTCCATTCATGTAACTGATAGATTATGAAATCATCAAGGATCAGCTTTTGTAATGATAAATGAATATGAAGTAGTGACATGATGACTATGGTATCATTAAAAAAATTCAATTCATTAGTTCATAGATAGATATGGAAAGTAATAAAATTGGGCTTCATTTTTTATCATAAAAAAATTGAGTAATGAAAAAAATAATGTAGAATTCATTAGATAAAAAAAAACTCAAACATACATATTATTTTCTACAAGTTTGAACTGTGTAATTTAGGCAATTATATAATAGTAGAACTTAATTATTTCTCTAGTAGTTCATAACACATAGATTCTATGTTTATTATTAAATAACCATTATTCCTTGACAGGTATGGTAAATAATATATAAACCTAACCTTTTATGGATACTGAATACACTTTATGACCTATATATCATGAGACCCATGTAACAAAAAAATGAAATCCTATCATTTGTACACATGGAAGAAGAACCCAAACCATTACCTTTTTATAAGGACATGAAAATCATTTGTAAAATTTTCCAAGATATCATAACTAATATGTAAATTATTATATATGTATAAGAATGTGTTGTTATTGGAGTTATAACTGGATAATTCTTCATAATGAAGTGAAAATCCATTAAAATGAAATATAGATTAATTAAAAATTGAAACTAATTTAGATTCTATTGGAAGATATTTAGTTCAAAATCTACCCTTAATAGTATATGTTAAATTGTAAACATTTTAGGTGATACTAAAAGTTAAAGAAGACAATTCATTATACTATTTTTATACCAATCTTTAGAAAACATTAATATCAAAGAATTATGTCATGTAGCATTGAATTTTGATCACCTAAAAATTTTCAATGGATTCATGTATATATGATTCATCAATGTCAATTTACATTCTATAAATCTATTTAATAATTTATAAAATAAAATTATGGAACACTTGAATAACTTATGTGTAAAGACCCATAAAATTCAAGGGAAATTTTTTCTTAATATTCTTTGGGATTTTACAAGAACGTAGTTTTGGACGACACCTGATTCCGAGGCCCGGTGTGCCCTGAATCATTTTCCAAAGCTTAGCTCGGTTATGTTCAGTGAACGAACGAGAGGTTTTTTCTCTAACTTTTGAACCGGTGTTTGGAATCAAAATCTGAGGGCACCAATGAAACCGCAATGCCAGTAATTTCTTAGGAGCACCTTTTTTGGTGTTGCGTTTTCTCAGGTGTGGTTATTAAAATGTTGGGTTAAGTAAAGAATAAAATAAAATGGTGCAAACAATTTTATTTTTATTCTAAGTTGTTAAACCTATGCTTGGAGGATGGAGTGGGACCCATCACATCTTAACTACTCCGCTAGGTAGGATATTTTTAGGTGGGGCCCACACGAGCCCCACCCTTTCATATTCCTTAACTCCCATTTAGTTTGTAACCCACCCGCACCCCCTTTAAATTAAATTCAACTCTTTAATTAATTGATTGATTATGTTATTCAATTTATTTAATTATTGAATTCAATTTGAATTTTAAAAGGTTGGGTATGAGAAATAAAATAAGGGAAGCCTTATTTTATTAGGTTGTTTTCAGTGTGCGAGAAGCTTTGGGAAGAGGAAATCTCTTACTCTTGATGAATGGGAAGAACACACCGTCGCCGACGAAGAACGCCGACCTCCGACGAAGGACGACGAAGAACGCCGAATCCTCGGAGATCGACGACGTGACTCCATGTACCGCGACGCCGACGATTCTCTTCTCCGCGACTCTAATGATGCTTACGGAGTCTCCTTCCGCGACGTTCCTTTCTGTGACGAACCTTCATTCAACGTCTTCATCGAGGTAGGGGTTAATTCATTCTTCGTGAATATTTTTTTCATCACCGTTCGTTGATTCCTTTTTGGGCCACCTGTTATCGCAATAACGGGAGGAGGTCGTACTGCACGAACACGGCCATCTATCCTCCCCCCTTGATGTTTGAACTTGTTGTGGCATGAGCAATGGAAGCGAGGTGTCGTTGCACCGTGCGAAAACAATGAAGAATGGGCGAAGAAGCGCGGCACTGTCACACCGTGCTGTTGATGTCGGACAAAGCCGCAGAGTCGCCACGCCGGGCCGGAGAACCTCGAAGAGGCCGCGACCGGAGCGGGGATGCGGCGAAGGGGCGTGGCTGCCAGAACTGCCAGTCACCGGAGTAAGGAGGGCGGGACCCGCAGGAGGGCCCCGTGGTGACTCACCGGCTGGCCAAGCCTTCCGGTTACGATGAAGGCTGGGGGTCGTAACCCCAGGCTAACCGAAGGAGAGGCCCCCCATGTGGGGGAGTATTTCATCAATGAGGGGGGCAGCGCCCCCCCCCCCCCATATTCCGCTCAGCACGGCATGGCCGAGCTGGACACGCAGACCGCACGCGCGTGCCCGGCCGGGCTACCCTGGCCAGGGCGGCCCTCGCCCTAATGGGCCTGACCCGGACCCGGGTCGGGTCGACCCGGTTCGGGCCACCCAGGGGGTCTCGGGCCGGGTCAGTCCGGGCCCAAAACCCCCATTTTCGGACCCCTTTCGGTCTATTGCCAATAACATGGGCAACAGACCTCTGATCGACGCACCGTAAGATGCAATACAGTCCATTGATCAAGATGGTCGTTTTGGTATATTACACTCAAGGTTTCGTAGAACGTTGGGTTCGGCCGGGTTGGTTAAAACACGAAACCAACCAGGCCCTCGGAGCAGAAACGCTTATAACATGAGCTCCGGACGTCCGATTGACTTGTCGTTGACATTGATGGATTCATCATAGTGAGAAAGTCCTTTTGGAATACTCCGATCATGGTTTGGATGTAGTTGGAGTAAGGTCATGTTGGTTTTGACCAAAAAACCAACCGGGCCTCTGGAACGAAAAGGCCAATAACTCTCAGACCGGGCGTCCGATTGACGCGCCGACTGTGATGTTGAGTTCCTGTTGATGATACAGAACATTTGGATACATCAAATCCAGTGATCGTTTCAGTTGGTGTATCAGACCCTAAGCTCATGGAGCGGACCCTCCTCGAATGAGTTTGCTGTGTGGGGGAACCCTAGAGCTGGCTGCGACTGCGAAGACGATGAAGACTATACAGGAATCCTCCATGGGTTCGACAGAGACATCTACAACACACAGCGATCCTCTGTGGGTCAGTGCTTACCGATCCTGTGTGGATCAGATCTTGTGTGGGCCAGCGCTCAGCGGTCCTGTGTGGGCCCGCGCAAACCGATCCTATGTGGGTCAGATCCAATGTGGGTCATTGCGAGGGTTAGTACCTATCGATCCTGTGTGGGTCATTATGGGGGTTAGAACCTATCGATCCTATGTGGGTCATTGCATGGGTTAGTACCTATCGATCCTGTGTGGGTCCTATGGCTTAGATGAATTAGTGGCTATATCTAAACTATCATCTTACGAAGAAGTATACATGTGTGAGATGAGTATTGAATTTTAATCTTATCTTCGATAAGATTGACTTGATATCATGTTTGGAATACGTTGTGTTTTCCTGTGTGGATTGGGTTGTGAATTACTATGTGGAATGAGTTATGTTTTCTTGTGTGGACTGGGTTGTTCTTGGGCTCGGATGTTGGAGCTGAACAGAAATTTAAAACTTAGGTATATGTCTGGGAATATACCTAAGTAGTGTCGGATTTTACTTCGTGATTGTATCTTTCCTTTGTGGGTTATCCTTTGTGGATTCTGGGTGACCTTTGGGGGTCTCGGGGTCCCTACTGAGTAGCTTATACTCACCCATGCATGGTCTATGCCCGCACTACGTTGTGTTGGATGTAGAGGACGAACATCGCTGATCATGGTGGAGGAATGTGAAGCATGTCGGTACCTGGAGGTGGACCACTGGGTGGGACATACACGGAGCGGATGGCTGCACCCATAGAGCAGAGTAGGCAATCCTTACGCACCATTTAGGTGGGACTTCCATTGGAAGGCTCGACATTGCTGGTTTACTTTTCATTTGTTGTACTTCCTTTCTAGTTGTATTTTACCTTCAGTTTGTGTTTGTATTCTGGCCCACATACTTTTCCGCACTTACTTGTACCCAGTTTTAATTAGTGTTTACATCTTCCTTCTTACTCTATGGTGTTTATTTACTCTACAAAGGCAATGCCTTCTCCTTTTTGTCAGGATTTATTCCTTGGTGCTATTCTCTAGCCCCTGGACTATGGGAGGCGGGCTTGGGGTAGTC
Source organism: Viscum album (assembly GCA_963277665.1). NCBI lineage: Eukaryota > Viridiplantae > Streptophyta > Magnoliopsida > Santalales > Viscaceae > Viscum > Viscum album. The sequence goes on along the minus strand of OY728151.1, from coordinate 1,558,506,851 downwards.
ACAGTATGAGCCCCGAGGATGGGTCGTGACAAATTGGTATCAGAGGAGTTCGGTTCTACCGCAGAACTCAGGACTCTGATCTTTTTAAATGTGAAGCAATAATGTTAAGAGTATTGAGTGTTGTTATCAGTCTAGGGAGTCCAGTGTTGGTGCGGCAACCGATGTATCCATACAGTAGGACCCTGACTATATATTTCCGACATAGTGCACGAAAACATTGTTGCATGTGTGTTTCAAGTTTTCTTTTGGATTACTTTGTGTCAGCTCACCAGGTATACTTTACTGATTGTGGCACACCTGTCTCTTTTTAGTATGGCCCCACGACGACAGCCAGCTAGGGTTTCGAGTTTTTTACATGAAGACAGCCCACCGAGCGACGAGGCCTCAGTGCAGGGCCCTATTACTATGGAGGCACTTGCTGTACTACTACCCGCCGAGCCACCGATGCAACCATCTCCAGCCACTGAGAGTGCACGTCACCTTAGTGCACTACACGAGTTTTAGCGTCAGAGACAACCCATGTTTCGCGGGTATACAGACCCTCCGGTAGCCGAGGATTGGCTGGAGGCAGTTTTACAAGTTTTTCATTTTGTAGGGACACTAGCAGACCTCATGGTGATCCTTGTAGCGATTCTCCTGCACGTGGCAACAGACAGATGGTGGAGCATGATGCTCCAGGTGCATGATGAGGCATCTCTTCTCTGGACGTACATTGAGAGCTTCTTCCGCTCGGAGTTCGTCCTAGCCATTCTCCATGCGGTGCGCCTCTAGGAGCTTCTACAACTGCGGCAGGGTAGCATGACGGTCGCCCAGTACTCAGTGAGATTTACCGATCCCTCGCGCTATTCGACAGACATGGTACGAGACCCATTCTTCCGGGCCCGGACCTTTGAGCGGGTATTGAGGCATGAGATCAGGGGATCACTGATCTCCCTCATCATTCCGACACAGGCAGGGGTACTGGAGTGAGCCCTTCTCATTGAGAGAATTCTTGCTGAGCCTTCACAAGCAGTGAGACCTACCGTAGGGTGGTACGTAGCAGAGTCTTCTGCAGCTGGTAGTCGACAGATGTCACATGGGTCCAGGCAGACCAAACCCTCAGGCGGACGAACTCAGGACACTGGCTCGGAGGTGCGGGGCACACAACACAGAGCCAGTCTTACGAGAGGCAGAAAGTGCAACGCATGCGGCGGGCAGGGCCACATGGCTCGTGACTGCTCGGCCCGCCGTGCAGAGGAGAAGCAAATAGTGGAGGGACCACATAGGCAGAGGAAGAGGGTCGACAGTGGTGGTCCGTAGGGAGAAGGCCGACGAGGTAGAGGAGCTGGCCGAGCAGCAGGTGGTGTGCAACGCTTCGAGGCTCTACCACCACCACCACCAGGAGGTCCACCCCAACCATAGGGAGCTGGCGGGCAGAGACCAGCACAGCTTCAGGCGGCGGAGGCCTATGACCACAGAGCGCTCGAGATGATTCGAGGTACTATCTGTGTCTACTCTACCCATGCTGATGTTCTTATAGACACGAGAGTGAGTCATTCTTTCAATGATGCTGCCCTTGTTCGGAGCTCGGAGATTCCGACGGAGCCGTTGGCTTGATCCTTATGGCTGTAGACTCTTACGAGAGCATACTCGATGATTACGCACTGATTCCTGCAGTGTGAGCTTACTCAAGGAGGCGAGAGCTTCAGCTGGGATCTTCTTGTAGCGGCGTTGAGGCCTTACGATGTCATCTTGGGCATGGATTGGATATCTACATTCAATGCTCAGATCGACTGCATTAGGCCCAAGGTGCGATGTGTTCGCACCGATGGGAGAAGGTTCACCTTCACCAGCGAGAACAGAGCCTTTGTAGTGTAGGATGGACTCACGCAGAGGAGAGAACAACCCATCACTCTTCAGTTAGCTAGCCTCATCCTAGGAGCAGTTGATGTGAGGAGTCCGAGCATACCTCCAGTGGTGGAGTAGTATACAGACGTTTTCCCTGACGACGTTCCAGGACTACCTCCTCGCAGAGAGGTAGACTTTTATATTGACATGTACCCCGGGACAGCCCCAATATCCACTCCATCATATCAGATGGCCCCCGCTGTGCTTCGAGAGCTACGGGTACAGTTGGAGCACTTGGAGGGCAAGGGATTCATCTGATCCAGTGTTTGACCCTGGGCTTCCCCGATATTGTTCGCCAAGAAGGCGGAAGGGAGCTTGCGTGTAACACCCGAGACTTTTATGTTATATAAATCATCAAAGGAATGTTTTTCTACACAGAACACTTGCTTGGCTTTCTTTACACGAAATCGTGACCTTCCTCGATAGCTTGCGTCGTACGCAATACCGAGTTTCACTAAACAATGATATGCTATTAAAATATTATTAAAACTAGCCATCAGGAATAGTAATCACCACTTTTTGAAATTTTATAAATTTTATTTTTCAAAATGGACTTCATTTTTGGATTCGGAATATCGGAATTATCCTAGGGTGAAATTTTGGTATTTTTCTGAAAACTTTCAATTTTTGATGAATAGTGAAACCACTAAGTGGTAGTTAAAAAACTGAATTTTTCATAAAACCTAATTTTACCGTTTCTGTGAGTGGAATTTCAAAAATCTGAGAGCCACGGTTGATGTCAGTAAGTAAAATGTGGTTCAATGAGATGAAAATAAATTTTTGGTGAATAGTAACTTTTTACTTTTATTTATCACGGTGAAAAGTAAATAGGGTAATTAAGGGTATAAATGATATTATTACTACCCTAACACATGTCCTAATTCTATTGTATAAGTTTAACTCGACCAAAAACAAACTTAGGAATAAAATATGACCATTTAGGACAACATGGATTAGATTAGGACATTTATTATCTATTTATTTAAAGAAGGGTTAAAATAGTTAAAATCAATGTTTAATAAGTAAATAATTTTTAATATATGGTAATAGATAAGATGAATTCGACTATAAATATTCATTAGAAATATAAAAATATTTCCTACATAATGATATTTTATTTTTAATTTTTAGACATTAAATAATTTAATTTATTTATGACACAAAGTTGATGCAGTAATTATTTTATTAATGAAATATTGACATAATTGATGTTATAAATACCCAAATAAATGTAATTTGAGACTTTTTATGAATTACACTAATTATATAGGTTAACATGACATGTTATTATTGATTTATGTCACTGGGTTTGAACTAATCATTCTGTTATGATTTTCACAAAAATCAATTACTAAATAGTGTCAAAATTGACATAAAATAGTTTTTAAAACAAATATTATATTAGTAATTGTATTTTATTCCTAAAAATCTAAGGCTCAGCCAAATGACTTAGATAAGGTTATATATTTTAATAATAAACAACTTGGGGTTCGTTTGGATGCTTATAGTATGTTTATTAACCTTATAGTATAAGAACACAAGAAGACACAGTAAAAGTAAAATTACTTAACTTAATGTTAAATCTAAATGATAAGGTTAAAATAGGAATCTAAACATGTCTAAATACTATTTTATGAGAGGATTTCGACCCATCCCCACCTTAGCTTCAAAATATATCAATTTGGAGCTATTTAAAACAGAACCTGACTTTATAATAAAATAATATTTTTAGTTTTCCCAAAGGAGCCCCTCTCCTCCCTTATAAAAGGGAACCTCCTACCCTCTTCCTCACACCACTTTGAGGATTCAAGCTCGGCCAAACCCTGCCAATTTATTCTCTCCACTTCACTAGAGAAATCCTAGAGGTCCTGGTCTTCTTAAAAGACCAATCATAGTGCCCTAAAAGATGGTCTCAAAGAAGCACTTCAAAGAAGAGGTAATGTCTGTTACCGATTCTTTCATTTTTATTTCTTCTTCCACTTCTTCTTCTTCTTTAGTTTTTTCATTATTAAGTAATAACCTCAGTACCACTCATATAATGATATGATATTATAAGTATCAAACAACCCTATTTCACCATCTATCCATCCTACGAAAAAAGAAATCACCGCGCGTGCGTACGTACGGAATACCGTCTCCACGCCGTGGTGTAATCTATTTTCCAACACCACCTTAATTGGATGGGTATAATGGTGTAAATAAAGACGATATATGACTATTATAAAGTGATGTTGACTCTGAAATAGTATACATACACTCCAATACAATTCCACGATCATAGGAACGATATCATCACTCGTGCGTACGTACGGAATACCATCTCCACGATGTGATGTGACTCGTTCTACATGATCTTCATTTCATAATGATTATATAAATGAATTGAATGAAATAATATGATATATATTACACGAATACCATTCTGGAAATGTGGTATCTATAACCTAAAGAGAAGAATAAGAATTTATTCGACAAAACATGCATAAGAACAAAAAGTTATAAACACCCAAATAACAAGTAGTAATGAAATATTACTAATGAGAAGCTAAGAATATGACCATATATGATATCATAACAATAATTATGATTCTGGAATAAGTCAATTACATTATATAAATCAATATACAAGAGGTTTGGACACTTATGAAGCAAATTGGACCTAAGGTAAGGTAAAATATCACAATATCATTTTTATCCGAGATTGTTTATACTTTGGTATTTACTGGGGTGTATTTCATCATCCCCATCCATGTTTCCTCAATATGTAGTATTATTTCCATCCACCTAAAACTGTCTAAATCCAATTTTACCCTTCGGTGAGTTTCTAGTAAAAGACATGAAAGGAATCTTTTTTCATTTTTCGTACGAGGTACCTTTTGACTTTCCCAACAAAAGTACGAGAAGAATGTTTTTTTAACTTATACGGAATGAATGGATTTTAAAAAAAAAATTAATTCCATGAAGATTACTTTACAAGTTTTCATATTTATATTTAATCAACTTCTTTTAGTTTAAAATTCTATGACATGTTAATAAAGGAAAATGTTTTTGAATTTGAAAGGATATTTTCCTCAAGAATGGAGTTCAAGTGTTTTATCAAAATTATTTTCCATACAAGATAATAAAGGGTTCTGTTTTTATCCCTATTATTACATTTATTTGATTATGTTGTGATGGAATTATTTTTATGAATTCATTTATCTTAAATGAATTGTTTGATGATGCCACGATGTTTAAGATTCCCATTTTTATTACATGGGTTATGCAATGATGTATGATTTATGATTTTGTGGCACAAATAAGAATGGTATCATTATGAGATGGGTGGGACCTATATCTCCCTTCAATGCATTGGGTAAAGATTCTATATCTCATGAGATAGACATGGCTGGAACGGTAGGTTATACCGGTTCAGTGAAACAGGACTGAAACGAGGAGTGAACTTGTTTCAGAAATGGACATTGTCCACTAAGATAGTCTTGGGAATGAGTCTTAACTAATTAGAAATGATTCTCTATGATTATGTGTGTATGCCACAATGTTTCATGTTTTATGTTATGATTATTGTGATTACATTTCACTACCATGATCGATCCCGTGTTATGAAATTATGATTTCTTTTGCAGGTTAAGATTTCCAAAATGTTATGTTCTTATGAATATGATGTGATTGATTTTTTTTGTTTACCCTTACTGAGCATTTGAGCTCACCCTTTTGTATGTTTTCTTTCCCCCAGGTCAGGAAGAAGGTTATTAATTAAGTTATTCCAAAAGGGACTATAGATATGATGAAATAAATGGGAGACAATGTAGATGCTTTATGAACCAGTTGTTTATGTTTCCCAGTTTCTAAAGACACTATACTTATACGGTCCTTTCGTGGTTTTGTTATACGTTGTAATAAGTATGCTTCAATTCTGATTTAATAACAATGTATGTAATGTATGAGTCGTTATAGTTGTTATCAAAGGAAAGGTATAGTCAACCTTTGGAAACTAGGATGTGAAAGCCTTAGTAAGATCCCTAAGGATAAGTCTAAGCATAGAAAAAAATCTTAGTGTTTTAGAAATGGCCATGAATAACCTAGGATAAGACCGTAAGTGTGAAATATTATTCTTTATTATGTGGTTTTCCTATTATAATTATTGTTGCTCACACTATTCTTCTTGGTTTTAGTCAATGGCTGGAACCCGAAGGAATCATGTTAATGAGGAATGCGACGGGCAATGCAATGATTGTCCCCCTGAGAAACCAAACGTTATGGGAGATGGAATACAAAATCTTGTAGCCATGCTCACAAAAATTTCTTAATCTATGAATCATGCATGACTTCCAAACGAGCAAAGGAAGGAGAAACATTCTATTGAATCCTTCATGAGGCAACGTCTACCTTCTTTCAGTGGGTCTACTGATCCATTAGTTGCTGAACAATGGATTAGTAATAATGAAAGGATATTTTCAGTTCTTCAATGTCCTGATCATGATAAATTCATCTTAGCAGTGTATCGTTTGGAAGGTGATGCTGATCAATGGTGGAATCTTATTAAGAATACGAGGCAAAGGGACGAAATTGAGTCCATGGAATGGGACGAGTTCAAGAACTTATTTTTCAATAAGTACTTCCCTTGTATTCTCTGAACAAATATGGAGAAATAGTTTTTTGAACTGAAGCAAAAGGATGATGAATTTGTTGGTACCTATGAAGCAATTTTTACAAGACTTGCAAGGTACGCTTCTGGTATTATTATCCAACCTGAGAATAAGATCGATCGATTCTTTAGTGGCTTAAAACCAAGTCTTTTAAGGGCGTTAGACATAAGGGACTTCAATATCTATGAGGAAATCATTCGATGTGCTCTCAATGTCGATATGGAGATTGGAGTAACCCATCAGTCATATGGGTTTGATAAGAAGAGGAAAACGGAATTCAAAGTAAAATCTAAAGAGCACACTAAAAAGAAGATGAGCTTTCCCTTATGCTCAAAGTGTCGAAAGAAACATGGAGGGAGTTTTCTTAAAGGGACAAGTAAATGTTTCAAATGTGGAAAGGAAGGTCATTGGGCATTTGAATGCTGCGATGATGGGAAGAAGATGTCAAACGATGCAAACAAAGGAAGGGATACACAGAATGAACCTACTACACTTCAATGTTTCAAGTGCAAGGAGATGGGACATTATTCCAATAAATTCCCTAATCCATGGGTTGATGATGATAGTCGATGTCAACAAACTCTTAAGGCTAAAGACAATGGAATGTCACATGCAATTTCTATCAGCGATGTGGAGTAAGATAACGATGTGGTGAAAGGTACACTTACCATCCACTCTAAAGTAGAAAATGATTTATTTGATTATGGATCCACACACTCTTTTATTTTTGAAGAATTTTCTAGGGGTATCACCGTATTACCTCAATAATTAGATGCTGAGTTAGCTGTGACAACACCTAATGGCACAACAATCGCATCAAAAATTTATAATTCTTCTCCGATCGAAGTTTGTGGGAATGTGCTTCCTACAAATCTGGTGATCCTTCCTATAGTGGAATTTGATGTGTTTCGTGGCATGGATTGGCTTTCTTTATATGGAGCTCATATCAATTTCCAAATAAGGGAAGTCACATTTCATATTCCAGATCAATCTATGATCATCTATCAATGCAAGGATGAACATAACCTTCCAGTGGAAATTCCTTCTACCTTATGGGACTTGATTCCACTAAATGAAGGTTATTTATCTCAAATGGTTGGTGAAAACCTCATGATTAATAATATTCCCATTGTACGGGAGTTTGATGATGTATTTCTGGAGGAATTACCGGGTCATCCACCGAATCGTGAAGTTGAGTTTTCAATAGAACTTGTACCGGGTGCTTTGCCTATTTCAAAGACACCTTATAGAATGGCCCCAATTGAGTTGCAGGAATTGAAGAAGCAACTCCAACAGAATCTTGATAAGGGGTTCATACGCCATAGTGCATTACCTTGGGGAGCACCTGTTATTTTTGTTAAGAATAAATATGGATCAATGAGACTCTGCATTGATTATTGAGAACTTAACAAGATCACTATCAAGAATAAATATCCCCTCCCACACATTGATGACTTATTTGACCAACTACGCAGAGCACAATACTTTTCAATGATTGATCTTCGTTCAGGGTATCATCAATTAAGGGTCAAAAGGGAGGTTATACCAAAGACGGATTTCCGTACAAGGTATGGACACTATGAATTTATAGTGATGCCATTTGGTCTTACTAATGCCCCAGCTATCTTCATGGATCTAATGAATAGAGTCTTTAGAGACTATCTTGATTAGTTTTTGGTAGTCTTTATAGACGATATTCATGTCTATTCAAAGAGAAAAGAAGAACATGTAGATCACTTGAGAATTTTATTAAAGACCCTGAGAAAGGAGAAGCTTTATGCCAAATTTAGCAAGTGTGAATTTTGGCTTCAAAAAGTTGCATTTTTGGGTCACATAATCTCAAAAGAGGGGATATCTGTGGATCCAGCAAAAACAGAGGTTATCGAAAGATGGTCGAGACCAACAACGGTAACTGAGATCCGATGTTTTCTTGGTTTGGCTTGATATTATTGACATTTTGTGAAAGATTTTTCATGATTATCTAATCCACTCACCATTTTGACTCGGAAAGGAGTTATGTTTGTTTGGATGGAGGAATGTGAAGAGAATTTCAAGGAGTTGAAATGAAGGTTATCCAGTGCACCTCAGCTCACACAGCCTTGTAGTGGAGAAAGGTTTGTGATCATTAGTGATGCATCCAAGAAGGGATTGGGGTGTGTTCTTATGCAAAATGATATGGTGATAGCTTATGCGTCACGACAGTTGAATATCCATGAGAAAAATTACCCAACACATGATTTGGAGTTAGCTGCGGTAATATTTTCATTAAAGATTTGGAGGCAATATCTTTATGGAGAAAGTTGTGACATTTATAATGATCATAAAAGTTTAAAGTATATTTTCACACAAAAGGAGCTGAATATGCATCAAAGAAGATGGTTGGATCTGATTAAGGATTATTAATGCTCAATCCATTACCACCCTGGGAAAGAAAACAAGGTGGAAAATGCATTAAGTCGACAAGACCATGCCAATTTATCCATGATGAGGATCACAAAAGATCCAATATTTATGGATTTACAAAGGATGGATCTTGGAATTATAATGGAAGGGGAAAAATCTTATCTTTCTCAAATGAATGTTCAACCATCTATACATGTGACGATTAAAGAGGCACATAAAGAAGATGTCAAGTTACAAATGAAGGTGAGAAATGTTCATGAATTCAACCTTGATTGTGATGGGATAATAATGTTTAGGAATCGGGTTTGTGTTCCTCCCATCCCCGAATTAAAGAAGGAGCTACTGGATGAGGCTCATAGTTCATCATTATCTATTCATCTTGGAAGCACGGAGATGTATAGGGACCTGAAAGAGTACTTTTGGTGGGACGGCATGAAAAGAGATGTTGCTGAATATTTCTCTCGATGCATGGTTTGTCAGCAAGTTAAAGCTGAGAGACAGATGTCTAAGGGGATGTTACAACCATTACCCATACCCGAATGGAAATGGGAAAACATCACTATGGACTTTGTCACAGGACTTCCTAAAACATCCAAAGGAAATAATTCTATTTGGGTCATAGCTGATCGTCTTACAAAGTCTGCACACATCATTACTATAAGCGAGGATTTCTCTCTGGATCATCTTGCCAGGATATATGTGAAGGAAGTGGTAATATTGCATGGAGTACCACTTTCTATTATATCTGATCAGGATCCAAGATTTATCTCGAAGTTCTGGTGAAGTCTTCAGCATACTCTGGATACATTGTTGAGTTTCAGCACTGCTTATCATCCTCAGACAGATGGTCAGTCTGAGAGAACAATTCAAACACTAGAAGATATGTTGAGAGCTTTCTCTATGGATTTCAAACGTGGTTGGGATCAATACCTACCTTTGGTGGAATTTTCTTATAATAATAGCTTTCACTCCAGTATTCAGATGGTTCCTTATGAAGCTCTCTATGGAAAGAAATGCAGGACTCCAACTTGCTGGGATGAAGTTAGGGAAAGAAAGCTATTAGGACCTGATCTTGTTGATGAAATGGCAGAAAAGGTCAGATCTATTCAATAACATATAAGAGTAGCTCAGAGTCGAAAGAAAAGTTAAGCCGACAACCGAAAAAAAAGACATAGAGTTTGAAGTGGGTGATAATGTGTTCTTATGAATATCTCCCTGGAAGAGGGTCATGAGATTTCGAAAGAAGGGGAAGTTGAGCCCTAGATATATCGGTCCTTTCGAAATACTGGATCGTGTTGGGAAGGTAGCTTACTGATTGGCAATTCCACCAAATCTCTCTCAAGTTCACGATGTGCTCCATGTATCTCTTCTGAGAAAGTACATACCTGATACTTCACATGTACTCAGATTAGAAGTTGTACAACTAAAGCAAGATATTTCTTATGAAGAAAAACCGATAGAGATTCTGGATCATAGCAAAAAATTCCTACGAAACAAAACCAATCGATTGGTGAAAGTTTTATGGAGGAAACACCAATTAGAAGAAGCTACATGGGAGCTTGAGGATATGATGAGGGAGAGGTATCCTCATCTGTTTGTTACAAAGTGACGAATTTCGAGGGAGAAATTCATTTTAAGGGGGGTAGAATGTAACACCAGATACTTTTATGTTATATAAATCATCAAAGGAATCTTTTTCTACACACAACACTTGCTTGGCTTGCTTTACATGAAATCGCGACCTTCCTCGATAGCTTGCGTCGTACGCAATATTGAGTTTCACTAAACAATGATATGCTATTAAAATATTATTAAAACTAGCTTTTATGAATAGTAATAAACACTTTTTGAAATTTTATAAATTTTATTTTTCAAAATGGACTTCATTTTTGGATTCGGAATATTGAAATTAGCCTAGGGGGATATTTTGGTATTTTTCTGAAAACTTTCAATTTTTGATGAATAATGAAACCACTAAGTGGTAGTTAAAAAACTAAATTTTTCATAAAACCTAATTTTACCGCTTCTGTGAGTGGAATTTCAAAAATCCAAGAGACACGGTTGATGCCAGTAAGTAAAATGTGGTTCAATGATATGAAAATAATTTTTGGTGAATAGTAACTTTTTACTTTTATTTACCACAGTTAAAAGTAAATAGGGTAATTAAGGGTAAAAAAGAATATTATTATTACCCTAACACCTGTCCTAATTCTACTGGATAAGTTTAATTCAACCAAAAACAAACTTAGGAATAAAATATTACCATTTAGTCCCACTGGGATTAGATTAGGACATTTATTATTAATTTATTTGAAGAAGGGTTAAAATAGTTAAAATCAAAGTTTAATAAGTAAATAATTTTTAATATAAGGATATAAATAAGATAAATTCGACTATAAATATTCATTATAAAGATAAAGAGATTTCCTACATAATTATATTTTATTCTTAATTTTTAGACATTAAATAATTTAATTTATTTATGACACAAAGATGATGCATTAACTATCTTATTAATGAAATATTGACATAATTGATGATATAAATACCCAAATAAATGTAATTTGAGACTTTTTATGAATTACACTAATTTTATAGGTTAATATGACATTTTAGTATTGATTTAAGTAACTTTTTTTGAACTAATCATTCTATTACGATTTTCACAAAAATCAATTACTAAATAGTGTCAAAATTGACATAAAATAGTTTTTAAAAAAAATATTATATTAGAAATTGTTATTTTATTCCTAAAAATATAAGGTTCGGCCAAATGACTTAGATAAGGTTATATATATTAATAATAAACAACTTGGGGTCCTTTTGGCTGCTTATAGTATGTTTATTAACCTTATAGTATAAGAACACAAGAAGACACGGTAAAAGTAAAATTATTTAACTTAATGTTAAATCTAAATGATAAGGTTAAAATAGGAACCTCAACATGTCTAAATTCTATTGGATGAGAGGATTTCGACCCATCCCCACCTTAGCTTCGAAATAAATCAATTTGGAGCTATTTAAAACCGATCATGACGTTATAATAAAATAATATTTTTAGTTTTCCCAAAGGAGCCCCTCTCCTCCCTTATAAAAGGGAACCTCCTCCCCCTCTTTCTCACACCACTTTGAGCCTTCAAGCTCGGCCAAAACCTCCCAATTTATTCTCTCCACTTCCCTATAGACATTCTAGAGGTCATGGTCTTCTTAAAAGACCAATATTAGTGCCCTAAAAGAAGGTCTCAAAGAAGCACTTCAAAGTAAAGGTAATGTCCGTTACCGATTATTTCATCTTTATTTAATCTTCCACTTCTTCTTCTTTAGTTGGTTCATTATGAAGTAATAACATCAGTATCACTCATATACTGATATTTTATGATAATTATGAAACAACCCTATTTCACCATCTATCCATCCTACGGAAAAAGAAATCACCGCGCGTGCGTACGTACGGAATACCGTCTCCACGCCGTGGTGTAATCTATTTTCCACCACCACCTTACATGGATGGGTATAATGGTGTAAATAATGACTATATATGACTATTATAAAGTGATGTTTATTTTGAAATAGTATACATACACTCCAATACAATTCCACGATCATAGGACCGATATCATCACTCGTGCGTACGTACGGAATACCGTCTACATGATGTGATGCGACTCGTTCTACATGATCTTCATTTCATAATGATTATATAAATGAATTGAATTAATGAATATGATATATATTACACTAATATCATTATGGAAATGAAGTATCTATAACCTAAAGAGATGTATAAGAATTTATTCGACAAAACACGCATAAGAACAAAAAGTTATAAACACCCGAATAACAAGTAGTAATGAAATATTACTAATAAGAAGATAAGAATATGACCATATATGATATCTCAACAATATGTATGATTCTTAAATAAGTCAATAACATTATTTAAATAATTATACAGGAGGTTCGGACACTTACGAAGCAAATCAGACCTAAGTTAATGGAAAATATCACACTCTCATTTTTATCCGAGATTGTTTATACTTTGGTATTTACTGGGGTGTATTTTATCATCCACATCCATGTTTACTCAATATGTAATATTGTTTCCATCCACCTACAACTATTTAAATCCAGTTTTACCCTTCGGTCAGTTTTTAGTAATAGACATGAAAGGAATCTTTTGTCGTTTTTCGTACGAGGTACTTTTTGACTTTTCCGACAAAAGTACGAGAAGAATGTTTTTTAACTTATACGGCATGAATGAATTTTTTTAAAAAATTATTTCCAAGAAGCATACTTTACAAGTTTTCAAGTTAATTTTTAATCAACTTCCTTTAGTTTAAAATTGTATGACATGTTAAGAAAGGAATTTTTTTTTGAATTTGAAAGGATATTTTCCTCAATAATGGAGTTCAAGTGTTTTATCAAAATTATTTTCCATATAAGATAATAAAGGGTTCTGTTTTTATCCCTATTATTACATTGATTTGATTATGTTGGGATGGAATTATTTTTATGAATTCCTTTATCTTAAATGAATTATTTGATGATGTCACGATGTTTAAGATTCCCATTTTTATTACATGGGTTATGCAATGATGTATGAATTATGATTTTGTTGCACACATACGAATGGTATCATTATGAGATGGGTGGGACCTATATCTCCCTCCAATGCATTGGGTAATGATTTTATATCTCATTAGATAGACATGGCTGGAACGGTAGGTTATACCGGTTCAGTGAAACAGGACTGAAACGGGGAGTGAACTCGTTTCAGAAATGGACTTTGTCCACTAAGATAGTCTTGGAAATGAGTCTTGAATAAAAAGAAATGATTCTCTATGATTATGAGTGTATGCCACAAAGTTTCATGTTTTATGTTATGATTATTGTTATTACATTTCACTGCCATTATTAATCCCATGTTATGAAATTATTATTTCTTTTGCAGGTTAAGATTTCCAAAATGTTATGTTCTTATGAATTTTATGTGATTGATTTTTGTTTCGTTTACCCTTACTGCGCATTTGAGCTCACCCTTTTGTATGTTTTCTTTCCCCCAGGTCAGGAAGAAGTTTATTAAGTAAGATATGCCAAAAGGGACTATAGATATGATGAAATAAATGGGAGACAATGTAGATGCTTTATGAACCAGTTGTTTATGTTTCCCAGTTTCTAAAGACACTATACTTATATGGTCCTTTTGTGGGTTTTTTATATGTTGTAATAAGTATGCTTCAATTCTGATGTAATAACAATGTTTGTAAAGTATGGGTCGTTATATTGCAACTGCATGTCGAATACCATCACCTGAGACAGGTGACCGTCAGGAACAATTATCCGCTACTGAGGATTGACGACCTCTTCGATCAGCTCAAGGGAGCACGGTGGTTCTCGAAGATAGACCTCAGGTCAAGCTATCATCAGCTCAGAGTTCGGGATGAGGACGTGCAGAAGATGGACATACGATGTCGGTATGGCCACTATGTGTTCTTGGTTATGCCATTCGGTGTACCCAATGCTCCAGCAGTGTTCATGGGCCTCATGAATAGGATCATTCAGCCTTACCTCGATCGATTTGTCATGGTCTTGATCGAAGAAATATTGATATACTCGATGACTGAGGAGGAGCACGCCTACCACTTGCGGGTTGTACTGGACACACTCCGAGAGCACTAGATTTATGGTAAGATCTCGAAGTTTCAGTTCTGGATATGTGAGGTCCACTTCTTGGGACACGTCATCCCTGAGGCGGGAGTTTCGGTGGATCCTGCGAAAGTTAAGGTAGTGCTAGCTTGGGAGCCACCTAAGAGCGTCATGAAGGTGCAGAATTTCGTGGGTCTAGCTGGGTACTACCAGAGATTCATTCCAGACATCTCCAGAGTTGCGACACCACATTCAGATTTGGCAAAGAAGGGGGAAACCCTTCGTGAGGTCAGACAGATGTCAGCAGAGCCTCCTGGAGCTGAGACAGATATTGACCAGTGCACCTATCTTGAGGCTACCATAGAAGGGAGTAGGGTATATAGTTTACTGCGATGCATCATGGACCAGACGTGGATGTCTACTGTTGCAGGAGTGGGTAGTGATCACCTATGGATCACGTCATTTGAGGAATCATGAGAATAACTATGCTACCAATGACCTGGAGTTAGCATCATTGGTCTTCGCTCTGAAGATGTGGTGACACTATCTGATGGGAGAGCACTTTAAAGACTATTCTGACCACTAGAGTCTCAGGTACAGCTTCTCGCAGAAGGAACTGAACCTGAGACAGTGGCGATGGCTCGAGTTCCTCCAGGACTATGACTTTGAGATAGTCTATACTCTTGGAAAGGGGAACGTAGTAGCTGATGCTCTCAGTAGGAGGATGGGAATTAGGCTACTTGGGGAGGCGACAGAGCAGCTAGCCACTTTGCAGATATCCTTCGTGGATAGTGATGGAGCAGCCTTACTACATTCACTCACAGTCACTCCTCCCCTTCTACAGCAGGTCAGAGAGGCGCAGCGTGGGGACCATGACTGTGAGACGCGGTGGGCACCGATATCCTCAAGAGACGTACATTATGGATTCTCTGTGGGTGGAGAGAAAGTCATACTTTTCAGAGGACTTACCATGGTACCAGCTGATTTACATGAGGAGGTTCTGAGGGAGTTCCACACTTCGCCTTTAGCGATATATCCAGGAGTGGTGAAGATGTACCAGGACCTCAGACGACAGCAATGGTGGCCGGGTATGAAGAATGTTGTGGGAGAGTTTGTTTCTTGATGCCTCACCTACCAGTAGGTGAAGGCAGAGCAACAGGTACCAGCAGGCTTGGGACAGCCCTTGGAGGTCCCAGCGTGTAAGTGGTATGGGTTATATATGGACTTTGTGAATGGACATCAACACACTTCCAGAGGTCACGACTCCATTTGGGTGATTTTCGAACGACTCACCATGTCTTCCCACTTCTTACCCATCAGAGAGTAGAGATCAGTAAAGAGATTGGGGCGCCTATACATTCATGAGATTGTACGACTTCATGGTGTGCCATCATCTATCGTCTACGATCGAGATGATCGCTTTACTTCCCAGCTTTGGAAGGGGTTGCAGGAGGCATTCGGGACGCATCTACGTCTGAGCACCGCCTTTCACCCTTAGACAGATGGTCAGACAGAGAGGACCATTAAGACTCTCGAGGACATGCTCTGTGCATGTGTCCCTAACATTGGTCGCAACTGGGAGGATCACCTACCCTTGGTGGAGTTCACGTACAACAACAGCTACCACTCCACCATCGGGATGTCAGCATATGAGGAGTTGTATGGGCGGCCTTGCAGATCACCTCTATGCTGGACAGACCCTGGGGAGTTAGCACTTGTGGGACCGAAGATGGTCTAGGCCATGACAGAGAAGGTCCAGGTCATCCATGAGTGGATGAGGAAAGCTCATAACCGGCAGAAGTCTTATGTTGATAGGAGGTGGAGACCACTAGAGTTTGAGGATGGTTACCACATCTTTTTATGGGTCTAGCCTCAATGTGGATTACAGAGATCTGGCCAAGGCGACAAGTTGTCTCTGCGCTTCATCGGACCATTACAGGTCCTCAACAGGATTTTTATGGTGGCTAATCGCCTAGCTCTACCACCTCAGTTGCACCGGGTGCACGACGTCTTTCATGTATCTCAGCTGAGAAGATACATGCACAACCTGACGCACATCATCGACCATGGAGAGCTGGACATTGATGATGGGGAAACTTTTGTAGAGGTCCCAGTGGAGATCGAGGATCAACAGGAGCGGGTCCTACGTGAATGGTCTATTCCTCATGTGTGCATTAGGTGGCATCATGGGAACCTCCATGAGAGCACTTGGGAGCGAGAGGCTCAGTTGCGTGCACAGTACCGACATTTTTTTCCCTATTTCATGATGTATCTTTATGGGGATGTAAAGCCCTGAGGTGGGAGTAATGTAAAGACCCGTAAAATTTAAGGGAAATATTTTCATAATTTTCTTTGGGATTTTACAAGAACACAGTTTCTGACGGCACCTGATTCAGAGGCCCAGTGTGCCCGGAATCATTTTCCGAAGTTTGGCTCGGGTACGTTCAATGAATGAACGAGCGGGTTTTTTCCTAACTTTTGAACCAGTGCTCGGAATCGAAATCCAATGGCACCGATGAAACCACAACACCGGTAATTTCATTATATCACCTTTTCCGGAGTTGTGTTTGCTCGGGTGTGGTTATTAAAATGTTGGGTTATGTAAAGAATAAAATTAAATGGTGCAACCAATTTTATTTTTATTCTAAGTATTTAATCCTATTCTTGGTGGTTGAAGTGGGACCCACCACATCTTAACTACTCTTCTAGGTAGGATATTTGTGGGGTGGGGCCCACACAAGCCCCACCCTTTCATATTACTTAACTCCCATTTAATTTGTAACCTACCCACACTCCCTGTAAATAAATGTAAAATATTTAATTAATTAATTGATTAAGTTATTCAATTTAATTAATTCTTTAATTCAATTTGAATTTCAAAAGGTTTTGCATGAGAAATAAAATAAGGCAAGACTTATTTTATTAAGTTATTTTCAGTGTGCGAGAAGCTTTGGGAAGAGGAATGATCTAACTCTTGAAGAATGTGAAGAACGCACTGTCGTCGACGAAGAACACCGACCTCCGACGAAGGATGACAAAGAATTCCGATTCCTCGGAGATCGACGACACGATGTCGTGTACCCTGTCACCGACGATTCTCTTCTCTGTGACGCCGACAACGCTTACGGAGTCTTCTTCGCAATGTTATTTTCTGAGACAAACCTTAATTCAACGACTTCATCGAGGTAGTGGTTAATTCCTTCTTCGTGGATATTTTTATCATCGTCGTTCAACGATTCCTTTTTGGGCCTCCTGTTATCGCAATAATGGGAGGAGGTCGGACAGCATGAACACGGCCGACTCTCCTCCCACCTTGATTTTTGAACTTCTTGCAGCACGAGCAAAGGCAGCGCGGTGCCGTTGCACCATGCGAAAACAATAAAGAATGGGAAAAGAAGCACGGCGCCGTCGCGCTGCGCCGTTGAAGTGGAACAAAGCCGTGGCACCGTCGCGCCGCGCCTGAGAACCTCAAAGAGGCCGTGGCCAGAGCGGGGCCGCGGAGGAGGGGCACGGCGCCGTCGTGCGGTGCCGATCAGAGAAGGGCACGACCTATAGCCGCGGTGGTGCGGGGAGGGGCGGTCGGAACCGCCAGCCGCTGGAGTAAGGATTGCAGGACCCGTAGGGGGGTTACCACGGTGACTCACCGGCCAGCCAAGCCGGCCAGTTACCATGAAGGCCGGGGGTCATAACCGCCGATTGGCCGAAAGAGTAGCCCCCCATGTGTGCACCGTGTCGGGCCGCACCCAGGCCGGGTCAGGCCGCACCCTAATGGGATGGACCTAGACCTGGGTCGGGTCGACCCAGTTCGGGCTACCCAAGGGGTCTCGGGCAGGGTCGGTCCGGGCCCCATACCCCCAATTTCGGACCTCTTTTGGTTTATTGCCTATAACATGGGCTACAGACCTCTGATCGATGCAACGTCAGCTGCGATGGGATCCTTGGATCGAGACGGTCGTTTTGGTATGTTACACTCATGGTTTCAGAGAACTTTGGGTTCGGTTGGGTTGGATCGAACACGAAACCAACCGGGCCCTCGGAGCGGAAACGCTTATAACTTGAGCTCCGGACATCCGATTGACATGTCGTTGAAATTGATGGAATCCTCTTAGTGAGACGGACCTTTTGGATTACTCCGCTCAGGGTTTGGACATAGTTGGAGTATGGTCCGGTTGGTTTTGACTTAAAAACCAACCCGACCCCTGGGAAGAAAAAGCCAATAACTCTTAGACCGAGCGTCCGATTGACGCACCGACTATGAAATTGAGTTCCAGTTGAAGATACAGAACTTTTGGATACATCAACTCTGGACTTCGTGTTAGTTGATGTATCATCCCCTCAGCTCGTGGAGCAGACCCTCCCAGAACGAGATTGCTGCGTGGGGGAACCCTAGAGCTTGCTGCGACTGCGACAACGATGAAGACTGTACGGGAATCTTCCATGGGTTCGATAGCGACGACTACAGCACTTAGCGATCCTCTATGGGTCAGTGCTTACCGATCCTGTGTGGATCAGATCCTGTGTGGGTTAGCGCTCATCGGTCCTATGTGGGCCAGCGCATACCAATCCTGTGTGGGTCAGATTCTATGTGGGTCATTGCAGGGGTTAGTACCTATTGATCCTATGTGGGTCATTGCAGGGGTTAGTACCTATCGATCTTGTGTGGGTCTGATGGCTTAGATGAATCAGTGGCTATATCTGATCATCTCTGTCGTCTAACGAAGAAGTATACCTGTGTGAGCAATGTCTTGAATTTCAATCTTATCTTCGATAAGATTGACTTGATATCCTGTGTGGATTACGTTGTGTTTTCCTGTGTGGATTGGGTTGCAAATTCCTATGTGGAATGAGTTATGTTTTCCTGTGTGAACTGGGTTGTACTTGGGATCAGATGTTGGAGATGAACTGGAATTGATGACTTAGGTATATGAATGGGCATATACCTAAGTAGTGTCGGATGTTACTTCGTGATTGTATCTTTCCTTTATGGATTATCCTTTGTGGATTCTGGGAGAACTTCGGGGGTCTCAGTGTCCCTACTGAGTAGCTTATACTCACCCCTACACGGGCTATGCCCACACTATGTTGTGTTGGATGTAGACGAAGGACATCGCTGATCGTGGTGGAGGCTTGTGGAGCAGGTCAGTACCTGGAGGTGAACCACTGGGTGGGACATACACGGAGCGGACGGCTAGACCCGTGGAGCTGAGGAGGCAATCTGTACCCACCCTTCAGGTGGGACTTCTAGTGGACCACTCGACATTGATGCTTTACTTTTTAGTTGTTGTACTTCCATTCAAGTTGTACTTTACATTCAGTTTGGGTTTATATTCTGTCCCACTTACATTTCGGCACTTACATGTACCCAGTTTTATTTGGGGTAGTGACGGAATGTGCCCCGAGGACGGTTCGTAACATTACGCTCTTGTAATAAAAAAATAAAAAAAATAAGTGATATAAATAATATTATTTTTCTACATTTTCTCATTCCCAAACATTCAGGTATGAATATTGTGTCAACATTAATAAAATAACAAAATTGAATAATTAAAAACATTAGAGTTTTTTCAACACATTCTATGATATTCAATTCCATTGATTCATTGAAATAATAACTATAATAATTGACATTTAAAAACATATTATAATACCTATAATCACATTTTACATTAACATTGAAATATCAAAAAATTTAATTTTTTATATAAAATATAATGTTTTCAGTTATAGGATATAACTTATAATATTACCATTAGTTGTGAAAAATAATTATTTAGGAAGATTCATATGTAAAATTTTATTGAAAAATAAAATATTTGAATTAATGAAATTAATATAGATATGATACTACTAATATAATAACCAAAACATAAATGGTACATATTATTGCATTTACAGTCTTGAATTATTTGTATTACATTTTTTGATCCACGAAGTTCATAGTTATAAATTATTAGATATCTCCTTTAAATAAATAAATATTACATCATAACATGGAAACTTCCACAAATTATCCATGTGTACCACAAAACCAAACTGTTAATATATGAAATTATTATTTTAATGATATATAAATGAAATTTTTATCCTGACATCATCCTTATCAAACCTCATCCATATAACAAAGTGAAGAATATCGTAAAACATGTTATTAGAAAAAAGAACCGAAATGAACAGAAAAAATAATTAAACACACTCTATAGTACATGAATACTAATAATAATGTACCCTTTCTAAAACAATATTGAGGATAGAAATATACATTTTCCTATCAATGAAATAATATTATCAAATCAATGATTTTCATAATATATTTCCTTATAAATATTAAAGGGAAACTAAAAATAAGAATGGTTTATGTTAAATAAATAAAATTTCATTAAATTCTATTCAAAATGTTATACCTTTCACCCTTATTAGGTAGAATATACATTCTACTAAAAATAATATTGTTTTATACTGTGTTTATATATAAATATTCCCAGAAAAAAACCCATAACAAGAATTGATAAATCAAATAGGTAACTTGAGGAATTATTTTGATATCAATGTTACAATAAGTCTTAAAAATATAATAAAATTCACTATTATGAATTTAATAACCATATATGTTACAAATGAAATATCATTTATGATGATTTTTTGAATAAATGTCACCATTAAAACTAGAATAACCATCATGATAACAAAGGGTATAACCTTCATTATTACAAATGTTACATCCATCACAATTATAAATTGAATAACCATAATGGTTAAAAATTTAATATCATTCATGGTTTCATGGTTATAAACATCAATGTTACAAACAAATAAATGGTCTTGGTAATTTCAAATAATCTATTAGCAGAGGCCTAATTAGTTATCTCCATACCATTATATAATGTATTATAGAGCTATATCAGGCTCATCTGCACTAATTTTATATTGTAACCACCCATCATTGGTTTATAGAAGTACCATACATAATAATATATAATTAATATGATCAATATGAAAATCATAACCCATGAATAATTTCATAATAATATAATTTTCCCTCATAAGAAAAAATATTTCAGTATAGAAATATCAAATTCATTTTAATCCCATTATAAAAAATCAAAAAACATAGGGAATTAGTTTTTAATTTGAATTGACAAATGAAATATTATAAATAGAAAAAAAATTTAAATTAAGATATGATGGTGGAAAAATAGTTGATGATAAAATAGATCATGTCTATTAGTTTTATAAATAATGAAAAAACATTCAATAAAAATATTCCTTTTGAAATTAATTGAATTAAAGATATATAAGTTTCAATTATAATAAATTAATTTCTATACTAATATATCTAAAATAAATTTTATGTAATGTTTAAATTTATGTGAAATATTTAAAAAATAAATCATTAAAACATAAAAAATGTGGTTTCAAAATAAAGACCCCCTAACTGTGATTCATACTTGTCACTAATGTTCCTTATTATCCTGAATAATAGAATTATGTAAATTAATTACCTTATTGTATATTTTTTAAATTTTATTATTCCATTTTTAATGTATAAATAAATCACTTAATTAATTAAGTTTATGACATTCATTTTGAAAAATTTTAACTTATATATCAAAGAAAACATTTGGAGGATGACTCTGGGTGGAGATAAAATATTTACATCATCTCAAACATATTAATAATTTCATAATTATAATTTAAATAATTAAATTTTATTTTTAAAACCCACCATGATGGATGGATATAAAAAATGAACTACAATACAATAATGGATAAAATATTCCATACACAAACATGGCTATCATTTCTATTTTCGATGATCACTATAGGAAGATGGTATATATTATGTTATATTTAAATAACGTCATTTAAAACATAAATACCATAACATTTCTTTGTATAAAATTTAATATATAATTCACGTTATTTTATTACGAAATATTAGTCACATCACTTCATGGAGAAAGTATTCTACATGCGTATAAAAACAATTTTATCATTTTTAAATGAATTAAGAATTAATAAGGTATTTGATATATTATAAGTAAAACATGATCAATATTCCATTAATAATATATATATATATATATATATATATATAATTTTTTCTATCATTATATGAATCCATTATAGGAATTTATGTAGAATTAAATACATCAGTTCATGTGGTGGTAGAACACCATACAATGGAATGATTTAATTATTTACCATTTGATGAACGAAGTATGTGGACATAGGTTATTGTAGTTAATATAATGAAATCTTAGTATAAAAGTTATTTTGATTTTATTATATATCTATAGTTCAAAATGATCTTAATGAGGTTGAATGTCGCAATTCAACCTAATAGGGAACAAACTCTAACAACTTTAAGTACACCTCCAATATGAAAGGGGTTGGAGACAAATTATTCTTAGGAATATTGCACACATGGGAGGAAGAAACATAAAGTAGTGATATGATCACATACAATCCAATCCCATAAAATTATGAAACGTAAAAGAACTGATAAATGTGCATTAATACATCTAACAATACCACCATTTGAGTACAAAAAGTTGTTATTGAAAATGTAGGGCCAAATACAGTCCGACTATATGAAACTAAAATAAACCCATCCATTGAAGCATACTAGAAATACTGTAACATTCACAACAAAAACCCACCTCATTTTAACTCAATCACTCTTCACTATATGTTTCTAGTCCATCTAGGACCCTAGTAGAAGGCCCATCAACTACAAAAGACTTGAATCTTGCAGGTAAAGCCTAGGTTTGTGTGATAATAACAATACAAAGTAGGTCAACCCAAAATCACTAAGGATATATCATCAATAGTTATAGTAATCTAATAACTTGTTTCTTTCAATGGAATAAATAATAATAACATCCATATATACTCATTGAAGACACAAAATCCCAATGAATGATCACAATGTAAATCCATAACAGGATCCTAAAATAAGGTTCCACATATCAGTCATCAATGAAAAGAAAATCCATGAGTCATATGTTTGTGAGGTCATCCATATAAGATGATAGGCTCATTAGGTCTCTCCATAGGATGTAGGCTCAAATTTTTTAATTACATTCAAACATATATGAGGATTACGCCCATTTATATGGGGTACACCAACAACCATATCGAGAATAACCCACTATGTAGGGGAATTATTCGATCATTTTTTCTTTCATGACAATACTAGGAACCCCACATATGGAAAATGATGGTGGAATACGATCTTAGTCTGGGACACATAGAAGGATTCCATCAACTCAATCTATGACACTTTCTCCTCATATAGGATCACTATCCTATATATATAATGTGACTCCATAAAAACCCCTCATTGAATGTATAATTATAATGTAAAATAAAGAATCATTTAAATGATAAAGTGGTTATTTGATACAATTGATTCGTGATGTATTACAAATCCTGTAGTGGAATTACACGATGTATCCCTTTAACACTATGTTAATCCCAGGGAGCATGGATCGTGCCCATGTCTATGTAAGAGTACATAATGTGTGTCCCTACACACATTGTAGGAGCCACACATTCTAATGTATGTGTAATCTTGAAAATATCAAGATGTTGGAATGGAATACACGACATGTTTTATAGCCCAGACAACATGTAATACCCGCTAAATTTTTGGTATTGTATAAATTATGACCAGCAAGATGTCTGGAATGGGTCACAAAGTGTGTGACTGAGTCATAAAAAATGCGATATTTATTTATGTGTCAAATCATAGAACTACACAGTGCTATCACACGAGGCATGTAATCCCATATTACATGTTGTGAAACCTAATATTTTACAAAATCCCTTCTCCATTGACATGCTATTTCACATCCCTCCTAATCATCTTGAATTTACAACATCCCTCAATATAGAACATAGTTATTGATTGATTTTAGTCAATTTTAATCATTAGTTGGATTATGCACACTTTTTCCCCAAGGGAAATGAAAACCATTGGGTTCCATCACCCTTGCATTCCAAACTCAAATAGAGGATCTCAAAACCACACCCAATCGACCATTCATCATTATAGCTTTGGTTCCTCATAATTATGAACCCTAATATATAGTGTCAATTTATTGAATATGAAATGGTTGTGAAAATAATTTTTTTCCTGGTTTCCAATTTATATTGGTCCTATAAAAATTCCTTCGGTGAATAATGAATTGTGATGAAATGTACAACTAATAAATATCGGATAACATACATCATAGAAGTTTTTTTTGACATATATTTCTTATATAATAATGATTAATGAATAGATTATGGAATTATAATAATTTAAATACCCAATCCATGAAAAAGTCAAGCACATACCCACAATACAAATGATCAGTGAATTAATCATTTAGTTAATTGATTCACATTTTTCGTAGGAATAAATAATGTTGACAAATCCACATAAAACAAACTTCCATCTTAATGATGAATCGATCGATGAAAAAGATGAAATTGAGGTTGTTGACAATGGGGATATCATAAAATGATGATTCATATTGATTGATGATCCATGATCTAGTTATCAGCCTCTTGTGTACGATTCTACAATGGAATATAACTAATCTGTCTAGTTACGTATCTAACCTGTATATTTTCCTACATAATATAATGTATAGACCTCACAAGGTGATGAAAAAAATATAGAAATTATATAATTTTAAATACTTTATTTACAAATTGACCATGACCACACACAACCCAAGGTTTCTATATGGTTAATAATTATGTCAGTAATAGGGTAAAGCAAATATTTTGAACTCAATGATTAAATTAGATAGTCTATCTAAGCATGTGATCTGATGTTTTTCCACATTTTTAGTAAAACACTCCACGAATGATATTTAATATATTAAATATATTTCTGAAATTAAATTTCAGCCTCACCGGGCCTCTGATTCTCATGTAACCTATTCTATTTGATCTGATGAATTCCATATATTATCAAGTTGTAATATATTGAATAATAAGTGTACTTGTATTCTCCCTACCACGGGTATTTAATTCCATAAACCGACTAATAGAAATCTACCTAATTTTATGTGTGTACTTAAAATGGAATTCTGGATATTCATATTTATTATTCCCTAATGGAAGGACACTATTCAAATGTCAATGGATTTAATAGTAGGAAATATTAACGTTTGGTGTGAGAGAAGGTTAAAAAAGTCCTCTTTAATCAATTAAATACTTATTTTAAACATTATTTATGTCTTTTACCACTTGGTTTTTTTATTTACCCACTTATTGTGTATTTTAAAAACTAGTTTTATTTATATAATTTATATATTATTAAAATTATAAAGCAACCATTCATAAAAAAAATTTGTTGTACAAAAAATTTAATCTTCATATATTCTATTTCAATTTGTAAATGATATTATATTTGTTTTTAGAATAATATGTTTATAAAAATAAAATCTATTCTTGTCACACCATGACCTATCAAACTATTTTTTTTATTTTTTCTTTGTCCTTGGTAAATTTTTTGTTGAGGTTTTTTTTGAATTCCGATTTTTTATGAGTTACGTGAAGTAGTGTGTATTTTTAGTTGACATCATTGGGAACACATACAGAACACGTTTTGGAAACCCCATGCGGCTTCGCCCTGACAACTGTGCTATCCACCAGTCTTCGAAAAAGTAAAATGAATAATTTTTTTAATTTATTTCTTATTAAATTTTTTTTGTTAACAATTTTATTATTATTATTAAAATGAGAGGAATGTTTTTATCATTTTTATTTTATATTTTTGATTATAATATTTATTATCATTATAATGATACATTAATTTTTCCTAATCATGAAAATTTTTACTAATATTATTATGATTAGGAACAAAGAAAATGTTAATAAATAATTTTAATATTATATTATTATTAAGGAATTTCTGTTGTTAATATTTTTTATAACATTTTTATTAATAAATATGTTTTTAATATTATTATATGTTTTATTAATATTATTTTTATTAATATTATAATTATTATAGATTAATGTTATTATTATTATTATTATTATAATAATTATTAGTTTTGTTTTTTTCTTTTTTTCTTAACCTTAGCGCACTCACCACCTAATTATCTTACTCTCCCCATATGTCGCCACCTAATTCTCTACCTCTCCATGTGCACTGTATGCCTCTGCCTCAACCCACAATGGAGACCTGCAGCTAGCTGCCCTCCTCTCCCAGCCAACACCCGCCTCCAGCAGGCACACTGCAACCTCTTTCCCTACATCGTCCGTGCAACCACTCATCACACGCCCTCTAGCCTAGAACCTTCTAGATAATGTGACTCCAGCCACTACTCACCCCTCCCCCCAAGCCAGCCTCTCCTCGTTGGTGCACCTCCTATCCCGCCACCACGACCATTACCTCCCTATTCATCTGGTGCCACCCATGGTGGTTGTTCTCCCTAGTTCAAGCCCCCCCAGCCAGCATCAGATCTCCCATCAGAAGACCCTATCACGATCGCTCCATCCCCACCCACCCGTTTGTGAACCATGTTAAAAAAAACCCCCACCCGTGGCGGTGTTTTCCCGGAGACCGTCCTTTCCGGTGCACACCTGTCAGAACTGGGAGACACGCTTCTCCTGGTAACCCCTGCCAGTGCGACATGAACACTCCCAGCCACCCTGGTAACCTCCTGTCTGGCTACTCAGTCCCCAAGAAACCTCTTTGAGGTCCCTCCTCCATTTCCCATCATATCACGAACCCCCGGATGCTATAACCATCTTTAATGTTAACCACGACTACATTTACACCGTTTCACATGCACATGGGTTTTGGTGCGGATTTCACTGTATCTTGTTTGGATTATTTTGAAATAGAATTTATTTAGTTATATATATTTTTTCAGTTGCAGTGTGTTGGAATTGAATTTCCATAGTACTACGATCATCGGCTTGTGCGTTCTTATTCACACATTCAAGGTTTGTAACATCATCATGTTCGAGTAGTAGGTTGAGGTACGTCCCCCATTGGACATGGTATTATATTTTGAATTTATTAATTTCATGATATTTCATTGATTTTAAATATATGTAAAATAATATTTAATAATTAGGTTGAGAAATTTTTTTTTCAATGACAGTAGTTTCCCCTCTATGCTTCAGTTTTCTTAAACATTTTAAAAAATACACTTACTAAGTGTTGATAAAATTCCCCATTCACAATTATAATTTTGTCTTAGTTAAAAAATTGTGATATTTTTTTCAAATGGGTGATTATGTGGATTTTGGATTCAAAAGTGGCATGAGTTGGTTCTTTTATATATGGTTTGGTGTTGAATGGTTGGTTAAGGCCCGTTTTGAACATTAATAAAATAAATTACTTTATAAACCCTTATTGGCATTACTCGAGGGTTATATTATTGTGTATATCAATTGTATGAGTTAATGTGTATAATTTTTGTGCATCATGATTTGTTACTTGGTTGAAATTGTTGACTAAACCTTCTTTTCATTTTGTACATGGAATTGGAACCTATCATAGTATGTTAATTTTCTATGAACGATTGTTGCACTAGATAAGATGAAGCACAGGAAAGTGGCCCATAGTTTGTACTTCTCTCTAATATGGGATTGGGCCCTTCAGATAAGACATGTATGGAAATACCTAGAGTTTGGGCATTATGATGTCATCGAGATTAGTAATGCCTTCAAAATGGGTATAATGCATAGTACATTCTGGATTGTTCACAAGCTCCTAGGTTCAACCCATGTTTTCAGGGGAAATTATTTAAATTCAGATAATGATTTATGGTCTCAGTCTGTATGAAGTCCCCCCATGTGTTTTACATTTCCATTCCCCATGTTTTGTGTTATATGTTATTTATGGTTTATTTTTTTTGAAAAACTCTTTTTGGAATTTTTTTTTTTATATTTTTTTAAATGTGATGCACCTTTTCCTTAAAACTGTAAACTTGTTTTTCATTTGAAAAGAATAAATGGACTCTGAAGTTATTTGTAAATGAATTTGTATGTGAAAAATGGTATTTTATATAATGTAGTTCAAAAATTAAATTACTAAAATTAATTATTTAATGGTAGTTCTTTTGGAAAATATTTTAGGGAATGCCTACTGAGTTGTAACAGTCATGCCTATATTGTTTTTTTGTTTTTTTGGGATCTATTGCAAGTTTGACTAGAGATTTCTCACCCTGGGTGAGTGTTGGTGTGGATTGGAGAGTCAATATTAGGGTCATGAGGAGTTTTGTTCATGTTCATGTTAGTGTGTTTTTTTGTTCGTGCTTTCTTTCTCTACTTATTTATTTACTTTACGTTGTTCTACCTTTTTATACTACATTATTTATATTCATTGGGGGAAATTTTTCCCTTTTTTCATGGTAGATGTCCGAGCACTTTTCGTCAGCCTGGCAGCATCGGGAACACCTATCGGGCCTTTCCATAGACCGGATCAGGCGACTGGCACAGGGTTGACCTATATTTGTCTGTGAAAAAATGGTATCAGAGCAGTTTTCCTCTTAAGTTTCCATGCATAGTGGAGCTCCCATTGTTATTTGGGAGATGAAAAGGTAGAAAGAGTAAAATTTGTTGGGCTTGAGGTGTAATAACGGGAATGATATCATGAACCACTTCTCATTCTGAATATCAGGTTATCATGGGATGTCTATGTTGTGAGTGTATTTTGGTTCCTTTGGATTGTTTTATACTAAAAAATGGACGTGGGAAATAGGTCCTTATGACCTCACATGGTTGGGCATGCCATGGGGAGTCAGGTACATTACCATAGAATACTCTCTTTGTAGGTGTCGTGACTGGCGTATTCCTGACAAACGTACTTCTGAGTCACCCCTCAGTACTAGTTTCCCCTTGTGAACTATTTAGGGGTTCTTTAATTTGTAAAAATGGTTTCGAAAAGTCTTATTTTGATTTTTGAAAAGATGAATTTCAATTGGTAAGGACCATGTTTTGACCCAGCTCTTTGTTTACATCTCCCTCAATGTTATTCCCCACGAAGGCTTGATGGATACCAAAGGTGCTGCTTCAGGTGGTGTATCCATATAAAATCCTCTAGTTTATCAACCTATGGACTACATCCTTGATTTTTTGAATTTGATCTATACCTTATTTTATGGTCAAGAAAATCCTCTTGAGGTGGAGGAGTAGTTATGGATGATTGATAGGAATATATATTTTCTCACTTCTCCATAATCATTGATGTTGATTTGGATAGATTTTTTCTTGAAGTACCAACCTGGAAATAGATGTATTTTGTGTCTTGAAGAAATCCTAGAGAATATCTAACCATGAAATTCTTCATGTTTTCATTCATCTAACAATAAAACTCTACGTTGACGATGTTGAGGAATATAATGGAGTTGTGTTGTCTTCAACATGTTGTTGAATCTGTAAAATAATTATAGCGATGATTAGTAGGACTAGTTTTATATGACCAATGGTTTTTTGCAAATGGTCTAGAAAAGTTTCAAGAATTTGAGTTTGGGCTCTGACCTGAAATACAGTCACAAGTGGAAAAGCTCATCTAAACCCCCTTATATGATGTTGTGAGGAAATATATTTATGATGAAGCTGAGTTAGAAGAAGGAAATGGGATGGAGAATCCTCCTCTATCCTTGGGAAGTAGTGCATGGGATAGTTATATGAATAATGTGAAGCTTCTTAATTTTGGTGGTACTATTATGGGAATTAAGAGGCCTTCAGACCTGCAATAAACTTTTTCGGAGCAAAATGTTGTGATCTATAACTAGTGTAGAAATCATGGTAACAAAAAGAATGGCTTTCTCTAGTGGTCCAAGAACCATCCACACCTATGGATGCTTGGTTAACATTTATTGATTCAGTTGAGGTGTTTCCAATAAGTGTGTTGTAGCCAAACCCGGATTGTTGAAGGTCACATCTGTCTGTCTGCATGATTAGAGCAATGTTTGGGAATTCGTTTGGGGATTTACATTTGTCAGGTTCCTTGGATGTAGTAGTTTTCTATTAAAGAATAATTTGGTGTTTCTTTTCCTAATGATTTGAGAATAATTCTTGTTGAACCTATTTGAATCATTTATTTTAATAGATTTGTTTTTGTCTAAAATAATGGTTCATGAGTTATTTTTTTTAATTTCTGAATCCTGATTGCAATGCAGGATATTATTAAATCAACGGTTCTCCTGAAAAAGGTCACAGAGTGATGTTAGAGCCTAGTTAGTACAACTCAAGCATTGTAAAAGGACAATGGTTTAATATTTTTCCATAGTGTGGAATATTTTGTGTTCTTATGAGGATGTGAAGTTGTTGATATAGCGATAGAGGTAGTTTTGATTCTCTATCAGTTGGGACCTTCCCTTCTCCCCTTCTGTTGTGGGTTTTTTTTCCACGTGGTATGTTTTCAATTTATGTTAATCTCATCAATTATTATGGAGGGGAGACCCAAAGTGGGACCCACAGAGTTACCCATGAATTAATTAGGGTTTTCCAAATCCCTATGGTAGAGAATTCGTTCTGGACTCCCAGTGTCTGTATAAGAGTTTTGTTTTGGGTATCCTTTTGGGTGGAGGATGCACTCGTGCGGAACCGCCCAATTATTAGTTCTTTCTCTTATGTAAATGTTGATATTTGAGTACACCCAATGGTTCCATTATACAAAAAATATGAGATTATGTGTCAGAGGAGATTTATGTTCATTCGTTCTTTTTCTGAAATGGTTTTTTTGGGTTCTGTTTATTAGTGGATAAGGTGTTTGTGTTTTGAGGATGTGTTGTAACACATGGGATTTTGGTGTCTGTTTGGATCAATAAATTGAAGGTGCTTAATTTTTTGGAGGTGGGTGACACATGATACGTTTTATATTTTGGTCTTATTAATGTTTTGGCATTTTTGGGGTGGAAAGGGTTATGGTGGAGAGAATTCTCACACCCCGAACTATTCAACTATTGGTTTATTTTTTTTGGCCTTGGATAATTTATTGTTGAGGTTCTGGTTGAATGTCGAATGACATTTTATTGAGTTCTGTTAACAAATGCACATTTTTGAGTTGACGTCCTTGGGCACACAGGTGGAGCATATTTTAGAAATCTCTTATGGATTTTCCCCAACAACTGCACGATCCGCCTATCTTCGAAAAATTAAAATGATTTTTTTTTGTAATTAATTCTTTTATTTAAAAATTTTATTGATGTTTATAATTTTATTATTATTATTATAATGAAATGATTACTTTTATAATTTTTATTTTTGACATCATGATGATGATTATTATTGTTAATAAATTTCATTAATAATATCATAATTATTAAAAATGTTATTATTATTATTATTAGGAACAAATAAAAAGATGAATAATTTTAATATTATATTATTATTATTAAAGGAATCTTGCTTTTAAAATTAATATTTTTATCATTTTTTTATTATTAAATAATTTTTATTATCATTAGGTGTATTATTAATATTATTGATATTAATAATATTATTATTATTGATCAATGTTGTTATTATAGTAATTATTATTATTATTATTATTATTTAATTTTATTCTATTTTTTCATTTTTTTTCTTTTTTCCTAACCCTAGCGTAGACGCCACCCTCTTCCCTTCCTCTCCCCACACACTTCCACATCTTATCTCCCTCTCCCTACGCACGTGCCGCCTCTACCTCCTCTCCTCAGGGTGACCTATAGCAAGTAAGCATCCTCTCCCAACCGGCACACCCCAACCTCATTCCTTTCTCTAGCCGTACAACAAGTAGTTGTTCTCCCTCCGGCCGCACACCCACCAACTGAACACCTTTCAGCCCCGCACCCTCTAGTAGATGTAGGTTTTACTGCAGCCCCCCCCCCCCCCCAAGACTCACCTCATCGGTGAACCCCCTGTCGGACTACCGCAACAACTGCCTCCCTCTTATGTCGACGACTCCAATGCCGGTGGTCCTCCCCTGTTCCAACCACCCCAAACAACGTCAGATCTCCCTTGAACTAAAATTATCCCAGCTGGTCCCTCCTCTAGCCGACCCTCCAGTTTTGGATCTCCCTCCTGGCCACAGTCCCTATAAAGAGACCCCCCATTGCTGCATTTTTCTGGAGACCTCCCTTATTGGTGAACACCCACTGGAACCACGACCCCCCCACATCTCTTGTTAGCCCCCACCAGTGCGATGTGCACACATCTAGAAACCACGCCAACCTCGTGTCTAATAGCACAATCCACATTCAACCCCTTTTATGTCTCTCAGTCATTGTGCAATACATCATGACCCCACTGTCTGCTTCGACCATCATCTTCGCAAACCGCGCCAGCCTTCACTTCATTTCGCCTGCATTGGGGTTTAGGTGAGATATTTGATGTTTCGTGTTTGGATTATTTTAAATCAATGTTTATTTTTTTTATTCATTTTAGCAGTTGAAGTGTGTTGTAATGTAATTTTCATGATATTGATGTCATCAGCATTCGCGTTCTTATATATCCGTGTGGGGCATGTCGTGTCATCATGTTTGAGTTACGGGTTGATGTTGGTACCCCACTAGACATTCCATTATATTTAGAAATTATTATTTTCATTATATTTCATTGATTATAAATAAATTGAAAATAATATTATATAATTTGTTTTAGAATAAATATTTTTTGTGAAAGATAGTATTTTCCCTTACGTGTTTGACTTGTCTAATTTTTTTTATAAAATGTGCATACTAAGTTCTGATAAAATTACCCATTGGATTTTATAATTGTGTCTTAGTTATAAAATAGTGATTTTTATTTAAATATGGTGTATATTTGGATTTTTTCTTTAAAAGTGGCATGTGTTGGTTCTTCTAAAAATGGGTTGGTCTTGAATTGTTGGTTAAATCCCGTTTGACACTTTAATAAAATAATTTTTTTAAAATCCCTCTTTGGAGTTACATGAGGATGATTTTGTTCTGTACGGAGATTGTGTGTGTTTTTGTGTGTGATGTAAATTCATCGTGATTGATTTCTTGATTGAAATTGTTTACTCACCCCAAATTTAATTTATTACATGGCATTGGAACCTGTTATTGTATGTGAATTTTTTTGAACTATTACAACAATAGTTTAGATTAATCACTGGCTAGTGACCCTTAGTACTGACTTTTCTCTAATAGGGTATTGGGCCCTTCGGTTTGGCCAAGTAGGGAAATACTGAGTGTCTTGATATTATGACGTCATCGAGAGTAGGCATGCCTTTATGATTAGTCACATGTTTTGTATGTTCTGGATTTTTCACGTGTTCAAAGGTTCGACCCATGTTTTCATTGGCAATTATTTATTTGTGGTGGATAGTTGAGATGCATAGTTTGCATTCTGGACCTCATGTTCTACATTTCAAATTCACTTGTTGTGTGTATTTCTTTTGCGATGGTATCCTCTTGTTTAAAAGCTAAATTTTTATTTTAAATTGTTCACAAATATGTTATTAAAATGTGATTCACTTTTTCCTTCAAACCCTAAACATTTTTTTTCAATTGACAAGGGTCAATAGACTGTTACTTTAATTAGAAATGAATGTGTGTGATAAAAACTATATTTTTATAACATAGTTCAATATTGAAATTATAAAATTATTTATTTAATGGTATTGATATGTGAATCGATTGTTAGGCATGCCTAATATTATTTAATACTTATGCCTATTGTGTTTTCTTGTTTTAGTTTCTATTGTAGGATCGACTCGAGCTTGTTCATCCTGGGAAAGAGTTGGTGGGGATTAGAGAGTGACTCTTGGGGACACAATGAGATTACATTGTGGTCAGGATAGTTTTTTTATGTTGGTCATTCTTTCTTCTTCATGTCATTTATTTACTTTGAGTTCTGCAATCTTTTTCAACTACATTATTTATTTTCATTGGAAAAAATCATTCCCTATTGTTCTCAGTTGATTCCATGGTTCTTTTCCCCAGCTCTAGAGGATCCGGAACACATCTCAGGCCTTGCCGCGGACCGGCTCAGGTGACAGACTCAGGGTCAACCTTGGTTGGTTCGTTAAAATGATATAGAGAAAATTTATGCACACCATTAAGGGTTTGTAATATTTTTTTATTGATTTAAAATTGAATGAGATATAATATATATTTTTATATTATTTGAAATAATATAAATATATATATATATATAATTATATTTAGTTTAATAGATACTATATAATCAGAATGAAAAAACAATTCGTTCAAAACTATTATTTCACCATTTTCATGGTCATCAACATTAACATTAATAATCATAATACAATGCTTAAAAATGAATTGTATATTATTATATGATATAAACATGTCCATATAAAATTTGAAATCAATTTTTTAGATAAAATTTCTAGAACTTATGACACATATTTGTTAATAAAATTGATTACAAAATATTTTTATTTTTAAATAAAACTTACGATATCGAAGCATTAAATTCGAAATTTATAAGTTAAAAACCATAATATTAAATTATTTATTTTAATTTATAAATATATATTTTTTATAGATTAATTTTTTTTTGAAAACACATCATTCATTATTGTAATATGATAGTTTTTTAAGGTGACATTATTTGAAAACAATGAATTTTTTCACTATTCACCAAAAATCATTTATTTTAGAAAAATTTAAAAAAATTATAAGAAGATTATTTATACAATATGAATTTGAAAATGAACAGAATTTTGGAAAATATAATTATTTATAATTTTTTTATATAATTGAAAATATGTTATACTTTTAAAAAGTCATTGACTGAGAAATCCCCATTTTGAAAAATTAGTGTTCTTAATCCTTATTTTAGTGTGTGTCATATTTACTGAAATATTTTAATTAACAATAATTTTAATAATTTTGAATTTTATTAACAAAAATAAAATAATATGATGATGGTCCTATTTTTATATTGCATGTGGATAAATATATTGAAAAAATTAGATTTACTTGAATAATATAATGTAAAATCTTGGGGTGTCACGTACCATATATGTATGATATTTTTCTAATAAACCTAGAGGGAAGTACCCATATTTTATTGAGAAATGAGACCATATTCTAATTTCTTTGTAGAAATAACCCATTACATAGACATAAATAACTAGGGGAACAATGGCCCAATATATATATATATATATATATATATATATATATGTATCAAATTCCCTTCCCCACACAAT
Organism: Viscum album; assembly: GCA_963277665.1. Lineage (NCBI taxonomy): Eukaryota > Viridiplantae > Streptophyta > Magnoliopsida > Santalales > Viscaceae > Viscum > Viscum album. The sequence continues at coordinate 1,558,471,118 of OY728151.1, read as the reverse complement.
GTTAATCAACACATCAAACCTTTCACTACACCAATGGATACAACCACATGATTTCCCACAGTCAATATTATGAAACCCGCTCGAAGTGGACAATTTCCCCAATCATCACATATTTTATGGTTGTAATGAATATTGAATAGAACTAATGAATTTCAATTTCTCGTGGCCCATCACCTAACTGGAGTCCCCCCCAAATGTTATGATCATCCATTAGAACCCCCTATAGAATAATGGACCTCTATCTTACACCATGTTTCTATCACATTATGATGGTCCTAAAACCCCTTGAAACAGTGACTATCCAGATATATCACCTCACCAGACCACCAACCTTCCCTAGTTTTCATGTCCCCTTCTCCATAAGCCCAAGGTCAATATCATAACTATTCTGACGACCCACCCACCTCACACTATACAGGACATCCATCAACATCTATGTTAGGGTCTAAACTATCTATGAAATAATATACGAGTATGATTTAATAAATGTTTTATATCCATGCAAAAAATGAGTCAGTTGTCATCTGTTCTACATAAAAAGATTCTCATTTTCAACTATATATGTATTATAGTTTACATAGTGAAACCTTTAATAAAAAAATATGTAACATTTTCCAATACTACTCTATAATGCATATGATATTATATATCTCCATAATTGAAAATTTATAATTTTATTTTGATATTTTTTAAAATTTATAAGATATTAGTCATGTTCAATTAGTAAAATTAATATTCTCTAACTAGAGAACTTATCCACAAATAATATGAGAGGAAATAGAATAATAATGATATATAATAAAAATATTAAATAAATATAAGGAATAGTAATTTCATAATAAAAAATATTAAACCCAATAAACACATGATGAGAATGTTATGTAATTATCAAAAATAAATAAATAATGCTTCAAGGATCTAATCCGAATTGATCAAATTTTATATAATTAAAAAACATAAACATTAAAAAATCAAATCAATAGTCAACATTTTTGAAGGATAAAAAATAATAAATATTTCATATAAAGAAAATTTAAATAACATAATTATAGTTGAAAAGGTATTTAATAATTATATACCATTATGAAAAACAATATGCCAGTAAATAATAATAATTCAACAATAAGAAAATATTTCATAGAAATTTTAGAACACATAATATACAACATGATTAATTGAAATATATGAACAGTTTACAAGAATAACTCTACATAAACTCATGAATAATAAATGATAATAAATATTGTTGATATAAACAAATAATTATAACAGTTATATTTACCCTTCAATCCATGCTTCCTTCCCTCGAAATCATCATAAACTGAATGAACATCATAAAAATATATTATTTAAAATAATACAGTGAGAAAAGAAATTTTAAATGATATTAAATAAAATGTAAAAGAAACAAAATATATTAAAATGTAATCAAAAGTTATGAACATACAAGTAAACTATCTAATAATAGTAAATTAATTCTCTATGGACATCATAAAAAATTGAAAAAAATTATGATTTTAGAAATCAATATAATAGAAATAAATGAATATTTGTGGAGACTATATGAAATATTATTACATTAGTATTTAAACCATTATAGGACAAATATAATTCAAATAAGAAGCTTTATGAACCATTGATATAGAATGTTTATTTAATTAAACATTGAAGTTTAAATTAGACAATAATCCTTATTATGATAATGATATGTAAAAAATATTGAATAATAGTAACTATTATAATGAAAAAAATTATAACACATAAAATAGTAACAGATAGATTACCTTCCATTTTAACTTACATAGAGAGAGTATTATAAATTTTGTGTAATATATCCCATAATAAGTAGGTACATAATTATTAGTATTCATTATAATCAAATTTTTAATATTCATACAGTCATCCAATATGTCTACTCTAGTGGTAAATTTAGTTTAATATTTCTTTGTACATCATATTTTCTCACTAAACATATAATTTTTTATTTTAATTCCATCAATATCAACAAAAAATGTATGTATTGCAAGATTTATTGTTTTTTTTCTGTTTATTTTCATCCGTCATCTTCACATTATCCACTATAATTTTAAAAAATATAACATCAATTATATTTTTCCCAAATTCAAACATGATTTCTCATTCGTATATATCATGTATTTATATCTAAAATTGAATTTATTATCCCCTTACTTATCAACCCTTTTGTCAATCATTTTAAAAATATTATTAATAAATCCATACAAAAGTTTACAACCATAATAAAAAACGTAAATAAATTATATAATTATTCCATGATTTACATAATTCAAACATTATGAGTAATCACGGTTGATAAACCCATGTTAGTTAAGGAACACTTTTTTAAATTTTAAAATGATATCTTATCATATTTATACATAGGAAATATATTAATAGATTAATAACAACTTATGTATTTATTTCTTGACTCTAAATCAAATCCCCCTTTTTATTGAACTTCATACCTTGACTATGATTCCACATCAATTCACATTCATGTTTTAGGTGGGTATTCTATCAATATAAATAGAAGGAATGATATTAATTCATATTTAAACAATATTTATTTTTAACCCTTTACACATCCATACTAGAAATTTTTAATATTTTATATGATATTTATTACTAATCTTTTTCAAAATTCCTTTAAGGGCCGTAGTTATTCCCTATTCTATAATATTTGTTAAATAATAATTTGTAACATAACTTTTATAGAAATATAATTTTCATCTCTTAATATTATCAATGTATGTCAACTAAAGATCATATTATAATAGTAATCCTATAATTTCATATATAGAGTATTCCATGAATTTGATAATTGTACTAATTATATCATTCTCATCACTACACATCAATTGTTGTGATTTATGAAAACATGCATCCATATTAGTAATATTAAATTCTTAACCACGTATACTCATTCAATTCACGGTGAGTTTGAACCAATGAAATATTTTATTAACTTTATTTATTTCTCAAATTTTGAATTCATATTACATAAATTTCCACATTCCATTTATAGTTTTTTTCATCTAATCTAAACCATAACATGTAGCCTGTAAAATTAACCAAATATCATGACCTTTTTACAAGTAGAAACAATATTAAAAACATTTAATATTAAAAAATAATTAATAATAATCATGATTTAATATTTATTAATATTATTTGGTACATAATATCAAGAAAGAGTTCCATTATCTACATTGGGAAGTATATATACTACTACCCATACTATCCAATGTCCATCTCATACTTTATTATTGAAGTATTTTCCTAGCCTTACCATTACCATAGTCATTCACACCAAATAAATGTGGATTATATAGAATGCAACAGAAATATGATCTTTTACCTTGTATATAAAATGATATATCCCTTAGAATTTTATGATTTGGTAAGTGTTAAAATATTTATATCTATATGTTCCAATGACCTGTTATAATTTTCTTAGTTTCATGATAAGTAAAAATTATAATAATATCCTAAATGGGTTTGGGTTTGACATCAATTGTTTCTTATAGATAAAGATTAAAGGAGACAAGATGTGGGTTAATTTTTTAATATGACTAAATTCTGAGAAATATAAATCATAATTCCTTATTTGGGGGGTAAAAAAGAGTAAACATTTCAATTATAAATAATAAGTGTAGTGACTGTGAATAGTGTAATAAAAATAATGAATAAAATGAGAATATATGAATTTATATAGCACTTCCGAGAACATTGATCATTGATCTACTTTTCGCACTCATATAAAAATTCAGAGTTATAATATATTGTTGATCTACATCCCTTTTGATGTAGAGTTAAAAAACATTACGACATTCTTTTCAATAGAATCAATAAAAAAATAAAAACATAAACCCTTACTATTTCACACATGGAGTTATAACACATGGTTCTACGCTTCCCCAGGATAAGGATCACCATGTGATATTCATTCAATTTTGGAAAATATAACCCACAAATACATTTTAAATGAGGAATAATATTATGAGATGTTATTGGTTAAAATACGACAAAACATTATAATACAAATGTAATAGAATAAAATAAAACATGGATTAATAAAACCTGTTCATTGATATAGAAGTTATTGTTTGTGTAAAAAAGTTGGACTTGTACAATTACATATAATGAAAAATAATTAATATATTCAATGATCCACAAACCATATTAATTTAGTGGTTTTCAAAAGTATCTATTCAATAATTGCATAAATTTATTTTTAAAAACGAATTTATGTCACATAGTCTTTCTTTTTCCTGTAATTTCACTCCAGATTCATCAGGATCATATGTAATATTCTTTCTTATTTTATGTAATATATTTTCATTTAAATATATATATATATATATGTTACATAATTCAATAAAATCTAATGATATGTTTTATCATGTACTACATGTGTATAATATTTGAGTTCACAATATTTCAAAAAAAAGACATGCCATATAATAGAAAAAGCTTCTCTATTTTGTGCTAGATATTATGAACTTCCAAAATTCCATTCATAAGGATTACCAGCATAATTAGGATATATAATATATTTTTATAATATTAATAATTGTTAACTATATTATGAAAATATTATTAATTCTTTAAATTTTTCAATATTTTAAAAATATATTATTGAATAAATAAATGTATAACTATGATTTAAAATTTTTAAAAATATATATTTTAATTCAAAATTACATTCAATATATAGATAATTTAATATAAATATTAAATTAACTAGCAATTTTTTTAAATATGACTTTCATTATTAAAAATATTTATTAAAATTTTTTCATATATGGTTAATAAAAAATTTATTTTAACTATTTATATGAAAAATATTTTTACTCATATTTAAAAAATATAATTATTTAAAAAAAATAAATTTTACATTTATATACTATATTAAATTAACAAGGATTTTAATTTGAAATACAATTACATAAAATTGAATAATATTACATCTAATTATTTACTATTCAATTATTACATATATTTATAATTATTAATATCATTATATTTACTTATGATGAAAATTTATAATTTTTTTAATTCATGTTTCATTTATCAAATCCATTAGTAAATGGTATATTTAATTTTATTTTGAAATAAACAGAACCACATACATGATATATATATATGTATGTATGTATCTATATATATATATTTTGAACAGTAAAAAACTAGGCATTGGAATCCAAAACATGAATCCACCAATAAGCCTTTGGTTAAAAAGAAAAAAAAATTTAATACTCCATGCACCATCACAATAGTATGGTCAAAAAAATAGTGTTCACAACCAAAAATATTTTTCACGTCATTTCATTGAAGAAATAAGGGACTAATGAAATATTTCATCGTTTAAAAAACAATAATCATTTCATGAATCCAATGGTGGTATTGAATAAATATATTTATATAATTTTATAATATATATTATAACAATGATTTATCATTTTATTATAAAATAGAAAAAATAAAATTATCATTGATTATTAAATATCATGAAATGTGAATTTTCATTCCAATAATTTATTAGATACCCATATTTGTAATATGTAATCTGAAAAGGAAAATATCAATTTAATTGAAAAAATTACTTAAAAAATATTATATCACCAAAAAATTCTATATTTTCCATTTCAAAATGTATATCATAAAACAATAATAATTACATTATTTCCACATAATATCCTATTATAACAATTTCATACTACTAATGTGTTAGTTTTCAGTTCCGGATAATATATTAAAGAAATATACATTAGTTAACTGAATGGAGTAGTTTTCGTTATACAATGCCTATTAGACTGGATGGGTATGGTGAATGTTGAATGAATATGTATACATGTATACACAAATGGATGAATTTTGACTATGTAGAATATGATTTTAAACAATGGATATCAGATGGTATAAGTAGAAATCAAAACTGGAAAACAATTGTGAATAAAAATGGAAATTTAATAGATGTCATTCTATAATATAGTAGTTAGGAACCATTGTTTTTTAATTAAGGGACTTAAGTTCATGGAGAAATTTAAATGATTGATGAGTTTAAAAATATATATCATTTGAGGTAGACATAATCCCACAAAAATAAGATGTAATCAACTATTAGAGTCACCAAATAGAATCAATGGCTCTTTATATTTGGGAAATGAACAATGAATTATATTCATCTATTATTATCAATTTGATAATAGTATAGAATCATTCACCTTATGGATTATGAGATAATTATGATCCATGTTAAATAATTTTTTTAACATTTTTACTCTTAGGGTTTTCTTTAAAATTAATACAATTAACATTCTTATATGTTCACTCATCTTATGGTTTTACATTGAAGTGTGGTGACTTGGTTCCGTATATTCCTTGATATTTTCATTAAAATACGAGTTCAGTATGGAACATTGAATCTAGGTAATTATGTTTTAGTGTAGTGTCATCTTATAGTTTATCATAGGGTAATGTAAATCTGAAATGTGGTATTATAGCTCAATTTTGTAGTGTTATATATATATATTTGCATTCCCTATATTAGGTGTTCGAGAGATCTATCCAATAGAAATATTCTACCCTAAATGTTGTTGAAGATTATTGTTAAGGTTTTGGTAATCAGTATCTACATTATATGATTTTTTTGCAGCTAAAATCCTATATAATAATTGAAATTGATAAAAGTAATGTCATTGTGGAGGATATCAATGGGAATGACCTTATCTAGGATGAGTAAATTTTCTTAAAGAATTATTTTAATACAACATTAATAAGAACCAAGAGAGAAACTATGAATGTTTACTTTTTTGAGAGATGTGTGGAATTCCAAATAATATTTGTAAATAATTTTAAAGGACTCATCGAGACACCTTCTAACATGTGTAAATACCAATGGTGATGAACAAGGCATTATTTTTATGAACCCTATTTCAATGAATTTATTAAAAGGTATATCAATTTATTATAATATTTTTGTGAATAATACCTTTTAAAGACTCTTGTAATTTTTTATGGTAATCATCATACATAAAAAAGAGGCATTTTTATTACATTTTTTACTCCTTAACTATTACGATTCAATAGTTTCAACTATATATATCTCTAGTGATAATGATTTTTGATTATAGGGTAGTTTAACACATAGTATTAAATAAATATATTCATTATAATTTCATTTATAAATCTTTAATATATTTATATAATACTTCATTAAGAGGATATTACAGTATACAACAAATTCCTTCGAAGCTAAAAGGAAGCTGATTCAACTATAGTAATTTCTTGGTATATAGTACTCCTTTTGTGGTTGAATTGAAAGAGGAAAATTCACAAAAAGAAATATTATAATGAATTGATGGATAATTCAAGAATGACTGATTTTTGATATTATTATAAAAACTATAAGAACCACTCCCCAGATACTATACTCATAGCGTATAAATGATATGTATTTTTTTATAAATAAAAAAAATGAAATACAAAACATCAATTACATATAAGGATCTTTTATCGGTCTAGGTTTTAGAGACATAGAAACATGACATATTGCATAAAATATATTTACAATGTTACATAAATGTCTTCATGTACTAAATCTTATCAGAGCCGAACAATATATAAATTCTCACTAATTTGCAAAAATACATTTAAAATAAGGGGTGATAATTTTATATGACCAGTATTGGGTTTTAAAACCATTAATAAATCATTTTAAATATTTAATTTTGATAAATAAATTTAAAAATATCATTTTGATGATATTAATTTAAATTACTTATTGATTAAAAATTCTAAATCTCTATAGAATATAATTACATTAGAAAATATCATTAAACATATTATAGTGTTATTCCGAAAAAAATACAGAAGATCCTAAAAAAATATTCTGGGGCTACCTGAAACATTAATTGTTGTCTTGGGCCCACCAAAATAGTGATGTATGGGTTCACTCCCCAATTCCCTTCCATATTTTTAATTTTCAAGTTGTGATTTTTCATAAAACATTTTATATTTTCTTTGTTTATATATTCATTCAACAAATTTTTTTATTTTGAAATTGATTCATTACATTAAAATACAGAGTCATGAATATATTTATATATAACTATGTATATACAAAAATATATCATCTTTCATTACATATACAATTTGAGTTTGGTTACATCCAAAGCTCATTCCATAAGCCTTGACATGAACTATCCATGTATCCAAACATTATTTCAGGGAATACAATTTCTAATCATATAACTAATTGGTCAAAGTAATTATTTATGATTCATAGATAGAATCGATTATGAAATATCTTAATTAAATTATTTTAATTCTTGATGAAATCTATGTCCTTAATATTTTTAGAATTTAATATTAAAATTTATATTAAAATAATGAATTTATTATAAAAGCAACTAATGTTAATTTTAAGGATAACGCATGGACAAAATTGTATACAGATGAAACATCGTTAATTTTAAAATGACTTGATGACATTATATGTTCGTTTTTTAGAAACATGGAGAAAAAATTATAAACATAACAATAATGGTGTCGTTATTTCATTTTATGAAATAAATTTTATCATTAATATTAAATATCATCAATAATTTATTTATAATTATATATATACATAAATAAATAATTTTATATGTACAAATAAATTTTTTGCATATAAATATATGATATGTTATTGAATAAATTATTTACATATACATTTATGTACAACATGTATTATGTTTCAATAAACTTGATTGAATTCATTTTGAAATGAAAATTTGAAAAATAAATATATTTATATTTTACAAGATTTAAAACATGGTTTTAATAAACATATAATCATTTCCATAAGTATATAAATATGTTTTTTACACCATCATTTATTAAAACAATATTGGATAAAATTAATTACATAAAAAATTGATCATATAAATAATAAAATAATAATTCTGAGAGATTTTGATAAAAATGCATAAACTCTCCTAAAAATAAATAGTGAAAAAACTGACTCTATTGTAATATGATTTTCAAAGTAAGAATTTAATTCAAAAAAGTATTCATCCATACACTATATTTTCAAAATATATTTATATACTAATAAAAACATATATAATTCAAATAAAATTATCCCTTTTATGTTTTTACCTATGGAAAAAATACATAAAATAGAAAGAAAAAATAGTTATACATATATAATTCTAAATAAGTATATATATATATATATATAGTAATGAAAAATATTATTATAAATTACATAATTTAGTCAGGAACTTGAATTAATTCTAAAACTCCCTTACACAAAAATATTTTTGTAGTATTAACCCCTTACATGAATTGAGAACACATGCATGAGTAGTTTCGTTGTTGCAACATATTCTCACAAACCCACACTCTCAATGGACTACCAAACATTTTTTTCAGATTCCTTTTCATGTTTAATTATTTTAAATCATTGTGATCTATATAAGTTTTCCTAAAGTTCACTCTCGTACGTAGAAAATTGAAAAAAAAATACTATTGAATAAATTTACAAAAACTACAAACTATTCACCTGTAGGTATAATTGTTAACGAAAAAAACATTTCCAAAATAAACAGTTTGAAATTGAAAATAACATGGACGATCTAATATAAAATTAAACTGAAAAACATAGGATTGGCCCATCAGATGTTGCAGATAATCAATCATGGTTGAAATATGGGACGGAATAGACTAGATTCGTAATTATGTAGTTCCAGGATGTTTTGGACACCTACTAAAGAAAAAAATGCATACCTCAGTAAGTTGAAGAAGATTATACCAATTGGATCTGGATAAATATGATTTTCAGAAACCCTAACCACGATCGGTCCACATTAACCTAAAACTGAACTCCATGACTCGAATCAAACCATATCTATTGGTTGAGCCTTCCATAATTCACTATACCCAGAGTTGAACCTTGTATTCCACCTAAACCACCACATGACATGAGTCCACTGATGTCATCTATTCACCCTAGATTTCAGCTCCTTCGAATGTTTTCTCAGTTTGATGCTCCCGACTGTTCCCTTATAGTGTTACTCGACTCCTATTAACCCCTAAGCCTAATTTCCCCTTTACCCTATTAACTAGTGAAACACCTATTCAAGTGAAACATAAACCAATTTTTTATACATACTTTCATTTTTTTTTATTTCATTTTATATATGAAAACTGATTATTATTATTATTATTATTATATGATTATTTAATTTATTTAATTTCATTAATATAATAAAATATAAATGATATAATCACAATATATATAATTTCAAAATAAATATACAATTTCAAACTCAATACAATATATTTTAAATTAATTCTAAATAAATATTATTTTAATTTCATTTTCATTTAAAATATATTGAAATAACATTATAATTAAATAATATTCCCAAAAATATATATCATTGTAAGATAAAGACTTTATTATATGTCAAATTGATGATAATAATAAACCCATAAAACATTTCCTTCTTTTAACTATTACTATTAATTAGAATACTTTTATTTAAATTTCAAAACATTGTAAAACTTATAATAATATATTAGTTTTAATATTTACTTTCATTATTTTAAAAAAATTATAAAATGAGAATTAATTTATTTTATTTTCTATCATGTATTTAAATGCTGACATTATTTATTGAAATACAAATCGAAATAACAAGTTTCATTTTTTATGAAATCACATAATTTTTTAAAAAATATTTCATAACATTAAATTATAATTCATTATAAATTTTTATTAATTAATATTAATATTAATAATAATGAATCAATATTAAAGTAAATGTAATGATAATAAAATAAATAATTCTTTTATTTATAACTCATGTTGTTACAATATCCCCCTAGAATGAATTGCCCCCTCGCAATTCATCCATCAGACTTGAGAAAAATTTGATTTTCCATCATCATAATTAAGAAACACTTGAGTGTATAAACTCATACACTCAACAACATATAGTGTAAAATGTTTTCTAGACCATCGATATGGTACCAACTATAAGGACTCTTTCCCAATCTACCAAACATAGAGATTTTAAATGATGGGTTTATTTTTTTATTAAAAATTTTAACTGAAAAAAACTATTACCAATTATGATATTTTATTGAGATAGGTTTTGAAGAATTAGATACATGATATACGATAAAAAAAAATTAAAAACGTTAAATAAATAACTTCGTGCGCTAAATCTTATCGGTATGACCTGGCATAGAACTTCTACATAACCTGTAAAAAGATATTTAATATAAGTGGTGCACAATTAATATTCCATCTATGTGGTTTTAAAACCATTAGTAAATCCTTTTAATGATATACATAGGAAAAAATCATTTACAAATATAATTTTGAATAATTATTCACAATTAAATATGGTTTAAAAATAGTTAATCATATTAGAAAATACATTCATTCAAATAGTTCATTAATCATATTCTAATGATTTTATAAAAACAATATGCCAACTTCTGAGAACAAAACACTACTTTGAGGCCACCTCAATTGTTGAAGGTTTTCTTAGACCTACCCTCTAATCAGATAATGAGTTCCCTACCAAATTCCCTTCCATATTTACAATGTTCAAGTGCCAGATTTTAGAAAAGCATTTTAAGCATGTGTTACTTGTATATACTTTTACTAGAGTTTTTAATTTTGAAATCTGGTTACTACATTATAATACACGTTCATGCATTCATTTATATATAAGTATGTATATACATTAATATATGTTCTTCAATTGGATATCACTTTTGAGTTTGGTTACAAAAAAAATAACTCCATAAGCCTTCATATGAAATATCCATGTATCCAAACATTCATTCATGTAATAGATTTTCTTATCATAAAAATAGTTGATCATAGTAATTATTTCGGATTCTTACATAGAATCATAAAATAAATATATTAACTAATTGTTTTTTATCACTAAGAAATCCATCTACTTAATAATTTTAGTATTATCCATTAATATTTAAATAAGTATCATAATGTTATTATAAATTCAAAAGATGTTGACGTTATGCATAATACATGGCCATGACTGTATGTAGATACAGAATCATTAATTTTAATATTAAATTATGACATTATTTATACTTTTTTTTTAAATTCATGGAGTTAAAACTATATTAATAACAAGAATCATGCCATGATTTCAATTTAAGAAATACATTTCATATTAATATAAATAATCATCAATATTTTTTATGATTATTTTCCTACATAAATAAATACTTATCTATGTTTGAATAAATAATTTACATATAAAAATATGATATGTGTCTGAATAAATTATTAATTTTTAACATGTACGTTCATCATGAATCATGTAGAATTATAGTTGAATGAATTTATTCGGAAATGAAACATTTATATATAGAAATATATGAAATTTTTAGAAGAAATAAAACATAGTTTAAATATAAATATAATAGTTTCTATAGGGAATTAAATAATTTTATTTCACCATCATGTCCTAAAATATGATTTTATAAAATTAAATCCATTAAATAATTTTCTTGATATAAATAATAGAATAATAATTCTGAAAAAATTTAATAAAAATGCATAATCTATCCATAAAATTAATTTTTAGACAAAATGAATCTATGTTAATATGATTTTCAACGTAACCATTTTATTCATAAAAGTTTTCCCCCTTACACAATATTTTTAAAACATAATATAGGAAGTAATAAAAAAAATAAATCTAATAAATAAAACAATACATTATAAGGTTTGAGTTATAAAAAACACATAAAATATATAAAACAAATATTGATTCATATATATATATATATGAATCAAAATTTATTTTATTATATATATAATTTAATAAAGAAATGAATGTTAATTTAATACACCATTCCACAGAATTATTTTTATTGTATGAACCCCTTATTTGAATTGGAAACACATGAACAAGTAGTTTTGTTGCTTCGACAACTTTTCACAAATCCTCACTCTCACCAGACTAGCAAAATGATTTTTTAGATTCATTTCCATGTTTAATAATTTTAAAGAAAAATACTCATGAAATGTAATCTTTTAGTTCAATATGGTATGCATAAAATTGAACAAAATATATTATTTCATATAGATAAAACAACTGTAAACTATTCACCAATAAAAAATTTCTAAAGGACACAAAACATTGTCAAAATAAACAGTTTTAAATAGAGAATAACATGACTGATTCAATAAATTAATGAACTTAAATATACTGTTATAGACAAACAAAATTTTGTAATAATCATCCATTGTAGAAACATGTGAAGGAATAGACCACTTTTGTGATTATGTAAATCCCAGAAGATTCAAAAACCTATGAAAGAAAAAAATCATCTACCTTGGTAGGTTGAAGAAGATATGAACTCTCAGGTCTAGATCTCTATGATTTTTGGAAAACATAATAGTAGTATCTCCACATACTTCGGTAATTGAAATCCCCAACATGAATCGAAACCACTATGGTGGTCAAGGATTCTAGATGACACCATAAATATGGTTGAAACATGCCTTCTACCTCAACCAGCACACAACATAACACCACCAATGCCATCATTCCACCCTAGTGCTTTGATTATTTGTAGGACATCTCTGTTCGATGCTCTCAATAGTTCCCATGTAGTGCGACTCAACTCCCATGACCCCCTAATCCCAATTTCCCCAAATACCTATTACCCATCGATACACCTCATCAAACGTGATGGACCATGTTATTTATTAAACATATTTTCATCAATTTTATTCATTTCATTTTATATATAGAAAAATATTATTATTTTTATTATTATTATTATTATCATTATTATATTATTATTATTATTTTTCAAATTTCCTTAAACTGAAAAAATATTTTTTTTATAATTATTATATATATTATTTCAAAATACATATAATTTTTCAAATTTGATACTATATATCTTAAATTCAATATTCATTATAATTATTTTAATTTAATATTCATTCATAAAATATAGAATTAAAATTTTTATTAAATTTTTTTTAAACATAATCAATAATTGTAAAAAAAATCAATGATATGTATTATAATGAAGATAATAATAAAATTATAAAAAATGGCATTATTTTCATTATTATCAATACTCTTATATCATTTATTTTTATTTCAAAACATTAAAAACATAAAATAATATATTACATTTAGTATTTACTTTAATTGTTTTAAAACAATAAATTATAAAATTCACATTAATTTAATTTATTATTTCATCATGTATTCCAATAGTGACGTAGTTTTTTTAAATACAAATCAAAATAACATGTTTCAATTTTTATGAAATCACATAGTTTATATAAAAATATTTTATATTATTAAATTATAATTCAGTTAATGTATTAGTCATTAATATTATTATTCATAATATTGAATTAATATTTAAATAAAATTACTAAAAATAAAACATATAATTAACTATTTACAATTGGGGGTGTTACAAAACCCCCTTTTTGAGTTTAAGAGTGATTTTCTTATATGTATCACTAATTAATCATGGTCTTGGTTGAAATACTCTAATACACTATTCCCTATAACATTATAGATTATAATTATTAGTAATAATACTTTTATAAGACTAAGAATGATGAATAATAAAGAATAAATGGATCCTGACATTATGGGAATGTTGATTTTTAATCTGACATTGAATGAATGAAAAATGGATATAATGATGTGCAGAACATATCGTGTGTAAGGAAAAACATAATCTCATTATGTAAAAATGATCATGTGGGTGTTTATGATTTTATTTAATGGTCTAGGGGAAATTCCATGTGGTTCCATAATTATTAATGGAAAAGTGAAGGAAAAAAATATAACCATTCTAAGATATCATAAAGATCATTACACTCCATATAAATTGATTATTATAGATTATTAAATTCCCATAATAGGATCCAAATTGAGAAGCATTTGAAAGTACTTTCTTACAAAGGGATGTTGACGATAAAGAGCATTGAGTATGAAACATATGAAGATTAAGCCTTCCAAAATCATAAAATTATGTAACATTGAATGCATTGGAAGATGGTAATGCTTCATATGTTATAATTTGTTCACATTGATGTATGGGGACCAGATATAATGAATTTCCATAAAGGATCACTCTTCCATGTGACCTTCATTGATGATTATACATAGATTTTGTCGGTGTAATTAATCATGAACAAATCCAAGGTTTTTATAATATTATCTCAATGGTGGGGATTAGTGGAAAATATGATTTCAACCGTGTTAATTTTCTTATAATCAATCAATTCTGAGGAGAACCCAGGAAATATAATTAGGTGGTCTTGATGGATTAATTTTATTGATTTTCTGAATTAAAAGTTTGTTACTATAATTTAAATAGAGTTGTAGAGAGGGTGAAATAGATAATGGATGTGAAATTTACTATCATGATGATCCACATAGGGAAAAAAATTTTGGGTGTAAGTGGTGAATTAAAATAATCACATAATCAACTATAATCTTTCATCTCAAATTGGGATGGAACTATTAGAAGCTTGTTTATGGGGACGAATGGTTGACTTCACACATTTCAATGTCATCAATTCACTCAATTGTATAAAGAAATAGAAAAAGAATGAGATAATATATCATTTGATATATGAGAATATTAATTTTTTTGTGATGAAAATTAAGAGAAAATATTTTGAATATTTGAAAAATACACTTGAAATACCATTGGAAAAATGAATTTTATATTTAATTAATCAATCACAAGGAAATATTTGAACTAAATAAAATGTTTTGTTGAAAAAAATAATATTATTGGATAGGGTTTTCTGTCTAGAATGATATATGGATGCAAAATAGGTTCTATATACTTTTGGAAGTTTAAATAATATGTTTGGACCAGATCATCTGATGGAGTTATCAAAATGAGGTTCAGATATTATTTAACTTCATGGGCTATGAATACAATAATTATCATTTTTTTTAGAGGATTAGGAAAATAATTGGTGTGTGAATTATATGAACGATTTAATAATTGAAGGAGCATAATTAATGGGATTACTATGATGAACTACCAAATTAGGGCTCTATGAGAAAAGGTATTAATTTTAATTTCATTACAAGAAATTAATGGATTTTAGATTTCCAAGGATGCTAGAGAGGTGTGAAATATATAGGCCTCGTAATATTAAGAGTTAAATATATAGAATGAAATTGAATTAGATAATGTGTCTAAAATAAGGGATCCAATGGAGAGACTTGTTGGTAAGAATGGGATAAAAAACTAATGGATTTATCAGTTAAAAAAATAAGGTACATATAAGTATAAGTCTAGAGTAGTTGTGAATATTTTTCAACAAATACATTAGTTGATTTGTTAGATATAATTTAAATTATTGATGAATATAAAAAATCATTAATGTTTTTATGTATATATTTTTATATTAGATTATATCGAAAATAGATGAATCTTAATAAATTATTTCACTAAGTAGATATTGAAGATAAAATATTAATTCAAAAACTATTAGGTCGTGAATGGAATCAAAACAGAAATGTTGTATGACTGTTGAATCATTACCATCATAGCCTAAAGTATGCACCATGGAACTGAAATCCTACATTTCATGATTTTATTTTTTAACATCAGTTCATTTAGTGAAATTATGATCACATTTAAATAAATGATATTTTATATACCAAACTGTATTTTTTAATTATGAGATAAATTTCACCTATTATAGTAATATAAAATACATGCACATACATTTGTTATTTCCGAACCACTATATGTTATTTCTTGTGGTACTAAAATAGAAATTATGTATAATATAAATTTAAAATATATCAAGTATAAAATTATAAATTTATTAGAATATATTAATGGACATGGTAAATATAATTGGAAATGAAAATGGAGGCGATGGCCTCAACCGTTAGGATCATTGTATATGATGCCATGTTATTAGATATTCCAAGGGAGATAGAAATACATGGATTTTCCTTCATCTAATCCCATGGTGATATTAAATTTCTATATCATAATAGAATGAATTTAACAGATAAATTCAATCTCACCATGTTCAAGACACCTATAAATTTCACTGAAGCACCCCATGAAAATATCATCATCATACACAATAGCCTTTGAATTTTCACTAGTGTAATAAATTGATATTTATCTACAATAAATAGTATGAATTTTAATATTTTTTTTTCTTAAATAATTTTTAATATCTATAACATTTTCATATTTCATTTATATTATTAAATAAGAAGTATGATAAAATATATATTTTTGTATTGTGAAAATAAAAATTATTTTATTTAAAATATATGTTGTTTCAGTCAGGTCACATATTATGTTGAATTAAAACAGAAAAATAAAAATAAGTTGAAATTTAATATTATATTTATAAAAAATATATAATATATAAATGATAATATAATTTTATGATGTCAAATGGAAATTTCATAACCTTCAATAAAATTTTATTGTCTAAAAACAATATTTTTCAATAAATTTGTATTTTTTATTTATAATATTTAACTATAATATAAAGGGAATTATTTTATTAAAATAATATTATTTTTAAATTATTACATCAAAAATATTTAATTCTGAAATGTTCCAAATTTTGTGTGATAGAACAATATTTTGATCAAAATTAAATAATAATAATTATACAGTATGTATTTTGAAATAGTAAGATCCCAAAAGTGATGTAATTAACACTATAAAGAGTATCCAAGATCAATATTACTTCTTACCTTTAAATTTTATTTCAATTAATTTGTAAATTTTATTAACCGATAACTAATCATCGAAAACCACTATTACATTTTATTGATTAATAATCAATTATTTAAAAACATGAGTAAAAAACACATCACAATTGGAATTATTTTATTATATTATATTATTAAACATATGAAATTTTAAAATGACATGTATTTTGTAGAAACCATTAGAAAACATCATGGGATGACATGTGGTTTTCATTAAATAATGTTATATATTCAAAAACATATGTTTGGAAATTGAAAAATAATTATCATCTCTATTTGTAAACAGATTCACCCATCATCCAATTCATCAACACTAAAAACTCATGGATCATGAATTTACTCTACCTTTCACTCTCAAGATCCCTCCCATGGTTCCCCTAGGCTCTAAATAATCTTCTTCCCTGATTTTAGAAGTTCCTTCTCGAGGTAAGGGATCTAATGCTTTACCACATTATTCAAACACCTTCATTGTTTCAAGACATTTATTAAAAAATTATTCAAGTTAGGATATTTTTTTATATAGCCTTCTGACTACTCATTTATTCCCATGTAATAAAAATCCCATTTCACTCAAATTCACCATTTCAATTAACAATTTTGTAAACCATTTATTTTTCCAAAATTATCTAAATATTTTTCATGAAAGGTATTTTAATAGTTAATACCAATATCAATTTACAATAAAATGAATTCACCTATTTTTAAAAATCATATATATATTTGGAACTTCCTGATGATGCACATATATTATCCATATTTATTCATTATGGAATTAATAAAATTTATAAAAATGTGATGAAACGATTCTAGAATGATAAAATCAAAAATGAAATTATGGAGTTCGTATATCAATTCTAGGTATTCCAAAAATAAAATTGTGAATGGTAAAATTATATTAGTGTGAGGAAACCATATCCATTACAATGTCGAAATGGGAAATCATATCCATGCATTTCTTCATAAGACTCACCATGTATCCTAATAAAAATAACATCATATGGGTGGTGGTTTATTAACTCAAAAAATAAAAAAGTTTCATTTATATCATGTAATTAGTGTATCCTGATCAGCTCACCATGTTAAAAATTGATGACCATATAAGAATTAATGATGTTCAACTATCTTTTGTATCTAACCATGCTTTATTGTTTACCTTATTTTTATGGAAAATCATTTAGTATGTGATGGAAATACTAATTATATTATTCACTTCTTATACCCTTATAGGGATGATTAGTAAAAACCCATTCAAATTCTAGAGGTCAATCTATGTTCATGTTTAAGGGATTTATAATGAGGTTGGGAAATGAATAATCCCCTATTATATATATCTAATAAAACAAATTCCATTTTTATTTTAAAATGTAACCTTATAAGGATATGTGTAAAAAGTTGCATCAAACTCTGTCAGGATGTAACAATGTTGGAATATGGAAACAGATGGGACCTGATCTGATCCATGAAACTATATAGAATGTCCAAAAAATTTAGTGTCATATAAAACCCAATAAAATTTTATAAAAAATATATAATGATAATCATTGATGAAACCATTGGCTTCTGGTTAGAGGTAGTGTGTTCCATTATATATATTTATATAAGAAAGTTATGTGGTTTTTGAAGTATTCCTAAGATCATTGAATCTGTATTGAACCTTGGTCTCCCAAGAGTTGTGATCTATTGACTAGAATTCCATCTTAACAAATAACAATGAAATTATTTGTTCCATGTTTCATTCTTATGTAAGTATAGAGTAGAGTACTGAAATGTAATAAATCCCTAGGTTTTTCTATTTGAGTATGATCTTTCAAAGGACGATAAATCAGTGAATATATTATATCATAAAGACACGTTTATAGGATACAACACAACTCACATGGTAAATGGGTTGTGTCGGAACAGCATGTTTATAGTCGAAACATTGACAATGGAAGATGAATAAAAAAATAACACTGTCACATGTCTAAATATATGAAATTATAATTTTTTTGGAAAAATTTCTATGATTGAGATGAATATAATTACCTGATTTTTTTAAATGAAACTCCATTTTAGAATGAATATTTTACTAATCAAGAAATATAGTACGATAAAACACATGGACATTAGTATTTCAGGGGATTAAAATGTTTTATACTATAAGATTTAAAATATTTTCAACAATCACAACTATTGATAATATACCCACTATAAAAAGATAATATGAATATTATACACTAATGGGTATGATACATTCTATTAAAACATAAAAATAATGTTATGGCATCACTTAGTAGGATAATACACTATGAAACCTATTTAGTGGATATTTTTACAGAGGTAGCATAACAAGGATTTTCATTTGATGAAGCCCAATCATTGATTCAACAACTATAGCATGATAGAAACCATTTCTGTGAAAATATTGAGCTCATTCAGATATGATACAAAACCATGTTTGATGAGACACACCAAGAAAATATCACCCTCACACACCTTATACATATGGAATTAAAAACTAGAATAAACTGATATGTATCTGGAATAGGTCGGGTCGGGCTGGGTCGGGCCAATCAGGTCGGACCAGACCCGGGCCCATCTGGAAACTGATTCGCCATTATGGCCATATCGTGAGAACCGAGTGTCCGTTTGATGAATAGTTTGTGGAACCGGGATCCTTGGATTGAGGCGGTATTTTGGTATACTCCATTTGAGTTTTTGATAAAGTTGGATTATAGTCAGGTTTTGATTGAACCTGAATCCAACCGGGACCTCGGATATGAAATGCTAATAACTTATAGACTGGGCGTCTGATTGATGTGTCATCTATTACATTGGGTCCCTGAAGATGTGACAGACCATTGTGATGCTTCTTCATGTGAATTTGTGGCGGTTAAAGTATCGACCAATGGCTGGGGGAGAGGAACCTCCCAGAATCAAGAATGCATAGTGCAGAAACGCTATGGTTGGCCGTATCATGAAGAAAGAACATCGATCCTATGTGGGTCAGCGCTTAGGGATCCTGTGTGGGCCAGTTCATACCAATCCTGTATGGGTCATAGCTTGTGTTGATCAGTGCTCAATGATCCTATGTGGGAGAGTGCATACAGATCATGTTTGATTAAGATCCTCTGTGGGTCATCGGGGGTATGTCACGTATCGATCCTGTGTGGGTCAGTGGGGGTTAGTTACCTATCGATCGTGTATGGGTCTGAAGAACTGTGACTTTAAATAATGAGATGATATATCCCTACGATTAATCACCTGTACTTCTGTACTTATTTTATACCTAGTGTGACTTGAGTCTATACCTTTATGGTAATTACCTTTGTGGTAATCTTCTGTTTGGTGTTACCTTTGTGGTACAAACCTTCATGGAGATACATGTGTGGTATTCTTTAGTGTAGAGTTACCTTTGTGTTACTTACCTTTGTGCTGTTACCTTATTGGTATTCATTCCTTCTAGGATAATTTGTGCTTTTGGAAAAATATTATGGCGTTGTGTTTCCTCCGGAATGATATGGGTATACGTGATATCTTAGGTATATGTATGGGAATATAATTCTGTAGGGATGACTGTTGTTTCGTGCATTGTGTTTACAATTTTTCATTTTGGTTTTTCCTTGGTGGATTCTTAGAGACCTTATGGGGTCTCAGTTCCCTAAGGCATATCGTTATACTCACCCCTGAACGGCCTATGCCTGCACATTGATGTGTCTTATGAAGAGGACAAACAATGTTGATTGAGTATGAGGGTAACATGACTGGATGATTCTTGTAGGTGGACATTATATGAGGTGTACCATAGAGACGATCATTCAATAGATGTATCTACCCTTTAGGTAGGATCCTTGGTTGGTGATCACAGGAGCTGCTTTCAGTTTTACTTTTATTTTCCATTTGAACTTGTATTCTCGCCCCCTTTACATATTATACACTCTCTTTAATACTATATTGTTTACTTGTTCTTGTAAATTGTTGTGTGATTGGTTGTGTGAGTTTACATGTTATAATGGCAATGCCTCCCAAATTTTCGGGATATGCCTTTCTAGTGCCAGTCGCCAGTCGTGGGCATGGGGTAGTCACGACACGGGCCCCGGGGGACAGGTCACGACACAAAGATAAACTCTAATAAATAATTCTATTGGTAAAAATTAGAAAATAGTAATAAGAACCATTCACATTCTAGATACATATTATATATATAATAAATATCTCTTTTTATTCATGTTAATTAATTCAATTTGTTAATTTTCATTCATATTTTGAAAATTTTAATATGACGTGCCTTTAAATTTCACATCTAACTTAAAATTAAATAGGTAAATGTAAAAAAATGCATTCCCAATTATTATATAACAGTTAATCTATTTAAATTCAATAAATCCAATTTTTATGTCGACTGATACACATTGAAGTGTGTTTTGGAAAATAATATAATATAGATATATATTCATATACAAGACACACCCATGGGATGTCTCACAATTATTTCATTAAACTCTAATGATATAAGTGGATCGATTATGGAATTTAGGTTTCAATGTCACAAAATAATTTAAGGGTTATTGGTTTTAGGGGGGACACACATGTAATTCCTCCATAAGGAACAATGGAGTCAAATATAAACATTGAGACCCAAGGTAATGTTATAAACCACCGAACATATGATGAATAATGAACCATAATCTAGTAAAAACACATTGGATTTTGGATAGAATATAAGTAAATGACGAAATAGGCAATAGAAATGTAAATTAGTAATATTAGTATAAATAGAAATAATGGAAATGATGTTGATATAAACTATGAAATGATGGTAATATGTTTCATCACATATCATTAGCAAATGAACATGAATGATTTTTGTCTAAATGGAATATGACTGATGGAGGATATTCAATGCCAATGTGAATGTGGAAAGGATCCCTCAATACACATGAGGGGATATGGATGGATAGAAAGGAAAATAGGGAGATATGATATTTGGTGTTTAGGGAAAATGATTAAATTTTCCATTTTAATGGGGTCAATTGAATGGAGGCACTTTTTGTCAAAAATATGTTCAAACCATGATCACACTGTACCTTTGGTGAACAGTGTAATTCGATAATTATAAAATATGATAAATAATTGAATTTCTGTGTCATTAATGAGTCAGGGATGAATTAAATGGCCATTATTTAGAAATTAAAAACACTTATTAATAATTTGTGTAACATTAATCAAGTCTATTCATGGTCTTGAGCTAAAAATTTACACTAATGATTAAAATAATATTTAAACCACTCCTCTCCTCCACTATATATACCACCCTGACCCCCTATTCCTATCACACCTCTCTAGTATTCTAAATTTTCTATGATCTTCTTAACCCACATACCAAGGATATTTTCCACTTCCATGACCTATTGGTCTCACCAAAAGGACAAAGAAAATCCATAAAGAGGATATAATGTAGAAGAGATGAGGAGGTAAGAATCCTTTTTCATTATCTTATTTTTTTTCAATTATTTTTCTTTTCATATACTCCCTTCCAATCCTATTATCCTAGAGTTATGAATTCTATAGAATCTTATATATTTTTGATGTAATTATATTTATGAAAAAAATTCATCATCATTCTTCCTCTCCCCTTCCTTTTATTCAAAAAATTAAAACACTTTCCATGATGTGTCGATTTACCAAAATCATGGATGATTTGTTTTCAATTTACATTACATCATTAAAAAATTAATATAAAACCTATTAAATGGATGAAAAATATTTTAATGTGTATGATATATCCTCTTCTATGATCTAGTGTTAACATATACACCTAATATTATGTTATATAGTGAAACTAGTTCGTGATTAACAAAGAACCACAAAAATTATATAAATAGGTATCCCTAAAGATGTTTCTAATGATTCATCCTCACTACATATTACCAAAATGATTTATAACATCATTTATTATTTTGGAAACATATGAATTCCATTTCATTAATCTTTCGGAATTTGGTATCCATATGAAAAGAAATCAAATACCAAAATGGCCTTGGAAATCATTAAAAGAACATACTCGAAACAACAAAAGGAACATAATACTAATAATTAATTAGTGAATTAATGTAATGAAATAGTCTTATATGGTGTTTTAACCAAGAATATTTGTGTACAAGAAATTAATTAAACTCTTTAAACAATTATACAGGATGTTTAAATGCGTATGAAGTAAGAAAAACCTAATGTAAGGGATTTCTTAACCCAATTTCCATTTTTGGGTTTACTTTCTACTTCATTAATTATGTGGTATTAAAAATGTTTTTTTATTTATATTATATTATTTTTAATTATATTTTTTTTATAGTGTATATCCATATTTCATCCACTCTATTATGTCTCACTTCAATTATATTATATTTGTAATGTGGTTTTCTTTGAAAATCTTCTTCATTAATTCTTTTTAATGAAATTCGAGAGAAATTTTTTCATGAAATTATTCATGTTGTATGATTATGTTCTAGTTCATGTGAATTGTTTATGATGAATGGTGGGACAAATATCTCCCTCTAATGCATCGGGTAAGAGTGTGTTGGAGGTTGGCTGTATTAATACTCTATGTGTAACTCTGATAGTTAAATAATAAGTTATCTTCGAGGGTTACATTGTAAGGTAGCTGTGTGGGGTAAAAATTATAATGTAGTGGATATGGTTAAAAGATTATTTAACTAATTACCCAAGATAAATTTATGTTCCTATTAATGTTCTATATGTGTTTTTGGAATCTCATGCAAATTTAATGTTTCACAATGTACGAATATATGGGTGGTAAGAATGACTTTTGGAAAATATTTCATACAGTTACAAGTATTTATGGACTAATTCATTACACATTTTATTTCCCTTAATTATATTACTATTCTATTCCTACACTTTTAAATTATTTTCATAGGTTATAATGTTGTCCAATAAAAATAACGATGTAAAGATAAATGTTAATAATATTTTTTAAATAAATCATGCTGTTGTTTTCTGTTTAATAATGTATGTATTGCAATAAATTTATAATGTTTTAATGGTACCAAATTTTTATACATGTGGTTATATATGTATGAGTTTTGTCATATATTCCAAAAACTCTAAACCAAGAATATATTTGGGAACGTAATGATGTGAAATCAAGTTGAAATATCTAGAATATGTAATGATTAAGGGTGGTACCATATAGAATTTATTTATTATTCTATGATCGATAAGGTGGAGAGTATATAGACCCCGGTGGGGCCCACCAAATCATATATACTTATTCAATTGAATGTGGAATATTCTACAATATTCTATTATGTGTTACGATATACTATGATCGCTCTATAATATTAAATGGTATTCATTGAAAAGGAGTAGATCTATCAACCCTTCAATGACCCATAGTAGTTAAAGAATAGTAATAGAGATGATGACCAACATAAAAACAGAGATAGTCTAATATAAAATCTATTTCCATATGTATCTCATAAACAAGGATGGACCAATATTTCATATTCATATATTCATTTATTATTTATTGATCAAACTGGATTGTTTAACTCTTTAATGAAATTTCCATGGACATTTGAAGGAACTAAAATCCTGATAAACTCCATATAATATATTAAATCCTAATATATAAAGTTACAAATCCTATAAAAATAATTAAAGAAATATCATACCAACAATGACCTACCAAACACAATATACCACTCTACGATTTCATTATGATGGGTTTTTTATTGAATAAATGTATACGATCAAATGGAACACACTTTCATTGATCTCATGTTTGGATACCTATAAAATGTTTATAGATTGTAACATCAAATGTCACCTGAAATATGTGGGGTTCGTATTGGTCTTAATTCCTCATTGTTACACATACCATAGATCATTATGTGTTAAAATCATGATAAAATGTACAAATGATTATGAACCTGCATAACCAGATAGTCATACATCATCTATGTCCAATAACAATTTTGTATCTCGACTATAGGAAATTTATTTAGTATTATTATCATAGTATATTTAGGTTCTTATTATATAATGGGATGTTCCATCACCTTTTGATAAGATAACTAATCTATGTAATTACAATTAAATAGTAGGTGTAGAACATTATACACTACAATGGTTAGTATATATCTTGTATATATAACATTATACATGATATGGTAATCAAATGTACTATTTTTTGGACTTAAGAAGCCACTATTATAACACCATGTACCTTCCTAAAAGTTTTTGTTTGAAATCAAAACACTGACCATGTGAGTTGTTTTGTTTTCTATAAATTGTCTCTATGATCTGAAATCTCCACTTATTTTTCTTCATAAGAAATATCCTACTACACTAGTACGATTTCTATGTTTAGTATATGTGGAGGGTTTGGTATTTATTTCCTCAAGAGTGGTACATGGAATACATTTTGGACAATATAGACAATTTCGGGAAGCAACATGACATATGAATCCAACCCTACATGATCATGAATATAAAAAGGTCCAATATACGTTGGCATTATATTTCCTTTTTTTTAGATATGATATATTTCATCTATGTATAAATTCTTAGAAAACCCTTCAAACTGATTTCAAATCAAAAATCATGACGAGTATTTAATAATTACTATTATTTAGACTATATTATTCATTGATGATCTCTTAAATAGATCTAATTTTATCTCCCATTTCTCAGTAACAACTATTACTAATATGATTATTTTATAACTATAAAGAATCAAATTGGAGTTATATAAATATTTCAATATAGGGATTTATAAGGACCCATTGGAATGATTATGTGAATGTTTTTTTAATGAAATCATTACTAGAGGTTGTTTTTTTATCACAACTACAATTAAAATCCTTATAAATTGATCTTATAATATCCTCTTGGGATATAATTGTTATCATAGATTTAACATATCTGAAAGGGTGATAATAAATTGTGAAAGATAACTCTATATCTAGGGAATTTTGAAATCTTCTCCAAATATTATAGGTTAACCTCATATCCCAGTCAGATACAATACATTGTGGAAATCTGTGAAACCTTACAATGTCGTTTCAGTATTTTCTAGTAAGACGATAAAGACAAAATTCATGTTTGATGACAATGATGTGTTTTCAAGTCATTCGGGGATCAACAACAACAAATATAAAAATATGTCCTTCAGGAATTTTTAGGAGTGTAACAAGAAAATTCATAGTGATATTTTCACACTACCATTATAGTATGATTAATAGGTGTAACCTACATTTAGGCTTCTTTCTATCAGCCTAAAAATTTTCACATACAAATCACCACGAATTAACATTTATAAAATATCTGATCATGTATTCCAACCAAAACAACTCATTTATATAACAATATTTATTTTTACATCCAAATCTGATATATAATTATAGAATATGAGGCTATAAAAATAACACCTTCTTCAATTCATTCTTAGATGGAACACTCCAACTATTCATAAACTATATCATTATATTACAATAATTGTTAAATTTAGGTTCATTTATCACCTTATGCTATTGATCCACATTTTCCATTTTCTCATATTTAATCATGACATTGATATATGGTTTAACAACTACATGAAATAGTTCCACCCTCTTTCAATCTTTCAATAGACATCCTTTAAAAATATTTAAAATTTTTATTATTTATTATTGTTATCATATATATTCTAGCACAATCATATCAACTATGAGAATCATCCACCGACTATACCATACCAAGGTGGTATTGAATTGGGTTGTCAAAAACATTAATCTGCTCCATGTATATTATGTAGAGTGTTTTCAACTCATTCTGAGTGAATATATAATATAATATTTTGTGATCATTATATATATCACGTCATTATGTATAAGTAGATAATTACACTATATAATTATTAAAAAATTATCATATATTAATCAAAATCTTGAGTTGTGTAACGTTTTTCATTATCCTTCAATTATTATTGAAAATCAGTTATCACCATAACATTATTCATGATAATTCAAACCAATCCCTTATTCGATGCATCGATATATATTAAAAATCCAAATCTACTCAAGGGTAATGTAGAAATAGGTTAACTAAATAAAATTATCATTATTCCCTCTTACATATCTTCCCATTCTTATATCCAAAAGAACTGTGTTAAATTATGAGTTTTCAAGGTGAGTGTATTATAAATTCAAGAGAAATTATCCACAAACCATTGATAGTATCCAACCAAACCGAGAAAACATTAGATCTCAATAAAGATTGATAATCGATGATAATGTTAAATATATTGTTTCATTGATGTATACAAAATATTTTCCTCTCTTGATAATAGATTTCCCAAAAATTTATCATTTATATCCAAAATTCCCAAATGGAAATTTTGCATTAAAACTATTCATTTATGGTCTTCATCTCAATTCTCATGTGTTTTTATGATCATACCAAGTACATTAATAGTTAAAAATATCATTCAAACACTACCACAACATTATTGGAAAAATATCCATGGAATATATTCATTAAATACATGAAAATAGATTTGTAATTAGTAAGACCAAAAAGAATCATTATATATTTATAGTGTTCATATCATGTATGAAATGGTATAATGGGTATGGAATATCGAAAATTCTCTCCTAATTTCTGAATTTATTAAATTTCATTACAAATATTTACCTTTTATCCTTATGGAAATACCTAATAAGGATACAGTATATTGAAGTGAATTTTATACCTTTTTTGATATTGGAGATATTGTTTTCGAAGAAAAAACATGAGGTACGTAGTTACCACAATGTTAATATTAACCATGTGTCTTACCCTTGAATCATAGTAATAGGGGTTTATAGATTATCTAAACATTCCTAAGAGGTCGTATGGTCATGATAGGAGGTATTATGAACTAAAGAGGGTGCATATTCTACTCGTGTTTTATACAAACCTTGTGCCTAACTATCATAGTTATTTCCACATTGGTGGTGTGTGAGATTGGATGGATCACCCTTTGTCCAAACTATGCGACAAAAATGAGACAAACATTAATAAATGTAAAATACTTTTTTCCATTTACATATTATAACATCCAACCATCTATTTCAATACTCTCCTTTCATACATCCTCTTAATTCATGATATATCATTTCCTCATTAACCTAGTCAGTATAGATCCTATATCAATTAGACTCCAGTCATACCTTTTCATATTGTTTAGGTTGGATTGAGTTGTGTACTTTATTATTTAACTATAATCCCTTGGATTTATATCTCCATATTCACCATTATTTCTATACAGGAAAATATTCAATATTGTAGATATATTTTTTTCAATTTTCAACTTTTCTATCCAAAATCGAAGGCTGATATCTAATGAGGGTTCATCTAAACTGATATTTTGTGTGTTCAATTTCTTTTACACAATTGTCACCATTTTTATTGGACAAAATTGTGAAAAATGGATAAACCACCCATACATATCCCCTAAAATAAATATCCCTTAAATTAGATTCCAAACATGAACCTAAAATTCCTCACTGGGCCACCTCCTATCATATAGGTTAATGACCTCAATGTGATCCACCAATTGGGTGTGCAATGTATATTTCAATATGAGTTTTTATTTTTATTTACCAAAATATATTTCATTATTTTTTATTTTTCTTGAAAAATTTATTTCATTATTTAAAGAAATTAATTGATACATTATAATTATGCAATTATTTGATTCACATGGAACATATTAAATTTTAATTAAATTTTAAATGGTCCGAAACCCCATATATAAATTTTTCATTAGAGATTGAAAAGGTAACAACTTAAATTATATATGGTTAATGGAATGGAGTGCATATTACTGGAAAATTGATTATCTATTAAATACATGTCACATATTACTAATGTAGACCTTTTTCATATTGAAGAAGTTATCAAAGATGATGTAGCCTTTAATTATGAAGGGAATTCCTTGGGAAAAAGGAGATGTACTCCAAGATTAATTATTTAATTTTCCAAAAGAGATACCCACCTTGGAATTGAATATTTTTCTTATTAGAATGTGAAATAATCACCATAGAATAAATGATTCAGTCTCATTATTTCTCAAAATTTGAATTTTATGGACAAACATCTTA
Organism: Viscum album; assembly: GCA_963277665.1. Classification (NCBI taxonomy): domain Eukaryota; kingdom Viridiplantae; phylum Streptophyta; class Magnoliopsida; order Santalales; family Viscaceae; genus Viscum; species Viscum album. Next base: position 1,558,441,177 of record OY728151.1, on the reverse strand, counting down.
GATTTTGATTTATTCCTTCAGACCAAAGGTTCCTTTGTTTCTTCCCTTGATCACCATACATTGTTATCTTGATATTTACTATGGTCGTTATCGATGGAATTTTTTTGATAGGTTTCTAGTGGAGTTCCTCTGGAATACCCCTTGGATTACATATAGACACTATAGATAGACTAGATAGACATTTTTATGTGAGATGGATTACCCTTATAGGGATATGGATTCCATGTATTTACTTGGGGTCCTATCCTTATATTGTTACATCATGGACACTACTTTTACACCTCATGACCCAATTTATTATTGATTCTACATGGAAAATTTGGTTATATAATTTGTATCCTGTCAATTTACAGGTCCCTTGTTCAGACACTATCCCCTTATGCCAATATAGTTATAATCAGACATTTATATCATTAGGATTCTATGCCAAACATGGTTTTTATAACTGAAATATTATTCCATGTATTATCCCTATAAATACACACTAATACATTAACATAAACAAACTAAAATTTTTATTAACATTGATGTTGGTGGGTAGCTGAGTTTTTAAAAAAAATATTTGGGACAATGATAGGTAACATAATAATCATCCTCAAAGAGGAAAAGGGAAAGGGAAATATATTTTCCCTGGATGGTATCATTATTACAGCATGGGGTCATGGAGAATATGACGGAGTTTAGACTTGGGATGTTATTGAAGGTTCTTTTATTATTTTTTATATATTGATATAATTTTATTTTCTATGTAATTATTTAAATTTATTTATATTCCATTTTATTGGATAATTTCATTGATGTTATTACTAGAAGTTGATGATTATAATTTTACAAGAATTCTAACTATTGTGTATTTTTATCTCATCTGTTGTTATTAGATGATATTTTCATAAATTTCTATTGAATATTCATTTATTAAACGTCCTGGATAAACTCTAATTAGAGGGAATATTATCCCTATTAACATTACATAGACCCTTCCCACCTAGCATTAGCCTCAGTATTTTGATGTGTCATTATTGTGGAATGTGTCCAACTGGGATCAAATGCATAGGAGTGATCCAACTATTTGATTTCAAAAGGATTTACTAATGACATATTACATACATTTCTACTTTAGATTGTAGATTACAATTTAAAAATGGTTATATTAGAAAATTATCAGATTCATGGGAGTATCTATCCCACATATGGGGTTAAATTCATATTTTCATGGGAAATATGTTATGTTCTATCATATAACTCTTATAGTTGTACAGATTTAACCATTTGTTAATGCACATGAATTTTAAATTTAATATTTATTTCAACTTTATTATTAGCAGGAAACCAGTATGGTAATTATTTAATGTCTCAAACATCAATATGGGAACATTAGGATATGTGTACCATACATATTCATGGACATATTTACGTTTCTATGTCCATTTCGTGTTGAATTTGATGTTCCTTACTAGTTATATTTTATATTTTTCACAATGTTTCATGGAGGGATATTATAATTGGATTATATTTTATGTCTAATAAATCATCAATTTTTTTATCATATATCCTTATGTTTTCACCTGAATATTCAAATTATAGTGTTTTTGAGTTTTGGATCATTTCTCACATGATCTCAAACGTGAGTTGGTTACAATTAAATAGTCGTCAATTCTAATATAAAGATTCTATGTTCCTCTTTGAATATTAAATGTGGATACATATTATTGAGAAATAATAAATATATAGGTGTTGTTATATGTAGTACCAATTAAAAAATTTAATTTTTAGGACTTTATAACTGTACAATGGATGGATCATCTAACTATACATTAATATATATATATATATGTATATATATTTATTTGGACACACTTATCTAATGATGTGTTTTAAATTTAAATTTAAATTGTTTTAATAAAATGGTGATTCCTATTATAATTTAAATAGTATTTCCCTCTATAATATGTTATTGGAACATCATTCATCAGAACACTAAAAATTAAATCAGGGAATCGGATCAATACCCCTACATAAGATATAGGGTAGTTGGATTAGTATTTGGGATTAGTGAACCCATATAAATATCATTCCTATTTATTACTTCCTTCATATTCCTATCATCTTATGTGGTTCGTTCCTTAAAATTACAGATACATGTATAAATGATGGACTTAGGTCAGGCACTATGAAGGTTTCGATGAGCATGCTCTGAATGTAGTGTGACCTAACCGACCATTTGTGAAACCATTGAATCCTCTTATTATACCTTAAATGATAAGTGATTCCTCGTTTTTATAGGTTTACATACAACTTATGAAGATCATCTTGGGATCCCTATGATCATACCCTTATATGGTATAATAGGCAGGAAAATTTCAGTAATTGAATCCACCTACAATCAAAGAGGATTGTGGCCCCCAGGATTGTGATATTTTTCTAGAGTAAATTATTTTTTCTCATTGTGAATATTGAGATACCCCTAGAGAGGGGGGTTAGGATCTATTGTAAAATTATTTGTACTTCCACAATGTTTTGTAGGTATTTTATTAACCATGATTACCATCATTTTTATATGGGATTGATATATTTAATGGATGTTTCCTATAATTATTTACATCTAGAGACACATAACACAAACCGAGGAATTTAATTTATAAACCAATTAGAATAATACCTATAAATCATGGATATTTCAGCATACATTCCCATTAACCATTTTTTTGAAGAATCCATCCCTTTTGATGAGATTTTAGGAGTGATATGCTTTGAGTAGAGAATAAAATATACCATATGATATTAGGTTTATTACATTTTTTGACTACTGTGTCAGGAATCCAAATCCAGTACTTGGTCACTGTGTTCAAATTGAGGGAAGTTGATTGTATAATGAACAATGGTTTATTACTAAATCAGATAATATTTTCATCTAGTGGTTGGAAACATAGATTTTCATGTTCATAATAGATTAGTTTCATATATAGTATATGCATTGGCAGTCCTATGATTTTTCATCAGTGTGGATGAGATAGTCAGATAATGTTTTTTTGAGACAAATTCAATGATTAGTGTGATGCGTGAAAAATATTTTTTCATCATCAATGGATTTACTCAAAAATTCCACTAATTCCTAGTGTAAAAGGATCTTCAATATCTCTCCCATCTAATGATTGATCTAACAATACAGGCTAGTTTGAATTATGGACTGCCACTAGTTTTTTAGGATGAGGTATTAGACATTATCTAGGATTCCAGACTAAGTATGTAGTTCCTGCTATGTGTACCCACTCACGATAGTCATGTCAAATCACTAATTTGGGAATCTAGCATGATATATGTAATACAACAGATACCAGATAAGATGGTTTTTATTCGATTTTCAATATGAGGTACGATATAAGTATCCCCTACATTTGTCTCTATGATTTTTAACATAGAAACTTGGCATTATTTTATTTTTATTGAAGTTATATAAATCCATGTTTTTGAGATTTTGTATTTTTATTGCCTGATAACATTCAACACACCATTGGGAATTTGATATGGTAGGGTAAACCAATGAAAAAAACCCCCATGATATAGGTGGATGTTTTTAATTCTAGGATATCTTTTTCATCGATATTACACGTTTCAATATCATTCAAAAAATCAATTTAATGGTTCCTTAGTAAGAATTAAATAATTTATAACATTGGTGGGTGCCTTTCATATCATCATATGGTGGTTGTTATATTCAAATGGTCAAATGGGATGTCTAATAAATGCTAGACAGACTTCAATATCATGGGATAGATAAAGTGGTAAAATAGAATGCTAAGGTATATATGAATGATTTGGGAAATCATCATACTGATTTTCCGCTATAATAGATCAACATAGGGATAAAATTATAGAATATTTTTTTTTCTATGTCTATAGAGAGAGGTAGTGTATACAATTTATATTGTTTCAAGAGTAGAACTAGTATCCGTTCATATATATGGGTTGAATACATTTATGTTATAGTATTTCATTAAGAAGTTATAATATATTGAATCAATGGGGTTTATATGACCCAATTTATATCCATGGGGTTTTTAAATCTTTTCTCCATGAAAAAAGATTTTACCATTAGGTTTTTATGGAATATTACAAATTTAATCATATTATTTTCTTGAACTGGTATCCCCTACATCAAATAAATTACCTCATTGATCATCTCCAACTTTCTATGTTTTTATCAATGATAAATCTTTGGTTGGGCTAGCATCAGGTATGAGAAAGGCCTTAAGAAATATCATATAAAGTATTTTTAAATATATATGACCTTTAAGGATTATGTTTCAATAGAGTTTTGTTTAATCAACTCACCTACAGATTTATTATAATTCATCAATAAAGGTTTCCATCCATATAGGAATAAATTTGTGGAGTCTTCTTGGAAGACAACATTTTTGTATTTTGGTGCATGAAATTATAATTTAAATCATGATTAGATCATACTGAATAAAAAAGTGTTCACTATATATATTCAACACTCACAAAATTCAACAATTTGATCAAAATGGTGTATATCCTAGGTCACATTATATCGGAGGTAGGAATATATGTTAACACACAGAAGGTGAGATCCAAAGTTCCATGGAACAACCCCTATTTTTTTGATGTACGGTTTTTCATTGTGATTAATGGAAATTATATGAATTTTAGTTGAAATTTTCATGAATATCAGCACCTATAATGAGTTTGACTAAAAAAGATGTTATTTATATATGGTCCAAATTCCTACAAAAAATCCATTCATGTTTTGATAGGTAGATTGACTTCAGCATTGATCCCAATTCTGTTAGAGTTATTTAAAAGGAATATAGTTTATTATCATTTGTTAGTAATTGGTCTAGGAGTAGTATGAAAGAATAATGACTGATTCAATGTATACCTGTTGTTTTAGCTCAAACTTCATTGGTAGAATTGCATTATAGATGATATTGAGTTAGCAGTTGAAGTTAATTTCATATGTTTTTTGATACACTATACACTACGAGAGTAGTTTTTTGTTTATAATGGACACAAAATACAAATATATATCATTGTAAAATGTAACATATAAATCATATAGTTACCCTAGGTTGATTTTTTATAATCCTTTAGATGTGGTCATTACTATATGAATGGTATTGCAAATTTCATTACTGATGCTTTGAACCATACAACTCAGCCATATATTTCTCAACATGCTATAGAATGTTTTTTTGGTGGACCAGTATAATATGATTCATATAGAGGAGTATTAATTCCATGGGAATAATATCCATTCAAATTATGTAGTGGCATATACAATTCTGCATAGAGTGTTAATTTGGAAAATTTCAGACCATGAGGGATTATTTCTAAGGTATAATGTTTTCATCTTGAAACCACTATCAGAATGTATCTTCCAATGGGATAAGAAATTAAATATCAATTTCCATTTTAGGTTCATGGAGATGTGTGGGAATAATTTACTTAAGAGTATCATGTTTATGGTTGGGTGGAACACCTCATGATTAATAATATGTAATTTTATTTATGACACCAGAATATGTGGGAGGGGATGATATGATTGATAGCTAGCTTTGTTACATGGTTTCCCACCTATCGGAAGTTTAAGGTAGAATGCCAATGTCTTGCAATGATTTTATAATCATTTCCCAGTTTAAAGTAGAAGTTGGATGATCTCACCACAATTTTTTTAATGGTTTACTAATAACCCCTCGAGGGAGTGATTTTCTATAGGGGATCATCCCATTACTAACCATGATACCTCACTTTTTACCTATCATGGAGACATATTTTATTGGATAACCAAAGCGGGATATTTGTTTTGAGGTTATAACCCATCATGGAGTTAAACACATGATTTTATCATATAAGGCTCTCTTTTTTACTTCTTTATTCTTGTGAGGGTTTCATTGGGAATTAGGTTTAGAAGACATTTTGTTGTACATCCTATAACACTTGCACTGATGAAACATGAGAGGGTAAAATTTAGGTTATAAATGACCTAGATTGAGTATATGTCCTTGATTTTATAGGTTAATAGAAATATAAGATATCTTGAGCTAACATCACATATAATAATATTTTTTAGGACATAATAATGATAGATTATTATGATGAATTATATGGTAGAACATCACATTTACCCTCTGTTCTAGTTAGAGGTAGGATTTGAAATGATACTAGGACCATGTATCATTAATGATAAATAAGAATAGATAAAAATTAAAATAATGTTATTGGATTATTATCAGACTTGGTTAATGTATTATAATAATTATCTTCAAATAAATTTAGTTTTTTTAGCATGAAATATTGTCATCTTTTGTATTCTTACTAGAATGTTTCATCAGTTTATTTTGAGGCAAGGAAATATATATATTTTTTCATTTTACCTTTTAATGTTTTAACACATTACTAACTAAAATATACAGTGATATGAAATATGTGGTTCAAGTTACTCAGTTTTTTAATTACTATATAGAACTGTCAAATTTCCATAATCATGAATAGGTTTATTTGGATGTTGATGATTTATCTAATTAGTAACCTATTCGTTTCATTGATTGGAGAATGAATAATATATAAAGATGGTCATTTTCCATACAAAATGTGCTATATTATCATGAATTAATATAGGATGATACCATGAATTAGGATACTAAAAAAAACATAGTGGCTATAGTTATTCTAAGATTCCGATTTCCAACTATTAATGGGGCCAATCGAGGAAAACTTTTCTTATGTGAGTGTTGAAGAATGAACTCACATTTTCTGTTGATGTATAAACTCATTAAATTTTAGTTTTAGTCTTTATATATATCATTATAGAAATACCTAGTGAGGTTATTTTAGTTTCAAGATAACTATGGGCTTTGTCTAATCCCATAACTATATATTTTGATGAAATTGATTATGTACAATTGTTTGTGCATGGTTAGTAGTACCCATGTTAATCAAACTTGAAAATAAAATAATAATATGGTTTACTATTCATAGGGGTCATATGACTATTTATATTTGTATGTTAATGCTAAACAACAAAGTCAATTTGGTTCTATCAGACTAAAAATAATATACTGATCATAACTATAGATGTCCATTTTTTGAAATTCAACTCATTGATGCTGGAAAATTAAGTTTAACGATAACATTACAACCATCTCCTTAAAAATGTATCATTGTATATAGAGTCAATGTTTCATTCATTTCAATTTATTTATAAAAACTTGGGTTCTTACATTCTCCCCAACTTTTTGAAATTGCATCCTCCCTATTTTATTTTATTATTAGAAAATTGAGGGTACGTTTCCCCCATATCATTTTGAAATTACCATGTTTCTTCATAAACAATGTATCTTCTCCAAACAACCATTCCCTACTAGATTACATTTTTCTGCAATACTTTTTCTCTTCGATCATGAATGTGAATTGGTTTCTTTTCATAGTAAAGGTTCACATCTAGCTGAACTGCTTCGAGGCTCGAAACAAGAGATGAATCAGGCACATAGATTCTCAACATGGAAACATGAAAAACATTGTGTACCTATGCTATACTCGGAGGAAATGATACATGATAGGCCACTATCCCATAATTATCTAGGATTCAATCAGGTCTAATGAGAAATTGATTCATCTTACATTTCTTACCAAAACACATAACAATTATCCATGGTTATATTATATAAAATACAAGATCACCTTCCTCGAAAGAAAAGTATTTCATCATGTTATCTGCATAAATTTCCTACTTGCTCTTCGTTGTCCACATGTGATGTTGATCATCATCACTGTCATAGTCACTTCATGTATTAATTCTTGTCTCATCAACTATGTTTCTTCGACTTCATCCCAAAATCCTAGAGTTCAACACCGCTTCACATATAATGCCTTAAAATATTACATCTGTATTCTGGAATGGAAATTTTTATTTTAATATAATTTAACTAATGATATATGTTCATCCCAACTTCCTTTTTAATTTATTTTACTAGCTTGATGAACATCCTCCAATGTCTGAATCATCCGTTCTGACTACCCATCTGGTTGAGAATGATAAGCTATAATAAAATATAATTTTATTCCCAATGGCTTCTGAAGGCCATTAAAAAAGTTACAAGTGATCCTGTGATCACGTTCAAATACAATGGAATGTGGAAATCAATGCAACCTGATAATATATTTGAGGTACATTATAGAATGATGATCTAGTGACATAGTATATCGAATATAAAGGAAATGATTAAATTGAGTAAGTCGATCAACAATAACCTAGATTTCAATGTTTCCTCGAAATGTCCTTGGACATCCCAAAATGAAGTCCATAGATATATTTTCCCATTTCCACTCTGGAAATGGTAAAGGATGATGCATTCCCATTGGTAACTACTGCTCTACATTAACATGTTAGTTTATCAATTATTTCATGGGAAAATATGTAATATCTTTTTTCATTCCATCATAACTGTAATACTCCTGGATGTCTTTGTACATCTTTGTTCTACTAGGATGAACTGAAAATGGATAAGTAAGAGCCTCGCACAAAAACACATTTTTCAACTAAGAATCTCAAGGCACATCTAATCTTCTTCCAACTCTTAAAACACAAACATTATCAATGATAATTTATGGAAACATACCCATTTTAACAATTTATACCATTTTTCTATCTCTTCGTTTGCCTTTTTCACCAACTTAATTCATTCTCACAATGATAACCTCACTAAAACCTGAAACAAAATTGATGAATTTCTACAATAACAAAATACAATCCAAAATTTATAAAATAATTAATGAAGGGGTCATGTACCTAACACAACTTCTTTAATGATGCATTATGTTTTACAATGATGGATTCCACCTCATTGTTTGAGTTTCTCATATTGTAATTGATAATCCAATATTAATCCTTTATCAATTCAATCCATCTCTTCTTCCTCATGTTTTGTTCCTTCTACATGAATATATATTTTAGACATTTGTGGTCAGTGTATATTTCACATTTGGATTTGTATAAATGATGCCTCAAAATTTTCAATGCAAAACCATATCTTCTAATGCCAAATCATGTGTGTCATAATTTAACTCATGATGTTTTAGTTATCTTAAAGTATAAGAAATTACTAGATCATCATGTATCATAACACAACCTTATTAATTCAATGAAGCATCCTTTTTTGATGACAAACATACCATTTCAATAAGGAATGTCCATAACAGGAGCATTCACCAATCTCTTCTTTAGTTCCTGAAAACAAACATCACATTATTCTATCCAGAAAAATATAACCCATTTTTGTCTTAACATAGTTTGTCGGATAGATAACAATGGAAGGTTTTAAAAAAACTGTTGTTAATGACCTAATAGTCTAAGAAAAATATGAATATCTATAACCTTTGTTGTTGTTATCCATTCATTAACCACTTTTGTTTTGGAAAGATAAACTATTATTCCATCATTATTTTCAATATCTCGATGAAAATAAATCTGTTGCAACCAAAATTAACCCATGTTGAATTTTCAATATAGTTTATTTTCCATTATGGTTTGAAATAAAACCCATAATGTTTTTTCATACTCATATTTAATTTTATAAAATAATAGAATGTCATTAATAAATATATATACAAAATTATCCAAGAACCCATGAAATATTCTATTCATAAGATCAATGAATACAGAAGGTGCTTTAAATAACCTAAAAGACATAAAAACAAATTCATATTTCCCATATCTTGTATGGAATGAATTATTTGGGATGTATACTTCCTTTAAATTCAACTAATGATACCCTGAACTCAGGTCAATCTTTTAAAAATAATTTTCTCCCTAGAGATTATAAAAAATTAATCGATATGTGGAACATGGTATATTTTTAAGTTGTGATGTCATTCAAGGCTCTATAATCAATGAAAATATCCTAGAACCATAATTATTTTTAACAAGAAAAATTGGATCACCCAATGGATATGTTCTAGTAAAAATTAATCCTTTATAAAAAACTCATACAAATGATTTATCAATTCAAGATGTTCAATTTGAGCCATTCGATAAGGGGATATGAAATTGGCTTAGAATTTAAAACTATGTCTATTGTAAATTCAACTTCCTAATAAGATATATATATTTGGTAACATTTCACAAAAAACATGAAGATATTCATTAACCACCAGAACATCATTAATATGAATAATGTACATTTTTCCACAATATGAGCATGATAAAATTCATTTCCATTTTTAATAATTTTCATATATTATTGATATTTTATAAATTTAATGGGTTTATTCTTGTATATAAAATGAAACGATTTATAAAAAACAACTCCTTTAGCTCTGAAATAAATCTTTGCATGGTATATAGGAAGCCAATCCATACCAAGAATTTCATCAAACACTACTATGGAAAAAACAATAAGGATTATAGGTAATAAGATTCCTCAGATAAAAATAGGAACATACAAAAAATTAGATTTTGTTGAATCATTTAGCCCAGGTGTTTTCACAATATTTTCTTGTCTAATTTGTTGTGTCAATATTTAAAATTCTCTAAAAAACATTTTAGAAATAATGGAATGTGTTGACCTTGTATCAAACAATACTTTAGCAGAAACTGATTAAGCCATCAATGTACTTGATACCACTTCATTTGATGTCCCCATATCTTATGGCGTAGTCACAAAGGTTCTCACTACACCTTTCTGCTTATTTTCTTATTTCTTTCCAACATGAAGATCTTGTTTTGGTAAGACATTTTCCAAATGACCCATCTCATCACATTGGAAAAAAAATTCAATTTTATTATCAGAAGTAATATCAGGATCATGTTAATTGAAATCTTGAGTCATTAATCCAAACTTAGCACATGGAAAAAAAATTCCTAGTTTTGAAATGGAATTAACTATGGTTATTTTTACCACAATTTTCTCAAACTGGACACAAAACTATCGTACAATCAGATTTCATTGATATATTCATACACATCACATTCAATCTAGACATATTTTTTTAATTATTCTCAAAGTACACATGATCAATAGAGAAAATGATATATACCTTATAATCAAATCAATCTATCTTCTCATAACAATTGAACTCTCGGGTAGACAATGCCTACGATATCATGGCTTCAATCATGAGAAAAAATATTTGATTTTTCTCTCAATATCCAGAATAAGATGTGAAGGATACCTTTCCAGTCGGGTGATGCATTATTTATAAATAGCCACTCAATATCCATTTTTTTCCTCAATTCAAGGAATTTATTTTCCATCCAATGGTGAAACACCATTGGAAAATATTTTTCATGGAAAAGACTTTTAAATTCATCACACTATAATGCATCAATCTCTTCTCTATCCTTGATATTACTGAACAATGACCACTAATGATCAGCATCAACATAAAAATAATAAATGGAATGACATACCTTTTGATTATCTAGACATCCCATAACATCAAATACATTTTCCAGGGAGTAATCCATTCCCCTGCCACTACTATGTCAGAAGATCCAATAAATAAATGAGTGTGTCGCTTCAGAAAGTGTTACAATGTCATATGGTTCCTTTTTGGCAGTTCTAGTTGTTCTATTGAATTTATAAAACTAGAATTTATTACATGATTTAGCAGACCGATTATCATCAAAAACTTCTCGGTTCCATTTCCAACCATTCATGGTTTTTGATTTATAAATATATCAGACTATCTTTTTGTTCGAACTTTATCTTCCCAGTTACTTATATGGGAAACCATTTTGAAAAGACATATCATCGATGACGCGACATATTAATCTTAAATTATATACTATTTCATCATAAACATAAGGTAACAAACATTTATAGTATTATTTCAACATCATACTATATCCTAAATTCATATAAACCATGCTATGATTCCAACTATGTGGTCTCATCCTGAAACATTATATATTCTAATTATATCCACTAGATTTCACTTCATTACATTCCAAAATATTTTTGTGGTTTACAGTTTCTGAAAGTTAGGAAATAACTCATATATATCTACCCAAAAGAATAGAATGTGGGTACCATTAAAACAATATTCATTTCTTCCTAGACATATCATTTCAAATAAAAAACACCAACATTATTTCATTTATTGATATTCATAACATTTAACATGACTTACTTATTTATATTACACACCAATATAACCTGTGAAAAAAATATAAATAACTAGGTATGACCACATTAATCTCATTAATGGCTGTAAAAAGAAGTGAACAATACATTATACCATGAATAATTTTAAATGTATGAAATCATTTTAAAAAAGTTTAATTTGACATCCATATATACTTACTTTGTGAAACATGAGAATATTTGAGATTCTCAAAAATAATTGAACCCAATATATGGAATAATAAAATGTATCTAGCAAATTAAATAGATAAAATTCAAACATACTAATCTATCTTATAATTTTTAACAATCAATACTGCCTTATATTGTACCACTCACGACTACCGTATTGTGTAACCATCATAGTTACAATTTGAGTTACTATACGACCGACATAAAACATAAATATAACCAATGAATTGGATTGATATATGGGTCGGTAAATTTCTCATTAATAGTTCCCAAGAACTAGAACATAATAAAAAAACATGAATAATTACATAAAAACATTGCTTTTAAATTTTGTAAAACAGAATTTTAGATGAGGGTTTTTTACATAAAAGCTCATTAAAAATATTATACAAATTAAATAAAACATAATAGTGAGGATTTAAATGTATTTAATCTATAAATACACATAATTATACATTATATATAAAAATTTAATTACAAAAACGTTTTTAAAACAAAAATATTAATGAAGTATAAGGTTGACCTAAAAATTGAAATTGGGTTATGATTTCCCTTTTCTTGAGTTTATGTTAATTAAATCATGTTTAATCCTTCTGTATAATGTTTAAAAGAGTGTTATCACTATTTTAGATAAAAAATTATTCTTTATAACACCTTATAGGATCATTTCATAACATCATTTACCCCTTTATTATTTTTTAATTTTTCCTTCCACTATTTCAGGTGCTTCATTTTAAGGATTTTCATGGATGGTTTTGTATTTGCATTTATTGTTTTATGGAAATGAAATTACAAAAGTGGAATTAAATGGTATTAATATGATTCCATTATATTAAATGATTCCATAATTTTTTTTGGTTATATGTTATGGGGATGATTCATTACATAAATCTTTAGTGATATTCATTTAGATCATTATTTGTAATTCTTTGATAATCACTAACTAGTTTCAGTATGAAACATAATATTATGTATATATGTTTACTGCAGAACATGAAAGAGGATATATAATACCCTGTACAATATTTTTCAACCTTTAAAATGGTTTTATAACAAGTTTTGAATGATTTCGGACTTTTGCTGAGAACAACAGGACATGGACATGTGGAAGAGACTTTAGAATGGATTTTTCATATCATATACTTTTCACAAATCATTGGAGGTGTGAGACAAGGATGGGGGTGTGGGCTATATTTATAATAGAGGATAAGTGGTTTTTACATTATTTTAATCATTAGATTAATATTATTCTCATGGAAATGAATAGTCTTGATTCATACGACCCAAAATAGTAATAATTCCATGTGATTTCGATGAAATATCAATTTTCATCATTCATGCCATAAGAATGATGCTAAAATTCATTTATATTTCATATTTAATAATTATCTAATTTCACTATTGATCAAAAATTAGAGCAATTCAGAGAAATCCTAAAAATTCACCTTAAACATTTATCAAAAGGTAGAATTCAAAAAAAAATCCATTTTTTGAAAAAAATTCTAAATATTAATAATTAAATATATAAATAAAATCATATTTTTTTTTCAAAAAATTACAGTTTTATAACTATAACTAACATTACATCACCTTGAAAATTTAATTGAGATCTCATTATCGTATAATATTATGAAAATAAAATAATAATATGACTTAATATTCATAAAAACCATATTAATATTTATAGTTCTTTTCATAAAGATATGTTAGTTTTCAATAAAAACTCAAGTCGGTTCTTTCAGACTCTAAATAACCTAATAATCAGAACCGTATATATCTGTTTTTTGAAATTAAAATCATAAAAGAGGAAAAATTACGTTTAACGTCTTTTTTCATCTATTATCTTTATATAATTTTTCATTATGTTGAGAATAAACATTTCATATATTTCAATTTATTATTAAAACCATGGGGTGATACAAATTCATTATTATTCAGGTAATTAATGATTAGGATAAATTAATTTTCTAAAATTATTAACAATGAATTTGGTGAATATCTGATAACTAATATACATACAAATTTCATTTTAATATTTCACCTTCATTTTATATCATGCATGAATTACACGATGATTTAATTACTCAGTTTTATATAATTATATATTTAATATATGTAAGTAGTTTGTAATAAAATATATGTAATCTTTATGATGTAGTTAATTTTATCATAATAATATATTTATTTATTATTTAGTTGAGGATATAATTCCTTGGTGAGGGAAACCTTCTTGGGTAATCAATGCACCGACTTTAAACTCACTAGATGATAAACAATGCATGAGTGGTCATCCTGATATATGATACCTTATCTCTCATATCAATTTTTAGAGATAAAGAGTCCCTCTTCGAGCAACTTAACCTATTTAGTCTTCATTTCATATAATTCAGTGGATTGATGTGATATTATCATCTCAAAAGGATCATCAGATCTATTATTTAACAATAAAATTTCTACAAATTACTAGATTGATTATTCATTCATCATTTGTGGATTAACTATAGAGATTCATCTTCACATCCATTGTGAAAAGACCACTATTTAATTATAGTATATGAACATGCCATAGAATCAAACAATGTACATGTAGTTTTATTTATTTTTCTATGGGCATTATTTCAAAAGTGATCCTTAGATCGTACTTGGGGTCTGATAAAAAGATATGAAAATTTATATCACTCAAATGACTGACTAATTTTAAAATCACATTCCAACTAGCTTATGTTGCTTCCCCGATACAATCACAATGGAAACTGAGGATGTGGGGAGTTAGAAGTATCTTTTTTTATTAGTTTAATCTAATTTCAATTTTGAATTTTATTTTAATAGTTTTATTATTTAATTTAATAATATTGAAAAAATTTTATACAAATTTCATTTCACTAATTGGTTTCATTAAATGAAAAAATAGTTAAAATTTATTGTGATAAAAAATTAAAATATTATTATTTATGTTTGTAGTTAAAATCAAGTCATAAAATTTCAAAGTATGAATATGACAAACTAAATAATAGAAATTTTATTTTTTAAACCTGTATACAATATTTTCACTGGTTATAAATTATTCAGAAAAGAAAAGAAAATTATTTTGAAAGAGAATGATTTTTTTTGAGAAACCATTTTTATGTAAACATTGTACTCTTATGGAAAAATATTATATTAATAGAAATTGATAAATCATTCTAATGAATATTATATATTATATATATAATAATTTTTTTCTCTCATCCTACATTTTTTTAACAATGAGATAATAATAAATATTGTTTTAGTCATAAAATTATATTTTTCTAAAAAGTATTTTCATCTAATTTTGGAAATATAATTTAAATATTTTTTTTCAAAAATAAGAAACAAATATTAAAAAATAAGATAAATTTTTGGAATCAACATGTTGATATTATCGTTGAACAATTATTTTGTGACATTTGAAATGGAAAAATTTTGCAATGAATAGTGATAAATAATGTTTTTAATTAAAAACATCATATTTGTTTACATCATTTGAACTTTTAATTATTGCCTGAAAATAATTTACAAGTAATATTATTTTTATATTCCATTTATAAATGCAATGTTGGTAATTTTAATTATTTCTGTATTAAATTTTCATAAAAAATTATACTTATGAAACCTCATTCATTGGAAACCTGATTTTTTATCCCATCTTCTGTTTGAATTATATATTAAATTCTTCCAATTATGTGAATTGAATCTTTTCAAATGGAAATTATATTGGGAATAATAATTATATATACTTCTTAATAATTAAATCATATTTTTTCGATAATAAATATTAATTAAATTTAAAATTAATTACCATGATTAAGGTTAAAAATGGTTTATCCACATGGAGGTTGTTAGAGTAATATGTTAAGTGTTTGAATGATATATGTTTTTTTAAAATCCCATTTTCTATCCTGATTTCATCCTAATATCAGATAGGGTTTATAATGAGCGATTTTGGGGGATTTTGATGATTAAATTTGAATGGAACTATATGAAAACATTGAAAAAATTATATTTGTGTCACTTACAATACTTATAAAAGGGAGATCTATATCCTCTTCTATCCACACATCAAGTTCCCATTAGATTAAAAAATAAAATCACTGATACATTCCCCATTCCTCTTACCAATTCCCAGAGTCCATGCATTCTTTAATAAACCCTCCTATCACGTCTTCAGATTTATAACATAAGAGGTTATGCGAAGAATATATATATTCCATCAATATGTGTTAAAATTTTATTTCATCGTATTATTATTAATATATTCCTGAAAAATTATTTTTTAATATATTCATTATATGAATTATATTCATATGATACAATGTTAATTTCATTACTTATATATACCATATTCAATAAAATGGGAAACCAAACCATCTATTGGGAATATAGTGAACTAAGACCTCACAAATAAAATCTAATTATATTTCCACCACTAGCTCTCACTTATGGATATAATGATGGATTCATAGTGTGTGTGTATATATATATATATGATATTTTTGAAATAATATTTTTAATAATAATATCATATCATCTCTATAACCATCCAATCCAAAGAAAAATGACAACATCGCTCATGTGTGCATGTGGACTACCACCTCTACAATGTGATGTGCTATATTATTAATATTTTTCACATAGAAGTAATAGTAATTTATTTATAGAATATATATTTCATATATTATATAAAAATTATTCTATATTGGTTAATAAATATTTAAAATTTTTCTCTCATACGTCAATAAATTAATGAAATGTTCAAGCATAAATATGACCTGTAATCACCATAAATAATGTAATTCATTTTTCTAACTCTAAATTTTATTGACTTATATGAATATACATAATATATATATATATATATATATTTAATATATTTATATAATTATTAACATTCCGAAAATGACTGAACCATTAGCAGTTTAAAAGGTATATAAATTACCGAATTGAAACACACATGAAATTGAAACATTTATCACCAAAATTAGTGATTTTAAAAGGATTTTTAATAAAGGGGTTAGAAAAAGTTATAATTAAATATAATATAATAACATAAAAAATATTTCATTATGAAATCTATGTATAATAAAATTATATTTAATATATATTATATAAAATCATATAAGAACTAAATCAAAACTCATGGGCAAGGAATTTCATCGCTAATATATTTATATGGGATGCAATCCATATTCAACACATCCTTATTTTTGTGGTGTATGTTATTATAATGAATATTATTAATTATTATTATCATGTAACTATGGGATATATATATCCATAAAAGGTTATGGTTCAAACTCTATGCATGTGGTAATAGTTTTACGATACAATCTCATTGATTATCGATATTGTTTAATGTTATGCTACCAATGATGAGATTTTTTATCTATATCATAGGAAATACTTAAATTTATTATAAAGTTGTTATTTTTTGAGAACAAAAGTTTTTATATTGTTTTCCCCTAATTATGTACCCAATAGCCTAGAATATTATTTTAATTAATAGATATTTCATATCCCACATCATATTAAAAAACATATTCTTCTATGTATATTTTTTATAAAATTACTTTTAAAATGGTTTTCCAATACTAAAATATTTTTTAAATTATATTTTTAGATTTTATAATTATTTTAAAATCATTTAACATCAATCTTCACATGGTTTTTTAATTTATTTATCTTCGCTATTTTACAAAAAATTTGAAACATATATTTTTTAGCATGTTTGAAATGAATTGAATTTCATTTTATCATTTATGATCAATATTTTAGTGATTCCCTTACAATTTTCCAAATTCATATTGGAAAAAAGATTTTATTTAATATTTTATTAATTTATAGACTCTAAAAATTTATTTTCAATGTGTAAAAGGGTATTTTATTTGAAAATGTTTTTAATTCCCTTCATGTGTTGTTACTATTCATCAATGATAAATGATTATTATTATATTTATCAAATAATAAGTATATTATAAAATGATACAATCCTCATTATTTCATTAGATATTTAATGATTATTATGACAATGTGATTATGAATCCTGTATCATTTCCAGGAGTTATTCCATTATAAAACATTTATCATATCATCTTTTTTAATAGTATTTATTTTCATAATGGTTTATTAAAGAATTTTAATTTATATGGGTTATTATATGATTAATTTATTATGATCATATGTCATACATATATAATATTTTTATTATGTGATTTCTGGGACCAAAATTCTATATCCCTCCAATGAATGGGTAATGATTAATGTACCATGATCTCAAAGGGTACTCAAGAGTTTCTTCCATTCCAGATACATTGTACACAAAATGCTATCCCAAGCCCAAAATAGGGTAAACCAGAGGCTATCTCAATATATAAGCTCATTCATGGTTGGTTAGACCATTGATTACATGTTATTAAGGACTTGGCAGCTAGCCTTTACATATGATTTTATATTCATATGTGTATGAAATAAAATATTTATGTACTTCACTAATGGCCTATGTACATTGATTCCATTATAAATATCATCTCATTAATTTCATATATTTAATCCATAACTGTGTTTTATGACATAGGATATATATTTTATATTTTTGAAATGAAAATATCATTTTCTCATACCCTTATACCCATGTTATGTTGGTATCTCCATTGGTTAACCTTACAAAGTATCTAAGTTCACCCTTTCTTATATTTTATTTCCCCATGTTTAGAAGAATTTTAGTATGTATAATATGCCTAAAAGGGTTCTATCTATAATGAATATTTTGGGAAATTATTTTGTTTAACTATATACCAGTTTTCTATATATCCATGTTTCAATGGATGTGTACCTATATGATTCAATCACAGACCCTTTTGTTATGTAATAAATTTTTTTATATGATGATCTGTTACCTATGTATGAAATATGTGGTTCTATATAATTTATCTATGGAGGAGTACTGAAATCCAAAATCTCAATGGTGGACCAATATCCAGGAATCAATATATTAGAATGTAATTTCCAATCCAATGTATATAGGACTCACACCACACCCCATGGTGGAATAGAAAGTCACATAGATCGAATAACCTCAACCAATCGCATAAGGAACATGAATATCTAAAACATAGGGACCCACAACATAGTTAGTTATGGTAACTAAAATCACCAAATTTGAGAGTACCTTCGCCTCATCATGTCCATGAGATTATGCATATCTAAAACTAAATGTAAGGAAAATTATCTATATATTGTAGCCTTAAAACCTCTATGAGTGGTGGTGTTCTAAAAATAACCTCATATTAGAGCCTCACTGATGATTTCCAACATATAACCATGGTATTTACCAACCTAAATCATGGAAGAAATTTTTAATATCTCATATACGGTGTACCATAAATATATATATTTATCATAGTGTATCTAGGGGACATCAACCATGGTATCTGGATCATCGGGTGGTTACTAACCCTATCTATGCTAAGAGCACATGAATTTCACAATCACTAGAAATATTTTATGATAATTCAATAAATATATTCTCTAGAAATTAGGCCACTGGTATATCAGAAGGTCATAGGTTAGGTGGCCACACTACTATGAGTATTCCCATTACTCTCATCATTCATAGTGGATCCCTTAAAAAATTGTAATAAAATAATTTTTTTAGGGAATAAATCTCATTAAATAAATATTTAATCTCAAAATAGGTTTCACAAAATGAAAAAAATAATTCATTAATTGATATATTATTCATTGACATACTAAAATTACCACAAAGTAATTACCTTAACAAAATTTAGATACCTTGCATAAGAATTGGGCGCTTACCATGCCATATGTGGGTAACCTTGTAAGATATCTCAACCAAATCACTTGTAACCATATGTACACCATATTCCAGAACACTTTTCATAATACATGATTTTTTGAAGTCTATCCCTTGGATGATCTCCATATTATACCAATATTTCACAATATAACATTCAATTATTCCTCCATGTACAATAATTAGTCAAATGTGACACACCGTGAACACTTAAAATAGTCTAGGGGGTCGGTTACAAGCACCATGAAGGAATAATAAATATATGAGAGGCCATTATACAAACAAGATACAAAATATATTATATAATAAATAATAAACTATATTATACAATGTTGGATATCCATACAAAACTAAAAATAAAATTAGGTTTAATATACACCAAATATCACAAAATTAGTACTATAAAAATACTAATATATAAGAATAAAATATCAATCCCTATAACCAAAAAATAGCTACCATAAGAAACTATTAATGGGGTAAACATATTATACTAATAATAAACATGACAATCAACATAAATTATCATCACCTTGAACTCCAATTATTTAGCTTCACTAGCTCCATACCCACAAAAAATTTCATTTCCTTTTACAGTATCCTCAAAAACATAACTTGTGTGGGATCAATTCATGTTCATGGATGATTATAAAAATATATAGTAATTCAATATTAAAATAATGTGTAAATTTTTTTAGGCAACACCGAACTAGGGTTTGACCAATTCATGATCTAAACTCTTTCTATGAGTGGAGAAAAAAATAAGGGGAGAAGACCTTTCATCATTATCCAATAAACTCTAAATTGGAACAACATTGATAAATGATAAGATAAATCATATTATACACATTCATGTAATACTCTATAAATAATTCTATAATGCATGTGAACATTAGCTCCATACTGATCCAAAGGGGTATGGACACATCATAAACCATTTGACATTGTGACATCATTCATTCCCCACCTTAATCCTCTAAAATACACTTCACCCATTTCTGAATATATTTTTTCAATATCGTCCCCTAGAAAGATATATTATTACCATTTATCTTGATTTTCCCATATAATTAATGGTTTATATGATTATCCAAGATCATTACTTGTTGGATCATTTTGAAATGTAATGTATGTTAGTATGCTCTTTCAATATGTATGATTATCGAAACATGGTTTATGTATGGTCAATGATTATCATAAAAATATATTTTTGACGACATATATTTTGATTTATAGTCAAGAAATATTTTATCTATTCTAGGTACAATACTCTATGTTCTTTTAGTAGGTTCTAGTTTTACTTCTCCAATGGAATTTTTATTTGAATTTATAAAATTGTCATCATATTGGTAATTTAAGGGAGAAATATGAAATCCTACCACTCTATTTTTAGAACCCTTCAGTAATTATATCATTTGTTAATTTTTTTAGTTTCACTATGATGAAAGGAAGAATAGGTCTTCTAACCCTCTCACTATACCTCATATGTGTGATGATGTAGATATCATAAATCATCAGGTCTTTGATATTTTGATAAATGATTACATCATGTTCTAATTATTGAAAACGTTAACTATTTGTAATTGGTAGATTAATTGAAATTATTGAACCATTTGGGCCACTTTGATGTAATTTTTTGAATTGAATCAAACAAAGTTTCATTATATATGGATCCCTCTACATACATGTAGATATTATTATTATAATAAATGATATGTAGTAGTTTTACATTACAAATTTTGGTCATATTCGAGCTTATTAATCAAGTATGCATTGGGAATCTATATTTTTAGCGATTATGTGTTTTCAATGCCTTGATCAGACCATCATTAATTTTATGCGTATTTTTAAATAGATATTAAAATGTATACATATGATAAGAATGATTACTTCATTATAAGTAGACATGAATTGAATGGGTACAAAATCTTGAAACTTTCACCAGTTACCAATTGTCGCAAATATAAAGAAACCTACACATGTATGTATTGACACATAAAATAAATCCATAGATAACAATATCCTTCAATTATCATAATAGAGATATTCAACTATATCATTAGTGACTATTGGATTTATTTGGTGTGATAAATTAGATTCAATATTATTTTAGGATGTTGGGGAGTAAACAATATTATATTAATTTGTAGAGGCCTTATATGACTATGATTTCCTTCATTATATATTAGTGTGGATATGAGATAGTACTTTTTCCAATATATATTATAAAATGTTATGAGATTATCTGATGAGTATTTCAATTGTGATGAAAAATTCAACATTATATTTATGAGATAATGAACCATTTCTATGGGATTGAGTCATATTGTTTAGACAATTATAATGGATTAAGAATGATTTTGGAATATAGGAAGAAGATTTAGAAAAAAAGGAATGCATTCTCATTTGTAGCTCATGATCAATAGGGGATACATGGAAGGGATGCAGATCCCTCATACAAGGATCACTCTAGTGATGATAAAGCCTCTCTGAAGCTATATTTTTGTGGGCATGAAATGTGGGATGAAGAATTATTTCATCCAGGGTAGAAAAAGTGATGAATTTATGGATTTATTTTATAATTTTTAATTATTATTTTAAATTTCCAAATCATTTGGTGAGAAGATATATAAGAGAGATTTAAGGATTTGATTGGTTGAAGTTGTAATCAACTGGGCATATACACTCTACTCTAAATAACATAATAATTAATGAATCAATAAACAAGGAAGATACAATCATGATTGATAATGGAGGGAACACATAGTTTCAAGAGAATTAGGAATCTGAACATACAAAAAATTTATATTTTCTAGTTCACTACAAGGATGTTATGGTTAGAAAATAATTCTACATCAATTCCTTTTGATAATACATTAACATGATGACTGAAATAAATAATAATGATACATTTAAAAATGATGAATCAAAATGTATCTGTAATCATGATCATATTTTGATCTTGTGTTTTAATGATAGACGATCAATGCTGAGGAATATGTCACGACCTTTTAAAATATGGTTTCTTATTTTGAGGAGATAATTTGGAATGACCCATAATTAAAATTGTTTGGTATTAAATCTACCATACATAGAGGTAATGAATCCAAATAATGTTTATTTTTTTAATATTTTTCAGTGTTTCATATTTTTACAGTATATATTTTATGATATTTATTTTTTTGGGTTCCTATTTAACCCCTAAATATTATTTTTTTCATCAAATGAAAATTGTTAATTTCCAGGGGAGGGGCCCCAAATGTAATGAACAAAATCACTCCCATGGGATAATTTAACATCTCTATGTAAATCATCTCTAAGATGGTGGAAGGAATAATGGGTCCCATTACCTCAATCACATCCCCCCGAAATCCTGAGGATTCCAACACCTAGTGACGTCATTGGGTGTGTCCTTGGAGAGGGAATTCTATCATAGAAATGTGTATTCATAGATATTAAAAATATATAATATAAATCAAAAGCATTATAATTATATAATTAATATAAATATTTATTAACAATTTCATAAATGTGGGTAAAGCCAACTTATACAACAAATGGATGGATGAGATGGTAATGATACATAAAAAAAATTAGTAAACAATAGAGAATTGTTTACAATATAGTAAAATAATAATTAAAAGACATTAATGCCCTGTAGAAGATCATTACTAGCCTCTCAAGCTCTAGTTCAGTCCTTTTATCCAATCTCAAGGGTATAAGGTTTAAAAAACTAGATATATAAGGTTTACTCATGTACCAAGGGTACCCGAGCAGGGTGTGAGATATAAATAATAGTAAGAGAGAACCAATGGTTTATTCCCCAATATAGAAAAATAAATATAAATTAGGAACTATGATATATAAAATAATATTGATGTGGTAATAATTAAAAATAGTAATTGGTCTTTGTTCCATAATTGACAAATATCACATACCACTAGCTTCATCATAAGATAAAATTATGAGAAGCATACTCTACCATGGAGGAATACATAAAAATTTTCCTATAGTAATATGGGAAATGATGGAAAAGGTCATAACCCCAATCTTGATTTTTTCCATGGGGTCTAATCCATAGGTCAAAACCAGGTGCACAAAATTTACCAAAATAGTATCAAAAACCATCAGGAATCTCAATGCAGTATCAATAGAACATCTCAGACATTTATATAAAAAATAACAATTTTCGTTGTGCAGTCTGAGCCCTTAAAAAAATATTCTCAACGGTACATCCATTCAACTATATCAAAATCCACAATCACATCCAAAGCAATACATTAGAATGTCATGTTGTTTCTCATGGATGTTAACTATGATTCCATCCTTTATATCAAAAGTAATAGAATGAGTATCAACCAATGATTTTAATAGTCATTTTATAATCGATCTATCAACAATTACCCATTATAGAACCAATATCACGAAATAGTAGTATAAAAATCTCGAGGGGAGAATTCACATGGTGATCCTAAACCATCTCTTCCTTAGTGCGTCATGTTCTATCCTATTGAGTATGGAGAGTCCAATTTTGGGTTCTTAATATCAGACCCACATTCTACCCCTAACAAAATTTAATTAAAACAATAAGGGAGGAAAATGTAATAGAGAATAAATGTTACGAGGCATAAGATACTTGTAATAATGCTTAAAAAATTTCATGTCAACACATAAAACTAAATTTCCCATGTTAGAAATGTCAAAAAGCATTTTATATGGGTCATTCCACTACCAAGGACATAAAAAATAATTAAACATTCAAAATCAATGAATTATAATCATGGAATATGGCAACAACGTTCCCCTTATAAACATGTGATCAATGAAATTTAATCATCTCATGATATATATCGTGACTAACTATCATGATCCATCAAATCCATTAAAATATCACACAGAAGGAGGACAAAATATGGAATATTAAGTTCATTAATAGGTAAGGTACTCATGAGACTTGAATCTATTAACAATGTATACAAGGAAAATTGCATCCCAAAAAATGTAAAGTATTCCATAGTTGGGAGGCACCACACATGAGATAAAATATTATGGTCAAACATAGTCATTATCAAGTGGGAACCAATTCACAATTCATGTCTCATAAATCAATTTAATGCATTACTAAAGTTCCACAAAAAACCCATCACATTTTTATCATTTTATATAATGGAAAAATAAGACATTTAGGATGGATCACCAAAAATGGTTGCCTTAGAGGAAAGGTGAAACCTGAAATGATGTTCCCCTTAAAATAAGATTAAAAAATACATGATAGAACAAACTAACCAATTTAATAAATGAAAACTATTAAACAATTCACATGACTAAGAAATTCATTCAAGAAATTTCATTTGGTATGAGTTATCCTACTCAAAGTAATCTCACGGAATTCTTCAAAACGTGGAAAATGTGTTTAAGGGGTCAATTGTAAAGGTCACTACATCCATTGGATAGAAGTATCTCATTTAAGTCATCCAATTCAACCACATATTTTTCATAAAGAAATCTATTTATTCAATGTCGTGGAATCTTCTCAATTACAATGATGGGAAACTCCAAGACAAGATTTCCCAACACCCATGGTCTATCTTGTGACATATAAATTATGTAAGGGACAAGGGAAACTTCATATAAAAAGGAAATCAATTCAATAATAAAAATATTACATGGTCTTAAGCAATTATTGTATCATCCATATCTTCAGAGAATAGGAAACAAAAAAGTAACAAACCATGAAATCAAAAAAAGTATACATTCAAAATATATAGATTGAAAGCAGCACACCTCCCTAAGAGGGGTCTTATTGCAAAAACATGACCTTTTGTGAAAAATTCATTGATCAAACATAAGCACTTAGTTTAATATATTAATAGAAGCAATTGAGAAATAAAATACCATACTGGGAAATTATTAAATAATGGTATGATCATAATAAATTTAATAATTATTTAATTCTTATATTATTACAGAAAATAAAGTGATCCTACCCCAAAGAAGAACCAATCTAACACTCGGCGCATGACAGATTTATCATTGACTACTTCGACTTACCCAAACACACTAACATACAATCATATATATATATATATGAATATATCTTTTAATCAAATTCATGATTCCACTGCACCATAAGGGAATAGGTATGTGGAAGATATATATATTTATATTTATTCACACCTAAGTATATGTGTGTATGCCCTCAAAATTTTTCAAAAACCACTACAATGATTACAATAACAATAAAAACCCGCCAGGCATGTTCAATGCACCTCAAATTAAATATTGAGAACATATAAACATCATAATACTCTCATATAAAGGGTGAAAAATCAATCAGTGGTTTTAGAACCTTACCCCAAATTTATGATGACAACCAGAATCGACCCAAGTTGCCTCGCCTTTAGTGGTGGTTTCTATAACACAGACTCACCAGTATTGAGGGAGCCTTCTCATTCCCTAAAATTGGATGAAAATAAAAAAAACATGTTAAAACCATACATAGGGTTTTGTACAAACCGATATATGGCTGGGGAGGCCAAAAATGGGCTATCCATGGAAGGGGAGGGATCCATAATCCCTACCTTGTCGAATCTATGGAGGAATTGTGACGAAAAATTGTTGATATTGAAATTTGAGTGGGAGATAGTTGATGGGGTTATCATGATATGGGGAGATAACTAGGGGGAGTTTGCTTCTAGGAGGTCATGACCAGGATGGGCATGCAATAGGGAGAAGGTTCAGCCATGGAGGGTCAGGTCATGGAGAGGGATAAGGAGTTGGGGTCACACATGACTGGGGTTGAAGGGACGGGGTCACACAATACTATATGAGGGACGATCCTTTGGTGTTTCTCTCAAAACATGACCTAAATAAATAATAATTAAAATAATAATATTAATGACAATACTAATAATAAAAATCAAAAAAATAGAACTAGTAATCATTAAAATAATTAAAATATTATTATTATTAAAAAATTTATTAGTATTTTCAAATTTAATTTACATATAATTTGTTATAAATTTTAACATTAAATTAATTTATTTATAAAAACCACATATTACAACGTCATCTCTTGGAAAAAAATCCGATTCTCAGTTTAAATTTTTTTTTCCAAGCTAACATGAAAAAATTTATATTCCTTCAATTTTTGGCCTTTCAAAACATGGGATGTTCCAAACATACCACCATAGAACTTATCATTCCATATAATCCTTCAGGAACACCATAACCCTCATTCGATCTACATCGGTCATGTAGTCCTGCACCAATAGTTATGTTGTGTCTCCAAATGTCCAAACACTCCTTCAAGAATCCCATCAAACACATGGAAATATAATCCTTTGAATCTCCATCCAACACTTGTTCTGTAAGTGAATCGCCAAGAAGGATCTTACATGATACTCTTTAACTAGATACATGATTACATTTTCAGCATGTTGAGAAACTGGCCAATATACTTCCTAACTTAGGAATTAACGTTAAGTGGCGATTTCAAAACTAGGTTTCATCCCCAGATAAAATTATATTACAATAATTCCAACCAGCATTTTAACAATGATCCTAAAATGATTTTGAAACGGAAAAATTATTGATATCCCATGGAACTCAGTTAGATATGTTAATAATGATTTTCATGAAAGGATTTGACCGCCACATACCACACTCATCGTTACTCTATGAATTGCATTAAAATAGTTCTATACATACAATTACATTGAAAAAATGGAATACAATTCGAGCCACTACGTTTGACCATACAGTATGATGTTCATTTTAGACAACAGTTGATTTAGAAGAATAACATTGATGCCTCCTCTCACTGTGTATATCACATTCCAAAAAATTACATCCACCAATGTACATACATATCTTCCAATGATGTTTCTATTCATACCACGATGGAAACCACACATCCTACGTGAAACACAGAAAGAACCATTCTAAAAAATCCAACAGATTTTATACATTAGGACATTATTTAAATGACGCGATCTTAGTGTATATATAGAAAGTCATTATAGGCGACATTTTTTCCTAAGAAGGATGCACTAAGAGGATTTAAATGTGTTTTCGTTAAAATCAACCAAACTGGAGAGAAGAAAGGACGAACCACTACCGGTATGCTCATATTAAGAGAAACTCAGTTTCACGTACTAATATAATTCCATTAAGAAATCGTAACTCCTTCACCAGATTATACATTACAAGATTGTTCATTATTAAAAAATGTAGGAAACACATACCAAAAACATTTTTAAAGGATTTTCTACAAAACTATACTAATTAACATCATGTTGTAGATCAATAATCCACAAGATATAATGTTCACAATACTTTAAAAAGTTATGACATCCTTACCGTTCTTTAATGGAATTCATTGGTTCTATAAATTATACCGAGAAGGACATGTATTTAACAGAACTATCATGACAAACCCCACCTTATGAGTATTCTAATCATCAAAAGAAGATATAGAAAATCCACCCACAAGAATTATAGGTTAAAATTTACGTAAAAAAACATTTAAGCCACTGGAATGAAAATAAAATCTAACTTGACTGTCATGTCAAAAAACTAGAGTCTCTTGAATTTATCTTGAGCATTTGGATGAGCTTGATAGCAGTTATCACAGATCACTAAACTTAAGAGATGTCTCGAGATCACACTCAATAGTAAAAGGTTCAACGGATAAAGCATACTCAACCGGTTCAACAAAAAATTATGCACTCAATGGTACCACTTACGTGAACACATTCTAACTCGATGTAATAGAGAAGAATGTTGGATTTTAACTAGGTTTATCTCATACATAATTATCCATCACTTTGAATAAGCGATGGGGGAATGATCTTTAGAGCATCTGACCATACTCGAGGAATGCATACACTACTGAAAATTATAATTAACATACACTCAAGTCCAAAACAAAAGTCAAGGATACCATGATTGCCCATCAAAAGAGGGGAGTCATTGAGATTTTATAATTCATACTATGCACAATAGAATCAAAATGTAACCAAACATCATAAAACTGAATTGCATTAGAAAGTATTTAAAATTCAAAGGGGGACACTAACCATGGGCCTTCGCCTTACAATCACAGAATGCATCGACCCAAAAAGGGCTCCCACATATAAATGTCTCTATGATCAAGATAATATTATCTAACCAATTGTTATATGAAATTGTGAATATGGAAAAAACTATGCCATTCATTATAAAGAAAAGAGTAGCTTCATATACTCTTATATGAGTTTCTTAAATAGAGGAAACAACTACATGTTCATTTCTAATACCTTTACATTTAAAACCATTTCATAATTCAATAAACACATGTTCAACAGTCCAGTTATATGGAAATCCATCTACAAATCTATAAACCTCCAATACACAATACAAGAGGAATATGGTTCCCATTTATTTTCAAAAGTGTCATTTATCCCATTCATTAAATTACCAAAAACACTAGAATTTCATCACAAGAAGATAACTCAGGGAAGAAATTATATTAGATAGAAATAATGTCCTATTAACACCTAAGAAGGTTATAGAAGACGGAAATCTAATAAACATAAAACATGGCATGGAATTCAAGGAAATTAATCCAATCATCAGGCGACCTATGAATGCAACAATATTTCATGGCATATTCATGACATGTGAATCCATATGTGCCTATTATGATATATGTAATGATTCTTTCTCCCCTT
Organism: Viscum album; assembly: GCA_963277665.1. Taxonomy (NCBI): domain Eukaryota; kingdom Viridiplantae; phylum Streptophyta; class Magnoliopsida; order Santalales; family Viscaceae; genus Viscum; species Viscum album. The sequence continues at coordinate 1,558,411,298 of OY728151.1, read as the reverse complement.
AACAAGGAAAGGGTAAAATACCTCAAAATATATAAATCCATAAGACATGGAAATTACACCACTAACTCGAGGTCAAATAACTTCAGCTATATGATAAAAAATAATAAACAGTAATTTGCAGCCCTAAAAACTTGGCAATTTCCCATATGTGGGGTGATTTGACCCAAGATTGACTATTAACCAAGAGGTGACACCTTACTAGTCTACTATCTACCAACCAAAAATATAAGAAAATGGAAAATAATCTATCGGATACCACATTTTAACAACCCATCCTCTCTCGCCTTTAAGACAGTGGTTGGACTATTGGGTCACATGACCTCAAGCGCATCTCCCTCAATTCCAGAGGCTGCCGACTAGAAGTAAGGGATTAGGATGTGTTGTTGGGTTGATTATTCCCTCATATATCAAATTATACATTTTGATTAGTATTATATAATATATAACAGAATCATAAATACAAAAAAAGACCAAAAAATAGTGTTTGTGCATGCATTGACACGCCGTGTTGGTAAGTTGTGTGTTTTTCTTCCATGGGTTATCTTGAATTGGACATTGTATCCATGGGCTTCTTTGGGCATTGATTATGTATTGGGTTTTTCCCTCTTAGCTATCGAGCCCTTGAATCTTGAGGCTATGTGCTTATGGGCCTACTAGATTGATGTGGGTTTTGCCTTCTCCAGTTAAAAAAGGGATACTTTATTCCTTTTCCTGTTCATTAATAAAGTGGATTAACCCAAACTATTTCAGAAAATGTATCAAATTCATGTTTATACAACATATGATCTCATTACATGTTAATGATACATGATGTAATGTAGTAAATAATACAACATGATTTACAGTGTATACAAATAATAATAAAATAACAAAAAATCCACCTTGATGATCTCTGTGTGCATCACAAGATATTTCTCGGTCATTTCCACTAACTCCAAAGTACAAGCAACAAAACAAACAACATATGTCAAAAAAATATAATTTATACTCAGATACCAAGGGTACATTAAAATTGTGTCAGTTATAAATATCATTAGGCTGACACCCATAGTGTCAAGCCCAATATAGACAATGCAATATAAATTTTGAATTATTCCCTATCTAATAAAAGTGGAGTGATGTCAATTAATAATAAAAACATGGTTTGGGTTTCTAAATGTACACTTGTCCCATACCACCTTTATCATCTTAAGTCATATTTATATAAAGTATAGTTGTGAAATGAAGAATAAATAAATAATGTCCAATAGAAATATGGATAACCACTGATGAGGGAATACACCCTAGATTGTTCTTTGGTATGTGATCAAATACATAAGTCAAACCCATGAGCACTAAAGGAACAAGAGAATTATCTTAAATCATAAGGAAACATTATGAAATATCAATAAAACAGCTCATACATTTATTAAAAAAATGAAAATTATTGATGTGGATTCTAATCCAGTCCAGAAGGTTCCTCTATGGTACATCCATTGAATTATATAGAATTCCATGATACTATGAATGGAGATCAATTTGAATTTCTATGAATATGTTGAGGATGGTAACTATGATTCTATCTATGATATCACACATTTGGGGTCGAGTATATACCTAGGATAATAGTACCCATTTTTCCTATAGGTCCAACCCCGGTTACCCATTAGGGAACCAGTAAGACCAATTATTTAAATAGGAATCCCAGGGGAGATCTTTCCAAGATCACCTAAAACATCACTTCCCTGGTGCACTACGTTCTATCAAATTTAGTTTAGAGACTCCAATTATTGGTTTATAATATGGGAAGAACATTCTCTCCATGACCGCATTTCATTAAAAGAATAAGAGCGGAAAAAATACAGAATGAAATGTACGAGTCTTAATATATATAGCATAATCCTTAAAAAAATTCATGTCAACACATACAACTCAATTTCATAGGCTGTAATCATTAACAAGTAATTCATATTGTTCAATCCACTAATAAGGGAATAATTAATAATGGAAATTTAATTATCATGGAATTATAAACAAGTCGTGTGTCATTAGTGTGCCTCTTACAAGTATTTTATCAATGAAATTTTATCATCAAATGCTCTCGAGCTTTAAAATTTATCAAAATCCATCCAAACCATTTACATATCTCATGAAAGGAGCACAACACAATTCATAAAGAGTTAACTGTAGTTAAGTTACTCATGTATATTGAAATGCATAACTTTTAATAAACGGAATATTGCATTCCAATAATCCTCTTATATTCCATAGGTTGGGGGAAACACACATTGGATAGAAGATTATGTTCATTCTTAGAAATTATCATGTGGGACACAATTCATAAATAATTTCTCATTAATCAATTTAGGGAATTACAATGGTTCCATGGAAAACCAATGATAATTTTATATATTTTATATAACAGAAACATTGTCCATCTAGGAAATTTCACCCCCAAGGGGTGGCGGAGAGGCAATTTGAACACCCCAAATGGGATTCTCCATAAGAGAATATTACAACTGATATAATAGGATAGTCCAAACAATTTAATAGATAATAATAATTAAAAAATTAATTCAGGAATTGTCATTTTGTATGAGTCATCCTACTCAAGGACATCTCACAAAATTCTCCATAACATGGAAAATGGGTTTAATAGATCATGTTTCGTGGTCACTCCATCCAATGAATGTAATTATGTCTTTTAATTCATTCCTTACAAAACTCGTTTCTCAAAACCAAATCGGGTTGTTCTGTATGTCATGGAATCTTCTCAATTTCCTACATGGGAAAATCCATTCCTAAAGGGCCAAACAACCATGAGGTGTCTTGGGACAAATAAATTACACACGGGACAAGAGACAAATAATCTAAAAATAAATCAACTTAGTTATTAAAATAGGATATGTTCCAAAAAATACATGCTATCCTCCATAGCTTCAATGAATATGAAACAAAAAAATCCAAAGATAAATAAAACACTAATTGTCCACTTTATACATTTATAGATTGAAGGTAGCAGACCTATGATGGATAGGTTTCATTAGAAAAACATCACATTGTTGGAAAATATATCATTTATCACCCCTAATAACATTATTATCTTTATTCTAGGAAGCAATTGAGAAATAAACTACCATACTAGGAATGTATTAAATACAGTAACCTACCAAATAAATTAATTATTTAATTATTTCATAAATAAAATTGTCATGCAAAGGGATCCTATGTCAACGATGAACTAATTTGACATTCATCGCATAACAGATTTATCAACATCCAAGTAGAACTACTCCACAACCACACACATACATTCATATATAGATATTTCTTTCCCTTAATACCAAGCATGTTTTTCTCATTCGATGAGGTAATATATACATGGAAGATATCTATTTAATATATATTCAAACATGATTATATACATGTGCGACCTCAAATTTTTTCAAAACCCACTACAATTTTTACCGGAACCATAAAATTTCAGCAGAAAGGATCAACAGATCTCATCTAAATGATTAAGAACCCATAAGATCCTTAATAATCAGAAATAATCGGTGTAAAACCAATCATAGGGTTTAAAACCTTACCCCAAATTCATGACATCAGACTGAATCATCCCAAATTTCCTCTCCTCCTGTGTTGGTTGTCAGAACAAGGACTCAGGAGTCCAAATGGAGCCTTCTCATACCCTAAATCCGGAAGAATGTAAATAAAACCTAGTTAGAACAAATCCTATGGTTTCATTGATAACAAAATATAGATTAAAAAACTAAAAATAATCCATACCTGGAAGGAGATAGATTCATAAGCCTTAGCTTGTCAAAATCAAAAGATGAATCATGACAAAAAATGATGTAGATGTAAATAGGAGAGGGTGTCTGGTGAAGGGGGTCACACGATGTAGCGAGTTGACAAGGGGTGTTCTATTGGGAGGCCACTACCATGAGGGGAATGTTGTAGAGATAGGTTTGAGAGATGAAGAAGGTGAGGGAGCTACAATCGAACACGCCTAGCTTTGCATGGAAGGGGTCACCCGACGCATGAAGTTGGGGGACCGCTTTGGGGGTTCTGCAAAACATAAACCACGAAAAATTGTAATGATAATTATATTGATTATAATTATAATAATAATATTCATAATAATAATAATAATAATAATTATTATATTATTATTATTAAATCCATTAATATTATTTCCTCATTTAACTCACCTTTAATTGTTTCCCATTTTATCTTTTATATAATTTGTTTAATTTATTTATAAAAAACACACATCCCAATGTCATCTATCAAAAAAATATGCAAAACTCTATTTTAAATAATGGTATAATTATGTAATAGAAATATTTAAATTACATCTCTTTTCATTCAGTTCAAAACATAGGACGTTACAATATAGTCATTTATAACATACTCTGATGAGTGACTTCCTCCATCATCTATATTAAATTCACTATCACCACCTATACCCTGACACAATGAGAAAAATGTTACACCCACAATTTAAATTTTGGTCCCATAATGAATTATTCTTCTATATAATAACTATAAGAAGATTCCACTCTTAGAAAACAGTGCTTTCAAATTTTTAAAAGTTCATAAATATACATAGAGAGAGGAGACACATATCATCAAAGGGTTTCATCGACCCCAACGATGGGTGAACTGCACACTTCAATATAGGGGAGTTCAATACTCTATCTAATAAGAGGGAAGTGAACTCATGAACCCTATTAGGGCCCAAAATGTAGTTCAAAAACCTAGATATGATCTATATGTAGGATAAAAATATAGAATGTAAAATCCTCAACTAATCATTCCAACTATACCATAATTGTATACATAAGGGGATGTTGATGCACCTTGTATCCTATAAATCAAAATAATCATATCTATAAATGCTTCCCAAAAATCACAAACATCCAAATACTATTCTATGATTGAAATAGGGTACTCAGGGCTCAATGGAGTTTAAAAACCATATGTGGGAGTAAAAAAACACAAAATTCTACGTATCACGTACAAATATTCTGGGATCATTTGAGGAGACAACTACCAAATCACAATAAAATAATATCCCATGACTTAATGGGATCACTAGAAAAAATCATTATGAAAATGATCCACATCAAAAATATTTTGGGAAGTAAGAAATCCATACATGTAGGGGAAAATCCATAAATTTATAATAATGAAACTCTTTGGGAATAACAAAATACAATCTCAATACTACTCATTACACATAGTCATTTTAACTGAGGGTCTGATGAAGGACCCTCCGAGAATGATCAAAAATAATCTTGGTCAATATCATATATTGAGTAATGTAGTCATATATGGCATAGTGGAAATCCACTATCCATAATTCAAACTATATGAATCATAAAAAATAAAGCATGTGAAAATAACCAAATCCCAATACATCTATCCTAGATCACATACATAATCCCAAACTATAATGGGAATAAGAATGTGGAAATCTCATCATGTTTAATGTCAATTTATAATTCCCTTTAGAAAACTCTCTTTCATTGAGGGAACTACCAAATTCATTTGTGAAATACCACATTTTCAACTCCTACATCATCCTTGGATCCATAAAAGACAACCATAACTCAGATAATACAGACACTAGAATACATGTGAGGTGTCCATTCAATATTATCTAAAGGATCTAATGGTGGCTGATCATCCTCACACCTACATTGGATCATCACCATTATCCAGTAAAATTTTCTATAAATATATGATATGAAAATATCCACAAATCATGTTGACAATAGCCTTGGATGGTTTAGGGGGCACCTAAGTCACAGACTATATGGAAGGATACTAAAAATGAACTATCTATGTTTCTATATATACCTACTAGGATAAATGTAAGTGGACCCCCAATATAGAATAGGCACATGAGGTGTAACACGGTTTAAATGATCCTTAATCCCAGAACAACTACCATGGAATGTAACAGCCCAATATAGAAATGTATTCTCTATGTAAATTGTGTTCACCAAACCATACAAGTCATATATTATCAAAAACAATAGACCTAAGTGCTTACCTAATATTATTTCATCATGTCTGATCAGATTATGTAGCATGCCTTATGGATTATAAGGTGTGTGTTTCCTAACCACTAACTATATCAAGTGCATTGACACAATCCGTGTCATATAGAACAACATGGAATATATTATTACAATACATGTATCTCACATGGTTTTTCTATTAATGTACATTGAAACACATAGGGCCATGAAAATGATGGTCCTACAAAACAATTATGTAATAACTACACCCCATGTGGACAAAATGTTATATCGTCATCTCATCGATGAACTATCCAATTTTTTTTAGCACAATATTCAGTGTGATCAAGATTTCGTGATGCCCAAACACTATAAAACAAAAAATCTGTAAATTATTGATGAGTCAGCTCCCAAACGTTTTAATCAACAAGAATTATATAAATTTTCATAAAAATATTTTTTAATAAAACTCAAGTGAATAAAATCAAAATAACAAAACCCAACCACGTGAATTTTTTTGAATCTCTATGTAATGATCCATATTCTATGGCCATTATGTCCTTATATTGTTCTATTTGGCCTCCACTTGAGAAGATTAGAAAATCACATCCCCTAATCCCTTATTTTCAATGTGTCGATATGGGTAGGAATCCCCCTATATGATGTTTTCATGGGTATATGAAATTATAGAGTGACACAATTAAAAAAAATATGAAAACAACGAAGGGTTGACCTAAGTTTCATAACATGGGCGATGATAATATATCAGATGGATAGAATCCCTCATTATAGAATCATGAAAATAATACTAATGACCATCATTAAATAATTTTGTATGATATAGTATTTTGAAAAAACTAGAATAAATAATATTTATTTAAAAAAAAGATTCAAAATATGTATGATTGGAATCTAAAAAATTACATACCAGGAGATAAAGTCTTACCTGTAGAATAATTTAACAATATAAAAATATTTCTGACCCTTTTTCATATGATAAAATACCATTTTAAAATTTTTTAATCATCAATGGTCATAATATCACAAATGTTCCAAGTTCAAAATATGTGATTACTCATATATGTTAAAATCTAATACATAGAGCACAAATTATTCCATTAATAATATAATGCAATGAATTTATTTATACACATATAATTCCATTTAAGGTAAATATGACTTGAAATTCAATTAGATAAAAAATTATATTACATTAAACATTAACATCTATAATTAAATTTACAAAAAAATATAATTGTATAATTTAATGAGTTTTTTCCATATAGAGATGGCGAGATGATTTTTATATTTAATGTGGATGGATGAGGAGGTTGTAGAGGATTTAAAATTTTGACCTTATTGATGGATAACTTTTTAGAATGACTAATATTTGAAGTGTTGGAAGATTTTTCATATTTTTTGGTAGTGGGTATATATATTGAGATGAACGGGTTCATGAATTAGTATTAGAGTGAAGAAATGACCATTGGAATTGAGGAAGAGTGCTAATAGTTATGGTAGTGGAGAATATTGAGAGGGTGGTCTGATAGATGTGACTTATGAGGTATGAGGTAATGTTAGATTATGATTTTGGGGTGGTAAATGAACTAATTTTTTTGATCATGTGATTACTAGATAGAATTTTAATTGGGTTTCAGATTGGCCATCAAATGTCGTCACTCTTACATGCTCAATCGCTGTACATTTTTTCTATTTTTAATATTATATTAATATATACAGTATTATCAAACCTAATAAGATGAAATGAGTGTATTCATAGGAGTAATTATATTTTTTATTAATATTATATTTATTTAAATGAATTTTCATTTCTATTTACATAGAATAATATTTCATTGGTTTATAACAAATTGGGTAATAATATATTTCTAATCAATGAATTTTATATGATATACATATATAGACAATAAGATATTTGTTGTTGAATAAAAATTTCACAATATGGACATATAAGAATGCACACACACACACATATATATATATAACTTATATACATATTAATTTGTTATTTCAGAAAATAAATACCATATTGTCTATATAGTTACGGCTAATAAATATAAGTATTTATCTGTATTGCCTTTATGAAAATTTACTAAAAATATTGATAAAATGACATGAATTTTTTTTATTTCATGATGTACGGAATAATCATCCTATCCATCTTTACATATCAATAATCCCATATTATATCCTCCAACCATCATATTGAAGTATAAATATTGATCACGTCTACCCTAGAAGTTGAATAATTCCAATATGAATACATTAGAATAAAAACTATCTATGAAGATTAATATTAATCATATAATGGGTTTCCCACCAATGTTATATTGAATAGATTCATTTAACAACATCAAACACATCGAATGAGGGTTTAAACACAACCATATGTGTTTCACCATCGATGAGGAGTAAAAAAATAAAAAATTGATGATCATGGTGGAATTTATATATATATATATATAATTTTAATAACATTATAAACTTATATAAATGTTAAATGGCCTTTTAAATTCCCATGGATAATAAATGAGGTTAAACAAATATGGGGATTCTACGGGGGCATATAATTCTAGAGGTTATAACATTTGGTTTCCAACATATGGAATTATAAATATTATGGGGAATGGGGTTCCAATGGTTATGTCACTTTATTTTGAATGCATGGATAAAGAAATCAGATATATGATTCCTTTTTGGTAACCCTATTATAAATTGTAAAATCTATCAATGTATTACTTCATCATAATTGAGAATAAATTCGACTGTTATCATAATTCCTTCTCTGAGTGTATGATAAAAGAAATTAAGAAGAAAATAATTGTTATATGAAACAAAAGGAGGGGAAATATATGGACATAAGGACTATACAATCACATGTCTTAGATAACAACTATATTCTTCTATAACATCCTCAGTTTCATAATTTAGTTAGGAACATTCTAATAATTATTGAATTAGAGTCTCTAAAGTACATAAATCATGAGAAAATAATGGATGACTAACATGGATGGAAAAACATCTCCCACTACATTGATATGACGACCTTATTACATAATGATATGAAAAAATACCACATACTCTATAAAAATCATCCACATATTCCCATAATACAAATTATAATACAAGAAAATACAGCAAATCAAGATGAATTATGAACAATCTATTTATCAAGATATAAGGAACTATATATAAAATTATCTTATGAGGGAATAATATCAATATTATAGGAAATAATGTTTTTGAATTACTCTAATAAATGATTACAACACAATATTTTTTGAATACATTATATTCTGAAAAATTTAGAAAATTATTGTACATGTTATTCCCAAGTGATTAATTTGTTTTCAATGTGTAAAAATGTAATGGTGACTGAATATGATGTTGTGATTCATATATAATTTATATGGAAACCTTATATATAAATGGATTTCTTTCTTGAGAAATTGAAATTTTCATTTCTGATGATTATTTAACTATTCAAATGTTCAAAGGAATGTTCCAATCATGTTGAAGAATTTTCAAATTGTTTTCAATAATGAAGATAAAGTGAAGTCCATAACGACTTATATTTTCATGAAGAATATTTTTTAATAAAATGTATTTTTAAAAGAACATGAAAATTAATTTTTTTTATTTTTCATGATTTTTATTTTATAATAGAATAGTACATAAAATTCTATGAATATAATTACTCTAAATTACAATGTGGGGCTTTATAAAAAAATTGACCAAATCAAAATCCATAATATCCAACTCAATGATGAATATTATGATATCTATAAAAATGTAATGGGATTACAAGTACGTTTATCTTTTATAGGGTAAGGTGAAGGTGAATAGCCCCCATTGTTAGTGTGTAGTGGAGGTAGGTTGGGGTCATAGTGAATGTGGGTAGGTACATAGGTAAGAGTGAACATAGGAAGTTGAGTAGGCATTTGCTGGGGGGAACATCCCATTGTGTTCCATGTGTGCAAGTGTTTAACCTAGTGAAATATTGAGTGTGGTAATATATAATGTGTGTTATTAAGAAGAAGGAATCCATTCAAATATTCGATGTGGGATGAGGAGACATGTTACTATTCATCCATTTAAAAATAGTGGAATATATCACACTAATTACATTTTTACTTATCTAGCTATACATGAAATTATATATTGTAATATTCTATAATTAGATTATATATGTATTTAACAGATGATATTCGTCATATCATGTAATGCTAAATCAATGTCGAGAACACCACTTCCGAAATGATTTTGTTTAACTGATATCACTGGAGAGAGATTAACGGGCGTCCATGTATGAAATCACATCAGTAAATAATATCATAAATATATGAATATTATTCTCCCAAATGAATTCATAGTTAAATGAGGATATTCATTATCTTTTTTGCATTGACGATATTGAATTTTAAAGCATCATGTGCATATCATCACAAGAATGTGAGTATATCACTATAAAGAGAGGATGATCATGAAGGATATTGTACTATAATTTATGATGTCATATTTTATGTAATCCCATAGATGAATAATTGATAAATGATAAATCCTTCAGTGAATTAAAATGTTAATTTACATGGAATACATTCTTTTATATATTAAATTTCCTTGACAAGGTATAAAACTTACAAAAAATGTGGTGATTCTTGCTTATAAATATCAACGTTTATACGAGTATTCATTTTTTATTTAAGATTATTGATTCATTCTATCATATTAAATATGATAAACTAAACTCCATAAAGAATTATTCATTTACAAAGACATATATCAAATTAATTATTGATATCTAAATCATGCACTCAAGGTTTGTTAAATCCCATGTTTTTTAACCGGGTTATAATACGAATGTCATCGAATTTATTTTCTACAGTTTATCAAAGAGTCTTATTTTTTAAAACCGATATCCGAAATTCTATCCCGAGTGTTGGAACACCTAAAGGTGTCTTTTTTGTACTTGCATAACTACCCTATAATTATAGCGGGTGTCCTGATGAGTCTCGGGTGCAGTGGATCTGGAAAAGTCCACATTAATGGATATGTGCAGGCAGCGCATGATTGTGGTCCAACCCATGTGGTTTGTCCTATTTAATAATTTATTTAATTAAATTAAATATGTTTATATGAGATATTTTGATTAATTAAAATAATTTTTTAATTATAATAATAATAATGAAGTTATTATTATTATTTTTTGGTTGTAGGATGTAGTATTTCTTTATGTCTTTTTATGTGTTTAAAGTGACTGGGATGAGTTGGGAAGAGGTTGGGGAGTTTGGAATGGTTTTGAATAAGTATGGAGGCTTTTATTAGGGAGCACGTTTTGAGCACGGTTAGAGGAAACCGTATGGTTTCTTCAAGAAACCATGCAGGGGGAGACAGTAGGCTTCGCATGACCTATGCACAGTTTTCCAAACTGTGAGAGGAAACCGTGCGGACCCCTCCTCTCGAGACAGTGGCGTGCACAGGGTTAGCGCACGGTTTTCCAAAATATGCGGGTTAACCGTGAACAACATAAACATAGGGTTTTGAAACTCGGGTACACATAGGCTTGCCTCACATCTCTCCAATCTTTCTCCCACCTGAGCCTCACTCGGGATTTTCTCTTCTCAATGGTTGGAGGGGATCTCCAACACGTTTTGGAAGTAAATCGAAGGGGTTTTATGGTGGATTGAAGGAGGTTCTTCTCAGGTAAGTCTTGTCTCATTGTTTTCTGTGGTTTCTTCTAGATCTATATCTCTATCTCATTTTTCTAGATCTACACCTGTTCTGTGTAGATCTACGGTTGTGGTTTCCTTGGGTTTTGTTTTAAGTCTTGTGGGTGATAGAGAAAGAGATCTAGAACAGTTTTCATGAAGTGTTCTCCTAGATGTGGTTGCGGTTTTTTGTGGGTCTATTTCATCATAACTGTAAAGTTAGGGTCCCAAATCCTTATCACATTATTTAATAATTAAAGATTAATTAAATAAATCGAGAATGTGAGTTTTATTGATTACGATATGTCTATGCAGGACACTTTTGATATTATTAAATGATGTCGCCAACAAGAGATAAATGAGGACATGAACTTGTATAGATTTTAAGAATGATTTTTTAATTTGGTTAAAGTGATTTCATTAAACAGTTAATTGATTTGGATGGGCAGAATGGGTATTAGGTTAATTAATCGTAGAATTATGTATCTAGTCATGAGTTTGATTAAAATCATGTCTTTTACTGATAATTTAGAATATTAAATATTTGACGTGATATGAATTAAAATTGGAAACTGGTAATAATTAATGGATGGATTAATTATTACATGTAAATGGTAAATGGTTAACTAATTGATGCTTGGGTAAAGAGATAATATTTAATTAATTAATTGTTGAATTAATTAATTTCCATGCAGTAAATTAAGATTGTGAATTGATTTTTTGTTCCGATTATTGGCCAAGGGTACCATTCGATGTGTATTAGTTTTCCATGCCTTATGTTGTCATGGATGGAGTTGTTTAAAAATATGATATATTGTGTGAGATGGTTTCTAAATATCTTGTCTTTATTCAGAATGTTTTGAGATGATTGTTATGTGTGTGGAAATTGTTAAAGTCCTCGATAAATCACCAATTGTGTGGACGGGTTGAGACTTGTTAAAGAATTCACATAATTAAATGTTGAGTTAATTATTTAGTTGTTTTTCTAAGAATAATTAATTTTTATTTAATTTTTTACTATTGAAATGTTTAATGGTTAATTAATTTTTGAATTATTTGAAGGGAGATTTGTGTTGTAAATTAGTTTTTGAATTAATTAATGGATGGTTTTGGGGAGTTAGACATGCACTTCCACACTAGTGATAAAAATATTTATGTTTGATTGATAATGGTTTGTGAGTGAAGGCTTGAAGCTCCAAATACTCACGGGGTTCTAGAAATGATGTTATACACCAATGATAAATATATATATGTATGACTGATAGACGAGTTGTGAGATAATGACTGAAGATCCAAATACTCACGAGGTGCTAGACATTTTGCCCTACCAATGATTAATATATACATATGATTGATAAATAGGTTTTGAGACAAGGACTGAAGTTCAAAATACTTGCAGGGTGCTAGACATGGCGTCCTACGCCAAGTTTGCATGAAAAAATTCCTTTATGGGATCAGAACTGATGCTCTAAATACCCATGGGTTTTGATATAATGACTGACACTCCAAATACTCACAAGGGTGATAGACATGATGTTCTACACCCATTAGCTGACATTGAACTATGGGTCCAATTGGTCATACATAAAATGAATTAATGGTTAATGATAACTTTTGTGACATGATGATTCTTGAATTTAATATGAGAAAAGGTTCAAACTTATTAATGGATTGGGTGAATCACTGTTGGTGGACTGACCCTGGAGTGAATCTCTATTTTAAGTGGATGAGCTCGATTATAGTATATGAAAGATTAAATTGAATATATTATGAAGTGTTATCAAAGCCAAAGCACAAGCTTGGATTAAGTGTTTACATTGATTACTTAGATGGACTTTAGAAACATTTGTGGGGAGTGACTTATACGGGGGATTTCAGGCATATTTTTAATCTCCGGACATTCATAATTTAATAAGACATGAATAATTGATAAGAGAAAATGATTATGTAATGATTTTTGAGTATTCATGGAAAATGTATAATGTAGGTTCAGACACCAGCTGAGGGCTAAAGCAGTGATTTTGGTATATAGTTACATTGTGAAAACCTTATTGATGGATGGCTTCACATGGTTTAAATTATTGATTAGATGTCTATATTTTGGGTAGACACTGGTGGTCCTGGCCTATTGAGATTTATATCTCACACCCTACTCAGGCCGCCATTGCATTGGGGTACCCGAATAGATTTTATTTTCTTGCAGAATTATGTTGTTTTCATTTAGTTGGGAGATAGGATCAGAGGCCCGAGCAAAAGCTCGGGATGCTCGAGGAGACCACCCTTGGGGCTTTGAGTCATTTTTTACATATTTCTGTATCAGAATGTAAAGCATGAAGTTTTGTTCACTGTTTTCTATTTTTGTATCATTAGCATGTCATGCATGCATCTTCTGTATAATTAGCGTTGGCCATTTTTTTTGTAGAAGATATATAATATCTGTTTTCTTCTACTTTATAAATAATTATACTCCTTCCACTATTTTTTCCATTTTATATATTTTAACAACGAAATGAGGTTATAGTCTCCCCATTGACTATCCATTGACCCCCACTTCTAGCTGGTAGCCTCTGGAATACGGGGAGAAGTGCTTGAGGTCATGTGGCGACCGGTCCGACCTTCGGTTCATGGGTGAGCTGAGTCGATACATTAAAAAGTGGTATCAAAGGGTTTCTTTTCCTTTGTCTTAATTTTTTGGGGTTGGTAGATAGGAGACTAGGAATATGCTGGCGCTTGGGTTAATAGTAGTGCTTGCGACTGATCACCTCATGTATGGGAAATGACCGAGTGTCCAGGGATGGGAGTTGATGTTTGTACTATTTGAGGTTATAGTTGATATGATTCTACCTATAGTGCCTGTTGTATTTTCCACTATTTATTGATTTTGATAATTTTGAAAAATAATTGTCTTGTCCTGATATGGAAAGGATGTTTCATACATTCATCATGTTAGGCCCTTATAGATTCACATGTCATGCATGTAACATGCAATGTAGTTGCATTAGTAGGATTCCTGCTAATTTGGTTTATGTTCATTGGGTTCAATGCCATGTTTCGATTTACTTTAGCATGACTGTGAAGATATCATGATTGGTAATATATTTAACACGCTTCAGTGATTATATTCAATACTTCCTCAGTTATTAGCATGTTTTGTTGTTGTGAAATTCTTCTATGTTATAGCATGTTGTTGTGTTACTACTTGTGCTAACATTCTATTGATGTTTTGATATACGAATGGACCACTAAAGTTAAACTGTTAAATGAATGTTGATTTTGATAAATGGGAGACAAATGCCAGTGATAAGGTGTATGGTTTCCTTATTGATCGGTAGATGGACACCCACGTGACTAAACCATATAAAAATATTTTGTTTTGAAAATTGTTTTGAATGTAAAACATCTGAGTTTTTATTTTAATTTACCATTGTGGGTTTGCTCTTGAAGAACATTGATTAAATAAATGTGACTTTGGAGGTTTCCTTTTTGATAAAAGGAATTTAGATGCTAAATTGCCTATTTAGATTTGAATAACACCAAATGTTAAATGTTTAAAGAGGATGTTTTTGATGACCTAAATATTTTTCTGTAGGGAATTGTTTTGAAAACCAAGTGGTTTGTTGTGAAAAAGTACATCTGTGTTTGTTGAAGTCCATTAAAATGATGAAAGGATCAAATGAATGAATTAAATTAAATAAAATGAAAAAGTGGATTTTGAATCTTGTGTTTTTGGTTTTGTGTGACCAAGAGAGAGGGTTGAAGTTAATGATCGTGAGGGTATAACCCATGGTAGGTAGTACCCCAAGAATTTTCTAGGCTATTAAAGTATGTTCATCCCACTACTCAGGAGGAATTTATGGGACTCAGTTGATTTGGAACCCTGATAGGTTTATGTTATGGCTTTTATGATCAATTTTTTATGTGGTGATCATGGTTCGAGGAATGTCACACACATGTGATAATGTGTTCTAAAAACACATGTTTGTGAGCAGCTGATATTTTCTTGTGACATTGTGGAAAATCTTATGCTGGGTATTGTTGCATCATTTTCAATAAACATGTTGGGAAGTGATGCTGAGCTTTTTGATCTTTAACGCCCCGACCCCAGCTACCCGGAGTCGGTGCATTACTTCGTAACATTGGCATGATCACAAAAGATCAAGTCTCGAAAGACCGATTAGTTTAGTAGCATTGGAAACACTAGATACATTAATAAGTCTTACATTACATCATAAAGTAAAACAAAACTAGTACATATTATCTTCATATCCCCTTATATTATCCCTGAAGGTCATTATTATTATACTTCTTCACATCCTGAAAAAATATTAAAACATTGAAAGGGGTGAGCTCAGATGCTCAGTAAGGATAACAATATAGCGGAAGCTTTCATAAATAAACATTAACATTTAAGGCAATGTATAACTAAAACAAAAGCCTTTTAAAGTTGAGCTTTAGCATAATATGGCAAAAGTAAACTGAAATAATGCCATTTACTTACTTACATGGATATTCTACTAGTCGAATAATCACATGTAATATCAATAACCACTTTCATAATGATGGAATGCATAACGCCAGACTATCATAACCACGTAGTCAAGGCCATGTGCCAAAACCAAAAATAAGATTTTGTCAAGGCCTCGTGCCAAGACACTACATTGACTCATGAGACCTATCGATGCATTGAGGAGCTATAGCGGGCTCCACCCGTCACTTATTAAGTCCAATTCATTCCTCATATGAATAGTTTTAAACATATCATAAACCATAACATAATTGTATCACATAAAACATGCATAAAGGAATCATAAAATTTCCACATTTCAATAAAAAGATATCAATACAACACGTTGATATAATAAAAGCTCTTTAAAAACACTTTTCAATACCAAAATAAAAGAAAGTTAAAACTTTTTATTTATTTTTCATTAAAAAAAATATGGCTTGTAGAGGAAGCCGAAACTCAAATAATGGTCACGGAGGCGGAGAAGTCGTTGTCGCCGCATATGTACGGAAAGAAAAACATTCCCTTTTTGTCGTTTAGTAAAACGCTTTGTATAAAAAGATTCATTTTGAATAAACATAAAAGTCAAAGGGGTTTATACACCGTATAAAAGAATGTTGTGTATAATACCAAATATGCCTCAATGAAAGGAGATTGAGACGAAGTCCTTAAAAGATCATTTTTAAAATAAAATAGATCTATTTTGTGTATTCACTATAGGTACACATAAAGAAAGTAAAAATTCAAAATAGTACATTATAACATCATGACATAATTTGAAAGTAGGAGATTAACCCAAAGAATGGAATTTGGGTTAAGAAGTTCCCTTACCTTGCGTCTTGTCCTGACTCGACCGTTTTTTAACCTCCTGAATAATAAACTAGAGTTAATTTATATTTACATAAGAACCTTTTTCATGTTAATTATTCCTTTTATATCCATTATTACCATGTTATTAACATTATGTAATTATTTAAGTTTATAACGGTCATTTTGTCGATCGTAGGTACTTGAGTCAAAAATAAAATTCTGATAATTACAAGTTGTTCATTTGGTGATATATACATTATATCCAGAATTATGTTCATGATTTAGATATCATATATATCATATATATCCAGTATATACATTGATTTATAATATTACATAACATTTAGAGGTAAGAAATGAAATTCACCGTTTATGGAGACGGTAAGCCGTACGTACGCATGAACGCTACTTTCATTTCTATTTCGTATTTAATGGAATGAAATCATAATTATATAAAGGTATAATATAGTTCCAGTATAATATCATATATAATATCATTTACTCCATCCTTTATACATCCCACATATGTCATTAATGATTCACATCACTTTGAGGGGGCGGTAGTCCGCACTTCCTAAAATGAAATTATCGCATTGACCCATAATGGAAATCATAAAGTATGCCATAAATGAGAAATAAAGAAGACTAAGTAAAACATAAACATATTATATATCCTATATAAATATAGTTACATCTTAATGTCCACCTTTGAAGGTGTTATATGAGTGTTGAACAATCATCGTTTCGTGAGGCAGAAATTCGCCATCCACAGAAACCTTATGTTCTTTAACCATTAGATGTACGTGTCTGTAAGTGTAGCTCGAATCCTTATTATAACCACATCCTAGTTTATTTAGGATACTGGTGTTGTTACAAAAGAAATGAATAAAAAGAGTTTAGGAGGTTGGATAATAAAAACAAAACAAAACAACATTAGAGAAGACATTACCTCAAAATCGGGTAACTCTTTTTGATTTGAGCCAAAGGCTTCTTTGGGAAGAGTTCTGCCCAAAGTGAGGCTTCTAGGAGTAAGTGAGGGAAGTTGGGAGAGTATTTGGTCTGAGTTTGGCCGAGCCAAATGGCTTTAATGTGTGAATGAGGTGGTAGAGGTGGGGGCCTTTTATAAGTGGAGAGGAGGGGCACTCTTGGAAAGTAAAGAAAAGTCACTTTATTATAAAATATGTTTCGGATTTTAGAGGTCCCACACTTATATAATTCAATGGTAAGGTGATAAGGGTTCTAAATATACTCATCCAATAGGTTTTTTACATGTTTATGCCTTGGATTTTACATTATCTTTTTATTTTATTTAAATCGTTAAATAATGAGGTCATCGCTGCATCATCATGATGTCATAAATAATTTAATTTATTTAATGTCTAAAAATTATAAAGCAAATACTATGATGTAGGAAATCGTTTTAGCTTTCCAATGACTTTTTATAGTAAAAATATGACTTGTATAACCCCATGTAAAAATTGTCTTAGTAAAAAATTTCATGTTTGTGTCATTTTTTACTTTAACATTAAATAAAAGGTATTTATGTTATTTTCTAACTAAAGTGGCTCCATGGGGTCCCCAAGTTGACCCATGGATTGTATTGGTCGGCCATGGAATATCCAATGAGGGTAGGACATGTGTTAAGCTCATCTCATATTATTAAAACATTATTTTTACCTTAAACTACACTAATTACCTCTAATCGCGATTAAGAACTTAAAAGTTACTATTCACCAAAAATTATTTTAATCTCATTGAACCACATTTTACCTCTTAATGAAAACCATGTATGTTGGATTTTTGAAAATCAAATCACAGATGTGGTAATATTTCATTTAAACGAAAAATCAGTTATTTAACTACCACTTAGTGGTTTCACTATTCATCAAAAATTTAAGTTTTTCAGAACATTGCCAAAATTTCACCCTAAGCTATAAATGATATTCCGAATTCAAAAATGATGTCTATTTTACAAAATACCAAACATATAAGTTGCATTAATTAATTTTATAATTAATTCCCGCTGTCACAACAAATAGCGTGTTTTTAAGAAACAATTTATATCAAATGATTGGCAATTGTTTATGTCCAATTTCAATGTTAAATTAATTATAATGACCACCATTGGATAAAATGGTAAAAATATATTCTAATTATACTTTAAAACCACTAAATATTATTATTTATCAATATAAATTATTTTTATTAAAAAAAGTTGTTTTTAAGTATTTTTCACTATTCATAAAAAATTTGAAGTTCTCAGAAAAATAACAAAAATTCAACATAGGCTAATTTCGATATTCCGAATCCAAAAATGAAGTCCAATTTGAAATATAAAATTTCTATAATTTTAAAAAGTGGTTATAACTATTCATAACGACTACTTTAATTAGTCGCGGTGTTTTAGAACTCGAAGTTGCGTACAATGCAAGCTATTGCATTATTGAATGAGAAGCGTATTGTGGAAGCTCTGGGTGTTACATTCTCCCCTCCTTCAATAAATTGCATCCTCGCAATTTGAAAATTTTCTTGGAAAATAAAATGTTGAAAATAGAAAATACCTTTGTGGAAAACCAACATCGGAAATAAGATTAATAAAATTTAGCCTTAATAAGAGGGAAAGGGATATGAAAAAGTCACCACCCAATTATGATCTCGATTAGGAGAACATTGGTGGAAATTAGAGACATATAATTGGAGGAAAAACGTAAATATTTGTAGGGAGTGATTGAGGTCATCAATCACAATCAACTGTCAAATTGAGGGCCTCAAAGCCTTCAATCTATGTTGATTTAAAATATCATCAGTTCAACAAGACATAAGTTATTAGGATAACACATTTTTTTGTTTTAATATCCCTTTACTAAAGTTTAAGAATTAATTTATTCATTGAATAAGATATAGGTATATATATTTATGCTTGACAATTAGAGTTTCAACCTTCAACTCATCTTTCATTCAAAAAGATAATAGAACTCAAAAATATTATTCTTATCCTAATTTTATAAGGTTCCAAATGTTAACACAAAACATTTAGATTAGTAAAATTATTTTGTAATAACCCGGGACTTCATGTAGGCTAGTGGTAGGAAATAAAGGCTTGTCGCACAATGGTTGTCGGTTCGATTCCTGCAGCTTTGTCCGACGCGACGGTTATGCCCCACCCTGCATGTTGCCTTTTCCTAAAACTATAGTATTATAATATTCCAAAAATAATCTTCATAACTTTTTTAACCTTTAATAATACTATCCAAAGGTCAACTTAATCCACTATAACCTTTATAGTTATCCAAAATACCTCTGTCCAGACTTTCTCTAAAAGGTCTCTTAATTCCAAAATCAATTTATCAGATTCCCCAAACAAAGTAAAGTTTCTCTTATTGTTACATACTAAAAATATGATTACCTTCATCATATTAAAACCATACTGAAACAATTAGTACTGAAGTACAATCCTTATATATATATCACATTATTCTAATAACCAGAATATAATCCATGAGTCCAAAAGCACCAATACATTAATTATTCCACTTCAACTGTAGACACAACATAAGATTTTACTTGATCCCTTGGCCTTTTCTGAGGTAAGTATCCATGACACTTAGGAAATTCATTTGCATAATGACCCATTTCCCTACAATTGTAGCATTCAACATTGATAGCCTCTTTCTTTCCCATTCAATCACGTGCCTGGTGATCTTTTTCTCACATTTATAACAAACTCCCATTCCTTTTAGGCATGTACCAGGGTGATTCATCCCACAATTATCACATAATGGAAAATTCTTCTTTCCCTTTTTCCCTTTATCTGTCTCTTGTTCCACCGTTCTCTTCTTCTCTTGCATTACTTTGTTGTCATAAGACTTAGCGAATTCCTTTTATGACTTGATAGCACATGAGACAATATCTTCGTATGTTGAGAAATATTGTGGTACTAAAGCTCTACGGAGAAATGGTTTTAACCCATCAAATAAACGATCAATCTTACCTCTTGGGATACGTATATAATCTGCAGCATACCTCGCCAACCTTGTAATGATGGCCTCATACTTTGCGACATTCTCATCCTCCTTTTGTCTCAGAATCAGAAATTATCTTTCCATATCTACTCGATTGTCATGAGGAAGGTATTTTTCTAAGAAAATCTCTTTGAACTCCCTCCATTCCATATTCGATATGTCATCAGCTTCCTTTGTATTTTGAATCAATGACCACCATTGATCGGCATCTCCAGTGAGGCGGTAAACGGCCATGATAACCTTCTCCCTTTCGCTACTCCCCAAGGCATGGAATATTTTCTCTAAGGAGTTTATCCATTGCTCATCTACTAATGGATTTGTACCCCCATTAAATGTTGGTGGTTTTTGCCTCATGAAGTGGTCTAACATTGATCCTCCACGTTGCGGATCAGGGTGCTCCATATGAGTAAGGTTATTATTCATAACCTGAGTGAGTTGTCCTAGTATGGTAATAAGTTGATCAACACCAGTTGTATCTCCAGATCCACAATAATTATCTTGAGCAGGAGGGCAATCCCTACACGGAGTGCGTGCATTGATACCATTTCCATTCCTTCCACTAGGTGACATTTCTATACAATGGCATAAATTAGATTAGTTTATGAATCAAACTACATAATTCCATACTTATAAAATACTTAACATAAATTGAACTATTTATGGATATAATCCATAATTATAAAAAAAATTCATTGAGGAAAATATACTCATAACCCTTCATGGTGGTTTGTAAAGAAAACGAGAATTATCCTAAGCATATCCCCCGGGAGTGTCGTAACCAAGAGTGCAGCAAGGCCCGTTTTCGTGCTACAGTTCCCATTCGAGTCTGGCTCAAAGCAGTGTTTTCGGGTTTTACCCCTAGGTACATTCGTGCCAGAGCCGCCTCTACCTGCTCGTATCCAGACAGGGATGTATTGCTCGGAAAATTCACAAAATCTCTATAATACCAAAATTCTAGGAAGTTCTTCTATACTAATCCTCAAATTCTATCTTCAGGCTATGTGCTCTAATCAGAGTTTATCTAAATCTAGCTTCCAAGGTTAGTACTAAACTTCCTCTGATACAAACTGTAATGCCCCGACCCCAGCAACCCGGAGTCGGTGCATTACTTCGTAACATTGGAATGATCACAAAAGATCAAGTCTTGAAAGACCGATTAGTTTAGTAGCCTTGGAAACACTAGATACATTCATAAGTCTTACTTTACATCATAAAGTAAAACAAAACTACAACATATTCTCTTCATATCCCCTTATATTATCCCTGCAGTTCTTTCATATTATACTTCTTCACATCCTGAAAAAATATTAAAACATTGAAAGGGGTGAGCTCAGATGCTCAGTAAGGATAACAATATAGCAGAAGCATTCTTAAATAAACATTAACATTTAAGCCAATGTATAACTAAAACAAAATCCTTTTAAACTTTAACTTTAGCATAATATGGAAAAAGTAAACTGAAATTATGACATTTACTTACTTATATGGATATTCTACTAGTCGAATAATCACATGTAATATCAATAACCACTTTCATAATGATGGAATTCATAATGCTAGACTATCATAACCACGTAGTCAAGGCCTCGTGCCAATACCACAAATAAGATTTTGTCAAGGCCTCGTGCCAAGACACTAGTTTGTCTCATGAGACCTACTGATGCATCGAGGAGCTATAGCGGGCTCCACCCGTCATTTATTATGTCCAATGCATTCCTCATATGAATAGTTATAAACATATCATAAACCATAACATAATCGTATCACATAAAACATGCATAAAGGAAACATAAAATTTCCACATTTCAATCACAAGATATCAATACAACACGTTGATATAATAAAAACTCTTTAATAACCATTTTCAATACCAAAATAAAATAATGTTAAAACATTGTATTTATTTTTCATTAAAAAAAAGATGGCTTGTAGAAGAAGCCGAAACTCAAATAATGGTCACAGCGGCGGAGAAGTCGTTGTCGCCGCATATGTACGGAAAGAAAAACATTCCCTTTTTGTCGTTTAGTAAAACTCTTCGTATAAAAAGATTCCTTTTGAATAAACTTAAAAGTCAAAGGGGTTTATACACCGTCTAAATGAAAGTTGGGTATAAAACCAAATATGCCTCAATGAAAGGAGATTGAGACGAAGTCCTTAAAAGATCATTTTTAAAATAAAATATATATATTATGTTTATTCACTATAGGTACACATAAAGAACGTAAAAATTCAAAATAGCACATAATAACATCATGACATAATTTGAATGTAGAAGATTAACCCAAAGAATGGAAGTTGGGTTAAGAGGTTCCCTTACCTTGCGTCCTGTCCTGACTCGACCGTTCTTTAACCTCCTGAATAATAAAATAGAGTTAATTTCTATTTACATAAGAACCTTTTTCATGTTCATTGTTACTTTTATATCCCTTATTACCATGTTATGTACATTATGTAATTATTTATGTTTATAACGGTCATTTTGTCGATCTTATGTACTTGAGTCAAAAATAAAGTTCTTATAATTACAAGTTGTTAATTTGGTGATATATCCATTATATCCAGAATTATGTTCATGATGTATATATCATATATATCATATATATCCAGTATATACATGCATTTATAATATTACATAACATTTAGAGGTAAGAAATGAAATTCACCGTTCATGGAGACGGTAAGCCGTACGTACGCATGAACGCTACTTTCATTTCTATTTCATATTTAATGGAATGAAATCATAATTATATAAAGGTATAATATATTTCCAGTATAATATCATATATAATATCATTTACTCCATCCTTTATACATCCCACATATGTCATTAACGATACACATCACTTTGAGGGGGCAGTAGTCCGCACTTCCTAAAATGGAATTATCGCGTTGACCCATAATGGAAATCATAAAGTATGCCATAAATGAGAAATACAGAAGCATAAGTAAAACATAAACATATTATATATCCTATATAAATATAGTTACATCTTAATGGACACCTTTGAAGGTGTAATATGAGTGTTGAACAATCATCGTTTCATGAGGTAGAAATTCGCCATCCACAGAAACTGTATGTTCTTTAACCGTTAGATGTAGGTGTGTGTAAGTGTAGCTCGAATACTCCTTATAACAACATCCTAGTATATTGAGGATACTGGTGTTGTTACAAAAGAAATGAATAAAAAGAGTTTAGGGGGTTGGAGAAGAAAAACAAAACCAAACAACATTAGAGAAGACATTACCTCAAAATCGGGTTACTCTTTTTGATTTGAGCCAAAGGCTTCATTGGGAAGAGTTAATCCCAAAGTGAGGCTTCTAGGAGTAAGGTAGGGAAGTTGGGAGAGTATTTGGGCAGAGTTTGGCCGAGCCAAATGGCTTGACAGTGTGAATGAGGTGGTAGATTTGGGGGCCTTTTATAAGTGGAGAGGAGGGGCACTCTTGGAATGTAAAGAAAAGTCCATTTATTATAAAATGAGTTTCTGATTTTAGAGGTCCCACACTTATATAATTTGATGGTAAGGTGATAAGGGTTTGAAATATACTCATCCAATAGGTTTTTGACAAGTTTATGCCTTGTATTTTACATTATCTTCTTATTTTATTTAAATCGTTAAATAATGAGGTCATCGCTGCATCATCATGATCTCATAAATAATTTAATTTATTTAATGTCTAAAAATTATAAAAAAAATACTATGATGTAGGAAATCATTTTAGATTTCCAATTACTATTTATAGTCAAATATATGACTTGAATAACCCCATGTAAAAATTGTTTTATTAATACATTTCATGTTTGTGTCATTTTTTACTTTAACATTAAATAAAAGGTATTTATGTAATTTTCTAACTAAAGTGGCTCCATGGGGTCCCCAATTTGACCCATGGACTTTCTTGGTCGGCCATGTCACATCCAATGAGGGTAGGACATGTTTCAAGCTCATCTCATATTATTAAAACATTATTTTTACCTTATACTACACTAATTACCTCTAATCGCGATTAAGAACTTAAAAGATAATATTCACCAAAAATTATTTTAATCTCATTGAACCACTTTTTACTTATTAATGACAACCATGCATGTCGGATTTTTGAAAATCAAATCACAGAAGTGGTAATATTTCATTTAAACGAAAAATCAGTTATTTAACTACCACTTAGTGGTTTCACTATTCATCAAAAATTGAAGTTTTTCAAAACAATGCCAAAATTTCACCCTAAGCTATAATTGATATTCCGAATTCAAAAATGATGTCTATTTTACAAAATTCCAAACATATAAGTTTCATTAATTAATTTTATAATTAATTCTCGCTGTCACAACAAATAGCGTGTTTTTAAGAAACAATTTATATCAAAAGATTGGCAATTGTTTATGTCCAATTTCAATGTTAAATTAATTATAATGACCACCATTGGATAAAATGGTAAAAATATATTCCAATTATACATTAAAACCACTAAATTTTCTAATTTATCACTATAAATTATTTTGATTAAAAAAGTTGTTTTTAAGTATTTTTCACTATTCATAAAAAATTAGAAGTTCTCAGAAAAATACCAAAAATTCAACATAGGCTAATTTCGAAATTCCGAATCCAAAAATGAAGTCCATTTTGAAATATTATATTTCTATAATATTAAAAAGTGGTTATTACTATTCATAACGGCTACTTTGATTAGTCGCGGTGTTTTAGAATTCGAAGTTGCGTACAATGCAAGCTATTGCATTATTGAATGAGAAGCGTATTGTGGAAGCTCGGGGTGTTACAAGAACAGAGTTGTCCAAAAATGGTTTGAATGATCTTCTTAAAGACCTCTATTTTCTCTTAGTGCACTATTCTGAATATGACGAGCATGTCCCCTATCATGACCTCATCATGGGGACACTAAGATAACGTTGGTCTTATGCCACACCACTTTTTTAAATATCATTTGGCTTGATGAGTGTTTGTTATCTAGGTAGTATGCATGATTTTTGGTTTCTTTGTTCTACTCCTTTATTCTGGTTGGGAAATAGTTGTTTTTAAAATATCCATGCAATGGTTTGAAATGGAAATTTTACCATATTATGGGTAAGGACTTCATGTTACATGGGGATAGTTTTGGATAGCTGTAAAGGAACTTTTTCAGATAAAGGAAAAAATGGGGTTTTGGATCTATGACCTCTTTCGAGGGAAGAATGCACAATCTTTTATGTTGTATGATCGAGATTCAATCGTTTTCATTGAATAAGTCCTTCTAATGACCTAAGATATGAGATCTGTTTCGATGTTTGATCTATAAAGTGAGCTCCGTCACTGGTTTTAAATATATAGTTGTTAGGGTTTTGATGGTTTAAATGTGAATTTGGTGATGAGAACACAACAAGTCACTTCTATCAAAATTAAATGACCTTAGTAGGTCGTTTGTTTTAGATGTGATTCTCGATGTCTTCTCGGGGATGGAATATTTTTGAGGTGTCTATATTGTATCATATCGTGATTTTGAACAGGGTTAAAATACGAATGTTTTCGAATATCTTTTCTTCAGTTTATCAATGGTTCATTTTTTTAAACTGAGCTCTGGAATTTTATCCCATGTTTTGGAACACATAATGGTTTCATTTTTAGACTTGCGTAATTACCCTATAATTTTAGTGGTTGTCCCGATGAGTCTCAGGAGCACAAAATCTGGAAAATTCCACATTAATGGATATGCACAGGCAGCACACGGTTTCGGTCCAACCAATGCCATTTATCCTGTATAATAATTTTTTTAATTAAATTAAATATGATTATATGAGAGATTGTGATTAATTAAAATAAATTAAAAATAATAATAATGAAGTTATTGTTATTATTATTATGGTTGTGGTATGTATCCTTTTTTATGACATTTTATGTGTTTATAAAACATGGGATGAGTTTGGAAGAGGTTGGGTGAGTTTGGAATGATTTTTAATATGTTTGGATTCTTTTCATAGGGAGCACAGTTTGAGCACGGTTAGAGGAAACTATGCGGGTTCTCCAGGAAACTGGGTAGGGGGATACAGTAGGCTTCGCATGCCCTGTGCATGTTTTTCGAACCTGTGCGAGGAAACAGTGAAGACCCCTCCTCTCGATACAGTGATGTCCACACTGTTTGCGCACAGTTTTCCAAACTGTTCGGGCTAAACATGCGGCAACATAAAATTAGGGTTTTAAAACCCAGATTCACATGAGCATGCCTTATTTCTCTCCTTGCATTCTCCCACTAGAGCCACACTTGGGGTTTTCTCTTCTCAAGGGTTGGAGGGGCTCTTCCACACATTCTGTAAGAAAATCGAAGG
Source organism: Viscum album (assembly GCA_963277665.1). NCBI lineage: Eukaryota > Viridiplantae > Streptophyta > Magnoliopsida > Santalales > Viscaceae > Viscum > Viscum album. The sequence continues at coordinate 1,558,383,906 of OY728151.1, read as the reverse complement.
GGTTTCATAGTCGATTGAAGGTGATTCTCCTCGGGTATGTATTCTCACGTGGTTGTTTGTGGTATCCTCTATATCATCATCTATCTCTCTCTCTCTCTCAGTTTTCTTAATCTACAACCGTTGTGTGTAGATATAGGGTTTTTGTTACCTTGGGTGTTGATTTTAATGCTTGTGGATGATAGGGAAAGAGATCTATAACAGTTTTCATGAAGTGTTTTCCCGGATTGGCGTGTGGTTGTTTGTGGGTCTATTTCACCGGAACCCTAAAGGTATGGTCCCAAATCCTTATCACTTTATATCAGAGTTATATATTCTTTAAAATAATTGATAATGTGAGTTTCATTGATTATGATTTGTCTATGCATGACGCTTTTGATATTATTAAATAATCCCACCAACCTTAGATAAATGAGGACATGAACATTGGTAGATTTTAATCATGATTGTTAATTTGGTTAAAGTGATGTTATTAAACAATAAATTTATTTCGATGGCCAGAATGGGTATTAGGTTAATTAATCATAGAATTAATTATCAAGTCATGAGTTGGATTAAAATTCTAAATTTTATGGATTATTGAGAATATTGAATATTTGACGTGTTGGGAATTCAAATTCAAAACTTTTATTAATTAATTGATGGATTAACTATTACCTGTAAATGGTAAATGGTAAACTAGTTCATGTTTTTGTAAAGAGAACATATTTAATTAATTAATTTGTTCAATTAATTAATTTTCATGTAGTAAATTAATATTTTGAATTGATTGTTTGATACAAATGTTGTCCAAGGGTACCTTTTGATGCGTATTAGTTTTCCATGCCATACGTTTTCTTATATGTAGTTGTTTAAAAATATGATATATTGTGTGATATGGTTTTCCAAATATCTTGGCTGAGTTCAACATGTTTTGAGATGATTTTGATATGTGTGCAAATTGTTAATATACTGGAAGAATCACCAATTGAGAGGAAGGGTTCAGACTTGTTAAAGAATTTGGATAATTAAATGTTGAGTTATTTATTTAGTTTCCTTGATATGAATAATTATTTTTTAATTAATTGTTTAATTTTGAAATGTTAAATTTTTAATTATTTTTTGATTTATTTGATTGGTGATTTGTGTTGCTAATTAGCTGTTGAATTAATTAATGGATAGTTTTGGGAAGTTATACATGTTGTTTTACACCATTGATGAATATATATATATGTGTGTTTGATTGATAATTGTTTTTGATACATGGACAGATGTTCAAAATATTCACTGGGAGCTAGAGATGATGTTCTACAAAAATGATAAATATATACATATGATTGATAAACGGGTTGTGAGACAAGGTCAAAAGCTCCAAATACTCACGAGGTGCTAGACATGTTGTTCTACTCCGATGATAAATATATATAGATGATTGATAAATAGTTTGTGAGACATGTTCTGAAGCACCAAATACTCACGGGGTGCTAGAAATTGTGTTCTACACTCATTTTGAATGTAAATATTCTTTTATGGGATAGGGGATGATGCTCCGAATATCCATGGGTTGTTAGGACTGACACTCCAAATACTCACGAGGTTGATAGACATGATGTTCTACACCCATTAGTTTACATTAGACTATGGGTACAATTGGTTATACATAAAATGAATTAATTTTTAATGAAAACTGTTGTGACATGATGATTTGTGAATTGAATATGAGAAAGGGTTCAGACATATTATTGAATTGGGTGAATCACTGTTAGTGGATGGACCCAGGAGTGAATCACTATTTTCAGTGGATGAGTTCGATTATAGTATATGAAAGATTAAATTTAATATGTTATGAAAATTTATCCAAGCCAAAGTGCAATCACAGATTTAGTCTCTACTTTGTTTACTTATATTGTCTAAAGAGACATCTTTTGTCAGTGACTTATACGGGGGATGTCGGGCATAGGCTGGATCTCAAGTCTTTAATAACTTGATGATATTTGAATAATTGATAAGAGAAAATGATAATGTAACAGTTGGTGAGTATGCATGACAAATGAATAATTTAGGTTCGGACACCGGGTGGGGGCTGAAGCAGGTACTTTGGTATATAGTTACATTGTGCTTACCTTCATTATGCATGCCTTCACAGGGATTAAATTAATGATTAGATGCCTAGATTTTGGGTAGACACAGGTGGTCCCGGCCTACTATGATTTATATCTCACACCCTACTCAGACCACCATTGCACTGGGGTACCTGAGTTGATTCTATTTAGTTGCAAGATTATGTTGTTTGAATTTACTTATGAGAAAGGAGTAGAGGACTGAGTGAAATCTCAGGATGATCGGGGAGACCTCCCTTAGGGATTTGATTCATTGTTTACATATTTTTGTATTGGAATGTAATGCCTGTAGTTTTTTTCATTATTTTCTATTTTTTTATCATTATCATGTCTTGGATGTATCTACTATAAAATTGGAATTGGAAATTTGTTTTGTACAAGATTTTTAAAATATGATTTCTTCTCCTTTATAATTTATTACACTCCTTCCTATATTTAATTAATTTATCTATTATTGAACACTAAAATGAGGGTATATTCTCCCCACTATCTATCCATAGACCCTCACTTCCAGTTGATAGCCTTTGGAAAACGGGGAGATGCGCTTGAGGTCATGTGGCGACAGGTCCACCAACCACTTCAGGGGTGGGCCAAGTCGGGACGTTACAAAGTGGTATAAAAGGGTTTCTTTTTCGTTCTCTTAATGTTTTGGGGTTGGTAGACAGGTGACTAGGAATCTGTTTGTGCTTGGGTTAATAGCTGTGCTAGGGGCTCATCACCTCATGTATTGGAAATGACTGAGTGGCCAACGATGGGAATTTATGTTTTTACTTATTGAGGATACATTTGATATTATATCACCTTGAGTGACTGGTGTATTTTCCACGGTTTATTGATTTTGAGATTTTTGAAAAATAATTGTCTTGGCTGGATACGGAATGGAGGTTTTGTACATGATTCATCTTAGGCACTTAGAGATTCACATGCCATGCATGTAACATTCCATGTAGTTTTATTAGTAGGATGCCTGCTAATTTGGATTGTCTCCCTTGGGTGAAATGCCATGTTTTTATTTTCTTTACCATGCCAGTCTAGATATCATGCTTCGGTGATAGATTTAACATGCTTCAGTGATTATATTCCTTACTCCCTCAGTTATTAGCATGTTTTATTGTTGTTCTGTGATTCTATGATATAGCATGTTGTTATGTTACTACTTATACTAACGTTCTATTGATGTTATGATATATGAAAGGGATACTAAAGTTAAAGTGTTAAATGAATGTTGATTGTGATAAATGGGATCCAAATGCCAGTGATATGGTGTACATGTGCCTTATTGATCTGTATATGGCCACCCACGTGGATAAACCATATAACCATAGAATGTTTTGAAAGTGGTTATGAATGAAAAACATCTATGTTTTTATTTTAATAGACCATTGTGGGGTTGTTTTTGAAGATCATGGATTAAATAAATTGGACCTTTCGTTGTCTCCATTTTGATAAAAGGAATTTAGATGCTAAATTTCTTATTTATATTTGAATAACGCAAAATGATAAATGTTTATAGAGGATGTTGGTGATAACATGACTATAATTCCATATGGAATTGTTTTGAATCCCAAGTGGATTGTTGTGAAATAGTACTTGTGTGTTTGTTAAAAATCATTTAAATGAAGGAAGGTTGAAAGGAATTATTTAAAATAGCTAAAACGAAAAAAATGGGATTTTGACTCTTGTGTTTTTTTTTGTGGCCAAGAGAGAGGGTAAATTTAATGATTGTGAGGGGCTAACCCACAGTTGGTAGTACCCATAGAATGTCTAGGATATTAAATTAACATTGTCCCACTGCTTGGGAGGACTTCTTGGGATTAGGTTGATTAGGAACACTGATAGGTTTATTTTACAACTTTTATGATCACTGTTTGATGTGGTGATCGTGGTTCGGGGAATGCGACAAGCATGTGATAATGTGTTCTAAAAACACATGTCGGTGAGTGGCTGATATTTTCTTAAGACTTCATGGAAAATATTAAGGTGAGTATTGTTTTATTGTTTTCAATAAATGTGTTGGCAGGTGATGTCATGATTTTAGAATAAGGTTGTCTGGAAATGGTTTGACTGATCTTTTTAATGACCTCTATTTTCTCTTAGTGTGCTCCTCCAAATAAGACGAGCATGTCCCATATATTGACCTCTCCATGGAGACACTACGATAAAGTTGGACCTAATTCGCACTACAATTCTAAATATCGTTTGTCTTGATGAGTGGTTGTTATCGTGGTAGTATGCGGGATGTGTGATTTCTTTGGGCTAATCCTTTATTCGTGTTGGGTACGATTGTTTTCAAAATATCCTTGCGATGCCATGACATGGAAATTTCACCAGATTTCAGGTAATGAATTCGTTTTACATGTAGATGGTTTTGGATAATTTTAAAGGAACATTGTCAGATAATGGGAGAAATGGGGTTTTGGGTCCCAACCTCTTTCGAGGGAAGCATGAACAATCTATTTTGTTGGTGGATAGAGATTCAACTGTTTTCATTGAATAAGTCCTTCTAATGAACTAAGATATAATATCTATTTTGATGTTTAAGTTATAATGTGTGTTTTGCCTCTTGTTTTAAAGGCTTAAAGGTTAGGCTCTTGAAGGTTTAATGGTGAGTTTGGTGATGTGAACGCAACAAGTCAATTTTAACAAGATTAAATTACCCTGATAGGTTGGTTGTTTTAGTAGAGCTTCATTATGGATTCTTAGGGACGAGATGTTTTTAAGGTGGGTATATTTTAAAATCCCATTTTTTTGAACCGGGTTAAAATAATATTTTTTTTTGAATTTCTTTTCTTTAGTTTATCAATGGGTTGTTTTTTTAAACCGATCTCCTAAATTTTATCCCGAGTGTTGGAACACATAATGGTATCGTTTTTGGACTTGCGTAGTTACCATCTAATTTTAGCGAGTGTCCCAATCAGTCTCGGGAGTACCAAATCTAGAAAATTCCGCATTAATTGATATGCACAGGTAGCGCACATTTTTGGTCCATCCTTTGCAGTTTGACTTGTTTAATAATTTAATTAATTAAATTAATATTTTTATATGAGAGATTGTGATTAATTAAAATAATGTTTATAAATAATTATAACAAAGTTATTATTATTATTATTGTGGTTCGGTATGTTTCCTTTTTTATGTATGTTTATGTGTTTGAAGAGCATCAGATGAGTTGGGAATAGGTTGGGTGAGATTAGAATGGTTTTGAATAAGTTTGGAGACTATTCTTAGTGAGCAGAATTTTAGAACGCTTTGAGGAAACCGTGTTGGTTCTCCCGGAAATCGTGCAGGGGGAGACAGTAGGCTTTTCTGGGCCTGTGCACGGTTTTCCAAACCGTGTGAGGCAACCATGTGGACACCTCCTCTCAAGACAGTGGCATGTGCACGGTTAGCACATAGTTTTCAAAACCGTGCCGGCAAACCGTGAAGCCACAAAAACTTAGGGTTTTAAAAACCAGGTTCACTCGGTCATTGCCTCATTTCTATCCAAGCATTATCCCACTCGAGCCCCAGTCAAGATTTTTTCGCATCAACGGTTGTAGGGTCTCTCCCACACGTTTTGGAAGAAAACCTAAGGGGGTTCGTGGTGAATTGAAGGTTATTCTTCTCAGGTATGTCTTCTCTCGTGGTTTTTTGTGGTTTCCTCAAGATCTACGTCTCTCTCTTTCTCTCAGTTTTCTAGATATACATCCATTGTGTGTAGTTATATTATTGTCATTACCTTGGATGTTGATTTTAAGGCTTGTGGAAGATAGAGAATCTTATCTATAGCGGTTTTGGTGATGTGTTTTCCCGGATTGGGGTGTGTTTTTTGTGGTTCGATTTCACCAGAACCCTAATGTAGGGGTCCCAAATCCATATCACTTATTTTAAGAATGATACATTCTTTAAATAAATTGAGAATTTTGGTTTCATTGATTATGATATGCATATCCATGACACTTTTGATTTTATTAAATGATGTCGCCCACATTATATAAATGAGGACTTGAACATGTGTAGATTTTAAGAAGGTTTTTCTAATCTGGTTAAAGTTGTGTGATTAAACAGTTAATTTAATTGGATGGGCAGAATTGCTATTAGGTTAATTAATCTAAGAATTTTTTATCAAGTCATGAGTTGGAATAAAATTGATTCTTTTACTGATTATTGAGAATATTGAATATTTGACGTGTTAAGAATTCAAATTGTAAAATGGAAACAATTAATGGAGGGAATAATTATTACAAGTAAATGGTAAATGGTTAACTAATTTATGTTTGGCTAAAGTGATAAGATTTAATTAATTAATTGTTGAATTAATTAATTTTCATTTAGTAAATTAATATTGTGAATTGATTGATTGTTTTGATTGTTGGCCAAGGGTACCTTTTGATGCGTATTAGTTTTCAATGACTTAAGTTGTCTTGGATAGAGTTGTTTAAAAGTATGATATATTTTGTGACATGGTTTTTAAATATCTTTTATTTGTTAAGATTGTTTTGAGATGGTTATGATGTGCGTATAAATTGTTAATGTCCTGGATGAATCACCCATGGAGTAGTAAGGTTCAAACTTGTCAAAGTATTTGGATAATTAAATGTTGAGTTGATTATTTAGTTGGCTTGCTAAGAATAATTAATTTCTAATTAATTATTTACTATTTAAATGTTGAAAGTTTAATTAATAGTTGACTTATTTGAAGGGTGAATTGTTTTGTTAATTATTTGTTGAATTAATTAATTGGTAGTTTTGTGGTTTTAGACATGATGTTATACACGAGTTATGAATATATATGTGTTTGATTGATAACAGTTTTTGACACAAAGACTGAAGCTCCAACTACTCACGGGTGTGACATGTTGTTCTACACCAATGATAAATATATACGTATGATTGAAAAATGGGTTTTGAGACAAGGACTCATGCTCCAAATTCTCACGGGATGCTAGACATGTTGTTCTACACCAATGATAAATAAGTACATATGATTGATAAATGGGTTTTGAGACAAGGACTGAATACCCAAATACTCATGGGGTGAAATACATGGCATTCTACACCCATTTTTCATGCAAATATTCTTTTTTGGGATAGGGACTGATGCTCCAATTACCCATGGTTTGTGAGACAAGGACTGAATCTCCAAATACTAACAAGGGTGATAGACTTGATGTTCTAAATCCATTAGTTGACATTGGTGTATGGGTCAAATTGGCCATACATAAAATGAATTAATGTTAAAGAAAACTGTTGTGACATGATGATTTTTGAATTGAAAATGAGAAAGGGTTCATAATTATTAATGAATTGGGTGAATGACTGTTAGTGGATGGACCTAGGAGAGAATCACTATTTTCAGTGGATGAACTCAATTATAGTATATGAAATATTAAATTGAACATCTTATGAAATTTTATCCAATACAAAGCAGAAGCTTGAATTCAGTCTGTACATTGATTACATAGATGGTCTTTAGAGACATCTGTGGTCAATGACTTATACGGGCGATATCGGGCATATGACTAGTCTCATGAATTTCATAATTTAATGATATTTGAATGATTTATAAGAGATAAATATTATTAAATTATTTTTAGTATGAATGAAAAATTTATAATGAAGCTTTAGACACTAGCTGGGGGCTGAAGTAGGTACTTTGGTATATAGTTATATTGTGATTACCTTATTTATGAAAGCCTTCACAAGGATCAAATTATCAATTAGATGTATGGATTTGGGGTAGACACTGGAGGTCCCAGTATACTGAGATTTATATCTCACACCCTACTCAGGACTCCATTACATTAGTGTATCTGATTAGATTCTATTTGGTTACAAGACTATGCTGATTGCATTTACATGTGAGATAGGAGTAGAGGACCGAGCGAAATCTCGGGATGCCTGAGGAGACCACCCATGGGGATTTGAGTCATTGTTTACTTATTTCTGTATCGGAATGTAAAGCCTGATGTTTTTTTCACTGTTTTCTATTTTTGTATCATTAGAATGGCATGCATGCATCTACTGTATAATTGGCGTTGGCTATTTGTTTTGTACAAGATTTATAAAATCTTATTTCTACTGCTTTATAATTTATTATACTCCTTTAGGTATTAATTGACGTTGTCTATTATTGAACACTAAAATGAGGGTATAGTCTCCCCACTTCCAATCCATAGACCCTCCCTTCTAGTCCACAGCCTCTGGAATACGGGGAGACACGGTAGAAGTCATATGGTGATGGGTCCGACCACCAGTTCCGGGGTGAGTCGGGTCGAGACGTTACAAGGTTTTTCTAATGAAAGTTGTTTAAAATGATTTTAATTATTTTAAACAATATTAATATGTAAAAAAAATTTTCTATATATAAAACCATACACAAAATAGAAACTGTATTCTAGGAATGTTAAGGATTTCTGATGTTCAAATAAAATGTTAAATTACTTGTAAAATGTAGAGAATAAGAAGTATTCAATTGATACACAATGTATATTAAGGTACATATGTTTTGTTTGAATATTTTATGAAGTAGAAAAACTTTTCTTCCTTAATATATACATTTAAAGTGTGATTATTTTTTGCAAGTGAAAAATATACATTCTCTATTCATATATAAATGAAATATAGAGAGATAGTGTGACAATGAATTCTTTTATAGTGTAAATATAACCAATTATATAATGAATTTATATAGAAGAATGGTGAAGATCTCTTGTTTGAGTTTTGCATGTGATATGAGGAAGGTGGTAGAATATAAATGGAAACAATATTTCAATTATGTGTAAATAGAATTTTGGTGTTATTTTTTCCATAATAGTTCATGTAATTAATATTCTATTATTTCTATATGGTGATACTAGACAATAAATGTTATATAATTATTAGTGAGTATGAGAAGCCAAAAAAAGTTCTTAAAATTTATATAGAGTAATGTTGACAGTTATTCAGAAATAAATTTTCACTGGGTGGACATGAAATAGAACAAGTCTACCATGAGGAATGAAACACTTGGAATAAGAAATTAATGTCAAATTCACATGTGTTTGGGAATACAACTAATTATCTTTTGGTTTTATTGTATAAATGCCTTTATATTTTCATGGAATATCTCAATCGGCAAGAGTCAATATACATAAAATTGTTGGGATTCCTATATACTGATCAGGTTAGGATATTTATGACTATAATAATTAGTGAAATGTCAATATGATAATTTTATACAATTAATTTCATGATAATTTCTACTCTTTATATATAATTTCATTAAAAACTATTTGTATTTGTCTCATAAAATACTAAACACATCTTGGATAGAGTCACTAACATTGGGGATGAACATTAAAATCCTTCATGATCTTTATAAATATTTAATTTTTATTCATACACATGATTTATTTTTTTATGAATAATATATCAAGATCCTAGATGATAAAAAAATTTATTTGAAAACAATAAATTATAAAAATAACATCATTGAATAACCTCATCCCCATATTCATGACATATTCATTCATAGTCGCAACAAATTGGAATCAGATCATGAGTTTCAATAATAAAATTTATAACCTTTTCTAATGACTAATAATATAATTTTCGATCCTACTCAATAGTATTGGAGCTCCATTCACCAATAAAACAACATTTCATGGAGTTAATAATAAAATGATTCCATATAATAATTTATGTGTCCCTGATGTTAGTGATGTTGTAAGAGTTTATTTATCCTACACAGAGTATATTTACACATGAACCGTGTTGATAACTGGAATATGGAACTATATGGGAAAAAATAATATACATATTGTAATCCTTTTCTGATAAATGTTTTACTATGATTATTAGACAAAAAAACACCAAGGATATGTGGGGAATTTTTAGAATATATATGATGGAAATGCAATGAACATTGAATGCAAAATAAAATTTTGTAGAACATTGTTTGATTATTTTTTATTGGAAGATGATGAGATGTTAGATAACTAATTTTATAGACTAAATTTTATACTATGTTATATCATGGCCTTTAGAGATTATTTATAAGATTCATTTTTTGGTAAAGATAATGATTCATTAATTTCCTGATAGATTTGATCCAAATATTATTTCATTAAATGAAATTAGATACTTGTCTATTCATTAGATTCATATTACACTCATCTGTTATGATATTTGAGAAGATATTTTTTGAATGTAATGGTACATATCAAATATAGTTCAATGTATTGAACGTTATAATGATCCTGGAATGTAAATTGAAAAATTATCATATTTTTATGCATATATGTTATGTGGTGAAGATTATAAAATGGTCATGAAATATATTTCAAAATCTTTTAGAAGAGGAAATGGAAAATCTGAAGGTTTGTAGCCATTGATTTTATTTAACAATGGTAAAAATGTAAAATTATCAAATTATTTTTCCAATGATATAATTAGGTGATTATGAGAGTGATGATGATGGAGAATAATACAACAATAGAAGGTCCAAAAACAAGAATGTTATTACATGAATAATTATTATTATTTCACTAAAATATAATAAAATATAATGATTAAAAAAATTTATGAATAATATTTATCCTGGAGTGTTTCATAATATGTATGTTCAAATAGAAATAATAAAACCTTCATGGAATAAGTTACAAAATATGGTTAATCATCGTGTAGTGATGAGAAAGAATAAGTGGGATACCATGAGTATGTGATGCATTCCTAACTGATAAAATGTCTATATATAAAAATTATATTAAAAAATAATAAATATTAAGAGAGAAGAATATAAAACTAAATGGATAAGGGTAATAATAATGAAACCAAAATATAAATGATTAAAGTTTTGTAATAGGATAATAGGGTGAAAGGGTTCAATAAGAAAATTCAAAAAATAAGTAACTGATTAAGGAATTTTTTTGGTGGCATAAAATGGAAAAAACATTGAATATGATAAGAGATTATTTTGATAATATAATGTGTTTTATTATTTATCATCCAATACTATATTAATGATCAATGCAATGGAGATTGTGCAGGTATTTTCTAATTATTCTGGTGAATCGATATCATTTTCGTGTCGTACTGTTGGTTATGACACTAAATATGTAATAATATAGATTGATGATGATAATATGAATTTAAATTATTATGGAAAATCAAGTTTTCCAAGTTTGATGAAATATCATAAAAGGAGAGTATCTAAAAACCAATATGTTCATATTTAATAGAAAAGTTAGAATTATGGAATTTTGAATTTCAAATGTAAGAATGCAACGTTATAAATTTCGACAAATCTATTATAGATACTCGTATAATATTTCACTTCCACATAATTGGTCTAGATAAAGGAGTATATCTTTTATAATGAAATAAATAAACACTGAACGAATGAAGAATAATCGCAGAAAACATATGTTAGATACTAGGAAATAACGAAGTAATTTAATTAAGAAAAAATATTATTTTCAAAATAAAATCTTGTAATGATGTGACAGAAGTATAAAATATTATATTAAATTATGGGAATAATATTAAATACACGTACTTCTGGAAGAAAAATCAATGAATCATTTTTGAAGAGAGAAAAATCCAAACATTTTTATGAAATCATTTCTTGTTAAACATAAAATTTATTGAATTATAAAAATATGTCAATGCTAATAGAAGGTGAAGAAATATATAAAATGATGTTGGAAATCATATAATTTTTTCAATAGATCATATCTAGAGTGATCATGAGATATTTTTTATAATATAAAAACTAAAAATTAACAATGTAATGTACTATGATATTTTTCTACGTAAAAATTAAGTAAGAATCTATAAAAAGTGAATGAAAGAATAAGATGATGCATGTTACAATATAAATAATATACATAAAAATAGAGGAATTGTTCCACCATAATATAGTTTACACTAGAATGTTACATGAGGTTATAACATGAATAGAACAAGAGAAAAAATTAATAGATTTTTTTGGAAGTGAAAATATCATCCATTTTTCCAAAACTAGGAAGCATATAAGAACATCCATATTACCATATATATTATGGATTTTTTAGCTAACATGAAGGGATTTCGAAACATTCTTTTAGGTTTTAAATTTTTTACTCTATGAAGAGATTATCTTTCATTGATTCTACTATCTTTCATGAAATTGTAGAACCGTCGTTCATCACATAAGGAGTAGAAACCTTTGAGAAAAATATTCCATTATAAAATTCATGTAAATATAGAAAATCTATGAATATTATAGAACTGATGTCTTATGGGAATCCAATCACACACTCATACTTAATTATTAATTATAATAATAAAATATATTAATCGGCGGTGCTTGGTTATAAAAAATATGAGATAAGGGTAGATGCATTATTTTGATCAAATGCATATTCTCATGTGTTCATTGATGTGTGTGGGTTATTATATTTTTCATTGATAAATAATATTATCTATATCCCCTTAAAATATAATTCAGATTTTTTAATTATTACATCAATTCTATGGTAGTATAGAGAAAACATAGGTAAATTAGATTGTTTCTCTCTTCTTTTCTACCTAGAGTTTTCCCATATAGACATTGAGTCGTCCAACTAAAGAATCATTTATTATATAAATGAGTGGTATCATCATTAGCCATAAATATTTGAAGAGAATAATAAATTCATTTAAATAAGTAATAATATATGAGAATAACCCCCCCCCCCACACTATTTTCATTTGATTTTTATTAAGGGTGATAACATTGGAACAAAAATATTGAATTCAAATATGTAAGGGGATTCTAAAAACAAAATAAAAATGGTGATATTTATATTCATGAGTATTGAATTCATTTTAAATGATTAAATATGTATTGGTTAGTAAAGATGAATTGGTGATGGTTAGTGTATTATTATGGTTTCATGAAATGCAACTGAATGTCTAGTTTTATCATTTCTATATATTAATTATGATAATCCCTGAACTGGTACAATGTTCAAATTGAAATGTCTAAGATGTTGATGAACTGACTCATTCTTTACATCAAGGAGGGAGAATTGAAGAATAAAAAATTATTTTCATGAATACGATTTTAGAAAATGATTAATTTAAATAAGGAAATGAAAACTAGTGTATTTATATATTTTCATTTAAGATATTTGGTAACCGATTGGTATTGTAAATTTTCTAATTTTGACTATTATAAACAATATGGAAATTTTGTGTCTCATATCATATTAAGAATAGTATGTACACATTCACAAACATTTGGGGAAAAATTGAATGAATTCTTTTTTTCTGTTCAGTGGATTCATTTTTTTCTAATGGGGTAGGTCAAACATTATGAATGAGGTATAATGACCCTAACCAATCATATAATATTATTTTAAAAGAATAATGTATTAAATAAACATTAATAAATCACCCCTCTTAATAATATATCAAAGCCTGGGATTAATTTTACATTTTATTTTATTATTAACATCTATGTAGGCAATCTGATTAATGATGATAAGGCTGTATATGATAAATAATTTATTGTTACACAATATCATTAAAAAACTGGGATCTTGTTTGGTGGGATTAATAGTGGTCCATCATGTATGATTTGTAATCATCAAGTTTAGAAAAATGTTGAATTTATTCAATAAGTATCTTCTTTAAAAAAATAATGTTTTCTTAAATTAATAGTTACATCGAATTGAAGACTAATTATTGAAAACATATTATTTTATGGGAACATTATTTGGTTTCACTATAAAAATAAATGAAGGAAATTATTTACATAAAAATAACATGTATCCTGTGTAAAATAATCAACAATTAGAAAAAAGATAAATCCTTTAATAAAAAAATGGATTTTTTATTTATAGTAACAAATGTAATTGTGAAAGGGGATTCCACCAATGAAATGTAAATAAATAATCATCAAATTTTATTGCCATTGAATATCTAGTCATGTTGGTATCTATTGTAAATAAAATGTCATGGGTTAGTTGGTGGTTTCTTGATCTTGGAGCCTGTAACATCCCAAGTAAGTAATGAATAATAGATATTTTTATCTATGTCTATTAATGATTAATATAGTGTTTTAGAGGCTTAAAATGAAAATAAATCCAATCTTAATCCTAGAATACACTAATATTTTTAAAAGATTGTTTTACTTCCTTTTGATGGAAAACCATTTTTAAATCTATCTTTTAACAATTTTATAATCTATTTTTTTCAAAATAAACTTATTCTTTATGATTGGGACATCAATATTTACTTTTTGTGAATTTTTTGTATTTTTCAGACAATGTTCATTTTTTAATGAATACTTAAAAATACTGCATTTTACATCAAAACTGCTTTTTAATCTAATTTATTTATATTATTAGATTATCTTTTGAATTGGTTTTGAAATTAAATTAGAAGATATTTTTACCATTTAATCCAATGATGTTCATTGGATTAAAATTCACTTTGAAATAGGACTTAAACTGGTGTCAATCTTTTGATACTTATTGTTTCATAAAAACACGCTATTTGTCATGACAGTGGGAATTAATTATTAAATTAAGTAATGTAACTTATATTTTTTGAATTTTGTAAAATAGACTCCATTTTTTAATTCGTAATATCAAATATAACTTAGGGTGAATATTTGGTATTTTTCTGAAAAACATCAATTTTTGATGAATAGTGAAACCACTAAGTGGTACTTATAAAAACTGATTTTTCGTTTAAATGAAAATTTACCACTTTTTTTTTTTGAATTTCAAAAATCCGACATACATGGTTTTCATTAAGAAGTAAAATTTTGTTCAATGAGATTAAAATAATTTTTTGGTGAATAGTAACTTTTATGTTTTTAATCACGATTAGAGGTAATTAGTGTAGTTTATGGTAAAAATAATTCTTTAATAAATTGAGATGAGATTGAAACATGTCCTACCCTCATTGGATGTGTCATGGAAGATCAAGAAAATACATGGGTCAACTAGGTTACCCCATGGAGACACTTTGGTTGGGAAATGACATAAATAACTTTTTATTTAATGTAAAAGTAAAAATGACACAAACATGAGATGTTTTACTAAAACAATTTTTACATGGGGTTATAAAGATCAGATTTTTGATTATAAGTAGTAATTATAAATCTAAATATATTTAATACATCATACTATTTTTTATATAATTTTTATACTTTAAATAAATTAAATTATTTATGACATCATGATGATGCAGCGATGACTTCATTATTTAATGATTTAAATAAAATGGAATTATAATGTAAACTCTAAGACCTAAACATGGACAAAACCTATTGGATGGGTGTATTTTGAACCCTAATAACCTTATCCTAGAATCTCATCAATGTGGTCCCTCTTAAATCCGAATACCATTTTAAAATATAGTGACTTTTCTTTACCTTCCAAGAGTGCCCCTCCTCTCCTCTTATAAAAGGCCCCCACCTCTACCTCCTTACCCACACTCCCAAAGCCTTTGGCTCGGCAAACCCCTACCCATTTTGTCTCTCCACAACCCTCTCTTACTCCTTGAAGCCTCAATTTGGGCAGAAGGCTTCCCAAGGAAGCCTTTGATCTCAAATCTAAGAGAGTTACCCGATTTTAAGGTAATGTCTTCTTTTGAGTCATTTTGTTTGATTTTTCATCTCCAACCCCCTAAACTCTTTTTATTCTTTTCTTTTGTAACAACTCCAGTATCCTCAATATACTAGGATGTTGTTATAATAAGGATTCGATCTAAACTTACACACACCTACATCTAATGGTTAAAGGACATACGGTTTCCATGGATGGTGAATTTATGCCTCCCGAAACGATGATTGTTCAACATTATTTTAACACCTTCAAAGGTGGACATTAAGATGTCACTATATTTATATATGATATATAATATGTTTATGTTTTCCTTAAGATTCTTTTTTTTTCATTTTGGGCATACCTTTATGGTTTCCATTATGGATAACGCGATATCTTCATTTATGGAAGTGCGGACTACCGCCCCCTCAAAGTGATTTGATTCGTTAAATACCATATGTGTGAAGTATAAAGGATGTAACTATGATATTATATATAAAATTATACTGGAATTATAATATACCTTTATATCGTTATGATTCTATTCTGTAAAAGACGAAATATAAATGAAAGTAGCGTTCATGCGTACGTACGGCTTACCGTTTCCATGAACGGTGCATTTCATTTCTTACCTATAATTGATTATGTAATATTATAAATGCATCTATTTACTGGATATATATGAAATATATGATATCTACATCATGAATACCATTCTGGATATAATGGATGCATGAACAACTTGTAATTATAAAGTGTTTATTTTTTACTCAAGTACCAATGATCGTTAAAACGAGAGTTATTAACTTAAATAATTACATAGTGTTCATGACATGGAAATAAGTGATATAAATGGAATAATGAACTTTAGAAAGGTTCTTAAGAAAGTATAAATTTACTCAAGTTTATTACTCAGGACATTAAAGAACGATCGAGTCAAGTTGGACCCGAGGTATGAGACTTCGTCTCAATCTCCTTTCATTGAGGCATATTTTGTTTTATACACAACCTTCTTTTATATGGTTTATAAACCCCTTTTTCATTTACATTTATTCAAAAGGATGCTTTTTTATACGAAACGTTTACTAAACGACAAAAGGGAATGTTTTTGTCGTACGTATGCAGCGACAACGACTTCACCGCCACTGTGACCATTATTTGAGTTTCAGCTTCCTCTACAAGCCGTACCTTTTTTTAAAAGAAAAATAAATACCATGTTTTACTTTTCCTTTATTTTGGTATTGAAAATGGTTTTCATATTGTTTTTATATCAATGTTTGGTATTGATATCTTGTGATTGAAAGGTGTAAATGTTATGTTTCCTTTATGCATGTTTTATTTGATACGATTATGTTGAGGTTCTTGGGCATTATTATGAAGACGGGTGGTTCCGTGATAAAATAAGGGTGGGTGAGCCCGATATAGCTCTCCAATGCATTGGGTAATGCGAAGGAGTGTAACGTTATGGTTTTCTCCGAAGAGATTTAGGTAATATACTGTGATAGGTATTCTAAAAGTTACCAAGAGGGTTACTCCCTACGTAAGAATGTTATGAATGCATCAAGTTACCTTTATGTCTTATGATTTCTATGATTTATTCATGATTTGATGAGGTATGTTGACGTTCTTATGGTTCATGGGTAATTTATGATTTCATTCTTATGTATATATGTACCCATGTTTCCTTTCCATATATATTTTATATCCCTTACTGAGATTTTTATGCTCATCCCATGTTTTTTTGAAATGTTTTTCACTGGTCAAGGGAAAGGTACATGATATGATGATAGTGTCAAGGGATTGTCACGAAAGAATCCATGTTTTATTTTAAATATGTATCCATTGATGGGAAAGAAGAATATTATCTTTATGTAACCACTTTGTTTATATGTGGAATGTAATTCATGTTATATGATCTAATTCTCTAAAACTCTAAACCCGAAAAGATCCTCAAGGTGTAATATTTTAATAACTCAAGATTAAGTATGGTTTAAGTCTGGGGCCTTATAGTTGGTATCAAAGGTCGGTTTAGATAACATTAGGAGTTAGAATTCTATTAAAAGATTATCCAAAAATATTTCTTTTATTGTCAAATTGATGTGATATAGTATTTGAAGATTACCATGTTGCTTCATCTAAGACATGTTTTTTAAAAATGGTTTTCCGCAGAGGAAACTGGGAAGCAGTGCTAGGAAGGCATGCTGAAGGAAATAACCTTCTGAATCAGCATCCTGTGATGGTTGGAATTTTAACTGAATAGTTTGTTGCAGTAATGGTGCAGTTGACTCAAGCGATAAATAGCGGTGGTGTCCATACACGAGATCCGCCAGATCAACCGCAGAGGAACATGTCAGTGGTGGAACATTTAATGAGGCAACAACCCCCATCATTCAGAGGATCATTTGAACTTGTGCTAGCTGAAGGGTGGATTAAAGCACTGGAGAAGATTTTTGATGTCATGGGGTGTTCAGACAATCAAAAAGGTTAGTCTTTCTATTTATCGTTTGGAGGGTGAAGCAGATCAGTGGTGGTCGATGGTTAAAATTATCAGGGACGCTGATGAGATTTATGCTCTCGACTGGGATGAATTCAAAGGTATGTTTCTTGAGAAGTATTCTCCTAAGGCTGTTCGACTTAGGATGGAATAGCAATTCTTGGAATTGAGGAAAGAGGAAGACTCAGTGGCTGCCTATGAAGAAAGGTTTACTCGATTGGCAAGGTATGCTCCAAATTTTATCCGAGACCATGATAGTAAAATCAATCATTTTTACTCAGGATTAAAGCCAAAATATCAATGGGCATTAGCTTCTCGTGAGTTTAAAAGTTATGAAAAGCTTGTTCGATGTGATGAGAAGTTGGAAATGGTGTTTGTCGATGATCAGGTGTTCTATAACAACCTACAGAAGAAGAGACCGGGGTGGTAGTAGAAAGGTAATAATTTTTCAAAAAAGTCCGATGGTAAGAAAACTATGTTTCCAGTTTGTGATAAATGTGTCAAAAGGCATGTTGGGGAATGTCTTCTGAATTCTAGAAAGTGCTACTGATGTGGTAAGATAGGACATAAGGCTCGTGATTGCACTGAAAAATAGCAAGGTGAAGGTAAGAAAAAATTTGATTTACAGTTAGTGAAATGTTTTAAGTGCAATGAGATGGGTCACTATGCAAACGAGTGTCCGACAAAGAGCTTGAGTGATGGAAGCAGTTAGACTACAAGCAGAAAGGGGTGGTGAAATCCTTTGCAACTACTTCATCAGATGTCGGGCCATCAAATGAAGTTATATCAGGCACTTTGTTTGTTTTTTTAGATTATGCCATTGTGTTGTTTGATTCGGGGTCTACAAATTCTTTCATCTCTGAAAACTTTTCTAGTAAAATGGGAATACCATCTCAAGAAATGACTCCTGAAATTTTGGTAAAAACACCTGGGGGAAATGTTGAGGCAAAAAGAATTTATAAGAATCTTCCTATCCTTATTTGTGTAAAGAACCTACTTGAAAACCTTATTGTTCTACCTCTAGTAGAGTTTGATGTTATCCTGGGTATGGATTGGCTCTCTCTTTACCATGTTAAGATTGACTGTAGAGCTAAAGAAGTTTCTTTTCAGAAAGACTTTCAGTTTGTGTACAAGAATGAACCCTTACTGTTGATTACTTATCAAGAGGCCTAGAAACATGTAAAAGATGGAAATGAATGTTACCTTGCACACATCGTTGAAAATAAAGGAACTATTCAGATTAATGATGTGCCAGTGGTAAATGAGTATCCTGAAGTTTTTCTTGATGAGTTTCCTGGAATAATACCAGATCAGGAATTTGAGTTTACTGTTGACTTAGTTCCTGATGCTAAGCCAATTTCAAAAACACCCTTATCGAATAGCTCAAATTGAACTTTTAGAGTTAAAAGAGCAATTTCAAGATTTTTTAGAGAAAGGTTTCATTCGACCTAGCACATCACCATGGGGTGCTCCTATTTTATTTGTTAAAAATAAAGATGGTTCAATGAGACTTTTCATTGATTATAGAGCCTTGAATAACATCACTGTTATGAACAAATATCATTTGCCTCATATCGATGATTTGTTTGATCTCCTCCAGGGAGCTTAGTATTTTTCAAAGATTGACTTGAGATCGGGGTACCATCAGCTGAAGGTAAAGGAAGAAGATGTTCCGAAGACCGCATTCCGTACAAGATATGGCCATTATGAATTTGTAGTAATACCT
The DNA here is from genome assembly GCA_963277665.1 of Viscum album. Taxonomy (NCBI): domain Eukaryota; kingdom Viridiplantae; phylum Streptophyta; class Magnoliopsida; order Santalales; family Viscaceae; genus Viscum; species Viscum album. The sequence continues at coordinate 1,558,364,049 of OY728151.1, read as the reverse complement.
TTTGGGATAACCAATGCATCTGCTGTATTCATGGACATAATGAATAGAATTTTCCATGAGTTCTTGTATAAGATTGTGGTGGTTTTCATTGATGATATTTTGGTTTTTTCTAAAAGTGAAGAGGAGCATGAAAGACATTTAAGAGTTATCTTGCAAACCTTAAAAGAAAAGAAACTGTATGGAAAATTCAGCAAGTGTGAGTTTTGGTTGCATCAAATTTCTTTCCATGGTCATATTGTTTCAAAATATGGGATAACTGTTGATCCTGCAAAAACAAATGTTGTTGATGAATGGCCAAGACCCACAAATGTAACTGAGATTCGTAGCTTCCTTGGTTTGGCAGGCTATTACCGAAGGTATGTTAGAAATTTTTCACGGTTATCTAGTTCAATGACTAAGCTAACTCGGAAGGGTGTTAAGTTTATCTGGAAAAAAGAATGTGATGATTGTTTTCAGGAATTTAAAAGAAGATTGCTGAATGCTACAGTTTTGGAACTAACTTCTAGAAATGGTGAGTTTGTTATATACAGTGATGCTTCATTGAAAGGACTTGGTTGCGCCCTAATGCATAATGATAAGTTAATTGCTTATGCTTCACGACAGTTGAAAACTCAAGAAGTAAATTACCCTACACATGATTTGGAATTAACTGCTGTTGTTTTCTCATTAAAATTTTGGAGGCATCATTTGTATGGAGTAAAGTGTGAAATATATACTGATCACAAAAATTTAAATTAGATATTCACTCAGAAAGAGTTAAACATGAGATAGAGGATATGGCTTGAATTAATCAAGGATAATGATTGTAAAATTAATTACCATCCGGGAAAAGCAAATAAAGTGGCTGATGCTTTGAGTCGAAAATGTAATGCTTCATTAGCAATGTTGCCTTTGGAACGTGATCCTTTGGTTATGGATTTGATGAAATTTGGCATAGAGGATGTTGGTACAGGAATTTCTTCTGTTTTGTTTTAGGTATCAGTGAGATCATCTCTATCAGATAGAATCAAGCAAGCACAGAAGCAAGACAGTGAGTTGCAAAAAAAGGTAGAGCTGGTTCAGAAAGGTAAGTTGTCTGAATTCAACATTGATAATGATTGCGTTTTGAGATTTGGGAAGAGATTGTGTGTGCCTTGTGATTCACAGTTGAAAAGAGAGTTGTTATGTGAATCTCATAGTTCTCTGTTTTCAGTTCATCTTGGCAGTACTACGATGTACAGAGATCTGCGGGAGTATTACTGGTGGGATGGAATGAAAAGAGATATTGTTGATTTATTATGAAGTGTTTGACATGTCAACAGGTTAAAGCAGAGCGGCAGTTACCGAAAGGGATGGTTTATCCTTTACCAGTGCCAGAGTGGAAATGGGAGAATATATCCATGGACTTTGTTGTGGGATTACCGAAGACATCTCGAGGTAATAATGCAATCTGGGTTATTGTTGATCGTTTGACTAAATCTTCTCATTTCATGGCTATACAAGATACTTTTCCCCTAGATCTACTTTCCCATTTGTATCTTAAAGAGATAGCCAGTTTACATGGAGTTCCCCTTTCCATTGTATCTAATCGGGATCCCAGGTTCACTTCTAACTTTTGGAAAGGCTTTCAGAAGTTGTTGGGTACTGAATTAAATTTTAGTACAGATTTTCATCCTCAATCAGATGGGATGTCAGAACAAACAATTCAGACATTGAAGGATATTCTACATTCTTTCTCTATAGATTATCAGGGAATTTGGGACCAACATCTTTCTTTGGTTTAATTTTCATATAATAACAGTTTTCATTCCAGTATACAGATGGCACCATTTTAGTCATTATATGGGAAGTGGTGTCGAATTCTAGCTTTCTGGGATGAAGTGGGTGAAAGGAAGTTGATGGGACCAGAATTGGTAGAAGAGATAGAAGAAAATGTTCAGCTGATTCAGAAGCACATGAGAACAACTCAGAGCAGGAAGAAGAGTGATGAGGATAACCAGAGGAAGGATCTATCTTTCGAGGTAGGTGATCATGTTTTTCTCAAGGTTTCTCCTTGGAAAAGTGTGATGAGATTTGGTAAAAAGGAAAGATGAGTCCAAGGTCTATTGGACCATTTGAAATTCTGGAGAGAGTTGGATCAGTTGCATACCGGGTGGTTTTACCTCTGAGTTTATCTCAGGTACACAATGTTTTTCACGTTTCGATGTTGAGAAAGTATATGCCAGATCCATCTCATGTTTTGAGTCCAGAGGTAGTTCAGCTGGAAGAGAACCTATCTTATGAGGAACAACCGTTCCAGATTCTTGACCACAGGGAGCATGTGTTACGGAATAAGGTGATTAATTAGGTAATGTTTTTGTGAAAAAACCACATGATGGAAGAGGCAACATGGGAATCTGAAAATGCAAAGAGTTATAAGTACCCACGTTTATTCGATAAGTAAATAAATTGTGGGGACGCAATTTTCTAAAGGGGGGAAGGATGTAACATCCCATGTTAGTAATGAATAATAGATATTTTTATCTATGTCTATTAATGATTAAGATAGTGTTTTAGAGGCTTAAAATGAAAATAAATCCAATCTTCAGCCTGGAATACACTATTATTTTTAAAAGATTGTTTTACTGCCTTTTGATGGAAAACCATTTTTAAATCTATATTTTGACAATTTTATAAGCTATGTTTGTCAAAATAAACTTATTCATTATGATTGGGTCATGAAAATTTACTTTGTGTGAATTTTTGGTATTTTTCAGACAATGTTCATTTTTTAATGAATAGTGAAAAATACTGCATTTTACATCAAAACTGCTTTTTAATCTAATTTATTTATATGGTTGTATTATCTTTTGAATTGGTTTTGAAGTGAAATTAGAATATATTTTTACCATTTAATCTAATGGTGGTCATTGTATTCAATTTCACTTTGAAATTAGGCTTCAACTGGTGTCAATCTTTTGATACTTATTGTTTCATAAAAACACGCTATTTGTAATGACAGCGGGAATTAATTATTAAATTAATTAATGTGACTTATATGTTTTGAATTTTGTAAAATGGACTACATTTTTTAAATCAGAATATAAAATATAGCTTAGGGTGAATTTTTGGTATTTTTCTGAAAAACTTCAATTTTTGATGAATAGTGAAACCACAAAGTGGTACTTATAAAACTGATTTTTCATTTAAATGAAATTTTACCACTTTTGTGTTTTGAATTTCAAAAATCCGACAAATATGGTTGTCATTAAGAAGTTAAATGTGGTTCAATGAGATTAAAATAATTTCTTGGTGAATAGTAATTCTTAAGTTCTTAATCGCGATTAGAGGTAATTAGTGTAGTTTAAGGTAAAAATAATGCTTTAATAAACTGAGATGAGCTTGAAACATGTCCTAACCTCATTCGATGTGTCATGGTCGATCCGTAAAATCCATGTGTCAACTTGGGGACCCCATGGAGCCACTATGGTTGGTAAATGACATAAATAACTTTTTATTTAATGTAAAAGAAAAAATGACACAAACATGAGATGTTTTACTAAAACAATTTTTATATGGGGTTATAAAGATCATATTTTTTATTATAAATACTAATTTGAAAGATAATAGATTTACTACATCATAGTATTTTTTTTATAATTTTTTGAGTTTAAATAAATTAAAATATTTATGACATCGTGATGATGCAGTGATGACCTCATTATTTAACGATTTAAATAAAATGGAATGATAATGTAAAATCTAAGACCTACACATGGCCAAAACCTATTGGATGGGTGGATTTAGAACCCTTATAACCTTATCCTCGAAACACATCAATGTGGGACCTCTTAAATCCGAATACCATTTTAAAATAATGTGACTTTTCTTTACCTTCCAAGAGTGCCCCTCCTATTCTCTTATAAAAGGCCCCCACCTCTACCTCCTTACCCACACTCCCAAAGCCTTTGGATCGGCCAAACCCTGCCCATTTTGTCTCTCCACATCCCTCTCTTACTCCTTGAAGCCTAAATTTGGGCAGAAGTCTTTCCACGGAAGCCTTTGATCTCAAATCTAAGAGAGTTACCCGATTTTATGGTAATGTCTTCTTTTGAGTCATTTTGTTTGATTTTGCTTCTCAAACCCCCTAAACTCTTTTTATTATTTTCTTTTGTAACAACTCCAGTATCCTCAATATACTAGGATGTTGTTATAATAAGTATTCGAGCTACAAATACACATACCTACATCTAATGGTTAAAGGACATACTGTTTCCGTGGATGGTGAATTCATGCCTCCTTAAACGATGATTGTTCAACATTCTTTTAACACCTTCAAAGGTGGCCATTAAGATGTCACTATATTTATATATGATATATAATATGTTTATTTTTTACTTATTCTTCTTTATTTTTCATTTTGGGCTTACCTTTATGGTTTCCATTATGGGTAAACGTGATATCTTCATTTAAGGAAGTGCGGACTACCACCCCCTCAAAGTGATTTGATTCGTTAAATACCATATGTGGGACGTATAAAGGATAGAACTATGATATTATATATGATATTATACTGTAATTATAATATACCTTTATATAATTATGATTACATTCTATGAAATATGAAATAGAAATGAAAGTAGCGTTAATGCGTACGTACGGCTTACCGTCTCCATAAACGGTGCATTTCATTTCTTAACTTTAAATGATTATGTAATATTATAAATTCATGTATGTAATGGATATATATGACATATATGATATCTACATCGTTAATATCATTCTTGATATAATGGATAAATGAACAACTTGTAATTATAAAGGGTTTATTTTTGACTCAAGTACCAATGATCGTTAAAACGACCGTTATTAACATAAATAATTACATAGTGCTCATGACATGGAAATAAGTGATATAAAAGGAGAAATTAACTTGAAAAAGGTTCTTAAGAAAGTATAAATTTACTCAAGTTAATTATTCAGGTCATTAAAGAATGATCGATTCAATTCGGACCCGAGGTATGGGACTTCGTCTCAATCTCCTTTCATTGAGGCATATTTTGTTTTATACACAACCTTCTTTTATATGGTGTATAAACCCCTTTGAATTTTACGTTTATTCAAAAGGAATCTTTTTTATACGAAGAGTTTACTAAACGAAAAAATGGAATGTTTTTGTCGTACGTATGCATCAACAACGACTTCTCCGCCGCCGTGACCATTATTTGAGTTTCAGCTTCCTCTACAAGCCATACCTTTTTTTAAAAGAAAAATAAATATCATGTTTTACTTTTCCATTATTTTGGTATTGAAAATGGTTTTTATAATGTTTTTTTATCAATGTGTAGTAATGATAACTTGTGATTTAAAGGTGGAAATGTTATGTTTCCTTTATGCATGTTTTATGTGATACGATTATGTTGAGGTTCTTGGGCATTATTATGAAGACGGGTGGTTTCGTGATAAACTAAGGGCTGGTGAGCCCGATATAGCTCTCTAATGCATTGGGTAACACGATGGAGTGTAACGTTAAGGTTTCTTCAAAGATATTTAGGGAATATACTGTGGTGGGTATTCCAAACGTAACCAATAGGGTTACTCCATATGTAAGAATGTTATGAATGCCTCAAGTTACCTTTTTGTCTTATGATTTCTATGATTTATTCATGATTTAATGAGGTATGTTGAAGTGCTTATGTTTTATGGGTAAAGTATGATTTCATTCTTATGTATATATGTACCCATGTTTCCTTTACATATATATTTTATATCCCTTACTGAGCTTTTTATGCTCATCGCAAGTTTTTTTGAAATGTTTTTCATAGGTCAAGGGAAAGGTACTTGATATGATGATAGTGTCATGGGAGTGTCAAGAAAAAATCCATGTTTTATTTTAAATATGACTCCATTGATGGGAAAGAAGAATATTATCTTTATGTAACCACTTTGTTTATATGTGGAATGTAATTCAAGTTATATGATCTAATTCTCTAAAATTGTAAACCCGAAAAGATCCTCAAGGTGTAATATATTAATAACACAAGATTAAGTAAGGTTTAAGGCTGGGGCCTTATAGAGCCACCATACATTCGTGTATGGATATGTAACTGTTAAAAAATATTGGTCGTATTATTATATAAAAAATACATATCGATAAAACATCATTCATTTATTCGGGCTAGGTTTTGTGGATAAATATATAGAATATTTAGTGTATCTTATTTTATTTATTTTGTTTTTTATACTCATAAATTATTTGTATTTTTCCTCTATTCCCCTTTTTTTATGATGTATTTTCATGTCTCTTTCAAGTATGGTAATATTATCTTTCTGAGGATATATGGTTTTTTGGGAAATGGTACACTTTTAAGGGGATTCCTCATCCTTCTATAAATTCCATGAAATGTTATTTTATATTCATATTTCTGTCTTTAATAAAATTGAATTTTCATTTAATTGAAATTTATTCCAATTAGTTAATTTTAATAATTAATTTGAACAATGTTAATATTTTAAAAGAATTGAACAATCATGAAATTTGTATGGAGTCAAAAATATCTATGATTCCATTTTATAGTGTTATGAGAAATTTCAAAATTATTGTTTTATTTCATCATACTACAAGTGAGATGGATTGTTAAATAAATCATAGGTGAAAGGGGATATCCATTAATTTTATAGATGATTGTATTACATGAATTAATTTATATTTCCATATTAAAATATATGATCATTTTTACATGATTAATAAATAAAAACAAAAAGTATAAAATCTATCTCATAGATAAATTAAAATTTAAAACAATGATATAGGGGCAATGTATACAAAACATGAATAACATTATTACTATTGAAATTGATTTTTTTGAAACCCAATTTAATGTACACGACACCACATGAAAAATAACTTATTTGTATGAATAAGTATTACCTTATTATAAATAATGATTTTCATGAAAAATGTATCAAATTATAAATTAACATACTAGGTGAATCATTTATTACATATTTTTATAATCATAATCAAATACTCAAACAAAAAAAATCCCCTTATGAAATATAAAAAGAATGGTGGAATAGCTGTTAATATCTTGAATTATGTGTGTGATTTTCTATTATAGGTTTCCAAACTCAATATGGTAAACATTTGAATATAGGGCTATTAAATTAATCATTATTATATATATTTAGATTAATAAAATGTAGAAATTTAAATTTGAATGATAATGAAAATTTAGAATCTAGATATATTATATTCGTTGAAGTAAAATTTTATATTCAATATTTGAATGTGTATCATACACTTGTTTTTAGTTTTGGTGGTCAATCACACTGAATCCTAGATGTATGGAGTAAATGGTTCAATCTCGATCAATATATACGTATTTACATAACAATAAAATATTTCTATCTCTATTATAATTTTATTTCTCTTGATTCAGTAATCTTCTATTTTAATGGTTACCAAAACAAAAAACATATATACAATGATGACATGTTTTTATCTATATATGATATCAATAATAATATCAAAAAGAAATTATTACTAAAGATATAGAATTTTATAATTTTCTAATATATTATTATATATATTACATCAATGGTAAATATATATACAATGTCACTAAATTAACATAAATTTTAATACATATTTTCTACATGTTGGTGTTTAAAATAAAATATGATTCCACTAGAAACAGTTAAAAAATTTATTACATATTGTTTGCATATTTATTCAAATTGAAAAAGATAATTAATTTTTTTTATTTTTTTTTTGTGAATGTAAAAAATATTTATTATCAGTATGTGTTGGGTGATGTTGAATAACCTAATGAATAAAAATTTCATTAGATATGTGTGAGATACAATGTAAGAGTTCCATCAGAATAAATGTAATGAAGATACATTCCATTGGGCTTGTTAATAATGATCCTTTCATATATTGGAAATGAGAATGATGATGTTTTGTCCATTGAATATGAGAAATGATTTATGCATCTTGGTTTCATACACATAACCCTATAATTCAAATTATTATAGAGTTTTTTATAATTATAATCATGGTCATGTTCCAATGGTAGATCAAATCACTATATAAATAATGCTAATTATGGGATTAAGAATACAACTATACTAATGACTATAGTGTTGTATCAAAATGATTAAATCAAGTTGATGTTTATAAAAAACATTAATTATATTACCAAGAATGAAAGATACTCTACTCTACATTAGAATATAAAGTGGATAAATACTTGATAAATATGAGGATTCTGTATATTATTTTGAAATGGATAAAAAAATAAATAATCAGTGAATATGTTCACATTAATGATAACATTGATGTATTTTTATTTGTTAAATGGTGATTGAATCCAAAAAGGTGTTTCATGGGGATAAAATTACAATTTCCTAATTAGTATTATATGGGTAGGCATGAAGATGGGGAAGCACACTCTTTTAGTGGCTACAATATGGAAGAGTCATTCAATAATAAGTTTTGAAAATAAAAACTATTTTTGAATGTGATAATTATGTAATTCATAAGATATAATGAGTTTGAAATTTCATAAGGATTTAACACTAACGACATAACATTTTTCATATATCAGGATTAGTTATCCTTCAATAAATGATATCTTCATGTTCATGTGAAATATAAATTCTATAATATATTAATTAAATAAATTAATTGAAAACATGATACATATATATTTATTAAATTTATCACATTGAAATACTTTTTTCAACATAGATTAGAATGATGAAAAGTAATAAAAAAACATCTACTTGTATGAGACAGAATTAAACATGTAACAGTCATAAAATAATATATATTAGTGGTAAAATAATATTTGTATAAAAAAGTGTTTTCATATTTAATTCATAAACTATTGAAATGTTTGAGGAATTGATATTGGAATAGAATTGATATAATATGTATGAGACTTGACACATTGTATACTAGAAATCAGCAAAACATAAAAATATAAATTATGTTAAAGATTTAATAGGATTTATATATGGTTCATTAGTTAAACATAATATTCATTGGAATAAACCTAATGACATATATTAGAATAAAAAATTCAAACACATTTAAATTTTCAATAAGATACCAATCAAGTCCCCTAAACAAATAGAGATATATAGGAGAAAAAATTTCTTATTTAATGGTTTCTAACTGGAAATATGAAATATATTTTTGAGTCTAAATTTGATATATAAGTGTAATATATTAATATACTATGTTTAGTATAACCATAGATAATGTTCTATGAGTTATAATAATATGATATGTTAAAAATAATTTAGAAGAATGATCTAGATGATAAATGAGATGAATATTTTGACATAAAGTGTGGTTGAAATATGATGATTGTTTTCAAGGATATGGTGTAATTAATAATTGAATGGATAACTGGTAAATTATAAATAATTTCTATGATCATGGATTTAATGATGTGATGATGGTGATTACACTATTATGATGTTTTAGGATAAAAAATTAATTGTTTATAGTGTTTTGGTTTGGGATTACTATATTAATGTCCTGATAACCGTGATATAGTAATATGTGGTATAAATATTTCTGTATATAGTCACACCAAGATAATAGTTTCATTTTCCAACAATACTATTAATATATGAATATTAAGTCACTTATATTATGAAGAACACAAAACTCTGAAATTTTCTCAAAATTTTATCATAATGTTGTGGAAATTTATAATATCAGGCATTGAATATATTATATAATGATGAAAAATACCATGTTTTAGGGATTAAAATATATATATATATCTTTTACAATTGTTTATATAAAAATAATAGTGGGTTATAGTACCGAAAATTTAGGTATATTTTCCGTACTAAACTATTGGAAATATATTCAAATAATTTAGAATATATAAATAAGAAGATTAATGAGAGATCATTTTTCACAAGAAGATATTTTAATATTAATATATAATCTATAAGATGATATTGTTTATCAATAAGAGATAAGAAACATATAAAATATGAATAAAATATGTTATGCATATAGGATGCAAAGGAGAAGAATAAGATGAATTTGATTAGAAAATATACAACGGATAAATTCTCTTCCCAGTGATATCATGATAATGTTGCTTATTATTCAGAAAATTTAGGAACCTGAATATATAGAGTATTATATTATATACATGTTTTTACCATCCTGATATTTATTTGAGAAAAATAGGATAACATGAATATTATTACACCTATTTATGTATTTGAAGTCATATAATTATTATATAAAAAGAAGTCAACTAATTTTCAATGCAGTTAAATTTGGAACATTATAATGATAATGTTCATGGTATTATGTCAGTGGATCATGGATGAATTTAGTGACACAACATAATAATATTTTTACTTTTCATTTGACAGATGGGCTGTTTGGAGACAACATTTATCAAAAGCTATAATTGTGCCGAGGATGATACCTTCCAAAGGGTTTATGATGATATCTAATAAACCCTTGTATATAATAACTACTGTATGATACCTTCTTAGAAATTTTTAATGACAAAAACTAATTAGTTATAAAATTTTTAATACATTATACCTAAAAACAAGAAACATTTGATCCCAAATTGGGGTTGACACCTATAAAAATTCATTTCTCATATATATCATATTGGTTAAATATATTATATACAATGGTGAGTAATCAGGATTCATTTATTGATATATAAATTTTAACTGTGTATATTTTTTCATTATTAAAACGTGATATTCATTTGAATGTAGAAATTAATGGAAATGGACAAACTAATTCACCCCTTCTTAATTAAACAACATGATCTACTAGCTATTTCAAGATAAATCATATCTAATATAGGTTTTCTATAATGTGAATGATTTTCAAACCCATTTGTTTTTAACACACATCTATGACTCATGTACTTTAAAATGTATCTTAATAAATTTTGTTAGAGAATTCTATTTCAATTTTTATTAATAAAAACATCAATATTATAGAAAATTTCGTAACGATATTGAATAAAAGAGTAGAATATATGTTAAAACAAACCTAAAAGGAAAAATAATATTCCCCACTATATGAAGATAATTTAGCGACTAGTTATTATTTTAAATGGATTCATTGTGATCCTCAATAAGAGGCTTGTTCTATTTGTAAATAGTTTGACGAAAATGTATATATTGAAGAATTTAATTAACAATACATATATGTTATGAATTATTTGATGAATGTCCATGTGGAAATTTTAAAATTCATGTTTGGGTTTATCTTGATAAAACATGATGTGAAATAATAACTACTTTTTCAAGAAAAATATTTAAATATATAATGAACTAATGAGTTCCCAATTCTAATATAATAAATCGTCTTGTAAAAGCTAAGACACATTATTTATGAATTTGTGAAGAAATTTCCTCTCATGATAATGTAGAATTAAAATGTACTTTTGGTGACAATGATTTTTTAAGGAAAATTGAAGATTATCATGTATATTTATTGTTAAAAATATATATAAACTATAATAACAATATTCCAAATATGTTTTTAGCAGCGGTTTAAACCGCCACAAAATAGTTCCACAACGATTTTTCAAAAAAGTTACTAAATCTTATGTCAGCATTTATAAAGAGGTTGTATTTCAAAACCATTGTAGACTGATTTTTTGGATGATTTTTATAATTAGGGGAATAATTTAGCAGTGGTTTAAAAAATCCGTAAATGATTTGATATCTTTGAATATTTTTTTAATTTTTTTATATTAATTAAATATTTATTATATATTAACTATATATTTATTAGAAATTTATTATTTATCTATTATTGTTTTAAAATTTGTTTCATAAAATTATTTATTTCATTATTATTAATATTTTTTATTATTTTATTATTAATCTCGAGTTTGTTTTATTAGTTTTTTTATTCACATATTTCTTATTATCGAAAGACATTTCCACTCCTATAGACCACTCATTTGGAGAATAAATAGAAATTATTATATTAATAATAAATAATAAATAATAAAAAAATACTTATCAAAATAAAAATGAAAAAATAAAAAATAAATAACAAAATAATAAAAAATAAAAATTAACAAAATAATAGATTAAAAAACAACTAAATAATATATAAATGCCATATAAGTACTATATAAATAATAATATAATAAAATAACAAAAATATATTAAAAAATAATAGCAAAATAATAAATAATAAGTAATAAATATTTAATATTAAATTATAAATAAAAAATAAGAAATAAATGGTACATAAATAAATAAAATAATAAATAATAAATAAATAATAAATGATAAACAATAAATAATTAAGAATTCACAATTAATAATAATTTATTATTAATAAATAATATCTAATACATGATAATTATTAATTAATAATTAATATATATATATATAATAATTTATAATAATCACATAATTACTAAATTATTAAAAATATATAAATAAATAAATAATAATTGAATGAATAAATAATAAATGAATAATAAAATAAGAAGAAATACATAATTAATAAATTATAACTAAATTAAAATATATATAATAAATAATAAATAACAAATAATAAAAAATAAAAAATAGACCTAGGTTTGAAGAGGAGGAGGACAGGTAGAGGTGGCGCTCATTGCCTCTCTAAGAACATGCCCTAATTTATCCGTGAATCATCAATCATCACTCCATCAATGAAAATTAGGGATTTAAAATGTGAAAAGTTTACGAGCTGAAAAAAGGAAACGAACATCGATAAGATGACAGAGTCCTCCTTTTTGGGATTCTCTATAGGTTCCTTTGTTTCTCTAACGAACCCATCGTCACACCAAATTATAATAAAAGTGTCTACTACACATGTTTCCGCCACAAATGATGTTATCTCACCTTAGAATATATTTATGAAAATACTCAAACATTATGTGAATTAAATAGATGAAATGAATAATAACTTGGAAAATTGAAAATTTATTGTTCACTAAGTGGAAATTTGGGGATTTTTTTCACTTCAAATGTGTCTCGATTAGAAGTCATTTCATCACATACTATTTCTATTTGTAGAGATAAAGTGTTTGACATGCAGTATCTGGTCTATCAACCTCAAACCAGGTACACTATAAATTCATGGTTGGAGGATTATTTTTAAAATGTATGACTTCAATGATACATGTTCATAGGTATGGATCAAAATCCCTATGGTTAATTAGGTATTATATCATGATGAGATATTTTTTTGTATCGCATCTTACATTGGACACAATATAAGAATATTATAGGCAACTGAATTAGTCACCTCTGGATATTATGCATGCCTCTTGGTAGAGGTAGATCAGTGTTCTACAAAAATAGATAAGATAGTACTATGCACTCTGTATGATGAGATTTGACTTATGAATGAATATGTTAAAATGTCGTGTTTTTGTATGCATTATTGAATTATAGGTCATTTGAATGAGATATGTAGAAGGGAATTAATGTTATCCTAATCTAAAACCATGGGACATGATCTACTACATTGTCAGATGAATATTAATACAATGATTCATGTGGTTAAAAAATGATGAATCTTAAATATAACAATCACTAGTTAGTGAGGCTTGTGGAAAGTTTTTTAATCCAATTGAGTCCTCTAGAAAGCTATGTATTGATGTCACCACTATCAAGGATAGTCATATTACACAAAATGATTAAGATGATCTCGTAACCATTCAATCATTTGGTAAGCCAAAATGTAATTGAGCTGACCCTACGAATGAGAAGCACGTAGTAAGTAATAGTAGAAATAGTCTTGGTGTTTTGAAGGGGGTTTCTTTTAAGAATATGATTTCCTGTGGTGTACCATGTGATGTAGAAGTGGAGTTAATGGATAGAGAGGATGAAATGGAGCATGCTTCTAAAATGGAATCTGATTTTTTTTCATTGAAAGAGAAATACATGATCAATTATAATAGTATAAGAGTTTAATAAAATAGAGATGGCACAATATAAAATAATGATAAACTCAAAAGTATAGACTAATCCCAATCCGCCACAAGTTTGGGAGGATATCTGAAAAAATTGGCTTTATATCCATCACATCATATAGAGGATGACTAAAACATTAACACTCACAAAACCTCTGATGCTTCTCTTGACAATGTAAAACATTTTTCTGCAAAAAGGGTGGTCAGGCCATCTGCATCGTCAACATAGAAGAAAGAAGACTAGTTCAACGACCTGCACTTTGTTACCCCAATCTTGTACACATGTCATTTATAAGTATATGTGACTATGTCTCATAGAAAACCCCTAGTTGGATATTGTGTGTTCCACCATTGGCAGAAAGACCTAGAAATAACTTGTCAGGCTGCAAAGAAAAAATAGGGAAGCCCCCGGTTTAATTGAAGCGACTTGTACTACCAATTATAAATTATGATGATGAATATAATGGTGGTATAGAGAAATAGGTATCCACCAAACTTACATCTAATTTGGTGGAATCTCGCGATATTTCTAAATATAGTATTAAAATCAATATAAGAGTCACTGGATTGAATACATGCACCATCTCTTCTCAAACTAGGACGATTATGGTAAATAAATTTGTAGTTTCTTATAATTCATTTGAACTACATGATTTATAAAGTAATAATTATTATGGGAAGAAAAGTGATAACATGTATTTAACCAATACCACGAAGGTTTTCATTACTATTGAACACTCTGATGATGATGATGGCCCATGGATGTAGGTCAAAAGCTGGAGAAGGAGACGATACCCTTACCAAAGCGGTGGATCCATCTCTCCTCACAATATGTGCACTAGCTAAAAAATAGGTTGATGTCTCTTTCTGTTTATGTTGTTTCGGTATGGTCCTCCTAACATCACCACTTTCCTTTATAATTTCAATAATGTGGTTATTATACATCACCCTTAAAAAATAATAAATAAGAAATGAATGAATGCATTAAAGAATAAATAAATAAATCTATAATATATAACGAATAACACCTACTAATTAATAGCTGATAATTAATAATTAACACTTCATAATCAATAAATAATTTTTAATAATTAATAATCAATTAATTAATTTATAATTAATAATGAAAAAAATAAATTAATAAATTAATAATAATCTAATAAAAATCCAATAATAAGTAAATAAATTACTAAATTAATAATTATTTAATAATTATTTTGAAATTAATAACTTTGTAATAAATAACCAGTAAATAATATTTAAATAAATGAATCATTAACAATTAAACATTATATAAATACTAATATATAAATATTAATATAATTATGGAAAATAATTAAATAATAGATAAAAAATATATATATATAATAAATTAATAAATAAATAAGTAATAAATATATTAATAAATTCGTAAATAAATTAATAAATATGAAAAAAAATATATTAAATAATAAATAATAATTATAATTAATAATCAATAATTAGTAAATAATAAAAAATAAATAAATAAAATAAATAATAAATGAATAAATATTAAATATCTTTAAATAAATAAAAATATAATTATCAATAATCAATAATAATTGAATAATAATAAATAATAAAAAAATATGTTGTAGATAATAGCTAAATAATTATATGATCAGATTATTTATTAATTAAATAATCAATTAAATGTTAAATTAAACAATATTTAATAATTTGTTAATAAATATTTAATAAATAGGTAATAAATAATGATTAAATATATAATAAATAAATAAACAAACCCTAAAACGCTAAACAACTCTAAAATCTCTAAAGACACTGTAATTACCAAAAAAATTGTCATCGGTGGTCCTTTTTCTGCTCCACAACTAGTCAAATCGATGATATTGAAATATGATTGTATATAATACATTTTATAGGACTAACATATGCCTGCTCCACCATTAAAAACGATTTTATTGTAGTTTAATATAAAGGATACAATGATAGAAACAAAATAAAATGTATAAAAGAGCATTGACCAATGCCTGTAATTATTAATTAAGATTCATTATGATCATATGGTAATAAAAATAATGGAATGAAAAGACATAGGGAATTCCATTGATATTAAATGGACCATTCTACATGTGATTGGTCATGGGAAGGATGTAAACTTAATAATCCTAGAAATCAACCATGTTGAATCATCACATGATGTTGAGATGATAGGTTATTCCACTATTTCTCCTGAAAAGCGTACATTCTATAAAAATTACCACAATATTTTTGAAATGTGAGTAACATAATCTAAGGATCACTCCATTTCATAATCATGAATAAATGAACTCATATTCATGAATATATATTATATATTAATTTTGGTTCAATGGAAAGTGAATGATATTTTTAAAATTATGGAAAAATATGAAACAAAGATTAGGGTAACTTAATCATTAAAATTATATTAAAAAAACCCCAATCTACCACAAAAAACTAAGGTATACATACTAGAATGATTGAAAAAAAAACCTAAATATATTTTTTAGATAGTGTTTGTGCATCTAGAGGTTTTAGAATAGGTCTATCACTTATTGGAATAAAATATCAATTCATGTAGATTATAGATAGAATAGATTAAGATGGTTAATTTTTTGTGAAAATTGAAATACATTTCTATTTTGGAAAAATATATAGATGAATATGGGGGTGAAACTATCCATGTAGAATAGAATCGGATTTGTGGAAGATTATTATGTGAAATGAAATAGATTGTTCCATTGTGATGATGAGTGATTTTATAAACCAAATATGGATCATTAATATTATGGTGATGAGATAATACCAATATTAATGTTAGGAAAAAGGAATAAATGAATGAGAATACCATAGGGTATAAATAAAAGAAAATTACTCAAAAAATTGAATTGAAGAAGAATGATGTGAATATTATCACACTGCCGAAGAGAGGATTCTCAACTATGGTAGAGGAGAACATACCATAGACCATTAAAAATGGAATATAATTCATTATTTATGGGATCAATTACATCTAGAAATAAAGTGAAAAAAATAGAAGGAATAAAATAGATTAATAATATTGTGGATGATGTTATTGAGAACCCTCGTAGATGAACCATAAAAGTTGTCCAATCATATAAATAATTAATGACATTTTGGCTATCCCAAAATGAACTGGAATGAATTGTAGTTAAATAATACGATAAGTAATTCGACATTTAGAATGAGGTAAATTCATATGAATAAATCAAATTTTATTACAGGTTGTTTTAATTTGAAATAAAATTCAATATATGTGTCTCATGTACACATATATAATATATAATATTATATATAGTGTATATTTGATTAATTAATATGTTTCCAAAATAATTTTAATTAATATATATATATATATATTATCGAATACGAATGATATGTATATTTTAGATGGTTTGTATTTTGTAAAACATTATATATGACTTTTCCCAAATTGATTCATTTTTATTTGAAAAAAAGTATAATATGTTCATAGATTTATAATTATTTATTAAAAAAATTTAATGAATAAATACCAAAAAGGTAGAAACACACCTGAAACATCATAATGTGGGGTCCCCATACCATGGATATAAAATAGAATGTGTTTTCTTCTATTTTTGTGTGATATGTGGATTGTATTTATCTTCTTCATTTAGTGTTACTGAAATCTTTAGGTTACTGATTTTTTTTAAAATTATCTTCTTCCTATAAACATGTTCATCATTTTAAATGATGTCAATAACACCCACTCATCCTTTAACTATCATATTTATATAATAAAAGATCAATGTGGCTACTGTAATCCCTTATAGGTCGTGTTATTTTGTTCATCGGTCCTTATTATCATCCGCATACACTCTATATTATAGAATGGTGGATGTTTATACTATTAATGATCTCAAGATACTTCGAATTGTGATAGTATTTAAAAGATTATTTTTTATGAAGGATCATTATGTTATTTGTGAAATATTATACTTTTAACGGCCAGAAAAAGGTAATTTATAACATATTATTTGTTATAGAAGGATTTTCGTTAAAAATTAAATGTGATTAATGAAATGGGTTTTTAAAAAATCATACCTTGAAATTAAGAAATTTTTTTAAAAATTCTTGCATAATATGAACAAATATGTTAGCAAATATAATGGTGTATTTGATTTATACTTATTATATGAGGCTATATAAATTTCATACCCATTCATGAAAGGACTATTTAAGGGTATACACTTTGAAAAATTATGTAATTATTTTCTTGAAAGTTAGTAACCTTTCATATTGGTTTTATATAAAGATCACAAGTTCCTTAATATTAATCGTATTGGAAAAAGAGCCACTATAAAATGGTATTTGATATTTATAGATATGAATCATATTACAAATGGATCTTAACATCACACAAGGTGTTTTAAATAGTTTGTTAAAATCATTTATCATCATTATCCATAAAAATGTTATGATTTGTTAAGGTATTATTTGTATTATCTTTATACGACATTGGGATGTCTATAATTGTAATGGGTATTAGTGAATTAAATTTAGTCTAGAGATTTTTATGATCACATTAATATGTGTAGAAGCCATTACCATTATATAGAAATTCCCATATCCATAAGGGCATGTAAAATCTTCTATAAAATTTGATAATATTAAATGATCATTATAGATTACAAAATTGTTACAAACCATGTTAAAATGGCTTTTGTTATTTTATAATTTAAAATATATTTATAAATTTATTAATTAAAACTAAATGTATTATAATATATAATATTATATTTTATGACACACTTATCAAAATCATTAATGGTTAATATTATATATATATATTGTAAAAAATAATTTGAATTATATAGGATCTGGAAATAGTTTTGTAAATCAAAATCATTGCAGATTTTAATGTTTTTCTGATACTTAATATATGATATTTATATTATATAAATTGTTAGTAAAAATAAATTTAATTTCTAAATTTTTATAATTCATGTTGTATGTTGTATATTCTAGATAATAAAAACACTGAAAGAGTTTATATTTAAATGATTTTAATGAGTTAATATTAATTTTTTTTATATTATAAAATATTTATAATGTTAATTGTTATGAAGTTTATATCAATGAATCATTTTTTGGATAATAAATTAAATTTATTTTTTTGTCAAATGTCATTAATATTCCGCTTTAGAAATTATTTATGAAATATGAATATATATTTTCTATTTTCAAGATATATTGATTCTTATAAAGAGCATCACATTTCCTATTATCTTTTATATCACAGAATATAGTTTGCGTCTACCATAATAGCGTGTTCTAACTATAATTATGATCATGGGAATAATGGATTAGCAAAGATTATTAATATTAGGTGTTATAGATTTCAATAATGTTATTATCTCTTAAAAAATGTCTCCCTATTGAGAGTATCATTGTGTCAGACAACTTTCTTAACTACGGGATTATTCCTCTGATAAAATCGTTATTCTTGTTGGATTGAAATCACTCTAGGATTACTGATGTAGTGTTTTTCCATCTCATTAATCAATATAACATTACATGAATAATTAATATAACTTATGTGTAGGATTAATTTATATAATTTAATTATATTCGGCATATATTTTTTTGTTAGTAAAAAACATGTGGATTTTCAATATTGTTAATCTATAAATTTTTTCATACACATTAATTTTTGTAGTTTGAAAAAGGATATCATGTAAAAAAAATCATTAAATGTGTTTATACAAAATAAAAAAATATCATGAGGTTATAATGAGTACACAAGTTGTGGTTATTATGAATTTTCTATTAATATGACACATAATTAATTACTGTGATAAACCCCCCAAATAATATGATTGAGAGTCCTTTTATGGTGGAATGTGTAAAATAAATGATCATTAAATTGAGTATTAGTTATCTTATAATAAGTACCAATGGATTATAATCTTTAATTAAAATAAATCTATAAGTTATATAGGATTTTTATGTTGAATGTATTTAATATAAGAACTTGTTTCCTTTGATTGTATTCTTATAGATTAGTCATTTAATTTTCATCATCTCATACTTGTTGGGAATTAAAAATTATTTTTATTCTACATTAATATATTTAATAGAATCAATTTGATATAGTGGGTAGTTTTTTATCAATAATAAACATGGAATTTCAAACATGGATATTACATATTTAGAGATGAATATTAATCCAATTTCACAAATAGAAGCATGAGGACCATAATAGTTTAAATTATTTGGGAACATGGAACACAATCATCTAATTTGGGGAACGATCTACAACATCTCCCATTAATATTTTCCATATTTTTATTTCCAACTATAATCTATCTTCACGTCCTAGTAAAAATAAAAAAATAAAAAAATGGTGACCTTAGATTCCCTGAAAAGGTAAACAAGGTAGATATAAATCATTTCTTAATAATAAGTGATCATAAACATCAGCTCTGAAAATAAAATGCTAAAAATAAAATATAATGATATCATTTATTCTGAAAAATCATATATGTTCGTCAATGAATTTATTCACAGACAACATAACAGAAGACATATAATTTAATGAATAACCATATGAATAGAAAATTATTTCCATATTTGTGCAGGATCATTTATAAGACCATCATATGGGATAATGTACATTACTAAACATAATTTACTCCTCATTCCATCCCTGGGATAGTAAATTGGGCTTGCATCTCGTTGCAGCCATGTTTAACTAAACCGGCACCATTTCTCATTTCATTCTTGTATTACTGAATGTATATCATTTCTTGTTAAATCATATATATCTCATGATATATAAATTTATAACAAATGGAATTGATGAAGATATAGGCCCATCTTGCCTCATAATAAGAACTATACATATTTGTGCCCTGTTATCCTAAATCATTCATCATATCAAAAACCAATGAATGGAATTGGTTGAATTAATATCATTAAATCATTATATAAATCATGAAAAGAAATGGGTTTAAAAAATATATTTCCATCATAAACACAATCCAATGATATGAATAATAATTTTAATATCCATGAAGAATTACCTTTTTTAGCAAAAGTAACAATAAATAATTTAACAGCATATAGAAATTATTTTTGAGATATAACTTGAAAATATTTCATAAGGAAAGTATATTTCAATATTTGAAAATGGAACAAATTTTTAAATGAAAACAATATCTTTGAAAAACCCTATTAATATTATGAGTGATGTTTCATCACATTACGTTGTTATGTAAGAAAAAAAATACATTCATTATTTATATGATAAAAAACATTCATCTCATACATTATACAAATATTTCAAAATGTTTCTCATAATGATGTAGAAAAGAAGTGTCTTTTCAAATTGATTATTATCATTTTTATAATAGGTTAATTTTTCATTAAAAATTATCAATGTATATAAATAATATTTCAGGATCCATTATTAATAAACATGGACATGGAAGATAAATATTTCACGGTAAATACATAGTTATAAGAAATCTATGATAATAAATGAGATTGTGAAATTAATTTTACTAAAGATCTGATATCCTTTGTAAATATAAAATACCCTTTATAATGGTTTACAAAATTACATTAATTAATTCCAGAAACATATTAATATATTTGATTTCATATATTTCTATATGGTCATAGATTGATTAATATATATTCATTAGTACTTATCATTCACATATTTTCTGATTCATTTAATTATTCGAATTTTCATACATATTCTTCTTAATGCATAGAGAATATAGATATATCATCATTATAATTATTTTAATGTAATTTAAAATACCTAATTCATTCTATTCATTTATATAAACAACCTATAATGGTGATCATGGGTAATGAGTCACATCAAGTTGTGGATATGGTTGGTCATATCTTGGCACGAGCGAGGATATAATTTCCTTAATTGTGTAATGGTATGGATCTATATGGTGTGTATATTTTTATTGAATAAATATCTTTTCATAATTAAAATATGTAGTTATTATTTCAATTTTTATATCCATCCCGGTAATGTGGTGATGAAAAATATATTACACCATAGTGTGGAGATGGTAGCTTGTATGTACGCATGTGTGTTGATTTTATTTTTTACAGGATTTATAAAAGATTGAATATGGTTCTTTCGTGATCAGAATAATATCTTGTGACATATTTAATATATGAGTTATTATTTTATAATGGGATGAACACATTAAGAGTATGTTGAATAAGAAATATTCTTGAAAGAGTTGGTGACGAAGATTGCATGTTTTTCGGTGAGCTATATTCAGATGTCTACATAAGGACAATTGAGATGATATTTAAAGAATATCATCACCACTAAAATTTTACCGGGGATGTTCCGATGTGAAATTTGTATGGTATGTTTAATAATTAAAACTCACATGGATGTAATTAATTGAGGGAGAAGGGATCACATTACGAATTAAGTGACAATCACTTTTGGAATTTCTAAAAATATTATTTTATAATAATTACTATATAAATCCAAATACCACAAAATGTACATTGATTTGATGGTAAGATGAGATACGGTTATAATATCATCAAATAATAAATTTTTGAAACATTGTTTATATTATTTTAAACCATAACTTCTTTATTATCCTTAGTTAACATATTTTATTTTTTAATTAAGGTAAAAAAATTTTGATTATTATATTATTTTAGATTTAACTTACATGATGTAAATTTAAGAAAAACTGATAAATTTTCAATATTTTTGACCATAATATGATTTTCTAGTATTTATAAAAATATTAAGAAGTTTTATAAAATTTAATGAAATATTGTTTTGATAAAATATCAATTGTGTTGAGTTTGACAATAATCATTTCATGGATGTTTAAAAATTTCAAGATAAAAAAATTAACATAAAACTAACTTTTAATGATATTCTTAAGAGGTCATGGTCATTTTTAATTTATTTATAAAATTTAATATCTAAAATTTAATATATTTTAATATATTTAATATAATGTATTTGATATATCTGTTAATAAAATAATTATTACCTCATTATTGTGTAATTATTTAATATATATTTTTCACCAAAAAGATGAAATAAATTACTATGATTAATAAAATCATTTAGGTTTTGGAATATTATCTCTAGTAGAATATATATATATATATATTATCTATCTAATATTAATTAAATGATAAACTATAAAAAACATGAATGTGATAACATGAATGTTTAATTAAATAAACTATTATAAATATCATAACATCATCCAAGTCTCTCAAAATGTAAAAAATAAATTTTAGAAATTGAAATATATTAATTACCTTAAAAATATAATTTTAATTTTTTAATAACATTCATTCGTCATCATGTGGAGAAGTTAGAGGTATTAAGGACAACAAAAATGACATTTTGTGTCTTTCATTGATTTAAATATTATATATGTCATTTTCAAGGAAAATAGTCCTTTAAAAGAATTAATATAAATCATTATGTTCTAAAGTTCAATTTAATTTCATCCAATATTATTTTGGAATTTTTTAGGGTTATTTTATATTTCCCATCACAAAATAAAATTTATTCATAAAAAATGTAAGCCTAAATTTTTTTTACAAACCATATTTTGATTATCTTAAATATAAATGGATTAATTAAAATTTAAAACTAATAACTGTCATTATTTAACTGTGTAATGAAATTAATATAAAAATAAATTTTAAATAAAATATAGTATTTTAAATATTAATTAAAAAATGAAAGATCTCATAGAAATAACATATATTAAACCAAATTAAATTATGATATTCGGTTTTCAAATAATATTTTTAATTTCTAAAATAAAATTTATAAAATTTTCAAAAATAAATTTCAAAAAATGGTTCCATCAAAATGTGACAAAAAAATCATTTAAAAAAATACCACTCTTATATGATCACATGAAATTTTTGTTATTTCATTTGTAGGAAAAACAAAAGACAGATTATAAATATTTGGATGAATATATTATACACATATATATATATATCATTAATAAATTCCAAAAAGGTGATTTTTTGATTTTATTGATAAAAAATACAGTTGTGCATCATTGAATCAATTTTCAAAAAAACATTTCCTTTTTTTAAAAGGATTATAATTAAATTATCACCACTTAAATATTTATACATAATTGTATAAACAATATTTTGATGTTTCAGTTAATCATAATTACACCCATCATTATAATGGATGGATTATATTTATATTGATTAAGTAATTAAAATAAAAAATAATGTTTCATAAAAACTCAGTGTTGAATCTAAAACATGTTAAAATGGTGTTTTATGTAGTGCATACTTATCTCAGAGTAGCATATGAAAAAATACATCATAAAATTTAATTTATTTATAATAAATGTTCATAAAAACTCAGGTTTTTATATTCAACACCCCATAAATATTATTTATCCATTGAAATCCATCATTCTAAAATAATAAATGCATGAAACTTCTACTTCATTGTTTCTTCATGTAACCACATAGATTATTCAA
Source organism: Viscum album (assembly GCA_963277665.1). Lineage (NCBI taxonomy): Eukaryota > Viridiplantae > Streptophyta > Magnoliopsida > Santalales > Viscaceae > Viscum > Viscum album. The sequence continues at coordinate 1,558,339,579 of OY728151.1, read as the reverse complement.
TCTTGATATTTTCTCTACAAAACATAAACTGCGTGAATGTTATTATCATTTTGAGCATAATCTGTATGATTCCATACATCGACTATTTTTTCTAACAATGAAATATCTTTATAAATTGTTACGACCTCTGAGTTTTATACATGTGAATGATCTGGTATGTAAATCCTATGAAGGGATACATGGAACACGTTATTAAATTAAGAGTGATTTAGTGGAAATATTATTTTTTGGAAATACACATAATAAAAATGTTTACTAAAACCACATTTCAAAATGTAATGTTAAAAATAGAACTCTTACCCAATGTAACTCATAACTATGATTCATCAAAAGTGAACAAATGTGAATATTTGGGCATGAAGGAAAATAATAAATAATCATATAAATTCAAAAAAATTACTGATAATAAGTGTGGGGTGACTATGATACTGTGAAAAACAAAAACAAACAAGGTGTGAAAGTGGTCATTGAACTCACCAACATTTATAAAAATATGAAAACCATTTTTTTCAGGATGATCTTTCAAAATATGAATAATTTCAACAATGGAATTTAATAAGTTGATTTCAGGACAACATCACCCTTTATTGTACCTTGATATATATCAAAGTCATATCTCTTTGCAATAAATTATTGTGAATTTATCATTCCCAATGTATACATGGATGATAGGTCATTCCATCTATATTTATCAAAAAACAAAAGTTTAGAAGAAGTTATCAAATATGAATAAATTCACATATAGTGAGATAATTATTCAATATCACAAAATTCATCTAGAGTTTAACAAAAACATTATAATAATTTAAAACATTACAATCCTTTTGAAAGGATTGTATAAAATACATTAAAAGGTGGGAAAAATAATCTTAACATTTATCACCGTTATATAATAGGCTATATCATTGTTTTCAATATCAAAATATATGAATTCCATCATTATATATTCCCATGAATCATGATAATAAATTTAATTACCAACCATACATATTTAAATCATTCATGTTTCAATATTAAAGGTATTTTTTGATATATTAATTATTTAAAAAATGTCATGAATTTTATCAACATTAGCATAAACCCCTTTCAAAAAATCCTTAATTAGTTCCACGGTAATAAGTATTGACCAATTTACTAATACATATCCAAAATATCATTACCTAAAAATCATTATCTTATCACTAAAAACATATTACGGGTTATATTTCCCTTATTAGAATGTTTCCCATGAATTCCACCATGCCTTAAAATCACATTTCTATGTCCTCAGCATCATTCAACATATCCTTTTCAAAAAAATTTGAAACACAATAGTGGACTGCTCTTTATATTATTTGGCAATTCTTAGTACTGTAGAAGAACATTCCACAATATTAATCGGGATTTATAATATATAAACAGTAATTCATTTCACAAATTCAGTAGCATCCTCCACATTTCCAGTAGTAATCTCATGATATTCTCCTTTTTTATTATTCTAATGAGGTAACTGACATTGATCATCATCGTGAACCATTAATTATTTATCCTGATTATCATAATTCCCATTATCCTTAAACATAAATCATTGATGTGATGGGGGGTTCATTATATAAAGAATTATATATATTCTCATCATTTCCTAACATATTACAATAACATTAGTACTTAGTTTCCTTCTGACATTCCATTCAAAAAATGAAAAACATTTTAGTTCCCTTAATATTATTTCCTTCATTATTAATACAACAAATTGAGTATAAAAGAAAAATTAACTTCTTTTCTCCATGAGTTTTATGGTAACCATTGAATTATAGTTTTCATTTCATATCAATACCATTTTATTGGTGGGTAACTATAATTTTAAACTCCACCTGGAGGGAAAATTGATCAATTTATTCATTAGATCAAAAGTCTCCTATAGATTATTCTATTAAATAATTTTTTTAAACCATGAAATAATCAAACAATTTTACTTTTTGGAATGATAATTAATCTAGAGCCATACCATTATATCCTAGTATTGTTTTCATCATCTATAGTGATGAATTAATCCTAACTTTTCTTCAACTCAAGAAATTACATTTTCATCTTTGTACTAAGAATACGGGAAATGTACATATTGAGTATTATATCATTAATAACATCTCATTCAATTTATTAAATTTATTCTTCTTGCCTTATATTCACAATACGATTCCACCACTGCTCATCTTCACCTTCAAGATGATAAACATCTATGAAAAAAATTTCATGTTCTGAGAATAGAATAAATCAAAATATTTTTATTAATATTATTGATCAATTATTAAGGCAGTAGTTAATCACATCACTAACAGAATGAAGGTGGATATTTCATCAGGAAGGACTCAATAGAATGGTGTTCCCACATTTTCTTATTTTGAAGACTAAAATGATTCATATATTGTTTGAGTATAAAAAAATTATTTCATCAATCCATATCCCATTACATTTGGTTTCCCATGAAGGAAATAATTTAATTATCTGAATTAACATGGTTTTTATAGGTTCTATTTGTTGTCTCCAACATAAAATTATAGTTAATGATGACATAATAGTACATTAAATACAACATAGTAAAGGGGAATTACTTATCAAATTTCAATTGAAGACATCCTAGGTATAATTCTATATTATTAGTTATTATTACCAAAACTCTTGGATTGTAATGTAGATATAGATATTTCCTTAGATACATCACATGAAATGTCATTAAAATTATCTCTTTGGATCTCACTAATGTTTTCACATCGTAGTATCTAAAGGGAGACTAAACCACCTCTTTAATATAAACTATTACAACTCATGATTTTTTATACACACATATTAAATCATTATAGATGATTATTCATCCCATTTTAAAATCATTGTCCTGATGACCATAATGGTTTAATGCCTTTAGAAACATTTAATACCTTAATCTAATTTTATGAATTATCTTTTACATCTCCCATAATGATCTTCCCCATTATAACTCATATTAGAAAACACTCATCATGTCATGGGGGAAAAACATAAAAAAGGGTGATCTCATATTGTCTATACTGTTAACATATAGACATATTAATTGTATCATAATAATAAAAAATAAAATAATTAATTTAATATCTGGATATTAAATACTACATAGAAAAATCATGGTATCATATCAAGGGGAAAATGGTAGAGTTCATCAAAGAACATATTCCCATAAAAATGATATAATATATAAATTATTTGGATTCAACATAAGAATATAGAATCATTTCTATATTATTAAATTACTATTTAAAAGACCATATTAGTGGAAAAGTATTTTACTCAAATGAGTTCAGTCCTTGTTCAAACATTGTGTTACTGAATGGGTTTAAATTCCCGTTCCAGCCTAATATAACTGAACCAATATAATTTCAATTTCCAGTCATTTTTTAAGATATCAAGATCATTTCCTATTCTAGTGTTATATATCCCATGATAGATAAATCATTAACCAAGGAATTAGAGAGATATATATGAACCAGCCATAACATAATGAAAACTATACATATGTGTGTCACATTAATATAAATCAATCATCATATCATAACTATTGTAATGAAATATGATTCATAAATATAATTTCACCACATATATAAGTAAAATATTAGAATAATAAGGATATTATCATTGAAAAAAATCCCCATTATTGAGAATGTAATATCAAATTATTTTATCATCGATGTAATTTAGTTTTGATATATCACATTGAAATAATACTATATGTCAATATGCATTCTTATTTGAAGATTTTACAAAAATATAGGAGAATAAATTTTCATTAAATTTTTTCTTTTTAAACATGTAGGGGAATTACTTGTGAATTAAATAATAATGATAGTTAAAAAAATCATTCATTTAGTAGAATTTCAAAAATGAAACGTGGTGTGGTTTTTTGGATAAGTCAAAAAGTTCCTCGTAAAAATGCTAATATTTTCTTTTAAACGATTTAAAAAAAATTAAAAAAAGGGAAAATATTAAAATAAACTATTTTAGAACAATAGAATAAATTCTTTGGAATTAATTTCTATGAAACATGGACATGAGAGATAAATATTTCCCAGAAAATACATACATATATGAAATTTTTGATAATAAATGAGATTATGAAATTAACACATACCTTAGGACTGATTCTCATTTTACATATCCAAAATTTTTGTGTAATGGTTTAATGAATTTAATTAATTTATTATAGATCCATAATGATGTCAATATTATTGTATATGATGATCTTATTTCCATTTTTTATATAACATTTTTTATAAATCATATTTCAAGTGTTAATTTTATCAATTTTTATGTGTGTTTTGATATTTAAGTTCTCTTTCATGTACATATAATATATTTTTTAATTTAACATAATTATTATAAATTAATATAAAAAATTTTATTTAATAAAAATTTCTATAAAATTATTCAATAATGGTGATCATGTATAATGACTCACATCACATCGTGGTGACGTTAAGCCGTACGTACGTACGAGTGACAAAAAAATCTCGTAATAATGTAATAGTATGGAAGTGGATTGTTTATATCATTTTACAGACTAAATTTCATGTCAAAATTATCATATATATTTATTAGTTATATTATTAATCCATCAATGAAAATTGGTGATAAAAAACTAATAACACCACTATGTGGAGACGATTGGTGGAACGTACGCACATGTTGTCACTTAGATTTTAATAGGATTGAAATAAGTTCAATATGGATTTTCCATTAGCATAAATACATATTATAATACTTTTAATTCTAATTTTATTTATTTTTAATAGGAAAAAACAAGATGATAATATAGAGGATGAAATAATCATGAAGGTGTTTGTGAAGGAGACTACCTCTTCTTCAGTGAGATCACTCAACATCTCCACTTAGGGACACTAGAGTTGTTTTTTTAGAATAATAGAACCTATATATTGTATATATGTAAATAAATATTATCATTTTTTCTGGTTATGGTCATAAATTATGTCTCAATGTGATGTTAATGAGAGAGGGAGGAGGTGACCTCTTTGAAATATTCTGAGGGAACCTTTGGAATATCTAAAAATATTAAAATAATATTATTTATATATTAATAGAATCACCTAACAAATCCCAATGATTAGGATCTAAAATGATATAATGTTTTAATATCAAAAATCATTATATTTTATAAATGTTTTGATATTAATTAAAAATTACCTCTTTTATTGACTCTTGGTTTGCATTTTTTTTATTTTAACTAGGGTAAAAAAGTTTTCAATGATTACAAATTTCAAAATTTACTTATTTGATGTCTATTATACCATATAAAAGAAGATATATCAGTGGAAGTAATATAGTAAATATTTTTTATTTTTTAAAAAATTTATTATTTTTAAATAATTTAATAAAACATCATTTTGATAAAATATAAATACAATTAATTATTACACAATTTATTTCTTGAATTTATAAAAATATATAGATAAAAGATAACATTATAAAAAAATATTTTATAATATCCCTATGAGGTCATGATTATCTATAAAATTCTTTGATCACATTAATTAGTTGATGTTATATTTATTTTCGTATTTTTATGACATTAATTTGTAATTTAAATTAAAAAATAACAACTAAATTAGTGTTGAGTAATTAATTAATACACTATTTTTTCACTAAAATTTAAAAAAGATTTCTATAATGAAGATATATATTTTATATTTCATGTTAATACATATAATCAAATATATATAATGGTTATCCTTTAATTAAAAAATGATATATTATTTAAAACATGAAAGTGACAACATTAACGTTTTGTTATATAAAATATTATAAATATCTTAACATAATATAAGTCGCTGAAAATGTCAGAAATATATATTTTTATTAATAATAAATTTATTTAGTTAAATGTTTTTATTTATATTCGTTCATAACATTCATGTTTTTCCATGTGGACACATAATTGTGATTTAGGAAAAAGAAAATGTCATTTTATGTCATTCTTCGATATAAGTATGATATAAGGCTTTTTACAGAATTAGAGATAATTAAATTACATACAATTAATATTTATAAGTTTATGATATTAAATAATTCATCCAATATATTGTTCTAATTTTTTGGGTAGATTTATATTCTTTATAATTTTATTATAACACAAATTAAAAAACATTCCTTTTATCGTGGTTACACTATTTACCATGGTTACAATGCATATTTTACAAAAAAGGTACATATTTACTAAATATTGACCTTTTGAAACCAAATTTTATACCAATTTTTAAAATTTTAAACACAGATTACTGAAAACATAAAATAAACTGGTAATACGCCATGAAAAATAGTTATCTAGAAGAATTCCCTTTATAAAATAAGGACCCAGCCTTAAAACATTACATAATATAGAATTAAATGAATAATTTAAATTGAGTATCTTTTCAGGTTTAGAGTGTTATAGAATTAGTACATAACAAATACATCTCAAAAGATACAAAGTAGACAGTTCTACTCTGTTTCTATTTTTTTTATAAAATAAAAACTCATTAAAGAAACATGACTAGTTCCATGATTTAGATAGAATTCCTTTCCTTGATCCCATCCTTGACACTAATCATCTTTAAGTCATGTGGAAAACATTTCAAAATCATTGGATGAGCATAAAAAAGCTCAGTAAGGGATGCACAAAGAAGGAAAACTGTTAGTTTTTCAAAACAAAAAGTAAATCATGAATACTTCATCATAAGTAATACTTTTAACCTTTATGAAGTTGTAAACACTATTCACTGAATAAAAGATAATTGTTTACCCTTTCTTAACCAAAAGATGACCATAAAACCCATATAAATAACACATAACATATGATGGTAACTTGGGAAATAAACATACTTAAATGGAATAACCATACGGCTGACTTCCACACATATCACTAAACAGAATAGCCATACGACCAACTTCCATACCCAATGCATTGGAGGATATAACGTAACCAACCGTCCTAGTATTCACGGCACCACCTATCATTTGTATAATCATGTAACCACCCATCAAATGTCTAAGTACCAATGTAAATTATTTCTAGTATAAAAATATCACTAATAAAATTTCATTTTCAATCACAAGAAGTTAATTAATGATATTGAAATAATCAATCCATTTTCAGAAACCATTTAAAAAGATATTTTTGAATCAAAGTGTCCCATACCACATTGAATCATGTAATAAAATTATAATTTTAAAACATTGATTAAAATATAAATAAAAACACAAACCCATTTTTAAAACATGGACATTAAAGATAAATATTTAGAATAATAAATCTTTAAAACATATAAAATGATATTTTTGTTTAAGAGTTTTTAACAAAATGAGATATTCTTGAATACAAATAATTGATGAATAAAATTACATAAAAACATTATAATATCATGAGAATAAAGGTATTTATGATATACTATGAAAAAGGACATTATATAAACCATATAAGAGTGAATTGGTGCATAACAACAGTGAAGTCTCAAGGAAAATGTGAATTGAGATGAAATTCCGTATAAAGACGGTATCCTTAAATTAAGGATAAATAAGATACATAATTATGCTTGAAAAATATAAATACACACAATATAAGTTGATATTACGTGTAAAAAATCATATTTCATTCACACATATTCATATAACCACATATTCAAGATGTTTATGTTTAACCCAATAAATAGAAATAGGGTTAAGAAGTTCTCTTACAAGAATTCGACAGCCTAACGACGTCACATTCAAATTCATAAATTTAGTTGATGAGATAAAAAAGGTTATCTCATCACTTGGACATAAAATGTACATCAATTAGGATATATAATAACATATACCAACAAAATATGATGTAAATTAAAAGACATAACAAAAACAAGTATTTTAAAAAGAGGAGGGTGAAAGGTTCCTTTACCAATTTGGTAAATTTCAAAATGTACACCACATGAAAGAAGGATCATACAATGAAGATATAAATACTCATAAATGAATGTATATTACACAAATAGTACATTCATGGGTAGTAAAAACACCACAAAAAAGGAAATAGTGGCAAATATAGTATGAATCACAAATGAATAAAAAGTGAGATGAAAACCCCTTACCTCATTGTAATCAATCAAGTCGTATGGCCAATAGATACTAAGAACCAAACAGATCATAAGGAAACCATGAATATAATTAGAATAATGATAATATATATCAAAGGGCAGTACACAATAAATCACATTCAATAAATAAGTGGGGAACAATAGAAATCTCACGAAATTAAAAGTGAGATTTCATATCCCTTACAAAATTCAGCAGCCTAGCGGCGCCAATTAAAGCTTCCAAAAATATATTGATGAGATAAAATAGGGTCTCTAATAATATTAAAATAAAAATTAAAGTAATAGGAATAAAAAAACATCCCCATATTAATATATATTAGATTAAAAGAAATGACATAATAGAAAGTACTTAAAAAGAAAGTGATAGGTAGGATCCCTTACCTCGTGTTCGACTTGACCCAGTCGTTCTTTAACATCCTGAATAATAATCTAAATTTAATTTCTACTTGCTTAAAAACTTTTTTAAAGTTTATTATTCATCTTATATCACTTAATAACATGTTATAAACATTACATAGTCATTTAAGTTAATAATGGTCATTTTGTCGATATTTTGTAGTTGAGTCAAAAATCAATACCATATAATTACATGTTGTTCATGTGGTAAGATATCCATTATCTTCAGAATGATATTAATGAATTAGATATTATATATAACATATATATCTATTGTATAAATGTATTTATAATAGTACAGATTATTTAGAGGTACAAAATGAAATGCACCGTTCATGGAGACAATAAGCAGTACGTACGCTTGAACACTACTTCCATTTCTATTTATTATTTTATTTGAATTAAAACATAATGATACATATTTATATTATAATTAGTGTATAATATCATATATAATATTATTTACTCTATCCTTTACACATACCACATAAGGCATTAACGTGTCATATCACTTTGATGGGGCGGTAGTCTGCACTTCCTCTAATGAGATTATCATATTTATCCACTATGGAAACCATAAAGGTATTCTATAAATAAAAAAATTACAGAAGACTAAAGAAAATATAAACATAATATATATCATATATAAATATAGTGCCATCATAATAGCCACCATGAGAGGCGGTAAGAGATAATTGAACAATAATCGTTTCGTGAGGCGTTTGGTTTCCATCCACAGAAACATTATGTTCTTCACCCATCAGATGGAGGTGTGTGTATGTGTAGTTATAATAATTCTCATAAAAAAATTAATGTATATTTAGGATACTGGTGTTGTTACGAAATAAGGGAACAAAAAGTGTTTAGGGGTTGGAGAAGTAAAATAAAAGAAAACAATTTAAGAGAAACCCTTACCTTTAATTTGGGTAACTCCCTTTGGTTTGAACCAAAATGACTCTTGAAGTGCCTTCTGCCTAAGGTAAGGCTTCTAGACGGAGGATAGGGATGTAGGGAGCTTAATTGGGAAGCGTTTGGATGAGCCAAAAGGCTTGAGAGGTTTGAAAAATTGGTTAAAAGTTGTCTCTTTTTATAAGAGAGAGGTGGGGCTCTTTAGGAATGTGTGAAAACATTAATTCATTATAAACTTTTCTTCGGTTTCAAAATGTCCAAAACACAATAAAGTCGAAGATAAGATGACTAATAATAGAAATAAAATCATCCATTTATAATTGGACGTGTTTTGGATAATAGTTTCATCATTATAATCTTATTTATTTAAATAAATTTTTAATGAGGTAAACACTATATCATTATGGTATCATAAATAATTTAATTTATTTTATGTCCAAAAATTATAAAAAAAATACCATTATGTAGGAAATATTTTTATTGTTCCAATATTTATTTATTGTAGAATATATAATTTATATAACAACATATAAAAATTAATTTACTAAAATATATTTTCTTTTTTCATGTTTGCCTTTACTTTAAGTAAATTAATCTAAATTGTCATTATGATTCCCACGTGGCTCAATGAGGTCCCAAAATCGACCCAAATATGCCTATGGTCGTAAATGACACAACCAATATGGTTTTGACAAGTTTTAAGGTAATTTTGAATTATTAATAATATTCTTATAACCTTGAATTACCCTATTTACCTTTAACCACTGTAAATAAAAGTCAAAAGTTACTATTCACCAAAAATTATTTTCATCTCATTGAACATCATTTCACTTATTAATAACAACCATGTATGTCTGAATTTTTAAATTTAATTCACAGAAGTGGTAAAATTTTATTGAAATAAAAAATTCATTTTTTTAACTACCACTCAGTGGTTTGACTATTCCTCAAAAATTGAAGTTTTTTCAGAAAGATACCAAAAAATCAGCCTGAGCCATGTTTGATATTCCAAATTAAAAAATGATGTTTATTTTTCCAAATTAAAAACATAGAAGTTTAATTATTTAATTTAAAATTAATTCCCATTGTTAAACCAAAATACCGTGTTTTTAAGAAACAATAACTATGTATGATTGACACTTATTAATGTCCAATTTCAAAGTACATTTCAATCCCATGACCACCATTAGATTAAATGGTAAAAATATATTCCAATTTAACTTTAAAAATAATTAAATTGATAATATATCCATATAAATAAGATTTATTAAAAGGCAGTTTTGAATTAAAATACAGTTTTTTCACTATTTATTAAAAATTAATTTTATCAGAAAAATATCAAAAATATACCCAATGTAAATTTTGATGTCCTGATTCTAAAGAAGAATTTTATTTTGTCAAATAGAACATATAAAAGTGACAGAAAATATATTTAAAAAGGGTTCGCCATTAAAAGGTGATAAATCGACCTTTTAGTGAATATTAGAGTATATAAGCCTAAAACTGATTTATTTTCTTATTTTAGGCGTTTATATATTATTGGATAAATGTAAAAAAATTAGCAACCAAATATAATCATATTTTAGATATTTCTATTCATTCCCATCAATACAACAGCTCAGCGTTAACTACTTTTTAAAATAATATCATTATATTGTTAGTGTGCAACGTAAGATTTCAGTGAAACCTGCGGTTGTGTATCGGGTACGCCATCGAACATAGCATTCCCTTTAAGGTAAAATTAATATTTAATTCACAAATATTATGAAATATTAAAATATAATATTTCTCTATTTATCTGGGATGTTACATCCTTCCCCCTTTTGAGAATTACGTCCTCATAATTTTAAAATTGGGCTTGGAAACTTCATTAAAAGTCCCACACTGGAAAAGAGTCAGTAAAATAATAGCACTAAAATAAATAAATAGAGGTTAAAAGGTCACCTGAGATAACAGATACTAGGATTCCATGAAAACATGGATATAGAGGAGAAAAAAACCCATCATGGTCTGATGGAGAGTGATAGAAAACATGATTAGGAGAGAGTTTACAACAAAAAAACAACAAAATTTTGATGGGTTAAACGGTCATTGGATTCTAAGTAGGAAAACTAAACGGACAACATTTTTCTATTAATTACATTTTCATAATATTGGATAATATATTTATGCGATTGAATAAGAAGATAAGGAAACTTACTTACTATTCATGTAGACTTTCATCTTTTAATAGATTTATATCACAAACTCATATTTTCTCCAAACGATGGGTATTCAGGATGACATGTTCACATTAATAGTGCTATTATCAACTTAGAGAGATTCACCTAATCCACAAAATATGAACTATTTTTTTACCATGTCTTTATAACGTAACCAAAACCCAAATGGTTAGTACAAGATCAGATAATACCCAAAAAGGATAATCTTTTACAAATAGAAAAACTACTCTTAATCTCCAAAATTTGTTAGAAAGTACCCAAAGTTCAACAAGGACCATTCAATACAAAATTTCCCTTAAAATTATTCAAAATAATCCAAACTATTTTTGAAAACCAAATTCAAAAGGATTTCATCACATAGTATTCCAAGATAAATCTTAAAATTTATCTCCAAATACCATTAGTTACTCTTAAAGTCTCATATTGAAAAGTAATTATCCTAATCACTTGTACTTCTTGATATGTTAATCATTTACATAGATAACCGAAAATCAACGTATTCCTTATTCATAAAATCATTTAACTAAAAAAGAATTTTTCATACTAACTAGGGACTTCACGTAGTCCAGTGGTAGGCGATAAATACCAGTCGCACTTTGGCTGTGGGTTCGATTCCTGCTGCTTTGTCCGACGCGACGGGTTGTAACACAGTCTGCGTGTTTTCCAATTTAGAAAAACTATATAATGTTATAAAATTACCCAAAAATAGACAAATTCATCAAATATAACCATAACATATTTTAACCACAAAGGTTATCTAATAACTTTCGTTATGCATCCCAAAATTTATTAACCGGTAATTTCCAAAATTCAAGGATCATATAAACCAAAATGGGATTTTATAGCTATATCCAAAAAAGAAAAGTTAATTATTCCTTCTAAAAAAATTCATTTATCAATCATTAGGGTTATACGTAATATAAAAAGTCTTCTAATGTAATCAAAATAGACTTAAGACATTTAAGCATTTCACCATCCTAAAATCTACCATAACTCTTGAATCCCTTATTTGTTGACTTCTTAGTCATTAAACATTCTTAATTATCCATTAACCATTACTTTCCAACTTATTCTGAAATACATATTTCCTACAGACAAAATCATGAATCGTATCCTAAGATTCAAAAATAGGAAAACATATTTTAAGAAATAATCCATACATTTCATGGTCATTGTGAGTTTCTTCATCCTCAATTGGAATGGCATTAGGTAACGGTAAGCAAATATTTGTATGATCTGGGTATTCCCATTCCGAAAACTTCTTTGTAGAACATTTGTTTGAATAATGACCATGCACACAAAATTTAAAACATTCAATTGAGCCCTCCGAAAAAATCATCATTCCCTTTCCCAGATTTAACTGGAAGCCACCTTTTTCCATGGAAGGATCTTGCTTTATGACATACATTTCCAAATCTATAGCATATTTCTGCCCATTTGAAACATTTTCCAAGGTGTTTTTTCCACATCTTTGACACATATGTTTTTGAACATACTTACCTTTATGATTATTACCTCAACTTCTGTGGGGATTTTTTTCCCACAAATACGTTGTCTTATAAAAATCACTAAGGTTCATGTGGTCAATCATGACTCTAGATAGTTGGTTGAGAATAACCAAAAGAATTCTTATTTTAGCTCCCATTTCATTAAATTGCTCATTTAGAAAACCATCCCAGTTTTCTTCACATCCATTGTTACTATGGTGCCTGCTAGATCCATCCATTTACTAAAACCAAAAATGTTAGTGAGAGTATATCTGTAATAACGTCATATAATATCATATGAGGAGTGTAAATACTATGATATACTTATTCATGTTATCTTAAACTCATTCATGTTATCTAAAATAACTATGACTCTTTCTAAAATCCTAACCATTGGGGTAATGTCACTTAAGATTAAATAATTCCCTAACTTCTAATGTTATCTAAACCAATCTCTGATACCAACTATATGGACCCAACCTTAAAACATTACATATTATTGAATTAAATGAATAATTCACATTGAGGATCTTTTCAGGTTTAGAGTTTTAGAGAATTAAGACATAACTTATACATCTCAAAAGTTACAAAGTAGACACTTCTACTTAGTTTCGATTTTTTTCATAAAATAAAAACTCTTGAGAAAAACATGACTACTTCCATGTTTTAGATAACATGACTTTCCTTGATCCCATCCTTGAACCTATTCATCTTTAAGTCCTGTGGAAAACATTTCAAAAACGTGGAATGAGCAAAAAAATCTCAGTAAGGAATACAAAAAGAAGGAAAACTATTAGTTTTTCAAAACAACAAGTAAATCATGAATACATAATCATAAGTAATACTTTTCACCTAAATAAAGTAGTAAATACTCTTCACTGAATAAAAGATCATTTCTTACCATTTCGTAACCAAAAGATCACCCTAAACCCCATATAAAGAACATATAACATATAAAGCTAACTTGGGACATAATCATACATAAAAGGAATAACCATACGGTCAACTTCCACACATATCACTAAATGGAATAGCCATACGACCAACTTCCATAACCAATGCCTTGGAGGTTATAACCTAACCACCCGTCCTGGTATTCACTGATCCACCCTTCATTTTGTTTATCACGTAACAACCCATAAAATGTCCAAGTAACAATATAAAATATTTCAAATATAAATATTTCAGAAATAAAATTTCATTTTCAATCACAAGATGTAATTTCAAGATATTAAAATAATCAATCAATTTTCAAAAACCATTTAAAAAGTTTTTTTTGAATCAATGTTTCCCATACAACTTTGATGATTTTAATGGAATTATAATTTTCAAACATTAATTTCCATATAAATAAATACTCAAAACCATTTTTAATACATGGACGTTAAAGATAATGATTTATAATAATAAATCGTTAAAACATTTTAAATGATATTTTTGTTAAAGAGTTTTTAACAAAATTAGGGACTCTTGAATACAAGTAATTGATGAATAAAATTAAATAAGAACATTATAATATCCTAAGAATAAATGGATTCATCATATAATACGACAAATGATAGTATATACACCATATAAGAGTGAATTGGTGCATAAAAATGATGAAGTCTCAATGACAATGTGAATTGAGATGAAATTCTGTATAAAGATGGTATCCATAAATAAAGGATAAATAAATATCATAATTATGTGTGAAAAATATAAATACACCTAATATAAGTGGATATTATGTGTAAAACAATCATAGGTAATTCACAATTATTCATAGAACCTCATATTCAAAAGTGTAAGTTTAACCTAAATAATTGAAATTGGGTTATGAAGTTCTCATACAAGAATTCAACTGCCTAACAGCGTCACTTTCATATTCAGAAAATTAGTTGATGAGATAAAAAATGGTATCCCATCACTTGGAAATAAAATTTAAATCAAAAATGATATATAATAACATATCCCAACATAATAATATGTAAATTAAAAGACATAACAAAAAGAAGTCTTTTAAAAAGAGGAGGGTGAAAGGTTCCCTTTCCGATTTGGTAACATTCAAAACGTACACCACATAAAAGAAGTATCATAAAATGATATGAAAATACTCATAAATGAAAGTATATTACACAAATAGTACAATCATGTTCAGTAGATACCCCACACAAACAGAAATAGTGGAAAATATAGCATGAATCTCACATGAATAAAAAGTGAGATGAAAATCATTTACCTCGGTGTAATCAATCAAGTCGTTTGACCAATAGATAATAAAAACCTAATAAATAATATAATACCATGAATATAAATAGAATCATAATAATATATATCAAATCGAAGTACACAATACTGAACATGCAATAAATAAATGGCTAACAATAGAAATCACACGGAATTAAATGTGAGATACGAAATGCCATACAAAAATCGGGAGCCTAACGGCGCCACATAAAACATCCAAAAATTGATTGATGAGATCAAATTGGGTCTCTCGTCATACGAACATAAATATTATAGTAATTGGAATATAAAATAACATCCCCCAACTTAGGAAAGAGTAGCTTAAAAGAAATGACATAAAACAGAGTACTTAAAAAGAAAGAGAGAGGTAGGATCCCTTACCTCATGTTCGACTTGACCCGTTTGTTATTTAACGTCTTGAATAATAAATTAAAGTTAATTTATACTCGATTAAAAACAATTTTCATGTTTATTATTCCTCTTATATCACTTATTACCTTGTTATAGGCATTACGTAGTCATTTATATTAATAATGGTCGTTTTGTTGATATTTTGTACTTGAGTCAAAAATGAACACCTTATAATTAAAAGATGTTCATGTCGTAAGATATCAATTATCTTAAGAATTACATTAATAATTTATATATCATATATATAATATTTTTCTGGTGTATACATGTATTTATAATAGTACATAATCATTTAGAGGTAAGAAATGAAATGCACCGTTCATGGCGATGGTAAGTCGTACGTACGCATGAACGCTACTCCCATTTCTATATCTTATTTTAATGGAATTAAAACATAATTATACAGAGTTATATTATAATTCTAGTATAATATAATATCTTATATTATTAACTCCATCCTTTATATGTACCACTTATGGCATTAACGAGTCATATCACTTTCTGGGGCGGTAGTCCGCACTACCTCTGATGAGATTATCGTATTTACCCACTATGGAAACCATAAAGGAATTCTATAAATGAGAAAATAAATAATAATAAAGAAAACATAAAAATAATATATATCATATATAAATAATGTTCCATCATAATGGCCGCCATGAAAGGCGGTAGGAGATAATTGAACAATCATCATTTTGTGAGGCGTTTGGTTGCTATCCACAAAAACATTATGTTCTTCATCCATTAGATGGAGGTATGTATAAGTGTAGTTTGAATCCATCTCATAACAACATCCTAGTATATTTAGGATATTGTTCTTGTTAAAAAATAAAGGAATAAAAATATTTTAGGGGTTGGATAAGTAAAATAAAAGAAAACAATTTTAGAGAAACCATTACCTTTAATTTGGGTAACTCCCTTTGGTTTGATCCAAAATGACTATTGAAGTTCCTTCTGCCTATGGTAAGGCTTCTAGGTGGTAGGGAGAGATTTAGGGAGCTTAATTTGTCAGAAGTTGGATGATCCAAAAGGCTTGAGAGGTGTGAGGAATTGGTTAGAAGTGGTATCTTTTTATAAGGGAGAGACGGGGCCCTTTAGGAAAGTGTGAAAATATTATTTTATTATAAACTTATCTTCGGTTTCAAAAGGTCCAAAACAAATTAAATTAGAACATAATTAGACTCATATTCGAAATGAAATCATACAATCATAATTGGACATGTTTTGGATAATATTTTAATCATTATAATCTTATTTAATTAAATCATTTATTAATGAGGTAAACACTACATCATTATTGTGTCATATATAATTTAATTTACATGATGTTTAAAAATTATAAAACAAATACCATTGTTTATAAAATTGTTTTATCTTTCCAATTAATATTTATAGTTGAAAATAAAATTTATATAACACCATATAAAAATTACTTTACTAAAAGATATTTTCTTTTGTCATTTTTGCCTTTACTTTAAGTTAATTAATTTAAATTGTCATTATCACTCCCAAGTAGCTCAATGTGGTCCGAAAATCGACCCAAAGATGTCCATGGTTGCAAATGAATCAAAAAATAAGGTTTGGACAAGTGTTAAGGTAATTTATAATTATTAAAATTATTCTTTTAACCTTAAATTACCCTATTTACCTTTAACCGCGGTAAAGAAAAGTCTAAAGTAACTATTCAACTAGTATTATTTTCATCTCATTGAACCAAATTTATTTTACTAATAACAACATTGTGTGTCATATTTTTGAAATTCATTTCACATAAGTGGTAAAATTTAATTTAAATGAAAAATTCAGTTTTTTTAACTACCACTTCGTGGTTTCACTATTCATAAAAATTGATGTTTTTGAGAAAGATGCCAAAAATTCAGCCTAAGCCATATTTTATATTCCAAATTCAAAAATGATTTCTATTTTTTGAAATTCAAAACATAGAAGTTGAATTAATTAATTTAAAATTAATTCATGTTGTTAAAACAAATAGCGTGTTTTTAGGATACAATAAGTATCAAAAGATTGACTCTTGTTTATGTCCAATTTCAAAGTGAAATTCAATCCCATGACCACCATTGGATTAAATGGTAAAAATATATATCAATTAAACTTCAAAACTAATTAAAAATATAATCAATCCACATAAATAAATTATATTGAAAGGCAGTTTTGAATTAAAATATAGTATTTTTTACTATTCATTAAGAAAATAATTTTATCAGAAAAGTAACAAATATTTACCCAAAACAAATTTAGTGTCCCGATTCTAAAGAAGAATTTATTTTTTCAAATGAAACATATAAAAGTGATAAAAACTAGATTTAAAAGGGTTCTCCATTAAAAGGTGATAAATCGACCTTTTATAGAATATTAAAATATTTGTGCCTAAAATTCAATTCTTTTCTTATTTTAAGACTTCATATTTTATTGGATAAATGTAAGAACATTTAAAAAACATATATAATCATATTTTTGTTATTTCTATTCATTCCCGTCAATACAACATCTAGGCGTTAACTACTATTAAACATAATATCATTTTATTGTTAGTGTGATTAGTAAGATTTCAAATAATCCCGCACTTGCATATCGGGTATGCCATCGAACATAGCTTCCACTTTAAGGTAAAATTAATATTTAATTCACAAATATTAATAAATATGAAAATATCATATTTCTCTATTTATCTGGGATGATACATATAATATGATTTTTTATATTTAAATTCATGTCTCAAATAATTTTCAAAATAATATTTGGATTATTATATTTAAAACTTAAATCAATAAAAGGTAA
Source organism: Viscum album (assembly GCA_963277665.1). NCBI lineage: Eukaryota > Viridiplantae > Streptophyta > Magnoliopsida > Santalales > Viscaceae > Viscum > Viscum album. The sequence continues at coordinate 1,558,320,997 of OY728151.1, read as the reverse complement.
TACTAATCCAATACATAACATGACCTTGTAATGATATTAAAAAAAATAATTTTTCAATACAAATTATTATTTTCACTATTCATCAATGAATGAAATGTATTTGAAAAATAGTAAAAATTAAACCAAAGTAAGTCATGACATCCCTAATTAAAATAAGTTTTTTAATTTTTAAAATAGAATTTCTAAAATTTTAAAATTTTATATTTAAAAAATTTACTATATCAAATGGCAGGGAAACATTATTTTAGAAAAATACTACTTTTATCCGTAAAATTAGAACTATTCATATATCAAGTATTGGAGAAGCATAAGATGAATGATAATAGTTATATAGAATATTATATATCTCATTAACATAATCCAACAAGAAAGATTTTTTTATTTTTATTAAACACACTTTTTTGCATTTAAATTGTTTTTCAGAAAAAAAATGTTAATTTATAGTAAAAATTATTATAAATAAATTATCACCAATGACCTCATTATACATTAATATATAAAATATATTATAATAATTCTGATAAACATGGTTTAGCTTCAATTTCAATGGATTGGTTACAAATGTACTATTAAAGTAGTTAAAATATTAATATGATGCTTCATAGAAACTATGTGTTTTGTGTGCAGTAAGATAAAATTTTGTTGAATATAGAGAAAGCTCAAAATGGTGTAGAATATTAAATAATACTTAAAATAAAATTAATTTATTAAATTAAAACTTCATAAAAACAGGTTGTGTTACATTATCTGCTCCACCGAATATGAGTATTAATTTTTATGATTAGGATGTCCCCCTACATTAATATTCATATATTTATTACATTGTAACTAGTGAAATACATGATGAAATAGTGATATTTCACATAAACTAGAGATGATCACTAGGGTCGTAATTTTTTACTTTCATAAGTTTCACTTATATTAATTATGAATAAGTTATAGTATATCATATAGTCTTGCTGATATATATATATATATATATATATATTCTAAGTTATGAAATACTTCACACTATTAGTATTGAGATCATTAATAGATTTGACATAAATATAGTGAATGGATGGTATTTGGGAATGATAATATTTATCAAGGAGAAATATTCATTTTAACATTAATTTGAAAATTTATAGAAATAAATTTCTTCAACCGCAACCCATTTGTATGAGATACATTATCGGCGTAACAAATTTGTGAGAGCAAGGTGAGAATTGTATTTAAGAGGAAAATGATAAAGGGTGATGAAGATCATTATATAATAAAAAAGGAAAGATTTTTTACATTATAGTTTTATTCTTGTGATCTTATTTTACCAAGTAGAATGATCCTTGACTTGGATTGTTATTTCTATATTCCTAGCAGAATCATATATTTTATTTTAGTAGATTTTTGGAATATGTTAGATTTTAGTTCATTATTACGAATAATAATTTTTAAATAAATAAGAATGAAATTTTTTATGTAATTTCTAATATATTAAAAATGTTATATTTTCACATTATCTATAATCCTTTTTATTTACATCTATAAAATTAATGGAAAATGTTTAATCTAATCTAGCTACCCTTACCATTGTATCCATGAAGATTTGATAATGAAAAAAAATAACATAGTCTATATGAATGGATTATTTGACTCAATAGTTTGTGAATAATCTAATACATCTGAATAATATTTATCCAAAAAATGATATGGTAATTTTTTTAAAAGGGTCAGATGATATTATACTATTGGATCTTATACATAGTGATGTGTGTTGAAAAATTTGTATTTAAAAAGTGTATGTTTTAGGTTGTTTTTTAATTTTAATGATGACTTTTTTCATTATGAGTACGTATTTATTATGGAACATTGGTATGTATGATTTGGAATGTTTAATGTGTATTACAATAAATTACAAAATAAATTAGAAAAATGTACTAAAGATATGTGATCTGATTAGGGTGTTGAATACATGATCCATGAATTCCTAGGTCATCTAAGTGATTGTAGAATGTATTCAAAACCCATTACAACCAAAATACCATAATTTAATAGTTCATCCTAAATGAGGAATTTGACCTTGTTATACATGTTTTAATAGATACCGATAATATGGGATCAACTTATTTAAATTTGACATTATACTCGTAAGTCTAATATATTCTTACTAAACTATGTTTTATATAATGATACAGAAATGACACTAGATGATATATTGTATGGGAAACATCCAATTTTTCATGTGTTAGTATTTTTGAATGTGAATTATTTCAATGTTGATTATCTTATGATAATATTTACTCTGTGTCTAGTGTCTTCTTAGATATTCATTATTCCATAGAAATTATGAGATATTACTTTTATAATTATATTGAACGCAAATTGATTATGGATCAATGATGTTTCTTCCATGATAATGAACATATGATTCAATGTGATTGTTTTAGGACAGTTATATATAAATAAATTCAATAAAAAAATTTGTAAGTGTTCTTACGATGAAGGTTAAAAAAGATTACAATTATGTTTTGTTATAAGAACTCAGTTATGTTACACATAATCCATGATGGTAAATATGATCCATTATAACCCCATTATATATGTATATTTCATTCATAATTTTAACAAAATATAATTCCGGTTATATTTAGAATGATCGTACAAAGATTACATTGAGATTTATTATTGTTAGAAATGTTTAAAATCATTTCAATTTCAGATGGAATGTAAGTACTCTAATTTTTTATTCAATATTGATGGATACACCTAATTGGATTAGACTCAAGTGGTTATGTGGTTTTACAAACTAAAAGTAACAGGTATTGTATTATTTTTTCAGTTAAATTATTCTTTTTGGGTAAGTGTAATAAAGAAAACTGTTATATTGAATATAATGACACCTTTTCACATGATGGACGATAATGTTAATTAAAATTATTGTGTTAATGGTAGAAAATAATTATTATGAGATATATCATAATAATTTCAAAAATAAATTCCATTTTAGGAATTTATCTAAGGAGGTATTTATGATACATCCTTCTATTTTGGGTGTTTCATATGATTCTGTTAAGAGCTTCAAACAGTATCTTTCCATTTATGGAATTAATAATGATTCATTGAGTTTGAACATACAGATTGAGGATGTAATCACATACATTAGATTCCTAAAAAAAATTGAATTTGGTATACACAAGAGGATTTGTGGTAGTATTGTAGTGTTTCATATTTTTTATTTCAATGTAATAAATATTATTGTAATGAAATCCAAAAACTCCACTCTATATCGATGTTGATGGGTAATTGTTTTTTAATGAAATAAATGGATGTAGAAACTTATATAATATGTATGAGGATATGTATAGACAATAGTAAAAGGATTCTTAGACTATTTAGGAACACATATATTGGTAAATTGATAAATAAATTTATCAAGTGGACTCTAAAAATTGTATTTTAGTAATTTTTTTATGAAATGAATCATAAGAATATTCAGGATCCTTTTAAAAATATAAAATGGATTGGTAGGATTCATTATAAATCCTTCATAGGATCATTCATGTATTACATGTCTTTTACCTAACACAATGTCTCATATTCATTGAGTATATCAAAGAGAAACCTTTCTAATCAGGATGAATTTCAGGAAATTATGGCGATGAAAAACCTTAAAAATATTAGGAGTAAACAAATTTTCATTGTTTTTAGAGGGGTTAGTGATATCTATATAAAAGATTAAAATGATGATAGTTTAAAACTTTAACATGATAATATGAAATCTCATTATGGATTTACTTTATGAAAAATTATTGGAAAAAATAATTCATATATTTAAAAAAAATTTGTGAAAGACTCGCAAACAGTGGTAGAATAAATCGATGAATTATATGATATATAAGAATATCATAATGTAACAAATTTAATTTCTTATCATTGAGTGATTTCAATAGTCTTGGTATCAATCGAGATATATTGTGATAATAATAGACCTTTTAATTTTGCTCAATAACCCTGATCTCACCAAAGGACTAATCCAATCCATAAATAACTATATCATACATGAAACCATTGATATATGTTATTTAAATATCATTTGTTTTTATAATAATTATAATATATAATATTCATTTAAATAACCATTACTAAAACAAAACAAAGGTAAAATAAAATCTATACATTTAAATAACATGAGTGATTTGTTTTTATGGTTGTATCTGTATAATTTTATTATATTTATCTTAATATGGATTTATCATTAATTAATTTATATGGAATATAATTTTATATTAATGGTTAAAAGATAACATCCCCTCAATGTATGGTGGCCTATTTTCCCTAAGCAATTATCATTATACAGTATTACATGTTGTAATGATATGATTAAGTAATAATATATTTAATTTATTAATAAGCATAACATGTTTTATTTTAGTTATGAATAGTTAATTCATTTTGTAATAAGTAGATGAAAATTAAATCGATTGATCCACTAAAGAATGTCTCATGGATAATCATAAAATCATTGATATACATAGGGTTGTTTGATTATTAGAGATAATTATTTCCCATGGTTGGTGATATCCGTTATATTAAACAAATTATAGAATCAAATTATAAATATGCAATTAAACATGTTAATGTAGATATCATTTGAACCATTGGATATTTTTATGATAATGAAATCAATTGAATCACAACCATTATTGTATTTTTATATATTTTTTATAAGTAAAGAAAATTTGAAATTTATTTACTTATATTGATTAAATTTCATGGCCATGATTATGTGTATCCTATATGATGTGTTTAGATACATTTATAGGTGATATTTTATGTAATCATCAAATAAATTAATTAATTTTTATATATTCATCAACTTATTCAGATTTTTTTAGAATCAAGAAATTATGAGTGTCCAATACAATATTGCTATCTTCCATGACTATGGGTAAATAGAAATCATGTACAATGAGATTATATAAGTACATATAAGATATATATGATACATCATAAAGATTATTTTTTTAGATAAGAGTCTTTTAATGTAGTTTAGACTATAACAATTAGTAATTTGAGTATCATTGTAGCTTTTATGATGGTTGATTTCTCTTAAATATATGAAAAATGTATTTAATAATTATTGTAAATATATATAACACCTGTAGGGTCACATATTTTGAATCATTAATAATTAAAATGATTTTGGATAATCTTTTGCTCAAAATGAGTAATGTTAGATTGAAAACCATACCCAGAAGAGTATGGATGGATTCATCATGAGTTGTGGAATTTTTTTAACAAGACCATATGGGATATTTATTTCAATAAGGAGATTATTGTATATGAAATAAAATTTATATATATGTTATTAGAGATAAAATATATTAAATAATATTTTTATATAATGACCATTTAATTAATCTATATTATGTATTAATAATAATAAATTTAATATATATTATATGTATGTTATTTATAATATGCATGATATGTATATTCTATATGAGTTTCTGTTAATGAAATAACCTTTATAGATTCGTGAAAAATTTTCATTTCATTAAAACTATTGGTTCGTTTATTTAATGATTCTCATTTATCTTTTGAAATGACATCAATGAATATATAAACACCATATAGAAATTTTTTATGTGCATTAAGAAGTGGGATAATCAAGTATTAGTTATGAAATTAAATGATTTTTCTTCTATTTGGATGTGATATAAAAATATTGTTGATCCCATTCATTATATCCAACTAATATAATTCATTTCATTTATAGATTATAAATAATATTCTTTTTGAAATTCATTTCATCATTATAATCAAAATATATATCATCCTATTTAATTTTGACTCTATTATAAATATGATTTACGGACTAATTTCCTAGTTCAATCACTCAAAGTCATGGTTTATTTGTTCATTTCTCCTTGTAGTATTACAAAAACACCCTCCATGAATGTATTTTGGAAGATTCATTTGTTTACGATATCTTGTTTATACATTTTATGGTCATATTTAGAATTTTCTTTCATAAAAAATGATATTTTTATGTTCTTGGTTTTATTTTAGTACCAATGTTCTTTATATGATCTTATAAATCTGGAAAATATTTTCCAAATAAGATAATCCATTACCTTATGAATAATTGAATTGATGGTTTAGTATTGTTTTACATGTTATAATAAATTATTTTATCATATGACATTCTCATTAATACATTCTTTAAATGATGAGGATATAACACTAAGCCCAATATTCATTTCTATGAAAATTTTATAATCTAATTAATTTTTTTTGAGAGATTCATGGATACCATGTAGTTTAAATATATAAATACATACGATAGTTGAAAAATAAAAATTAAGTGTTAACCAAACCAAAGAGTTATATTGAAAAGATTATTTGTTTTGGATTTATGATGATCTTTGCTTCACCCATTAAGAATTAAAGGAGGAACCCTCAATATTTCCATATAGAATATTTAATTTTATTCAGGTGTATAATTCATGGTGGTTATTTTAGGGGTGAAGTAGATGGATGTTGTAAAAATTTCTAGTGGGAATAATTTTCCATCATGAGGTGATTTATTTATACTTCAAATTTTTCAATTGATATGAGGTTTATATTATTTCAATTCACATATTAAAATATCATCCAAGATAAATATTATTGTAATAAAACCATGTAGGAGAGTAGATAAGAAGATAATAATTAAATTGATATTATTTTCTAAATATCTAATATCTATATAGTTTAAGTTAAAGATGAAATTTGTTATGTCAACCACGTTTCTGATTCTTTTTCTTTCATTATATAAATCATAATTTTGTGGGGGGGATATGAATATAATAATGATAACATAAAGGGTGTATTTTTATTTCACATGTTATTTTTATGTGTTTATTGTGTTGAAGGAAGGTTATAAATTTCTATAAAATATGAATGAATATCCCCTACTAAGAGAAATAATAGTTGGTTTAATATGAATAATTATTCTATGAATAAATTTGATGTTTTGGCAAATCAATATTTTTTTCTACACTAAGAACAATCTAGTAGGCCTATGTTTGATTAATTTAAGGATTACATCAGTGAAAAAGGTAATTGCAACCTTATATAATGTGGATTAAGTTTTAATAATGAGGGGATTGAATTTAAACTATTTATGAATTGTGATATGAGGTTTTTGTTCCCTGATAAATAAAAACAATTATCTATTTTAAATAACCATGAGGGAAAATAACATAATATAAAAGAATATTTATAGAAAACAATTTAATTTAGTTAATTTTATATATTATAAATCCAATGATAGTGATTATAATACACAATTAATTTTCATGACTTTATTTTTAGTTTAAAAATAAAGGACAATTATCAATAGATTTTTGATAATATGGAAGATCCCCAATATATAATATCACATTGGAGATATGTCAGATATTTCATAGGAGTTTCAATGGATCAGTTGTTTTGTTGTTTCCTCCCATGTGATTTATTATAAAGTATCCATTCATATATTGGAAATTTGGTTGTATATTGTACTTCCATTGAAATTTAATATGGAATATTTTTGTTTACTATTTTTTGAGTTTCCTATAAATCAGGTGATTATAGAGTTCATCTTAATGAAAATCATAGACATGTTGTAATGGAATGTTAAATAATATTCTACAAAATATTCCTTATTTAGATAAGATGAAAGATAAAAAAATATTATGGAGTATTCATGATGATGGAACAAGCCAATATATGTTTTTGAGAATCCATCATTGGATTATAATCGATGAAGGATACAATAATATCAAATAGAATTTATCTTGGATTAAAACATTAAAATGTATAGGTATTTAAATGTTATATGAATATGTAGTCTGGAAGGAATGTTTTTAGGACGATGTATATGTTAATGATAATGAAGATGTAATTTGGGAAGTTAAATGATATGTTCTAATTAAGGAATGTGATTAAAGATAAAAATATTCTTAATTATAGATTTATAAGAATGAAGGAGAGAACAATTTGTGAAAGATCAATATTTTGTATTTTTCTATCTAGTTGTTACATATAAAAGTTTTTACAATTGTTATAAGGATTTATAAAGATTACGATTCCACAAATTTGAAGTCATTTATAATTGGAAAATTCCTATAGATTTTTTATTCATTTAATAACATTATTATCTATAATTTTAAGTATTTTTAAAATAAATATTATCTTCCAATTATTAAGAAATATATTTGGCAATGAATTATTAAAATATAGTAGTACTAATATCATATGAATATAAAGAATATTTTAACAATATAATTGATATTTTTTTCAAAACATGATTAAATTTGAAAATGTCAAATACCATTCATAAGTATATAAGATTAAAAATTACATATTTATGATTCCTGATATGGTACCCATTGGAATATGTAAAAGGTTAAATTATTATGATAATACATAAGTGTTGTTATAGTGGATCTGTAAAGGTAATATATTGTCTGTTGGTTTGATTGAGGGTTATATATTATGAATTACGTAAGAGTCATTCATTATGCATATTGAAAATGTGATTAAGGAAAAACAACATGATATATAAGAGTAAAAATATTTTATGTAAGGGAAATTAGTTTTAGAAAACATACAATTGAATTTTATAGAAATAATCTATTATGTAAATTTATTCCCATGGGAAATTAGAAAATTCAAAGAACTACACTATGATATATACGTGTAACAATTTATTATATATATTTTGTGACAGTCAATTGTTAAGTTGTTGGGAGCATTTTTTAGATATGAATGAATAACAATATCATCCTTAAATGATAAAATGTTGAACATTAGTGTATTCAAGTTAGAATAATTTGAGAAATTTAATATATTTTGGATGATTGGACCAAATGTTAAATTTTATAATACATAATAGGACATCATGGATAATATATCACTATTCAATATATAGATGTGCTTTAATTAATTGTTAATGATATTATTATAGATTAAAAAAGATTTTTTTGATATGGGATTCCACAAAATGAGTTAGAAGATAACAACATGAAGCTATATATTGGTTAAATATTAGTTTTAATTAGTCATATGAATTGATATTTACTCATGAGGTATATTTTTTTACAGTATGCGGAGAAATTATTCATAATAATGTATTATTTTCAATCTATGATTTGAGTATCCATGTCAGAACCATGCTATCAATGGAAAAGGAAGAATTTAGACATGGCTTTATGGGTGGATTTCAATGTGAAGTCATTTAAATGTTATCATGCGACCATGGAAACTAATGTGATAACTTATTTCATGGAATATTTTAAGAAGGATAATCTTAATTATCATTGAATATTGAATAGTGATGTCATTGGCTATAGGTTATGTGAATATTTTGGATAATATATCATTATAATGTAACTAAGCAGATTTTTCATTTTAAAATATGAAAAATATATTCATGATATTATTATTATAAAATGAATAGAAATAATTTGGGAGATTTTTTTAAAATAAGGAGTTTAAAAGTTAATTCTATATTATAGAAAAATAACATGTGTATAGAAGAAAGATATGTCAGTGAAAATCTGAATAAAAGATACTTTAATTTTATGAAGTGATGAAAATGATGGAAAATGAGAGAAGTAGAATAAATAGAACAAGTAGAAATACAACCTACTAATATATTCCTATATCATATAAAAGGATTATAAATATTTTTTATGAATTCATTTTAAAGTATCCTTCTATAAAAATTAATTTATTATTCAATGATTTTGTTAAAAAATAAATGTTCATATGTATTATGTTATAGTTGTTTATGATTTGAAATATGAATACTTATTTTAGAGAAATAATATCTTACATTAATTATGAATGGACATCTGAAGCATACAAAATATCTTGTTCAAGAGAGGAAGTTGGAGTACCCTATAATTACAGAGTTACCCACTATAAAAATATCCCCACCATTTTGGGATATTGAGGTTCTATAAAGACAAAGCTATTATTGTAATATATATATTATATCAAGGATTATACCTTCACAAAGTGTATAAGATGGTACATACTTATCCCTTTTATATGTTATATAATGTCTGATACACTCTCACACTTTTATAATATCTATAACTGATTAGGGATTATCTGCTTCTAAAACATGTCCAAAAAGATCAAGGTCTTTATTAACATATTAGGGTCAAACCCTGAAAACATATCTTATGATATAATATCTTTATTTTTTCATTAATTAATTGTTGTAGTTATTAATAGTTTGAAATTAAATGACCCAAACATCATAACCATGATATATATTTTATGTTGAAAATACTCTATTTAATGTAGATTACTTTCAAATTTATAATGTTGGATTAAATGTAGTTTAACTTTAATATTCTTATTCGATTAGATGTATAATGAGTGCAATACATGGAATAATGTCTGATACTGATTTTTTTGTATTAAAAAAATTATATACAATAAATTCCTATGTTTACCTTTTTGGTTTTTGGGTCGTGTTCTATTATTACATGAAAAATACCATATAACAATATTTGTTATAAAATGATTACCTAATAATATTAAAAAGAAGAATCTATGGGAGTTATAATACAATGTAGGAGTAAATCCAATATAATTATGAGTGGTTATTCACTATTAGAAGTGTTAGTATTTCATATGTGACTGAAAAAATGGATTTTGGATTGATCAATTGATTATTTATTTATTTACCTAAAAACATGTGGGAATGTGGAAAAATTGATTAATTGTATATTATTATATTGGAATTTATTAATAAAAATAAAATTAATTTAATTCATCCTTGTCACGACCCATCCCTTGGGGCCCATGTCATGACTACCCCAAGCCCACCTTCCATAGGTTGAGGGCTGGTGACTAGCACCATAAAGGCATATCCCAAAAAGGGAAGTCATTTCCATTAAATTTGTACACAAACAGACAAGGGAAACTACACAATGAAAATAACAGAGGAAAAAATTAGTATTACTACCACAAAGTACAACCAATGGGAGTAAAAGGTGTAAAATGAAAGTAAAGGGGCTAGAATACAAGCCCAACTGAAATGAATATACATCAAAAAGTACAAGCTCTGTAGGTCATCCTCCAAGGATTCTACCTGAGCAGTTGGTACAACTCACTATCAGATGTCACAACAGAAAACCACGTATATAGATCCACCTCCGAGAACCATCTATCCCTAACTCCCCCACATCCAACTGAAAGTTTTCTATCATCTGTAGAAGACACAACATGTGTAGGTAATGCTCGTGCAGGCGTGAGTATAACAATATTCATTAGGGACACCAAGACCAACTTACGTCTCACATAAATCCAAAAAATAAAATACCAAAATGTAATATCTCAAAGTAATGTACAACTAAAAAGACATAGATCACACCAGATATAACATAAGTAAAAAAGTAAATATGATTATTAGTAAATCTAGATCATGTTATTTTTTTGGGAGGCTATACTACTGATCCACGAAGGGTCTCTCTGCTGCTCATCCTTGAAGGGACACTCTTCTACTGATCAACGAAGGGTCACTCTCATGTCGATCCACTAAGGTTAGGTATGCTACTGATCCACAAATGTTATCTCTAATTATGATCAATGAAGGGTTTCTATCATGTTGATAAATGAAGGGTATCTCTAATAGTGATCCATGAAGGGACTCGCTCATGCTGATCTGTGAAGGGAATCTCTCATGTTGTTCCAGGAAGGGTTGCTCTCATTCCTCACGTCACAACCATCCACTAGATTCCCCAACTTAGCTCGCTTGATTCTGCGAGGATATGATCCTCAATCCAACAATCATACCTCAACCGCTAGGAATTCCTACATAGAGTAACCCAATGGACCGTCTCATCATAAGCGTCCTAAATCGACGAAATCCACATCAAACGGATGCATGATCTAAAAGATATGGGCTCTTTTGTAAAATGGGACCTAGTTGGAATTGAGTCCAATCCAACCCAGCCATACACAAATATCCACCCAAACTCACGTAGAGTATATGAGGAAGACTTCATTGTCACAAGTGTCCCTATGACACAGATGACGTGTTATACAGAAACCAGATCTGTTAGTTAAAAGCAGTTTTGTGAAATGGGAGCCGGTTGGGCCTGGGTCTGGAATGACCCGACTGGATAGACTTGAACTGACCTGACCCAGCCCGATAGGCTTTTCTGGACCACCAGAGTGGGTTTGTCCTGCTTGTGGGTGTCCATTCTTAATTTTTTTATCAAGCCGGCTCTTCCATCCAAAACGCAGCTTAGTCGTATCTAGTTCTTAACCCAACATCGCCAACTAGCCCGACCACCTTAGGTGATCCAATTCGTGTAGTGGATAGCTTCAGTATATCCAAACATAGATTTTCTCCTTCCATTTCATCCAGCACAACCGACTAGTGGTCGACTTTCACTCCCGGCACACATTCAACAGACTGCGTTCCTCGGACACATTCGAGTGACCAGGACAAGGGCTGCCCCTCAAATCAGCACAGGACGACACCATGCCTCCACACCAGCATGACCGTCTGTAAATGTCCCTCTACCATTGTAGCATGTTGATGGGAATACCACATCCCTTTACCCATCATCACTGCAACATTACTCCACCTCCTGGCATAAGTGGTTCTTCAGCAGGCCACCGCATGCCAATTCCAGCTGTTCTTCTGTGGGCCATCGCCAACCGGTTCTAGCGATTCTTTTGCGGGCAACCGAAGTTGATACAGTGGACAGATTCATGATATGTCTATGGATATGGTATTTTAGAACTACCACCATTAAAATGAAGCCTTGGAAATAAAATTTACATCATTTTGAAAATTCATCCATGATGAATGCCCATGGAGGAGGGACTCGGGCCTTGTCTGTTTCATCCCATGCCCACTATGATAGAAGTTTGATATATGGGACTTTTGGGATGATATTCGACCAAAAAATTATAATACCCAAATTGAAATAACAAATGAAACACCCTCCTACAATAACACATTATTCAAAGATCAACCAGTTCATGGGTTGAACCACATTCATCGTTTAGAACAAGAACGTGAAAAACCATAACATAAAAAAAACCCAAACTCGAAGAAGTTTGATGTTGAAGTAGTCTACCCGTGATGTTTCATGAAGTCGAAGGCATTCGTTACATCCTAGATTAGTTCTTCCTAGTGAGATTATATTGTGAGTGATCATCTGACATTCATTGTTATTCATTAGAAATGAATTATGCAGTTGGTTAATAAAAGAATCCTCAGGGTTTAATTCTCAACACTCCAACTCATTTGTTTAATAAAAACAAATAAGTTTCAGAATCTATGTTACACTATGACGTTGGGTCATTACACTATTTAATTTATGAAATATAGTAGCAGTTACGTTTCCACAATGAGCCATTAAAGATCCTAATTTAATGCACCTCTCCATCTCCTAGTCTCTATAGTAAAACATCTCCATACACCTCTCAACAGTGCAGGTAAAAATAAAATAACATTTTCTATGTTATATTATAATTTTCCAAAAAGTCTAAAAATTTAATTTTTTTTCCCCATTATCAAATTCCAACTCTCCTTATTTGTTGATGTGTGATGGATCATGCATGTACATCCTTATCTTTGACACATGGAAAACATAATGCACCTAGTTCATCTGTGGGGGTTGTGTTAGTCAGTATGCACCCTCGCCAACTCTTATGAGGATCTTGAATGGTCCAATTAATCTCAAAGATAACATGCCACCACGACCAAATCACTTCAATCCCTATTGGGGTAAGACCTGAAGGAAAACATGGTCTCCCTCATGGAACACGAAGGGTCTCCGTCTCCTATTAGTTTAAGAGTTCTTCAAACTCTTTTCTGTCCTCATCCACACCAGGATGGTCTTCACCTTCTCACTGGTAGCATGTATGAAGTCTGGACCAATGAGTGTGGACTCCCCTAGGTTTGTCCAGTATAGAGGTGATCTACCTTTCCACCCGTAAAAGGCCTCAAATGGTGCGATTCCAATGGTTTAGTGATATCATTGGTTGTATGAAAACTCTACCAATGGTAGATGGTCCTCCCGACAACATACAAAATCTAGGACACAAGAAAAATGAATATCCTCCAATTTTTGTGTGGTCCTCTCTATCTGACCATCTATTTTGGTGTGAAAAGATATGCCCGAGTGCAGCTGAGTCCCGAACACCTCCAAGAGCCCCTTAAAAAACTGGGATGTAAGGCGTGCATCACAGTCTGACATTATCATCAAAGGCTCCCTGTGAAGCTATACTATCTCCTGGACGTAGAGGCGCCCCAAGACCACTATTGATACCTACCCCCAGATGGTTCAGAAGTTAGCTAACTTTGTGAGTCATTAAATGATCATCTAGATAGAGTCATTTCCCCTATACATGTGTGGTAACACCATCATGAAGTCTATTAAGATAACATCACACTTCCATTCCAATACCTCAAGTGGCTGGGTTAGGCCTACAATGACCTGATGTTCGGCCTTCACGTGTTCACAAGTGAGGCACCATGAATGAATTTTTCTGCAACTTTCTCCATCCCTTATCACCAGTAATAACGTCAGAGGTCCTGGTACATCTTTCACACACCATGATATACCGAAAAATGGGATGTATGGAACTCCCTCAAAACCTCCTCCAATAATGTCATTGGTATCAAGTTTGGTCCTCTAAAAATGATGATGTTATCCCCACCTATCAAAAATCCACCAAGAGCATGTACTGAGGATACCAAAACATGTCCATCCTCGTAGTCAACATCCAGAAGCTATGCCTCCCTAACTAACTCATGTAGTTGGAGTGTGATAGTTATAGACTATAGATAAGATGTTAAGTCATCATCCATGAAGGATATCTTCATCATGGATAGATTCTTTTTCACCACACTCGGTAGCTACAAACCAGACCACATGATGAGAGCATCAGCCACCACGTCCCCTTCCTATGATTATAGTCTCTCTCAATGTCATTGTCATGGAGGAACTCCAACGATCGTTGTGTTCTCATGACCAGGTCTTTTTCTTGATAATATGTACCTAAGACTCTTGTGTTCGGAGTATATGGTAGACCATTCACCCATTATGTAGTGCCACTATATCATCAAGGACAATACCACTACTGATAACTGCATGTCATGGGATTCATAGTTCTACTCATGCTGCATCATCTTCTGGTAGTCGTAGGCGATAACTTATCACTCTTAAAATAGGGAACAACCCAGTTCAATACCTGATGTGTTGCAAAAGACTACATACCAAACACCCTCTTCTGGTAGTCTCGGGGTGGGGGCACCCGTCAGTCTCCACCTCAGCTCCTAGAATCACTACCAGAACCACTACGCTAATAAAAAGGGTTTTCCCTTCATTTTTAAAGCTGAAAAGGGTTATTCTACTTTGGAAAAGTCTGGTAAAAACCTCTCGTAGTACCCATCCAACCCCTAGATACTCTACACCTCAATCACACTCTTGGGTGGCTCCCATGCAAGCACTGCCTCTATCATTACCGGATCCATCATTACTGCAATCCTTGAGAAGATATGTCCCAAAATGTTGGCCCCCCGAAACCAGAACTGGAACATCGAGAGATTAACATATAGCTGGTACTCAACAAGTGTATCCAAAACTATCCACATGTGTATAGCCTACTCCTCCTCCAACGTCGAGTACACCAAGATTAAAATAATGAAGACTACCATGAAACGATTGAGGTAAGTCTAGATGATCTTGTCCATGTGTCCCATGAACAATGAATGGGAATTTTCCATGTTGAAATGCTTCACAAATAACACATATAGGTCGTATCAGCATCTAATGTAGGCCTTCGGTATTTCCTCATCCCGTACCTGAAGATGATGATAGTCTGAGATGAGTTCAATCTTCAAGAACCACCTCACTCCCTTCAGCTAATCGAAGAGGTAATCAATCCTCATCAGTGGATAATAGTTCATCTTGGTCACCGGGTTTGTGTCCCAGAATTCCACGCATAACATAAAACTCCCGTCTTCCTTCATGAAAAACATCACAGGGGCTGCCCATGGTGAAATGTTGGGACTCAAGTAGAAAATCTCCTACAATTCCTCCTTTTATACCATCAACTAATGAATCTCCTCAAGAGCCATCAAATATGTGGGATTGGAGATCGGCATCGTCCCATGCTATAGGTTGATGGAGAAGCATACCTCCCTATGAGGAGGTAGTCTCGAAACATATTCAACAAAGACATCCTATTACTCTTCCACAACTGTAGTATTGCACAGAATAATTTTGTCCCCCACACCGATGGTGAGGCTAGCCAACTGGTGAGTGATCAGGTGCACCATCCACTGATAAAGTCCATATTGTGATGCAATGGTTATCTTCTCCCCAGTGAAGAAAAACCTGGTCCCATCCTCGTGGAAACACCTCACTTTTCACCTATAAATGTCAAGATGTTCATGGACTATAGATAAACAGTCCATACCTAATATGACATCGTTAGGAATTGACGCTGCTACTAGGATATCCTTCTTGAATCTGTCACCCCTCAGCGTAGGCTCACACTGCTAGAAAAAGTGTGTAATAATCGAATACAGTCTCATGTGAGTTTTTAATTTTATGGATTGAGACAAAGGATCCACCGGAATCTCTGAGCCTTTAACGTGGTATGTTCTTATGAAAGGATGAAGGTCACTTTTGAATATAAGAACTTTATCTATATTGGATAATACATAGATGATTCCTCTAATAATCAGTATAGTGTCAGGGATTTTGGACTCAACTTCATAAATCTGAGCTCTCCCAGGTTTTTTGGATCCATATGCCCATGGTGGAAAACCTGGGGTTGGTGGAGGTATTACCACAAACCGTCATCCACAGCCTGCCTCTCGGCCTACTACCCTACCACGTCCTGCACACTATAGACCTCCTCACTTGAACCTCTTCCTTTTTTTTGCAGTACCTCGACAGTCTAGATATCATTTGTGTGGAAGGTCAGGGAGTCACGATCCATGTGTCCCTACCAACTGCTGGAGTAACAAACTATGCCCCTCAGCTACCCTCCTCTACCTCGTGATCTAAACACCTCCATAAATGCATCCTAGGGTTTCCCTACAAAAAGTCTATCCTATTTGGGCCTCTGAATTTTATGACTACTACCTACTGTAGAATAGTCAGTCACCTATCATCCGATGGTGGATCACACCATCGGTGCTTTCTTGAATAATGATATATACACCAGTGGAGATTTCACTAGAAATCTAGCCTACGTCAGGGTGCTGATAAGAATCATCGATTCCCTAATCTCCCATAGGGGTCCCTTTTCAAATGTTCAGGCCCCGAAGAAAGGGTCCTGTACCATGTTGGTGGAGTTTCAAGAGAGGTCGGTAAAACATACCGAGAGCTGGGCCACAGTCGGGTTGCCCTGTTGTAGGTCTAGTATCACCTTAATATGAACTAAGCTTAAATCTGCTGGTATGAACTCCACCTGGATGAGGATCTCGATGTACAAACAAGGAATGGGTCACCTCCTTTTGTGTTTGGAGTGTCATGCTCCACCATCTCCCTATTATGCCCTGAAAAATGTAGTAGTTAGGACCATCATCAATTCTATAGGAGTCTCTACCATATGAAAAACACACTTGACTGCTTCCATCCTATCCCCAGCTGCCTGAGGATCATTCACACCTCAAACCTCAGAGGCCACTATCATTGGAACTTTTGCAGTGTGCTTATTCGGAATGCACTATCCCTTGGCGGGGATGGTAGAAACTACTTCTGTATGAGTGGTGATGTTCCTGGTACACCACTCAAAGGTTCTCTCACTGTAGATGGTCCCTAAACTGACTCCTCATCACTTGGTAGTCCAGCATCATGATTCCTCACAAGAATCTTGGATGGCTGACATCGTGGAGGCATCTTTTAGGAAACAAA
The DNA here is from genome assembly GCA_963277665.1 of Viscum album. Taxonomy (NCBI): domain Eukaryota; kingdom Viridiplantae; phylum Streptophyta; class Magnoliopsida; order Santalales; family Viscaceae; genus Viscum; species Viscum album. The sequence goes on along the minus strand of OY728151.1, from coordinate 1,558,303,079 downwards.
TGCTACATAGTAAATAAGTTATACCTGGTTAGCTATCTCAAAAGGGATAAGAAGAAAAAACATTTCAAAAACACATACAACCAGTGTTTTAATTGACCAAGTTATAAAAAAGGACTCAGGGTCCTGGTGTACAGATATGTCGACCGCCTAACGAACACTGGACTCCCTAGCCTGAAATCAATACTGAAAATAATTACTACTATTGCCTAAACAAAAAATACATACTCTTAGTTATTCTTATTTAAACGACCCATGCAATTCCATTTATCATGACCCGTCCCCTAAGAACCATTGAATGACTAAACCAATCACACCTTCCATATAATAGGAGCTGGTGACTAGAACTGGAATGTCCTATCCAAAATAGGGAAGGCATTACCATTAATCCTATAAACATGCATACATAGAATATTGAACAAAGAAAACCAAAAAAAGAAGGACAGTAGTACAGCCACCATAATGTAACTCCACTGAGAGTGAAAGGTTTAAACTAAAAGTAAAGGTTCCATAATAGAATCCCAACTAGAAGCAAAGTACATCAAATCAAGTACAATCACTGGAGATCATCCGTGAAGGATCATACCTAAAGGGTAAGTACATCACATTTTCAGATGTCACTGTGGAAAACCACATCTATAGATCCACAACCATGCACTGTCAAGCCCTGACACCCCATTTCCCAGTCAAAGAAGACCATCATTTTCCCAATACACAATAGTTCAGAGTAAATCCCATGCAGGGGTGAGTATAAAAATTCTCATTATAGACCCCAAGTCCAACTCAGGTCTCATAAAAATCCACAAATGAAAATACCACCAAGAAAGATCTCAATGTAAATCATAATGAAAAAGACACGTCTCACACCAGGTATAACATAAGTATAGAAGTAATGCTGATTATTCGTACAGCTAGATCATCTTATTCTATTGAAAAGCTTTGATACTGATCCACTAAGGGTTTCTCTTCCACTAATCCTTGAATCCAATTTATTATTTATCCATGATGGTTCGATACCTTTTTGATCCATGAAGGGTCTCTCTCATGCTGATCCATGAAGGCTAATTCTCATGAGGATCCATAAAGGGCCTCTCTACTACGGATCCACGAAGGGTCTCTATCATGGTGTTGCACGATGGTTCACAATCATGATGATCCAAAAAGAGTCTCTCTCATTTATAAAATCACAGCTAGCCACTGCATTTCCACACTTAGATCACCTGATTCTAGTATGATCTACTTCTCAACCCATCAGTCATACATCCATAATTAAGATTCCCCACATAGATTAACCCAAAGGATCATATTTTCACAAGGCTTCCAATGAAAAATATGACATGTAGAATGAACACATGGTCTGTATGATATATGCATTTTTGTCAAAAGGGACTGGTCAGATTTGATTCTGATCCATCACGACTATACACCAACATCTGTTAAAACACACGTAGAGTATACCAGAAGAACTACCTCATCACAAGGGTCCTTCTGCTGTAGATTGAGGGTCAATAGGGTGCCTGATCTATTTGAAACTACTGATTCAGGGAAACGGGGGCAGGTTGGGTGAAGGTATGGCATGTGCCCATTTTTGACGATTGATGTAGGTTTGGGAAAACATATTTGCATAACCTGCCAGAGTAGGCCGTCTCTTTGAGCCTGAACACGACATAGCCACATCGTGATCTTCACCTTATGGAGCTAGCTACCTCCCCCATCATTGGTCAACTAGTCAGCGTAGCAGACTGGTTCGGTCCAACCAGACGTGGATTTTCCTTGTTTTTTTCATCATGCACGGCCAGTAGGCAGCCAGACATTACTCTCAGCATAATGTCGACAAAAAACATGCCTCCAACGCATCCGAGTGGCCCGAATGAGGCCAACATCCTCCACGTGGTGCTGGTTGAAGGTTCACCTCCTAGTCGTCATGACAGGCTAGCCGCGACCCTCTACCGTCGCAGTGCACCGAAGGGTGTGCCGCCTCCCTCGGCACGCGGGACACCACTGGCGCCGGCGAGGTGGTAGTTCTTTTGCAGGACAAAAATGTTTATCCTATTCTCTTTTTCATTATCTATCTGACCCTACTATATTTTAGGGTTTCCACCATCACTATGACGAGTTTGAACATTCCTTTCTACCATTACAAAAATTCAGCCATGAAGAATTAAAAAGGCGGAGGGTTGTCTGACACCATCAACGTTAGAAGTTTGAAACAATAGAGGTTCAAGATGATATTCTACCAAGATAACATTAACCCTGAATAGAAATCCCAAATGAATGTCCCTCCTACAAAAACACATGATTTATGGATCAACTAGTTCATGGGTTGACCTGCATTCATCGTATAGAAAAATAGTGGGGAAATCATAAATAAAAAAACCTACCACAAAGAAGTTCGACATTGAAGAAATACGCCTTCGAAGGATCAAGAAGTCGAAGGCGTTCATTGTATCCCTGGTTCGTTCTTCATAGATCGATGATGTTGCGAGCAACATGTTGGAGTTCATCATTTTTCTTTGGAGAGTAATTAAACCATAGGTGTGTCAAAAAACCCTTAGGGTTTAATTCTCAAATCTCCAATGTGTTTGTTTAATAAAGGGAAACATGGCGTAGCATTTCTATTATACTACGACATTGCATCATTACACAGTTTCATTTATGAAAATGAATAGTAGTTACATTTGCATAATGGTCCATTAATGACACTCAGTTAATGTGCCTCGTTGTTGCCTCATTACCACACTATAGGGCAACCGTCCGCCTCCCAAAAGGAATGAAAGAAAATAAAATAAATTTTTCTAAATTATTCATTATTTTCTACAAATTATGAAAATTATCTTTTTCATCCAACCCTTTCTAGTCGAAGTTATGACATTTCTAAGTGAATCCCAGCAATCTGAGTTCAACCGTGCCCTCAGATTTTCGATCCAAGAACTACTTCAAATGTTATGGAAACTCGCTCACAACTTTACTTATGTCAACATAAAATTTTTTTGACATTCTGTTCTAGGTTCACCGTCGCTCAGAATCATGTGTCGTCAAAGTGTGTGGTCTTTAAATAATTCCATATTATTTAAAAATAATAATTAAATGGATATTCCAAGACATTACAATTGATATTTTTAATATTTCCCTCATAAATATTTTTAAGCATGTTATGATATTCTATATGTAACATGAAACAATATTGTTGGAAATCATTCAGTAATTATGAATATCTATCTTACCACTTTAATCCATCTCCATAGAATATTTTATATATATTTTTACAAAAATATATTTTCGGCTAAGTGGTATCTCATGAAATTTATAAATATTTTTTTCCTCTTGTTTAATCATAAAACACCCCCTTTTGGAAATATTTAGAATAACATTCACATTACAACATGTTCCTACATGTTATACCTTAGGATATATAAATGAATGTATATATAGTTAATTTATTACACCTTCATTATCATACGATATTTTTTTTATTTACAAATTGTAGTTATTCAAATTCAAACGTTAATTATATAAGATATATTGAACCATTTACATCTCAATATTATTAATTTTAATAATAAATTATAAATTATTTCTTGAATTACCTTAAAAGGTTAATATTAATAGCCATACTCAATAGATTTAAAACCAATATCACTAATTTTGTTTCATAAAAGTTCATGTTTGTCATATAATTATTATTTAAGATGAAACCGATAACTTTTGTCCAAATGTTATCTTTTATGTATTATAAATCATGTATACTAAAGGAATATTAATTTTTAATTATTACATTACTATTATATAAGTCCAATTAATTATACATATACCATTTACTTCATTTCTTTTAATGATTTATTTAATTACTTAAATCATTTTTTTCCAAGTTATGACTATTAATTACAACAACCCCATAATTTCAAATTGACATCTGTGTACTGAATACTGTCAAACACATCACTATTCAATAATATATTGATTAAAAATTAATAAATTATAATCATTTTAAATGTAAATTATAATTTTAAAAATAACTATCAATTAGTTCTATGAAAAATGATCTTTGATAAAATTGTACAGAGGGTACGACATACAAAAAATGTGTAAGGTCTCCATTTTTCAACAATCATAATTGAAATAATTTATTTTATATTTATCTCTATAAAATTTTCACAATATCATAAGGATTGTATTATTTATTTAAATCCATTTTTCTATATCATTTATTTTACATAGTTAAAACAAAAATAAGATCACTTCTTGAGGATGGAATCTTCTATGAACATGAACAACAAGATAATTTTCCCATTGATTTTAATGTAAAAAGGTATATGATATATTAAATTTTCAGTTTTATTTTTATGACATGAATATAATATATAAATATTTAAATCCATCATCATTAATGTACTTAAGAGGTGATGCTGTAAAAATAAATACATAAGTTTCTGATATATTAGTTTGTTGTACATACGAACTCTCATTATATTTACCATATAATTAAAGATAATATGGATTTATGATAAGTAATAATCATTATAATATTTTTATATGGGTGCTAATTAATTTATTATATCATTAATATTTAATGTGAATTGGAGGTGGTGGATGATGAACTAAATCAATGATTCCTAGATAAGAATGAAACCACTTCTTCAGACCTCCTAATTAGCAATATACTCAATCCCTTCCTAGGTGACATTATGATAAAAAATGAATCTAATAAATTAGGGGGAGTCATAAGGTTTTTAATAGGTATTATCACACCAAAACAGGATTTTTTATGTGTTTACACTATAGGATAAGAAGTTCACTCTATTAAGTGAGATGGGTTGAATTCATTGTAAGTACCAAAATCTATTTAATAATGAGATGTCACTCTCAAGACAAATGCCTCGAAAATTGGAAAAATAATTTATTGTTTTGTGATATGGTCTATGAAAACATCCATAATTCAATTGAATTTATTTTTAAACAAGTTAAAAACTATACATTAGTAGTTTAACCCCCAATAAACTAATTATACCACTAAACATGTTAACAATTTTTCATTTTCTAAAATTAATTTTGACATAAAAATAATTTTAAAACATTATAAAATAAGATTTATTCATATTAAAAAAGTATTAAATTTTATGAAGTTAAAGTCATAAAATTTCCAGGTTTTAATTGAATATTAAACCCAAAATTTAGTCAAAAAAGGTATTTCTAAAATATATTTTTGAAGAAAATTATGTGTTTATTTTAACTGTATCACACAAAATTATAAGTTTATGAAATTCAATTCATATTAAAAGATATCTATTCTCTGAATTTGATTTAATTATTTCTTTACCTTGTGTTATATTAATTAAATAAAATGTAAGTTATTTATTTAGTTAAAAACACTTTGATAAAAAAATTAATAATGAAAATATTAATATGCTGAAATCCTGAAATTTTTTGATTCAAATGAAATTAATTATATTATAAAAAATAAAATGGTCATTTATACCTATATTTATAAAATACACAATATTTCTTTTAAATTATGTGATTTAATGAAAATAATATAATGTATTTGAATAGTCTTAATTATTAACTATTCGTTAAAACATCATTCATTTATTAAAAATATGAAAGTATTACACTATTTTAAAAATAAAAATATCATTTAACAATTGTTTTTTATAATATAGAATTTATTAATTATAAATAATTTACTTATAATATTTTCTCACTTAAACTAAAAAATAATTTGTTAAGGAAACATATTTTTTGAATAATAAGATGTCATTATTAAAAAAATTTAGTTTATATTTCTCAAAAAAATTTCATTACACACATTTATATATTGATTTATATATATTTACTAATATATTTAATTCGATTAATAAAATATAATTCAATGTCAGTGTTATAAGGTTTTCCCATAAATAATAATAATTTAATGATATATCAAGGTTCATTTAAACGCAGTTTTATGTGTTTTATATTCTTTAAAATATAATGTTATATTAAAAAATTAAGGGATAAAATTATACCCACCTTAGGTAAATTTTATCTATACTATTTTATCTTGTTAATAGTAATGATTCTATTTCTATTAAAAAATTCATTTATTGAAGAACCATATAATAAAAAGGATGAATAAAACATCCTCTTAAAAAGAGTAAACGGGAAATGTGATTGTGATAAGATAACTATATTTCCATATGGGTGACCATTAGTTGGTTGTGAAAAAATGGATTTGAAAATAATATACATTTATGAGTTAATTTTTTAAACTTTTTTAAAAATATAAGAGACCGCTAATATTAAAAAACATGAATAACATTTTTATTTTAAAATTATCTAGAAAATGTTGAGGGATGATTTTACCATATAATTTATGGAAATAATGTAATATACTAAATTCTATATTATAATTTTTATTTTACTCATTTTCCACAACTATATCATTATTTTCTCTAGATGATAAGTAATAAGGATATATTTTATTTCCTAAATAACCTAAACTTACATATAACAAATAACATGCATCCATAAATTGACACGATGATATTCTTCTTCTCAGTAGACGTTAACTAAAACCATAAATTGTTATCTCAACAAATGGTGATTCCAAAAATGAATACACATTAATATTACTATAAAAATCATTTTTTCTACATAAATCATTCATAACTAAATTAAACTATCTCCATAATAACCTAAATATTCATATATTTAATTTTGTTAATCACAAATAATAATTCTTGCTGAATAAAATCATACACCGAAGGGTTACATATTCCTCAACCTCGTGATACATTTTCCAAAATATTAATAATAATGTAAAAATCATATAAATTCTAAAGTAATTGACACTACATTGTGTATAATGAAATATAATTAACATTTAACTATTAAAAATATTATGTAAAAAAATTACATAATAGATAATACAATATATTGGATTGTGGGAGGCTTCGAATCCATGTTAGCACCATGTTGTTGTTTTATTCCCCGTATCCTGGTTTGATGTGATGTGTTTTCACCAGTCGTGCTATTTCTAATTTTAATATTTATTTCAAAACATTTGATAGTAATATTAATAATTCCCTTGTATCATATAACATTCTCAAAAATATTAAGAACATCTTAAAAAATAACATTATATATCAAATCATATTTTTTAACATCTCATGTTCTCTATCTAGCTCATTTTTCCACGAAATGAAATATCATTAAATGACTAAAATTTCCAAAATATGAAGCACATTTCATTGAATATATTTTCATAAATGTTGTTTTTTATATAAAATAAACATAAAATTAAATATACATTCTAGATCATTAGTACTATAAAAAATATTTCTTCAAATCCAAAATGAAAAAATAATGCATAATGATGCTTATTGTATTCATGATGCAATGAATAAATACACTTTAACAACATGGTTCTTGAATTCCAAAACTCAGACACTTAAAAATGATTCCACTTAAATGATAATCAAAACATAGGACCATAATAATTCATCCTTTTAATATTGTAAAGACCAAGAAATTTAAGGGAATTTTTTTTTAATTTTCTTTGGAATTTTACAAGAACGCAGTTTCTGACGACGCCTGATTCTGAGGCCCGGTGTGCCCGGAATCTATTTCCGAAGTTTGGCTCGAGTACGTTCAGTAAACGAATGATCGGGTTTCTCTATCTTTTGAACCAGTGCTCGGAATTGAAATATGAGGGCACCGATGAACTCGGAACGCCAGTATTTTCTTAAAGAGACTTTTGCTGCAGTTGCGTTTAATAAAGAGCAGAAGTTAGTTTTTGGGTTTTCTTTAAAAAAGAGTAATAATAAAATAACGTGTCATGCACTTTATTTTATTTCATCCGCCACTGTGAGTGTGGTGGTTGAAACCTCCTCATGGAGGTTGGAGGTGGGGCCACCACACCTTAACCTCCCTTGAGAGGTTATGGTGGTGGGGCCCACCCGAACTAAACCTCCCGTGGGTGGTTTATTATGGTAGGGACCACATGGGGCTTAACCCCCCAATTAATGGGAGGAGTGGAAACCTCTCAACTCTCCCTCATTAATGAGGGAGGGCCTCTTAATTCCTCAACTCCCCATTAAATGGGGAGAAACTCCTTGGCACCCTCCCCTCTTAAGTGGTTCCAACGGACCTCATAAATTGCGTCAAAGAAATTTAATTCACCCGACACCTTTTTTTAAAAAAAAATTATGTAACCACAATGGTTACATACCTCTCCCTCTCTCCTATATATAGGGATCATGGGAGAGGGTTTGGGGGCGGCTTCACCAAGAGACGGAATGCTGGTAAAATACCGCGACGCCCAACACTTGGGAAGAAGCATATCTTCGCGAACGAAGAACGCTCCACCGAAGAAGAACTCCGATCCTCTTCGACTTCTTCCCTGGACACCTACCGACGTGGAACGTCTTCCACCAACCAACGCAACTCGGTTTGGAAGAGCTTGGTGGATGCAAAGAATGATGAACCTCTTCGTCTTGTTTCTGCAACATTGTCATCAATCGACGAACTTTGATTTCGAGGTAGGGATTTAAGTTGGGAATATATCTTTTTTTCCTAATGTTTCTTTCTAAATGAAGAACGCGGATATACTCCTTATTAAGTAGATCCGCGTAGGTATTTAATTGTGGGTTGGAAGTTTACCTTTGTTTATAGAAAGAACGTAGGGGTTTAATTTATTTAATTGTTCGGGAATACCAACTTGATGATGATCGAGGATTAAAACCATTGGTTATCGAATAACACGAGGGGGTCGGACCGCACAAACATGGCTGACCCTCCTCCTTATTTTCGTGTTAGTTTCTTGTGCTTGGTATGAGAAAGCGTGGTGCCATTGCACCACACGGTTTCATGCAGAAGATATGCGCGGCGCCGTCGCGCCGCGCCGTGAAAAGAAGAACCAGCAGGCGACGCGATCGCGCCGCCTCGAAGAAACCCGAAGACATCCGTGGATGGAGTCGGGCCACGACTAAGGGGAGCGGCGCCAGCACGCCGCGCCGGAGAACCGCGAAGACGACGCGTTTCGTTTTGACGTGTGGATTGACGGGTGACGACGAAGCAGGCCGTTTTGGCATTTGACATCCTTCGTAGTGAAGGTGGGGTCCCGGGGGGACCATAGGAGAAGATGGCAGGAGGAACGGACCACCGGAGCGCATCCGGTGGTCTGCGGAAGGCGGCGACGGCGCGCCGCCGGAGGGTTGGCGGTCGGCGGATCCGCTGCCGGCGTCAATTAGGAGCGGGCGGGGGACACCCCGCTCTGCGATTCGGCGCAGCCACGCTGGCCGAGCCGCGGCCGGCCGGTCGGGCCGGACCGAGCCGGACTGAGCCAGACCGAGCCGGGCTGGGCCGGGCCGGGCCCAGCCGGGTCGTACCTGGGTCGGGTCGACCCGGGTCGCCCCGGCCCCAGACCCCCCATTTTCGGACAACTTTCAGTCAAATGCCCGTAACATGAGCTACGGGCCTTCAAACTACTCGCTGTTAGTGGAAACACAATCCTTGAATCGAGATGGTCGTTTCAGTATATTTCACTCAAGGTTTCAGATTACTTTGGGTTCGGCCGGGTTGGTTCGGATACGAAACCAACCGGGCCCTCAGAGCGGAAATGCTTATACCTTGAGCTCCGGACGTCCGATTGACGTGCCATCGACTTGGATGGATTCCTCTAAATGATACAGATCTTTTGGATTACTTTGCCTGAGTTTTAGATGCAGTTGAGATACGGCCGGCTTGGTTCGCACACGAAACCAACCGGGCCCCTGGAACGAAAAGGCTAGTAACTCACAGACCGGGCGTCCGAATGATGCACCGTCTGCTGCGTTGAGACCCCTATGACGAGGCGGTCCATTGAGATACTTCTTAGTGGGACTTAGAGATACTTGGAGTATCGACCAGTAGCTCGTGGGGTGGACCCTCCCAGAGACGAGCGTACGGAGTACGGAGACCGTGTAGCTGGTCGAGACCTGATGACTGCTTGACCGATCGACTCAGTGTGTTACAGATAGCCCATTGTGGAGCGCTTGGTTGTAGCAGCAGGCTCATGACAGAGGTGCGCTTGGTTGTGGGGGCACATGGGAGTGCTTGGTTGTAGCGGCAGACCCACGATAGAGGTGCGCTTGGTTTTAGCGGCACATGGGAGCGCTTGGTTGTAGCGGCAGACCCACGATAGAGGTGCGCTTGGTTGTAGCGGCACAAGGGAGTTCTTGGTTGTAGCGGCAGACCCACGACAGAGGTGCGCTTGGTTGTAGCGGCACATGGGTGCGATTGGGTGTAGTGGGACATGGGAGCGCTTGGTTGTAGCGGCAGACCCATGGTGGGAAGTGCTTGGTTGTAGCTGTAGGCCCACAGTACTCGACATGAGGAGTACCTCAGCAGTCTTAGGTAAGTGAGAAGTACCTCAGAGTTGTGACAGGACCACTGTACACTCCAGAGACGGAGCTCTTCTGCAGTTACGGTTTTGATAATGAAATCCTGGTTTGATCTGAGACCTTTGACCATTGTGTTCACCTCATAATTGAGATGGGTCACTTGATAACTTAGGTATATGTATGGGCATATAACTAGGTAGTGGTTATCCGTTGATTTCATGATCCTTGTGTTTCCTCATGTTTGAGATGGGTTACTTGATAACTTAGGCATATGTATGGGCATATACCTAAGTAGAGGTTATCTGTTGAGATCTTCTTTGTGGTTATCCTTGTTGTTTTAGTGAGACCTTGAGGGTCTCGGGGTCCCTACTGAGTATCGTTATACTCACCACTGCATGGGCTATGCCCGCACCTCGTTGTGTTGGTTGCAGATGACAGGCAGTGCTGACGGAGGCCGAGTGTTCGAGGACTGGATGGTACCCGGAGGTGGACTACATGATGAGTCAGTACCCAGAGGTGGACTACACGACGAGACGACACACGGAGGAGGTTGACAGACGAGAGCGTCGAGGAGGCGAACTCTACCTACACTTCAGGTAGGATCCGTGGTGGACGACCAGGAGCTGCGCCATATGTAATTACCCATCAGGTAGGATCCGAGGAGGACGAACCAGGAGCCGCTTCCGTCCTTCCAGCTGTTATCTTTTCTGTTGTACTTGTTCAGTTGTAGTTGTACTTTCATTTGGGTTTGTATTCTGGCCCATTTACTTTTCATCACTTCTCTTATACTTAGTGTTTATTTTTTCCGTTTTCTTACTCTGTGGTGCTTGTTTTCTTTTATAAATGCAATGCCTTCCCAGTTATCGGGATTTACGCCTTTGGTGATAGTCGCCAGCCCCTGGCCTATGGAAGGCGGGCTTGGGGTAGTCACGGCACGGGCCCCGAGGACGGGTCGTGAAAAATTGGTATCATAGGAGTCGGTTCTACCACAGAACTTATAAATCTGATATTTTCTTCCTGTGAAGCAATAGTGTTATGAGTACCGAGTGTGGTTTTCAGTTCAGGGAGTCCAGTGTTGGTGTGGGCGGCCGACGTATCCATACACCAGGACCCTGACAACTGATTTCCGACATTGTGCATGAAAACACTGATTGTGTGTGTGTTTCCAGAAGTTTTTAAATGTCAGCTCAAAGCATGTCAGCTCACCAGGTATAAACGTTTGACCGTGTCACGATGTTTCTTTCATGATGCCTTTTCACGGATGACCAGCTAGAGCCCGGAGGGATGTGCGTGCTGACAGCCTGTCGAGCGACAAGGCTTCGTTACAAGGCCCTCTTACAGTTGAGGCACCAGCGGAGGACCAGCAGTACTACCAAACGTTGGGCCACCGATGCCACCATCCCCAGCAGTAGGCGATGCACGCTACATGAGTGCGCTACACGAGTTTCAGCGCCAGAGGCCACCCAGGTTCAGTGGAGAGATGGACCCACAGGCGGCTGAGGATTGGATGGAGGTTGTGGTTAGAGTCTTCAGGCTAGTGGGGACGCCGACAGACTTCATAGTGATCTTTGCTGCCAGCCTCCTTCAAGCAGCAGAAGGCAGGTGGTGGAGCCACTTGTTCCAGTTTTGCGACGGGATGACATTCACATGGAAAGACTTTGAGACCTTCTTCAGGGTGGAGTTTGTCCTAGTAGCTCTACACCACGAGCGTGTACAGGATTTTCTGCCTTTGCCTCTGGGTTTTCGATTAGTTGTCGAGTCATCTTTGGGCAGTAGACAGATGATGCAGAGGTCTAGGAGGACCAGACTAGCAGTTGGATGATCTCGGCTTTTAGGACCGGTGGTGCGGGGCACCTGGGGTGGGAACAGAGCTAGGCGTGCCAGAAGCAGGTTTTGTTACTCATGCGGCGGAAAGGGTCACCTGGAACGTGACTGTCTGAATCCTCGTACGGTTGATCAACGGGTGTTGGAGGAGCCACCGAGACAGAAGTAGCGGCTAGTGCTTGAGCAACATCCGAGCAGTGGACAAGGCAGTAGAGCTCCGAGATCAGGTGGATAGGAGAGTAACTAGTGGACATGTCCTTTGTAATTCTAGTTCCATGTTGCTTTTGTATTCGTGTCTTTGTACTATGAGCTGCAATAATAAAAAGACACTTATCTTGTGATGTTTTCTTTCCTATCCTTTTTGTTTGGTTGATACTGAGTGGTCCTGGTTAAGACTGTTGACTTGAACCTCACTTTCGAGATTTCTACTAGAGGAGACCCAGTGACCTCATACTGATGACGACAGTGTGACTCGACCCTTGGAGGCGAGAGTGACATTTGGATCTCTTGGTAGTTACGTCGAGGCCTTATGACTTCATCCATGGCATGAATGCATCATTCATGTTGGGATTGACTGTATTAGGCAACGAATGTGGTTCATCCAGGGGATGAGACTAGATTTCTCTTATCGACAAAGAAGAAATCATAGCAGCTCTTGTGAGACTAAAGAAGGTCCAGGTCATCCAAGAGCGGATGATGACTGCACAGTGCAGTAAGAAACAGGAAACTGGTGCCAGTCTTAGAGACTCAGGTGTGTTAAATGTTTCAAGAAGTGGAAGCTTTTACGGATAGATGAGTCTGCGAAGCAGCAGACGTGGAGGCAGAGCTAGGAGAGCAGTATGAGGTGGTGTATATCTTAACTTGCTACAACCACCCGCCTTAGTTATCCCCGCCAGGCTCAGGGAGGTGGAGGGCGGTGGAAGAGTGTGGCTTCTTGAGGTCAAGAAGTGTGACCCAATGGCTCTAGAAATAATTCAAGGGACAGTCTCTGTCCACTAATAGCTGCTGTAGTAACGGACGTCGATATGAATCATTCCTTGCATTCAAAAATCTTGTTCCAGGCCTAGAGTTTCTGGTACGCCGTGGACTTGACCCTCGCGTCTGGAGATACCTTGGGAGGAGACTCGATGATCACACTTACGATGACGGTGTGCTCCGACCCTCGAGATGATAGTTCGGGGTGGAATCTATTGGTGGCAGCGTCGAGGCCTTACGACGTTATTTTAAGTTTGGAATGGGAAATAAATGTTCATACTCAAATTGACGGTTTTAGGAAAATGTCGGGATGGGTTTTCCTCGGTCGGCGAAAAGGAATCCCCAGGCAGCACGGGATAAACACTTTCATAGGAGGGTGAGACCGATCACTCTTGATTCAGTCAACCATACCATCGTGGCAGTAGTCTTTTGAGTTTTAGTTATAACATAAAATGGATACCTCTAGAGTTCGAGGATGACGATCACATCCTTATACGAGTCTCACCTCGACGAGGTTTATGGAGATGTGGCCAAGGCGGCAAGTTATCTCCGAGGTTCAACGGATCTTTCTAGGTCCACAGCTGGGTAGGCGGGGTGGTTTACCGCTTGAACCATCCACCTCAGTTGCACCAGGTGCACGACGACTTCCACGTATCTCAACTGAAGAGATACGTCTCGACCCTTCGCATATCAACGACCATGAGGAGCTGGACGATAGCAATGAGGTGTTTTTCACGGAGGTTCCAGTGGGGATCGAGGATCGACAGGAGCAGATCCTACGAGGATGATCAATTCCTCGGGTGCTTTTTCTCTGGCATTAAGGAAACCTCCGGGTGAGAACATGGGAGCGGAAGGCTAAGATGTGTGCTCTGTACCTCTTTTGTGACCCTAGTTTGTGTTGAAGCATTATGGGGACGTAAATACCTGAGGTGGGAGTAATGTAAAGACCTAGAAATTTCAAGGAATTTTTTTTTAATTTTCTTTGGAATTTTGCAAGAACACAGTTTCTGACGGCGCCTAATTCCGAGGCCCGGTGTGCCTGGAATCAATTTCCGAAGTTTTGCTCCGGTACATTCAGTAAACGAACGAGCGGGTTTTTCTATCTTTTGAACTAGTTCTCAGAATTGAAATCTGAGGGCACCGATGAACTCGCAACGCTAGTATTTTCTTAAAGAGACTTTTTCCGTAGTTGCGTTAAATCGAGAGAGGAAGTTAGTTTTTGGGTTTTCTTTAAAAAAGAGTAATAATAAAATAACGTGTCATGCACTTTATTTTATTTCATCCTCCATTGGGAGTGTGGTGGTTGAGACCTCCTCATGGAGGTTGGAGGTGGGGCCACCACACCTTAACCTCTCTAGAGAGGTTATGGTGGTGGGGCCCACCCGAACTAAACCTCCTGTGGGTGGTTTATTATGGTAGGGACCACACGGGTCTTAACCCCCCCTATTAATGGGAGGAGAGGAAACCTCTCAACTCTCCCTCATTAATGAGGGAGAGCCTCTTAATTTCTCAACTCCCCATTAAATGGGGAGAAACTCCTTGGCACCCTCCCCTCTTAAGTGGTGCCAAATTACCTCATAAATTGCGTCAAAGCAATTTAATTCACCCGACCCCCTTTTTTTAAAAAAAGTTATGTAACAACAATGGTTACATACCTCTCCCCCTCTCCTATATATAGGTATCTTGGGAGAGGGTTTGGGGATGGCTTCACCAAGCGACGAAGCGCTGATAAATTCCGCGACGCCCAACACTTGGGAAGAAGCTTATCTTCGCGAATGAAGAACGCTCCACCGACGAAGAACGCCGATCCTCTTCGACTTCTTCCCTAGACACCTACCGACGTGGAACATCTTCCACCAACCAATGCAACTCGGTTTGGATGAGGTTGGTGGACGCAAAGAACGATGAACCTCTTTATCTTCTTTCTACAACTTTGTCATCGATCGACGAACTTCGATTCCGAGGTAGGGATTTAAGTTGGGAATATTTCTTTTTTTTCATAATGTTTCTTTCTAAATGAAGAACGCGGATCTACTCCTTATTATGTTGATCTGCGTAGGTATTTAATTGCGGGTTGGAAGTTTACCATTGTTTATGGAAAGAACGTAGAGGTTTTATTTATTTAATTGTTCGTGAATAACAACTTGATGATGATCGTGGATTAAAACCATTTGTTATCGAATAACGCGAGGGGGTCGTACCACTCAAACACAGCTGACCCTCCTCCTTATTTTCGTGTTGGTTTCTTGTGGTTGGTACGAGATAGTGTGGTGCCGTCGCACCATGCAATTTCATGCGGAAGATATGCGCAGCGCTATCGCGCCACGCTTTGAAAAGAAGAACAAGAACGTGACGCCGTCACGCCGCGTCGAAGAAACCTGAAGACATCCGCGGACGGAGTCGGGCCACGACGAAGGGGCGCGGTGCCAGCACGCCGTGCCGGAGAACCACGAAGACGGCGTGTTTCGTTTTGACGTGCGGAGTGACGGGTGACGACGAAGCAGGCCGTTTAGGCATTTGACTTCCTTCACAATGAAGGTGGGATCCCGGGGGGACCATAGGAGAAGATGGCAGGAGGAACGGACCACCGGAGCACATCCGGTGGTCCACGGAAGGCGGCGGCGGCGCGCTGCTGGAGGGTTGGCGGCCGGCGGATCCCCCTCCGGCGTCAATTAGCGGCGGGCGGGGGAGACCCCACTCCGCGATTCGGCTCGGCCACGCCGGCCGAGCCGCGGCCGGCCGGTCGGGCCGGACCGAGCCGGACCGAGCTGGGCCGGACGAGGCCGGGCCCAGCCGGGTCGGACCAGGGTCGGCCCGACCAGGCACGGCCGACCCAGGGGGGGGTCGGGCCGGGTAGCCCCAGGCCCAGACCCCCCGTTTTCAGACCACTTTCGGCCAAATGCCTGTAACATGAGCTACAGGCCTCCAAACGACTCGCCGTCAGCGGCAACGCGATCCATGGATCGAGATGGTCATTCCGGTATATTGCACTCAAGGTTTTGGATTACGTTGGGTTCGGCCGGGTTGGTACGGATATGAAACCAACCGGGCCCTCGGAGCGGAAATGCTTATACCTTGAGCTCCCGATGTCCGATTGACGTGCCGTCGACTTTTATGGATTCCTCTAAGTGAGACGGATCATTTGGCTTACTTCTACAGTGTTTTGGATGAAGTTGAGATACGGCCTGGTTGGTTCACACGCAAAACCAACCGGGCCCCTGGGACGAAAAGGCTAGTAACTAACAGACCGGGCGTCTGAATGATGCACCGTCTGTTGCGTTGAGACCCCTATGATGAGGTGGTCCTTTGAGATACTTCTTAGTGGGACATAGAGATACTTTTATTATCAACCAGTAGCTTGTGGAGCGGACCATCGCAGATACGAGCGTACGGAGTACAGAGACTGTGTAGCTGGCCAACACCTGATGACTGCATGACCGATCGACTCGGTGTGTTACGGATAGCCCAGTGGGGAGCACATGGTTGTAGCAGCAGACCCACGACAGAAGTTCTCTTGGTTGTAGCGGCACAGGGGAGCTCTTGGTTGTAACGGCAGACCCAGGACAGAGGTGTGCTTGGTTGTAGCGGCACATGAGACCGCTTGGTTGTAGCGGCAGACCCATGACAGAGGCGCGCTTGGTTGTAGTGGCACAGGGGAGCGCTTGGATGTAGCGGTAGACCCACGAAAGAGGTGCTCTTGGTTGTAGCGGCACATGGGTGAGCTTGGGTGTAGTGGCACATGAGAGTGCTTGGTTGTAGCGGCAGACCCATGGGACGGAGCTCTTCAGTAGATATGGTTTCGATAATGAAATCCTGGTTTGAGCTGAGACTTTTGACCTTTGTGTTCACCTCATTATTGAGATGGGTCACTTGATATCTTAGGTATATTTATGGGCATATACCTAGGTAGTGGATATCCGTTGATTTCATGATCCTTGTGTTTCCTCATGTTTGAGATGGGTTACTTGATAACTTAGGCATATGTATGGGCATATACCTAAGTAGAGGTTATCTGTTGAGATCTTCTTTGTGGTTATCCTTGTTCATTTAGTGATACATTGAGGGTATCAAGGTCCCTAATGAGTATCGTTATACTCACCCCTGCACGGGCTATGCCTGCACCTCATTGTGTTGGTTGCAGACGATAGGTAGTGCTGACGGAGGCTGAGTGTTCGAGGACTGGACTGTACCCGGAGGAGGACTACACGACGAGTCAGTACCCGGAGGTGGACTACACGACGAGACGACACTTGGAGGGGGTTGATGGATGAGAGCGTGGAGGAGGCTATCTGTACCTACCCTTCAGGTAGGATCTGTGGTGGACGTCCAGGAGTTGTGCCATCTGTACCTACCCTTCAGGTTGGATCCGAGGAGGACGACCCAGGAGCCGCTTCTGTCCTTCCGGATGTTATCTTTTCTGTTGTACTTGTTCAGTTGTAGTTGTACTTTCTTTTGGGTTTTTATTCTGGACCATTTACTTTTCAGTACTTCTCTTTTACTTAGTGTTTATTTTTTCCGCTTCCTTACTCTGTGGTGCTTGTTTTCTTTTATAAAGGCAATGCCTTCCTAGTTATCGGGATTTACGCCTTTGGTGTTAGTCGCCAGCCCCTGGCATATGGAAGGTGGGTTTGGGGTAGTCACGGCATGGGCCCCGAGGACAGGTCATGACGAATATGGTATTTCATTAGATAATGAACAAGTCCACCATATTTATGACAATTAACAGAAGTGATGAATAAGGTCAAAATTTATCGCCCTGAAACTTATTAGCAAGAATCTTCATTTTAAAACATAAATATTCTAATATGTACACAAAAAGAATATTAAAATAACATTAATGAATTTTATAGGGTATCTCTTATCTTATTTTTTACATTTGGTAAATTTAATCTTCCTTCCATTATCATATTTAACACTAGAACATCCATGACAATGCATCCTTATCTAATTTGAAGTTATTGGGAATTGAACAATGTTACAATTTTAAATTTTAAATATTGATAAATAATTTTTCATGATAAGAATCTGAATATCTTCTGTTCCGATTAGTATAGACATCGTAGAAGGAAAATCACTAAATTTCCCATCACAATGGATTTTGTAATTATTTGTCACATTGCTCACCATTTACTAAAATAAAATATAAAATATGAGAATACATGTACAAATAAATATAAAAAATTAAAATGAACCAAATTCATAAGTATAACATATAAATAATAATAACATCCATAATTATTAGTCTCTATGTTTCAATATAGGTTATACAAGGAAAAAATTTTCATATTAAGATTTTGATTCTTAAAATTTGTGAAATTCCTATATAATAGTATCTATAACTGCATGAATTCCCATATACTATAAAATTTGAGTACTAGAACAGTTATGTAGTAGGGCCCATTTTGGTGCCAAAATATACAATTATGTCTAGTTCAATTTTCCTTATTTAGAGTTAGAACCCCTAGGTACAAATGTTTTTATAGCCACATACATCTTTAGATTCAAGAGTGTGGTTTAATTAATAAAAAAAAATCTTTATTTCATTCAATAATATTCCATGATATTTTCTTTTAATTTTAAATTTTTATATATTTATCAATAGAGTTTCCATTAAAGTTATCCAATCCCAGATTTTAATGGATAAAAAAACTATTTCAGTATTAACAACTATATTTGTAAGAAATTATTAATACTAGTCTATAATTGATAAATACATGAGTGTTACATGAGAGACTATTCCACTTTATAAAGTCTCTTAATATTATACATACTTGGGACCCTTCTCTCATGAAACCATGTTTGGTGAGACCTTAATCTCTAAAATCATAACGATTAAATTGCCAATGATCTGATTGTTTAATTTTTATGACACCATTTAAATATAACCAATCATTTTTATGATAATATTAATATATTTTGAACCTAAAAATACATTTTTTAAATCCAAAATAACACGAGGCTTAGTGTGTGTGGAAGATGAGTCTCAATATACATCAATATGAGACTAAAAAAAATCTTTTTATTTTATTTTCCATATTGATATCATAAATCCTTTGGACCTCCAAAATTTATTGTATGATCTTATGTAATTCATATAAATAATTACTGGCATATAATCTACATAAAAACATCCATTATAAGGAACCAAAACAAGTGAGTCGAAAATATGACATGATATCATAACATAAAAGTCTTATATGGTCTCATAACATAGTGTACATGGGATCATAAGATTAAGTAATTAATGGCCTCAATATATAACCTAACCAAAAATGAGTCAATTATACAATCTTATATAATATCACATGGTTGGAAATTTCTTGTAATTAATAAGGGTTTCTCCCTAATATTAAATATAATTACTCATGTGACTAAAGATTCACTATATTAATTAGAGTGCTACAGATGTGAACCAGCCATAACATGTTCATGAATATTTGGAACCTAAAATGTAAATAACATATATTTAATAAGCATAAGAATTACCCATAGAAAAAAAATTGTTTTCATAATATTTACTCATATCATAAAAAAATTAATTTTCACAATGGGAGAATTTTAGAAATTAACATATGACATTTATTACCAAATTAAATTAACGGAAAACATGAAAGGTATATATGTGACTAACATACAAATATAATATATAAAAAATCCATAACATAGAAGGTTTTTATCCTTGATAAAATTTCATTAAATGGTTCAATGGGAATTTCTAGAAAAATACTGTTTTCACATTAAAATAAATTCATCAAAATTAAAAAATGTTAAAAATATTATAGGAATAATTTTCTTCAAAAAATAAATAAAACATATAATGAATACTCGAATAATAAAATGTTCATGATGGATGGTAATTATATACATGACATATATGTGATGAAAAATTCCATTCACACTTTATCTGATTTGGAAAATAAAAATTAACATCTCTTTAAAAATATAATGAAAAAAAATTAAAAAAAAAATTAAAAATGATTTAAATAAATCATTTTATTTATTCTAGAAAAATTCCTGAATTTTTTTGGGAAATAATCTATACGGAAGAAAAAGAATTTTTGAGTGAAGAGTAAAATGAATTAATTATTTCATAAAAAAGCCACAATAATTTAAATTGACAAAAACTGTAAAATGGCACATTAAAATGAAGATTTAATTAATTACCTACTGATAAATATATAATGATTTTTTATTATAAAATACTAATACAATTTCAAACAACATAAATTTAAAAATCAAAAATCCCGATTAAAATAACATCGAACATTAATCATTACCGCTTCTGAAACACTTTAACCGTAACACCCCTGAATGAAGTAAATAATGTGTAACATAAAATATAAATAATTATTAAGGATTCATCATATAATACATAAAGGTGATATATTGATACACTATTTATATTTAATTTTGTGCATAAATCATCATGATCAATAAAGAATGAATCTTGAGATGAATCCCTTATCATGATTCTAAACAATAAATTATATGTATTTTATATCATGTGTAATAAAATTAAATCTTATTTTAATAATAACAATTTCTAGGATTAATCCATTATTATTAAATTATTTAAATATTTAATTTAATTTAATTTTCCAACTATTATGTCTATCATGTCCAGGTATGATATTCGGACGTCACTTATGTAAAGACCCGGAATTTCCATGTAATTTTTTTTAATATATGGGAAATCAACAAGTCCGTGAAAATTGACAGCGCATGATTCCAAGTCTTGGTGTGCCTGGAATTAATTTATGAAATTTTTTTTGGGAACGTTCAGAAAACGTGCAAGCATGATTTTATATCTTTTGAACCAGTGCTCAGAATTGAAATCTGAGAGCACCGTTGAACTCGCAGCACCGGTTTACACTTCAGGGGACCTTCACCTCGATGGAATATTGTCAAAGGTGAAAGTTAATTTTTGGTTTTTTGTGGAAATAATAAAATAAAACAAACCACACATATTATTTTATTTGATGTAACCACTCCATGATGAAGTTGGTAGTGCGGACCACCAAACCTTAACCTCCACTGAGATGTTATGGGGTGGGGACACCCGAGCCCAAAAACTCCCAAGTTTTATTTAAGAGGTGGGGACCACCCGAACCTCTTAATGATGGAGAAACTACTTAACACCCTCATTAATGTGGAGGAACCTCTTGAGAATCCTCCACATTAAAATTTTCTGACACACTACATTAAATTAGGCCAACCATCTCCATTAATTAATTGGACCAACACATAAGTTAATTAATTAACCAAATTTGAATTTTATGCCAAAAAACATAATAGATCTATTAATATATTATTTGGGGGGCCTATCATTTCATTTTTGTGGAATTGGGGAGAGGAGGAGCTATTGGATAAATAACGCCAATGAAGAACATCTTCTTCAAATGAAGAACTTCTTCTCCAAATAAAGAACATCAACCTCCTTTGACCTTCTTCCTTGAGACTTCCACCGACGCAGGACATATTTTACTACGACTAACCGATGCACAAACCGACGATCGAGGAAAACACCGACGTCACCGACGTCCATCTTTTCACAACGATTCATCTTCTTCACCGTGACATAGTTAACGTATCAACCCGAGGTATGGTGATTATGTGAATGATATTACTTTTTTCCATGTACACCCCTTCTTTTTCTTTTTCGTGTTGGGAATAATCCTTGAGGGAGGGTTTGATGTTATTCATTCTTGATTATGTTGAGCCATATGCTACCGACGAAACGTGGATGGTACGTGTGAAAAAAACATGGCCCGACCCATCTGCAACTCTTGTAGTGTTCTTAGGAATGGTGTAAGGGGATGAAGACGATGAAGGCGATGAAGGAAACTACCCAACCCGCCGATCACGCCGCACCCCACCCGCACCCCTGCCGCGACGAGCCCCTGCCATGCCGTACCCCGGTCACTCCACCCTCCATCCAAACCAGACGGCACCCCTCGTGGTACCCCCGTCGAACTGTCCCTTTCCCCTTGTGGTGCCCCGGCCTAACTGGCCCGCGCACCTCACAGAACCCCGACCTAACCTGCCAGCACCCCTTGCAGTGCCCCGGCTGAACCGGCTCGCGCCCCCCGCAGCGCCCCTCCCTTACCGGCCCCACGTCCCCCGCGGCACCGCGTGACTCCGCGGACCCTCGCAGCCATTGTGGCATGCTGGAGCACCCAACAGACCAGTCCACATCACATGCCAGGCATGACCGAGCCGGTCAGGTCAGGTTGACCCGAACCAGGTCGACCCATTCTAGGTCTTGCAGGGTCAGACCGGACCCCGAGCCCACTACGACCCATTTAATTCTTTTCGCCGTTACATTGGCACTGGACGTTCGTTTGACGAATCATCAGCGGCACTGAAATCTTGGAGCGAGATGGTCCCTTTGAGTATACCCACTATATTTCTGGGTATAGTTAACGTATGGTCGTGTTAGATCGATCATGAATCCAACCATTCCCCAGGGACTAAATGGAAAATAACTCTCAGAGCGGGCGTTCGATTGACGCGATGTATGTTGTGCTGAGACCCCTACGATGCGGAGGTCCTTTGAGATAATTATCCATGGGACTTCATGATAGTTGGACTATCGACCAATATCTCGTGCAGCGGATTTTCGTGGAGACGAGCGAGCTTATTGTGGGAACCAAGTAGCTGGCTGTGACTTGGTGACTGGTGACCTTTTCGAATCGGATTGACTCGATGGGCCTAGTGGTGAGCGCATGGGTGTCGCAGTAGACCCATAGTGGAGAGAACCTCTGTATGACGCTGAAGAACCATGATACTTGATATGAGAATTAACTCCGCAAGCTACGAGAGGGAGGGCCTTTGTGGGATGTGTCAGACCCACGGTACTCGACAGGAGGAGTACCTAATCAGTCACGGACTTGGTAGGCCCATAGGGGAGTGCCTTGGTGATGCGGAAGACCTACGGTGGGGAGTGACTTCGTGACGCAGAAGACCCACAGTATTCGATAGGAAGATACCTCAGCAGGCCCAGTGGAGAGCGCCTTGGTGATGCGACAGACCCATGATGCTCGATAGGAGGAGTATCTCAGTAGTCTAAGATTAATGGGAAGTGCCTATGTGTGACTGGGCAGGCCCACTATACCCGATAGAGGATGATTCATATAGCAGCTGAAGTGTTTGACGATGTGACAGGGGATGTTACTTGTTACTCCCCTTGAATAAATCATGTCGTGAGTTGAGTTAGTACCTCTGTGTTTTCTTCATGATTCAGATGGATTACTTGATAACATAGGTATATGTATGGTCATATTACTAAGTAGGGTTATCTGTTGTGTTCGTACACTGTGGATTATCCATTTTGGATTTTGTGAGACATTGCGGGTCTTGGGGTCCCTAATGAGTATCCTTATACTCACCCCTGCATGGTCTATGCCTGCACCTTGTTGTGTGGGATACAGACGACAGACTGCACTGACTGAGGCTGAGAGTACCAGGACTGGATGTTACCCAGAGGGAGGCCATATGGTGTGTTGGTACGCCGGGGAGACGTTTAGACATGGATTGCTGATGAGGCTATATGACCCTACCCTTCAGGTTGGATCCATGGTGGATGAACTAGGATTTACTATTCAATTTTAACATGTTTTTTCCTTTTTCAGTTGTACTTGTACTTTCCAGTTAGGCTTGTATTATGGCCCCTTTTACTTTTATCACTCTTTTAGTTATTTAGTATACTTGTGTTCTTGGATACATGTTCTTACTAGTTTTAAAGGCAAATAATTCCCAATTTTATGTAATATGCCTTAGGTGCATGTTTCCATCCCCAGGACTATGGATGGTGGGATTGGGGTAGTCACAGCACGGGCCCCGGGGGAGGGGTCATGACAAATTGGTTTCAGAGGAGTCGGTTCTACTACAGAACATCGGACTCTGATCTTTTCTATACAGAAATAGTGTTAAGGGTAATGAGTGTGGTTTTCAGTTCATGGAGTCTAGTGTTGGTGCGGCAGTCGATGTATCCACAAACTAGGACCCTAACTACAGATTTCCAACTCATTGCAAGAAAAAACTATTTGAGTGAATGTTTTAAATAGTCTTCTTTGTGAACTCTTTGAGTTAGCTCACCAGGTCAGCTCACCAGGGATAAATTTTAACTCTGGCATACCTGTTTCTTTTCATGATTCCTCCACGAAGACATCGAGCTATGTTTCCGATAGTTGTACGCACAGATAGCCCACTGAGCGACGAGGCCTCGGTGCAGGGCCCCCTTATAGTAGAGGCACCTGTGGAGGCACTAGTAGTACCCTTATCCATTGGGCCACTGATGACACCAGTCCCAACAGTAGAGAGTACACACGGATTGAGTGTGTTTCACGAGTTCCAGTGCCAGAGGACACCCAGGTTCATGGGAGAGACGGACCCACATGTGGATGAGTAATGGTTGAAGACTGTAGTGAGAGTCATTCAACTGGTAGGGATACCAGAAGACCTCATGGTGATCGTTGCCACCAGCCATCTACAGGATGTAGCAGGCAGATGGTGGAGTTTGATTCTCCAAGTCCATGATGAGGTGATGCTTCTATGGATCGACTTTCAAAGCCTGTTTCAGGTAGAATTTGTCCCAGCAACTCTTCAAGCGTTGCGTATTGAGGTGATGCTTCGTCTAAATTAGTTCAACATGACAATGGCTCAGTACTCAGCATGGTTTACCAACCTCTCCCGTTACTCCACAGATATGGTGCGAGATCCATTATTTTGGGCCCCGACCATCGAGGAGGGGCTTAGGGGAGAGATTAGGGATTCGATGACCTCACTCAGAATCCCGATGAAGGTGGGGTTATTAGAGAGATCCCTCCCAGTGGATAGTTTTCTTTTCTAGACAGCCACTAGCAGCGGGACCCACCAGTAGTCGACACGTAGCAGAGTCTTTTGCAGCTGGCAGCAGACAGACTTCGCAGTGGTCCAAGAGGACCAGACCTACACGTAGATGACCACATGTCTCAGGTTTGGCTGTGCGGGGAACCCAAGGTGGAGAGAGACATTCCAGGAGCGGTCAGTGTTAGGAATACGGTGGGCAGGGTCACATGGCTCGTGACTGCCCTACCTGTCGTCCAGATGATCAGCGGATAGTCGACGGTCTTCCTCGGTAGAGACAGAGATTCGATTGGGGTGGTCCTTAAGGAGATGGCGGACGTGGCAGAGGAGCTGGTCATGTAACTGGGGGTGGGAGACAATTCAAGATATTTCCTCCATCACTGCTAGGAGGTCCACCCTGACCGTAGGGATCAGGAGGACACTGTGAGAGGTCAACTCTAGGTAGTTGAGGCATATGTTCATGGCGCTCTAGAGATGACACAAGGTATGATCTATGTCTATTCCACCACACCTGCAGTACTTGTAGAAACAGGATCCATTCATTCTATTATTTCCACTTCCCGCGTTCGGAGCCTGGAGATTCGAACATAGGCATTGGCTCGATCCTTTTGGCTGGAGACTCCTACGGGTGCAGATTCAATGATTATGCACTGGTGATGGAAGTGCGAGCTTACTCTAGAAAGAGAGAGCTTCAGCTGCGATCTCCTAGAAGTAGCATTGAGGCCTTACGAATTCATCCTGGGTATGGAATGGTTATCTACATTCCATACTCAGATTGACTCTATTAGTAACAAAGTGTGGTGTGTTCACACAGGTGGGACTAGGTTTACCATCACCAGTGAGAAGGGAGTTTTTGCTGCATAGGATGGACTTACTCGGTGGAGGGTGCAGCCGATCACACATCAGTTGGCCAGACATACCCTCAGATCGGTGGATATGAAGAGTCTGAGCAATCCTATAGTGTTGGACCTGTACGTGGATGTCTTCCCTGATGATGTTCTGGGTCTACCTCCTCGTAGAGAGGTGGTATTTTCATTTACTTGTAACCTGGGATGACACCGATATCTACACCTGTATATCAGATTGTTCATATGGAGCTTCGTGATCTACAGGTACAGTTGGAGAACTTACAGAGCAAGGGATTCATCTGGACCAGGGTTTCCCCCTTGGCTTCCATGATTCTATTCTCCAAGAAGGCGGATGAGATCTTGAGGATTTGCGTTGATTATTGGCGCCTGAATCAGTTGATCATTAAAAACATTTACCCACTCTTGAGTATTTTATGACCTCTTTGATCATCTGAATAGATCACAATGGTTCTCTATGATAGAACTAATATTAGGATATCATCAGGTTAGAGTGAGAGATGAGGATGTTTGGAAGATAGATTTCAGATGTCGGTATGACCATTATGCATTTTTGGTAATTCCATTTGGCGTAACCAACGCTTCAGCAGTGTTCATTGGACTCATGAACCTGATCTTTCAGCTGTAACGTGATCACTTTGTCATGGTCATTGACGATGACAGTCAGATCTACTCGACTACTGAGGAGGAGGATGCCTACCATTTATGGGTAGTAATGGATACACTGTAAGAGAACCAAATTAATGGTAAACTCTCAATGTGCCAGTTCTGGATCCGAGAGGTTCAAATTATGGGACACGTCATCTCGGAGGATGATGTTGTAGTGGATCCAGGGATGATTGAGGCAATGCATTCTTGGGAGCCACTCATGAGTGTGATGGAGATACGAAGTTTTTTGGGATTGGCTGGATACTACCAGAGGTTTGTGCCAGATTTATCCAGAGTTGCAGCACCACGTTCACCCTTAATGAAAAAGAGGCAACCCTTCGGGTGGTCGGAGAGATGCCAGCAGAGATTTCAGGAGCTGAAGAAGAGGTTGAATAGTGCCCCCATCTTGAGGCTTCAAGAGGAGGGCATATGGTACGTATATTACTTCAACACATAAGGAACTGGACTCAGATGTTTCCTGATTAAGGAGCAAGCAGTCATCGCTTATGATTCTTGACATCTGAGACTTCACGAACAAAACTACTCTACCCATGATCAGAAATTAGCAGTAGTGGTCTTCGCCTTGATGATGTGTTGAAATTACATGATGGTAGAGCATTCTACAGTGTAATCTGATCACAAGATTCTTAGGTATATATTCTCTTAGAAGGTTCTGAACCTGAGACAGTGATGTTGGATTGAGATCCTCCTAGAAAATGACTTCAAGATATTCTATAGTTTTGAGATGGGGAACGTTGTAGCAGATGCACTCAGAAGGATATCTGGTATACATATTCTAGGCAATGTGACAGAGCAGCTGGCTGCATTGAAAATATCCTTTGTGGATATAGATGGAGCATCTTTTCTACAGTCTCTTTCAGTCACTCCCCCACTTCTTCAGAGATTCAGGGAGCTGTAGTGTGGGGACGCTGACCGCGAGACACGGCGTGATCAGATGTCCACAGGATATGCTCCGGAGGGATTTTATGAAGGTGGGGAGCACGACATCCTCTTTAGAGGACCTAAAATTGTACTAGTTTCACTTCAGGAGGATGTGTTGAAGTAGTTCCACACATCCCCTCTAGCGCTACATCCAGGAGTGGCAAAGACGTACCAGGATCTTTGATGACATCAGTGGTTGTTGAGAATGTAGAAAGTAGTAGCATAGTTTGTCTCATTATTCCTCATTTTTAAGAATGTGAAGGAGGAGCATCAGTAACAAGCAGGATTTTTTCAGCATTTAGAGGTCCCAGAGTGGAAAAGGGATGTGATATATATGGTCTTCGTGATGGGACTTCCACGTACATTCAGGGGTCATGACTGAAGTTGGGTGATAATGGATTGACTCTCCAAGTCGGCCCACTTTCTACCGATCAGAGAGAAGGGTTCAGTATTGATCATGGGATGCTTCTATGTGCAGAAGATTTTGAGACTACATGGTGTACCCTCAACGATTGTTTCTGATCGTGACACACAATTTACTTCCCGGCAGTGGAAGGGGTTACATGAGGATTTCATGATGCAGCTTCGTTTGAGCAACGCCTTCCATACTTAGATGGATGATCAGACTAAATGGACCATTAAGACCCTTGAGGACATGCTACATTCTTGTGGGAACTTAATTTTAGGTATTTAAATTTATAAACAACGTTATTACTTCAAAAATTATAATAAAAACATCAAATTAATCATTATGGGAACTTAATTTTAGGCCCCCTTGCACAATTTATCATTTAATAATCTCCCAACTAAAACAGCCAAAAAATTGTACAGCACAACGCTATAGATCTATCATCGAATCTCAATATGATAAATCAGGAAAATAATATTTCATTAGGTTCTAATATATCATTACAAGAATAGATAAATATTATCAATATATATATATATAACTATAATAAAGAGATATACTCCCACAAAATTAACTAGAGAAGGAATGGGGATGCGCAGTAATCCAATTGGATGCAATCCACTTACCGGGAGACAAGAAGATCTTCAATCTAGGCCTTCATTCACAATGAACAGAGGTCATGAAGGTGTAATTTTTTTCCAGAGAACTATAATATCATAAAATACATTATAAGGTCGAATGTGGGTTGATTTGGGTTTATTTAGTGGGTACATGTAATTTAAAAACCAAAATTTTGTCAAACGTCAAACTCATCCACTGTTTACATGGCAGTTCCACAATGTTTGCACTAATTATGTGACAATTATTGTGGGATCTCATAGTTACTATAAGAGGATATCTGGTTTGATAATACATTCTCCAATTGTAATAATATCTTACGTATAGGGTTTCTTTGATTTATCTATTAAGGAACAACATTAGGGAAAACCGTGAACCAACCGTCCAGAATCCCTTATTCCCCTATTTTCTCTAATCATCCGCCAAAAAAACCTCCAAGATAAAATCCAAATCAAAATTACTCATTATTAATCTAAATAGTACCTATAAATAGTCATTTAAAGTATCATAAACGTTTTTGATCTTGAACTTTTTCATTCTCATGTTAATGTTAACTTCATCTGTGTGTAAATGTGAACAATCACCTCCATGAAGGGATGCAATTTGTTTTTCATCACCTAATAAAAAGTATGACATATAGAAATATATTTAAATGAACATCATGATATTAATTATACTATGGTAATTTTTGTAATGATAATATAATACATACCTTTTTCCATAAAATCATTAAAATATTTAAACCATACTCATCTTTTACAAACAACTTACTACGTTTATGATTGTAACATAGTTCAGTTCATTTATATGTAATGGATGGATTTAACATAATAATTTATTTAAAAAATTATTATTATATCATGAATATTTTTTATGAGATGATGTAATAATGGCCATGTTGACAATTTAAAACATATAAAATTCATTTGGGACTCAAATATCGAATATCTTACAAATGTCTGACGTACACATAAAGAATTAAGTAATTGTTATAATATGTTACAAAGTGATATAAATGGAATAATAACAGAAAAAACGTTCTAAACCACTTATATAAATCTATATTGTTATTATTTATTAGGATAATAAATTTTAATGATTAGTTGGACTCGTGGTATTGGTCTTTATAAATAAATAAAGTATAATCTAAATGTTTTCGAGGTTCAGAATATAAATATTTATCTCTCCCATCCATGTTTTTAAAATATTTTTTATGAATATATCAATGTGGAAATGAATATCCTAACATGTTAATTTTAAATTTTTTCTAAAATTTTACGAAAACTTAATGTTTTCAATGTTTTAGGTAATTGATTTTTGTTTAAAATTCACTTGAAAATTTCATACAATCATATTTCTTTAATTATATATATTTCCCACTATATTATTTCATAATTATTTTTATACAAATTATATTTTTATTATGTTTGGTATTTTTATATTTTATAAGTGATTTTACAAGAAAATGGTTTTTTGAAAACTAGAAGTGTATTATACATGGATTTAAAAGAGTTTTTATAGGTTTTATTAATGATTTTATCCATGAAAATAATATAAAAACTGATGAGTCTCATTATAGGTCCTAGGTTTTCTACATATAGCTTATAAAAAGTTTTGTTCCCCAGTACATGTCATAAAAATGGGTGAAGGTAGTATAGCTTATTTGAATAGTGAGCCCCATTATTTCTCTGAAAAGCAACAGGTACTCTATAGTTGGAAGTAAACCATATGGTTATCCCATTTGTACGGTTTACAGATATATTGATATAATAATTTTTTCACAATGATCATAGGGAAATATACTATTCATTATAATGATTTATTAAGAATATATATTTAATGGGTTTTTATGTTTAATATTTGAAAATGATTATCTTAATTTATTTCACATAACTATATTTTCTATCACACAATGTTTTAACATTATGCTCACAGAATTTATGGTTGGATAGATATAAGAATGAGATCAATGGGATAATTTTGAAGACAACTCATGATATTAAGTGATGTTTTATTTTAAAAGGACATTATTTTTCTGAAATAAATGGTTATTGATTATATTCATCAACTCTTAATATATCCATTTACTTTATAGAGTTTCAAAAATTTCAATAAAACTATTAATAGAAAAGAGTATCATATGTGAATCCTAGTTAAAAATGATATAATAGGTTTTTTAGTGGTTGTGGCCATACACACATATACTTATGAAAATTGCATTCATTCCCCATAGGAGATAAAAGAAGATGAAAACATTTTTTAATTTATTCAAAATAATTATTTTTTCATATTATAAATTGATGTTACAATATAATAATTTTTAAGGTATATATCAATGATTGATAAGTTGAAATAAACTGAAATAGTTTATTTTGGACAATTTTTCATTTTTATGTAGGCCTCATGTACATCCCATCATAATGAACCATTGTAAATTAAATAATAAATTTCTAAGGGATGATTTTGTAGAATGTTATTCAACCAGTTTTCCTTATTCCAAATATTAAATATTTATTAAATAATACAACAGAATATTATATTTCATAAAATATCATTATGTTTTTTTGGATAATATTCAGTTTGAATAATATTAATGATAATAAAATAGTAATTAATTAGGGAATATAAAACATTAAAACATCAAAATATATGTTATGTTAGTCTATTAGAATTATTATCCAATATATATTTCCCAAAAATATTACTTTTAGAGTTTTAAAAATAATTTATTTTCATTCTCCACTTCTTCAACACACAATGAGTTAGTGTTATGGAAGTATTTAATTTAATATATCATTACATAAAAATAAAAATAAATTACCATGATAATGAAATTAATTTATATTTAACATTAAAATTTATTCGGAAAAAATCAAACTTTGAAAAAAAATATTACAAACATAACAATCAAGAGAATTACATTATTGATAGTATCCTTGAAATAAAGTCATATAATGGTAAAAATCTATGATAAATGGAAAATTTTTAGCATTTCATAAATTTTGGATTTTTTGGAAGAAATTTTTCCATACAGTGAAAATTAGAAAAAAATTAAATTAATTTTAAGCATTATAAAATTGTTATTAACCCTAATTAAAAAATTTAGATATATGGAATTGAAGAAAGAATTACTATATTATCTATTTGTATGGAGAAAATAGTACATTGAAATTATGAAAAAACAATAATGTGATGATTAAAAATATTTAATCCATTTTATAAAATCAGATTCATATAGTTCCTAGAATTTTATTTAATAATAATCAAAAAAAATAGATGAAAATGGATTTTATGGAAAATTTTCATTTTATGTATAAAAATTATTTTACACAGAAGTAATTTTTAATTTTATTCGAATAAAATATATTAAAATAGTTTTAATAACTATTATCTAATACAAATTTATAAACTTATCCATATGATATTATGTTTTTCTAAATACTTTAACAGAATATATAGTTATTGAAAAACAACATTATTCATCACTATTCATTGAAAAATAAAAATTATAAATGAATATTTTTTCCTAACTAATTTTATGATAATAAATTAAAAAATTAAAATATTTTTATCCAACAAATTTTCATAATGTTCCAAAAAATAATTATAATATTACATCATAAATATCAACAAAATACATTAGGATGAAAACCATTTTTTCTTTCATTCAATGGATTTACTAAAAAATTGAGTACTTATTTCTAAAAAGTAATCAATAATGTTTCATTTAGTGGGACCTATATATATATATATTTAATCTTGTAATTAATTACATTGATACATAGTAATTTTATTCCCATTATAAAATTATAACATTTTAAATAATAATATTTCATTATTCGTTTATACTCACTATTTTGTGTTTTATATACTATTGATGAAATTTTTCCATTAAAACATAGTGGTGTAACTTTTTCCCACATTGGATAAAAATTATTATTTCCATTTTAATATTATACCGGTAATCATTTGATTGATATTTGAATATACCATTTATGAAATGACACATCATAAAAAGGTTTACAAAAACATTATCTTGAGAACATGAAAAGGGAAATATGTAGGTCATCGGACATTACACGTATGTGGGTTCCAAAATAAGGGAACATTAGTGGTATGTGATAGTATGTATATAAAGTAAATATAATTACAAAATAATGATTGATACTGATAGATATCATTGATAACAATAATGTGGATGATCATGATGATTTTAGTTACCAAAAACCCCTAAATGAATGGGTTGTTAAGAAGACCATAAATTTAAGAAAAATAATTTAATCAAATAACACATTTATTTCACAAAAATTATCCAAGAGTTTAAGAATTAAAATTCCATCTTTCCTAATTGAATCATGATGTATACTAATATGTAAAATATTATTTCATTATTTAATTAATCTCAACCATTATCAAATCATTCTCCCAAAATGCTTATTATTAATGATTAATTTTTCAATACTGAGGGAAATAAACTTATATTCTATGGGATCATATAATCCAAAAAATGATATTAATATTTTTCTCCTTCCTTTAGACAACAAAAAACCATCAGATTTAGCAAAATGTTACGAAAATTAAAAAAATTAATTAAAAAATTTCAGACGATCATATATAACAATAATCTTCAAAGCCTCAATATTAACTCCCATTGTTCAAATTATTACATTCAATAAATATTTAATGTGAAAAATCATAAAATTTTACCTAAAAATGTTTCAATCCAAATAATCAAAATATTTTTATAAAACATAATTATAATATTAAATTAATATTTATCTTGAATCAACACTATTGACTACTAATGTGATATACAAAAAATGTATATATTATGTATTCCACAATATCTTAAATATTATAACATTTTCTATAAATAACATTAATCTCCATTAAAACAAATGAAAATACTATATGATACAAAAAAAATACTTCAAACATTATTAATTAAAAAAAACCCATCATGTCTAATAATATTTCATTTAACCAAATCATTTAATGTTCCCTATAAATGTAGTGTTTTTTTCTTAACAAAATTAATCACATAATCACCAAATCACATTTCAATCCAAATTTTAACTAAAAAATAAAATATATTATTCAAAATTGAAATATCCCTCACATACCAATAATTTGATGAACCATAAATATTTTAATTACCATTAAAATTTTTGTGACACAATTTAATGGAACTCAACCTCAAATAAATTATTTAAATATAAAACATATGGTTTAAATATAGCCAAAGCATCTATCAAAACATAATAAATGTGACCTAATGTATCATTGATTATATAAAATCCACAAAATGTAAAAAATAATTTTCCCTAAATATTCCTCAAAAAATATACTTAATCCAAATCGATTGGATTATTTAATTAAATAATATCATACTAACCCCAAAAATCACAAAGTCACATGGTTGGCCTTGAAACCTTTCCACCATTACGTAGTTTTTTCAAGACCCACATCTTTGTTAGAGTTGACATACTGCCTCTGAGACAGTATCATTCTGAAAAATATGATGAACACACTATAATGTAAACATTATTAATCAAATAATTGTTTATCCTCTATGGTTTTATAATCGACTTATTTAATTTCACATAATAAATTAGTCATTATTGACTATTATTTTCAAAAAATCAGACACTTATTAAACTAGTGATTTATTTACAATTGAATGATATTTCGTATAGTTTCTTTTTATAAAAATTATCACCATTGATCTATACCACATTTCAAAGGTATCAATTCCATTAAATATATTATTCAAAATATTAAAAATAAAACCTATTATAGAATAATCCGTAGGTGTTTCTTGATTTTCTTGGAATTTAATTTATATTAGAATATCATTTATAAAATACAACTACATCATTTATTTGATATCCCTATATATAAACACATCCTTCATTTAACTTCCTTTCTAAATATTTAATAATTATTTTTCATCAATTTTTTTTATAATTTTATCCTACAAATCAATGATATGAAATCCATACTTATGATACATCTATATCAACCGAATTATATTTCATACATTAATAGTATGTTATTAATTTGTAACATAAATCACGACATCATGATTTAGTTAATATTTTATATTTTTATGGAATGATTTTTAGAGTCTCAAGAATACATAGTCAAGTCCCATGTGTTACTTCAACATTATAGATCTATGGAATAGTTCATATTTTGAAATAAAATATAAAATACACCAAGAAAAATAGTTTTTTGGAGATATGAAAATGTGTCTAATAAGAAAAATAGTTCTTTTCTAATTATATGAATACCCATGAAGTTTTCAAATATAGTTGAATATTATTATTTAATATAAGTGATAGTCAAATAATTAAAAATGCATAATGAGGCATTGACATATGTATTTTATTCCATCGTGATAACTATCCCAAATCATTTAAAAGTGATATTATATAAACATAAAATGAATAATATAAAGGAAAATAATACATAAGGGTAAATTGAATACCATATAAATTTTATTATAATATAATAATTCATGTCCTTTATATCTTAGTTGGTTTATGTTTTTATACAATTCCTTATATTTCCATAATTCTCCATGACATTATAAACATGTGTATATAGAATTGTTTTATCTAATTACAAAATAGCATCATAACCTATAATGTAATATAAATGAATTTATGATGCCAAATGCAACGTCTTAAAGTTCAATTAATTGATATTTAAATTTTAATTAATAGTTAATTATCTTTCATTCATGTTGATATTATATAGTTTGTTATATTGGTAATTATTTTCTAAATATTATATAAGAAACCAAAAAAATAAATTTTCATTCACTATATTAGTGTTACTTTTTTCCAAAAATATATAATTCTAAAATAAAACCTATTTTCATTTCATGAAAAACAAATAATTTTTCTAACATGAGTTGTTCTTTGTTATTGTCATCCATAATCCCTATAAAAAACATTCAAAATGTGAGATTATTACTAATAATATAACAAGGGACATAAAAATAAATATTGTAACTTTGTTCGTCCATTTTAAATCCACATGTCCATGAAAAGTTATTTTTCCTTAAAATAATAAAATTTGAACAAAAATAATTATTTACCTATAACATATGTTGAAATATCCAATGTTCTCAACAATGTACATTATAAAAAATCATGAATGAAAAATCCAATTGATGAGGGTTTCCAATAAATAAATATATCCTAGGGGAGAACCATTATTCATAAAAACATACCTACATTTCTTAAACGGCCATAAACAATCGTATAAACAATGGATCATTAGACGTTGTGCTGAAAGACGTTCTTAGTGAGACATACCTACATATACACTAGGTGGTGATGGTTAAGGTGTTATTACCTCCCACCATGGAGAGGGGGGACCACTACCCTCCATAGATCGTGTTGGTCCATGATAATTTCCCCACTTATCCTATCATTCTATTCAACCATTTTCCCCAATGATCTCAATAATCCATAATTTACATGTTCTGTTTAATTGATTCCCCGCAACATTATTTCCTGTAAATGTAGTTCAGTGATTATTCTTCCTTGCCAGACCTGATGCTGATAGATCAACTTAAACAATGTCATTTTTTTGGGGATATGTTGGACTTATATATATTTGGATCATGGGGATTATTGTCATGTACTATTATGGGTGCCCTTAATAATATTGACATGATGATTCAGTTCACATTGATGAATGATTTGGTCCAGGACTAGTCAATTACTCCCCACATCTATGACCATTTCCTTTCATTCAATTCAGGTGGACTTATGAAATCTATATAAAACAAGGTAATCATACTATAGTGCTTTGGATTATTTTCTATTTGCTCCCATCCACATTCCAAAATCATTTTGGTATACATATTTTATCAATCCTTATAGGTAAATATGTAATTTATGATAGTAGAAATAGGTATGATTGTCAACCTATTCATCCTATAATCAGTGTGGATATCTATGTTTTGACACTGCCAACAATGTTTGTTTGGATGATAGTTAGAGAAGAGTTTTCATATAGGAAATCATTTTTCATTGATATGTAGATGAAATTCTTGTCCACATGCAATGAAATACACCTCTTGAAAATCGTGTGTTTCCATAGGAGAATTAATATTTCTCAGAAGATGGATATTCGATTGAAATGAAATGGTAGGGGTAATGGTATGATTTTACTTTCTGGTTTGTGTGTCGGTCTGATGGAATGGGTTCTTGGTGTTGTGTCATATAAGTGAAGTGAATATTTAATGGTTGTGTCCTTGGGATCATAGGTGGGTGGGGAACTAGCATGGTTTGAATTAATTTCTGGTTTCATAGCTAAACATCTGAACAATTATGTCAACACATAGATGGAGGTATATTAATTTCTCCCTGATCCACATGTTATTGACAATAATGATAATCCAATAAGTGAAAGGGTGGGGTGTTGTGAAATAGTGTCTGTGGATCTATGGAAAATAAGGTCTAAAACACACATTAAGGACAATGTGGGAGTGGGATATAGATTGAAATATAAATACAAGTTGCATGATATAGGTGGTAATGATGGAATTGCTCGTAAAAATAGTGAAAGAAGCATTTGACCGGTGAATCCAATGGATAATGAGAGATTAAGAGGGTCTACAATGAATGTTATTCTTTTAATCAATTTTAGTATCTACAGACGGATGACCTAATACATGAATTGGTGGGGTGTAAATCTTGTGACTCTGGTGTTGAAGAGACAACTTATGCTAGAATTGACTTGTAGTGGGATTCATCAAAACCAGATTCCTTTGAGGCTACACAATGTGTGGTATTTGAAAACACTAACTCGTAGTCTTTTTTGATGGGAAAATTATTCATTCAGATAAAGAAATATGATTTTTTAGGATAGTTCCCACAAAAGTGTTATATCAACACTGATTATAAAATTGAAAATTATCATATGGGGATAAAAAATATACTCAAATATTTAAGGACCAATAATTATTTTGGGAATATTTCTACTGATGAATGTGTTACTTACTGTAGGCCCTTTTAGTCATTCGGTATTATCCATTCCTATTTCAAGTATTTTATTATATATAAGAAGGATAATATGATAAAAACATAAGGTATCCCACCATATTATATTAATATATGTTCAAGGAGAGGAGTACTCCAAACATCCATATACTATATCTATAAGGTATTTTTATAAGGTTCCTATAAAGGCATATAATGTGATCCTTACAATCATCAAATTGATTAATTCACAATCATAGTGGAATGATGGTTACACATTCCATTATGAAAATAACTTATAACGTTATGTTGTTTACCATTATTGTTCATTTTAAGAGAGAAGTCATTATTGTATGAACCCCCATAATTTTCCTAGATACTTTTTTCATTATATTTAATAAATGGTCTGAATATTTTACATCTGGAATGACTTGTTTTGTAATGCATCATTAGAATAACTTTTAAATCCTAATTATTTCAAAGAAATTTTTTTATCATGAATTAGAAACTTATCTGGTTTCCTTAAGAATTCATCATTATAGAACCCTTATAAATGGATTAACCAATATGATCAATATCTAACATAATTATTTTGTGAATATAATAATTTTATATTGCATATAATTGATTTATTTGTATCAACAGTCATCATAATGTGTATTAGGCTCACCTATCATCATCAACTATACGAGCTCTCCCAACTTTATAAAAAAATATCCAGTGACTACAACATGAATGAAACATATATTTTCTCACATTTAAATTGTCCAAATCATAAGAATATACCTTTTAACCTACAATTCAAGCATTTTTAGATTTTAATATATCCCGGTTCATTAAAAACCAAATTTTGAAAAATAATATTCAAATAATAAAGGAAGGAGTTGTTTATAATTGAATAAAACATGATTTTTTTAATGTATTAAAAAATATAATAAATTTTATAGTGGAAACAGAATGCATTGTATCCTTATATATCAAAATAAAATAATTCATTTTCTATGTTTAGTGAAATTTACCAAATTCCTATAAAATATATAAAATTTTTGCATCATAAAAAATATGATAGAATGTAAAAATAGTTATAAGATGTCAATAATAATTAATTTAATTCCATATTAATAATATCATATTATAATTGTTAGAATAAGGAAATGGAATTATTATGGATTGAAAAATATATCTTTAAAATTTTTAGAATGTGGTTTTAATGATCATGTGTCACTTACATGGATCCAAAATCCTCACATAAATTGACTTATTACATAATAATAATAGACATTTTTTAATTATAAATTTTTTTTGGTTACTTTTAAAACAATATTATCCATTTTATAAACCTTGTTACATATTATTTTACAAAGAGTTATGTTCACATCAGATGTCTGACTCTATATGGGCCGTATAAAGAAAAATAGTTCAACAAGTTGAATTTTTTAAAAGGGGCCAAAATTTAATCATCATTGGGATAATAATTATGCAAAAATTTTATTTTTTATTCATCATTTATAATAATAAATTAGAGCAAAATTTTTTAAAAAAAATGGACTAAATTATTTTCATAGAGAAGCCATGTTGTACGCACATGTGAGTAACATTTTACATTTTAAATCAATATAATGGAAAGAAGAAATATATTATCGTATCTATCTAGAATTATTATTATATAATATATATCATTTTTATAATTTTAATATACTTATATATATTACACATGTTTTTTTTATGAAGAACAAATCATATATCTTCCTAGAGATGGTAATCCACACCTATGAATAAACGATGTTGTAATTTTTCAGAGAATGGAATGATAGAAAAATAGTTAATAAAATATATTTATACAATGATAACTATTTCATTAATATCACATATATATAAATTAAACCCATCATTTTAAAAATACATGATAGCTGGTTATGGAAAATCAAATACATTTCTTCATTGAGGTATTAGTCTACATAGAAAAACAAAAATATTTTTGTTCCTAGTAAGATTGAAAAGGATATAAAAATAGTTTTAACATATTCATTAAAAAATGAGAAGATTGACAAATTTTATGTTATTATATGATCTATGGAGGAAATATAATCTTATATTAAATGTCTCCAATTCAATCCAACAGTTGAAAGGACAATCTAATTGGGATGAGATATTAATACCCTGAATAATCATTAATTTTCCTTGATAAGGAGTCACCTTTAGAAAAAATGTGGTATACATCATTGAACACCATAGGTGTTCTATATTTTTTAAAATATGATTTATGATGATATTTGTAACTCCATGAGATATTATGAGAATTTTATTTTATGTCGTATGTTATACACAACACCAAAGTAATTTTTCACTACACATAACATTGGCTTGGCTTGTGTTACACAGAAGAGCGACTTTCCACGATAGCTTGCATTGTAAGCAATACTTAGTTTCACTAAACAACAATATGTTATTAAAATGTTATATAAACTAGTCGTTATAAAATTTATTACCCACATTTTGAATTTTATATAACATTATAATTCATCATAAATATTATATGAGAAAAAATCAATTTTTCAGATAAAAGAATTATTTGTTTTAAAAAAAATGTAGTTTTTCCTCTTTTTGATGGACCACACATTTTAAATATAATTTTTTTAAAATTTTATATGTTCAATTTGAAAAAATATACTTCTTCTTTTGAATCAGTAAATAAAAATTTTCTTTGGATAATTTGTTAATATTTTTTCTGATAACTTAAATATTTTGATGAATAGTGAAAATATGCTAAATTTTAATTGAAAAAAACTTTTTTCATTAAAATAATTTAAATGGATAAAATATATTATTTCACTGTTTTAAAATATATATAAAATATATTCTTACAATTTGATAAAATTTATGTCATTAGCATTAATTTTTCATTGAATTCATAGTTAAAAACATTTCAATCTTTTGCAATGTTTTAACTATTAAAACCCATTTTCTTAACAATGGGATAAATTTTATATTAATTACTGAAACTTCTGTGTTTTGAATATTGAAAAATTGATTCCATATTGGGATTTAGTGGTCCAGATTATATTAATAGGTTATTTTTTTTATATTATGAATAGTAACTACGGTAATTTTTATGTACTATAGTGAAAGGTTTATCAGGTAACTAAGGGTAAAAATAAGATTATAAAATTACCCAACAAACTAAAAAATTTCTATTTGATGAATAAAAGATAACCCATACTTTCTAAGGATGAGAAGTGATTAATTTGATGGACATATGACAATGAAAATGATATAATTATTTTTAAAACCAAATAATGTGACAACACGTCACTATATTATATCTTATATGTGTAATAATTTTAATTAATTAATAAAATTCATAAAACATCGAAAATAAATGGTCTCCAGAAAGATAATAAAATTATCAACATATTCTGAATTTATTTACAATTTTTAGAGACTAAATAATTATCATTAATACTGACACAATAGTTATGTAGAAATTATTTTATTGATAGGAATATTAAATAAATGGTTTTAAAAATATTAAAATTATTATTAAATGAACTAATTAATTTTCTCCATGAATTTTATAGTTGAATATGACATGTTTGGAATATTTGAAATAATTATTTTAGATTATAATATCTTTTTTGATTTTATTTAAATTCAAATAAATGAATACTGTCAAAATTGACACTATTGATATTTTATAAAAATAACATATTATTAAATTGTTTAAAAATAAAACAAATATTTTACAAATAAAAATTAAATATTATGTAGTGAAAAATATAATAATTTATCTAAATATGGAAAATTCAAAACAAATAAGTATGTATTTATAACAATTTAATAATTAGAAGTTTTTTACCATAAATAAAATTAAATAGAATAAATAAGGATAAATCAAAATGATAAGATTTAAAATAATCAGAAAACATGACTAAATATTATAGTTTGATGAGATTAGAATCCAATATGATCCCATGTTATAATTTAATCGTTTTGGAGGTTTTTAATTGGGGTTTGAATTTATTATAAACTAATATTTTTGAGATTTACAAAAGTGACCCTCTCCTCTCTTATAAAAGGGGACCAACTCCCTCTCTTCTTCACAACATTTTGAGCCTTCATGCTCGGCCAAAAACAATCTATTTCTCTTCTAAACTTCTATATAAACATTCTATAGGTCCTGGTCTTCATTAAAGTCCTACTTTAGTGCCCTAAGAGGAGGCTTAAATGAGTCTTGTCAAAGAAGAGGGAATATCCTTTACCGATTCATCCAAATTCATTTCTTATTATACAACCTATTATTTTTTTGTTTCATTTTGAAGTAATAACATCAGTATCACTATTATACTGATATGTAATTATAAATATGAAACAACCCTATTACAATTTCTATCAATCCTATGGAAAACGAAATCACCGTGCGTGCGTACATACGAAATACCGTATCCACGTTGTGGTGTAATATGTCTTCCTCCACCACCTTACTTGGATTGGAATAATGGTGTAAAGAATAAATATATATGGTTATTATAACATTATAATAATTATTAAATATTCTATCATCCACTCCAATACCATTTAATAATTATGGGAATGATATTGTCGCTCGTGTGTACGTACGACTTACGGTTTCCATGGTGCGATGGGATTCATTCTACACGATCTTCAATAAACCATGATTATATAAAAAATTGAATGAATAAATATGATATATATTATGCTAATAAATTTTTTTAAATGATATAACTATAACCTAAAATGAGGAATATGATCTTATCTAACAAAACATATATATGAGAATAAATAATTTAATACCCAAATAACGAGTAACAATTAAATGTTACTATCAAACAGTTGAAAATATGATCATAAATGTTATCATAAAAAGAATTATGATTCATGAATATATCAGTAACATTATTTAAATCATTATACAGGAGGTTTGGATAGACATGAATCATTTCAGACCTAATGTAAGGGATAATTATTCCAATCTCGTTCTTATCCGGGATTATTTATTCCTATGTATTTACTGGGTTTATATTTATCATCCACGTCCATGTATTCTAAAAATGTTTTCAAAAAAATGTTTATTATTATTCCATGTTTGTTTAATGCCATTTTTACCCTTTTTTGACTTTTACAACACGGTATTGAAGGAGTCTTTTGTCATTTTAAGTATGAGATACATTTTGAATTTTCTGGAAAATGTACGAGAAGAATGTTTTTTTAACTTATACATCATGAATGGATTTATATGATTTCATAGAACATTATTTCCATGAATAATCCTTTACAATATTTAATTTTTATTTTCAATTAAATTATTTTAGTTTAAAACAGTATGAGATGTTGTGAAAGGGAAAATATTTTTGAAGAAGAAAGGATATTTTCCTCAATAACTATGTTCAAGTGTTTTATCAAAATTATTTTCCATATAAGATGATACAGGGTTATGTTTCTATCCCTATTATTAAATTTATTTTATAATTTTATTGTGGAATTATTTTTATGAATTTTATTTTTCTTATATGGATTAAGTTTTGATGGAATTATGTTTAAGGATCCCATTTTAGTACATGGGTTATGCTATTATGAATGCTTTATGATTTGGTGGCACACATAAGAATGGATTAATTATGGGATGGGTGGCACTAATATCTCCCTCCAATTCATTGTGTAAATATTTACATATCATGATATAGACATTGCTGGAAGAGAAAGTTAATCTAGTTCAATGATACAGGACTGGAATGAGGAGTGAACATTGTTCAGTAATGTACTTTGTCCGCTATGATGGTCTAAGAAATTAGTCTTGACTAATATGAAATG
This sequence comes from Viscum album, assembly GCA_963277665.1. Lineage (NCBI taxonomy): Eukaryota > Viridiplantae > Streptophyta > Magnoliopsida > Santalales > Viscaceae > Viscum > Viscum album. The sequence goes on along the minus strand of OY728151.1, from coordinate 1,558,259,764 downwards.
ATTTTCTATGACTATTTATGTATGCCTAAAAGTTACATGTCTTATGTTACGATTATTGGGATTATATTTCACTACTATGATTAATCCCATGTCAAGATATTATGATCCCTTTTGGAGGATAATATTTTAAAAAATTTATGTTCTTATGAATATGATATGATTGATATTTCCATTGTTTTCTCATACTGAGCATTTGATATCACCATTTGTATGTTTTCTTTTCCCTAGGTCAGGAAGTAGGGTATTAAGTAGGATATTCCAAAATGGACTCTAGATATGATGAAATAAACGGGAGACAATGTAGATTATTTTTGAACCAATTATTTATGTTTCCCATCTATAAAGACACCATACCTATACGGTCCTATCATGGTTTTGTATATTTTTTAATGCTTTAATTATGAAGTAAAAAAAATGTATGTAAAGTATGGGTCATTATAGTTTGTAGTAGAGGAAGGTTATAGTCATCCTTTGGAAACTAGGATGTGAAAGCCTTAGTAAAAACCTATGGATATGTCTAAGCATAAGACAAAATCATAGTGTTTTAGAAATGGCCATGAATAACCTATGATAAGACCTATACTATGAAGATTTATTCTTAATTATGAGGTTTTCCTATTATGATAAGTGTTTCTCACACTATGATTCTTGGTTTTAGTCAATGGTTGGAACCTGAAGGATCCGTGTTAATGCTGAATGCGATAGGAAATGCAATGATTGTCCCCCTGAGCAACCAAATGTTATGAGAGCTGGAATGAAAATTCTTGTAGCCATGATCAGACAACCTTCTCTAGAAATGAATCATTATAGCCATCCAAATGAGAAAAGGAAGGAGGAAAATTCTGTTGATTCCTTCATGAGGCAGTGTCCACCTTCATTTAGTGGTTCTTCTGATCGATTAGTTGCAGAACAATGGATCAGTACCTTTGAAAAGATATTTTTAGTTCTAAAATGTTATGAACATTATTATGTAATCTTATCATTATATAATTTGGATGTTTAAGCTGATAAATGGTGTAATCTTGTCAATAATTCAAGGAAATTAGATGAAATTGAGTCCATTGAATGGGACAAGTTCAAGAACTTATTTTTCAATAAGTAATTCCCTCGTATTCTTCGAACAAAGATGGATAATGAGTTTCTTGAACTGAATCATGAGGATGATGAATATGATGGTACCTACAAAGAAAATTTTACAACAATTGAAAGGTACGCTTCTAGTATTATTATCTAACCTAAGAGTAATATTTATTGATTCTTTAGTGGCTTAAAACCTTGTCTCCGAAGGAAATTATCCATAAGGGACATCAATAGCTACGAGGAAATTGTTTGATGTGCTCTAAAGGTGGATATGGATGTTGGAATAACCCATTATTTATATGGGTTTGATAAGAAGTGGAAAACTGAATTCAAATGAAAATATAACGACCACACTGAAAAGAAGATGAGTTTTCCTTTATACTCAAAGTGTGGAAGGAAACAAGGAGGGAATTTTCTTAAAGGTACAAGTAAATGTTTTATGTTTTGAAAATAAGGACCTCAGGCAATGGAATGTCGAAGTTATGGGAAGAATATTTCAAATGATGGGATCGAAGAAAGGGATACACAGAATGAACCTCTTACACATAAATGTTACAAGTTCAAGGAAATGGGGCATTATGATAATCCATGCCCTAATCCAAGGGTTATGGATGATGATCAACGTCAGCAAACTCTTATGGCCAAGGACAAATGAAATTCACATGAAATCACTATCAGTGATATGGAGTATGATAATTAAGTGGTGAAAGGTACACTTACCATCCACTCTAAAGTATCAAATGTTTTATTTGATACTCAATCCATATGCTATTTTATTTCTTAGGAATTTTCTAAGGGAATTTCCATATTACATCATAAATTAGATATTGAGTTATCTGTGACAACTCCAAATGGCAGAACATTCACATCAAATGTTTACAATTCTTCTCCGATTGAAGTTTTTGGAAAAGTGCTTCCTACAATTCTTTTGATAATTTTTATATTGGAATATTATATTATTATTGGAATGGATTGGATTTATTTATATGGAGCTCATATCAATTTTAAAATAAGGGATTTCACATTTCATATTCCAAATAAATCTACAATCATCTATCGATGAAAGTATGAATATAATGTCCATTATAATTTTCTTCCATCTTATGGATCATGATTCTAATATATGGATGTTATTTATCCCAATTGGTTGGGGAGAAACACACTATTAAGAACACACCCATTGTATGGGAGTTTAATGATTTCATTCAGGAGGACTTTCCATTTCTTCCACCAAATCGTGAAGTTGAGTTTTCGATACAACTCATACCAAGTTCTATGCCTATTTCAAAGACACCATATAGAATGGACCCAATTACGTTGTACGAATAGATGAAGAAACTCCAAGATAATATTGATAAAGGATTCATAATCCCTAGTGCGTCACCTTAGGTAGAAACATTTCTATTTGATAAGAAGAAAGATTGATCAATGAGACATTTCATTGATCATCGAGAACATTACAAGGTCACTATCATGAAAAAATATCATTTCTGATGCATTGATGACCTATTTGACCAACTACGTGGAGCTCAATAATCTTGGATGATTGATCATCATTCAGGATACAATCAACTAAGGGATAAAAAAGAGTATATACAAAAGAAAACATTTCTTACAACGTATGGACAGTATGAATTTAATGTAAGGCATGTTGGTCTTATTAATGCGTCTGCTATCTTCATGGATCTAATGAATAGAGTCTTTAGAGACTATCTTCATCAGTTTGTGGTAGTCATTATATATCATATTATTGTTTATTCAATGACAAAGGATGAAAAACTAGATCACTTAAGAATCATATTGAAGACCCTGAAAAAGGAGAAGCTTTATGAAAAATTTACCACGTGTGAATTTTTTCTTCAAAAAGCTTCATTTTTGTGTCACATAATCTCAAAAGAGGGGATATATGTGGATCCAGCAAAAATGGAGGTTGTTGAAAGATGGTCCATACCCACAATTGTAATAGAAATCCAATGTTTTGATGGTTTATCTGGGTATTACTGACGTTTTGTGAATGATTTTTCAAGATTATCTAACCAACTCACCAAACTAACTCAAAGGAGTAAAGTTTGTTTGGTCGGAGGAATGTGAAGAGAATTTAATAAAGCTAAAAAATGGGTTCGCCAGTGCACATATGCTCAAACTGCCTTGTAGTGGGGAATGGTTTGTGATCTACAATGATTAATACATTAAGGGGATAGGGTGTGTTCTCATGCAAAATGATATGGTGATAGCTTATTCCTCTCGACAGTTGAAAATCCATGAGCAAAATTAACCAACTCATGTTTTTGAGTTAGCTATGGTAATCATTGCATTGATGTTTTGGAGGAATTATCTACATGGTGAAAGGTGAGATATTTATACTAATGATTAATGATTTAATTATATTTTCACACAAAAGAAGATGAATATGCGCCCATGAAGATGGTTGGAGCTGATTAAGGATTACCATTGATCAATTCATTACCACCCTGGGAATGCAAACAAGGTGGAAGAAGTATTAAGTCGACAAGACCATACTTGCATATCCATGACGAGGATCACAAAATATACAATATTTATGGATTTACAATGGATGGATCATGTAATTTTAATGAAATGGGACATATCTTATCATTCTCAAATAAATGTTTATCCATAAATACAAGTGATGATTAAAGTGGCACATAAGGAGGATGTTGGGCTACAAAAGAAGGTGAGAAATGTTCCTGAATTCAACTATGATTGTGATGGGATAATAAGGTTCCAGAACTATGTCTGTATTCCTTACATACAAGAATTAAAGAATGATCAGCTGGATGAGGCTCATAGTTCATCATTCTCTATTCAACATGGAAGTACAATGATGTACAGGGACCTGATAGGGTACTTTTGGTGGGATGGCCTGAAAAGAGATATCGACAAATATGTCTCTATATTCTTGGTTTGTCAGCAAGTTAAAGCTATGAGAGATAAGTCTAAGGATATATTTCAACCATTACTCATACCAGAATGGAAATTGGAAAACATCACTATGGACATTTTCACCAGACTTCCCAAAACATCCAAAGGCAATAATGCTATCTGGGTTATAACTGTTCATTTTAAGAAGATGACACACTTCATTGCTATTATATAAGTTTTCTATCTTGATCATCTTGACAGGATATATGTAAAAGAATTGTTAATATTGAATGGAGTACCACTTTTCATTATATCTGATCAGGATCTGAGGTTTACCTCGATGTTCTAGTGAAGTGTTCGGCATGCTCAACACACAAAGTTGAGTTTCATCACTACTTATCATCATCAAACAGATGGTTATTCTGAGAGGAAAATTCAAAATTTGTAAGGAATTTTGAGATAGTGATCTATATATTTTAATGGTTGTTGGGATCAACAACTACCTTTGTTGGAATTTTCTTATAATAGTAGCATTTACTTCAGTATTCAGATGAATTATTATGAAGCACTCAATGGAATGAAATTAAAAAACCTAACTTGATGAGATGAAGTTGGGGAAACAAAGCTATTAGGGCTTCATCTTGTTGATGATATGGAAGAAAAGTTCAGATCTATTCAGCAACACATAAGAGCATCTTAGAGTCGACAAAAATGTGATGCTGACAACCGATAAAAAAACCTAGAGTTTGAGGTGGGTGATAAAGTGTCCTTAGAAATACCTGCTTGGAAGAGATTAATGAGATTTGGAAAGAAGGGAAAGTTGAGCCCTATATATATTTGTCCCTTCTAAATATTTGATCGATATGGGTTGGTCGCTTTCCGATTAGCACATCCACCAAATCTCTCCAATGTTCATGATGTGTTCCATGAATCTATCCTGTGAAAGTACATTCTCGATCCTTCAGATGTACTAAGCTAAGAAGTTGTACCGCTGGAGAAAAATCGTTCTTTTGTAGAGTAGCCGATATAGATTCTGGAACGTAGAGAAAATGTTCTACCAAACAATACCACTCGTTTGGTTAATGTATTATGGACGAACCACCAATTAAAATATGCTACATGGGAATATGAGGATATGATGAGGGAGAGATATCCTCAACTGTTTGTTATGAAGTGACGAATTTAGAGGGAAAATATCATTTTAAGGGGGGTAGAATGCAACACACTGAGATTTTATGATATATATTTTTTAAGTCTTATGTTATATGAAAAACCAAAGTAATCATTTACTGCACACAACACTGGCTTGGCTTGCGTTACACGCAAGAGCGACCTTCCTTGATATCTTGCGTTGTTCGCAATACCGAGTTTCACTAAACAAAAATATGTTATTAAAATATTATATAAACTAGCTATTATAAATATTATTAACAACATTTTATATTTTATATAACATTAGAATTCATATTACATATGATATCAGAAAAAAATCAATTTTTCGGAAAAAAGAATAATTTTTTTCCAAAAATTCAGTTTTTGCACCTTTTGATGGTGCCCCCATTTTAAATATAAATTTTTAGAAAGTTTTTAGTTAAATTTGAAAAAATAAACTTCTTCTTATTAATCATTACATAAAAATTTACTTTTCATAATTTTTATGATATTTTTCTAATAAATTTCATATTTTGATGTGTAGTGAAAATACACTAAATTTTAATTGAAAAAAAATTTATTCATGGAAATAATTTATATGGATAAAATATTTTATTTATTTTTTTTTAAAGTTTAAATAGAATATATGTATACCCTTTAATATAATGTATGTCATTAAAATTAATTTTACATTAAATTCATAGGTAAATTCTTTTCATTCATTGGAAAAGTTTTAACTTTAAAAACCCATTTTCATAACAACGGGTTTAATTTTAAATTAATTATTGAAACATATATGTTTTGAATTTTGAAAAAATTTATTCCATATTTGGATTAATTGGGTCAAAATTATGTTAATAGGTTACTTTTTTTTGATATTATGAATAGTAATTACGGAAATTTATAATTACTATGGTTAATGATAAAATAAGGTAATTAAGGGTAAAAATAATATTATAATATTACCTTAACACCTGCCAAAATTCTAGTGGATGAATAAATGTAGACCCATATCACCTAAGGGTTGTAATAGACTCATTTCATGGACTTCTGACCATGAAAATTATAAAATTATTATTAAAACCAAAGAAAGTGACAACATGTCACTTTCTTATATCTTATATGTTTAATAACATTAATTCTGTAATAAAGTACATAAAACATAGAAAATAAATAGTCTCTAGAAATATAATAAATTTATATATATCATTTTAATTTATTTATAATTTTAAGAGATTAAAAAATTTTCATTAATGATGACACAATACTGATGTGGAAATTATTTTGTTTTTAGGAATATCAAATAAATGGTTTTAAAAATATTAAAATAAATATTATATGAACTAATTAATGTTTTCCAAGAATGTTATAGATGAATATGACATTTTTGCAATCTATTAAATATTTTTATACGAATATATTATCTTTGTGGATTTTATTTAGATTCAGATAAATGAATAATTTCAAAACTAACACTACTGATATTTTAAAAAAATAACATATTATTTAAATGTTTAAAAGTCACAAAAATATTTAATAATTACAAATGGAAAATTATATGTTCTAAAATATGATAATTTATCTAATTATGATAAATTGACAATAGATAAGTAAGTATTTATATCAATTGAATAATTATAATATTATTACCACAAATAAAATTAAATAGATTAAATAAGGATAAATCAAAATGATAAGGTTTAAAATAAATGTAAAACATGTCTAAATTTTATTTTTTTATGAGATTGAAATCCTATATATTCTCATATTCGAATTGAATCATTTGTTTAGGTTTTAATGTGGTGTTTTAATTTATTATAAATTAATATTTTGGGGGTTTCTAAAAGTGACCCTCTCATCTTTTATAAAAGGGAACCTCCTCCCTCTCCTCTTCACAACATTTTGAGACTTCATGCTTGCTCAAACCCTATCCATTTCCCTTAAAAAATTCCTTAGAAATATACTATAGGTCTTGGTATTTTTCAATGACCATCATTAGTGCCCTAAGATGAGGTTTAAAAGAGGCGTGTCAAAGAAGAGGTAATATCTTTTAACGATTCTTCAAAATTTATATCTTCTTCTACTTACTTAAATTTATTTTTTTTAATTATAAAGTAATAAAATAAGTATCACTAATATACTAATATGTCATTATAAATATGAAAAAACCATATTTCAGCTTCTATCCATCCTACGGAAAACAAAATCACAATGGGTGCGTACGTACGGAATTTCGTCCCCACGCTGTGTTGTAATCTGTCTTCCACCACCACCTTTCTTGGATGGTTATAATGGTAAAAAGAATAACTATATATGGTTATTATAATATGATATTAATTCTTAAATATTCTATCATCCACTTTAATACCATTCAATAATTATGGGAATGATATCGTCACTCGTGCATACGTACGGCTTACCGTCTCCACGGTGCAATGTGATTCGTTCTACATGATCTTATTTAAACCATGATTATATAATCAAATTTAATGAATAAATATTATATATATTATTATAATACCATTCTGTATATGATATATCTATAACCTAAAAATTGGAATATGAAGTTATCCGACAAAACATACGTATGAAAACAAAGCAGTTAATAACCAAATAATGAGTAACAATTAAATGTGTCTAAAAATGGATGAAAATATGATCATAAATGTAATAAAATAAACAATTATCAATAGTTAATAGATCCATTACATTATTTAAGTCATTATACAGGAGTTTCAGATACACATGAAGCATATCCATCCTAAGGTAAGGGATAATTATTCAAATCTCGTTCTTATCCGGGATTGTTTATTCCTAAGTATTTACCGGGGTTATATTTATCATCCAAATCCATGTAATATAAAAATGTTTTCATAAAATGTTTACTATTCTTAAATGTATGTTTAAATTCATTTTTACCCTTTGCTTACTTTTACAACATGTTATGGAAGGAATCTTTTTTCGTTTTCTGTACAAGATACTTTTTTACTTTTCTGGAAAATGTTCATGATAAATGTTTTTTAACATATACGGCATGAAAGGATTTTAATGATTTCATAGAAAATTATTTCCATGAAACTTACATTAATGTTTTCATGTTTATTATAAATTAATTTCTTTTAGTTTAGAGTTTTATGACATGTTGAGAAAGGAAATATTATTTTGATAAAGAAATGATATTTTCCTCAAGAACTATGTTCAATTGTTTTATCAAAATTATTTTCCATCTAAGATGATATAGGGTTATGTTTCTATATCTATTATAAATTTGATTAGATTATGTTATGATGGAATTATTTTTATGAAGTCCATTTATCATATATGGATTATGTTATGATGGAATGTTGTTTAAGGATCCCATTTTATTAAATGGGTAATGCTATAATGTATGCTTTATGTTTTTGTGGCACACATAAGAATGGTTTCATTATGAGATGGGTGGGACCTATATCTCCAGTAAATGGATTGGGTAAAGATTCATATCTCTTGAGATAGACATGGATATAATGGAATGTTAATTAGTTTTAGTGATACATGAAAGGAACGAGGAGTGAACTCAGTTCAGTAATGGACTTTGTCCGCTATGATGGTCTTGGAAATGAGTCTTGACTAATATGAAATGATTTTCTATGATTATGTGTGTATGCCACAATTTTTCATGTATTTTGATATGATTATTTTAATTACATTTCACTACTATAATTTATCCCATGTCATGATATTATGATCTCTATTTCAAGATAAGATTTTCAAATATTATGTTCTTATGAATATGATATGATTGTTATTTCCTTTTTTTACCTTACAAATAATTTGATCTCGCACATTGTATGTTTTATTTTCCCCAGGTCAGGAAGAAATGTATTAAGTAGGATATTCCAATAGGGACTCTAGATATGATGAAATAAATGGGAGACAATGTAGATGATTTATGAAAGAGTTGTTTATGTTTCCCAGTTTCTAAAGACACTATACCTATACAGTCCTATCATGGTTTTTTATGTGTTGTAATTCTTTAATTCTGAAGTAATAACAATGTATTTAATGTATGGGTCATTATAATATTATTCTTCCTTTAAAAACTCATTAATTAACAAAACCATCGTCATTTTTTTATTCACTATTTATCACCAAATTCTTTCCACCTCTCCGTCCAATCATCATCACAATAGAGAAATAAATAGGAATACTTAAAAATAATTAAATGGAATTATACTAATTTTGTAGTATAAAATATTATTTCAAACAAAATAAAATCTGTTATGGTACCTCAACATTGAATTAAAATTATAATAATTTTTATCCAGAAAAATACACATATTTGTATACAAAATATTTCTCACTTATAATTTTTACAACCAATGTTTTAATAGTTCATTATTAAATAACCATTTAATCTGATAACTTCATTGTTTGTAAAGTCTTTCTGTTAGATAATTATGATAACTGTAATTTCATCACGGTTCAACCATATATATTTAATGTTAAAAATTAAAAATAAAATAGTATATATTAATAAATATAGTTTTATCCATAAATTATACAGATTGGAAAGAAAATCACAATATTCATCGAGACGGTATGATGTGCATATGCATGAAAACAGTTTCCACTTTTCAAATGAAGAAACAAAAGAGTCGTAAATAATAAATCACATTACTAGAACCATTATTATATAATATATATCATATATATTCACTAATTATATCATTTTAACCATATATTTAAATCATAAATAAACAAAAAGTTAAATCTGTTCGAGGAGTTCGTAGTCCGCAGAATCATGGAAGTGACATTATTCTTATCCAAAGTTTTAGAACATAAGAAGTTAGATATTATATTATTACTAAAAAATAATATATATATATATATATACATCTTAAAACATTTATAATAATCATTCATGAAATATGGTGGTAAAAATTTATTGGTATCATAACATGGAGGTCATAGACTACCCATACAAAGGGGAAATAATTTCACTTATCATTTTATATATTAGAGGGTATATATTGGTGGTTATATGCTCATAATAAAATAAAAATAGTTTCAAGTAACTAAATATATTATTTTATGAATAATATATATATTTATATGTTTTATATAAACATATAATTTTAAATATCATGGGAATGATAATTACCACATCTTTGTTAAACATTAGTTTTATCTTTATAAAAGGACCTATAGATTCTTATTTTATACTGGATATCAATTAAAATTCATTTAAAAGGGATTCTAAAAAGATAAAATAGTTGATTTTTATCAATTTATATTTTTAAAATAGGTGTAATGGAAAATAATAATGGGTTCCCATTTATATTTGAGCTAAGCGGTAATCCACTAATTAGCATAAATATTAAAATATTGTAATGAAAATATCCTAAAAACTATTTATTAATTAATAGATATTCGAATCTAGTGTATGATTTTTATGAAATACCATCATCCAATATTATTTATATATGTATATTTAGTTTTAAAAAAATATAATTTGGCTCAGTCACTTCATTTACATATTTTATCCTTAACCACTATAACATAAATTTTTTATAATGGGTAATAATTTTAATTATAAGATAATAACATTCCCCTAAATATCAATGGGATTTAATAATTAGCCATTTATTTTCACTCATTTCACATTACAAGATTTTTATGATTTTTAAATAATTTAAATTCATATTATCATCAAAAATTCGATTATTTCTATTCATACACTATTCATTTAATAGGAATTTGAATAAATAATAAAAAGATATATTTGAAATATAATACAGTAATACTTCATTAATATTATATTATAATCTATAACATTAATTCTCCATTATAAATCACTCATATTATATAACTTTTAGTATTTATAAAATAATATATGTTAATTCCTTTTTAATGGTTAAAATATTGTATTTGAATTTTTATAGGCAATCCAGGTAATTATATAATCACTAAAAAATATAAATAAATTAATAAAATGAAAATAATTTCATTATATTCAATGTTTCCATTAATATTCATTCAAAACATTGTTCTACCCTTTTTCAACATAGAAGATGTTTGTATAAGTAAGATAAATAATTTTGAATTTTTCATTTTGTTAAATAATATATTAGTCATTTTCCTAGAAAATATTTTTTCAAAACAATGATATTTCATGAATAAATAGATATGGGTGAAATTAAAATCATAAAATAAAAATTACATTGAAAATATAATGTCCTCAATGGTTAGTTTTAGGCTAGCCAAACTGGAATTACCCTTTACCAAGGTGATAATTTTTAAAATGGTTTCTATTAATATGGCGTATAAACAAAGGGTCCAATTTTAAAAATATAAAACTCTTAAATAATATTTTTCAATACATTTTCTAAAAAATATATTCGAATATGGTGATGAAATTAATTTCTGTATAAAAATAAAAATGTATTGAAAATTAGTTATTTATGAGAAATGGTTTTAAGTTTGGAAATGTTTTCGTTCAAATAACAAATATAAAATTGATTTCAATGATCTAAATTGTATTAAATATGTATATATAATATATTTAATTATTCATTTAAATCACATTAAAATAAAAAATTTCTTTGTAAATTCATCAACATAAAATAAATTTGCCAATAAAAATGGTTTTTTATCATTATTTATTGAAAAATAAATCAATTAATTATATTATCAAAATTATATTGTTATCTAATAAAAAATTTAGGATTTTAAAAGATGAAGTTTATTTTTCAAATTGATTTTATAATATATTAAACAACTAAATATAACATTTTCTCACAAATGTCAATAAGAATCATCTTTGAACAAAAACATAATTCTAAATCATAATATGCTTTTAATAGGAATTCTAAGTTTAAATCCAAATAGTTAAATAATAAATTTATATTGATTAAGCCCCATAAATAAATTTATTATTATTTTTATTACTACTCATCCCATAATCTATATGGCTATATTTTAACATTTATAAGAATGTAATAATTCTTATGGTTATTTAAGCTCTATGTGGTATGTTATGTGATATTGAACATAATGTTCTTTTTTTATATATAGGGGTGTTAAAAATATATAGTTTTTAAATTTGTTTATAAAGTTTTCAATACCATATATGTTGAAAATTTTCATTCACATTTAAGTCTCTATATTGATATTTACATAATTCCAAGATAAATTTTTTTAAGCTCTCAAAAATTTTCTGGTTCTTTATTATTAATTACATGGATATAATTTTTTTAAAAATTTTTAATTTTGATTATATTGAAATAATAGTCTAGTACATTTAATAATATGATTTTATAATTTATTCATGATTTTTAGGTTATTTGTCACTAAATTTATCATTTTAGGATGAAATTAAAGTTAACATGAAAATGAAATTTTTTTAAGGTTAGGTTTATGTTTTATTAGTTTTGAAAAGAAAAATTGATCAATCCATTCTCATGGGATCACAACGTTGTCCCACAATAATTTTTTTTATAGAGGTGTGGATGAGAATTTCATGATCATATTTTACAAGAATAATCCATGTTATACTAAATTTTGGCGAAATTTTGGGAATGATTCAGTTAATTATTTTCTAGTAGTATAACATTTGACAAAAACAATTTCTATAAAAGTTACATCAATCATTATCCTATAGGAATAAAATACATCATAAAAATATTAGATCATAATGATTTCAATTTTTTGATGATGGGGGAGACTAAAACTAAGTCTTTTGAACCTTTCCCTATATTCATTTAATGTATGTCAATGTTTTTTTAAAATAGGTAATTTTCATCAACAATCAATGTATTTATAGATGAAGTATTGAATGATTTAAAAAAAATTAAAATTAATTCAATAAAATATCAATGTAGAAAATAAATAAAATAATAGTTCATTAGAAAATTATTATAATGAATAATGTAAATCTAAATGATTAATTTAATTTTCATATATTCAATGATTAGTTTAATTTGATCAGGATCATGATGATCTTATTCATTTTCGTAAAAGGGATCGTGAGAAGTCTCTTATTATTAGACCTTTTTATGCTATTTTGTTAGTTTTGGAGGAATGGTTTATCTTTAATGGAGGATTTTTATAGATATTTACTCTTGTTAAAGGAAGCTATTTCTACATATTTTTTCCTCAGGAAGATTGAGGATGGTTGTTTCCCTATTATGGAGGTTTAGGAGATGGCTTGTTCTTCTCTACTATGTTACACTTGTTATGTTGTATTGTTTGTACTTATGTGATGGTTCTTCAACCGTACCGAAGGCTTGGAGAAAATTTTTTGTACGAAGGCATGGTTTTTCTTATTCTATACATTACTACAGCTGGACATGCATGGGGATGGTCCTACATCTTGAAGTCTTATCATGAGATTGAGGGCATAACTTGATGTCTGGATAGAGTGGTGAAATAGTTGTTTTATTGTTCCTTAACAGCATGGGGTTGCATCAATTTTGTTCCACTGAAGGCAATGATGTTCCTAGACACTCAGGGGGATGCACTGGCTATTTTTTTCATTGTTGTTTTCTTTAATGTTTTAAATTCTTTAATATATTTTCGTCCAGGGTCCACCTACGTCATGTCTCTTAAACAAAGAGGCATAATTTTAAAAACATGATAACCACATTCCATTAAATGTTCTCATGGGCCATTTATAGAAAACCAATAAAATTTGATATTTGTGAATAAAAAATTTATTTGAAAATATGATGGTGTATTGGAGTATTCTATTGGGTTTTGTTGATTTTTTTATAGGTTGATCTAATTATTTTAATGTTATTTTCTAAACAATTGTGATTTTAGGTTTAAAAAAATTATTATTTAGGAGTTATTGATAGAATAAAAACTATTAAATGGGTTAATTTATATATTTTCAGATTTATATTGGTATGTTCTATCAATTTTAGTATCTAATAGCATTTAATTGGTTTTATAATTACTAGAAATATAAAATAATTAAAATTGACATAATAATAATCCATATTTATGACACCATGTCAGGAAAAATTATTAATTTTAACTCAATAAATAATATTTTCCTCTATAATATTATAGATATATATTTCCATTGTTTTCACCTATAATGGTTTTTAGAACCGTAATTCAAAATGCACCTTTTTTTATTTTATTTCTTAAGAATTCAAACTATATTGGAGAATTATTTTATTTAAAAAACATTAAAATTATAATTGAAATAAACCATGAATAATAATATCGAAATTATTATATAGTAAATAATTTTAAAAAATATATAAATTCATATTTAAAAGAATAATTTTCGGCAATTGTTTTTCCAATATAATATCCCTTCCTCCAAGCAAAAATTGATTATAAAATTTTATTTCTATGGTTATACCCAATGAAAAATGGGTAATACCCATAATGATCCTAAAAATTATAAATAGAAACTATTATTTGTTCAGTTCCGATTATATAAGTGATATAAAATTCTATATACATCCCAAAAACTGAACCTATCCAATCTAAATAATCACAATGGTAATACCTTTCAAAATATGTTTAAATATTGAGAATAGTAATTTTATTGTTATACCTTCAAATACTATATATAAAAATTAATAATTTAGTCTTTTAATAAACAATAAGGAATCCATTCAAAATCATAGTACTCAAAAACTAAAAAGAATATAATGTGAAATATATCGACTTAAGAAGGTACAATAACAGATAATAAAACCAATCCATGTAGGATTTCTACCAATCATTTATATATCAACTCCCATATTTATTTTTTAGACACAAACCATTCAATGAAATTAATAATGATACAAATTGTCACCCACACCTCTAAATCCAACATTATCTATAATCTTTTATATTTTTGGCTCTTTCAAGATATATATATTATGAGTTTATGGAAATTCATATTGGATTAACTAATGGACCATCAATTTTTTTAGTATGATGATTTTTTTTACTGTATTACATTGATAACATAATTCTGGAAGACATTGATGAAAACTTTATACAATCCAAAAATATGACTACTTTGCGTACATTCAATGATTTGTTACAGATTCCATCATAGAAAATTTATTTTCTAGATAATTCACCATGTATAAAATTTTATCAGTGATGTTCCCTTTCGTTTTTATATTTTCTCAATGTATGGAACATATGTAGATCAAATGAAAAACAAATAGCCAAATAATGGCCTCCACCAATGAAAATGTATGTGATATGTAGTTTCCACTTCTTAATATGTTGCTGTAAAAATTTTGCATAAAATTTTCCATATTAGCGATGTTATATGAGAAGAATACATTTAAAGGGTTTACATTCAAACAATATATTTAATGTGATGAATTATTAGATGATATAAATTAGATATAAATTAATTAATGTTTATTTATTTTACCATCATTCAACTAATCATTTGTAAAATACATTAATTAATGGATTAAATAGAATGATTCTTTCGTTATGAAAAATTATTGATTAGTTGCTTAAGAATCAAGATAACTGATGATATACTAACAAAACCATCCGAATCACGTTCTTCAGTTGGTATAAATAATCCTTGACATAAAAATATGGTGAGAATATCTCAAATGAACAATTATTTGAAATATATATTTACCACAATATTTTGATGTTTATTTTATCTCTTAATGAGGTCAAGATGATTAAAATATATTGTTGGAAATGACAAATGATTATGATTTATAAATAGAATACATCCCATGGAAATAAAACTAGGTGACTAATGCATTATTTTGAGGGAAACATTCATTTTGTCTCTGATGAGGATTAATATGGATCCTATATTTTTTGATCTAGTAAAGATATATATAATAAATTTTACCCAAGGGGATCCACCATTCCATTTCAAAGAAAATTCGATACCATATTTATAAGAGAATATATAGATGACCCAATTTTATTATAATGAATGATAAATGATGATTATATAAGTGAATTTCAAGAAAATTAGATGATTTTTTATAAATATAGATTATTACTGTTCAGAAGACATTATATGTTATATATAAACCTATATCGAAGTGGGATCTACAATTTGAAGAACAGAAATAAAAATTTTCTACAAAACAGAAAATCACATTGATATATAAGGATCTAAGTGTATATTTATAGTGGGATATTATAAATAAGGATGTTGATGGAAATTTATAATAACCTAAAACATTAACTCCTAAATCAGATGATAAAATCCAAAATATTACATTTTAGGATTTGAAACAAATGAATGCAAACTTTTTTTCATGCAAAACATAAAATTTCATATTGAAATATTAGATAACATACATTCTCAAGGAACTATTATCATTTGTGATTTATGGAAATAAGAATAAGTCATACATATGTAGTTACCATTTATTTAAATGACTGTTTCTCATACGTATCCCATATTTTATTATTTCATATTATGTCATCATAATAATACATATGAAAATCATCTTGAAATAATTTATTAATCAACATTGTTTAAAACATGTGGAAAATAGTATATATAAATGCTGATATCAAAATCCCATTAAAAGGAAACAGGTGAATTTAAATTTTAATCTCATAAATGATAATAAGATGTGAATAAGGGTATTATGACATAATCAATGTGAATATGAAAATTGTAATAGAACAAACATACATCAATATCAAGACCATTAAAAATGAAAACATGTAAAAAGAATTTAACAAAGTAATGATTCATGGGGTTCAACAATCACTGTCCATATGATATCAATTTTGATCAAATCAAACATTTATATCTAATATAAGTATAACAAAAACATGTTGTAATATGCAGAAATTATATTTATAAACCCTTATAAAACCCTTATAGAACACCTAATAATAGAATAACCATACTATAATATCTGATACCAAATGTATTGGGGTTCTAATTATATGAACCCATTATATATGTTATAATGGGACCAACCAGTGTAATTTTGGTCGACCCATTTGATATGAAATATCTATGAACGTCAACATGAATAATGAAAAAAGAGCTTAAAATGCATAATAAATCTCATAAAAAATCATTATACATTTTCGTAACTGGATAAACCCATAGAAAAAGTCTGACTATGGTAGCATTAAAAAATATCATTTTTGGAACATAATTAATTATAATGGTTTAGGGTGATGATGAATTTAGAAACCATTAAAACATCATAAAAAATTCAGTAAAATAACCTTTTAATTTTGAATTGTTTTTAGAAAACTGAATAAATACCCTAAAAAATGATATCATTACAAACAAAATTAGGAACATAAATGTAGAATGTTCCTTGAAAATAATTCACCATATGATGGTAAATTGATTTGATGTTATAAATATTATAAAACATAATATTTTGGAAAAGGAAGTAAAAAAAGACCAATTTTGAGAACATTAAAAAAGTTCACTTCAATACCTTTTAAATGGTGGTAATATGTCAGGTAAAATTGATTTATAATGTCAATTAATATTATAAAATCAATGTAATAAAATTATTTATTGAAACATTGTAGTTGAAAAGAAAGATACTATATCTAAATGAATGTACTACAATAGAGTAACATAAAAAATAACTTATTTATATTTATTAACTAAATAAAGGAAGAAATTGAAATCAACCATGAAAAACACATTGGAATTTAGTTGAACAGAAATATATGTGGTTCATGAAAGGAATATAAAATTATTTCCATGAAAGGATCGTTGAACATAAATAATACTGAAATGAAATTGATTCTAACCTAATTCTTTTTCCACATTAATTACTCTTTAATCATTATACACATAAAATAATAACATCAAATAAGACTTAAATATCATGAAAATAAATATTTTTAATATATAAATTTTTAATGATATTTATATACTACTAGTAATGAATATTTGAACATATTATAATTTTATAATTCAAAGAAATATATGTTAAGGAGAAAAACCATTTCAAAAACTAATTAATTTAATATGAGTGTCAATAATTGAATAGACTATCTATATAAAATAAATATTAAAAATAAAAAATAAAAAATACAA
This sequence comes from Viscum album, assembly GCA_963277665.1. Classification (NCBI taxonomy): domain Eukaryota; kingdom Viridiplantae; phylum Streptophyta; class Magnoliopsida; order Santalales; family Viscaceae; genus Viscum; species Viscum album. The sequence continues at coordinate 1,558,241,634 of OY728151.1, read as the reverse complement.
AATAAGGTAATGACAAATATCATAATCAAATAATATCAAATATAATTAATAATTCATATTACCAAATGAAAATAAATTATGTCATAATATTTCTTACCACCAGGTATCTTTCATGTCAAAAACTACAAGGATGATGTAATAAAATTAAATATTCATATACCATGATATTGGGCGGATTAATTTTATTATAGGAAAAATGTATAGTAAAAACCCCAGACAACATAAATATATATTGAAAATATCATATGTTTCACAGAAGTAAAAGTGAGATGAGGAAAAAAATCAAACATTAGTCTAGAATTTCATGAAATGATCTACAAATCATATAAAATATTCAAAAGTAAATTATTTTAATTTTTTATAAAATTAAAATGTATAATATATTATATATAAATAATTTATTTTATTTATTTTTAATGAAATATTTAAATTTCTAATATATGAAGATGACATTAGTTTTTTTGAGGATGTTTAATTCATTCATTCAAAACGACTTTGATGTCTTCACAATGGTCAGATATGTAATTATTTAAAATTCTGAATAATAATATTAATTAAATATTTACCATATTTATACAAAAATTATACATTCAAATTCAATAATTTGATACAGTTATGGAATATAAAATAAATTAAATTCAAGGAGATAGTTTGACATTTATACAAATGAGTAACAATTTATTTTTTCAATGATCATTATGTAATTATGTTAATAAATATTTTTTCATCAGAGAATTATAAAAATTTAAAATATATAATATTATTTATGTAAACACACACAAACACACATACATATATATATCATCCAGCTAGTTTAGTGATGAAAATCGATTCACATCGTTTTGTGAAGGTGGTATGTTGTAAATACAGGAATGAAAACATGATTTTTCAGTGAAAAAACTATATTATATATTATACTTTTATTATGAATAATAAATCATGAATACCATAATTTCATAGTTAATATATAATATATTCATTAAAATTATCCTTATTTAAATCCGTTTAATTAAATAGTGAATAATGAATCACATAGATTCGTGAGCCGGTAGTTTGTAATACACTTGAGAAACAAAATCATATAACCTATGGAATGGAGGGTTAAAAAATGATATAATGAGTAATGTTTCATAATTGTAAAATTAATACCATATGTATAATTCAGATGAATCATAATAACCCAATGTGAGAGGTGGTATCTGAACAATGAATTGCATTTCTTTATGAGGAAGTTGTCTTCTATAAACATGAATGATGATTTTGTAGCTAATTTGACGGATGTGGGGATGGTTATAGGTCATTAAATTAACTTAAATATATATTCATACATGTAATGTAAATATTATATTATATAAAATTGGTTTAATTATAATTGAATGATGTGGATGAGAAAATATGCAAAAAACACCTGTGAAAAAAATTACCTCTTTTTTGTTTATCATCCTTAGGCATGAACAAAAAATCCTGTAGAGATTGGATTTATTCAAAAAATATAGTTTAAAATTTTAAAGGGATGATTTTTTTATGTTCAATTTGAATTTATTAGTGTAAAAAAAATGTAACTATTGTAGTATTTACAGAATACGGTGGAAGAACCTTTAAATGTGAGGAGAGAGGCATAATTGTAATATTTGAGAAGAAAAATACATATCGATGTTTCTCACATGAAAAAATTGTAAAACAATGAGAATAATCAATAAACAGACATTAAAAGGTAAATATATTTCCATAAAATATATTTTGGACAACATTTTGGTCATTTTAGACCTTCAATTTTTAGATTTACCCCCACTAGAAAATAAATTTTCGCCGTAATGAAGGTAAATAATTTTCACTATTTTTATTATTCAATATGGTAAAATATTATTATTTTGTTAATTGATAATATAAAAAATCAGAATTTAAATTTTTAAAAACATTTTTTGGAACTTATTTCACAATACTGTAAAGAAAATTATTTTAAATTAACCATGCAAATGTGGCGAGAATATGAGTATTAAAAAAGTGTATTATTGAAGGAAAGAAATGTTATTTTTATATATATGACTACTAATTATTATTTTATACATATCAATTAATATTTATTTTCATATAATATATATAATTAATATAAATAAATATTCATTTGGTATAATTTCAAATAATTTAAATTGGCATACATTATGGAAATTTAAATTGATACTAGAAAAATAACATTTTCAATCACAACGACAAACATATACCAAAATCCAATATGATTTTGATTCAAAAAGAATTAATTTCATTAAATATATATAAATGATACATATGTTCTATGAAATTATATAAAAATCATAATGAAAATATTATTTATCAAAATGTATTGAAAATATATTACCTTTTTAGAAAAAACATTTTTTCTCATTATTCGCCAAAAAATTGAAATTTTCTAGAAAATAGAAACATTCCACCAAAATTAATTTTTTCTTTTATAATTTCAAAATGGATGTTCACTCTATAAGATAAATTTTATAATTGATCCAAATATTAATTATAATATATTCTCAGGAAAATAAATACCTTTTTTAATGAAAATTTAATTTTTAAGAACAAAATCACATCAGTAAATATTTATTGATTACTAACTAATAATTTATCAATAAGTTAAATTATTATGGAAATATATATATATCTCCCTTAATAAATTTAATAAAATTAAAACCCTCCAATTTTACTGTTACGCTACAACGGTTATATAATTATATGGACATTTATGGTCGATGTTCCATGTTGAATTCCCCTATCAAACAAAACTTTATTCTCGATAATATAGTAGTGTTACATACACCCCTTGTAAAAAGATTCATTCCTGAAATTTTAAAACTATTATTTTATAAATGGTTTGAAATATTGTAAATTCTTTTTTGGAATCCCACATTAGGTAAAGGGTTAATGAAACATCATATTCCTATGATAGAAAATGATATACCAAGATCTTCTTGAATAAAATTTAATAGGATTCCAAATAACAGAGCATTAGTGAGATGTGATATTTATAACATGGAATAAATGATTAAATACTAATGTAAGGTGATATATATAATTAATAATATGAATGTGAACAATCAGTAGAATGTTAGGGATCTCAAACCCATAATTTTTTGATGAGTGAAAAGAAAATGAAATCATTAGAAGTGAAGGTAATAGGATAAATATTTTTTTGTGATCCTATTCATAGAGTTAAATATTTATTTCACCATATAGACTGATGAAATAGTGAAATAAAAAACATAAGAAGTAAAATTTCTTCATTCATATAATTTCCACTATAATATAATGGTTTTCTCTAAACGATGAGTAATAAAGTTGATGTTTACATGCATAAATAAATAAGTCAATATTGAAAGACCAAATAACTATAAAAGATATAATCAAACCACTCTACATTTCCTTAGAAATTGATTAGAATGAAAATAACCAATTAAATAGTTTAATTATTCAAAAAATGAATAAAACATTATATTATAAAAAAATTCATATTTTAACATGAATAACCAATCATAATACAATATCAATAAAAAAATATTTAACCCCATTTGACAATTCACATAAATAACATAAATATTAAATATATTTCTAACCTCAAAGTTTATTTCATAAAATTCATCTTATATGAACAAAACTATCTTCCCATCGTTTTGAAATAACATTACTCACTTAGTCACCAAATAACCTTTCAATCCTATAGTTATCTATATGATAAAACTTATCTTCCAATAATAATCTAAATATCCCAGATCATATAATATGTAATTGGTTTTAATAACATAAAACATATTTTCAATAAATTTGATGTAATAATTCTCATTAAAAAGGATATTTACATATATATTTACATAATTAAATATCTTCTAAAATTAATTTAATCACATTAATATCTCATTATTTAAAATCTCAAAGGGGTGTTTATGATAGTATAATAATGATAAAAGCATAATCATACATTCCAAATGTGGTAATCATATGTATTAATCCAACCTCTCATAAAAACATTCTAATCAAAAAAGTTATATAAATCATTCCTCTGATACCAATTATAACACCCTTGGTCCAATACACCCAGATCTGGTGCTATAATTACAAAAACTAAATTTCCAACATTGAATCCAATTACGATGACACAATTTTTCATCATATAATATATAAAATATCAAGAAAAATTATTAAATAACATAAATTATCATGGAAAATTTAGGTTAACCATTTTATTGATTTATTACCAACACATACATAAAAAATTTTATTTGTTAAAATGATCATTTCTCATACATTACCAGGAATTTTTTTATTTCACACTATGTCATATTTAGAATCCATACCAAATCCTGTAAAACATAATTCATTCATCACAATTCATAATATCCTAGGGAAAATGTAACATAATAAGTGTGATATAAAATTATTAGTAAGGGTAAATATAAGCATTAACAATAGAATACAATCAACAAGCATAACAAATGCATAATTATATGAATAAATACTTAGAATACATTCCAAAATTATAAGTTAACTCTTAAAAAATAATAACTAGAACATAAAATTGAAAAACATGAAATATTTCATTTAGAAATGAATGGATCATCATTTATTATAATCATGAGTGATGTGATAGAAATCATAACTAACAGAAACATTTATAAACAATAAAAACATATTGAAAATGTGTTTGTATCTTGAGAAATCATCTTCATAGAACATTGTAAAAACTGTATAGACCAATACTTCCTAGTAATAATTTTAAATATAGTTAATTATTGTTGGAGAGCAGTACTCAAAAGGTGTATAATTATAGGACCTACTATTTTAAAATTTAATTAATAAAAAAATATACTTATAGTGTCCACACATAGGTTTTCATAAAAAATTATATAAATATTAAATAGTATTTTTAATAAAAAAAATTGGATACACAGTGTAATTTGGAACCATGGTTTACCCTAGATGTGACTTAAAATTTATCATAGCATGGAGTTCAGCTAAAATTACTTTTTATAGGTGTGTTCAGTGGTTTATGTAATTTTTTTTAATTAACTCATTGAATAAATTAAGATTATTTTTAAATTATAAATGTGTGTTTATTGAAAATAAAGAGGGTTAAAGAAATTTCCATAGAATTTTTGAGAGGATATATATACCACTCGTTGTTGGTGAATAGAATTCAATCAATTATGAGCTTTCAGATCTTAGAGAATCACTACACATATAATGCAATAAGTCATCATCCTTCATTGGGGTTGGTTTTATTCAATAACGAAACATCCAAGATCATGTTTGTATACATTTTATATGTATTTACACCCATATTATAAAATTATTGAACATTAGATTTCCTAATTCATTGATTTATGTTATTTTGAACAAATTTCTTTCACCCATGTCAAATTAAATTGGATATTTAACATTATTATGAACAGTGTGCACGATTTTTCACTAAATATCCCCTAATTTGTATTATTTGATTAAGAACACATGGAGAATGTTTTTTTCACCAAATTTTATTTTATTTTACACAATTATTATTCATCTTCATCATCATTAGTCAATGAGGACATGATTTAACTATTATAGGGTTGGACTGACTGTGTTCAAACCCTCCAAATTTTCTACATGGGTACATGTGATGCACTAATTGATAGTTTTATAAATGATCATGATTTTTTCTAAGATTCTAGGGATGATTTATATGGATTTATAAACTAGTACAAAATATTTCGATGTTTTCGGAAAACAACCACAATGGATTGAGAGATACTAAATTCTAGCCACCTGAAGGTCGTTGTTGATTTTCCGAGCATATTTTAATCGATGTCAGATGGACTAGATGTGTGTTTAAAATAATTGATGGAGAATATAGAATGTTTATTGGGGATCTATATTTATTTTAATAAATCATGTACATTCCATGTAGTCTGAATAAAAAAGGGAAAGTCTCCGTCTGGCTATGACAGACAAGGTTTTATGTGAGATAAATATGACACACTGTTTTGGACCCCCCACAAGACGTTTGAACTAACGCTAGGACCAGACATGTAATATATTATTAATAGGAATTGTGCATGTCTAAGAACATGTTGAATACTATTACACAACCAGGGTACATGGATAGGACCCAAAATGACATTTTTATGACCACGTTTCTGAGTAGACACCATGTACCCTTGTACACATGCATGAGTTAGATTACATGGGCATGGATAGGAGGAAAAAATTATTCCCTAATTAATTGTGAAATATTTTCTAGTCCAGTTAAAATAATTTTTGGGAGTCATGATAGGTAATATGTGTACTGGAAGGGAAAGCACCATGAAAAATAGTGGGACCACAATTCATTCAGGTTCCCTTACACACCATATAACCTCCTTTAGACGTAAAATTTGTCCTATCATATTTTTATTTTATGGACATCAATTACGAGTCATGAATAGAATATAATAATGGTTTTTTAGTATATAATAGATTTATATCCTATATGCAGGATTTGGAGATACGATTCTCGATGTTCCGAGTGGAAAAATAATTTATGTGATGATCAATGGTGGTAGTTATTGGTATGGACCATTATAGACATTATATTGGAATCCTATGGCCGGAGAAGTTCATATATCTATAATATATATTAGTGATACCCTATTGAATATTAGTTAAATGGGTCATGGTATATTCGAGTGGTATTATCCTTCCATGACAAGGAAAGAGTCATATTTTTATCCATCCAAGTGGAACCCTCAAGCAGTATCATTGAATTAGTCATCAACCATTTTAGTGTAATCCTCCTATATAGATAGTGCATGGTTCCTATACTATCATAGTTGAAAACTACCACTAAATATCAGGAAACATTTGCATATTTTAAGGGGATATTTGGTAGTGCTCCAGTGCTCTGATTTCTAGAGGAAGGGGCGATGTTTGAGTTGTTTTTTTGAAGAATCCTCTCTAGGATTTGGATGCGTATTGATACAGAAATGGGATGGAATATTATATGGTTCTAGGAAGAAATTTCCCCATAAATTTAACTATTCATCAAATGATTTTGAGCTAGCTGTTGACATTTTTTTAAAAAATTAATGAAGGCATTACCACATTCTGGAGCACTTTATGGTGTTCACAGATCATCGCCTTTTGAGGTATATGTTTTCACAGGTAGATATAAACATGTGGTAGTAGGTTCTGATGGTGATTTTTTAAAAGTACGATTTAAATATCTCATACATCTTAGTAATGGGTAATGTCGTGGAAGATTCATTGAGAATGCAGTTAGAAAGGAGTTTGTTCTGGAATATGAAAACATTTGCAATGTAATGTAGTAGTTGGAAACTATGCACATTTATGCAACAGTGGAAAGTGATAGAGGATATTTGTTTTAGATGAATGTGTACTCTTCTTTGATAATGAAGGTGGATGTGTCTTAGTTGTGAGACTCAGAGTTATTGGTGATGTGTAATAACATTGACCATAGTGTGCTCCAGAGGGATGGTTAGAGAAAGGTTATAATCAGGTGCCATTGTCTGGAAGACTATTTTTTCTTATGGTGATGATTTATAGATTCATCCATGAGATTCACGTATCACCCTTCGTGGTATATATGGTTTTTTTAATTATGTACCATGGCTTATGGATTTGGTTTTTGTGGCCTGGGAAGAAATGGGCAGGAGAATGGATTTTGGCTACGCACTTATTATGCCAACCTATGAAGGTTGAGCACTATGTTCTTGGTGGTATGTCACATCACTTATATTTCCCTATGTATTATTTTGATGAAATATCATTGGTTTCCCTCACAAGGATGCCATGATCTTAGGGAGGCTATGATTCTATTTGGGAATTAGTTAATCAGCTGTTGAAATCATCTCACTACATATAGATCATGGAGTCATACACAGTGGATTCCTTGACAAAGAGGTATGTGGATGGGGAGGCGTGACATCAAATAGTTTAGACATCTATTTTCACGAATCTGGGTACATGTTTAAGCTTACGAGTTTGGAGGGGATTACAACATGGTTTTGGCACTCTATTACACCTCTACACTTCCTTCCACCCTCAGAAAGATGTGTGGATGGAATGGACTATCCAGATGCTAGAATATATGTTGTGAGAATGCATCTTAGAAATTTGAAGATATTGGGTGCGACACTTTACCTTAGTGAGTTTTCATTCAATAATATATTTCACTCTTCCATTGGAGTTAATGATTTTGATGCTTTGTACGAATGACCTTGTTGTTCATGTTTGTTGTGGACAGAGGCAGGGGGGACAACTTTACGTGGTCCTGATGTTGTGCAGACTATGATAGAGAAAGATCATCTTGTTCATGAGAGGATGAATATGGTGTAGGACCAGCATAAGACTTATTTCAGTCAAATGAGGATCCCCTTTTATTTTATTTTTGGGAACCATTTGTTCTTGAAGGATTCCCATCAGTATGTTTATGAGAGGTTTAGTAGTGAGGGAATTCTTCCTCCTAGGTTAGTCAGACACTTTGAGAGGTTATGGTGAGTTTCTTAGGTGGAATAAAAGTTTATTATTCCACCGTAGTTGGAGGAGATCCACAATGTCATTCATGTATCTCAACTAATTCGGTATCTTCATGAATACAACCATATAATTGACTAGGATTATTGGATATTGAAGATGATTCTACATACATGGAGTGTCTCGTAGAGATCCAGGATCATTTGGAGAAGGTGTTATGAGGGAGAACCCTTAATTTGTTTTGTGTGTTGTGGATGCTTGGTGGTTTATAAGAGATTACTTGGGAGTGATAATATTAGATGCATTCATAGTACATATTGTTTTTTTCTAAATTTTTTCATGTTTCGTTCTTCCTTGTCATGTAATGATTAATCCTTATTTTTAAGAGATGAGTTGTGTTCTTATTCCATAAGGTATGATAATATCCTAAAACAAGAATATTGGAGGACACAATTCCTAATCAATATGAATAAATTGTGATGTGATTAAACTCATTTTGGGGAGTCAGTGTTACCCAGAGTGGATAATATCATGACATGGAAGACATAATTCTCTTTTTAATGTGTGCAGTCATTGTGGTTATTGGGATTGGGTGGAGTCTATTGTGGTTTTTTGGGATATAAAATGTAAGAGGAGGTTTCCGGAATGATGTGGATTCCAGTCCACATTTAAAACTACACAAAGTGGTTTATAGTTGAACTATGAAATGTATGGTTCTTACCTGTGTTTCAACTGCAGCAGGATCCTTGATAGGAATCCCTCAGGGATGTTTTTTGGATCCCTCTACATTCTGGGTTTCGTATTGAATTCATGGGGATGAGAATAGTTTTTTAGTAATTCGATGCAATTCTCCATTATTCTCAGGTCCATTATTTTTTGAAATTCCAATGGTTGATTCTGGAATGGATGGGCAATATTTTTCACCTAGGCTATGATCGGTTTGTTCTATGTTGTGTTTCGGGATGTGATGTGTGTGTTGTGGTTATGTCGTAGGGAATATGAAAATGGTTGTGATGAGTGTGACGTAGTTGTGACGAGATGTGTTGTTGGGTATGGCTGTGTGCTGGGGTTTGTATCTATTGAACTTATGGATTGGGTAGTATGACATTAAATAATGATGATGGCTTGTTTGGTGTGGGTAAATTTCCATTGATAGAATGCCAAAGGCTCTAAGCTGTGCCAAGGTGTTCTTTTATGTTTTATCATGAAAGTATGTGAAACACATAGTAATGTGATGTGGGTTAATTTACCAATGTTCTTCTTTCCCTATTTTACTTTTTCTTTGTGACTTTTATTGTGTGGATTGCAGTGTTATTTTATAAGTAGTTTCACAATGAGTGATGGAATAAATAAAGTATTTTTTTAATAATGAATCAGAATTTGATAATTGAATTGGAAAGAGGTATGAATTTATTTTGTGTCTTGTTGTGTGGTTGTTAATTTATAGGTAGCAACAATGGAGCTATTGTGAGTTGGCTGTAAGTTGAAAATTCATATGTTGGTGTTTATTGTTTTATGTCATATACATATATATATATACATTTATTTTTCATTTGTAATTTCAATACGATCCCAAAACTAGTTTAGGATTATGTAACAAACACCCCCATCGTCATGAGGGAGGGTGTATTTCCCAAACATTAGGGTGGTAAGATGGATGGATGGACACCCGCCCTTCCCTGATCCCTTTTCCATGTTGTGGCATCCCAAGATTCTTTGGGCATGTAGTGGTTTGTGAGGAGTAGGTGTGTAAAGGTATTTTGTTTTTTCCCAGGTGTATTAAGGATGATATATTTTGTTCATGTAACAGCCCAAGATTTTATAAAAAAATATTCTTTTTAATTTTATTAATGTCTTGTGTTGTACGCTACACCAAAAGGAGGTTGCACAACACGCATCCTTGTCTTGCATTGCATTACACGCAATCGCGACCTTCCTCGATAGCGTGTGTAATACGCAATACCGAGTTTCACTAAACAACGATGTGCTATTAAAATATTATTAAAACTAGCCGTTATGAATAGTAATAACCACTTTTCAAAATTCTGTAAATCTTATTTTTCAAAATGAACTTCATTCTTGGATTCGGAGTATCGAATTTAGCCTAAGGTGAAATTTTGGTACTTTTCGGATAACTTTCATATTCTGATGAATAGTGAAAATTACTAGATTATAATTAAAAACAACTTTTTTAATCGAAATAATTAGTAGTGATAAATCATTAATTTGAGTGGTTTTAAAGTATATTTAGAATATATTTTTACAATTTAATACAATGTTGGTCATTGGATGTAATTTCACATTTAAACCAGATATAATCAAGTGTCAATCTTTTGATATATATTGTTTCCTAAAAACACGCTATTTATTTTAACAGCGGGATTTAATTATAAAATTAATTAATGAAACTTCTATGTTATGAATTTGGTAAAATAGATTTCATTTTTGAATTCGGAATATGAAATATAGCTTAGGATGAAATTTTGGCATTGTTCTGAAAAACATCAATTTTTGATGAATAGTGAAACTACTAAGTGGTAGTTAAAAAAACTGAATTTTTCATAAAACTTAATTTTGCCGCTTCTGTGAATGGAATTTCGAAAATCCGAGAGACACGGTTAATATCAAGGACTAAAATGTGGTTCAATGAGATGAAAATAATTTTTTGGTGAATAGTAACTTTTTACTTTTTTACCGCGGTTAATAGTAAATAGGATAACTAAGGGTAAATATGATATTACTATTACCCTAACACATGCCCTAATTCTATTGGACAAGTGTAATTCGACCAAAAACAAACTTAGGAATAAAATATGACCCTTTAGGCCCACTTGGATTTGATTAGGACATTTATTATTAATTTATTTAAAGAAAGGTTAAAATAGTTAAAATCAAAGTTTAATAAGTAAATCATTTTTAATATGGGGTTATACATAAGATAAATTCGATTGTAAATATGAATTAGAAAGCTAAAAAGATTTCCTACAGAATGGTATTTTATTTGTAATTTTTAGACATTAAATAATTTAATTTATTTATGACACAATGATGATGCAGTAATTATCTTATTAATGAAATATTGATATAATTGATGTTATAAACACCAAAATAAATGTAATTTGAGACTTTTTATGAATTACACTAATTTTATAGGTTACTATGATATATTAGTGTTGATTTAATCAACTTAGTTCGAACATATAATTCTGTTATGACTTTCACAAAAATCATATATCAAATAGTGTCAAAATTGACACAAAATAGTTTTTAAATCAAATATTATATTATTAATTGTTATTGTATTCCTAAATATCTAAGGATCGGCCAAATAACTTAGATAAGGATATATTTATTAATAATATACAATTTGGGGTTCGTTTGGCATGTTATAGTAAGTGTATTAACCATATAGTGAAAGAAAACAAAAAGACACGGTAAAAGTTAAATTATTTATCTTAGAGTTAAATCTAATTGATAAGGTTAAAATAATATCCTAAACTTGTCTAAATTCTATTGGTTGATAGGATTTCGACCCATCCCCACTTTAGCTTCGAAATAAGACCCTTTGGAACCATTATAAACCGATTTTGACATTAATATAAAATAATATTTTGAGGTATTCCTAAGGTGCCCCTCTCCTCCCTTATAAAAGGACACCTCCTCCCCCTCCTCCGCACACCAATTTGAGCACTCAAGCTCGTCCAACCCCTGCCAAAATTTCTTCTCCACTTCCCTAGAAACATCCTAGAGGTTCTGGTCTTCCTCAAAGACCAATTCTAGTGCCCTAAGAGGAGGTCTCCAAGAGGCACTTCAAAGAAGAGGTAATTACCGTTACCAATTCTTTCATCTTTATTTCTTCTTCCACTTCTTCTTCTTAGGTTGTTTCATTATGAAGTAATAACATCAGTATCACTAATATACTGATATGTTATTATAAGTATGAAACAACCCTATTTCACCATATATCCATCCTACGGAAAAAGAAATCACCGCGCGTGCGTACGTACGGAATACCGTCTCCACGCCGTGGTGTAATCTATTTTCCACCACCACCTTACATGGATGGGTACAATGGTGTAAAGAATAACTATACATAGTTATTACAACATCATATTGATTCTGATATATTGTATAATCCACTCCAATTCAATTCAATATTTATAGAAATGATATCATCGCTCGTGCGTACGTACGGACTACCGTCTCCACGACGCGATGAGATTCATTCTCCATGTTAACCATTTATGAATGATTATAATGTATATATAAGAAATAATAATGAAATATATGACATTATAAAGCTACTGGATTTATGTATATATATACATATGTATGTCATCTACTTACTTCCATTTCAATACAATAAGGAAAGAAAAACAGCGTTCATGCGTACGTACGGACTACCGTCTCCATGAACGGTGTTTTTCATTTTATTTATCTATCTATTATATATATATATACTGAATATATATGATATATAAATCATATTTTATATTCTGGAAGTAAGTAAATCATGATATAAGTAATAATGATGTCAAGAACAACAAGTCAAAACACCTACGATAAATGAAACGATTTTACCCAAAACGCTTCTTTAACATGGAATTTACAAAAGAACGGGTAATATAATGTCATAAGTGAACCATATATGATATCATAACAATGAATATGATTCTGTAATAAGTCAATGACATTATTTAAATCATTATACAGGAGGTTCGGACACAAACGAAGCAAATTGGTCCTAAGGTAAGGGAAATATCACAATCTCATTTTTATCCGAGATTGTATGTACTTTGAAATTTACTGGGGTGTATTTTATTATCCACATCCATGTCTCATAAATATGTAATATTATTTCCATCCACCTACAATTGTTTAAATCCAATTTTACCCTTCTATGTGTTTTTAGTAAAGGATATGAAAGAAATATTTTTTCATTTCTTCGTACGAGGTACTTTTTGACTTTTCCGACAAAAGTACGAAGAATGTTTTTTTTAACTTATACGGCACGAAAGGATTTCTACTGTTTTATAAAGCCTTATTTTCATGAAGCTTCCTCTAAAAGATTTCATGACTATTTTCAATAAAATCTCTTTCTTTTAAAATTGCATGATGTTTTGTGAAAAGAAATTGATTTTGAAGAAGAAAGGATATTTTCCTCAAGAATTCAATTCAAGTGTTTTATCAAAATTATTTTCCATCTAAGATAATAAAGGGTTCTGATTCTATCCATATTTTTACATTGATTTGACTATGTTGTGATGGAATTATGTTTATGAATCCCTTTATCTTATATGAATTGATTTATGATGTCATGATGTTTCAAGAATCCCATTTTTGTTACATGTGTTATGCGATGATGTATGTTTTATGATTATGTGGCACACATAAGAAAGGATTCATTATAAGATGGGTGGGACCTATATCTCCCTCCAATGCATTGGGTAAAGATTTTATATCTCATGAGATAGACATGGCTGGAACGGAAGGTTCTTTCGGTTCAGTGATACAGGACTGAAACGAGGAGTGAACTCGGTTCAGAAAGGGACTTTGTCCACTAAGATAGTCTTGGCAATGAGTCATGACTAACAAGAAATGATTTTCCATGATTATGTGTGCATGCCACAAAGTTTCAAGTTTTATGTTATGATTATGGGGATCTCATTTTCACTTCTATGATTTATTAAGATTTTATGATCTCTTTTGCAGGTTATGATTTTAAAAAAGATATGATATGATTTTTATTTCCTTTATTGCCCTTGCTGAGCATTTGAGCTCACCCTTTTATGTTTTTTTCCCCAGGATATAAAGAAAGGTTTTAGGTAAAAAAAGGGATGACCTTTATGGGAGATATTGAAGAATTTTCACCACGATTAGAAGATTACGTTCCGAGTTTCCAAAGACACTAAACTATTACGATCCTTTAGTGTGTGTTTTTGTTATGTACTAAGTATTCCGCAAATGTAATGTAATGTCCATGTACGTCAAGCTTCGGGTCTCTACAGTTGGTATCAGAGTAAAGGTTTAGTCAACCTTTGGAAACTAGGATGCGAAAACGTTAGTGAGATCCCTAGAGATATTTCTAAGGTATGTCTAGGGATGTCCCTAGGGATAAGTATACGTATAGGTTATAGTAATAGAATTACGCTAACGATCATAGAATTAAACCTAAGATGTTGGATATTGAAGGTACTCCCCCTTTATTATGTTGTTTTCCATAGCCTGATTTTTGCCTCTCACACTATTCTTTTTGGGTTTTAGACGATGGCTGGAACCCGAAGGAACCGTGTTGATCAATGCAATGGACAATGCAATGATTGCCCTCCTGAACAAACAAATGTTATGGGAGATGGAGTGCAAAATCTTATTGTTATACTTACACAAGCTATGAATCATTCTGGACTTCCAAATGAGCAGAGAAGGGAACAATATTCTATTGAGTCCTTCATGAGGCAACGTCCACCTTCTTTCAGTGGGTCTTCTGATCCACTTGTGGCTGAACAATGGATCAGTACTACTGAAAAGATATTTTCAGTTCTTCAATGTTCTGAACATGATAAAGTCATCTTAGCAGTATATCGTTTGGAAGGTGAAGCTGATCAATGGTGGAATCTTATCAAGAATACGAGGCCAAGAGATGAAATTGAGTCCATGGAATGGGACGAGTTCAAGAACTAGTTTTTCAGTAAGTACTTCCCTCGTATTCTTCGAACAAAGATGGAGAAAGAGTTTCTTGAACTAAAGCAAAGGGACGATGAATCTGTTGGTACCTATGAAGCAAATTTTACCAGACTTGCAAGGTATGCTTCTGGTATTATCATCCAACCTGAAAGTAAAGTTGATCGATTTTTCAGTGGATTAAAACCAAGTCTTCGAAGGGCATTAGCTATAAGAGACTTCAGTAGCTATGAAGAAATTGTGCGTTGTGCTATCAAGTTAGAAATGGAAGTTGGTGTTACATATCCATCTCATGGTTTTGACAAGAAACGAAAGATGGAGTTCAAGGAGAAATCTCAGAATAATGGTGAAAAGAAGATGAATGTTTCCTTATGCACAAAGTGTGGAAAGAAGCATGGTGGAGATTGTCTTAAAGGAACTAGAAAATGTTTTATGTGTGGAAAAGAAGGTCATTGAGCAGCTGAGTGTCGAAGTAATGGAAAAAGGGTTTCTAATGATGTGAATAAAGCAAACACTGTAGAGAACGCACCGCCAACACTTCAATGCTTCAAGTGCAAGGAAACGGGGCATTATGCTAATAATTGCCCTAATCCAAGGGTTAGTGATGATCAACATGAGCAACCACTGAAGGCAAAGGACAAAGGGAAATCACATGCGATCACTATTGGCAATGTTGAATATGACAACGATGTGGTGGAATGATTAAGTGTTTATGTAATGGGATTCCAAAATAATGTTGTATCATTGAGTATTGCAATATTTATTGATGTGGTATTCAAAGTGATTGAGATATTTTTTTTGGAAATAAGATGATATGCGCATAATGAAGACGAGAAAATGAAATGTTTAATAGTATTCATGAGCTCATGATTGATATAAGGACTAAGTGATATCATTGTTTGAGTATATAGAATTTTGAGGATTTTGGTATGTGGAAAGTGTTAACTTTTAACTGCACTCATGTTTTCACTAAGGTATTCAATAGAATACATGATTAAGGACTTTGAATGTTTGGAATGTGACCAACAAGACATATCTTATGATATGTGGGGATCAACAACAATATTAAATCTCTGGTAATCGTTGTCACTATATTATAAGAGTGGACTGCAGTATTATGGAAAAGCCTAAAGATTGAAATGGATTATGTTGGACATAAGTGAGTATTGTTTAAGGATATAAGTTCTTTTTTCGATATTATTGATGGGATGTTATAGTAATGTAGTTTTAGAAAAAGGACAACCTGCAGGACGGGCGACAGCCCATCGCTTCGGACAAGGCTGTAGGAATCGAACCCACAACCGAAGTGCGACTGGCCTTTATCGCCTACTACTGGCCTACAGGAAGTCCCTGTTTAGTAGAAACTAGTTTTATTATATTAAGCAGTATGATATATGAAGTATAAGTCCATTTTAGGAACCATATGTGATTAATCTCACTATAGATCGACTTATGTATATAATTTTTTCTAACCTTTTGTTTGAGACAGATGGAATGACCCGTCATTCTATCACATGATCTGATAACACTTCACGAATAATAAATTTAAATTCATTTATTTAAGAGATGAAGTGGAAATTGTACAAGGCACGAACAACAGTGAGATTGTACCAAAATAAAGTAAGTATTTATTCTAATTCAAATTCTTCAACTTTAGGGAAATGATCTTGAAAACCAAAAATGTTTTCCTAGTGATCTTATATCTGATGAATCAGATGGTACCTTAGATCGTCACAACTTTATGGATTTGTGATTACTGGATTTTCCATAGCCATGTTCTCTACCACTCTCCATCAGAACATGATGGTTAGATTTCTCTTCCATATCCATATTTTCACCTATGTGGAAACCCAGTGATTAGTTTATTTGGGTAATCTTTACATTTCATACTTTAGTTTTTAAAGCCAAGTTTTGGTATTCCTTTTTACGATGTGGGTTTCTATTAAAGAAACTTTCGAATAGTAAACCATTTATAACCCCGACGAATTTCGAGGGCGAAATTCATTTTAAGGGGGGTAGAATGTAACAGCCCAAGATTTTATAAAAAAATATTCTTTTTAATTTTATTAATGTCTTGTGTTGTACGCTACACCAAAAGGAGGTTGCACAACACGCATCCTTGTCTTGCATTGCATTACACGCAATCGCGACCTTCCTCGATAGCGTGTGTAATACGCAATACCGAGTTTCACTAAACAACGATGTGCTATTAAAATATTATTAAAACTAGCCGTTATGAATAGTAATAACCACTTTTTAAAATTCTGTAAATCTTATTTTTCAAAATGAACTTCATTCTTGGATTCGGAGTATCGAATTTAGCCTAAGGGGAAATTTTGGTACTTTTCGGATAACATTCATATTCTGATGAATAGTGAAAATTACTAGATTATAATTAAAAACAACTTTTTTAATCGAAATAATTAGTAGTGATAAATCATTAATTTGAGTGGTTTTAAAGTATATTTAGAATATATTTTTACAATTTAATACAATGTTGGTCATTGGATGTAATTTCACATTAAAACCAGACATAATCAAGTGTCAATCTTTTGATATATATTATTTCCTAAAAACACGCTATTTATTTTAACAGCGGGATTTAATTATAAAATTAATTAATGAAACTTCTATGTTATGAATTTGGTAAAATAGATTTCATTTTTGAATTCGGAATATGAAATATAGCTTAGGATGAAATTTTGGCATTGTTCTGAAAAACATCAATTTTTGATGAATAGTGAAACTACTAAGTGGTAGTTAAAAAAACTGAATTTTTCATAAAACTTAATTTTGCCGCTTCAGTGAATGGAATTTCGAAAATCCGAGAGACACGGTTAATATCAAGGACTAAAATGTGGTTCAATGAGATGAAAATAATTTTTTGGTGAATAGTAACTTTTTACTTTTTTACCGCGGTTAATAGTAAATAGGATAACTAAGGGTAAATATGATATTACTATTACCCTAAAACATGTCCTAATTCTATTGGACAAGTGTAATTCAACCAAAAACAAACATAGGAATAAAATATGACCCTTTAGGCCCACTTGGATTAGATTAAGACATTTATTATTAATTTATTTAAAGAAAGGTTAAAATAGTTAAAATCAAAGTTTAATAAGTAAATCATTTTTAATATGGGGTTATACATAAGATAAATTAGATTGTAAATATGCATTAGAAAGCTAAAAATATTTCCTACAGAATGGTATTTTATTTGTAATTTTTAGACATTAAATAATTTAATTTATTTATGACACAATGATGATGCAGTAATTATCTTATTAATGAAATATTGATATAATTGATGTTATAAACACCAAAATAAATGTAATTTGAGACTTTTTATGAATTCCACTAATTTTCTAGGTTACTATGATATATTAGTGTTGATTTAATCAACTTAGTTCGAACATATAATTCTGTTATGACTTTCACAAAAATCATATATCAAATAGTGTCAAAATTGACACAAAATAGTTTTTAAATCAAATATTATATTATTAATTGTTATTGTATTCCTAAATATCTATGGATCGGCCAAATAACTTATATAAGGATATATTTATTAATAATATACAATTTGGGGTTCGTTTGGCATGTTATAGTAAGTGTATTAACCATATAGTGAAAGAAAACAAAAAGACACGGTAAAAGTTAAATTATTTATCTTAGAGTTAAATCTAATTGATAAGGTTAAAATAATATCCTAAACTTGTCTAAATTCTATTGGTTGATAGGATTTCGACCCATACCCACTTTAGCTTCGAAATAAGACCCTTTGGAACCATTATAAACCGATTTTGACTTTAATATAAAATAATATTTTGAGGTATTCCTAAGGTGCCCCTCTCCTCCCTTAT
Organism: Viscum album; assembly: GCA_963277665.1. NCBI lineage: Eukaryota > Viridiplantae > Streptophyta > Magnoliopsida > Santalales > Viscaceae > Viscum > Viscum album. The sequence continues at coordinate 1,558,222,597 of OY728151.1, read as the reverse complement.
AAAAGGACACCTCCTCCCCCTCCTCCTCACACCAATATGAGCACTCAAGCTCGGCCAACCCCTGCCAAAATCTCTTCTCCACTTCCCTAGAAACATCCTAGAGGTTCTGGTCTTCCTCAAAGACCAATTCTAGTGCCCTAAGAGGAGGTCTCAAAGAGGCACTTCAAAGAAGAGGTAATTACCGTTACCAATTCTTTCATCTTTATTTCTTCTTCCACTTATTCTTCTTAGGTTGTTTCATTATGAAGTAATAACATCAGTATCACTAATATACTGATATGTTATTATAAGTATGAAACAACCCTATTTCACCATATATCCATCCTACGGAAAAAAATCACCGCGCGTGCGTACGTACGGAATACCGTCTCCACGCCGTGGTGTAATCTATTTTCCACCACCACCTTACATGGATGGGTACAATGGTGTAAAGAATAACTATACATAGTTATTACAACATCATATTGATTCTGATATATTGTATAATCCACTCCAATTCAATTCAATATTTATAGAAATGATATCATCGCTCGCGAGTACGTACGGACTACCGTCTCCACGACGCGATGAGATTCATTCTCCATGTTAACCATTTATGAATGATTATAATGTATATATAAGAAATAATAATGAAATATATGACATTATAAAGCTACTGGATTTATGTATATATATAGATATGTATGTCATCTACTTACTTCCATTTCAATACAATAAGGAAAGAAAAACAGCGTTCATGCGTACGTACGGACTACCGTCTCCATGAACGGTGTTTTTCATTTTATTTATCTATCTATTATATATATTTATACTGAATATATATGATATATAAATCATATTTTATATTCTGGAAGTAAGTAAATCATGATATAAGTAATAATGATGTCAAGAACAACAAGTCAAAACACCTACGATAAATGAAACGATTTTACCCAAATGCTTCTTTAACATGGAATTTACAAAAGAACGGGTAATATAATGTCATAAGTGAACCATATATGATATCATAACAATGAATATTATTCTGTAATAAGTCAATGACATTATTTAAATCATTATACAGGAGGTTCGGACACAAACGAAGCAAATTGGTCCTAAGGTAAGGGAAATATCACAATCTCATTTTTATCCGAGATTGTATGTACTTTGAAATTTACTGGGGTGTATTTTATTATCCACATCCATGTCTCATAAATATGTAATATTATTTCCATCCACCTACAATTGTTTAAATCCAATTTTACCCTTCTATGTGTTTTTAGTAAAGGATATGAAAGGAATCTTTTTTCGTTTTTTCGTACGAGGTACTTTTTGACTTTTCCGACAAAAGTACGAAGAATGTTTTTTTTAACTTATACGGCACGAACGGATTTCTACTGTTTTATAAAGCCTTATTTTCATGAAGCTTCCTCTAAAATATTTCATGACTATTTTCAATAAAATCTCTTTCTTTTAAAATTGCATGATGTTTTGTGAAAAGAAATTGATTTTGAAGAAGAAAGGATATTTTCCTCAAGAATTCAATTCAAGTGTTTTATCAAAATTATTTTCCATATAAGATAATAAAGGGTTCTGTTTCTATCCATATTTTTACATTGATTTGACTATGTTGTGATGGAATTATGTTTATGAATCCCTTTATCTTATATGAATTGATTTATGATGTCATGATGTTTCAAGAATCCCATTTTTGTTACATGTGTTATGCGATGATGTATGTTTTATGATTATGTGGCACACATAAGAAAGGATTCATTATAAGATGGGTGGGACCTATATCTCAATCCAATGCATTGGGTAAAGATTTTATATCTCATGAGATAGACATGGCTGGAACGGAAGGTTATTTCGGTTCAGTGATACAGGACTGAAACGAGGAGTGAACTCGGTTCAGAAAGGGACTTTGTCCACTAATATAGTCTTGGCAATGAGTCATGACTAACAAGAAATGATTTTCCATGATTATGTGTGCATGCCACAAAGTTTCAAGTTTTATGTTATGATTATGGGGATCTCATTTTCACTTCTATGATTTATTAAGATTTTATGATCTCTTTTGCAGGTTATGATTTTAAAAAAGATATGATATGATTTTTATTTCCTTTATTGCGCTTGCTGAGCATTTGAGCTCACCCTTTTATGTTTTTTTCCCCAGGATATAAAGAAAGGTTTTAGGTAAAAAAAGGGATGACCTTTATGGGAGATATTGAAGAATTTTCACCACGATTAGAAGATTACATTCCGAGTTTCCAAAGACACTAAACTATTACGATCCTTTAGTGTGTGTTTTTGTTATGTACTAAGTATTCCGCAAATGTAATGTAATGTCCATGTACGTCAAGCTTCGGGTCTCTACAGTTCATTCCAAAAACATTTCAGGATGTGACAAAGTATGTGACCTATGTTTCTACAGGGGGAGTGGTATGTTAAATAGGTCTCTATGGGTGGGGTGTACTTGTGAGGAAAAGGAGTGTGTATGAGGGATGAGATGATATTCATTCTCCCAGAAGATGGGACTAACTGTGAGGCCAATATCTGTGTGAGAGGGTTGTTCAATGTGGTTGTTTGTGTTAGAATATGTCAAAGGAGATTTTATTGGATGAGGAGGTTTCCAAACATGCTTTCAAATGGAACATGGTGGTTTATCATTGATCATTTATTTGGTTTGTAGTTAGTGATGTTTCATGTGCATTGGGATAATTTATAGGTATCTCACAGGGTGGTTTTCACAACCACCATGTCTAATGATTCCCTTATTATGTTAGAAATGAAATAATAGAGATAATGACCCTTGATTCCCATATATAGGAGGTCCTGGGGTGGAAACCAGAACCAAGGACAATCAATATCAAAAAACAAGAGGCATTATCCATTTTAATAAAATGTGATCAGAAGATAAGATGGTTCATCCTAAAAATACTCCAAGTACTACATATTTAAAAGAAATCAATAATCCATCCCATATGGATGATTAAAAAATAACATTCAAATATAAAAAAACACAAAAAATACCTAAAATAGGGCTATCTCCGGACACGACAACTATTCCAAAGTACGATCTAGTAAAGTTCATCATGATCCACATAATCCACTTGTATACATGAAATCACTTTTATATATGTATGGTTAGCATACATTTATACTTAGCATGAAATCCAATGTCTCCCTAGCATAAGTGAGAATATAATACTTATTCTTCCCAAGGAAAATATCATAACCCAAATGAACCAAAAAAGGTATAATATTCATCCCAACATAACCATGTAACACTCCCAAAGTAACACAATCTATGTAATGTAATTTAGTATGCACATTGATGATAGGGTACCGAGTACCACTTTTCCACTGATTATCTTCTCTCAGACGCCCACACCTAGTCCTCATAGCTTGTCTTGTCACCTTCGAATACAAAGCTCATCAAAACTATCTAGAAACTACCTAGGATTCAAAAATACAACCCATACATAGACACCTGATCCACCTAATACGTCACATCCTACCCACACACACCTAATCCACATACCACATCACATATAAAAAATCATGGGAAATCACACCATATCTAAACCTGAAAACAATATAGAAACCACAACTCGCATTTACACACGTAGGCCTCACAAACCACTACCTTCCTGAAAAATATATGGATACCACAACTTGTAACAGGGTCCATGGAAGAGAAGGTGGCTAGAAATCAATCCTCCCACAATGATTTTTTGGAAATACCCCCTCCCCTATGATGACGGGGGGTTTTGGCACATTGTGATCAACTAGGGTGGGGTGCATATAGAAATAAAAAACAAAAGAAAACATGTATATATATATATGATTACATACAATCATGAATAATATATGTATTTTCAAAAAACAACGGAGTCACAATAAAACTGTTTGTTCTACCTCTAAATGCACCATCACACAACTATCCACAAACTCAAATCATACACCCATTCAATTAAATTAAATAATAACCATTCATTATTAAACTAGTTTTTTATTAATTCATTTACTAAATGGGAAATTAATAGGCACAACCCACTAAAATCCAAATATTAAAAGTCACACAGTAAAAAATCAAACCAAAGAATAAGAACCCCGTTAAAATAACCCACTTTAGACTAGTCTCTATTTAACACTCATTCATGGTAAAACATAAAAGAACCATAGACATGGGATGAAGAAATTTTCAATAAGTCAATGTCGATGCACACATACCATCCATTCTATCAGAACTCAACAATTTTGTTCCTCCAAATGCATCTTCTCAATAGATTAAACCCCCAACTCACAGCCACACGCAACAAAAAATTTCATCAAAACTATAACACCCTGATAACAATCATTCTTGACACCCCTACTACATAACCACACCAAACCCATGACATCCACCATTAAGACATAACATTAATTGATTATATCCCCACTACACAACACTTCCCATCCATTCTACAATCAATAAATATCTCACCAGAAATTACATTAATCCTTACAAACCACCCTAAAACACATAACGATGCTCCCAATTATACCAGTAAAAAACTAAACAAAACATAATCATATTTAAGAAGTAATGTATTCTTTAATTACACTTGTTATCAATTTTGGGTTTATCATAAAAATAGATTTATCCCAGGGGATACATTTATTTACTGGGTGTATGTGGTTAACCAAATTCATTACAACTTTTCGATAAAAAACAACGCATCCTGCATTCTTGAATCATTATATAGTGAGAAAAAATAGACCCCTAAAATACTTGATTTTCACAGGGGTGTTCATTCTGAATATTTCACAACAAAAACAAAAACTAAATAACAATAATATCATACATCACCTTTCCCTATCCCCATACATTGATTTTTGATGATTTATTTATCCTCATTGATATAAATTCTACATTATTTCAAGAAACATTAATACACCAACCCCACATCATGGAAAACATAAAAATATATGATGGAATAACTACCTGGATGATGAGACAAACATAAATTCTTTATTTCACCAATGTAGGGGGTGTACATGCAGTAGGAAGAACCTCTAGAAAAAAACATTACCCAAATGCTACAATACAATTGCACAACCCATTGGTTGGAGAATAGTTTTGGTACATCATGTGCCAAGAGAAAGAGAGGAGAACAAGTAAGATAATATCATCGCATTAGAATGTCCAGATTAAAAATTAATGGGAGAAACAGTTTGTCAAAAATCCATTAAAGGATGATATTGACCAAGACCATGTGGTTTGGATGTGAAGGGTTACATCAGGTTTTTAGAAGATAAATAAGATTCGAAACAGCTGGAAATACAATTATATAGGGTTTTATAATCATTTTACATCAAATAAAATGTTAATTAGGATATCCTATAGGGATCTTCAAAAACATGAAAAATAGAAAAGTGTTGGAAAGGACTCACCAGTGTGAGTCACCATTTTGTAGGCTATCGGTTGGAGTCAACTGTGAATGTAACCATTATGACTCACCATTGGATGAGCCTCCATTGAGTGAGATACCTTATAGAGAGATACCATCATGATTCACCGTTAATAGCTATCTGTGCGAGTAACCATTATGATTCACCATTGTGAGCTACCAATGTGGGTCACTGTTACAAGCTACATATGCAAGTCACCATTTAAACTCAATGTTGTGTGATTCTATCTTGACCCCACCATCCATCAATGTCCCTCTATTTCCAGAAATGATGAATGGGGGCTAATGAACACTAATTCCAATATCCAGTAGGCCTTAGGGTGGTGACCATTACCAATGTAAATCAATCCCATAAAATGAGAGGCATTTCCCATTTTAGGAAAACAAGATCATAAGATTAGCTGGTCCATCCGAAAAAAACTCCTTGTTCTATATATTTGAACGAAATCCAACATCTATCCCATATGCATATTTTAAATATAACATTTTAAATAAAATAAAAAATCCAATGTTAATACAAAAAACAAGGCTATGAAGCAACACAAAAACTATCCCATTGTCTATGATAGTAATGTCCATCATGGTCCACATAATACTATTGGAACCCTGAAAGAAGGTTTATATACATAGACTAAGAATAAAAGTATACTCAGTAAGAAGACCAATTTATATTGTGTATGTGTAAGAAGAACAATAAACCAACATGAGAAAATAAGAGGACCCAATGACATCTAATGATGTATACAAGCCATCCCAACCACACCAAGGAAGACTCACCATGTTACAAATGTCATGAAATGTAATATAGTAAGAACATCGGTCATTGGGTGCTCCAAAATAAATTCCCGTTGATTAGGAACTCTCACGCCCTAATAAAAAATTTATCAGAATTCGCACCTCTTCCAAAAATACTACATCACAAATTGTCCTCATACACACAATACTCACAACTTGTCTCATTACATGGGAAAAAGAATATCATCACTCCCTGCTTGAACACACCTAGGCCTCACTATAAGGCCCCAGACTTAAACCTTACATAATCATGAGTTATTACAACATTACACATTGAGGATCCTTTTAGGTTTAGAGTTTTAGAGAATAAGATCATAAAACTTGCATTACCTTCCACATTTAAACAAAGTGGTTACATAAAGATAGTATTCATTTTTCCCATCAACAGAAACATATTTAAAATAAAACATGCATTCTTCCTTGACACTTCCTTGACACTATCATATCAGGTACCTTTTCCCGTGACCTGTGAAAAACATTTCAAAAAAACATGGGATGAGCATAAAGAGCTCAGTAAGGGATATAAAAATATGGAAAGGAAACATGAGTACATATATACATAAGAATGAAATCATAATTTACTGATAAAACATAATCACTTTAACATACCTCATCCAAATTATGAATAAATCATAGAAATCATAATACATAAAGGTAACTTGAGTGATTCATAAGATTCTTACGTAGGAAGTAACCCTCTTGGTTACGTTCAGAATAACCATCACAATATATTCCCAAAATCGCTTTGGAGAAACCTCAAAATTTAACTCCTTCACGTTACCCAATGCATTGGAGAGCTATATCAGGCTCACCCGCCGTTAGTTTATCATGGAACCAACCGTATTCATAATAATGCCCAAGAACCACAACATAATCGTATCACATAAAACATGCATAAAAGAAACATAACATTTCCACCTTTCAATCATAAGAAATCAATACAACACATTGATATAAAAACATTATGAAAACCATTTTCAATAGAAAAATAAAGTAAAAGTAAAACATGGTATTTATTTTTCTTTTAAAATGAAGGCATGGCTTGTAGAGGAATCCGAAACTCAAATAATGGTCACGGTGGTGGAGAATTCGTTGTCGCCGCATACGTACTACAAAAAAATTACCCTTATTCGTTTAGTAAAACGCTTCGTATAAAAAAGATTCCTTTTGGATAAACGTAAACTTCAAAGGGGTTTATACACCATATAAATGAATGTTTTGTATAAAACAAAATATGCCTCAATGATTGGAGATTGAGACGAAGTCCCATACAAAGACGGTATCCTTAGATTAAGGATAAATCAATTACATAATTATGTGTGAAAAACGAATACACCAATTATAAGTGTATATTAAGTGAAAAACAATCATTGGACATTCACACATATTCGTAAAACGACATATTCAATGAGTACAAGTTTATCCCATATAATCAAAATTGGGTTAAGAATTTCCCTTACAAAAATTCGATAGCTTAACGGCATCACTTAAAAATTCAGAAAAAAAATTGATGAGAGATAAAAAGGGTATCACATCACGTGGACATAAAATTTACAAAAATAAGGATATATAAGAACATATCCCATCATAATAGTATGTGAATTAAAATACATAATAAAAGAAGTCTTTTAAAAGAGGAGGGTGAAAGGTTCCCTTACCGACTTGGGTAACTTTTGAAACATACACCCAATTGAAGAAGGGTGATACAATGAATATGTAAATTCCCATAAATGAAATTATATTACAAAAACAGTATAATAATGGGAAGTACATACACCACTCAAAGGAAATGGTGGAAAATTTAGCATAAATCTCCCGAGACTAAAAGTGATATGAAAAATCCCTTACGAAAACTCGGCAGCCTAACAGCGCCCCGTAAAACTTCCAAAAATGGATTGATGAGATCAAATAGGGCCTATCATCATATTAAAATAAAATTTACCGCAAGAGGAATATAAAAGAACATACCCCATGATAACAAAGAGGAGTTTAAAATAAGTGACATAAAGGAGAGTACTTAAAAAGAAAGAGAGAGGTTAGATCTCTTACGAAAATTCGGCAGCCTAACGACGCCACTCAAAACTTCCAAAATGGATTGATGAGAGAAAATATGGTCTATCATAATATGAAAATAAAAATTTCTTTAGGAGTAATATAAAATAACATCCCAATCATTAGAAAGATGAGCTTAAAAGGAATGAAATAAAAGAGTTTACTTAAAAAGAAAGAGAGTAGTAGGATCCCTTACCTCGGGTCCGACATGACTCGATCGTTCATTAATGTCCTGAATAATAAACATGAGTTAATTTATACGTTCATAAGAAACATTTTCAAGTTCATTATTCCTTTTATATCCCTTATTTCCATGTTATAAACATTAGGTAATCATTTAAGTTAATAGTGTTTGTTTTGTCGATATTTGGTTCTTAAGTCGAAAGTGGACTTCTAACAATTACTTGTTGTTCGTGTGGTAAAAGGTTCATTATATACAGAATGATATTAATGATTTCTATATCATATATATCATATATATCTAGAATATAAATGTATTTATAATATTACATAATCATTTAGAGGTAAGAAATGAAATGCACCGTTCATGGAGACGGTAAGCCGTACGTACACATGAACACTACTTTAATTTCCATGTCATATTAATGGAATTAAAACTAAATTAGAGGTATGTATATTTTAATTCCAGAATTATATTCATCATTTATATGTAACATAAATCATATATAATAACTTTAAATCCATCGTTTATACATCCCACATATGGCATTAACGAATCAAATCACTTTGAGGGGGCGGTAGTCCGCACTTTCTAAAATGAAATTATTGTGTTTACCCACAATGGAAACCATAATGTTATGCCACAAAAGAAAAATACAGAATCTTAAGTAAAACATAATCATATTATATATCATATATATATATATATAGTGACATCTTAATGGCGACGTTTGAAGGTGTTATATGAGTGTTGAACAATCATCGTTTCGTGAGGCAGAAATTCACCATCCATAGAAACAGTACGTTTTTTAACCATTAGATGTTGGTTCATGTAAGTGTAGCTCGAATTCATCTTATAAAAACATTCTAGTATATTTAAGATACTGGATTAGTTACAAAAGAAATGAATAAAAATAGTTTAGGGGGTTGGAGAAGCAAAATAAGACAAAATAACACACGTGAACACATTACCTTAAAAGATGGAAACTCTCATTCATTTGATCTCAAAGGCTTCCTTGGGAAGCCTTCTTCCCAAATTGAGGATTCTAGGAGTAAGAGAGGGATGTGTAGAGTCAAAATGAGCAGGGGTTGTCCGAGCCAAAGGTGTTAGAGGTGTGGGTATGGTGGTAGAGGTGGGGGCCTTTTATAAGAGGAGAGGAGGGGAACTCTTGAAAAGTTACAAAATGATACTTTATTTTAAAATGAGTTTCGGATTTTAAAGGTCTCACATTGATGTAGTTCGAGGATAAGGTGGTAAGGGTTTTCATTATACTCATACAATAGGTTTTTGATCAGTTTATGTTATAGTTTTAACATTATCATTTCATTTTATTAAATCCTTTATTAACGAGGTAATCGCTGCATCCTCATGATATCATAAATAATTTAATTTATTTAACGTCTAAAAATTATAAAACAAATATATTTATGTAGGAAATATTTTTAGATTTCAAATGAATATTTATAGTCAAAAATAGTACTTGTATAACAACATTTAAAAATTATTTTAGTGAAACATCTCATGCTTGTGACATTTTTATTTTAACTTTTAATAAAACGTGATTTTTGTCATTTTCCAAACAAGGTGGCTTCATGGGGTCCCCAAGTTGTCCCATGGATTTTCTTGGTCGGCCATGACATAGAAAATGAGGGTATGACATGTGTCTAGGTAATTTCATATTATTAAAACATTTTTTTACCTTAAATTACACTAATTACCTCTAATCACGATTAAGAACATAAAAGTTATTATTCACCAAAAAATTATACTAATCTCATTGAACCACATTTTACATATTAATGAAAACCTTGTATGTCGAATTTTTGAAATTCAAAACACAGAGGTGTCAATGATTCATTTAAACGAAATATCAGTTTGTTTAACTACCACTTAGTGGTTTCACTATTCATCAAAAATTGAAGTTTTTCAAAAAAATACCAAAAATTCACCCTAAACAATATTTGATATTCTGAACTCAAAAATGATGTCTAATTTAAAAAATTCAAAACATATAAGTTTCATTAATTAATTTAATAATTAATTTCCGCTGTCAAAACAAATAGCGTGTTTTTAAGAAACAATATCTATTAAAAGATTGACACTAGTTAAAGTCCAATTTCAAAGTGAAATTAATTCCAAAGACCAATATTGGATTAAATGGTAAAAATATATTCTAATTTTACTTTAAAAACAATTCAAAAGATATTCTAATCATATAAATAAATTAGATTAAAAAGAGGTTTTGAATTAAAGTACAACATTTTTCACTATTCATTAAAAAATGAACATTATCGGAAAGATACCAAAAAATTTACACAAAGTAAATTTTGATTTATTGATTCTATAGAAGAATTTTATTTTGTCAAATATAACACATAAAATTGTAAAAAAGTGGATTTAAAAGAGGTTCACCATCAAAAGGCGGTTAGTCGGCCTTCTAATGAATATTAGAATGTTTACACTTAAAATTGAATTCATTCACATTTTTAATCCTCTATCATTTATTGTAAAAAGTAAAAATATTTGACAAACATATATAATCATTTTTTAGTTAGTTCTGTTCATTCCCTCCATTACAACGGCAAGGCGTTAACTACCATTTAAAATAATGTTATTTTTTTATTATTGTGCAACGTAAGATTTCAAAGGAACTCATTGTTGCGTATTGGGTAAGCCATCAAGCATAGCGTCACCTTTAAATTAATATTAACATTTTATTCACAAATAGGGATAAATATAAAGATGTAATATTCTTTATTTACCTGGGGTGTTACATCCTTCCCTCCTTTTGGAAATTGCGTCCTCGCAATTTTAAAATTGGGCTCGGAAACATCCTTGAAAGTCTCACATCGGAACAAGAGTCGGTAAAACAATCACTTTAAAATAATGAAAGAGAAGTATAGAGGTCACACGAGTTACACCATACTAGGATTCCATGTAGGAAAACATGGACATGGAGGAGAAAACATAGGTTCATGTTCTGATGGAGAGTGATAGAAAACATGTTTAGTAGAAAGTCAACCACAAGAAATCACAAACATGTGATGGGTTAAACGATATCCGATTCCCCAGTAGGAAAAGTTAATAGACAACATTTTTGTTTTAAGTTCATTTTTATTGAGGAATATATTTATAAGGAAACATAATTACTTATCATGTTGACTTTCAAATTTTATTATATTTCATACACAAACTCATATTTTCTCCAAAAGACAAGTATTTAGGAAGACTTGTTCACTATAATCAACTTCTATAGAATCACCTAATCCACAAAATAGAACTATATAATTCCCATGTCATTAGACTTTAACCAAAACCAAAACCAAAATGGTTAGTACAAGATCAGATAATCCAGAAAAGGATAACCCTTTATAAAAATAAAATCTATTCTTAATCTCCAAAATTTGTCCAACAAAACCCAAAGTTCAATGAGGACCATTTGATAAACAATTTGTCCATAAAATTCTTCAAAGTAAACCAAACTAAGATTGAAACCCATATATTTGAAGGATTTATTCAAATAGTCTTCCAAGGTACAAATTAACTTTTATCTCCAAATAACATCAGTTGCACTTAAATTCTCATATTGAAAAGTAATTATCCTAATCACATATCCTCGATGATAGGTTAATCATTTCCATAGATAACCCAAAATAAAAAAAATCTGGATTCCTAAAATAATATAACTAATAAGAATTAGTCAAACTAACTAGGGACTTCACGTAGTCTAGTGGTAGGCGATAAATACCAGTCGCACTTTGGTTGTGGGTTCGATTCCCGCAGGTTTGTCCAACGCGACGGGTTGTCACACGGTCTGCGTGTTGTCCTTTTTACAAAACTATATAATTCTTAAAACATTCCCCAAAACGGGATAAAATCATTAAAAATAATCATAACATATTTTACCCTCAAGTTTATCTCATGCCTTTCATTTTCCATCATAACATATAATAACCCATAATTACCTCAAAAGTAAGGATCATATAAACTCTAATGGTTACCTTTATAAGTATTACCTGAACTTCCACATCGATTGGTCATATCGTACATGATGCATTACAGATCATACCAAGGTTCAAGTGGATGATCATGACTCCTTGATAGTTGGTTTAGAACAACCACGAGTTTCCTCATTGAATCCCCCATTTTATCTAGTATCTTAATCAGATAACCACCACAATTTCCTTCAAACCAGTTGTCTATTTGGTTCCTGATAGATCCATCAATTCACTAAAACAGAAATGTCAGTGTGAGTATATCAACAAAACCATCATGTACTGATGAGGAAGGTAAACACTAAGATATACTTACTCATTCACATTATCTAAAACTAGGACTCTTTCTGAAATCCTAACCATTATGGTAATGTCACTTATTCTTAGAGAATACTGTAACCTCTAAAGTTATCTAAACCGACCTCTGATACCAACTATTATGACCCATCCTTAAACCTTACTTAATCATGAGTTATTACAAGATTACACATTCAGGATTGTTTCAGGTTTAGAGTTTTAGATAATTAGATCATAAATCTTGCATTTCATTCCACATTTAAACAAAGTGGTTACATAAAGATAGTATTCATTTTTCCCATCAACAAAAACATATTTAAAATAAAACATGGATTCTTCTTTGACACTTACTTGAAACTATCATATCATGTACCTTTCCCTTGACCTGTGAAAAACATTTCAAAAAAACTTCGGATGAGCATAAAAAGCTCAGTAAGGGATATAAAAATATGAAAAGGAAACATGAGTACATATATACATAAGAATGAAATCATACTTTACCCATAAAACATAAGAACATTAACATACCTAATCCAAATTATGAATAAATCATATAAATCATAAGACATAAAGGTAACTTGAGACATTCATAACATTCTTACGATGGGAGGAACCCTCTTAGTTACGTTCAAAATACCCATCACAGTATATTCCCTAAATCTCTTCGGAGAAACCTCAATGTTTAACTCCTTCGCATTACCCAATGCATTGTAGAGCTATATTGGGCTCACCCGCCCTTAGTTTATCACAGAACCACTCGTCTTCATAATAATGCCCAATAACAACAACATAATTGTATCACATAAAACATGAATAAGGGAAACATAACATTTCCACCATTCAATCACAAGATATCAATACAACACATTGATATAAAAACATTATGAAAACCATTTTCAATACCAAAATAAAAGAAAAGTAAAACATGTAATTTATTTTTCTTTTTAAAAGAAGGTATGGATTGTAGAGAAAGCCGAAACTAAAACAATGGTCGCGGCGGCGGAGAAGTCGTTGTCACCACATACGTACGACAAAAACATTCCCTTTTGTCGTATAGTAAAACGATTCGTATAAAAAATATTTCATTCGGTTAAACGTAAAAGTCAAAGGGGTTTATACACCATATAAAAAAATGTTGTGTATAAAACAAAATATGCCTCAATGAATGGAGATTGAGACGAAGTCCCATACAAAGACGGTATCCTTGGATTAAGGATAAATCAATTACATAATTATGTGTGACAAACGAATACAAAAAATATAAGTGGATATTAAGTGAAAAACAATCATAGGAAATTCACACATATTCATAGAACGACATATTCAAGGAGTACAAGTTTATCCCAAAGAATCAAAATTGGGTTAAGAAGTTCCCTAACAAAAATTCAACAGCCTAACAGCGTCACTTAAAATTTCAGAAAAAATGTTGATGAGAGATAAAAAGGGTATCTTATCACTTGGACATAAAATTTACATCAAGAAGGATATTGAAGAACATATCACAACATAATATTATGTGAATTGAAAGACATAACAAAAGAAGTCTTTTAAAAGAAGAGGGTGAAAGGTTCCCTTACAGACTTGGGTAACTTTCGAAACATACACCCCATTGAAGAAGGGTGATACAATGAATATGTAAATACCCATAAAATAAATTATATTACACAAAGAGTATAATAATCTGAAGTAAATACACCACTCAAAATAAATGGTGGCAAGTGTAGCATAAATCTCACGAGACTAAAAGTGAGATGAAAAATCCCTTACGAAAACTCGGCAGCCTAACGACGCCACTTAAAACTTCCAAAAATGGATTGATGAGATCAAATAGGTTCTTTAATCATATTACAATACTATGTACCGCACGAGAAATATAAAATAGCATCCCTCGTCATAACAAATAGGATCTTAAAAGAAGTGACATAAATGAGAGTACGTAAAAAGAAAGAGAGAGGTTAGATCTCTTACGAAAATTCGGCAGCCTAACGGCGCCACTCCAAACTTCCAAAATGGATTGATGAGAGAAAATAGGGTCTCTCATAATATGAAAATAAAATGTACAGTAGTAGTAATATCAAATAACATCCCAATCATAATAAATAGGATCTTAAAAGGAATGACATAAAAGAGTGTACTTAAAAAGAATGAGCGGAGTAGGATCCCTTACCTCGGGTCAGACTTGACTCGATCATTCTTTAACGTCTTGAATAAAAAACTTGAGTTAATTTATAAATTCTTAAGATCCTTTTTCAAGTTCATTATTCCTTTTATATCACTTATTTACATGTTATTAACATTATGTAATCATTTAAGTTAATAATGATTGTTTTGTCGATATTTGGTTCTTATGTCGAAATTGGACTTCTTACAATTACATGTTGTTCGTGGTGTCAAAGGTTCATTATATCCAGAATGATATTCATGATTTGGATATCATATATATAATATATATCCAGAATATACATGTTTTTTCTAATATTACATAATCATTTAGAGGTAAGAAATGAAATGCACCGTTAATGTAGACGGTAATCCGTATGTACGCATGAACGCTACTTTCATTTCTATGTCATATTAATGGAATTAAAACTAAATGATAGGTATGTATATTTTAAATCCAGATTTATATTCATCATTTATATTTAAAAAACATCCTATATAATAACTTTAAATCCATCCTTTATACATCCCACATATTGCAGTAACGAATCAAATCACTTTGAGGGGGCGGTAGTCCGCACATCCTAAAATGAAATTATCGTGTTTACCCACAATGGAAACCATAAAGGTATGCAACAAAAGAAAAATGCATAAGATTAAGTAAAACATAAACATATTATATATCATATATAAATATAGTGACATCTTAATGGCCACCTTTGAAGGTGTTATATGAGTATTGAACTATCATCATTTCGTGAGGCAGAAATTCGTCATCCACAGAAACAGTATGTTATTTAACCATTAGATGTAGGTGTGTGAAAGTGTAGCTCGAATTATTATTATAACAACATCCTAGTATATTGATGATACTGGTTTTTTTACAAAAGAAATAAATAAAAAGAGTTTAGGCGGTTGGAGAAGCTAAATAAAACAAAGAACACAAGTGAAGACATTCCATTAAAATCGGGAAACTCTCTTTGATTTGAGCTCAAAGGCTTACTTGGGAAGACTTCTGCCCAATGTGAGGATTGTAGGAGAACGATAGGGATGTGGAGAGGCAAAATGTGTAGGGGTTGGCCGAGCCAAAGGCTTGAGAGGTGTGGGTAAGGTGGTAGAGGTGGGGGCCTTTTATAAGAGGAGAGGAGGGGCATTCTTGGAAAGTTACAAAATGTTACTTTATTTTCAAATGAGTTTCGAATTTTAAAGGTCCCACATTGATGTATTTCGAGGATAAGGTGGTAAGGGTTCTAAATATACTCATCAAATATGTTTTTGACAAGTGTATGTTATAGTTTTAACAATATCGTTTCATTTTATTTAAATCCTTTATTAATGAGGTAATCGCTACATCATCATGATGTCATAAATAATTTAATTTATTTAATGTATAAAAATTATAAAACAAATATCATTATGTAGGAAATATTTTTAGATTTATAATGAATATTTATAGTCAAATATATGACTTGTATAACCCCATTTGAAAATTGTTTTAGTGAAACATCTCTTGCTTGTGACATTTTTATTTTAACTTTAAATAAAAAGTTATTTATGTCATTTTCCAACCAAAGTGGATCCATGGTGTCCCCATGTTGACCCATGGATTTTCTTGGTCGGTCATGACACATCCAATGACGTTAGGAAATGTTTCTAGGTAATTTAATATTATTAAAACATTATTTTTACCATAAATTACACTAATTACCTCTAATCGCGATTAAGAACATAAATGTTACTATTCACCAAAAAATCATTTTAATCCCATTGAACCACATTCTACTTCTTAATGAAAACCATGTATGTTGGATTTTTTAAATTCAAAACACAGAGCTGGCAATGTTTAATTTAAACGAAAAATCAGTTTCTTTAACTACCACTTAGTGGTTTCACTATTCATCAAAAATTTAATTTTTTCAGAAAAATACCAAAAATTCACCCTAAGCTATATTTGATATTCCGAACTCAAAAATTTTAACGCCCCGACCCCAGTTACCTAGATTCGGTGCATTATTACATAACATTGGCATGATCATAAGAAAGATCAAATCTCAAAAGACCGATTGGTTTAGTAGCCCTGGAAACACTAGATATATTAATAAGTCTTACATTACATCATAAAGTGAAAAAGTACTACAACAACATATTGTCTCCATATTCCACACTCATATCCCCACATAATATCCTTGCAGGTCATTCATAATTTACTTCTTCATACCCTTGGAAAAATAAAACATAGAAAAGGGGTGAGCTCAAATGCCCAGAAAGGATAACCATATAGCGGAAACATTCTTAAATAAGAATAAACATTTAAGGCAATGTATAACTAAAAAAAAGCCTTTTAAACATGAACTTCATCATAGTATGGAAAAAATAAAATGATATAATTCCATTTACTTATTCACATGGATATCCTACTAATCTAATAATCACATGCAATATCATTTACCACTTTCATAATGATGGAATGCATAATGCCAGACTATCATAACCACATAGCCAAGGCCTCGTGCCAAGACTACAAATAAGATTTTGTCAAGGCCTTGTTCCAAGACACTAGTTTGTCTCATGAGACCTACCGATGCATCGAGGAGCTATAGCGGGCTCCACCCGTCACATATTAAGTCCAATGCATTCCCATATGAAAAGGTTTAAACATAACATAAACATTCATATTAAAACTAGCATACGAAATGTCAATACGTTCACCATAAACTATGAATGGTATAAAAATAGCACACCCACAATCAAACATATCACAAAACCTTCAATACAATATAGAAGTTTTGTATCATAAAAAATCACCTTCAAATAAGCGTAAAATCCATCAAAGGATGCTGACATAGATGAAATCAAAACTCTTTTTAGAGAAATATCTCTTTCTATTTTGAAATCATTTAAGAGTATTATATTTATGAAAAAAAACATTTTCTTTGAAAATATACTTATAATCTTGTAAGGTAAGATTCGACGATTTTATAACAACGGAAAATAACCGCACCTGCCGTATAAGTTAAAAAAACATTCTTACCTTAATCTGTCAAAATGGTTAAAAGCACCTTGTTTGGAAAATGACGGAAATATTCCTTTACAAAACTCTTATAAAAATTCAAACAAGGGTATAAATTACTTTAACCCATATTATTTTAAATAGTAAAAATGTTTTGAAATACATTTTTAAGAAACATGAATGTGGATGATAAAGAGATCCAAGTAGATTATTACGTATAAATAACCTAGGATAATGAAGAGATTGTGAAATAACCCTTACCCTGTAATTTTACTTGGTTGGGGTAGGATAACCTCCTGTATAATAGTGAAATAATTGTTATTAAATTATTTAAAAATAATATACATTCATATGATATCATATATGATCTTTTTACATTGCTTTGTTAATAATATCTTATTATTATCGTCGTTTTGGGTGTTAACTTACTCATTTTCTTTTATATGTTCTGTTACATAAGCCATGTTTGTCTTGGATTGGTTTTATATTATTCATATACAGAATTATATCAAGTCCTTAAACATTATTTTTAAATCATCAAATGATAATTATACTTGAATGGATACGATGGAGAATGAATCTCACCGCGTTCGTGGAGATGGTAGTCTGTACGTTCGCACAAGCGACAATATCATTCTTTTGATATTAAAATAATATATAAATGGATGTTATATAATATATACAGAATCATTAACATGTTAAATTTATTATTTACATGAGTTACAAATCATTATTATACAAATCCAAATAATAATATATTCACTAACCATTACACCACGACGTGGAGACGGTAAGCCGTATGTACGCACGTATGGTGACATGTTATTCAAAGGGTTGATAGAATACTGAATATGATTGTACAATATTTATAATATCATCAGAATATATATATGATACTGGAGTTATTATTTTAGAATGTTAATAAAAAATGAAGAAGACATGGAAGAAGAAAGGAACTTGGAAAAGGGTGGTGAAATCATTATCTCTTCTTCGGGTTCTTCCTATTGATTTGATCAAAAGGGATCTTTAAGATTTCTTTCTGATCAAAATAAGGCCTCTAGGTTGTAGCGAGGGAAGTTGGGAGAGTATTTGGTTAGAGTTTAGCTGAACCAAAAGGCTTTGATGGTGTGAAGAAATGAGAAGGAGGAGTACCCTTTTATAAGAGGGGTGAGGGGTACCTTTGGAAAAGCTAGAAATATTAATTTATAATAAATTCATATTCGGTTTCTAATGTCTCAAAAGTTGATTATTTAAATTTTAAGGTGGGTATAGGTCAAAAAACATTCGACCAATAGATGTTAGACAGGTTTGGGTTACCATATTAACCTTATCTTTAAGTATTAACTCTTAGTTAATTAGTTTGACACTTACCATGTCACTTTGTATTTTTATATTATATAGTTAGTAAACATAATATATACAACCAAGCGACCCCCAAGTGGGCCATTAATGATACAAATATCAAGATATAAGTCTCTTGGCTGAACCTTAGATTTTTAGGAATTTAATATCAATTAATAATATAATATGTGTTTTAAAAACTCTTTTATGTCAATTTTGACACTATTCAATAGTTGATTTTTGTGAAACTCATAACAAAATCATTACTTAGAAAAAAGTAAATTAAATCATTCATAATATGTCATATTATCCTAGAAAATTATTGTAATTAATTAAAAGTTTCATATTATATTTATCTGGTATTTATAATATCAATTATTTTAAATTTTCACTATTATGGTAATTACTACATCATCATTGTGTCATAAATAAATTAAATAATTTAATGTCTAAAAATTATAAATAAAATATTATTATGTAGGAAATATTTATATATTTATAATGAATATTTATAGTCGAACATCCAACATATATAACCCTATGTAAAAACTGTTTTTCTATAAGATATATGCTTATGACATTTTTGTACTTATTTTAACTTAATTAAAATAAAGTGTCCCAATCACCTACATGTGGCTCCATGGGGTCCCAAAATCAACCCAAAGATGCCCATGGTCGTACATGTATCCACCAATAAGGTTAGGACACATTTTAGGGTAATTTAGTATTATTATAATATTATTTGTTAACCATTATTTACCAAATTTACCCTTAACCATGGTAAATAAAATATTTACCGCAATAATTATTCAAAATGTCTAAAAATAAAAGTCACCTATTTACACAATTTGAACATAATGATTCCAAATATTGAATCCATTTTTCCAAATTCAAAATACATATGTGGAAGAAAATAATTTAAAATTAATTCCCGTTGTTAAAACAAAAATCGTGTTTTTAAGAGATAATAACTATCAAAAGATTGACACTTGTTTATGTCCGGTTTAATTGTAAAATTATGTCCAATGACCAAAATTATATTAAATGGTAAAAATGTATTCTAAATATATTTTAAAAGCACTCATATTAATAATTTATCACTATTAATTATTTTGATTAAAAAAGTTGTTTTAAATTAAAATTTAGTAATTTTCACTATTCATCAAAATATTAAAGTTATCCGAAAAGTACCAAAATTTCACCTTAGGATAAATTCGATATTCTAAATCCAAAAATAAAGTCCATTTTAAAAAATAAAATATATATAATTTAAAAAAATATGTATTACTATTCATATCGGCTAGTTTGATTGGTTATGGTGTGTTAGAACTCGGTGTTGCGTACAACACATGCTATCACATTATTCAAAGTGAAGTGTACCGTGGAAGATTGGGGTGTCACATTCTCCTCTCCTTCAAATAATTTCGTCCTCAAAATTTATATAATATTATCGCATGAATTGACTCGGGTGGTTCTTCATTATAAGATCCTCGGGTTCCCACGTTGCCTCTTCCATCTTATGGTTTCTCCACAAAACCTTTACCAGACGCGTCGTTCGGTTTCTCAGTACTTGTTCTCTCGTATCAAGAATCCTGACGGGCTCTTAACAATAAGACAGATCGGGTTCCAATTCTAACTCCTCATAGCTGAGTACATGCGTTTGGTCAGGCATGTATTTCCTCAATATAGATACGTGGAACACATCGTGAACTTTCGAGAGACTTGGCAGCATTGCCAATCGGTATGCTACATCCCCAATTCGTTCTAGAATTTTGAAAGGTCCGATTTACCTGGGAATCAATTTACCTTTCTTACCAAAACGTAGGACTCCCTTCCATGGAGATACCTTCAGGAAAACATGATCACCTACTTGAAATTCCAAATCCTTCCTTCGATTATTGGCATAGATCTTCTGCCTACTTTGAGTTTCTTTGATGTGATTTTGGATTACCTTCACCTTTTCTATCGTTTCCTCCACCAGTTCTAGACCTACATGTTTTCTTTCACCAACGTCATCCCAAAAAGTTGATGTGCGACATCTCTATCTGTATAACACTTCATATGGTGCCATCTGAATACTTGAAAGGAAGCTATTGTTATAAGAAAATTCTACCAGAGGTAAATATTGATCCCACATACCTTGAAAGTCAAGTGAGCAGGATCTCAACATGTCTTCTAAGGTTTGAATAGTTCTTTCTGATTTTCCATCTGTCTGAGGGTGGTAGGCAGTGCTCAAATGAAGTTCAGTATCCAGGGATTTCTGAAGACTATTCCAGAATCATGAAGTAAAATGGGGATCACGATCAGAAACAATCGATAGGGGTACTCCATGAAGTCTCAACACTTCATTGATATATAGTCTTGCTAGACGTTCGAGTGGTAGATCTTCTCTAATAGCAAGAAAATGTGCTGACTAGGTAAGACGATCAATAATAACCCATATTGCATCGTTTCTTCTAGGAGTCTTTGGTAGCCCCATGACAAAATCCATCGTAATATTGTCCCACTTCCACTCCGGTATGGGAAGAGGTTGCATGACTCCTCCAGGGTGTTGCCTTCCAGCTTTCACTTATTGACAAACCATACATTGTGACACAAAATCAGCAATCTCCCTCTTCATGTTGTCCCACCAAAAATGTTCCTTCAAATCTCTATACATTTTGGTGCTCCCTGGGTGCATAGAGATATTGGAACAATGAGCATCATCCAGCAATTCCCTTTTTAGATCTTGTATATCGGGAACAGAAAGCCTCTTCCCGAATTTCAAAATTCCATTTTCATACACAAAATCTCTAAATCTCCCATCATTCACAGCTTTAATCTTCTTTTGAAATTATCCATCTTTAGTCTGAGAACTCATAATCCTTTCTAGTAAAGATGGTTTGGAAACCATTTGAAAAAGAATTGATGTTTTAACTTCCCTGGCTATTCCCATGTCCATCTTCACTAGATCCATCAAAATCGGAACCCTTTCGATTCTCATCACGTTCAAAACTCCATGGTCTTTTCTGCTCAAAGCATCTGCCACCATTTTTCCTTTCCCCGGGTGGTAGTGTATCGTACAATCATAATCCTTGAGAAATTCAGGCCATCTCCTTTGCCTCATGTTGAGTTATTTTTGTTAGAAAATATACTTCAAACTCTTGTGATCAGTATAAATCTCGCATATTTCACCATAGAGGTAGTTACTCCATATCTTCAAAGCAAAGATCACTGCTTCTAACTCGAGATCTTGAGTAGGATAGTTTTGTTCATTTATTTTTCCACTGTCGTGATGCATAGGCAATAACTCTATCATTCTGCATAAAAACACAACCATGTCCTTTCTTCGATGCATCACTATAAATAACGAACCCATCATTCCCTGATGGTAGAGTCAATATAGGATCATTGACTAATCTTCTATTCAGTTATTCGAAACATTTTCACACTCTTTTGTCCAAACAAATTTAACCCATTTACGTGTGAGCTTCGTTAATGGGTTAGCCAATTGGGAAAAATTCTGGACGAAACGTCGATAATAACCTGCCAAACCAATAAAACTATGTACCTCATTTATACTCGTCGGTGCTGGAAATTATTGGATTGCATTTCTCTTAGAAGGATCAACATAGATTCTATCTTTAGAGACAATATGGCCAAGAAACGAAAACTCTTGAAGCTAGAATTCACACTTGCTAAACTACCCATATAATTCATGTCATCTCAGAGTCTTCAAGATAATGCGCAATTGATTTTCATGATCATCATAGCTTTTTGAGTATACAAAGATATCATCAATAAATACCACCGCAAATTCATCGAGATATTCCTTGAAAACTCTATTCATCAGATCCATGAATACAGAGGGTGCATTAGTCAATCCAAAAGGCATTACAGTAAACTCGTAATGCCCGTACATGGTTCGAAATGCTGTCTTCGGAATGTCTTCCTTCTTCACACACAACTGATGGTATCCAGATCAAAGGTCAATCTTTGAAAAGTATTGAGCTCCATGAAGTTGGTCAAATAAATCATCAATGTGAGGTAGGGGATACTTGTTCTTTATCGTTATAGCATTGATCTCCCTATAGTCAATACATAACCTCATAGATCCATCTTTCTTTTTAACAAAAAGAACAGGGGATCCCCATGGAGAAACACTAGGGAGAATAAATCCTTTATTACTCAATTCCTCTAGTTTTTTCTCTAGTTAGACTAAATCTACAGTGGCCATTCTATAAGGGGTCTTCGATATAGGCCTTCATCCAGGAATTGAATCAATGGAAAACTCAACTTCTCATTCTGGAGGATGTCTATGTAAATCTTTCAGAAATATATCTACATATTCCTTCATAATAGGTACATCCTTTATTTGAACATTCCTTTCCTCACCCATAGTCATTTCATTATATTCCTCACCAATAATTGAATTTAGTTGAGCTACTGGGGGAGGATCTAGATAATAATTAGGTGGTAACAATTCTGCTCTAAAGATAAGGTGTTCCTTATGATCATCATCAAGAATCGTAACCTCTTTCTTCTTACAATAAATCTTCACATAATAGTCCAAATGTCAGTCCATAATGAGGATTATATCAAACTCAATCATATGTATGACGACGAGATCATCATATAAAGAACATTTATGTTCTCTAATGGGGACTGATTCACAAAACATTGTTGCAATGATACATCACTTAGGATTTTTAACTGACAACTACCTTGTTAAATCAAATTGGAAATATCTAATTTTCTTAGCAAAATGGGAAGATATGAAACAATACGATGATCCAGAATCAAATAATGCATTTTATAAACTTGAGGAAACCATTAAATTACCTGCCACCACGTCTTTCAGAGCTTCTATCTCAGCAGTAGTGATAGAAAAAGCTTGGCCTTGATCCCTTGGCCTTTTCTCAGGTACGTTCTCCTAACGCTTAGGAAATTCATTTTCATAATGCCCCATCTCCCTTCAATTGTAGCACTGAACATTGTTAGCTTCCTTCTTCCCCTTGCAATCACGAGCTTGGTGGCCTTTTTCACCAAACTTGTAACAAACTCATGTTCCCTTCAAGCAAGTACCGGGGTGTTTCTTACAACATTTACCACAGGATGGATATTCCACCTTTCCCTTCTTCCCCTTATTTCCATTCCCAGATTGATCAGCAGGTCTCTTCTTCTCTTTCTTTTCTTTAATGTCATAAGACTTAGAGAATTCCTTTTTGTCTTGATAGCACATGAGAAAATGTCTTCGTACGATGAAAAGGATTCTGAGACTAATGCTCGAAAGAGAAATGGTTTTAACCCATCAAAGAAATGATCAATCTTACTTCTTGGGTTACATATATAATCTCCAGCATACCTTGATAACCTTGTAAAGTTAGCCTCATACTTTGCGACATTCTCATCCTCCTTATGTCTCAGACTCAGAAATTGCCTTTCCATATCTGCTCGATGGTCGTGAGCAAAGTATTTTTCTAAAAACAGATCTTTGAACTCCCTCCATTCCATATTTGATACTTCATCATCTTCCTTCATGTTTTGAATCAATGACCACCATTGATCAGCATCTCCAGTGATGCGGTAAACTTCCATGTTAACATTTTCCTTTTCACTACTCCCCAAAGCCTGAAATATTTTCTGTAGGGAATTTAACCATTGCACAGCTACTAAGGGATTTGTACTCCCATTGAACATTGGTGGTTTTTTCCTCATGAATTGATCTAACATTGATCCTCCACGCTGGGGATCAGGGTGCTCCATACGGGTAAGGTTATTATTCATAACCAGAGTGATTTGTCCCATTATGGTGATTAGTTGATCGGCACCAGTTGCATCACCAGCTCCACTATAATTATCTTGAGTAGGAGGGAAATCCCTACATGGAGTGCGTGCATTGATATGGTTTCCATTTCTTCCACTAGGTGCCATTTCTAAACAAAGACATAAACTAGACCAATTTATGAATCAAAATACATCATCCCATACTTATAAAACACTTAACATAAATTGAACTATTTATGGATATAATTCATAATCATAAGAATTATTTCTCTGACGAAGTATATACTCATAAACCCTTCATAATTATTTGTAAAGAAAATGAGAGTTATCCTAAGCATATCCCCCAGGAGTGTCGTAACCAAGAGTGCAGCAAGGCCAGTTGTCATGCACCAATTCCCGTTCGAGTCTAGCTCAAAGTGGTGTTTTCGGGTTTTACCCCTAGGTACATCTGTGCCAGAGCCGCCTCTACCTGCTCCTATCCAGACACGGATGTATTTCTTGGAAAACTCAAAAAATCTCTACAATACCAGAATTCTAGGATGTTCTTCTATACAAATCCTCAAAGTTCATCTTAGGTCTATGTTCTATAATCAGAGTTTATCTAAATCTAGCTTCCAAGGTTTTTACTAAACTTCCTCTGATACCAAATGTAACGCCCTGACCCCAGTTACCTAGAGTTGGTGCATTATTACATAACTTTGGCATGATCACAAGAAAGATAAAATCTCGAAAGACCGATTGGTTTAGTAGCCATGGAAATACTATATATATTCATAAGTCTTACATTAAATCATAATGTGAAAAACTACGACAACAACATATTGTCTCCAAATTCCACACTCATATCCCCACATAATATCTCTGCAGGTCATTCATAATTTACTTCTTCATGCCCTGGGAAAAATAAAACATAGAAAAGGGGTGAGCTCAAATGCCCAGTAAGGATAACAATATAGTGGAAACTTTCATAAATAAGAATAAACATTTAAGGCAATTTATAACTAAAAAAAGCCTTTTAAACATGAACTTCAACATATTATGGAAAAAGTAAAATGAAATAATGCCATTTACTTATTCACATGGATATTCTACTAATCGAATAATCACATGCAATATCAATAACCACTTTCATAATGATGGAATGCATAATGCCAGACTATCATAACCACATAGCCAAGGCCTCGTGCCAAGACTACAAATAATATTTTTTCAAGGCCTTATGCCAAGACACTAGTTTGTCTCAAAAGACCTACCGATGCATCGAGGAGCTATAGCGGGCTCCACCCATCACATATTAAGTCCAATGCATTCCCATATGAAAAGGTTTAAACATAACATAAACATTCGTATTAAAACTAGCATAAGAAATGTCAATACTTTCACCATTAACTATAAATGGTATAAAAAAATCACATCCACAGTCAAACATATCACAAAACATTCAATACAATATAAAAGTTTTGTATCATAATAAATCAACTTCAAATAAACGTAAAATCCATCAAAGGATGTTGACATAGATGAAATCAAAACTCTTTTTATAGAAATATCTCTTTCTAATTTGAAATCATTTAAGAGTATTATATTTATGAAATAAAACATTTTCTCTGAAAATATTTTTATAAGCTTGTAAGGGAAGCTTTGACAATTTTATAACAGCGGAAAATAACTGCACCCGCCGTATAAGTTAAAAAAAACATTCTTACCTTAATTCTGTCGAAAAGGTTAAAAGCACCTTGTTTGGAAAACGATGGAAAGATTCCTTTACAAAACTCTTATAAAAAGTCAAACAAGGGTATAAATTACTTTACCCCTTATTATTTTAAATAGTAAAAATGTTTTGAAATACATTTTTATGAAACATGGATGTGGATAATAAAGAGATCCCAGTAGATTATTACGTATAAACAACCTCAGATAATGAAGATATTTTGAAATAACCCTTACCTTGTACTTTTCCTTCATTGGGGTAGGTTAACCTCCTGTATAATAGTGAAATAATTGTTATTAAATTATACACGAATGATATACTTTCATATGATATCATATATGATCTTTTAACA
This sequence comes from Viscum album, assembly GCA_963277665.1. Taxonomy (NCBI): domain Eukaryota; kingdom Viridiplantae; phylum Streptophyta; class Magnoliopsida; order Santalales; family Viscaceae; genus Viscum; species Viscum album. The sequence continues at coordinate 1,558,195,502 of OY728151.1, read as the reverse complement.
TTGCTTTGTTAATAATATCTTAATATTATCGTCGTTTCGGGTGTTAACTTACTCGTTTTATTTTATATTTATTGTTACATAAACCATGTTTTTCATGGATAGGATGTATATTATTCATATAAGGAATGATAACAAGTCCTTAAACATTATTTTTAAATCATAAAATGATAATTATACTTGAATGGATACGATGGAGAATGAATCTCATTGCGTTCGTGGAGACGGTAGTCTGTACGTACGCACGAGCGACAATATCATTCTTTTGATATTAAAATAATATATAAATGGATGGTATATCATATATATAGAATCATTAAAATGTTATAATAATTATTTACATGAGTTACGCGTCATTATTATACCCATCCAAATAATAATATATTGAATAACAATTACACCACGACGTGGAGACGGTAAGCCGTAAGTACGCACATATGGTGAAATGTTATTCAAAGGGTGGATAAAATACTGAATATGATTGTACCATATTTATAATAACATAAAAATATATATATTATACTGGATTTATTATTTTAGAATTGTAATAACAAAGGAAGAAGATGTGGAAGAAGAAAGGAACACGGATAAGGGTGGTGAAATCATTACCTCTTATTCGGGTTCTTCCTTTTGATTTGATAAAAAGGGCTCCTTAGGTTGGATTTCTGATCAAAATAAGGCCTCTAGGTTGTAGTGAAGGATGTTGGGAGAGTATTTGGGAAGAGTTTGAACGAACCAAAAGGCTTTGAAGGTGTGAAGAAATGATAAGGAGGAGTGCCCTTTTATATGAGGGGTGAGGGGCACCTTTGGAAAAGCTAGAAATATTAATTTATAATAAATTCATATTCGGTTTCTAATGGATCCAAAGTTGATTATTTAAATTTTTAGGTTGGTATAGGTCGAAAATAATTCAACCAATATAATATAGATTGGGTTAGGTTACTATATTAAACTTATCTCTAAGTATTAACTCTTAGTTAATTAGTTTGAAATTTACCATGTCAATTTTTATTTTTATATTATATAGTTAATAAACATTCTATATACATTCAATAGACCCAAAATTGGGCCATTAATGACACAAAAATCATTATATAAGTCTCTTTGCCTAACCTTAGATTATTAGGAATTTAATATCAATTAATAATATAATATTTGTTTTAAAAACTATTTTTTGACAATTTTGACACTATTAAACAGTTGATTTTTGTGAAACTCATAACAGAATGATTACTTCGGAAAAAGTTGATTAAATCAATCCTAATATGTCATATTATCCTAGAAAATTATTTTAATTCATTAAATGTCTCAAATTATATTTATTTGGGTATTTATAATATCAATTATTTTAACTTTTCACTATTATGGTAATTACTATATCATCATTGTGTTATAAATAAAGTGTCCTTATCACCTACAAGTGGCTCCATGGGGTCCCAAAATCGACCCAAAGATTACCATGGTCGGAGATGTATCCACCAATAAGGTTAGGACGAGTTTTAGGATAATTTTGTTTTATAATAATATTATTTTTTAACCCTTATTTACCGAATTTACCCTTAACCATGGTAAATAAAATATTTACCGCAGTAATTATTCAAAATGACTAAAAATAAAAGTCACCTATTTACTAAATTTGAACATCCTGATTCCAAATATTGAATCCATTTTTCCAAATTCAAAACACAGAAGTGGCAGAAATTAATTTAAAATTAAATCCCATTGTTAAAACAAAAAGCGTGTTTTTAAGAGATAATAATTATCAAAAGATTGACACTTGTTTATGTCCGGTTTAATTGTAAAATTATGTCTGATGACCAAAATTATATTAAATGGTAAAACTATTTTCTAAATATACTTTAAAACCACTAAAATGCATAATTTATCAGTATTAATTATTTTGATTAAAAAAGTTGTTTTTATTTAAAATTTAGTAATTTTCACTATTCATCAAAATATTAAAGTTATCCGAAAAGTACCAAAATTTCACCTTAGGCTAAATAGGATATTCCAAATCCAAAAATGAAGTCCATTTTAAAAAATAAAATATATATATTTTAAAAAAATAGGTATTACTATTCATAACGGCTGGTTTGATTGGTTATGGTGTGTTAAAACTCGGTGTTGTGTACAACATACACAATCACATTATTCAAAGAGAAGCGTACCGTGGAAGCTTGGGGTGTTAAAAAAATGATGTCTATTTTACAAAATTCAATACATATAAGTTGCATTAATTAATTTAATAATTAATTTCCACTCTCAAAACAAATAGCGTGTTTTAAGAAACAATATCTATTAAAAGATTGACACAAGTTTAAGTCCAATTTCAAAGTAAAATTAATTCCAAAGGCCACTATTGGATTAAATGGTAAAAATATATTCTAATTTTACTTTCAAAACAATTAAAAAAATAACATAATAATATAAAAAAATTAGATTAAAAAGAGGGTTTGAATTAAAATACAACATTTTTCACTATTCATTTAAAAATGAACTTTATCGGAAAGATACAAAAAATTTACCCAATGTAAATTTTGATGTCTCGATTCTAAAGAAGAATTTTATTTTTTCAAACATAACACATAAAATTGCAAAAAAGTGGATTTAAAATAGGTTCTCAATTAAAAGGTGGTTAATCGACCTTCTAAAGAATATTAGAATGTTTACGCTTAAAATCGAATTCATTAAAATTTTTAATCCTCTAATATTTATTATTAAAAGTAAAAATATTTGAAAAAAATATATAATGATTTTTTAGTTAGTTCTGTTCATTCCCTCCATTACAATGGCTAGGCGTTAACTACCATTTAAAATAATATTATTTTATTATTATAGTGCAACGTAAGATTTCAAAGGTACTCATTGTTGCGTATTGGGTAAGCCATTAAGCATAGCGTCCCCTTTAAATTAATATTAACATTTTATTAACAAATAGGGATAAATATAAAGATGTCATATTCTTTATTTACCTGGGGTGTTAGACTCACATCCACACCCTTCCCATAGAGTCCTGGGACATATACAACATCACATCCCACTCATAGATATCTAGGCCACATACCACATTAAATCCAAAAAACACCTAGGAATGAACAACATTTCTCATCCCGAATACACCTAAGAAAACAAAACTCACCCGCACACACATGGAGGACATGAAGGAATACCATCTTGAATAATATGGGGATACCACCACTGGGAAGAGGGATCATAGAATATTGGTTAGAAAACTATCCATCCTGTCACTAAATCGTTTTTGCACGACATAATCCCATGTGACAATGGGGGTGTTTGGCACAAAGTTCTCACCTAGGTTGTGGGGAATATATAAATCACAATGGAATGTATATATATGTGTGTGTGTGTGTGTGTGATACCAAAAAATCAATTAAATCATATTGTTTTTTAACTAACAACCAACTCACAATACCACCTTCACTGCTACCTCAATATGCGTAACCAAAAAACGTGATATAAACTCAATTCATAACCCCATCCAATTCAACTAAGCAATTCTCATTCATTATTAATGAACTAATTTATTCATTCCATCCCCACTTGGGAAACTACTTATAACAACACAATACATGCCACATTGTTAAATTCACACAAACAAATTCACACCTAGTAAAAAGAACCTTTGTAAATTAACCCACATCACATTACTCTCTATTTAACAAACATTCATGATAAAACATAAATGAACCCCTAGACATGGTGTGATGACTTTGGAATTTTATAAATGGGGAATAAGACATACCAAAAATGACATAATCATTTTTCAATTTCATTCTAACCAATCCATCTTATCAGTTGAGTAAACCTCCAACTAATAGACACACCCATCCACACAACTCATCACAACCGCATGACACCCATCACAACCATTCATGGAAGTCCAGCTACATAACCATGAGACACCCATCTCATCTATCAACACAACATAGAATAACCTGATCACAACCCCACTAAAAATGCATCCCTTATATTCAGAAATCAATCGTTCTCCCAACCTGAGAGTTTAGTACACCATTTGAACCACCCCACAACACATAATAGTTCCAACAATCCTACCAATACCAATAACAAACTGAACTAATTTAGATTTAAAAATTCATGTGTTCTTTAATTCCACATGTATCTACAAGGGTTATCATAAAAATAGTTTTATCATGTCGAATAAATTTAGTAGTCGAGTTTATTTGGTTAACTGATTTCATAAAATTTGAACAATAGAAAACAAAACATCAATAATTTTAGAGTAATTACTATATATTCAAATTATGACCCCCTAAATTCAATTATTTTCAGCCGGGTGTTTTCAGACTGTGTAATTCACACAAAAAACTCCTAACAATTTACCAGAACAACAGACATCACTTTCCCCTAGCCTCGCACATTGATTTTTGACAGTATAATTATATTTTTTAATTCAAATTCAATAGTGTTCTCAATAAACATTGATACCTCCACCCTATATGAAGCATGGATAGAAGAGAGACGATGGAAATGCCACTTGGATGATGAATTTATTAGCACATTCTTATTGTTCTATGGAAGGGGTGTGAATGTAGAAGGATGGGCCTATATGGAAAAACAACACCCAAAGGCTAAAACATAATTTCAAAAGTACATAGAGGGGGAGAATGGTTCGTGGGATCTCTTCCAATAGAAAAGGTGGTGCACAAGTAATAGAAAATCCATGATTTAAAAAGACCATCTTCTAAATCAATTAAAGAAATAGATTTTTTAAAATCATATAATCGTTGATCATGATAAATACCATCTAGTTTGGATGACAAGGAAAGCATTAAGATTTTAGAAGATATAAATGATTCAAAACTACTCAAAAACCATTAAAAAAGATTATGAACTATTTTTATGTGAAATTAAAATAAAAGTAGAGAAACTGTTAGAGATAAGAGAAATTGAAAAAAAGAAAAATTGTTCGAAACGACTCACCATTACATGAGTCATTAGTAAATGTCACCATTAGGTTAATCACTAGTGTGAGTCGTCGTTGTGACTCACCATTATGAGCTACTAGTGTGAGTCACCATTACGAGATACTAGTGTGAGTCACCATCATGACTTACCGTTTTGAGTATTATTCATGAAAGCCCCATCCGTTGATGCCCATCCCAAACTAAACATTATGAAAGAGATATAATGTTCCCCATGTCATGCCTCTAGTAGGCCCCAGGGTGGGGACCAAAACCAAGGGTAATCAATTTCATAAAATGGTAGGTATTTTTATTTTTAGGAAAACATGATCAGGATATAAGATGGTTTATCCCAAAACAACTCCACATACTATGAATTTAAAATAAATCCAAAAAACTTACCCTATCAATTTTTAAAATAGAATTATTACATGTAAAATAAAAACACTAATGTATATACCAATATCCAAAGAAATAAGCAACATGAAAACTATCCTATAGTCCATGATAGTAATGTATAGATTAGTCCACTTAATCCTCCAATAAAAAAAAGTTGGTTTATATACGTAGGTTGAGAATACATGTATATTAAGTAGGAAAACCAATGTAACCTATGAAAATGTGGGAGAAGCATACTAATTCTCGTATGAGAAATCAATAGAACCCAACATCACCAAACATTGTATACTAGCCATACCAACCTCACCAAGGAACCCTTATCAGGTAATGAAAGCCATGTAAAGTAATATTGTATTCTGATCCATTATATGTTACCCCACACCACATTCCCAATGATTAGATTCTCTCAAACCCCAACGGAAAATGTCATGTCACTCTGACCTCTTCTAAACATACCATTTCACAACCCATCTTCACAAACCTTAGCCTCACAGCTAGTCCCTTCACTATGGGAAGTGAATCCCATAACATCCCACCTATACACACCTGGGACTGGCGAGCACACCCCACTAGTATAAACCTAGTCTACATAGCACATCATATCCTTCCTATAGACACTTGGTCCATGTACTACATAAAAACCACAAAATACATGGGGAAACACTACATATCTCATCTCGAAGACACATGTGGAAACAAAACTCACCTTCCCTCATCGGGGTCTCATTAACCACTACCTTTTTGATTAATCATGGACAACAACCGCATAGATAAGGGAGATGTGAAGAGAATGAGGCCAACCATCCACCCTCGCATAGGGATGTTCAGGAAAGACACCCTCCCCTATGAGAATGGAAGTGTTCAACACCATGTCCTGAACTAGTGTTGGGTGTGTACAGAATCAAAATGGGAAAATAGAAATTTATATATATGATAAGAAACATGCAATCCCAACCTATGTGGTTTAAAACAACAAACAAATTATAATACAACATTATATGCTACCTATAAATACAAAACCACTCAACCATCAAAAAACTAAATTCATACCCCATCCAATTCTATTAATAAATTGTCCTTCATTATTAATCTAATCAGTTATTCATTCCATCCCTACTGAGGAAGATACTAATCACAACACACTATAAGCCAAAAATTGTAACATTGAAAAACACACAAATGGTTAGATGAACAATGATAAATTACCCATTTTACATTACTCCTCATTTATCACCCATTATTGAGAAAACATAAAATGAACCATAGATACTGGTACAAGCCTTTGGAATGAAATCAATAGTGAACCACCTTTACCAAATAATCCATCAACATTATTCAATTTAAATCTTATCAAAAAAAATTCACAATAATGTAAAAAACCAAACACATCGTCACACCAAGTAACACATCTCACCACAAATACAGAACGCCCATTATAACCATTCACATCAGTCATACTTCATATCCACACCACACCCATCACATCCATCAACATAACACAGAATACAAGGATCATTCCCCCGCATAAAAATACTTCTCATCCATTCAACAATCATTCAATAACTCAACCAAAGATTCTATTACTCCTTCCAACCCACCCTACAAATTGACATTTCTTACAATATAAGCACCACACAAACAACGAAAACATATTTATATTTTATAAGGAAACTATTCATTAATTATGCTTGTTAACATTCATTGTTGTCATAGAAAAAATTTGATTTTGGTGTATTCATTTACTACATGAGTGTTTGTGGTTAACCGACATCATAACAATTAAAAAAAAATTTCCAAAACATCATGCATTCCAGAATCAATACTTGATATGAAAACATAGACTCCCAACAACAATGATTTTTAGTAGGGTGTTATCTAAAATAATTCAAAACAAAAACCAAAAACAATACCTAGAATATCATGCATCACTATACCCTATCGACGAACATTTATTTTTGATGTTTTAAATACCATTGTTAATTAGATTGCAAATGTGGTGTCGAAAACATTGATACACACACTCCACATGATGCATATATAAAAGAGAGATGAAGGATACCCCATTTTTTTGAAGAAACAATCAACACTTCCTTATTGCAGCAAAGTAGGGGGTGCAAATGCATCCAGAAGAGACTCCTTTAAAAACCACGACCCAAATGCTACAACTAAAATGACGAAATCATTGGGGGATCGAGGAATATAACACCATAAGAAATGGATGCACACAAGTAAGAGTATATATTATCTTTAGAAAGGAATGATCCTAAATAAACATGAGAAACTATTTTTTTAAATTCCAGTGTAGGGAGATCACGACCAAGACCATTCAGTTTGGATCTCAAGGGAGGATTCAAGTTTTTAGAAGATTGATATCCTTCCAAATGTCTCAAAAACAATTATATAAAGATTAAAACTCATTTTAAATCAAATAAAATGTTCAATGGGGAAACTGTATGAAACTAGAATAACCTTAAAAACGTCAATTGTTTGGGAATGACTCACTTTTTGAAGAGTCTCCAATGGGATTCACCATTTGGGGAGCTACTACTGAGAGTCACTAGTACGAGTAACCAATCTAACTCATAGTTGGATTATCAACTATTGAGTGAGATACCGTTATATCAGCTACCATCATGAGTCATAATTATGATCTACTAGTGCGAGTCATCATTGAATCTCAATTATGTGTGCTATCATTAAGAGTCACCATTACAATGTACTTGTTCGAGTCACCATTTTGAATCACCATTTTGAGCTTCTTTCATACCACACTCCCAAAAATGATGCACCTCCTATGATAGAAATGAAAAAATGGATACAATAACCCCTGAGTCCTACCTACAATAGTCCCATGGGTGGTGACCATCACAAATGGTAATCAATCTCATAAAATGGGAGGGATTTCCCTTTTTATGAAAACAATATCAGCAGTTAATATGGTTCATCTCAAAATAACTCAATGAAAAATATATTTAGTAGAAATAAAAAATCAAACCCATATACATGTATAAAACATAACTATTAAAAATAGAATAAAAAATCCAAAGTAAATACAAAAAAGTTGGCTATGAATTGGCACAAAAACGGTCCCAATGTCCATGCTAGTAGAGTCCAGTGTAGTCCTCATAACATTCATGGATACCTAAAATATGTTTTCTATGTGTGGGGTGAGAATAAAATTATACACATTAGGAAACCCAATCCCTCTCAAGAATATGTGAGAGAATCATTCTAATGCTCTGGTTGGAATAAAAATGAAAAACTCAGAAACACCGAACAATGAATACTAGCAATATCATCCAAACTAAGGAACAATCACCATGTAACACAAGACATTTAACCAATATAGTATGAAAACCGATGATAGGGTACCCCACACTACTTACTCTATGATTAGCTTCTCTCACAGACTAACGACAGACGTCCTGAATCTCCCACGTATTCAAAAAGTATTAAATCACAACCCACATGCACACACATGGTCCACATAGTTATTCACATCATATGGTAAAATAATCTCATCACATCACTCATGCACACATATGGCCCACAAAACCACTCCCAACTTACAAATAGTGGGGACACATATCAGATCACATCCCACATGCAGACACTTGGTCCACGTAAAACATCACATCCGGAATCCCCTCGGAAAGAAAAACATATCTCATCCCAAAAAAAACTGTGAAAAAAAAATCCCCCATGCCCAAATGGGCTTCACGAAACAATACCATCTATTATAATAATTTGTATAAAACTGCCTAGAAGAGTGAGACAGGAAGAGAATTTAGCCATCCATCAAACCATCAGTGAGAATTTTTGGTAAATACTCCCTCTCCCATGACCATGTCAGTATTTGAAAATGATGATCAACATGAATGAGATACATATAGAAATCCCAGTGGAAAATATTAATGTTTATAAATATGATAAAACAACTCATTCCAAACCTATGAGTTTTTATCCAAAAATAATTTCACAATACAACCTTCAACACTACCTCTAAATGCGCAACCACAAAAATATAGACAAACTCAATTAATTCCCCCATACATGTCATTTAACAAATACTCATTCCTTATTAAATAAATTTTTTATTCATTCCATCACTACCCGGAAAACTAATAAACACATCACACTACAATCTGTCCATTAAAATCTACACTACAAAAGTCACATTGGGGAAGATGAAAAATTGAATATTAACCCTTATAACATTTCCCTATGTTTATAAAATGTTAATGATAAAATCTCAAACAACCCCTATACATGGGGTGAAGAATATATCACGAAATTAATCCGGAAAAATACATACCATCCATGCCATCATCATTATTTAATGTTATTCCTCCAAATCCATCTACTCAAAATAGAAACCCCCAAATTTACATCCACAACCATCAATACATCTCACCTCAACTACAAAACACCCATCACAACCATTTTCATGACCTAACTTCACCAAGATGAGGGAAGGGACAATTGATTTCTAGACCCTACCTTCCTCAAGTTGAAGGAGAGATAATGACCATAGATACCCACCATCAATAGTTCCTAGAGTGGCGACTAGAACCAAGGGTGTAGAATCAAACACAAAATGGATGGAATTTCCCTTTTTATTTAGTAAGATCGGGAGATAAGATAATAAAACCCAAGAAACACCAAGACATAAAATCAAAGAAATTCAAAAAACAACAAATTCTCATAGGCATGTTCTAAAATATGGTGATACAAGGTATAAGAAAAACTCCAAATAATCTGCCAAAAGTAAAAGAAAAGCTTCAACATCAACAATCCCGACGTCCGAACTAGTAGGGTCTAACACGGTCAAAGTCCACCTATAAACCTGAAATTAGTTTTATATACGTAGGGTGAGTATACAAGTATACATAGTAGGGAGAACCAAAATCTCTCGTACACTAGTGTCAAGGCATTCTAATGCCAAGTGAGAAAAGGACATAACCAAAGCACCTAGCACGGAAACTATCCATCCAAACCTCACAAAGGCACACTCCCAAAATAATTCATGTAATGTAAAGTAATATTAACAAGACATTGACAATCTGCTACCCCTCACCAATTTCCCACTATTTATTGAAGATATCCTATGCATGAGACCTCCCCTGCCATTATCACTGTAGTCCCACTACTATCCCTAGCTGCACACAACTGGGCTACCTCAAACACACATGTCACCCACACACACCTGGAAAAACCAGAAAAACTACCTTACCCGAAGAATCTAGGGCTATAATGGGCCTCAGGGCATCACTGCCTACCCGAAGAGTCTTGGGAAACTAAATAATGGGAGTAGAAAAGGATCTAATAACCATCCACTAATAGGAGTGTTGGGAAAAACACAGTCTCCCACGAAATGGGGGTGTTCGTCAGAATGTTCTTAACATGGGTGGGGTTCAAATAAGAAAAAAAAAACTAAATTATATAAATAGGTAAAAAGCACTCATCCCAGCCTAGGTGTTCCAAAAAAATCCCATACACAAACACCTGCGTTACTATTCATTCATAAGAAGCACAAAAACCACTACATGTCCCAACTCACTCTGGGAAAACAATTCCCCATTAAAAACATTATTATTTTCATCTTAATTTGATTATATTTATAATATTTCTTCACTACTAGGAAACTAACAGAAATATCCACAAGACAAGTAAGGGAAAATAACCATTAATGAATGCAAGCATTCACACCTAGTTCTCTTGTAAAGTCACAATAACCAACGGGATCCGTGAGATACCTCAATGTACATAAACGAAACAAAGCCCCAACATATGGGCCCCATGGACATAGGTCCACAAACCAACAACTATACAATAGGGGATCCCATCCTTATCCACATATCCTTGCAAGAATCAATAGTAAACATCACCAGTACAAAGCAATTGAGTTTTTAAATTTAAATGTTATATTCATTTAGTTCATTCATTTCATTTGGTTAACCAGGGTGACCCCAGAAGGATTCCTATTCATTGTGAATCCATTTAATCAACCGAGTTTACGTGATTTACCCGTTTCCATGTTACAGCCATTAAATCCCATAAATATCAAGAAAATAGAGGTTCATTAGTGTGCATGAAGGAACCACCAATGGCCACGATTTTCAGTGGTCGTAAGCCCATTCAATTAATAACATATAAGAAAATATAATAGAGTACATCAGAATTATCAATCACACCCCTTAATTCATTAAATCCATTTATTATCTTCATTAAGGTTTGGATTCATCCATACCCATAGGAACACAATCATAAACGCCCCGCTTGATACACAATAAAGAGAGACAAAGGAAGAACCCTACCTAGATGATCAACAATCAATGTTTTTTTCCTCGTGCCAATAACTGGGGATGTGAGACTTCTAGTGGAGAAACTCTGAGGAATCCAAGAGTGAGCATAAAATCTCCAGCACAAGTGCAACACTTGCCTCGGGATGGGGGGACTCAAAACACACCATGGAAAGAAAGGGACCATCCATGAATAATAAAGAAGGAATTCCCGTGTGATATAATGGTGAGATCATGGTGTTGTGGGATAAGAAAATCCTGAACGGCTTTATAGGCGAATCATGGTTCCACCATGTGGTTGGACAGTTACACATGATGGAATTAATATTTATTTAATAATTCTCATCTGAGAGCTGGTGATAATAGGTCTGAGTTAAAGGATTTCATTTAAAGAGACAAAAGTGTGTTTTATGAGGGTCTCTCCACTTTTAGTGGAGTTAAAACGTCGATTATGAGGAAAATGAGATTAAAACACATAAAAAATTTAAAAGACAAAATAGTTTCTTTACTGGGAAACTGGGGAAGGGGAAACCTGACAAGACGCTATGGCACTGATCTGTGTCACACTGATCAGAGTCACAGAGATTGGTGTCACACCGATCTGTGATACACCCATCGGTGACAAACCGATTGGGGGAATGCTGATCACCATCAATCTGATCGATGTCACACCGATCGGTCTCACAGATGGGTGACACCACACTGACATCATGCCACCAACACACTAACCCTTGGATCCGGACTTACGTCCATGGTGTCCAAAGCACCATAAATTGGAAAATTAATGGACCAGGAGAGTCCATGTAATTACAATTAGATACCTCTCAAACTATTCTCGTCATCAAGAATCAAAACCAATGCCGAAGAAAAGTGATGGGACTAGACAAACACCTCCAAAGATACCTCTTACGAGTAATACCCTGGGAATCTAGGAACACATCTCCCTCAAGAAACCACACTAACAAGTAACGTTCATACCATCCAATCATATGGTTTAGGGATTCCCTTAATCCATGTCAATATACTATCTTCTTTGGGAGGCACTGATTCGCCTGCACAGGTTTAATTGGATCCACCTTAATGTGTCTTGATTTGGGATCAGGTCCTACCCTTCCCACGGTTAGGACACTACACACACATTCATAGAACCAGGGAAAAACAAAACAATTCATATTTAACAAGGTCTACATTACATCATAGTAAGTCACACAAAAAATAACATCAAGGAAGGCTCCGAACAACAACTCAAAAATGCTTTGTGTAATTGGAACACATTTGAGATTCTAACTCCCATGTACTCTCCTTGAGGCCACCATGCCTTCACAACACATGAATCATAGGAATGGTTTTTCCATGGAGCACTTTATCCATTCGATCATTGATCCTCACTAGTCGCTCCACGAACATAGCATCGTCCCCTATATCCAACTATCCCTAGTCGATGACATGGGAGTCATCGTGTAAATATAAAAAAATCTTGGATACGTGGAAAAAGTCATGGATCCTTTCCAACTGAGGTGGAAATTCTTGTTGATATTCCACCTCACTGACTCGCCCCAACACTTCGAAACGCCAGATGAACCTAGGAGATAACTTGGTTCCCTTTCTGAACCTTTTCTGCCCACATCGAGTGGAATCCTTCATGAACACATCGTCCCCAACCTCGAAATCTATGGGGCTTCTCTTACGATCGAGATATGACTTCTGTCAGTCCGTAGATTCCTTTATCTTATCTCGCATAGGATGAACCTTCTTCATTCTGCTATGCACTACCTCTAGTCCATGACCACCTATCTCCGTAACCTCGATCCAACACACGGTCAAATGAAACGGACTCCTATACAAGGCTTCAAACAATGCGATTCCAATAGTAGAGTTATATTTACTGTTGTAGAAAAACTCTACTAAGGGAAAATACCATTAACATGTTCCCCCAAATATCAAAACACATTCCATTAGCCTATCATCCAATGACTACATTGTTCTCCATGTCTGTACATCTTTCTGGGGGTGAAAAGCAGTGATAAGGCGTTGATGGATGCCAAAAGCATGTTGAAATCCCCACCAGACTCATGAGGTAAACCATGAATCCCTATTTGAGACTATGCACCTCCAAACTCCATGAAACCACACAACCTCATCTACGTATCTCTGTGATAAGGTATCCACTTCACTCGACTCCTTGATTGCTATGAAGTGAGCTGATTTCGTCACCTGGCCTACAACTACCCAGATAGAATCATAACCTCCTTGAAACCTGGGTATTCCTATGAATAAATCCATTGATATGTCCTCCCACTACAACTCGAGTACATCTAATGGCTTCAACAAACCTCCTGGGACGCGTTTCTCAACCTTCACCTACTGACACACCACAAACCTTTCCACAAACTCTGCGACTATGAGTTTCACCCCTAGACACCAAAACTAACCCCTCAAACCCGGTAGATCTTGGAAAATCATGTGTTTACCGATATGGGTGAGTTGTGGAAGTCACGGAGAACTCCCTCATGCATCGTCTCTGGGAGATCTCGATGTTTTAGTCATAATGAAACTCCACCCACCTTCATTGTTACATGTTCATGTCCCACTGGGTAATGATATGCCTCAATATATTGTGATCTATGAATACCACAACGTGCTCCCCGATGAGGTAATGCCACCAAAAATTCAACGCAAACACTACTGCAACAAGCTCTAGGTCATGTGTGTCAGAGTTACGAGAATGAGGAGGTAACTTCCTAGAACCAAATAGATCACTCCCCGCTAATGCATCAACACACACCCCATTCCATGTCCTAAATCATCACAAAACACTTCATACAACAACCCTTCCTCTGGAAAACTATGCAGTGGGGCGCGGACCATTCATCCATTCAGATATCTGAAATATTCCCAACACTAATTACTCCACATGACGGCTTGGTCCTTTTTGTTCAATGTTCTCAAAGGAGATGAAACTCTAGATAATTTGGGTATGAACCTCTAATAATAGCCTACCAGACACAGAAAACTACGAACCTCCATCACATTCATGTGTGCTTCCCAATAAACAACTACTTTAACCTTTGACGGATTAACTGCTACCAAATTCCATTACACCACGTGTCTTGTAATGTGCACTTCTCGTGTCAAGAACTTTCACTTGGACAACTTTTCTTAGAGATGGTGATGTCGAAGGATCTCTAATACCATCATGATGAGATTAGTATATTCCTCCTCAGATCAGATCATGGGTAGATAAAAATTCCATCGATGAAATGATCCAGAAAGTCACAGAAAATAGTGTTCATGATCCCCATGAACACAATAGGTGCATTTGTAACACCAAACAACATGACTATGAACTCAATGTTCCCATACATGCACCTAAAAAAATTATTCAGTATATCACTGTCCTTCACCCAGAACTGGTGATACCCAGACCATAGATAAATCTTAGAGAACCATTTAGCTCCCCTCAGCTAGTCCAAGAGATCGTCTTTCCTTGGGAGAGGGTAAACATTCTTGACTGTTACCCGATTCAGTCTCCAGTAGTCTATGCATAGCCTGAGACCACCGTCTGCCTTCTTTACGAATAGGGCTGGAGTACCCCATGAAGACACGTTGGGTCAGACAAACCCCGTCTTCACCATCTTGTCAATCTTAATATGCAACTCTCGCAATTCAGATGGATCCATCTAATAAATAGCCATGGAAATTGTATCGGAACCGGTTTGAATGTATATCCTGAATAAAAGGTCACATTAAGGGGGTAGAGACACAACTTCCTCGGGAAAAAGGTCCAGGAACTGTCTACCAACTCCCAGAACATCCATCATCTTAGCATCCACTAAATCTGCAGAAGATTTTGCCAACTTAGAAAGAAGTGGCTCGACATGTCGTCTTCCCACTAGACAACTCTGTTTTCCAATAGAATCCACATGCTGGCTATCCTCATTAGAGAATATGACTATTCTTTGGATGAATTTGGTAACAAAGTGCATAGAAAATAACCCGTAGATTCCTAGGATGACAACATATGGCTGCATTTGCAGCAGAAGAAGATCCTTACTAGACTGATGTGGCCCCAACATCAGTCTACATCCACGACAAACATCAAACAGACTGGTATGAACCCCAACTAGAGTACACGTGACTGGGGTCATGGAGAGTCTTTCTATGTATAGGCCCAAGGCATGGGAAAGACTGGGTGTAATAGAGGTGTACGAAGGACCTGAATTAAACAAGGTGTATGCAAGAGTGCTAAACATGTTTATCATACCTCAAATGCCTTCCGGCCCTACTGTAACTACATCCTCTAAGACGTGAAACTTCCCACACCCAGATCCTATACCTCTTGTCTGTTGGCAACATCCTCGACCATGCCCTGGTCCCGGTCCATGAGGAGAACACTAGGGTCAACGTCTTTCTACAATGTCTTCTCTAGGAGGTGGGGGAGCTCACAGTCCATGATGCTATTGTTGGAAGGTCCTGGCTGGAAACTGTGGTTGTAGAGGTGGGAGATGAACCGTCCCACCCCCATTTTACTACAATCGGTATGGGAATTAATTTCTAAGGAGCCCACAGCTGCCATAGGTAAAGAACCTCGGTTCTATGACCACACAAAAAGGGCGAGGACCTGGAGATCATGACTGGAACTACTAGGGCCATCTCCCCAATGGCCGAAACATAGATGACCATGATGATGGAGACCTAGTGTTGATGACCTTCCCCTTTGGTGAGCCCAACTACCTCTCCTCTTGCAGTACACCTCCCATCGTGTGCATCCTCTAAACCACTTCAGACTTCTTTTAGTCCCCCAAATACGTCAGTAGGGGGAATGGAGTAACAACATATTTAATAGAAGGTCGAAGTGCCTCATCAAAATGTCTGTACTGATACTCCTCATCCGGAAAATGGTCTGGAGAAATAAGAAGGATATACTTGAAGTTGATTCCCATATACCTCACTAACATGCTCCCCTGCTAAAGGTAGAGTATCTCTTGCCTCTTTTCTACCTTCATTGTGGAAGAGAGGAATTGTTCCCAGAATTCCCTCTCGAAGTCTGTCCACAAAACCACATCTTCCCTCTTTACCCCATGATAGAGAGACCACCACTGACATGTTTTTCCCTAGATCTAGCTTACAACTAGTGGAACCCTGTACTCTATTGGAGCGTAGATCAATTTAAATGATATCACCAGCTCCTTGATCCAGCTCTCTGTATCCTTGTTTGTGACGCTTCCCTCACACTTCCTGAGGGTTCCCCATTGAAAGGAATGATGTTTCATCTTCCACTGGTCATCCTCATCCTCTCGATCAGCCCTCTACTGATAATCCAAAACAGCCTCCTAGTCCTTGATCGACCCCACTACTTATGGACATCGTATGGGTGCCATGGCTGAATGGGAAACAAGGAATTCCTATGCCTGTGTAGTGAAGAGAGTTTATTTTAAAATTTTCTTAATGTTTTTATTTTTTTAAATTCCTAGAAAACCAAGAACATACAGAAATACTATTAATTATGTTGAATTTACATTTCCTATGGTCTCTATATTAAAATCAGTATAGTCTAACTTGGTCATTCTATAGGTCCTATCTCCTTGCATCGGATCACGAGGGACCTAAAATATTGTTTCCTATCTGGTCTTCCCTATACTATTTCATGATCCTTAATTTCCAAACATTGTTTCCCTACCATCCCTTTAAATCTAACCTATGCCTAACCTAAAGCACCATCCTATTTTTCATCCTCACTTTGATAACATTCTATCATGACCTACCTTAACCGAGATGAGGGAAGAGACAACAGATTTCTAGACCCTCCCTTTTTCATGTGGAAGAAGAGAAAATGTCCCTCGAGACACACCTTCAATAGGTCCTGGAGTGGCGACTAGAACCAAGGGTATGTAATCATAATCAAATGGAAGTAATTACCAATTTTCTTTAGTAGAATCGATAGATAAGATAATAAATCACAACAATCCCCAAGACTAGAAATAAATGTAATGAAAAAAACAAACCATTCCCATATGCATGTTCCAAAATAAGGTTCTACAAGGTAAAAGGAAAACTCAAATGAAAATTACCAAAGGAAAAGAAAAGAAGATACATCAATGGTCCCAACGTTCGAACTAGTTGGGCCCGACATGGTCCTCAAAGTCCTCCTGGAAACCTGAATGAAATATTATATACGTAGCATGAGTTTACAGGTATACTCAGTAGGGAAAACCAGAAGCTCTCATGCACAAGTGGTGAGGTATTCTATGGCCCTATGATAAATGGAGATAACCAAAGATCCTAGAAAATAAACTATCCACCAAAACCTCACCAAGGAACACTCCCCAAATAATGCAAGTAAAGTAAACTAATAGTAATAACACATAGACATTTGGGTACCCCACACAACTTTCCCACTAGTTATTGATGATATCCTATGTGTCATACCTCACCATACATTCTCACTGTAGTGCCATTGCCATCCCCCGACCGCACACACCAGGGCTACCAGAACCGCACATCTCGCCTGCAAGAAGTTGGTCCATAACAACCACATGTAACCACACCCTCAGAAACCTAGGCCATAACCACTACCTCATCGCTCAAAGACACATGTGCCTCATCCTGAAGACACTTGGGAAACAACCTGCCCACAAACACCTCATAAAACCACCACAACTACCTAGCCCAGAGATTCTAGGGCTATACTGAACCTTAGGCCGTCACAGCCTACTCGAAGAGTTTTTGGGATACTCGGATAAGGGATCATAAAAGGATCTGATAACCAACCAGTCATAGAAGTGTTGGGGAACCCCCCCCCCCCATGAAATGGGAGGGTTCGACATGATGTTCTCAACATGGGTGGGGCATGAATAAGAAACATAAGAAATAAATTATACATACAGGTAACAAGAACTCATCCTAGCCTTGGGGTTCCAAAACCGGCTCATACAGAAACACCCGCATTGCTATTGATTCATAAGAAGCACCACAACCACAACCATTTCCCAACTCATTCATGGAAGAAAATTCACTATTAAACCAATTCTTGTTTTCATTTTCATCTGATTCTATATAAAATATTTCTTCACTACCACACATCTATCATGCATACCTATAAGCCAAAGAAGGAAAAACATCCAAGATGAAATGTAAGAATTCACACCAGGTTCTCTTGTAATGTCACCACAACCAATGGGATCCATGAGATCCCTCAAAGTACTGAAACCAAAAAAGCCCCATCATACCACCACATATGGCCTTAGTCCCACAAACCAACAACTTCAGAATAGGGGATCCCATCCCCATTCACGTCACCTCAAAAGCATCAACCGTAAAACTTCACTAGAATAGAGGAAGAGAGTTTTCAAATTTTCATATTCCATTAATTTAGTTTCCTAATTCTGTATGGTTAACCGAGGTGACCACACAAGTATTCCTATTCATTGTGCATCCATATAATCCACAGATTTTTCATGATTAACCAGTTTCCATGTGACAACCATTAAATCACATAAATATCCAGAAAACAGAGGTTCATTAATACACAATACGGGACCATTAATGACCATGATTTTCAGTGGTCATAATCCCATTCAATTCACAACATATCTGAAAAAAGGGTACATCGTCATTATCAAAATCACCCCTTCATTCTGTAAATCCATTTATTATCTTTGTTAAGGTTTTCTATCATCCATACCGGAAGGAACCTTACTATACCCACCCCACATGATATATAGTTAAGAGAGATGAAGGAATAACCCTACATGGATGATCAACCATCAATGTTTTTCTCCTCACAAAACTAACTAAGGATGCATGACTTATAGGCAGAAACCCTGAGGACTCCAAGAGTGAGAAAAGAAGATCCATCATAGGCACACCACTTACCTCGGGAAGGGGGGACTCCAAATGCACAAGGAAAAGAAAGAAACCATCCAAGAAGAAGAATGAAGGAATTCCCTTGTGATAAAAAGGTGAGATCTTAGAGTTATGGGAGAAGAAAATCATGAACGACTTTATAGTCGGATCGTGGTGCCACCATGTGGTTGGACCATTAAACAAGATAGAATTAATTGTTATTTAATAATTATAATCTGATTGGTGGAGATAATAGTTGTGTGTTAAAGGATTTCATTTAAAGGGACAAAAAATGGGTCTATTGAGGGTTGACCGACTTATAGGGGATTTAAAACAGCATTTATGGGGATAAAATGGGTTTAAACCAGTTAATAAAAGTTAAAAGATGAAAATGTGGTGTTATGGGGAATCTAGGAAAGGAAAAACCCAAAAATCCCATAGGGCACTCATCAGTGTCGCACCAATCACTGACACATGGATCGGTGCCACACCGATCGATGTCACCCCGATCTGTGACACACCGATCAATGACCCACCATTCGGGTTAACACCCATCGAGCTCACACTGATTGGTGACACACTGATTGGTGTCACACTGATAAGTGTCACAGAGATCAGGGACACACCAATTAGTGTCACCCCGATCGGCAACTCACCAAATAGTGTCACCGATGGGTGACACCACGTTGACATCCTTCCACCAAAACAGTACCCCTCAGATCTAGACTTACGTCCAATGTGTCTAATGCACCATAAATTGGAAAAGTGAAGGACCAGGATGGTCTGGTCCGTTGAAACCATTATCGATAGCCCTATCACATAACCAAGCCACTCCCATCACATCCATCAACACAACATAGAACAACCTGATCACAACCATGCTACACAACACTATCCATCCATTCCAAAATCAATAAATCTATCAACCTAAAATTCAATTGTTCATTTTGAACCACCAAAAATCACATAATTGTGCATATAATTGTACCAACACAGAAACCAAAAAAATAATATTAAGATTTATCATGTCATCTGTTCTTTAATTCCACTTTTTTAACAACTAGAGTTATCATAGAAGCAGTTTGGTACATGGTTATCCATTTATTACCTGAGTGTATGTGGTAAAACGATTTGATAACAATAGATTAATAGAAATCCAAACATTATTCATTCCAAAATCATTACTTGATGAAAAAAAAATCTCCCCAAAAACCATAATTTTCAATACAGAATTTATCCCACATAATTTTCAACAACATTCAAAAAGTTGCACAATAATGATACAAAAAAATATCCTCATCCTTACAAATTTATTTTTCACAGTTTATTTATAATTTTTAATCTGAATACAAATTTTTTCTCAAGAATCATTGATACACCCATGCCCCTTGATAAACAAATAAAATAGACACGATGGATAACACACTTGGAAGATGTAAAAATCTGTAATTCCTTATTGTGCCAATGGAGGGGTTAACATATAGAAGGAAGAGTCTACAAGGGAAAAAATTTCCTAAATTCGACACCATAATTACAGATCTACTTGGGAAGGTGCAGAATAGTTTATTTGGCCTTGAACGATGTGAAAGTGTGGTTCACAAGTAAAAGAACATGTTATCTTTAGAATGGTCAGACCCTAAATCAACGAGAGAATCGGTTTTTTAAAAATCAATTAATGGAAGATCGTGACCAAGACCAAGATTTTTGGATGTCAAGGGATGCCTCAGTTTGTTAGATGAGTAGTTTGATTTGAAACTAATCTAAAAACCATTAAAAAGGTGTTAAAATATTTTTAAATCAAATATTACTTTAAAGTGGATAAAATGTAGGAAAATGGAAAAACATGAAAATTGGAAAAGTGTTGGAAAAGTCTCATTGTTAGATGAGTCATCAATGTGATTCACCATTCAGTGATCTAAAGGTGTGAGTCAGCAGTCCGTGTCGTTGTTCTAACTCACAATAGGAAGATCTAGTGCTGGGTGAGCTATCATCATGAGTAATTTTTTGAGCTATAGGTGGAATTCACCACTGTGACTTAGTATTACGAGAAACTAGTGAAAGTCACAGCTGTGATATACCATTGTGAGTCAACACTATGACTAACCATTATGAGAATATAGTGTTAGTAAATTTTACAATCTATTTGTGTGATTCCACATTGTGACTCACTATTGCGAACTCCTATTGGAAAATGGAATTTTTGTTAAAAGTATTAAAATGATTCATCATGACCTCCCTGAACTCATAGACTATTGTATGATCAATAAATAATGGACCGGACAGGTCTGTGTCCTTACATAAAATAAATCTCAGTATTTGTTATCCCATAATTATTAAAAACAATACCAAATGAAAGAGGGGTCTGAACAACCACATCGTTAGATACATATAAAGGATCCTACAACACTTTAGACACTGTTATCAACCAAAATCACCAATGATCAATGAAAACCACCCCTATGTTGTTCAAATTATGGACTAGAATCCTCCTCATCCATTGAAACCTATGCTAAAATCCGATATCCAAAAAATTGACAATGCACAACGCACAACCACCAAAACCGCATTGTCAGAACATGCAGACTAAGGAATTCCATCCTCCATGTCATGATAATTTTTTCTCTAAGTGGAACTGACTCCCCCACACCATTTTATCACAGATTACTCAATGAGACTTTATTGTAAATTTTTTCCTCACATATTAACATGCAAGGAATATATCTCACATTATAGAACAAGGAATCAACTCATCTCATAACATCATGGTTTAAACATTACATCATAAGAAAAAATAAACAAGGAAAAAATGAAAGAAACATCATGTAATATGTTTACATAAGTGCTCACCACTCCCAAGTACTCTCTTACAATCCACCATTCCCTAAAAACACATGAACCAATGGAATGTTCCTCCCAGGAAACACCATCTATGGATGATCCTTGCTCGCTAATGTCTGCTCTGGGTATGTCGTGTCATATTCAATATACAAATATCCCATGTAAATGACATGGGAGTAATCATGATGATATTGATGGATTTGAGATATGATAAAGGGATAACAGATCTCCTCCAACTATGGTGGAAGAACCCATTGGTATGACACCTGGCCAACTCACCCCAACACCTCAAAGGGTCTGACAAAACAGGGATAAATCTTACTCCGTAGGCCAAACTACCACTATAGAGGTCGAGGGGAAAACGTTAATAACACATGGTCCCCAACCTAGAACTATAAGGGCCTCCTCCAATGATAGAAATACAATTTATTATTTTCTAGTGCCTCTATAATTCTATCGCAAAAAGTTGAACCTTCTCATTCATGATATACAAAACCTCAAGACCAAGGATTTTTGTCTCTCCATACTCTCTATAGTATAAAGGTCAATTACCTGGTCATCCATACAATGATTACACCCTCATATAGATGGGAATATGTAATGGACAATCCAGATGACTGGGGATAACTTGCGAGCATGCTTCTTGGTCTTTGGTGGATCTTAGGTGCAACAATTCAACTTGGTAGAGTATAATTACAATAATAGCTAACACACTTCCATTGGAATGGGACCATTTTCTGCCTTGTAAAACATACTATGTTTTTAACGTTATGTTGGAAATATGGTGGGGAGAAAAATTTTCTTGGACCGAACATGGTGCAGAGCACAACAAATAATAATCACCATGTTTGTGAGTGGATTAAATTGGTGCTAGACTGATAGAGGCATTATGTTGGTCATAGGTGGAGGCCCATGGTGTTCAAGGTGGGGGACCACTTTTTCTCAAGGATTCCCCATGATGTGAATTCAAAGGTTTGTAAGAGGGAGAAATATGTCTACAGGGTTTGTAAGACCCTTCTTAGTGATCATGTGAGTTACATGGGTTGCATACTAATTTGTGATGTTATCATAGTTGGAGAAGATTCCCAACATCTTTGATGACTATCAACTATATATGTGTCATCACGAGGACTCCCATTTCATTGAAAATGTAGATTTATATATCTACGATGATCTGTTGTATGTTGAGCAGGTATTAGAGATCCAGGATCATCAGCAGAAGGTGCTATGTGGGAAGACCATTCCATTGGTTCGTGTGTTATGGAGGCTCGGTGATCGGCTTCATGATAAGGGATATAATGGTCATGGTCATCTGAATATGTAGTAGGTGGTGGTGTATTACTGAAAAATACATTAAATGAGTATAGGTGTGGTTTATGTTTATTATACTATTCCATATGCACTTGGAGACATATGTGTGAGTCGTTAACATATCCTTGTACTTCATGTGTTAGAAATAATTCTCTGATTTTATATGTTTGAATAATATTTTTTCCTTATGTTTCTTATTTTATTTAATCATAGTGTGACCTATCACATTACAAAGAGTGTAACTCTTGGGAAATGTTTTTGTTATGATAATTCCTCAATACATTATCCTGATTATGGATTGGTTTCCCATGGTCAAAACCGATATTGAATATCACTATGAAATATTCAAATGAATTCTAAATATTGGGATGATATACACAATGGGTTTATGGTGATTCCTTATTGTGTGATGAATGCCACTCCTATTTTTATGGTTTTGATTATCCAAATCTCCCATCTATACAAGGATCTATTTTTTTAAATTTATTGAATACACACTTATATAACATTGATTTGAGAAAATGAATACCGAGAACATGTGGATTGTTCTAGAAATTACACAAGACACCAATATTTTTGCTACACTCTCAATGATCTAATTATTTATCCATGAGGTTAACTACCTTTGTAATTTCATATATGATAATGGATTAGTTTTGGCGATGATATAAATCTATGTGGTCCTTTCCTAGGAGCCAACCCTGTTAATTTTATAGGTGAAAAAATTTCAATACTTAGTAGGATAATAAATGAAAATTATAGAAGGTCTCTCTAGGATTATATACAATTTTACCACCCCTAACATGGAAAAGGGTAGACTTTTTCCATGATTTAGTTATGCTAGAGAGCCCTCGAGGAGTTAAGGAAATGTATTATGAGTGATTCTATATTGAGTCTATTGGATGACGGAATAAAGTATGTACTGTATTTGGATGGATTTTTAGCTGGTACCTATTGAATTTTGATGCAGATGTTAGCAGTTATCACAGAGGTGACAATGAAGATGAAATCCCATGAAATAAACTATATGACTCAAAATATGGATCATAATGTGTTATCGTCAGTACAACAATTTTAAGAAACTTTCTAGTAGAAGAGATTTTTTTTGATTACTCATACCAATAATGTCTATGGTATGAATTCCTGAAAATATAACTAAACCAAAGCCATATATGATGGTTGTATTTTCTATAGGATTAGAATTTTGAGATACACTACTGTATTTATAAGTGAAATGTGGTGTGAAATTCCCCAAGAAGGAATAACTATACTCATTTGTTGTAGGATGCATCTGAGTAGTTGGATTTAATGCAACTGACCTTGGATGATAATGATGGTTAATTTTTTTTAATTTGATGGTGTGGAATAATATACTTCTCAATAGTGTGAGTGATTACCCATTGTAAAACATCAACTGTGAGGTCATATGTAACCATATATCATAGGTTTATTCACCTAATGAGTTTTTTAATGGAGTAAATCACATCATCCTTTTCTCCGTATTGATAGAATTCCCATTCACTATGTGAGAAAAAGTTATGAGGGAGTTTCACACATTTCATTTTGTTGTACATTACATTGTCGGGATGATGTAGAAAGACCATTACTGGTAGCATTGTTGGGACGATATGAGAAATAAAATTATTGTGTTTGTATCTCAATGTCTACCCTATTAACCGGTGAAGGCTGAGAACTAGATTACAGATGGTTTGTTACAACCTCATGTGTTAATAGAGTACAAATGAGATGAAATACAAATTTAATTCACGATAGGTATTCCACATATATAAAGAGGCCATTTTTTTGTTGTTAATACACTTAGTAAGTCATCACATCTTCTTATTATTAGGGATCAATGTTTGGTGAAGTTTTTTGGGATTTTGTATGTAAAGGATATCAAGAACTGTCATGGTGTACCCTCAATGACGATCTCTAACCATGTTGTGCAGTTTACATTATGATTTTGGAGATGAGTTTCAAAGAAATTTTGGGCCCAGATGTGGGTGAGTACAGCCTTCCACTCCAAGAAAGATGTGCAGGCTGAGAAAACTATCTACGTGTTAGAAGATATGTTGAAGGCTTGCATGTTGAAATTATTATAGAGATGAGAGGATTGTATTCCTTTGATAATGTATTCATATAAATATAACTACCACTCTATTATCACAATTTCAACTTTATAGTCCATAAACATAATATACATCATGTAACCTCAATGCATTACAATGATTAGGGTGGTATCTGTTATTTTGATAGATATGGTTTAGGAGATGGAATAGAAGGTCAAAATAATTAGCGATTAGATGAAAATAAACAAGGGTAGGAAGAAATATTATCCATATTGATATTTTAGGATATGCTAGATTGATAAGGGAGACCATATATTCTTCAAAGTCTCCCCATGAAATGGATTATGGTGATTCAAATGAGAAGAAAAGTTATCCATGAGGTTAATCCGGAAATTGGAGATCTTGTACATTATATGTAAGGTTACATTCCACCCCTCTCTCTATAAATATATTAGTACATTTTTACTGATGTATTCCTTGTGTTGGAACTATGGATATTCATGATATATCCCATACATTTTATTTAATGGGGAGAGTTGGATAATAATCATTGAAGAACATTCATGGAACAAATCGTTGAGATAGATTATCAATAATAGAGTAATATATGTGGATGAACAATCCCCTTAGATCATGTTTTGTTGTAGGATGATAGCACGAAGGCGAGCTTCTTTTTGTGGGAGTTCTAGAGGTGGCCTATGTATCCCAATATTTTTTTTAAATTTTCATGGATGAAAATATTAAAGGGGGAGTAATTTAGGTACTGGATAATTTCAATTTATTGCTTCAAATTTTATCTAGAAATATTTTCAGAGATATGTTCTGTGATGGTGTTCAAACCCAAGGATCGGTTTATCTAGAATAAATTTTATTATATAATTTTATATTTTTCTCCTTATGTTTTCAAATAATATATGGATAAATCAAAAATAAAGTTTTTTATTAAATATCTAATGAAATATTTAATTTAGAAGTGCTAGGTTTCCCCTAGGGGAGACCTATTGTTTGACGGAGTGGGGGATTCAATTATAACGGCTGTTGAATGGTGTGTTCAGTGGAGTGCTTAATTTTATATAATTAATTTATTAATAACGTAATACTACATGGTATCAATAGGTATGATTATATAGAAAATATACATGGATAGACTTGTATCCCAGAGATCATTGATATGAGTTTTATAGAACATGTGACTGGATAATTGAGATAGACCGATGATGATATTCTGGATCAAGGTGAATCGAGACATAGAAAATTGAACACATCTTCCTCTATCATTGGATGGAATTTTTTTCATCAAGTAACAATATAATCTCATGGTTGGAATATTCATATGTTTATTATCACTATAATGATTAAATGAATGAGCATGATATTTCATAATTCCTTTATCATTGTAATTTTGGAATCTTTTCCTGATCCCTTTCTAAATTAAATTTTTAATTTAATATTCATATTCCTGATATTCAATGATTCTCATGGAATATTCCACAATTATTTATTATTATCAAATAATGTTTTTTTAATATATGTTTTCCTATTATTTATGTGATATTCCCCCACCATCACTAATGTTCTATATTATTTGACCATGGGGTCACAATTTGACTATTTATAGGAATATTAAATTATTATCAGACCCTAATATTCATAGAAAATTAATGTTCAAAAAATGTATAAATGATTTGTGGACGGACTATGTCAATTTTCCAGAGTTCATTCCCTTTTTCCCATGGATCTATAATCCGAGACAAAACAGTTACAATGGGATGCTTATTTTTTAGGTAACATACAACTGTGGATCAAGATATAAATATATTAATCCTATTGAGGGACAAATATGATGATTGGATCATATTCTGGTCAATTTAATATTATTTAAAGGCATTATATTAATAGACGATAGAGCATAAAGAACACATAGAGACGATATTGATTTTTTATAAGACCTGATGAATTCCATGAAGTTTAATTTAATGAAATATTATATCCCCATAGATGTGGTTTCTAGGGTTATGTAGAGATACATATCACCGAATATATGGGAACCACACCCCACACATGTTTTGTTTCCTAGTAAAAGCTACCCATTATGTACTCCATGACTACATAGAACCACAAAGGACTAAACACATTCCACATATTGTAACTTGACCTTGGTACATGGACAAGACCAAATAGACATGGGAAAGACACCATGCGGGAGAACACACTATGTATCAAATACACAATAATTGAAAAATTGAGCCAGGGAACATCTAGGACAACATGGAACATCCCTGTGAGGTCAATACATGGTGTGTAGTCTCATTAAATTCCACATATGGCTACATGTCAAGTGAGAAATGTACTGGGAAGGACATAGCCAGGAAGCATGATGGGACCACATATTTTTTGGGACCCCTTACACGAAATGAAATTTAAATTTTTGGGGGGAATTATACATATTTTAGATCATTTTTTATGAATATTTTCTCAAAATATTAGCCTTTAATGAGTGAATTTTTCATTAGAATAAGATTCTATTGTTCATCAGGGAATTTTATATATCTTGGAAAACGTTTTCTGTGGGAAACTCCATTAAGAGATGTTTAATGAAGGTAGTGATTATGGAGTATTTCCATAGACATTATAGTAGAACCATAGTGATGGGATGAGACATGGGGCCTAAATATTTCCTAGTGGAAATGACCTTTTTATTCATGGTGTGGTTCCTCATCCATAATATGGAACCCTCATACTGTGATATGGCATGGGTCCTCTATATATCCATACGAGTTACACCCTCCGATAGTGTTATGGAAAGGGTAGAAGAACATCTTTGTGGAACCATCATGTAGAGATATGGCATAGATCATTAGATATCAGAGTGGAACCCTCCATGTGGGACATGGAATGAGTTCTATATTGACTACCAGAGTGACTACAGGGCATGGATCCTCTACCTTGGTTTTGGGCCTCGTGGTTATAAAACATAGTATAGTGGCGTGGCATGACATGGATGTTTATTTAGACAAAAAAATATATTTTAGTCATAATTGATAACCCATTTGTGTAATATTGAATACACTTATCCTAGGTTGGATAGTTTGATGTAGATCCCCTTCATAATTAGTTTTGGGTTTTTATTATCATATATAACTTTTTGTCCAACATAATTTCAATATTACTATGGTTTGATCTATATAAATTTATTCAATACCTTATTGATTCTACATATGATTTTAGGGATTCATATTTTTTATATATATACTCAACCCTATATAGGATTTTCCCAAAATTGTTCTTTCTCTGGAAGACGACTGAATTGTAATCAATAATTACAATTGATGTTAGGTGTATCGTGTAGAATTAGTCTATATACAATGTTTGGGCCTTAATGATCTTGAAGTGTTCTATCCTAATGCATAACTTTTCACGTTTTTCATGTTCTGCCATTTTTTTTGGTTAGGTGTGTGTTTTTACAATTTTTACATTTTAGATTATCATTCCATACCATTATACTTCCAAGAGGTTTTACATGAACAATTATAATTGAAATGTTGATTCATTTAAATTTATTACTCAACATTTCTTCATGGAGATGGTTTGGTGTATGATTAAATGTATATTTGGAAAACAAAAATCATTTTATTTATACCTTTTAGTTATTTTATCTATCCCCTGGGCTATGTAGATAGTTTTGGGGTAGTTAGGTATTGAGGCACATTTGGTCTATTAGTGAGAAGAACCGGAAAAAACCTCTAAAAATATAATAACCATATAGTTTACTTCCATACCCAATTCATTGTATATCTATTTAGGCAAACACATCATATATGATATAATTATCCCACCTGAAACTATCTTCGAACACCAACCATATAATCATTTTCAATAAACTACAACATGAATAATGTATGTAGACATTTCATTTCATCATAAAAATAAAAAACAAATAATCTTTCCCTTCATAATATGATTAACCACTAGAAAATAATGGGGTTCAATGATTATATCATTATAACATGACTAAATCATATAAATGATATGGTTTCTATGAAAATTTCATTGAAATGTGATTATCCTGTAAAAATATGTTGGTAAGTAGTTTTTTTAAAAATGACTAACTTGTGGATAAAAAATAGGTTCCATAAAAATCACATTTAAATAATCAAAATCCATCAAGAAAATTATTGTGGACGGTATCATTAATAAATATCCCTAGTGGAACCTATTTAATATCGAGGAATATTTATGTTTATGAATGGAAATACCATTTAAGCATCATTACAAACTTCTATGGGTAAAAATGACCCTTTAAATTTGAAAATAAAATTTCTAAATTAAAAAAATTCATAAATATTGTGAAAGTAATTTTTTTAAAAAACCGTCATAACATAAAAAAATAAAATCTAAAGAAAAGTAATTGACTTTATTATTAGGAAATATAGTCATTTTATAAATCAAAGATGTAATTATTCTTTTGAAAAAATTTTAATTAAGGGAGTCAAAATTGATGCATTTTGAAAAAGAAAATAAATTAACATTAAAATTCTATTAAAAAATATAAAAATAAATTGAACTGGCTATGTGAAGATATTTAATTTTAGAAGGGAACATTTTTCAATAAATTTGGAGTACATGGGTTTGGAAGCTAAAGACGAATGATCTAAAATAAAATACAATATCAGCATCACCCAAAACAATTGTATTGGTAATTCATAAATAAATATTGGTGGAAATAGAATGAAAAACAAGTTTACCTCAATAAAAACTATGCGAGAAAATTATAAGTGGTTTAATAGAATATTATAATATTATTTCATACAATGGATCCTTAAACATAATATATCTCAAATGGAATGAGATTTCAACATAATAATTTTTCAAAATTGAAAAGGCTGTATTCGTAATCACCATGAATGAATAAGATCACATGATACTATTAATATCACTGGAAAAGTGATATTCCGAGAATAAAATGTTAAAATTATGTATATACACCTAAAAATTAATATAATTGAATATCATACACATTAATATTAAAGAATGTCATTATGAGTTGAATACCCCTTAAAAAATAATACAATTGAATTTGAGAATAAAACAATGAATTGACTATGTGGGTAAAATGTTAATACACATTAAAAAAGTGTAAAAATAACATAATGAAATCAAATGAAACATAGTAATATAATATAAAAAATAATGAATATTTAATATAAACCACTTAATAAAAATTAAGATATAGAAATATTTACCACTTGGTAATGTTCATGAGAACCCCACTCATATGAAATAATTAATATTGATAAATTAAATTCCCTGATGTATGAATTATTAATCAAATTAAATATAAAATAGGATGTATACACACCACAATATATATATATATTGTGAATATATAATTCTCTCAAATATATTAATATGATGTGTGAAAAAAATTACAAAGAGTAATAAATTATTATTAAGTAATTTAGTTTATTCAATTTAATTGAAATATTTAAATAATTCATTAGTGTTGTCCATATAGGCAGTTGTGAGGATGTTCATTTCAAAATTTCAAAACATGTTATTGTGTTGAATTTAATCAATTAGATTTTAATTTAATAATACTAATAATTATTAAATAGTTATCATAGTTTTATTTCAATATTTTTTTAAAACCAACCACGTAATATCATTATGAAAAAAATGAAGTACCTTACAGTCATAGAGACAGTAGGTCAAACTTATGCAAAGGAAACGTTTCCATTTTTCAATGACCATTATGGAAAAAAGTTATGTTATGAATTATCATTTCATAATGTTCAATATGTCATATATAATTTATTATTCTTCTAAATATTGTTATGTATATCCGCGTTGTGGGGTGGCGATGAAAAGATATTCACATCTCTTTGTGAAGTAGTAGTCCACACAAACATGAACAATAATACAATTATTATATTGAGAACAAAAATGATGTATCATCATTTTAAAATTATAAAATATATCATCAATATAAAATTTATTCAATATAAATCACATATATTCTTCTAAATTGTCATGATTACCTTCCATAAAAAGTTTTTATGAAAAATGAATCATAGTGCATTGTGAGGTAGTAGTATATTAAACACACGAGGGAAATTATCATATCCATTATTGAAATTAGATTATATATATTGATATATATTATAAAATTAGATAATGTGTATCATTATATTATTCATATCATATATATAATATATATCCATCATCATACTCAAATGTGAGACATGGAAATGGAGATATAAAAGACCCCAGTTCCCTAGAAATTATTCCTACGTACACACAATGGATGATTTCATAACCTAATTAATGGACAATGGATTATAATAGGACAATATATTAACATAATTAAATATTAGACTTTTTATGATAATTAATTTATTATAAAATTCTTTTAATAATAATTCAAATAAGTGGATAATGAAATAAAAGAAGCATTCTTGGTGTAGAATGTTGCCTATTCTTCGTATAAACATAGACTATCATCCAAAAAAAATGGGTACTATGATGGGACTATTCGTATAATTTAATTTATTATATGTTCATTTTCTCTAAACAATTATGGAATAATATTTTAGTATCTACATTTGTTGAATTAAAAAAAACAATAGCTTTTATTTATGCAACGAAATGGTACCAAATGATGCATTGTATTGGAATTGAATTCATAGTCAAAAATTCTTGGAATGTTAATTCTAGCGGATGTCATTAGTACAAAAACATGGAGAGGATATGAATATGAATGTATAGACTATTAAGAATCATATCAAACTATCTCAATGTAGAAAATAGATATATCATGATATCCTAAGGAAAAAACTTATTTCAAGTGGGTTATTAGGTATTCTTAGTTGTTAAACCATTTAATGGATTTGAATGATTTCTATGAAAGGAATAGTTAATCCCTTAGTACATCTTTCCTTTTAATTTTTTTTAGTAAAATGGAGTTTTCTTCTAATAATTGGATATCCAACCCAATGTTTCTTATGTACAAGATGTTATCCATGTTTCATTACTATGGAAATAATTTAAGAATGTATTGCATATACAAAAATATTACGTAATACTGTATAAAAATAAAAAATATTACCCAGAAGAGAATATCATAATTCTTAACACGAGAGTGAATGTTTTGTAGAGATTGACATCTCAGATTTTTAATATCCATTTGAAAAAGAAAATACTATGGTAAAATCCATGAGGTATTAAAGAAATATTTTTTTATGTAATACCATTAGTTGTGTAGGATATAATATCATTCCAATTTCATCGACAATATTATTTGTTGGTGGAGAATGTGATACCTAAGACAACATTATATAAGGAGAACCCAATATAAAAAAACTATTAAATAATACACAATTTAATGAACCATAAATCCTGAAATTAATTAAATTTTATATTTTAATTTTAATTTAACAAAAAAGATTAATGTTTATACAATAACAAGAATATTATGGTGAGATGGTTTTTATGATTTTTTTGATGTTTTGTAATCTTTAGGTGAATAAGGAAAAATATTTTTTTATCGACATGAAGAATTTTATGTATTCATTATTATACAAGAATTAACTATAAATTTGTAAATCAATTACATTTATGGGATATTATTTATATTGATAATAATTTTTTTAAAATACTATTCAATGTTTATAAAACTTGTGTACAAAAATTTATGACACTATGTAATATTTTATAATAAATGAAAACATAATTTTATTTAAATATTATTTTTCAAATGATTGGTATTTAATATCATTTAAATAAAAATATATTCTAATTAAATTAATTTTGAAAAAATTAAACCATGAAAAAAATGGAGTTGATAATTTTATTCATCACATAAATTTTGAATATAAAAATACAATTTTTCCTAAAAATGTTGTGTTAAAACACAAATGTTAAAATAATGTTTTCAAATTCAATGATATTTTATTTGATAAAATGGATTTAATTTTATAATTTTCTATGTAAAAATATTTTAATAAGCTCTAAATTATTTTTCATCATTAAATGTAAATTTCCTATGTAAAAAAGAAGTCATCGCGGTTAATATGAAAATCATAAATATGAAAATTTAATGCATAAATTAGATAAAAACACGATTAAAAAATTCATGAAAATTATAGTTTGATGGGTTATTGATTTTATATGAGATTAAACTCAAATAATATCTATTTTAGAGACAAATGGAATGTATAACATGTGATCTTTATATATATTATTTGATATATTTTTAAAAATTCCATTGTTAACACCTATAAAAGGGACCTCTCACCACAAAATAAATAAACTTGAAAACAACTTTTCATATTGAAACAAAAACATTATTCCTTACCCTAAAATAATAATTCAATATCTTAGTATTTTTTCTGTTGATATTATTCTATACCCTTCCTTTACATGGATTCCTCCAAAGGAAACAGATGTCCCTAATGTGAGAACTCATTTTCCAAAAAAAAAACCAGATTAATTATCAAATTATAATTTTTCGTAATATAATATAATGATATATGTATTTTTTTATTATTTTTAAATTTTCTAATTGAGTAAATACTTTTATTAAATAGCCTGGATACCCTGGAAACCATATAACTGAGCCGAAACCAACATGGCCCAAAAGGCATTCCTGATCTCTATTTGTTGGTCATAAGAACCTAGAATAATAAAAAAATTTGGTAGGAAGTATTATTACGTTAACATTGTGGAAGAATGTTATAAACGTAAGTAAACATAATTGAAAAAATCCACAAGAATAACAATAGTAGATGTCAAATTGGAATAAAAATCACAATGTATTACAAAAATGTACTAGAAATTTATAACTTCAATTGTCCAAGGCTACAAATATCCCCACGTCCAATAATCAATAGCTAAAACCACCTCCATGTGGTACATAACCCATTCTAAAAACTGGGTGGAGATAATCTGCCAACAAACAAAGTCACATATATGGTGTGACCTAAATTCATATTATGGTCACTCCAAGGAATCCATACTAAGATTCAAATAATTACATAACCAATTAAGATGATAAAATAAAAAATAATGAGGATAAACATTTCAAAATAATATTTAAAAAATCCTATATTCTTTCACTAATGATAGAAATAATTTAACAACTGGATTAAAAAATATTTTATATAAAACAATTTACATAAATTCATAATTCAAGTATAAAATAATTTAAAATAAATAGTGGATTATATTTAAAATTCATTAAAATGAGAAACATTTTAATGAGTTAATGTGTACAATTGTTCAAGGCTATGAGACTCCTCACACTATGGGGACAATGAAATATGTACATAAATATGTCTGTTTGACAATGGAAAATAGGAATTCATTACTATCCCATCAGGGATATGAGATGCTAAATTTATATTTTGGAACATCATAAAATCATGGAGTTTAGTCCAAATAACTCAATTACATCCAAGGATTTCATGACATCTTGTAAACTTAAATTATGGGAAATTTATTTTAAGAATAATTTAAATAAAATTCAACTCGTTTTCTATTTCATATATGACAACATAATTATAAAAATAAAACATGGATTTTTAATCAAAACATATAATTATCCCAAGATAAAAATTAAAGGATTCTATCAATTATTTTTAATTCATTATTCTGAAATACTACTTCAAAGTCAATATCAATATATAAATTCAATAATTTAAATATCAAAAAAATTCACCAATTTCATAATGGCATCCTATTCAATAGAAATGGAG
The DNA here is from genome assembly GCA_963277665.1 of Viscum album. Classification (NCBI taxonomy): domain Eukaryota; kingdom Viridiplantae; phylum Streptophyta; class Magnoliopsida; order Santalales; family Viscaceae; genus Viscum; species Viscum album. Next base: position 1,558,160,043 of record OY728151.1, on the reverse strand, counting down.
GTTTTCAAAATATAAAGTCTAAAATTATAATTCTTCATATATATTCATAGAATTTCACAACAATCCCGAATTATATGGAATATGGGATTCTTCCAAAAAAAAATCGAAACAATATTATATATCTGAATTCAGTGAAATAGGCTTCTTAATCAACCAATTTGGTGAAAATCATTATTATATTAAATCCAAATTTAGAAAAGAATTTGAATCAACCAGTTAAGGGTTAATAGAAATAGGGAATTATAATAAAATAACCTACCAATGATACATGATGTCTGGAAACATGAAAACCTAATTTCAAAACACAAATAGTGAACGTCAAAAAAATATCCTAGAATAATACAGATGTTTTATGTAAAAAAATATGGGACTTTTTCTTCAAAAATACATATAGATCTATAAAACATTTTGGAGTATATTATAGAGGGTGGTATAATGAGAATGTTAAGAGGAAACCAACATGTTTTAGATCAAATGATGTTTTACATTCTTCGATATACTTTTATACGGGTTAATAGGGGCCTAGAATGGTCATTCTGAGTTTCCCTATAAGATGAAAATTATTTGGGATCGTACCAGTAATTCAAGGACATAAAATTTTTTCCTATTAATTATAAAAAAAAGTCATATTAGTTAAATATTTTCTGAAAAATTTCCGTGGACGATCCACAAGTTTAGAAAAATTGTGTAACCAAACAATTTTCCCAAATTTATCTAGGTTAACGGTTTCACCTTGATGGGGAATGATTTTTAAAATCATTTCATATCCATGATAAATCCCACTACCTGGGATTGGAAAATTTCCACATACATGGTACACAATTTTGGAAAACTAGGTGACAATAGTGTAGTAGACGAGAAACATTCAATATTTCAAAAATTTCATAAAAAAAACCAAACCATAGAATGATCAAAATAAGGGTTTAAGAGTTCCTAAATGTTGTAATAGTATATTACAACCTCCCCACCATAGAATATTTATGTCCCCGTAAATCATACAGAGTATCATCCTGACATTAAATTAGGTCACTTATATCTCATAAGTGAATCCCTCTCCCATATCTCATGAGAATCATAACAGTTCTTCCATAGAACTCAAACCAAATATATCATCCTCCCATGCATATACATGGATCGAGAATCAACTATCATGGATGGATTCTCATCCATGGATTAATCATGTTCAACCTTAATATTATTCCAACTCAAAACATGAGATGGACTATAATGATACACTCAATGATGGGATACATGAATCATTTCATGAGTCAATATTGGCTATGGTGGCAGTTGTAAATGGTAATCCACATTCCCCAGATGCCCAACAATATCAAAAAGTCCCATAAAATGAGGAGTTTATTTCCATACCCTACCAAGTCATGAATTACCCAAACATGGTTAACTCCAATGAATACATTTTCACAAACTCAATATTATATTGGTATTAAGTGACAATAATCATAATTTATATAGAGGATTTGATCAATCAATAACCTCTTTTGAGTAAAATGAATCTTTGGTCTCATCTCTTGAACATGGATTTTTCCAACCAATTAACTTTTAGAAATTTATGAATAACACACCATGTATATAAATGGATGGATATTAATTTCCTCAAATGGATGAATTTCCATAATGGACTAGTAAATATTGTTATAATCCAATTCAACATGAAAATGATGATTATTTAAAGCCCCACCAAATTTTAGTTTACAAGAATGAATAACATCATTAATAATTTATATTGTTGGTTCTATGTGGCCATCTGATTGTGGATGTTATTTCATTATGAAAAAAATCCTGAGATCATTATGCCTCTTGGGGACCTCCCCAAAAGAAACAAGTGAACATTGTATCCCTGTCAGAATCAATAACGTGTATAACTTATTTCAAATAAACAATCTCACTCACATAGATATTTCCCAATTATTCAAATTTATTTAAATCATGAATGGTTATAAAGTGATCCAATTTGGTCATAATATCACACACATTCAATATCATTCTATTCATTCTCTATTTATGAGAAAACAAAACCACAACGTCTATATATATTTCATCCCACAACCATGGTGGCACTAGATGTGTCTGAAGGAAACAAAAATTTTTCTAGTTCATAGATAGTAAATTCTGGCATGTCTATCAATGAGAGAAAGAAAAATCATAAATTCACATGCTCATACTAGAAAACCATATTTTACATTGCATTTCATAGAACATACTCACGGTTAATAGGTGCACTACCCACTGGGAATTATGAAAATTCCCAATAAAAAAATTCATATCCACAAACGATATAGGAAAAAAATTATAACATCACACAATTCCACCCTTGTAAAATTAATACTCATGTATGGTCTCTCCAATATAATGGAGACTCTAATTCTATGGAACCCATCATTGTTTTATTATTCCTAATTATTCATCAATGGAAGAAATGATTCCAACTAAATTTTTTCAAAATAAACCTTATCCCCTACTTCCCAAACATTAACATGAAACTATAAAAATTGGTCAATCTTGTTACTCTTTTATAAAGATTTATTCATGGACTTCATTGAATTATTCCATGTCAAATAAATTTAAATGATGTTCCCTTTCCCAAGGGTATAAGTTTTATTAATAATGAATGATAGTTGTTATTACAAAAAATGACTCTTCCCATGAATCTAATATTTTTGATATAATATAAAACTCAAGATCTTGTGCATTGAAAACATGGTAATCCATTCTCCCAAAAGGTAATGCCAATAGCACTTAGGAATGTGCATCATAACCTACAATTTGAGGTCAGGGGTTGGGTAATTCATCGAATCTATTATAAGAAGATGAGACCCGAAAGAAATTACAGGATCACCCTACATTAGAACACTCCCCAAACCCACCCCCGATGCATCTATGAATACCACATAGCCAATATCAGCCTCTAGATGAGTCATCACTAGTGTAGCAATGAATAAATATTTCTTCACAGTAATGGAATTCTAACATTTCGTATCCCATGATAAATCTACTCCCTTTTGAGTTATAGTATTCATCTGAGAATCTGACATTAAAAATCACTTGAAAAGCGTCTATAATATCCATTTAAACCCAAGAAGCCTCAAATCTCAAAAATAATATATTTTTTCTCTAATGTCATAACAATATTCTCCTTTTTAGGATCAACTAAAATACAATGTTTTGACACCATATTCCCCACAGACATCACCTTTTGAATCCAGAATGTTCACATTGAATGATGGGAATAATGTCAGTGTCATACAAAAAAACTATAACCTCCCACTTAATAAGAACATTAACCTCCTAAAAATTAGAGAAAACAAGGATGTCATCAATAAATAATACTATGAAAGAATCAAGACACAAAATGAAAATCATGTAAATTATATCCATAAATATGAAGTTAGAATTATTTTTCAAAATGAAATGAATAGGTAATCATAATGTCCATACCATATTTAAAAGGATGTTATTTGAATTTCAAATTCAATTATCCTCAGATGATGGTAATTATATCATAGAACAGTCATTGATAACCAATTTTCCCTTTTCAAAAAGTCAATAAAATTATAAATCCATGGAAATAGATATTTCTTCTTTATCATGACCCGTTTGAGTTTTCGATAATCTAAAAATTAATATGTGAGCCATCATCATTCATATAATAGAGAATATACACCACACAAGGCAGCACACTCGGGCATATAAAGAATTTATATACAACATCATCCAACTAGGTCATCAACAATTTCATTTTAGTTGGATCCATGTTGTAAGATGAAATAGACACTATTTGAATACTATGAACTAAATTTACAGAAACTATACCTCACTTATTGGTCGAATCCTAAATAATTGTGAAGGAAAGACATTGGGAAACAAACTAAGGGATAAAGGGAGATCAATACTAAAAGATTCCTACTCTCGATTAATAGAAAACATATATATTATATTCCCCAAATAAAGATAATATAGTTTGGTCCATCATGACCTTGGGACACATTTTCCTTGAAAGACATGGAAAACACCATCAGGTGTACTACACCATACACAATTAAGGTATCAATTAATATCTGTTGTAATGGAAATGAGATAATCGACCTTAAAAAGGATGTTAATTGGTTTCATGTTGAGGACCATAATATCATAGGCATGATCGACATCTGAAAGGGAGAAAACAAAATCAAGACTATATAAACCAATCTATAAAATAATTCCAAGGAATGTAGTAATACCCATCACATATGATAAAATATTCTTTTGAATATATAGAACATTAAAAATACATGTTAAAAAAAACAAATGAGAAGAAACATTATGAAAGAATGAATAAAATAATGATAAGTATTTTGTGATGGTATGTTTCAATGCGGCTAGACACATATATGATTCCTACAGAGACTAGTACATTGTGTAAAAAACCTTCATTCCATTTTACTAGGGATGAAACCCCTTTTTCTTGAAGAATAAGATTTCCCCAATGTTTTTGGATCTTTTGATTATCAGGTAAATAACAATGGAGTGGAATATATATGAAATAACATCTGCAGGTGAAATAATCATCTTCAATGACCACATATCTTTGGAGACATAGTTATGACTCATATAGAATGCTCATGCATTCCACAGTATTAGAAAAACAAAGGGCCTCTGTAAGCCACTACATGAGGTCATGAATTCCCCTGTCATGAATAAAACTCATGAGAATCATCATGATTACTATTTCCATTAAATGAAATCATGCATCCAATATGAGGAGAAATAACTAATCTAAACCCTACCATGTTATCCAGGTCCATCTGAATGATCAATGATCTATCCAACACATCACCATAAAAATCGTATTGAGATATAAAACCTGAGAAAAAAATATTATATCGATGTCCCAAATCAATCCATCAATTTTTATATAATAATTAGATAATCTATTCGGTGAAAACTGAAAAATATTGGAAAATGGTTTGCGTATTCAGTCATGGGTTTTTTAGAATTATCATGATTGAACAACTAAATAGCCTTTAAAAATTCCATCAACTCAATATATAATTGGTGATTAAAAATGCACTTGATTAATTTCCACTCTGAAACCGGTATGCATATTCTTCACCACCACCATATTTCACCATCTCCTTCTCAGTCCCTCTATCATGAAGGTTTCATAGTTAACCTTGGTTTCCTCCAGTATTTCCAAAAACACAAAAAAAAACAATCTATTTTAATAATCCAAACCTCATACTATTGAGGATCATTATATCTGTTTATGTCTGGTGGATTATTGTGTTGTATCTCTAATGAAAATTCTTACAAAACATCTGTTTGAGGTTTCAAAACTGGAACGTGAATGGAAATTGATGGTCGTTCTCATCCCATATGTTGGATAGTATTCACAATCTCCTTAACCATACTCAGTTCTAGTAAATTATTCACTCAATAATCTTCATCTGCAGCTTCATCCTAGATCTGATTCATGAATGTTCTTAGAGGCATAATACTACACAATATATCAATGAAAAATAATGATGCTATGAAAAACTACAATAAGGTGACAAGGGGAAATTTATCCCAACAGATCGAAAAAAAATATTTGGTATCCAATTTAACCAAATTTAAATTAGGTAAAATAATAGAACTAATCCTCAAGAGGTATTTCATGGACCACCCATAGAGACATAAGGATCATCACTACGAGAGGTGTCCATAAACACAATTGAATCTACCTCATATGTTGTAAGAATATTTCACAAATGTATACTAACATCTTGAAAGGAAGCTCAACCTAGAGCACAGAGAAAAAATTCCCACAAACTAGCCTAGATAAGATGGTAACTCGTTGACTGATCTAAAACCAACATGGGTTATTGGTTGTTCCAGATTCTCATGGGAAGGGAGATAACAAATAGTTTCATAGGAATTGAAATTGGGGAAATTGTTTCCATAAAAAATGAGAATGAAATATAAACATGTCTATATGAATTCAATGAAAACTCAACAAGGTGAACTATACATGAATTCAAACAAGAATAAACATCCCATATTAATACCAGAAAATACCTAATATTGAAATCCACCCAATTAATAGTGGACACAACTATTCATGATCAAATATCAACATCTAGAACAACCTCTATTTGGTGTTATACCACTACATCAACCTAGAATGATATAATCTACAAACACCCAAAGGCACAACTAGGGTGTGACTTAAACATCAAGAAGGTTAACTATAAAGATTCTATAATAAGATTCAAATATTAAATTAATGAAATGAATATTTCATATTTTAAATAAACTGTCATTTAATTTCAAAATCATATTTAATAAAATAATGATTCATTTATCAAATGATTGAATTACTTAAAAATTTACATAATAAAATTATATATAAAAATAGTTTATATAAATAATAAATGTGTTGATAAAATTGTTTACCATTAAAAATGGAATTAATTTCTAATAAAATCAAATGAGAGACATCATAAATAGAAAAATAGTATGACAATTATAGGATATGGGACTCCTCACACTCGAGATGAAATGGAAAAATGATTATACTCATGTCCCTTTGACAATAGCCAAGGGAAAATATTCGGCACCCTATCAGGGATGTTATGTGCTGAATTTTGGTATTGTATCCTTCAAAAATTGTTTATTTATATCTTAATAACTCTCTACCTAACAAGGATTTCATTGTATTTTGTAAAAAACAATAAAGGAAATTTTATTTCATGACTTCTTATTATAAAATTCATCCCATTCTACATTTCTAAAATTTCAATTTGCATTTAAAAACTAAACATTGTTTTTTAGTCAAAACATTTGTTTATCCAAGAAAAAACCTCAATGTTTCTCTCAAAATAATATTAATCAATTATTTCTAACATACCACATTAAAATCAGTTCCATCAAATTAATTTTTTAATTTTAATACTAAAATATAATTATCACAAATTTCCACAAATTCCACTATCACACCCCAATAAATGGAATTATGGGTTTTCGCAATATAAATTCATTAATTAAATTTTTTTTACAATTTCAAAAAATATCACGACAAACCACAATCCTATGGAATTGGGGGTTTTATAAATTTTTGTTCCAAATAAAATCTAATAACTCAATTCATTGGAATTTTATTTTTAATCACAAAAATGGAATGATATTTATCATCTAATTGAATATTAATAAAAAGAAAAATATAAATATAGTTGTTTATGGATAAAAAAAAATTTCCATCATAATGAAACCACATATCGTGGAAACATGAGATCTCGATAAAAAAATCCCTAATCAGAAAAATCCAATGAATAATTTAGGAAAAAAATATTCAATAATGAATCCAATAATATAGATAAAAAAGGATAGGGATAATATGTTTCATCCAATGTGGTTATACATAAATAATAATTGAGGAAATATGATTAATTGGGAGAACAAGAATGATATGTGGAAAACTACTTGGGGGGTATCGATAGACATTATCCTAGCTGAGATCCTCTTATGGAAGGGTGAAGAGGGGTAATGAAATATCATTGGGAGCCTCCCTAGAAAATGAAAATTATTCATTGTTGTACTGGTTAGTCTGGGACCTATTAAATGGGTTTCATAAATTTTAATACAATTTTTTGAATATTTAAATCCTATATACATTGTATCTTGGGAAGTGATGAATGTTTAGACAAACTGTGGGCCCTAATTAATCTAGGCGTGAGATTTATCCTAGGTGGAAAACATGTCTTCTGACTGTTTGATTGCAATGAAAAGAATGACTACCAAGGTTTTCATTGTTTCTAATTATGGGGTGCAAAATTCAGAAAAAATGTCTTCTAAACATGTTGTAGAATAAAAAAAATCACAATTTTTGAAATTTCTCTTGAAAAAACCCCAAACAACACCCAAAGAAATCATGATCAAGATAGATTTTTAGTGTTACATGAAAATAGTTATAGGGTTTTACAAATATTAACTTCTTTACACATATTTGATAATAAAAAATGACATTTTTTTTGTTTTTGGGGACTACCACATAAAAAAAGTATTATATTTCATTTTCCATAGCAACCATTAAAGGATAGTACTAATGTTGAATTTAGTAAATATGTATTGTATATGTACCATATTTTAGATTACAAAATATTAAATCATATTATGCATTTCTGTTATTCAATATAAATTTCAATAATTAACCCTATGTATGTGGGGACTATTACCACTATGAAATGATTGATTTTCATTTTTATTTTCATCACCACAATTCATCTATTTTCATGAAAATGGGTTTAATGTTTAATTTTTTTTAAAATAATATTATGGTTATTTAGTGAAAAATTGTATATTCTATTAACTATATAAAAATTTAACAAATGTAATACATTAATCAATCTAAAAGTTAATTATAATGTAAAAACTATTTATTAATTCTATTTAATAACATCATATAGGATATATAATTCATTAAATTCAACTCAATTATTTTATTAAAAAACTATTGAAACTCAATAATTTCATTAAGAATCCATTATAATGATATTACAACTACTTCAATTCATTATCATCCATTCATACTGATATATTTTTTGGTCAGTTTAACAACATGATTGATAAATTTTATAAATTTATGTCATATATTAGATATAACATCCTAAGTAAACTAGTAAAACCTCCCAAATATAGTCCATCATAGAGATGATAATCAATATGAAATTAAAAACAAGTATTGAATGTAAACAAAATCTGACATACAACCAAACTATAATTTGAATGGAAATTGATAAAACATATAAACCAACATCCCAAGACTAAATAGATAATGATGAAAGTATGAAAGGTATCCATGTTACCAACCGTCACTTCCAAACCACACCACATTGATAGAATTTTTTAAATGTGAAGACGATATGATAAAAAATTACATCCATTTAACTAGATCTAGAACGAAATCATTATCAACAAACCAATGCGAACTATATTTCTTTAGAACAATGAACAATAAGATTCCTCCGCATAGAATATACATGGCCTAGTATTTTCAATTCATCCATTTTAGTTTTTAGAACATATATGGTTTTAAAAATATTTTCTCATACAATTACTTTAAATTTTCTAATAATATTCCCTTTGGTTTTCAATAATGTCATCCATATTACCAATTCAAAAAATATGGAATTTTAATTGATAGAATAAGAATTCCAATGAAGAAATCATGATCTAAATGAGTAAACATAGATATCATTGAAATATCATTCAATGAAAGGAATGAGATTCAACCTCATATACAAAAATGTGAGGAACAAAACATCTTATGAAACCATAATGTGATTAAAAATAAAAAAATGAAAAACAGCCTCATATTGGGACATATAAAATGTGAATACATAATTGTATTTAAAAAAAATAAAATGTAAAATCATTTGTCTAAAAAATATATATTCATTCCACATTCCACCGTTAACCTAAATATTAACTCCTTGTGGTGCCACACAATCTATGGATACTCATTTCAATTTCCTAGTGCATCCAAGTTTACAAATGGACCAATTTTCAAAATCAAATTCTAAAACCATGATCTCAATATTATTAAAATAATTTATATTGAATAAAATATTCATTAGTTTTTAAAAATATATTACCAATTCAATAACACAAAATAAAACGTTAAACTAACACATTGTGTAAAAAAACTAGTGTTTAAAGACAATCCCATTAAAATAAAATTTATTTCCCAAGTCACTTCATGCCAATTAGAAACCCAATGGAAATTAATAATAATGATAATATATTAATTTAATTAACTCATTGAATAGAAACATCCACCTCAAAATAGAATAAACCTATCGAGCAACCTTAATAGTTTTTGGATACCAAATGACCAACCTTTGTACGAAAAAGCACACAATGAAACTATAATCGATCGATAGGAAAAAAATATGTGGTCATGATTCTAAATCATAAATGTTGATAATGTAGTATCCGTGATGAATGGATTGATGAAATGAAGGATTAGATACCCTGAGAGGTGCATCATGGAAACCCTAATGATTGATCACCGAACGAACAATCCCAAGGGATGTGAAATCTCCAAAATATCATAGGGTGTGATTTTGTTAAAGAAAGGTTGGATGGATTATTCATTGAAATAAATTAACTTTAATGGGACCCTAAAACCCACATCACATGATATTTACATGGAGTTTAATAACATCAAATTTCATGTATTTTACAATGGCTAAGATCACTAAAAAATTAGTCACCATTTTATTAAAAATTGATATTCATTTTTAATAATCATGAACTACAATTCCATGCTACATAAACTTCATTCAATGAGAATGACTCACAGAATATTTCCCTGGACATTTACTAGACATATTATCCCATTACATGCTGTGTAATCACCCATTAGATAGAAAAGAATCCAATTTTTAATAGAATAACACCAAATAAGACGTGATGTTTTGTGGAAATGGGGATAACCCATATAAGTCATAAAAATATATAATGTTATATTATGACATTTTCTTTGGAAAATAACATAAATCAGTAATTATTCCACAAACTCACCCAATCCAAGGAAAAAATTGTAATGAATGATTGGGAACCTGAAAACCATAATGGTGTGTTAATATCTCCCCTCCGTAAAAACATTTATCACCTAGAAATTCATCATATTCTAGGAATTGAAAACATATAAGGAAAATTTTGCCACATAAACCATTATATCTCCCCTTTTTCATTATAATTAAATCCAAAATTTGGTATTATGTGGACAATAGGATTCATTTTACCAAGTAGTACCATTTCTCATAGATCCTTATTCAAAACTGACTACTCAACTGTAGTGGTGTCAGTCTCATGATCATCATTTAAATAATCAATAAAACATTAAGGTTCCATAATATACCTAATTAACATAGAAAAAATAACCTCTTCATGGATAGAAGTAAACTTTTATAGTTATTCCAATTGATAGGCTACCTTTACATGTCATCCAATGATATCAATGGTATCCACATGCCTCACTTCCAACTTATGAGGATTAATTAGCTGGTTATTCTCCATGATAGGTGATACTATATGAAATACCAAATCATAATACTCAATCTCAAACAACTACAGATAAAAATTCACAAATGATTTAATATGAAATTGGTCGATGATAAATATCATCCAGAATAAATGAACCATATTTATCATCTTCGATAGAAGAATCATCCCTACCAATGATCACTCTCTCATAGCTTTCTAGCACAAGGGATATCTACATGTTCACAATATTAAATTATACAATTAAAATTTTTCATAGATTCTATGAATTTCACAACAATCCCCAATTATATGTAATTTGAGATTTTTCCCAATTTTTTTTGATACACAATTATATATCCTAATTCACTGGAATTGGATTTTTTATCAACAAATTTGGTGAAATTTATTATTATATTAAATCCAAATTGAGAAATGAATTTGAATCTACCAGTTAAGGGTTAATAAAAATAGGGCATCATAAAGGAATAACCTACCATAGAAACATGATGTGTGGAAACATGAATACCAAATTAGAAAACTCAAATAAAGAATGCCAAAAAATAACTTAGAATAATACTGAGGTTTTAAGTAAACACATATCCGATTTTTTTTCTCTAACTTACAAGTAGATCTATAAAACCTTATGTAGTAAATTATATAGAGTCATAGAATTAGACTGGTAAGAGGAAACCTACATATTGTAGATAAAATGATGTTGGACTTTCATTGATATTCTTATATAGGGGTGTAAAGGGGCCGAGAATGGTCATTAGGAGTCTCCCTTTATGATAAAAATTATTTGGGTTCGTACTGGTCTGTCAAGGATGTAAAAAATGTTTTCCATTAATTATAATACAAATTTCAGATTAGATAAATATTGCATGCACAATTTCCGTGGATAATCCACATGTTTAAAAAAATTATGTCACCAAAAAATGTGCCCAAATTTATTTAAGTTAACGGTTTCTCCTTGATGGGTAATGACATTTAAAATAATTACACATCCATGAGAACCCCAACTCCCTAGGTTTGGACAATTTCCACAGACATGGTGCACAGTTTTGGAAAACCAGCTAATAACAGTGCAGTAGACCAGAAACATTCAATATTTCAAAAATTTCACCTAAAACAACGAAACCAAATAATGATAAGAATAAGGGTCTAGGAGTTCCTAGAAGTTGTAATTAGATATTACAACCTCCCCACCATAAAAAATTTATGCCCCCTAAATCATACAATGTATCATACATGACATTAAATGATCTCACTTCTATCTCATAAGTGATTATCTCTACCATGTCTCATGAGATTCATAATGGTTCATCCATACAACTGAAACCAAAGATTTCGTCATCCCAAGAATTCACATGGATCGAGAATCATCTACCCCATCTAGATTCTCATCCAAAGATTAATCATGTTCAACCTTATGATTATTCCATAAAAAAACATGAGATGCACTGTAATGATACATTAATATATGGGATACATGAACCATATTATGTATCAACATTAGCTATGGTAGCATTGGTTAATGATAATCGACATTCCCTGGATACTAAACAACATCAAAAAGTCCCATAAAGGTAGGAGTTTGTTTCCATAGCCTACCATGTGATCAATGACCCAAACATGGTGAACTCTAATGAATAAAGTTTCAAAAACTCAATATTAAAATGGAATTATGTGATGATCATCATAATATACATAGATTCATTGATCAATAAAAAACCTATTTTGAGTAAAATGAATCTTTTTTCTCAACTCTTGAACAAGGATTTGTCCAACCAAGGAACTCTTATCAATTTCTGAAAAACACAGCATGGATATAAAAGGACGGATATTAATTTCTTTAAATGGATGAATTTTCATAATAAACCAGTAGCTATTTTTATAATCAAAATCAACTTTAAAAAGATGATTATATCAATACCCACCATAGTTTAGTTTACAAGAAGGAATAATATCTATAATAATTTATATAGCTATTTATATATGAACATCTGATTGTGGATAGTATGCCATTGTCAAAAAAACCCATGATCATTATGACTCTTGGGGACCTCTCCAAAATCGATAAGAGAACATAGTATCCCTGTTAGAATCAATAGCATATATAACTTATTTCAAACAAACAATGTCACTCGCATAGATATTACCCAATTCTGCAAATTTATTTGAATCATGAATGGGTATACAGTTATCCAATATGGACAGACTATCATTCACATCCCATATCATGTTCTTCTTTCTCTAGTCATGAGAAAACCCAACTAAAAATGTCCATATATATTTAATCCCCCATCCATGTTGGCACTACATGTGGCTAAAGGAAACATATATTTTTCTAGTAAATAGACAGTAAATGTTGGCATGTGTATCTATGAGAGAGAGAAAAAAAATCAGAAATTCACCTTCTCATACCTGGAAACCATATTTTACATCGCATTTCATAGAACACCCTCATGGTTACTAGGTGAACTTCCCACTGATAATTATGGAAATACCTAATAAAAACATTCATTTCCACAAATGATATAGGAAAACAATTATAACATCACAAAATTCCATTAGTGGAAAATGACCAGCCATGTACGATCTCCCCAATATAATGGGGTCTCTAATTCTGTTGAACTCATCATTGTTTTATTATTCATAATTATTCATTTGAAGAATAAATGATTCCAACTAATTTTTTTTCTAAATAAACCTTATCCCATAATTCCAAAAAATCAATATGAAACTATAAAAATAGATCATTCATTTTACACTTTTATGAAGATTAATTTATGGACTCCGTCGAATTATTCCATCTCAAATAATTTTAAATGATGTTCCATTTCCCCAGGGTATAAGTTTTATAAATTATTAATGATTATTATTATTCACAAAAATTACTCTAGAAATGATACAAATATTTTTGAGATAATATATAACTCAAGATCTTGTTGGTTGAAAAGTAAACAATTCTCCTAAAAGGTACTACCAACAACACTTAGGAATGTGCATCATAGCTTACAATTCAAGGTCATGGGTTGGGTAATTCATTTATTATGTTATATGATGATGGGACCCATAACCAATTACATGATCACCCTATATAATAACTCTTCCCAAACCCAACCCTAATGCATCTATGAATACCACACAGCCCATCTCATCCCCTAGATGAGTCAGCACCAGTGGATCAGTCAAAATAAATTTTTTAATAGTAATGGAATTCTATCATTTCACATCCCATGATAAATATACACCCTTATGATTTATAGAATTCATCAGAGAATCCGACATTGATAATCTCATGACAAAGAGCCTATAATATCCATCTAAACCCAAGATGCTCCAAATATCAATAACAATATCTAGTTTCTCTAATGTCCTAACAACATTCTCCATTTCATGATCATCTGAAATAAAAAGTTCTGACACCATTTTCCCCCATGAACATCACCTCTTGAATCCAAAATGTTCACATTGAATAATGGGAATAATGTCATTGAAATCCCAAAAAAACTATAACATCCCTCAGAATATGAACATGATCCCCCTCAAAATTAGAGTAAACAGGGTTGTCATCAATATATAAGAACCTGAAAGAATAATGATAAAAATTGAAAATCATGTGCATTATATCCCTAAATATGAAATAATAATTATTTGTCAAAATGAAATGAAAAGGTAATCATAATGTCCATACCATATCCACAAAGATGTTTTTTGAATGTAAAATTCAATTATCCTAAGATGATGGTAGCCATATCATAGATCAATAATTGATAAAAAATTTCCCCTTTTCAATGATTCAATATTATAATAAATCCAAGGAAATATATATTTTTTTTATCATGAACCATTTGATTTTTTGATAATCCAAACAATTTATTTGTAATCCATCATCATTCATAGAAAAGAGAATATACGCTACACAAGGGTACACACTCGAGCGTATAAAGACTCTATATACAAGATCATCCAATAGGTTCATCAACAACATCATCTCAGCACGATACATATAGTATGATGGAATAGACACTATTTGATTACACTGAAATAAATTTATAGAAACAACACCTCCCTTATAAATGCAATCCTAAATAATTGATATGGAAATACATTGGGAAACAAACCAAGTGATTGAAAGTTATCAATACTTAAAGATTCCTACTTTAGATCAAAAGAAAACATAGATATTATATTTCCCATCTACAGATAATATTTTTTTGTTCATCCTGACCTTGGACCCATTCTCCTTGAAAGACATAGAAAAAACCATCAGGTGTAGTAAAAGATACAAAATGAAGGTATCAATAAATATTTAAAGTAATTTAAATGATATAATCCTCCCAAAAAATTATGTTAATTGGTTTTATATTGAAAACCATAAAATTATAGGCATGATCAACATCTGAAAGGGAGGAAACAAAATAAAGACTATATAAACCCATCTATCAAATCATTCTAAGGATTGTATTAATACCCATTACATATGATAAAATATTATTATGAATATTTACAACCATAAGAATAAATGTTGAAATAAACAAATGAGATGAAATAGTATGAAATAATGTAGTAAGTAATGATAATGATTTGGTGATGGTACGTTTTAATGTAGATGGACAAATATATGATTCCTATGGAGACTACTAAATTTTGTAAAGAACCTTCATTCCATTTGAATATGGATGAAACCCAATTTTCTTGAAGAATATTATTTTACCAATGCTATTGGAGCTTTATATGACAATGTAAATAACTATGGAGTGGAAGAGATATGAAATAACATCTTTGGGTGAAATGATCATCTTTAGTGACCACATAGCTTTGGTGCTTTAGTTCTGACTCATTTAGAATCCTCATGCATTCCAAGGTAGTAGAAAATCAAAGGGCCTCTAGGAGCCAGTACATGAAGTCATGAATAACCCTGTCATGAATAAACCTCAGGAGAATCATCATGATTCCTCTTTCCATTAATGGAAATCATGCATCCAATACGAGGAGAATGAACTAATCTCAACCGTGACATGCTAGCAAGGTCTATCTCAACGATCAAAGATATATCCAAGACATCACAAAAAGAAGTCATATTGAGAAATAAAACCTAATAAAAAATATTAAATTTATGTCCCAACTCAATCCATCAATTTTAATATAATCATTAGATAATATCTCATTTGAAAAACACAAAATCTTGGAAAAATGGTTTTCATATTCTGTCATGGTTTTTTAGAATTCTCATCATAGAACAACTCAATAAACTTTAAAAATTTCATCAACTCGAGATTGAACTGGTTAGTGAAAGTACACATGAATAATTTTCACTCTAAATATGTTCTGATTCTACTTCCTCATTATCATATGTCACCATATCCTTCTTGGTCGCTCTACCACAATGATGTCATAGTTAACCTTGATTTCCTCTAGTGTTTCTATAGACACAAAAAAAATATTTTTTACTGACCCAAGCCTCATACTATTGAGGATCATTGGATCCTTTTATCATTGGTGGATTATTGCGATGAAACTCCTATGAGTGTTCTTACAAGTAATCTATTAGAGGTTTGAAAACTGGAACATGAATGGAAATTGATGGCAGTTCATGTCCCATATCATGGATTGTATTCAAAATCACCTTAACCATACTCAGTTCTAGTAAATCATTCACTCAATAATTTTCATTGGTAGCTTCATCCTAGATATGATTCATGAATCTTCTTAGAGGGATGATACTAAAAAATAAATGTAAGAAAAAATAATGATTATAGAAAACACTCCAACTGAGTGACAAGGGGAAATTAATCCCAACAGATAGAAAAAAAAATATTTGGATTCCAATCTAAAAAAATTTAAATTATGGAAAATAAAAGAACTAATCCTTATGTGGTATTTCCCGGACCACCCGTAAGGAAATAAGGCTCGTCACCGTGATAGGTATCCATAAACACAATTGAATCTTACTCTTATGTCATAGAAATATTTGACAACTACATACTAACATCATGAAAGGAAGCTAAATCGAGAGATGAGAGACCACTTTCTCACAAACTAGACTAGATAACCTCGTAACCCGTTGACTGATCCAGAACTAACATGGCATTTTGGTTGTTCTTGATTCCCATGGGATGGAAGATTACACATATCATTATAGGAAATGAATGTGGGGAATTTTTTTCCCTAAAAATTGAGAAAGATATATAAACAAGTTTATATGAATATAATGAAATCTCAACAACGAGAACCGTACCCAAAATCAAACAAGTATAATCATATTAAAATACTAAAATAATGTACTTATAACAGAAAACCACCCAAGTAATAGTGGAAACAACTGTTCATGATCAAAGATCAACATCTGAAACCACTTTCTTGTGGTGTTATACCACTACATGAACCTAGAATGATATAATATAAAAACACCCAAAGGAACATCTAGGATGTGACTTGAACATCAAAAAGGTTATCACTAAGGATTCCATAATAAGATTCAAATTTTTAATTAACAAATGAATATTTAAAATTTTAAATAAACAGTAACGTAATTTCAAAATAATATTTAATAAAAAATTGATACTTATATCAAATTATTGAATTACATAATAAGTTTCTTAAAAAATTATAATTAAGAATAGTATATATAAATAAAAAATTTGTTTTTAAAACTATTTACTATAAAAAATGGAATATATTTCTTATACAATCTATTGAGTGACTTCATCAATAGAAAAATTGTATGATAATTACAGGATATAGGACTCCTAACACTCGAGATGAAACATAAATTTTTTTATAAACATATCCCTTTGAAACTAGCCAAGAGGAAATATTCACCACACTATTAGGGATGTTAGGTGCAGAATTTTGGTCTTGGATCATTCTAAAATTTCATATTTCTATCTAAATAACTCTCTACAAAACTAGGTTTTCATGGAATCTTGTAAACTATAATGAAGGAAATTTTTTATCTGGACTTCATATTATAAAATTCATCCCATTCTCTGTTTCTAAAATTCCAATTTCCATTTAAAAACTAAACATTGTTTTTAGTCAAATATTTTGTTTATCCCGCAAAAAACCTTAATGTTCTATCAAATCAATATAAATCCATTTTTCTCAAATACAACATTATAATTAGTTTCATCAAATCAATTTGATAATATAAATCCTAAAATTTAATTATCACAATTTTCCACAAATTTCACTGTCACACCACAATAAATGGAATTGTGGGTTTTCACAATATAAATTCAATAATTAATTTTTTTTGTAATTTTAAATAATTTCCCGACACACTAAAATACAATGGAAAAGGGGGTTTTTTAAAAATCCAAATAAAATCTAATCACTCATTTCATTGGAATTGAGTTTCTAATAAAAGAATGGAATGATAATTATATTTTAATTGAATCTAAATAAAAAATAAAATATAAATATAGTAGTTTATGGATAATAAAAATTGGCCATTATAATGGAACCACCTTCTGTGGAAACAAGATATATCGATAAAAAATTCCCAATCAGAAATATCCAATGAATCATTTAGAAAACAATGATTCAAGAATGAAACCAATAATTTATATCCTAAGTTATAGGGAATATATCTTTCATCCAACTTCGTTATATATAAATACTAATGGAGTAAATAAGTTTATATGGAGAATAAGAATGATACGTGTAAACCTACCCGGGGGATATCGAAATACATTATCCTTGATGAAATCCACTTATGTATTGGTGTAGAGGGGATATGAACCATCATTTGGAGCCTCCCAATAGTAAGAAAAAAAATTTGGGTTGTACTGGTTAGTCTGGGACCTATGAAATGGGTTTCATAAATTTTAATAGATTTTCTAGAATAATTAAATCAGGTATACATAGTTTCTTGGGAAGAGATGAATGGTTTGAAAAACCGTGTGCCCTAATTTATCTAGGTTCATGATTTTTCCTAGGTGGAAAATGTGTTTTCTTACTTTGTGATAGCTATGAAATGAAACACTACCAAGGTTTTCATTGGTTCTAATGAGGGGGAGCACAATGTAGGTAAATTATGTGCCAAACATGTTTTAGCAAAAAACACTAACATTTTTTGAAATTTCACCAGAAAAACCCCAAACAACACCAAAAGAAATCACGATCAAGATATGTTTTTAGAATTACATGAAAATAGGTATATGGTGTTACAAATATTAACCTCCTTACAGATTTTTTATAATAAAAAATGACATTTTCTTGGGGACTACCACCTCAGCAAAGCGTCATATTTCATTTTCCCTAGCTACCTTAAAAGGATGGTACTAATGTGTCATTTACGAAATATGTATTGTATATATAGCATATTTTAGATTATAAAATATAAAATCATATTATAAATTTATCTAATTCAATAGAAAATTCAATCATTAAATTTATGTATGTGTGGACTACTGGCACTATGAAATGATTGATTTTCATTATTATTTTCATCACCACAATTCATATATTTCCATGAATATGGGTTTAATGTATAAATATGTTTTTTCAATATTATTAAGGTTATTTAGTGATAAATTGTGAATTCTATTAACTATATAAAAAATTAACAAATGTAGTAAATTAATAAATCTAAAAGATAATTCTAATATAAAAACTATATATTAATTCTATTTAATAACATCATATAGGTTATATTATTCCTGAAATTTATGTAAATAATTTTATAAAGAACTATAGAAACACAATAATTTCATTAAGCTTCCATTATGATGATATTAAAACTACTTCACTTCAATATCATCCATTCATACTTATATTTTTTTGGTTGCTTTAACCACCCACTTGATATATTTTCTAAATTTATGTCGTAGATGTGATAGAACATCCCGAGTGAACTAAAAAATCCCCCAATGATAGTCCTTCATTGAGATGATAAAAAATACGAAAATACAAAAAAGTCGTGAATATAAAAAATCCGATATACAACATAAGTATAATGTGAATGAAAATAGATAAAACATATTAACCAAAAACCCAATCCAAAATATATAAAAAAGAAGGTCTGAAAAGTATCCATGTGACTAATAGTCACTTTCAAAACTACCCTCATTGATAGAATACATTAAATGTGAAGAGAATATGAAAAAAAATAACATCCATTATCTGGATCTTGAAATACAACATCATCAACAAACCAATGAAAAAAATATATTTTAGAACAATGCACAATATGATTCCTCCACATTGAATATTCAAGGCCTAAAATTTTCAATTCATCCATTTTAGTTGTTGGCACTAATATGGGTTTAAAAATATTTTTTCATAAAATTCCTATAAATTTTCTAATAATATTCCATTTGGCTTTAAAAAATTTCTTCCATATTACCAATTCCAAAAATATGTAATGTTAAATTGATTGAATAGAAATGCCAATGCCTAAACCAAGAGATAAATGAGTAAACATAGATATCATTGAAATAACATTCAATGAGATGGAATGAGATTCAACCTCATATAAAAAATGTGATGAAGAAAACATCTTATGAACCCATTATGTGATTAATAATATACAAATGAAAAAGAACATCATATTGGGACATATACAATCTGAATACATAATTGTTTTTAAAAAAACATTAAATGTAAAATCATTTTCTCTAAGAAATATCAACTCATTCCACAGTCCACCGATAACCTAAATATTAACTCTTTGTGGTGCCACACAATCTAAGAATACTCATTTCTATTTCCCAATGAATCCAAGGATACAAATGGTCCAATTTTCCAAATCATTTTAAAAATCATGATCACAATTTTATTAAAATAGTTCATATTGAATACAAAATAAATCTGTTGTTAAAAATATATTCCCAATAAAATAATACAAAATCATAATTTAAACTAACACATGGCGTGAAAAAACTAGTGTTAAATGACAAGCCCAATAAAATAAAATTTATTTCTCAAATAACATCATGTCAATTAAAATCACAATTGAAATTAAAAATAATGATAATATATTAATTAAAATGACTCATTGAATATAATCATCTATATCAAAATTGAATAAACCTATCGAGCAATAATAATGGACTTTCAAAACCAAATGACCGGCCATATTAAGAAAAAGCACACCATGAAGCTAAAATCGACCGATAGGAAAAAATATGTGGTCGTGAATAAAAATAATAAATGTTTATAATTCACTATCAGTGATGAAAGGATTGATGAAATTAAGGATTAGATACCCCTATAGGTGCATCCTGGAAACCAAAATGATCGATCACCAAACAAACAATCCAGAGGGATGTGAAATCTCAAAATCATATAGGGTGAGATTTTTTTCCATAGAGGGTGGATTGATTAATGATTGAGTTAATATAACATGTATGGGACCCTAATCCCCAAATCATGTGATATTTACATAGTGTTTAATAACATCATATTTCATGTATTTTATAATGGCTAAGACACTGAAAAATGAGTCACCATTTTATTAAAACATGATTTTCGTTTTTAATCACCATGAAATACTATTAAATGATATGTAAAATTCATTTAATGAGAATGACTCACAGAATCTTTCTGTGGACCATTACTAGACATATTATCCCCTTACATGGTGTGTAATCACCCATTAGATAGAAAAAAATCCAATTTTTAATAGAATAACACCAAAGAAGTAGTGATGTTTTGTGAAAATGGGGACAACCCATATAATCCATTAAAAATTTTATAACGTGATATTATGAAATTTTCTATGGAAAAGGATATAATTCCATTATTCATCCACAGACTCACCCAATCAAAGGAAAGCATATAACAAATAATGGGGAAGCTAAAAATCAGAATGGAGTATTAATATCTCCCCTCCGTAAGAAACTCTTGCACCTGGATATTCCTCATATTCTATGAATTGAAAACATATAAGGACTATGTTGCCTCATAAATGATTATATCTCCAATTTTTCATGGAAATTAAATCTAAAATTCTATTTTATGTGGAAAATAGGATTCATTTTACCAGTTAGTACCTTCTCTCAAAGATCCATATTCAAAACTGGCTACTCAAATGTAGTGGTGTAAGTCTCATGATCAGAATTCTCATATTCAATAACACTTTAAGGTTCCATAATATACATAATCAACATAGAACAAAAGCTACTCTTCATATATAGAAGTAATATTTTATAGTTATTCCAATTGATAGGCCACCGTCCCATGTCATCCAATGATATCAATGGTGTCCACATGCCTTAGTTCCAAAATAAGAAGGCGTAAATAGCTGGGATATGACATGAGAGGTGATATGATATGAAATAAAAAATCATAATACACAACTCAAACAACCACTGATAAAAATTCACATAAGATTTATTATGAAATTGTTCACTGATTAATATACTCCATATCAACAGCACCATATATATCATCTATGAAAGAAGACTCAACTGAATCTATTAAAACTCTTCTATATCTTTATAGCACAAGGGCTATCTACATGTTCACAATATGAATTTTATAATTTTAATTTTTCATAGATTCCATGAATTTCACAACAATCCCCAATTCTATGGAATTTTTCATTTTTCCAAAAAAATTTCAAAAAAATATTATAGAGACTAGTATATTGTGTAAAGAACCTTCATTCCATTTGACATGGTTGAAACCCCTTTTCCATGAAGATTATTATTTCCATAAAGTTGTTGGAGATTTTATTGATCATGTATATATCTATGTAGTGGAATAGATATTAAATAACATATGCAGGTGAAATGATCTTCTTCAATGACCACATAGCTTTGGGGCCTTAGTTATTACTGCTTTAGAATGCTCATGAATTCCATTGTATTAAAAAATAAAAGGGGCTCTGCGAGCCACTAAATGAGGTCATGAATGTCCCTATCATGAATAAACCTCAAGAAAATCATCTTGATTCCTCTTTCCATTAAACGAAATCATGCATCCAATAGGAGGAGAATGAACTAATCTTAACTCTAACATGCTAGCCAGGTCCATCTCAATGATCAATGACCTATAAAACACATTTCCATAAGAACTAATATTGATAAAGAAAACCTAAGAAAAAATATTATATCGATGTCCCAACTCAATCAATAAATTTTAATATAATCATTAGATAATATCTCATGTGAAAAACCCACAATTTCGGCAAAAATGGTTTTCCTATTCAGTCACAGTTTTTTATAATTCTCATGATTGAACAACTGAATAGCCTTTAAAAGATCCATCAACTCGAGATAGAACTGGTTAGATAAAATACACTTGAGGAATTTCCACTCAAAAAACTTTATTCTACATCATCATCACCATCATATGTCACCAACTCTTTCTTGGTCCCTATGCCACGAAGGTTTCCTAGTTAACCTTCATTTCCTCTATTGTTTCGAAAAACACAAAAATCAATCTATTTTACTGATACCAACCTCATACTATTGAGGATAATTGGAACCTTTAACCATGTTGGATTATTGCAATGTAACTCATATGAAGGTTCTACAAGTAATCTGTTTGAGGTTCGGAAACTGGAACTTGAATGGAAAATTGATGGCAGTTCCTGTCCCATATCAGTGATAGTATTCACAATCACCATAACCATTCCCAGTTCTAGTAAATCATTCACTCAATAATTTTCAGCCAGAGTCTCATCCTAGATTTAATTCATGAATATTCTTAGAGGAATGGAACTACACAATATATGTAAGAGAAATAATGATACTGGAAAACACTCCAACTGAGTGACAAGGGGAAATTAATCCCAACAGGTAGACAAAAAATATTTGGAATCCAATATAACAAAATTTAAATTAGGAAAAATAATAGAACTAATCCTCATGAAGTATTTCCCATACCACCCATAGAGACATAAGGCTCATCTCCATGAGAGGAGTCCGTAAACACAATCGAATCTACATCCTATATCATAAAAATATTTAAAAACTACATACTAACATCATGAATGGAAGGTCAATAAAGGGCTCATTGACCCCTTTATCACAAACTAGCATAGATAACATGGTAACCATTGACTGATCCAGAATTAATATGGGTTATTGGTTGTTTGTGATTCTCATGGGATGGAAGATAACACATAGCATCATAGGAAATGAATGTGGGGAAATTTTTTCCCGAAAAATTGAGAAATAAATATAATCAAGTCTATATGAATACATGGAAAACACAACATGGAGAACCGTACCGGAATTAAAACAAGTATTAAAATCCCAAATTAATACAATAAATAGCTCTAACAAAAAACCACCCACGTATCAGTGGACATGATTGTTTATGAACAAAAATCAATCTCTCGAACAACCTCCATGTGGTGTTATACCACTACATGAACCTAGAATGATAGAATCTAAAAAAACCTGAAGTCACATCTCTGGTGTGACTTAAACATCAAGCATGTTATCAGTAATGATTCTATAATAATATTCAATGATTCATTTAACCAAATAAATATTTCAAAATTTAAATAAAAAGTCATGTAATTTCAAAATCATATTTAATAAAATAATGATACATATATCAAATGATTTAATTACATAAAAATTTTATTAATAAAAATATATTTAAAAATAATTTATATAAATAAAATATGTGTTTATAAATTTCTTTACTATAAAAATTGGCATAAATTTCTAATACAACCAAATGTGCGACATAATAAATAGAAAAATATTATGATAATTACAGGATATGGGACTCCTCATACTCGAGATGAAATAGAAAAATGTTTATACAAAAGTCCCTTTGACAATAGACAAGAGGAAATGTTCACCACCATATCAGTGATGTTATGTGCTGAATTTCTGTCTTGGATCATTCTAAAATTTTATCTTTGTATATCAATTACTATTTACCTAATTAGGATTTCATGGTATCTTATAAACTATAATGAAGGAAATTGTATGTCAAATTTTTTTTTATAAAATTTGTCCTATTCTCCATTTCAAAAATTCCAATATCCATTTAAAAACTAAAAATAGTTTTTTAGTCAAAACTTTTGTTTATCTGAAAAAAAACCATAATGATTCTATCAAACAATATTAATCTAAATATTCTAATATACCACATTATAATTAGCTTCATCAAATTATTTTGATAATCTAAATCCTAAAATTTAATTATCTCAATAGTCCACCAATTTCACAATCACACCCCAATAAATGAAATTGTGGGTTTTGAAAATATAAATTCAATAATTAATTTTTTTCAATTTCAAACATTTTCATGACACAACAATATCTAATGGAATTGGGGGTTTTCTAAAATTTTGTTCCAAATAAAATCTAATCATATAATTCATTGGAATTTTGTTTCCAATCAAAAAAAATGGAATGATATTTATCATGTAATTGAATCCTAATAAAAAATTAAATATAAATCTAGTATTTTGTGGATAATAAAAATTGTCCATCATAATGGAACCAGCTACCGTGGAAACATGAGATCTCAATAAAGAAACCCCTAAACAGAAAAATCCAATGAATAAATTAGGAAACAAAGATTCAAGAATGAACCCAATTATTTAGATCCAAAATGATAGGGATTATATCTTTCATCCAACATGGTTATATATAAATACTAATGTAAGAAATTAGATTAAGTTGGTGAATAATAATGATATGTGTAAACTTACCTGGGGGATATCGAAAGACATTCTCTTAGCTGATATCCACATATAGAGGGTTTTAGGGGGGAAATGAACTATCCTTGGGAGCTTCCCTAAAATAAGAAAATTATGTTGGGTTTTACTAGGTAGGCTGGGACCTATAAATTGGCTTCATAAATTTTAATACCAATTTTGGAATAATTAAATAAAGTATATATAGTTTCTTGGGAAGAGATGAATGGTTAGACAATTTGTGTGCCCTAATTTATCTAGGTGTGTGATTTATCCTAGGTGGAATACATGTTTTTAAACTATTTGATATATATGAAATGAAACACTACTAAGGAATTCATTGGCTCTAATGATGGGGATCACAATTTAAGAAATTTGTGCGCCAAACATGTTGTAGCAGAAAAACACTAACATTTTTCAAAATTTCACCTGAAAAACCCCAAATAACACCCAAAAAAATCATGATCAAGATATTTTTTCAATAGTGCATGAAAATAGTTATACGTTTTTCCAAATATTAACCTCATTCACATTTTTTATAATAAAAAATGACAATATTTTTGTTTTTGGGTACTACCACCTGAACAAAGGGTCATATTTTATTTTCCTTAGATACCATAAAAGGATGGTACTAATGTGGAATTCACTAAATATGTATTGTATATATAACAAATTTGAGATTATAAAATATTAAATCATATAATTCATTTCTCTCATTCAATAGAAAATTCAATCATTAACCCAATGTATGGGTGGACTACTACCACTATGAAATGATTGATTCTCATTATTATTTTCAACACAAAAATTCATCTATTTCAATGTAAATGGGTTTAATGTATAATTTTTATATATTATTATTCAGGTTATTTAGTGATAATTTTTAAATTCAATTAACTATTAAAAAATTATCAAATGTAGTAAATTAATCAGTCTAAAAGATAATTCTAATATAAAAACTATTTATTAATTTTGTTTAATAACATAATATTGGTTATATTATTCATTAAATTCAACTCAATATTTTTATAACAAAACTATTGAAAATAAATAATTTCATTATGAATCCAATATAATGACATTACAACTACATCACATCATTATCATCCATTTTTACAGATATTTTTTTGGTTGGTTTAACCACATAATTGATAAATTTTCTAAATTTATGTCACAGATGTGATGGAACATCACGAGTGAACTACAAAATCCCCCAACGATAGTCCATCATAGAGATGAAAATTAATATGAAAATAAAAACATTTCTTTTATATAAACAAAATATGATATTCAACCAATGTATAATGTGAATGAAAATAGGTAAAACATATAAACCAAAAACCCAAACCAAAATAGCTGACAAATAAGGTATGAAAAGTCTCTATGTGATCGACAGTCACATCCAAACCACCCCTCATTGATAGAATACATTAAATGTGAAGATGATATGCTAAAAATCACATCCATTTTACTTGATCTAGAAATACAACATTATCACCAAACCAATGAAAAATTTCTGTTATGAGAACAATTCACAATATAATTCCTCCACAAAGTATATAGAAGGCCTAATATTTTAAATTCAACCATTTAAGTTTTTTGTTGAATGATGGATTTAAAAATATTTTATCATAAAATCCCATTACATTTTCTAATAATTTTCCCTTTGGCTTTCAAAAATTCCTTCTATATTTCCAATTCCAAAAATATGAAATGTTAAAATGATTGAATATGAATTCCAACGAAAAAAATAGCTAAATGAGTAAAAATAGATATCATTGAAATAACATTCAATGAAATGGAATGAGATTCAAACTCATATAAAAACTGTGAAGAATAAAACATCTTATGAACCCATAATGTGATTAATAATAAGCAAATGAAAAAGAACCACATATTGGGACATATACAATGTGAATACATAATTGTTTTTTTAAAAAAATAATATGTAAAATCATCAGGTCTAACCAATATCGATTCATTCCACAGTCCACTGATAACCTAAATATTAACTCCTCGTGGTGCCACAGAATCTAAGGATACTCATTTCAATTTCCCAAAGCATCCAAGGATACAAATGGTCCAATTATCTAAATCAATATCAAAATAATGATCGCAATTTTATAAAAAAATTTCACATTGAATACAATATACATTTGTTTTTAAATTTATATTCCCAATTCAAGAACATAAAATATAAATTTAAACTAACACATGGTGTGAAAAATCTAGTGATTAAAGAAAAGACCTTTAAAATAAAATTTATTTCTAAAATCACATCATGTATATAATAAACCCAATGGAAATTAACAATAATGATAATATATTGATTAAATTAACTAATTGATTAGAAACATCTACCTCAAAATGTAATAAACATATCGAGCAACCATAATGGTTTTTTGAAACCAAATGACTGTCCTTTGTAAGAAAAAGCACACCATTAAACTAAAATCTATCGATATGAAAAAATATTTGGTAATTAATCTAAGTCATAAATGTTGATAATTCAGTATTTATGAGGATAAGATTGATGAAATGTGGATTAGATACCCAAAGAGGTTCCTCGTGGAAACTGTAATGATCGATCCCCGAATGAACAATCTAGAGGGATGTGAAATCTTAAAAAATCTCAAACGGTGATATTTTGTTCTAGCGAGGGTCGATGGATTATTTATTGAATTAAATTAACATTAATGAGACCCTAAAACCCACATCACATTATTTTTACTTTGAGTTTAATATCAACCCATTTCATTTATATTACAATGTCTAAGAACACTGAAAAATGAGTCACCATTTTACTAAAACCTGATATTGTTTTTAATCATCATGAAATACAATTATATTCTTTGTAAGAATCATTCATCGACAATATCACGTAGAATATTTCCTTGGACCATTACGTGGAAAAATATCCCATTACATGGTGTGTAATAATCAATTAGATAGAAAAGAATCCAATTTTTGATAGAATAACACCAACGAAGCGATGATGTTTTGTGAAAATGGGGACAACCCATATAAGACATTAAAAAAATATAAAATGTCATATTATGACATTATCTAAGGAAAAGGAAATAAATACATGGTTACTATACAAACTCAACCAATCAATGGAAAAAATATAATGAATAATGGGGAATCTTAAAATCATAAGGGAGTGTTAATATCTCCCATACGTAAAAAAATTCACCTGGAAATTTCTCATATTTTAAGAATTGAAAACATATAAGTCCAATGTTTCCTAAAAACGATTCTATCTCCCATTATTCATGGAAATTCAATCCAAAAATTCTATATTAAGTAGATAATATGATTCAATTTTCCATGTAGTACCTTCTCTCATAGATCTATATTCAAAACTAGACACTCAACTGTAGTGGTGTCAGTATCATGATCAGAATTCTCATATTCAATAAAATTTTAATGCTCAATAATATACTTAATCAACATAGAAAAAAGATAAACTTCATGGATATAAGTAAATTTGATAGTTATTTTAATTGATAGGCCAACTTCCCATGTCATCCAATGACATCAATGGTGTCCACAAGCCTCAGATCCAACATATGTGGCTTAAATAGCTAGTGATTTTCCATGATAGGTGATACTATATGAAATACAAAATCACAATAATAAAACTAAATCAACCACTGATTAAAATTCACATAAGATTTATTATGAAATTTTTCGATGAAAAATATCCTCCAGATCAACTACACCATATTTATCATCTTCGAAAGAGGATTCTACCCAACAAATGATCACTCTCCTATCTCTTACCAGCACAAGGGATATCTATATGATCACAATATAAATTATACAATAAAAATTTTCATAGATTCTAATAATTTCACAACAATCCCAAATTCAATGGAATAACTAATTTTTCCCAATTTTTTTGGAAAAAAAATTAATTACCCTAATTCAGTGGAATTGGGTTTTTAATCGACAAATTTCGTCAAATTTATTATTATTTTAAATCCAATTATAGAAATGAATTTGAATCAACCATTTACGGGTTAATAAAAATATGGAATCATAAAGGAACAGACTACCATAGAATCATAATGTGTTGAATCATGAGTACCTAATTTGAAAACTGAAATAAAGAACGTCAAAAAAATATCCTAGAATAATACTGATGTTTAATGTAAAAAAACATATGGGATATTTACTCTAACCTACATGTAGATCAATAAAACCATATGGAGTAAATTATAAAGAGTGGGAGAATGAAAATGGTAAGATTAAACCTATATGTTGTAGATCAAATGATGTTTGACTTGCTTTGATATACATTTATAGTGGTACGAAGGGGCCTATAATGGTCATTGGGAGTCTCCCAAGAATATGAAAATTATTTGGGTTCGTACTTGTCCGTCAAGTATATAAATAATGTTTTCCATTATATATAAAAAAATTTAGATTAGTTAAATATTTTATGCCCAATTTCCATGGACGATCCACATGTTTAGAAAAATTATCTAACCAAACAATGTGCCCAAATTTATCTAGGTTAACAGTTTCTCCTTGATGCGAATGATTTTTAAAATCATTACATAACCATTAAAAACCACCCTACCTGGATTTGAACAATTTCCACAGACATGGCACACCATTTTTGAAAACCACGTGACAAAAATTCAGTAAACCAGAAACATTAAATATTTTGAAAATTTCACCAAAAATAACCAATCCAAAGAATTATCAAAATAAGGGTTTAGGAGTTCATTGAAGTTGTAAATGTATATTACATCCTCCCCACCATAGACTATTTATGTCCACCTAAATCAAACAATGTATCATCCATGAAATTAAATGAGGTCACATATATCTCATTATTAAATCCCTCTCCCTTGTCTCATGAGAATCATAACGGTTCTTCCATAGAACTCAAAGAAAAGATATTATCATTCCAAGCACTTACCTATATCGAGAATCAACTATCCTGGCTAGATTCTCATCCATGGATTAATCATGTTTGACCTTAATATTATTCAGACTCAAAACATGAGATGGACTATAGTGATACATTCATAGATGGGATACATGAACCATTT
Source organism: Viscum album (assembly GCA_963277665.1). Classification (NCBI taxonomy): domain Eukaryota; kingdom Viridiplantae; phylum Streptophyta; class Magnoliopsida; order Santalales; family Viscaceae; genus Viscum; species Viscum album. The sequence continues at coordinate 1,558,129,332 of OY728151.1, read as the reverse complement.
TATAAATCAACATTTTCTATAGTGGTAGTGGTAAATGGTAATCAGCAATCCCGGAATACTCAACAACATAAAAAAGTCCCATAAAATGTTGAGTTTGTTTCCATAGGCTACTAAGTCATCAATGACCCAAAAATGGTGAACGCTAAAGAATACATTTTCACAAACTCAATAATACAATGTTATTAAGGGATAATCATCATAATACATATAGAGGCTTTGATCATTCAATAACCTCTTTTGAGTAAAAATAATCTTTTTTCTCTTCTCTTTAACAAGGATTTGTTCATCCAAGGAACTTTTAGTTATTTATGAATAAAAAAACACGGATATAAATGGATGGATATTAATTTACTCAAAAGGATTAATTTCAATAATATACAATTATTTATTTTTATAATCAAAATCGACTTGAAAAAAATGATTATCTCAAGCCCCACCATAGTGTATTTTACAATAAAGAATAATATATTATATAATTTATATTTCTATTTCTATCTGGACATCTGATTCTGGATGGTATGACATTCTCAATAAAAAACCTATATCATTATGCCACTTTGGGACTACTCCAAAAGCGATAAGATAACATAGTATCCCGGTCAGAATCAATAGCGTATATAACTTATTACAAACATACAATCTCACTCACATTGAAATTTCCCAATTCATTATATTTCATTGAATCATGAATGGGTAAAAAGTGATCCAATTTGGTTAGACAATCATTCACATCCCATATCATGTTCTTCATTCTCTAGTTATGAGAAAACCCAGCCACAATTTCTATATAGATTTCATGCAACATCCATGTTAAAATAAGATGTGGCTCAAGGAAACCAAATTTTTTCTAGTTCATAGACCTTAAATGTTTTCATATCTATCAATTAGAGTGAGAAAAATCAGAAATTTTCCTACTCATACCTGGTAACCATATTTAACATCGCATTTCATAGAACATCCTCATGGTTACTAAGTTCAATTCCCACTGGGAATAATGGAAATACCCAAAAAACATTCTTTGACACAAACAATATAGGAAAAAAATTATAACTTCAAACAATTCCATCATTAGAAAATGAGCAGCCATGTACAGTCTCCCCAATATAATGGAGTCTCTAATTCTATGGAACTCATCATTATTTTATTATTCATAATTATTCATCTCAAGAATAAATGATTCCAACTGAAATTTTTCCAAATAAACCATAGACCATGATTCCCAAACATCAATATGAAACTATAAAAATTGTTCAATAATGTTACACTTTTATAAATATTCATTCATGGACTCCGTTGAATTATTCCATCTCAAATAATTTAAGAAGATGTTCCCTTTCCCTGGGGTATAAGTTTTATCTATTATGAATGATTGTATTTATTCCAAAAAAATGACTCTAGGAATGATTCTAATATTTTTGAGATAATATATAACTCAGGATATTGTGGGTTTAAGACATGGTAAACCATTCTCTCAAATGTTAATGCCAACATCACATAGGAATGTGGATCATAGCATCCAATTCGTGTTCATGGGTTGGGTAATTCTTCTAATATTCTATAAAATGATGAGATCCATAATCAATTACATGATCACCATACATAAGAACTCTACCCAAACTAATCCTTGATGAATATATGAATACAATATATCCCATCTCAGACTCTAGATGAGTCAGCACTAGTGGAGCAGTCAAAAGAAATTTTTTCACAGTAATGGAATTATAACATTTCGCATCCCATGATAATGCTACACCCTTTTGAGTTATAGTATTCATTAGATAATCTGAAATTGGGAATCCCCTGAATAAGGGTCTATAATATCCATCTAAGCCCCAGAATCTCCAAATCTAAAAAACAAATTATGGTTTCTTTAATTTAATAACCACATTATCCTTTTCAAGATCTACCAAAATAAAATGTTATAACACCATATTTTCCAAGAAATCACCTCCTGAATACAGAATGTTCACATTGAATTATGGGAATAATGTTAATTAAATCCCAAAAAAACTATAACTTCCCTCAAAAGAAGAACATGAGCCTCCTCAATATTATGGTAAACAATGATGTCATCAATAAAGAAGACCATGAATGAATCAAGATAAAAAAATTAAAATCATGTAATTTATATCCATAAATATGAAATCAGAATTATTTGTATTAATGAATTGAAAAAGAAATCATAATTTTTATAACATATCCAAAATGATTTTTTTTGAATGTCAACTTCAATTATCCTCAGATGATGGTAGCCATATCATAGATCAATCATTGATAACCAATTTTCTCGTTTCAACGAGTCAATAAAATAATAAATCAAAGGTGTAACACCCCAGGATTTCAGAGTGTGTTATTTCTTAAAAATAATTCAATAACTTGCACTACACGCAACACCGAGTTCAATCACACCATTAAAAGAGGTCATGAATAGTATTAACTACATTTTGAACTTTATATAATCCTTATAATTTTAGAATCCCTATTATGAGTTTCTTAGTCATAATGCAAGAACAAATTCATTTTCAGTATTTCACTTTTATCAACTTCTAATAGTGAAACCATTTTAAATACAATATTTTAAACTTTTTGACTAAATGGAGACATCAAAAAATTTAAAATGAAACATCCCAAGCGTCCACGGTACGCTTTCCTTTGGATAAAACAGTAGCGTGTGTTGTACGCAACTTCGAGTTCTAACACACCGTAACCAATCAAACTAGTTGTTATGAATAGTAATACCTACTTTTTGAAGTTATATATATTTTATATTTTAAAATGGACTTCATTTTTGGATTCGGAATATCAAATTTAGCCTAAGGTGAAATTTTGGTACTTTTCGGATAACTTTCATATTTTGATGAATAGTGAAAATTACTAAATTTTAATTAAAAACAACTTTTTTAATCAAAATAATTAATAGTGATAAATTATGAATTTGAGTGGTTTTAAAGTATATTTAGAATATATTTTTACTATTTAATATAATGTTGGTCATTGGACATAATTTTACAATTAAACCGAACATAAACAAGTGTCAATCTTTTGATAGTTATTATCTCTTAAAAACACGCTTTTTGTTTTAACAGCGGGAATTAATTTTAAATTAATTTCTGCCACTTCTGTGTTTTGAATTTAGGAAAATGGATTCAATATTTGGAATCAGGATGTTCAAATTGTGTAAATAGGTAACTTTTATTTTTACACATTTTGAATAATTACTGCGGTGAATATTTTATTTACCATGGTTAAAAGGTAAATCCGGTAAATAAGGGTTAAAAAAATAATATTATAATAATACTAAATTACCCTAAAACGTGTCTTAACCCTATTGGTTGATACATGGTCGACCATGGGCATCTTTGTGTCAATTTTGGGACCCCATGGATCCACTTGTAAGTGACAATGACACTTTATTTTAATTTAGTTAAAATGAATACAAAAATGACACAAGCATATATCTTTTAGAACAACAATTTTTACATAGGGTTATATATGTTGGATTTTAGATTATAAATATTCCTTAGAAAGCTAAAAAGATTTCCTACATAATGATATTTTATTTATAATTTTTAGACATTAAATAATTTATTTTATTTATGACACAATGATGATGCAGTAATTACTAAAATAGTGAAAAATTAAAATAATTGATATTATAAATACCCAAATAAATATAATATGAAACTTTTAATGAATTAAACTAATTTTATAGGATAATATGATATATTAGGATTGATTTAATTGACTTTGTTCGAAGTAATCAATCTGTTATGAGTTTCACAAAAATCAACTATTGAATAGTGTCAAAATTGACATAAAAGAGTTCTTAAAACAAATATTATATTATTAATTGATATTAAATTCCTAAAAATCTAAGGTTCGGCCAAGAGACTTATATTATGATAGGTTAATCATTAATGGACCACTTGGGGGTCTCTTGGATGTATATAGTAAGCTTATTAACCATATTATATAAAAATACAAAGAGACATTGTAAAAGTGAAACTAATTAACTTAGAGTTAATACTTAAAGATAAGGTTAATATAAGTACCCAAACCTGTCTAAATTATATTGGATGAGTTGTTTTCGACCTATCCCCACCTCAAACTTTGAATAGTCAATTTTGGAGCCATTGGAAACCGAATATGAATTTATTATAAATTAATATTTCTAGCTTTTCCAAAGGTGCCCCTCACCCCTCTTATAAAAGGGCACTCCTCCTTCTCATTTCCTCACACCTCTCAAGCCACTTGGCTCGTCCAAACTCTGCCCAACTAAGCTCCCCACATCCCTCTCCTCATCCTTGAAGCTTCCCCTTAGGCAGAAAGCATTTCAAGAAGTCCTTTGGTTCCAACCAAAGTGAGTTACCTAAATTAAAGGTAACGATTTCTCTTAAATTATTTTCATTTATTTTGCCTCTTCAACCCCCAAAATCTTTTTATTTCCTTCCTTTTGTAACAACACCAGTATCCTCAATATACTAATATGTTGTTATAATAAGGATTAAAACTACACATACACACAACTCCATCTAATGGATGATGAACATAATGTTTCTGTGGATGGCAAACGAACGCCTCACGAAACGATGATTGTTCAAAAACATCTTACCGCCTCTCATGGTGGCCATTATGATGGAACTGTAATTAAATATGATATTAATGATATATATTTTATATATAAGCTTCTGTAATTCCATTTTATTTCATACCATTATTCGTTTCATGTTGTATATACATACGATAATTTCATTTGAGGAAGTGCGGACTACTGCCCCCTTAAAATGATATGACTCATTCATACCACACATGGAACATATAAAGGATGGTGTTAATGAACTTAAGTAACATATATAAAATATTATATTATACTGGAATAGTAATATACCTATGTATCATTTGGATTTGATTCTTTTAAAAATAAAAATTAAATGAAAGTAGCGTTCGTGCGTACGTACGGACTACCGTCTCCACGAACGCGATGAGATTCATTCTCCATCATATCCATTCAAGTATAATTATCATTTGATGATTTAAAAATAATTTTTAAGGACTTCATATCATTCTGGATATGAATAATATACAACCTATCATTTACAAACATGTCTTACGTAACAAAACATATAAAAGAAAACAAGTAAGTTAACACCCGATATAATGATAATACTAAGATATTATTAACAAATCAATGTTAAAAGATCATATATGATATCATATTATTATATATGATTCTTGTATAATTTAATAACAACTATTTCACCATTATACAGGAGGTTAACCTACTCCAACCAAGGAAAAGTACAAGGTAAGGGTTATTTCACAATCTCTTCATTATCCGAGGTTGTATATACGTAATAATCTACTGGGATCTCTTTATCATCCACATCCATGTTTTCTTAAAAATGTATTTCAAAACATTTTTACTGTTTACAAGAATATGGGTTAAAGTCATTTATACCCTTGTTTGACTTTTTATAAGAGGTTTATAAAGGAATCTTTCCGTCGTTTTCAAAACAATGTCCTTTTTAACCTTTTCGACAGAATTGAGGTAAGAATGTTTTTTTAACTTATACGGCGGGTGCGGTTATTTTCCGCCGTTATAAAATCGTCGAAGCTTTCCTTACAAGATTATAAGAATATTTTCAAAGAAAATGTTTTATTTTATATGGATCTTAAATGATTTCAAAATAAAAGGAGATATTTCTTTAAAAAGAATTTTGATTTCATCTATGTCAACATCCTTTGATGTATTTTAAGATTATTTATGGTTGATTTATTGTGATACAAAACTTCTATATTGTATTGAAGGTTTTGTAATATGTTTGACTATGGATGTGCTATTTTTATACCATTCATAGTTTATGGTGAAAGTATTGACATTTCGTATGCAAGTTTTAATCCGAATGTTTATGTTATATTTCAAACTTTTCTTCAGATGAATGTGCTAAACAAGTATGTTTCGGGTTGGGGACCGGTAAAAGTAAGCCCTCCAGGTTGGGGACTGGTTAAAGTAAGCCCTCCAGGTTAGGGACTGGTAAAAGTAAGCCCTCCGGTTTGGTCTCCGGTTATTAGAGGTACTCCGGGTTGGTGTCCGGTTATTAGAGGCACTCCGGGTTGGTGTCCGGTTATTAGAGGCACTCCGGGTTGGTGTCCGGTTATTAGAGGCACTCCGGGTTGGGTTCCGGTTAGAAGTAACCCCTAGGTCTTGGGATGAGGCCTAGACAATGAAATTAACGTTTGACATTATGCATTCCAACATTATGAAAGTGGTTATTGATTTTTGCATGTGATTATTCGATTAGTAGAATATCCATGTGAATAAGTAAATGGCATTATTTCATTTTATTTATGCCATACCATGTTGAAAGTTCATATTTAAAAGGCTTTTGTTTTAGTTATACATTGCCTTAAATGTTTATTCTTATTTATGAAAGTTTCTGCTATATTGTTATTCTTACTGGGCATTTGAGCTCACCCCTTTTCTATGTTTTATTTTTTCCCAGGAAGTGAAGAAGTAAATTATGAATGACCTGCAGGGATTTTATGAGGGGATAATAGTGTGGTCTATTGAGACATTATGTTGTTGTAGTAGTTTTTCATTTTATAATGTAATGTAAAACTTATGAATATATCTGGAATTTTCCAAGGCTACTAAACCAATCGGTCTTTCGAGATTTGATCTTTCTTATGATCATGCCAATGTTATGTAATAATGCACCGACTCTGGGTAGCTGGGGTCGGGGCGTTACAGTTGGTATCAGAGGAAGTTTAGTACAAACCTTGGAAGCTAGATTTAGATAAACTCTGATTAGAGCACGTAGACCTAAGATGAACTTTGAGGATTAGTATAGAAGAACTTCCTAGAATTTTGGTATTGTAGAGATTTTGTGAGTTTTCCAAGCAATACATCCCTGTCTGGATACGAGCAGGTAGAGGCAGCTCTGGCACAGATGTACCTAGGGGTAAAACCCGAAAACACCGCTTTGAGCTAGACTCGAACGGGAACTGGTGCACGACAACGGGCCTTGCTGCACTCTTGGTTACGACACTCCCGGGGGATATGCTTAGGATAACTCTCATTTTCTTTACAAATCATTTTGAAGGGATTATGAGTATATACTTCCTCAAAGAAAACATTTTTATGATTATGGATTATATCCATAAATAGTTCAATTTATGTTAAGTGTTTTATAAGTATGGGATTATGTGTTTTGATTCATAAACGGATCCAGTTTATGCCATGGTATAGAAATGGCGCCCAGTAGAAGGAATGAGAACTCCAGAAATACACATGATTCAAAGAAAAGGAAGGATCATATCTTTCATGGTCTTAAGCTAGAATTTATTAGAGAAATAGTCTCCCATGTATTATCATCATATTAAGAAATAATATCATGTGTTGATAAGATAAGTAAAGAGTTTACTGAGTCCTATGGCTTTGAAGGGAATCAAGAGAAGAAAAGGATGGAAGAGAGAAAGATGGATAAAGGGAAAAGGGAAAAGAAGAATTTTCCCATATGTGGTAACTGTGGGAAGAAACACCCTGGAACTTGCCTAAAAGGAATGGGAGTTTGTTATAAGTGTGGAGGAAAAGGGCACAAAGTACGTGACTGCAAGGGTAAGAAAATGGTTTTAAATGTACAATGCTTCATTTGCAAGGAGTTTGGACACTACGCGAACCTATGTCCCAGTCATCAGACTATGCCGCAAATGATGTTATTGGATAATAATCAAGTTATGATACTACCACAGATGAAGAGGAATGATTAGAGTTCTTATGTTGATTATGTCAATTGAGCTTTGTATCAACAATGTACTTGTTATAATAATTATGGAGTATATAAGGATTGTACTGCAGTACTATTTCATTAAGGACTTGAGATTGTGTGGAACAAAGAAAAGTGACTCATTAGCAGGATAGATTTTTGGAAAATATATGGTTGAGAGAATGATAAACCATAATATAGTTCTGATACTGAGGTAGTGATTTTGGAATAATATGTGATTATTTTGGATAAATTATATTGGATATTCTTGACTACCTTGGAACTGATTAATGATTTTTATATTCCATCATTGTTGGGGTTTAAAACATTTTTGTATTAATGAAGTATATCCAGCATTCTATATGGAATAAGGGAGCATGAATGTAATCAATAAGGAATATGGTAATACATGATGAAGGTATTCATATGCTATTACGGGGTAAAAAGGATCTATATTATGTTTACCTTCCTTATAAATGTTGGACTGTGAGTTTGGACAGAAGTATTTCGGATTGTTCTAGTTTGGATTATTTTGGATTTCCATAAAAGGACAACCCAGAGGTCGGGTGGCAACCCGTCACGTCCGGCAAGGCTGCGAGACTTGAACCCACAACCGAAGGGTGACAAGGGTGTATCACCTACCACTATCCCACGAGATGTCCTAGATTAAATAAAGTAGTTTTTAAAAGATCTGGTAGATGAATTATAAATTCGTTTATTTTGGAACCCTCTATGAATAGTATAAATAGAATTTTTTTTAGGAGTGAATGATGAGTTTTGGTAGAAATTTATTAATGGATAAAACTCTAATTATAAACTAAGTATATCTCCTTATGATCTTAGCCAATCTCATAAATAAATTCCTCATCATTAATAAAATGAACTTAGAACAAAAATGTTGTCCTAGATGGTACCTTAAATCATCACTAATTTATGGCTTTGGGATTGTTGGCCTTTTCATAGCCATGTTCTCTACCACTCTCCATCAGATAATTGATGGCTAGATTTTTCTTCCATATCCATATTTTCTTACATGGAACCCTAGTATGTGTTATTTTCGGTAATCTTCATACTTTCCACTCTTTATTTAAAATATAGGCCTCATTAATTAATTTTTCGATGTGGGATTTCAACTAAGATATTTTGAAACGTCAAAAATGTGTTATCTCAATACCCTATGTTTTGTTGAACCGATGGTATTTCAAATCATCATAGATTGATGATTTTAAGGACCTAAATTTTATACTTGTTTGTGATTGATGACCTCAATCACTACCTATAAATATTTACGTTTTTCCTCCGATTATATGTCTCTAATTGCCACCAATGTTCTCCTAATCGAGATCATAATTTGGTGGTGACCCTTTAATTTCTCTTTTCCTCATATTAAGACTAAATTTTAGTAACCCAATTTCCAATGTGGGTTTTCCCACAAATATATTTTCTACTTTCAACCTTTTATCTTCGAAGAACAATTTCAAATTGCGAGGACGCAATTTATTGAAGGAGGGGAGAATGTAACACCCCAGGATTTCAGAGTGTGTTATTTCTTAAAAATAATTCAATAACTTGCACTACACGCAACACCGAGTTCAATCACACCATTAAAAGAGGTCATGAATAGTATTAACTACATTTTGAACTTTATATAATCCTTATAATTTTAGAATCCCTATTATGAGTTTCTTAGTCATAATGCAAGAACAAATTCATTTTCAGTATTTCACTTTTATCAACTTCTAATAGTGAAACCATTTTAAATACAATATTTTAAACTTTTTGACTAAATGGAGACATCAAAAAATTTAAAATGAAACATCCCAAGCGTCCACGGTACGCTTTCCTTTGGATAAAACAGTAGCGTGTGTTGTACGCAACTTCGAGTTCTAACACACCGTAACTAATCAAACTAGTTGTTATGAATAGTAATACCTACTTTTTGAAGTTATATATATTTTATATTTTAAAATGGACTTCATTTTTGGATTCGGAATATCAAATTTAGCCTAAGGTGAAATTTTGGTACTTTTCGGATAACTTTCATATTTTGATGAATTGTGAAAATTACTAAATTTTAATTAAAAACAACTTTTTTAATCAAAATAATTAATAGTGATAAATTATGAATTTGAGTGGTTTTAAAGTATATTTAGAATATATTTTTACTATTTAATATAATGTTGGTCATTGGACATAATTTTACAATTAAACCGAACATAAACAAGTGTCAATCTTTTGATAGTTATTATCTCTTAAAAACACGCTTTTTGTTTTAACAGCGGGAATTAATTTTAAATTAATTTCTGCCACTTCTGTGTTTTGAATTTAGGAAAATGGATTCCATATTTGGAATCAGGATGTTCAAATTGTGTAAATAGGTAACTTTTATTTTTACACATTTTGAATAATTACTGCGGTGAATATTTTATTTACCATGGTTAAAAGGTAAATCCGGTAAATAAGGGTTAAAAAAATAATATTATAATAATACTAAATTACCCTAAAACGTGTCTTAACCCTATTGGTTGATACATGGTCGACCATGGGCATCTTTGTGTCAATTTTGGGACCCCATGGATCCACTTGTAAGTGACAATGACACTTTATTTTAATTTAGTTAAAATGAATACAAAAATGACACAAGCATATATCTTTTAGAACAACAATTTTTACATAGGGTTATATATGTTGGATTTTAGATTATAAATATTCATTAGAAAGCTAAAAAGATTTCCTACATAATGATATTTTATTTATAATTTTTAGACATTAAATAATTTATTTTATTTATGACACAATGATGATGCAGTAATTACTAAAATAGTGAAAAATTAAAATAATTGATATTATAAATACCCAAATAAATATAATATGAAACTTTTAATGAATTAAACTAATTTTCTAGGAAAATATGATATATTAGGATTGATTTAATTGACTTTGTTCGAAGTAATCAATCTGTTATGAGTTTCACAAAAATCAACTATTGAATAGTGTCAAAATTGACATAAAAGAGTTCTTAAAACAAATATTATATTATTAATTGATATTAAATTCCTAAAAATCTAAGGTTCGGCCAAGAGACTTATATTATGATAGGTTAATCATTAATGGACCACTTGGGGGTCGCTTGGATGTATATAGTAAGCTTATTAACCATATTATACAAACATACAAAGAGACATTGTAAAAGTGAAACTAATTAACTTAGAGTTAATACTTAAAGATAAGGTTATTATAAGTACCCAAACCTGTCTAAATTCTATTGGATGAGTTGTTTTCGACCTATCCCCACCTCAAACTTTGAATAGTCAATTTTGGAGCCATTGGAAACCGAATATGAATTTATTATAAATTAATATTTCTAGCTTTTCCAAAGGTGCCCCTCACCCCTCTTATAAAAGGGCACTCCTCCTTCTCATTTCCTCACACCTCTCAAGCCACTTGGCTCGTCCAAACTCTGCCCAACTAAGCTCCCCACATCCCTCTCCTCATCCTTGAAGCTTCCCCTTAGGCAGAAAGCATTTCAAGAAGTCCTTTGGTTCCAACCAAAGTGAGTTACCTAAATTAAAGGTAACGATTTCTCTTAAATTATTTTCATTTATTTTGCCTCTTCAACCCCCAAAATCTTTTTATTTCCTTCCTTTTGTAACAACACCAGTATCCTCAATATACTAAGATGTTGTTATAAGAAGGATTAAAACTACACATACACACAACTCCATCTAATGGATGATGAACATAATGTTTCTGTGGATGGCAAACTAACGCCTCACGAAACGATGATTGTTCAAAAACATCTTACCGCCTCTCATGGTGGCCATTATTATGGAACTGTAATTAAATATGATATTAATGATATATATTTTATATATAAGCTTCTGTAATTCCATTTTATTTCATACCATTATTCGTTTCATGTTGTATATACATACGATAATTTCATTTGAGGAAGTGCGGACTACCGCCCCCTTAAAATGATATGACTCGTTCATACCACACATGGAACATATAAAGGATGGTGTTAATGAACTTAAGTAACATATATAAAATATTATATTATACTGGAATAGTAATATACCTATGTATCATTTGGATTTGATTCTTTTAAAAATAAAAATTAAATGAAAGTAGCGTTCGTGCGTACGTACGGACTACCGTCTCCACGAACGCGATGAGATTCATTCTCCATCGTATCCATTCAAGTATAATTATCATTTGATGATTTAAAAATAATGTTTAAGGACTTGATATCATTCTGGATATGAATAATATACAACCTATCCTTTACAAACATGTCTTACGTAACAAAACATATAAAAGAAAACAAGTAAGTTAACACCCGATATAATGATAATACTAAGATATTATTAACAAATCAATGTTAAAAGATCATATATGATATCATATTATTATATATGATTCTTGTATAATTTAATAACAACTATTTCACCATTATACAGGAGGTTAACCTACTCCAACCAAGGAAAAGTACAAGGTAAGGGTTATTTCACAATCTCTTCATTATCCGAGGTTGTATATACGTAATAATCTACTGGGATCTCTTTATCATCCACATCCATGTTTTCTTAAAAATGTATTTCAAAACATTTTTACTATTTACAAGAATATGGGTTAAAGTCATTTATACCCTTGTTTGACTTTTTATAAGAGGTTTATAAAGGAATCTTTCCGTCGTTTTCAAAACAATGTCCTTTTTAACCTTTTCGACAGAATTGAGGTAAGAATGTTTTTTTAACTTATACGGCGGGTGCGGTTATTTTTCGCCGTTATAAAATCGTCGAAGCTTTCCTTACAAGATTATAAGAATATTTTCAAAGAAAATGTTTTATTTTATATGGATCTTAAATGATTTCAAAATAAAAGGAGATATTTCTTTAAAAAGAATTTTGATTTCATCTATGTCAACATCCTTTGATGTATTTTAAGATTATTTATGGTTGATTTATTGTGATACAAAACTTCTATATTGTATTGAAGGTTTTGTAATATGTTTGACTATGGATGTGCTATTTTTATACCATTCATAGTTTATGGTGAAAGTATTGACATTTCGTATGCAAGTTTTAATCCGAATGTTTATGTTATATTTCAAACTTTTCTTCAGATGAATGTGCTAAACAAGTATGTTCCGGGTTGGGGACCGGTAAAAGTAAGCCCTCCAGGTTGGGGACTGGTTAAAGTAAGCCCTCCAGGTTAGGGACTGGTAAAAGTAAGCCCTCCGGTTTGGTCTCCGGTTATTAGAGGTACTCCGGGTTGGTGTCCGGTTATTAGAGGCACTCCGGGTTGGTGTCCGGTTATTAGAGGCACTCCGGGTTGGTGTCCGGTTATTAGAGGCACTCCGGGTTGGGTTCCGGTTAGAAGTAACCCCTAGGTCTTGGGATGAGGCCTAGACAATGAAATTAACGTTTGACATTATGCATTCCAACATTATGAAAGTGGTTATTGATTTTTGCATGTGATTATTCGATTAGTAGAATATCCATGTGAATAAGTAAATGGCATTATTTCATTTTATTTATGCCATACCATGTTGAAAGTTCATATTTAAAAGGCTTTTGTTTTAGTTATACATTGCCTTAAATGTTTATTATTATTTATGAAAGTTTCCGCTATATTGTTATTCTTACTGGGCATTTGAGCTCACCCCTTTTCTATGTTTTATTTTTTCCCAGGAAGTGAAGAAGTAAATTATGAATGACCTGCAGGGATTTTATGAGGGGATAATAGTGTGGTCTATTGAGACATTATGTTGTTGTAGTAGTTTTTCATTTTATAATGTAATGTAAAACTTATGAATATATCTGGCATTTTCCAAGGCTACTAAACCAATCGGTCTTTCGAGATTTGATCTTTCTTATGATCATGCCAATGTTATGTAATAATGCACCGACTCTGGGTAGCTGGGGTCGGGGCGTTACAAAAGGAAATAGATATTTTTTATTTATCATGACCGATTTCAGTTTTCGGTAATCCAAACAATTTATATGTGATCCATCATCGTTCATAGATAAGAGAATATACACCGCACAAGAGCACATACTCGGGAGTATAAATACATTATATACAAGATCATCCCACTGAGTCATCAACAATTTCATTTCATCTGGATCCATGTTGTAAGATGGAATAGACACTATTTGATTACTATAAAATAAATTGATAGAAACTATACCTCCCATACAGATGGAATCCTAATGAATTGTGATGGAAAGGCATTGGGGAACAAACCAAGGGGTAGAGGGAGATAAATACTCAAAGATATCTACTCTAGATCAAATGAATACATATATATTATATTCCACATCTACAGATAATATTTTTTTTCATCATGAAATTGGGACCCATTCTCCATGAAATACATGGAAAAACCATCTGGTGTAGTAAATGATACACAATGATGGTATCAATTAATATTTGTTGTAATTAAAATCTGATAATCCACCATAAAAAATTAATTTTAATTGGTTTCATGTTAAGAACCAAAAAATCATAAGCCTGATCGACATATGAAAGGGAGAAAACAAAATCAAGACCATATAAACCAAGATATCAAATCATTCCAAGGATTGTAGTAATACCCATCACATATGATATAATATTCTTATGAATATTTATAACATTAAAAATACATTTTGAAATAAAAAAATGAGATGAACCTGTATGAAATAATGAAGTAAATAATAATAATGATTTGGTGATGGTACGTTTCAATGTGGATAGACACATATATGATTCCTATGGAGACTAGTACATTGTGTAAAGAACCTTCATTCCATTTGACTATAGATAAAACCCCTTTTTTCTTGAAGAATATGACACCCCCAATTTTTTTTGTGCTTTTGATGATCATGTAAATAACTATGGAGTGGAATAGATATGAAATAACTTATGTAGGTGAAATGATCATCTTCAGTGACCACATTCTTTTAGTGATTTAGTTCTAACTCATTTAGAATGCTCATGTAGTCCATAGTAGTAGAAAATAAAAGGGACATTGTGAGCCACTACATGATGTCATGACTGACCCTTTCATGTATAAACCTTGTGAGAATCATCATGATTCCTCTTTCCATTAATGGAAATAATGTATCAAATAGGAGGAGAAGGAACTAATCTCATCCCTGACATGCTATCGAGGTCCATCTCAATGATCAATGCTCTATCCAACACATCACCATAAGAAGATATATTGAGAAGTAAAACATGAGAATAAATATTATATCGATGTCCCAACTCAGTCCATAAATTTTAATATAATCATTAGTTAATATATCTTGGGAAAGCCACACAATCTTGGAAAAATTGTTTGCGTATTTTGCGATTGTTTTTTTAGAATTTGTATGATTGAACAACTCTATAGCCTTCAAAAATTACATCAACTCGAGATAGAACTGGTTAGTGAAAATACACTTGATGAATTTACACTCTAAAACATTTATACTTCTTCTTCATAAACATCATGTGTCACCATCTCATTCTCAGTCCCTCTACCACGAAGGTGTCATAGTTATCCTTGATTTCCATTAGTTTTTTCAAAAAACACGAAAAACAAATTCCATTTAACAGATCCAAACCTCTTACTATTTAGGATCATTGGATCCTTTTATCTCTGGTAGATTATTATGTTGTAACTCACATGAATGTTCACACAAGAAAACCGTTTGAGGTTTGAAAACAGAAACCTGTATGGAAATTGATGGCAGTTCTTTTCCAATATCGGGGATAGTATTCATGATCAACATAACCATACTCTATTCTAGAAAATTATTCACTCACTAATTTTCATCCGTAGCTTTATCCTATATCTGATTTATGAATCTTCATGGAGGCATGATAATACACAATATATGTATTAAAAAATAATGATTCTCGAAAACACTCCAACTAAGTGACAAGGGGAAATTAATCCAAATAGATAGACAAAAAATATCTCGAATCCAATCTAACCATATTTAAATTCTGGAAATTAATAGAATTAATCATCAAACGGTATTTCATGGACCACCCATAGAGACAGAAGGCTCGTCACCGTGAGAGGTGTCCATAGACACAATTTAATCCGCGTTCTATGTCGTAACAATATTTTACAACCGCATACTATCATCATAAAAAGGAATCATAACCTAGAGCTCAGAGATGACTTTATCAAAAACTATCCTAGATAACCTGGTAACCCGTTGAATAATCTAGAACAAACATGGTTTATTGGTTCTTCCAGATTCCTATGGGCTGGATGATAACACATAGCATCATAGGAAATGATAGTGGGGAAATTTTTCCCTAAAATTTGGGAATGAAATATAAACAAATTTATATGAATACAAGGGAAACTCAACAAGGATAACTGTACCCAAATTCAAACAATCATAAACATCCAAAATTAATAAAATAAAAAACCTATATTAGAGAACCACCCATGTACTAGTGGACACAAATGTTCATGATCAAAGGTCAATATATGGAAGCACATCCATGTGGTGTTATACCACTACATGGACTTTGAATGATATAATATACAAACACCCAAAGGAACATATAGGGTGTGACTTGAATATAAACCAGATAATCACAGAGCATTCTAAAATAATATTTTTTGATTTAAATAACCAAAGGAATATTTCAAATTTCAAATAAACAGTCATGTAATTTCAAAATAATATTTAATAAAATAATGATACATATATCAAATGATTGAATTACATAAAATTTTTCGTAATAAAATTATATTTAAAAATAATTTATATAAAAAAATATTTTACAAAAAAAATTACTATAAAAAATTGCATATATTTCTAATACAATCAAATAAGAAAAATTGTCAATGGACAAACAGTATGATAATTACAAGATATGGGACTCCTCACATTAGAAATGAAATTGAAAATGATTATACACATGTCCCTTTAACACTAGCCAAGAGGAAATATTCACCACCCTATCAAGGATATTATCTGCTGAATTTTGGTCCTGGATCATTCTAAAATTTCATATTTTTATCTCAATAACTCACTACCTTACTAGGTTTTCATGGAATCTTTTAAACAACAATGAAGGAAATTTTGTGTCAAGACATCTTATTATAAAATTCATCCCATTCCCTATTTTTAAGATTCATATTTCCATTTAAAGACTAATCATTTTTTAGTAAAAACATTAGTTTATCCCACAAAAACCCAAAATGTTTCTATCAAAACCATATTAATACATTTTTTTTCTAAAACAACATTAAAATTAGTTTCATGAAATCAATTTTATAATCAAAATCTTACCATTTAATCATCAAAATTTTTCACCAATTTCACTATCACACCCCAACAATTGGAATTGTGTGTTTTCAAAATATAAATTCAATAATTAAACTTTTCTTCAACATCAAACAATTTCACGACACACCACAATCTAAGGGAATTGGGGGATTTCTAAAATGTTGTTCCAAATAAAATCTAATCACTCAATTAATTGGAATTGAGTTTCAAATGAAAAAAATGAAATAATATTTATCATGTCATTTAATCTCAATAAAAAATCAAATATAAATCTAACAGTTTATGGGTAATAAAAATTGGCCATCATAATGGAACCACCTATCATGGAAACATGAGATCTTGGTAAAAATACATAATCAGAAAAATCCAATGACTAATTTATGGAACAATGATTCAAGAATGAGTCCAATGATTTAGATCCAAAATTATAGGGATTATATCTTTCATCAAACATGGTTAAATTTAAATACTAATGGAGGAAAGATGTTTAAGTGGGATAACAATAATGATATGTGGAATCCATCTTGGGGGATATCGAATGACATTCTCCAAGATGAGATCCACTTATGGAGGGGTGTAGAGGGGAAATGAAATATCATTGGGAGCCTCCCTACAATATGAAAATTATTTTGGGTTGTACTGGTTAGTATGGGACCTATGAAATGTGTTTCATAAATTTTAATACAAATTTTATAATAATTAAATCATTTATAAATAGTTTCTTGGGAAGAGATGAATGGTTAGACAAACCGTGTGCCCTAATTTATCTAGGTGCGTGATTTCTCCTAGGTGGAAAATGTGTTTTCTGACTATGTGGTAGCTATGAAATTAAAGACTACAATGGTTTTAATTGCTTCTAATGATGGGGCACACAATTTAGGAAAATTGTGCGTCAATCATGTTGTAGCATAAAAACATTAACATTTTCCGAAATTTCACCCAACGAATCCCCAAACAACACCCAAAAAATTCAAGATCAAGATAAGTTTTTAGTAGTACATGAATATAGTTATAGGGTTTTAAAAATGTTATCCTCCATGCACATTTTTTTTTAAAATGACATTTTTTGGGGACTACCACCTCTACAAAGCGTCATATTTTATTTTCCTTAGCTACCATAAAAGGATGGTACTAATGTGGAATTTTCAAAATATTTATTGTATATATAAAATATTTTAGATTGTAAAATATTCAATCATAATTTGAATTTCTCTCATTATATAAAAAATTAAATCATCAACCCCATGTATGTGTGGACAATTGCCACTATGAAATGATTTATTTTTATTATTATTTTCATCACCATAACTCATCTATTTTTATGAAAATGGGTTTTATGTATAAATATATTCTTTTTAATATTATTGATGTTATGTATTGATAAATTGTAAATTCTATTATGTATATAAAAAATTAACAAATTTAGTAAATTAATCAAACTAAAAGACAATTATAATATAAAAACTAGTAATTAAATCTTGTTAATAACATCATATAGGTTATATTATTCATTAAATTCATCTAAATAATTTTATAACTAAACTATTGAAACTCATGAATTTTATTAAGCTTCCATTATAATTATATTTCAATTACTTCACATAATTATCATCCATTCATACTGATATTTTTTTTTCAGATTAACCACCTACTTGATAAATTTTATAAAATTATGTCATAGATGTGATAGAACATCCTGAGTCAAATACAAAATCCCCCAATGATAGTCTATCATAGAGATGATAATCAATACAAAAATAAAAACAGGTCTTGAATATAAAAAAATTCTAACATACAAACAATGTA
Source organism: Viscum album (assembly GCA_963277665.1). Classification (NCBI taxonomy): domain Eukaryota; kingdom Viridiplantae; phylum Streptophyta; class Magnoliopsida; order Santalales; family Viscaceae; genus Viscum; species Viscum album. Next base: position 1,558,110,470 of record OY728151.1, on the reverse strand, counting down.
AAATGCGAATGAAAAAAGATAAAACATATAAACCAAAAACCCTTTCTAAAATAGCTAACGAAGAAGGTTTGAAAAGTATCCATGTGATCAAAAGTCACATCTAAACCTCCCCTCAATGATAAAATACAGTAAATGTGAAGACGATATGCTAAAAAATCACATCCATTTAATTGGATCTTCAAATACAACATCATCAACAAACCAATGCAAAATATATGTTTTGATAACAATGCTCAATATTATTCACCCATATGGTATATACAATGCCTTATATTTTCAATTAAACTATTTTCTTAGCAAAATGATGGTTTTAAAAATATGTTTTCATAAAACACTTTAAATTTTATAATAATTTTCCCTTTGGTTATAAAAAATGCTTTCCATATTACTAATTCCAAAATTATGGAATGTTAAATTGAGAGAATACGAATGACTATTCATAAATCAAGAGCTAAATGAGTATACATATATATCATTGAAATGCCATTCAATGAAATGGAATGAGGTTCAACCTCATATAAAAAAATGTGAGGAACAAAACATCATATGAACCCATAATGTGATTAATAATAAACAAATGAAAAAGAACATCATATTTGGACATATACAATGTTAATACATAATGGTTTTTAAAAAACATAAAATGTGAAATAGTTGGGTATAACCAATATCCATTCCTTCCAAAGTCCACTGATAACCTAAATAATAACTCGTTGTGGTGCCACACAATCTAAAGATACTCATTTCAATTTCCCAATTCATCCAAGAATACAAATGGTCCTATTTTACAAAAAAATTCAAAACCATGATCGAAATTTTATTAAAAAATGTCATATTCTATACAATATACATTTGTTTTTAAAAATATATTCCCAATTAAATAACACAAAATATAAATTAAAACTAACACATGGGGTGAAAAACTAGTGTTTAAAGGAAAGCCCATTAAAATAAAATTTATTTCACAAATCAAATAATGTCAATTAGAAAACCAATAGAAATTAATAATAATGATAATATATTAATTAAATTAACTCATTGAATAGAAACATCTACCTAAAAATTGAATATACAAATCAGGAAACCATAATGGTTTTTGGAAACCAAATGACTGACCTTTTACTGAAAACGAACACCATGAAACTAAAATCGATCGATAATAAAATATAGATGGCCATGAATATAAATAATAAATTTTTATAATGCAGTATTAGTGATTAATGTATTTATGAAATGAAGGATTAGATACCCAAATAGGTGCATCGTGGAAACCATAATGATCGATCACCGAACGAACAATCCAGAGGGATGTGAAATCTCCAAAATCTCATTGGGTGAGATTTTGTTCAAGAGAGGGTGGGTGGATTATTGATTGAATTAAATTGACTTGTATTAGTCCCTAAAACCCACATCATATAATATTTACTATGTGTTTAATAACATCAAATTTCTTGTAATTTACAATGGCTATGAACACAAAAAATTGAGTCACCATTTTATTAAAATCTGATTTTCATTTTTAATCATCATGAACTACAATTACATACTATGTAAACATTATTCAATGAGAATGACTCACATAATCTTTACATGGACCATTACCAGACATATTATCCTATTATATGGTGTGTAATCACCCATTATATAGAAAAGAATCCAATTTTTAAAAGAAAAACACCAAATAAGCCGTGATGTTTTGTGAAAATGGGGACATGCCATATTGATCCAGTAAAAAATTTATAACATCATATTATGACATTTTCCATGGATGAGGAGATAAATCCATGATTATTCCACAAAATCAGCCCATCTAGGGAAAAAATATAATGAATAATTGGGAACATAAAAATCATAATGGAGTGTTAATATCTCCCCTCTGTTAAAGAAATTTTCACCTGGAAATTCCTCTTATTATTATAATTGAAAACATATAAGGCCAATGATTCCTCATAAACTATTATATCCCTCATTTTTCATGGAAATTAAATCCAAAATTATATATTAAGTAGACAAATAGGATTCATTTTACTAATTAGTACCTTCTCTATTTGATACATATTCAAAACGGGCTACTTAACAATAGTGGTGTCAGTCTCATGATCAGAATTACCATATTCAATATCAATTTAAGGTTCCATAATATACCTAATAAACATAGAAACAATATACTTTTCATGGATAGAAGTAAAATTTGATAGTTATTCCAATTGATAGGACACCTTTTCATGTCATCCAATGATATCAACAATGTCCACATGCCTCAGTTCCAACATACGAGGCTTAAATAGCTGGTGATTTTCAATGAGAGGTGATAATATATGAAATACCAAATCATAATTCTCAAACTAAAACAAACACTGATAAAAATTCACATAAGAATTATTATGAAATTGTTCAATGATAAATATCTTCCAGATCAACTACATCATATTTATCATATTCGATTCAAGACTCGATCCAACCATTTATCACTCTCCCATATCTATCCAGCACATGGGATATCTACATTTTCACCCCTATCAAACTTCAAAGTGAGATATCCTATTAGATTCATGATATATGATATTTTATTGGAAAACATGACTAGAAGAAATTTATTTTGTGATGACTTCCATAATCAACCAGACAATCTTAGTCATGTTCAATAGATCCTAGATAGTCCTATAAATAAATCTATTTATCTACCTACAAATGACATGATATAGTCAGTATAATGTAGAAACAAATCACCCCATCCAATAGATTCTAGATCATATATTTTTACCTTGATACCTTATTCAAAACAACATCTGTTAGAACCCTATATTGTCTCACAATGTCTCAGACATGCAATCCCCTATGTTGTTCCACCTTTTCCATCTAATTGATAGAGTGTAAGATCTCTTATTTCATGAGTCAATCAATGATCCAAAACCATGTAAATTACACAATGAGAACCTAGAAAAATAATGAATAAATACATACATATATCATCCAACATACACATATCATCCAACATACACACCATAATTGGAATAGGATTCCAAAAAACATCGTGTCTATATACTTGTGCCTTATTTTTATAAAAAAAGACACTATGATACAAAATCCATAGTGGACTGTATAATCTGATACCACCAATACCGACATCTCATGTAATGATACATCATGGGATCCCAATGGCGTAGAGAAAAAAAATAATAGTGTGTTTATTGCACTGGCTATATCATTAAGGAATGTAGAAAAAAACCATTATCTAGAGAAACAATCACCACTCAAATAAAAAGAACACTTACCTGAGGGTTCCCCACTATTAAATCATTAACCAATTAATTTCAATCTTTTTATATCACGTTATCAATAAAGAATATAACATTTAAATATGAGTTATCTATTTTCAAATCAATACGCACCACCCCACCATCATATTCCACTCTTAAAATCATATCAACATAAAACTCAACAAAGACTACTCCCAAACTAAATACATCCATTTTTTTCAACAATTTCCTTCTTATTGCATTAGAAAAAAATTCACATTCCCAAAAATTTATGTACATTAAAAATAAATATTCTAAAGATACACAACCTAATGTATCTATTTGATGTTAAGAATTATATGAGTACGAGAATATTTCAGGATCATATGATGATAATATACAATGAACATATCACAAATGAAGCACTGTCTCCACATTTGAGTTCATGAATAACCCTTGAAAACTCAATATGAGTGGTATATTATTTTTTATCCTTAGTTCATAACTATAATGAGCCATATCCAAACATTTTATTCTACTAAAAAATGGAAAATCACAATCCTGTATGAGAAGAATTACAGAAAACATCACAACTTGAACCTCGTTCCGTTAAAAAATAAACTGCTGCTGAGAAAAAATCAACATCATATCATAAAATTATCTATATCATTTTCCATTCCATTTCAATTATACACCCTTATAGGTTATTTTTTTCATTGAATAGGTGATGTTAACGGAATATTGGGAAAACATTCTATAGTAAGTAATCAAGCCCAATAATCTTTGGATCTCAAACACATTTCTATGCCAGTCCTTGGAAATTTATTCTTATAAACTTTTAGGATCCAATGAGATAACCCATTAAGATATAAATTTCCATATTAATATAATATTATATATCCAAAACAAACATTTGAAATGATTTCCATATAGACTATGTTCGTTCGTGTTTCAAAGGAAGATATCAAAATATTCATTACGCTCCACCAATGAATTATTCTACAATCATATATCATACATGAATATAAAAACATTTACGGTCCTAGATCAATGTATTCTAAAAAATATCATCTTAGTGATGGTCATTGTTCTTGGGAGAGGCTAAAAGTCATCCGGGATGGTCTATCTTTTAATATATGGATGTTGTGATAATACATGATGTGTATGGTTCTGTAATTCCATGTCTTTGTTTTTCATGAATTTTTAAGGATGGTTTATTGAGTGATTCATGAAATTTATTAATTCAAGAATTAAAGTATTGTCTAATAACATTTTTTGTATGATATGATACCTAATAAATACATGATGTATAAAAATTAAATTCCCAGAAAATCTCATATCCAATAATTTTATAATATGTGTATCGAATCAAGTGTTTTATCATCCCTACACCTGGATAAAATATCTTCAATCTCATGGTGATATAAATCAGTCATTTCAAGTGTTTTGGTGACTCCATTAATGTGTTTCAATCCATTGTCCTTTTTTTTATCTGTGGAAACCTGTTATGATCAAGGATTAGTTCAAACTCTATTTCAGGTAGATTATTCTTTTACAATATTTTCAACTCCATTTCTTCATTCCATGTGATGGAAGATAATATCCATTACTTTAAATTGTATTTTTTTTGTATGGTTCTTCCACATAATCATTGGATGTATTCATCCTTTTATGGGAGAGGTGATACATATCCATAAAATTAGACCATTCACATTTAAAGAACACTGACACCATTGAGTTATGGGGTTAATTACTTCTATATATTTAAATTATATCATAAAATAATCATTCATATTCCCTTTTAATGGAAATGAAATTTTCATAATAATCATGTAACCATAATTTTAAATTCAATAGTGATAACATGTTGATAATGTTGTTAATTTATACAATGATAGATGGTTACCTATTGTTTTACTAGAGAGTGTGTTATATTTCCTTTTATGCTTTGGGAGAATGTTCATATGCTTCCAATATCATTCAAAATTTTTTTAAAAAAGAAATATCATATTATTTGATAATTATTTATGTATAAAAAAATTATGATGTTTCATGTCCATAATCTAGTGGTTTCTCTATTATTATTACAATGAAATTGTTGAAATTAAAATATTAAATTTTAATTATAATCTTCCATATTTTTAAATGAATGGTAAATAATTTCTTGATATGTTTTATAATAACATAAATACATATTAACTGACTATTATTCTTCTATAGTATTTTTGAAACTAAAATAAATGATAAGAACTTATTTTGACATCGATAACTTGTTATAACATGATGAATTAGGATCCCATTGTTTGATACTATTATTAATGAATTAGTTTATTCATGATGGAATATAAACATGTTGTTTGATAAAGATAATTTTTAGGTCCCGAGTTTCCGATCTATTTGGGAAGTCTATGTTCCTTTAGTTTTTAGACATAAGAGATCACTACTTTGTCACATATAGATAACATGTTTTAACCCAAGATACCCTTATTTTATATTAGTTATTATTAAAATACACTTTATTTATGTTCTCTAGATCTTATCATCTTAGTATGATGTGTTTTAAGCATGGTGTGGATGATCCTAGGATGTATAATGTTATGGGGTGGGTAGGCTTGAATCTGATATAATCCTAGAATGGATAATCTTTGGACGAATGATGTGCTGTGGGAAAGGATTTCCAATTTATGTTGAATAATTTAACACACATGATGTTGAGATGAATCTGTATATTCTAGTTGGCTTCATGGATAGAACTTGATATAATTGAATGGTTTTAGGTGGGGAATACCCATTAAAATGATTTTATGAGTTAATATGATATTCTTTTAATGTGGTAAATGATTTATGCCCAATTTTCTAATTTTACATACATTTTGTTCCCACTACATGAGGTAGCTAGTTGTTTTTTGTTTCAAGTTTCATATTGGTGCTATGTTAGGATTGTCTTCCCAGAGTTACACATTTATGTAATAATAATAATAATAATGAATAAATAAATGTTTAACCCTCACGGTTCATTGTTTATGGAATGTAAAATATGATAGTCTTGTTAAAACGTGGAATTAGATTTGAATATTTTTGGTGGTCAAGGAAATTTATATAATGTTAAATTTAAATTTGTGATGTTTAGTGATTTTAGAAAATTAATGGCCGAATAATTAACTAATTCATGGAATATTATAAAATTTAAAGCATGAATATAATGTATCTTTTTATAGTGATTGAATTCATTTAAGCTATATGTTCATTGTAGTGGTTGTCCTGAATCATAGAAATGATAGGTGTGGTATAGTGTAACACTAGTTTGTACCCACAAATGTGATTGCGAGATATATTATATAATAATTTTACTATGATTATTATTCTACCCCTTCCATGTCGAATATAGAAACAGAATCCCAGTGGGTTTGGGAGGGGGTTTCCCTCAGACATCCTTATAGGATGATGGATGGATGACTACACCGTCTAGACACACTGTCTTCTTATTATAGTTAATTATGGTGTTGTGTATATTGGTTAGTTTTCACATATATGTTTTTACAAGGATGAGTTGTATTTTAGTTATTTCACACACATGTATGAAAAAATATAGTATCCCAGAGATTATTATTTGAATGAATAGTATAAGATGTGACGGTATGAGGTACTTAATCTGAGTATGGGCTGTAATAGAATGAGTTATAATACCCAATGTTAGATATAAGTTAGATGGTATGTGGTGGATCCAAAACTCTACATGAATACTATATGTGGATATATGGATATGAAGATGGGATAATGAATTCATGTTATTAATGAGGTGCATGTCGTGATTCCTTTCCCATGCATCTTCTGGTTGTCCTACATTTTGAGAGACAACAAATGGAATGAAGAAAATTAGAGTAGAGTCGAAAACCAACGCTGTATATTTAGTTTTGTAACCTTGATGTTTCGTTATTATTTTATATTCTCTATTTTATGTGATACTTTGTGAGAGTTTTCCATGGAAAGGCAATGATAACATTATACCCTTTTAGTTGATGAGTTAGTTTCACTATTGTTCTCTGTGTTTTATAATGATTTCATTATCATTATTTTGAGAGATTTTGGGGAGGATCACATTGAGTATACATTAGTTATCAACCTACATATAAAGGAATCACGTTTTACTTCATCTGGAGCATGTTTAATTTTAGGGTCCAAATTACTAGTTCATGGATTTGTAAGAGATATTTGGTATTTGTGGTCACTTTAATTTTTACCTTCTTTTTAATTTTATTTTTCATATAACTTTTTATAATATTATATGAATCCACATATATTTACATTGAATTTAATTATATATACATATATGTATTATAATGTTCTCATTGGATAATTCTTATCATCTATCTATTCATTATGCCTCACATTGATGGAAATGACTACAATTTTCATGTGTATCAAATCTTCATTTATAATTTCCTTCATTGGTCCAACTGAAAGCATCAATCAGGTAGCCTCACACTCTCTACAATCAATGTTGTATTATTTTTGGTAGGGAGTCTTTAAATAGTTGTATAAAAGTTTCAGGTGGATGGAAATGATGGTGTTTCATGTAAACAACTTGTATGGATTCTTGGGAATGTAATGAAATAGTATCTTCTATGTTTATCAAGGGTCGTACACACATGATACAAGATAATATATTTTATTTAGGCCCCCCTATGATTTGATACATGGACCATTGAGTTTTTATGGATACTGACTAATTTGATAATATTTCTTAAGATGGGACATAGGAAAGGTTCATGAATCATTGATATTTTTATTTGTATTTATAATGGGTAGACCTTGGGAAATGTTATAAATTAACAGGGAATGAATAAAATATTTAATTAATATTTAATATTCCATATTCCATGCATATGAATCTAATAGTTTTTTCTTATTATAAGCATGTATCATGGTTAATGTCCTTATCACGTTCATGCTGAAGATGTTCAATAGGAAGATATAGATGCTCGCAATATATTAGTGGTAGATGTAAATGACACATGGATGTGGAAAACTCGTAATCCTCAGTGCCAGAATCTACAAATGATTGAGGTATACATTTTAGATTTAGTCACAAAATAATTGTTAGAGGGTAGTGACATAACAATTAGATTGATCAATTCATGGAAGTACATTTAGGGTTCCATGGTCGTGATAATGTTGTTTGGGGCAGCATGAAAGTTGGGGTTGTTTTTCCTTGATGATCATTAGTATTTTCCAATATCGTTATAGAAGATATAGGTATAGTTTTGGGAATTAATACTTTCTTAAAATGAAATGGATTATAGTCACTAGAAAATGAATACCGTTTGATAGTGGATTTACAGTATTAATGATTTCAAGAAATGTTTCTTGATTCCTTTATGATATAATGTCGACATGTTTCTAAATTAACTGGTAATGGCGAGACATTTTATATTGGGTCTCATCTTGATATCATTCACCAAGTCACCATTAAAATGATGATGACTTACGTTAAGGTGATTGAGAGAGAAGTGTTTATTGAGAGGCCACTATCCAGAATGGGATCATAATGAGAGTTGATTCTATATGATTCCTTGTGATGTAGACATGTTGTTTGAGGTTCATAATTGTCAGGAAATATAAGATTTTGACCACAAAGGGATAATTCAAAGTCATATAATTCATGATTCTCTAGGATTTGTGTCTCTTTTATATATTTCAATTGAAAAAACATGTGGTTTTATTACCAAGGAGGAGGTCATCAACCGTGTGAGTTATGACCCATCCTGATTAATCATCATGTACCATGTTTTTTTCTTTAGGTTCCTCTGATCAATAAGATTCAATGAATGTTGTAGCATTAGGGTATTCTAGTCGAGGATTAGTGGATATAAGATGGGGAAGGCGTAGTATATCACCAATACCATCCTCAACCTTGACGAATAGAGAAAAACCATGGAGGTAGTCATAATTAGGGTCAGAGTGGTCATGGGGAAGGATGTGGTCATATTCATGCATATTCATTTCGAGCGGCTAGAAATATTAACATCATTCAAGGTACCCTTTTCATGATTTCTACATTGGTATATGAATTGATTGATTCAGGATGAAGCCAATACATTATATCACATTTCCTTTTCCAGGATTTGGTACATGTCGTAGAGTGGGTTTTGAACCCCTTTGTGTTGACTATGAATGTTGGATGTCGAGAAGACTTATATAACTTGTGTAGATTTTTTGAGCTAGTGTGTCGGGTAGAATCTGAAATGGGATATTTACTAGGATTATAGGTATAATAATATAACATCATCCTCATCATGTATTGATCTAATTTTTATAGTATATCATTTATTTATTTGTGAGGAGGGTAATGTTCTATAATGTTGATAGTCAGCATGTACTGCTTTTTTGATGATTGAGTCACTCAAATGTATACGAGGAAAACCTCATATATTCCTTAAAAGACATATTTATTGATTCATTGTTCAACAGAGTTTTAGTATATGGTACTTATTATTGTTGTGGAAGAGTACCCCTATGTATTTATAGAGGATGTTGTAGAATTACCGTCGGTGGGTGATTTATTTTAAAATAATTCTTAAAATTTTGAACATCCTATATCGATGTCTCTATATAACATGGAACCTTCTTGAATTTGAGATAGGTTGGTATAGATCAATGAACTTATTTAGTGACGTTTTTTTCATTCTATTTGGTCCCCTTAGGGTGCTACAATTTTTTCAACAAGATAGATGTTGATAGTTTGCATCATTGTATAGATTGTCATCGGTTTAGCCAAGTGATTGTGAAGAGAAAATATAATATTTAAAATATTGAGGATATATTAAATCATCTAATGGGATAATTTTTTTCGGAAAAATATATTTGTACTCTGGATATCATCAGATTTCGGTGAAGGTTGAGCATGTTTATAAGTCATATTTATTTTATCATACTAGTAGTTATGAGTTTGCAGTGATTTCATTTGGTTGGATGAATGCCTGAGATGTGATAAGGGGGTTGTTCAAAACATTTTTCAAATAATTCTAGGATAATTTCATGGTGGTTTGTATTGATGATATGATTGTATACTAAACATCGGGGGATGATAGTGTAGAGCATCGTTGTTGCAGTGTAGGAGTTCATCATCTGGAGTACTTGTTCTAGAAGTTGTCAAAGTGCAATTTAGAGGCTGGTGATTTTTTTTAAAGGGCCATGGAGTATGCCTATAAAGAGTAGATATATATCCTGTTATTGTAGATGAATTTTTGTCATGGGAAGCCATCATGTTAGTGTAATATGTGCATGGAATATGTGGCCCTGCATGATATTACATGAGGTTTATAGATGACTTCTCTCAGGTTGAAAATCCTTCGACATAGTTGTTGTTTATGGATCATGTGTTGTTGTGGAGTTGAAAATTTCAGGAATATTTTGATGACTTGAAAGATATGTGGTTCAACACTCCCTTCAAATTTTTTCTAATAGAGGTAGTTTAGTTAGATATTTTGGTGATGCTTGAAATCACATCTTTTTCAATGTTTCAATGTAATAGATATCATTTTTTCTTATGCATCTATAATCTACTTCTTCTATGAATATATATCGACCACATTATATTGAATTGTATTTTGTGGTTTATTTGATGATGTTTTGGTGTAAGTACCTCTTAGATGACTGATTTTCGTTTTTTACTAAATTGAAGGGTTAGGCTGTGTAATCTGACATCATGACATGAAGCTGAGTTAGTGTCGGTGGATGTAATTCTTACAGGATTGGTAAAATTAAATTTATTCTTCTCTAGATAAGGGAAATATCACGATAGATTCCCTTTGAATTACATCATCTAGTGATTTCTTTCATGAATCTATAGATTCCAGGACTGCGATGGAACAACTCTAAGTTACACATCAACATATGGTATAGTTTATAGGTATAGGTATTTATATATATAATAGTGAAGGCCTCTTTAGTGAATAAGTTGGAGGAGTGCCACATGGGGGATTAGGATGTGGAGTTCAGGATGGATAGTAATTGTTTTGGTGATTCCCCATATTGATGGTCAATTTGAAGGGAAAACCCATGTGTTGTTCCATGGAAATCTTCTCATTCCTTCCACAATGTGTGAGATAGTTCTTAACATGATATATACATCGTATTTAGTACTACATTTTATAGTGAAAATGTTACATTGTTACATGAGAGTTTGAAAATTGTGAATTGTGTTGAAGTGTTTAGTTACAATTTTTCTTGATTTTTTGTCAACAAAAGGCACACACTGTGCATCATGTTCTCCGTGGTTTTTTTTTGCATCCATTAGATGATCCCCAGTGGATGTGGGAGGATATATTTATATGGAATTAATTACTATTTAACATATATCTCATGGAGGCTATTGATCTATATGGGTGATACTAGATCATTTCATGAAATCATCTTAATATATTGAAATTACAGATTCGATATCAGTGGTTAATTTTTGGAAGAATTATCTAGAATAGGTTCTGTCAATTAATAGATTACAGTAGGTGGTCTTCTCTGATCTATATCCTCGTTTTACCTCCAGGATGTGTAGAGATCTCGTGTATTCTATTAATTCACTATTATGTTTTTCAACTAATATTCTTCATAAGACTTACAGTTAGACAGATTCGATCATATAGTCTCATGAAGACTTCTCATTCTCTATTTCCTAGGATTATGTGGTATCATTGATGAGGAACATAAAAATATTCATGTTTTTGTACAATAAAATCATACAATCCACCGTTGGTGTGTAATAGATTGAATCATTTTATAGACAACAAAGTCATTCTATATTTTGAAGGACCGAGGTAGGGGAGGTAGTGATTTTCAAGCTGGAACTGGGATAAATTACACATTATATGGTATAGTTAATTCATGTTAGGATGACTATTGTGCAAGATTATAATAAATCATATGATGATCATAAGAGGAGACCACTTTAATTTGACGTTGGAGATCACGTGTCCATAAATTTGAATCCTCGTATTGAGCAGGTAAGGATTGTCCAAGGGAGTAAGAATTCTCCCAATAATGTTGGTCTATTAGAGGTTATTGATCTTATTGGAGACATGGAATATCTAATAGAATTTTCCTAATATATGAGATAAATACATGACAGTTTTACAAGTTGGATCTCTGTTATTATCACTATAACAACTCTTCTTTCATCCATTTGTCTATGATCAATGGTGATGATGATGAAAACTTCGAGGATAAGATTTTCATGATCTATAACTTCCAAGATAAGGTGTTTTGAGGACATGATACTACCTTGGTTTGTGTCTTATGGAGGAATTGTGGTCTGTGTCAAGTCACCTGATAACATGATTCACATTTTCATATTCAATACCCTGAGCAATTTGATGATTAGCTCTTTTTTTATAACAATTCTCTCTTATGAAAATTGGACTTTTCAGTTATGAGACTGATTTTCATATTACATTTTATGTATGTACACTATTTTTATAAGTATCTTCCAATAGATAGTGGTATTAATATGGTTGTTTCTATAGCATGGTTCTTATTTTGTTTCCTTTGAGTGAGGTGGTCAAGCATATGTGATGAAAAGATATTTGAGGGGTATTCCATGAAGAAACTATTTGGATGACCCCTATTTGTTTCCTCTCTATGATTAATTTTTTTCTTATTTAGGATGGAATTTTTTGAGAAGTATCTAATGTAATGGTGTAGAGCCATGTCTTATGAAACATTTTTTGATACCAAACCTCATCGTTCTTATAAGAGGTTTATAGTGAGTCATGAGGGGTTTGACTCTTAATATATACAATATGGTATAATACACATCTTCTATGGGGTTTTCACATCAAGTTTGTGTAGTTTACAACATTTTTTTAATGGTTCAACATGTTATTCATGGTGTGCATTAAGTCAAGGTTACTAGTATTGATACAACATGAGTTTAGAGAGATATGAAAGTTGATTATTACATGACATGTAATAATTAAACTTTATATAAATAACCATTTCAATGTATTTATAATAGATAAAAACACATCATTTATTTTCTCAACACTAAATCTATCTACACGATTACATGACTACACAGAATCTACCAACCTCTTTAAATTATTTTTAGGGATTCCATTAATAGGTAATGATCATTAGACTTCCACTATTTTTCCATAGGCACCCATGGTGATAAATGGTGAGTTATCCCTATATTTTTTTTGGGGATTATTCTATTTTATAATCAATTTCATCCCATTGTTATTTATATTTGATGGAAGACCATCTCTCAGGTTTTTAATTTGGGTTTCAATGTTTTTTTTGATGTTGTGACATTCTTTCCTTTGATGGGCGTAGCTTCTTACAGGAGAGGCAATTGGTATTATCAATGTTGTTATGTTCTCATATAATGAACGATGGATCCATTAAGGTAGGGGAATAATTTTGTTACTATATTTTCATTTAACAATAATGTGATATTTTTTAGACCTTCACATGGAATTGAAATTGACCTATTTAATATTTAAATGAAATAAGATATTTGATGTGATCACATGTTGATGATGTTGTTTTTTATACCATGATAGTGGTTTCCCTATTGTTTTAATATAAAGTGTGTTACATATACTGTATGATTTGTTTGAATGTTTTTATACATAGTCTATAATGATGAAACAAGAAATGAATGTAAATTCAGGATTAATTATTATTTAATTATATTAAGAATAATTTATGAATACATTTCAGTGTAATCTAGTGGTTATTTTGATTTTATGATTAAAAATTTATGATTGGGAAAATTTTAATTGTAAAATTGATAGTCCATTCAATAAATGTACAAAATATACATTTTGAAGAATTTTTATGCTTGTTTTTTATATTAAATAAAATGATTTTTTTTGGAATTGGACATCTATATGTTTTTTTGAATCTAGACTAAAATCTATGAGAATTTTTTCCATTGATGTCTTGTTATTGTTTGATAAATTAGGTTACCATAATTTTAAACTATGAAAAAAATTTGTTAATTCATGATGGAATAAGAAATGTTTTTTTGATAAGGATTATCCATTAGACTTCTGTTTCTAATCATAATGAGAATAATGAGTTCCATGAATTTGGAACTGTGAGATATCATTTATCTATTAAGGTTTCATGCCTTGTTATTGGTCATCAAATTCACTACTTGCTATTATTTTATGATGCCAACGGATTTATTAAAATGGACTAGATTTCATCTTAAATTAGTGATTTTTATGTGTCTATGTTGATTGATTTGATGGGAAAATGATGAATGGATGAGATTTGGACCTAGGATGGTTGAATGAATGATGGATGAAGTAATTTGGGTAGAGAGGCACAACTTATGTGTCTGTAGTTTAATCGTGTGATGGATTGATAAATCAATACATTAATGTGTGTATTAGGGATGGAACTGTGTATGATTGAATGGGTTGAAGGTGTTATTTCCCACTAATGATTTTCTAGTAGTGGTTAGTCTGGCATTTGAATCTTTTGAATGGTCAATGGGATTGTTTTTTTATCTATAGTAAAATCCCTACTATATGAGGCCACTGGAAATGCATGGTGTCATGTTTCTTATTTTTGGTACCATAAGATAGTATTCCGAAAATTACATAGCTTACGGTATATTTCTAATAATTAATTAATAAATTATTAACCCATGGGTTTAATTTTTGATGGAATTAAAATGATAAGTGATTATAAACATGTTAAACTATAGGCTCAGTTTTGATTATGAATAATCGGAGTGGAATTTTATATGATCATTTATGTAATTTATTGTGTAATAATGATAAATTTTAATTAATTGAAAGTGAGTCAATTAAATCATTAAAAATGATGAAAATAATAAGAATAATTTAATTTTGATCATTATAATGATTATATGATTGTAGGATATATGGTCTTAGTAGTAGTAGTTGTGAATCTACCAATTGATAGATACAGTTTTGTTTAAGACTAGGTTATTCCTATAGTGTAGTTTTGAACTAGAATATTAATTATATATTCAATAATTTCATATATTTCCCCACTAATGTTGGTTAAGTGAACTATCACATAGTGGACTTTGGGAGGGTGTTTTACTCAAAATCATAAAGGGAGGATTTATGATTAACTACCTATTAAAGCACTGATATCATCTATTGGTAGTTTCTTCTGATCGTAATCCTAATAATTATTTTTCTATTATATATTCATATATTTTTTTGATGTATTTTTGATATTTCACACTGATGTATTACTAAATATACTATCCAAAGGATTATTATAGGTATGATGGGTATATGATGTGGTTTCATGAGGTGCTTATCCAGTGTATGGGTTGTAATGTATTTTTATATAATACTCGATGTATGATCTACTTCATATGTGTTTTGGATGATAAAAATAATAAATTTTTAGTATATATGGTTGTGAGGATGGGATGATGTGTGATGTGATGTAGGTGTTGAACATTGTGATTACTTTCAAATTTTTCTTTGGGTCTGATTACATTAAGAGAGAAATGGGTGCATAATTTTATTGTTGTGGAAGAGAATAAATCTATAGGGAAATAAGGTGTGAGTTAACATTGATGATTCAATATTATGTTATATTATCTCTTGTATGTGATATATTTTCAGAGTTATCCATGATGAGGAAGGGAATTATTGTATACATTTTTATTTTAAGAATTTAACTCTCTAATGTCCAATTTTCATTACCACTATTTATTTATTATTTTTATGAGAGGAACCAAAGAATATTATACTAATTATACAGTTATACACAACCTAAGTATATATATGAACTGTTTTACATGTCATTTTTAGAATGATACAGATCAAGTTGGATATTACCAGGTCGTGGTTTTGTATGAGTTGTTTGGTCATAAGGGGTCTTTTATCATTATCTTTTTAGTACATGTAGTTTGTATTTTAGTTGTTATGTTACTAGAATACCACACATATTTTCACTTGGAATGTCTTGATAAAAATATATATTCATACGTATGAGCATCTATTGATTTGAGTATCCTTATAATATCTCTATTCCACGAATTTTTATTAGAGTGTAATGCCTACAATTTTATTTTTTATTATAATGTTATTGGTAGTCATTACCCTTATTCCTATTGGGGGATGGAAATGTGTTTTTAGTATCTCTCTCCAATCATTTAAATATTTTTTCTGTAGAGGGGAGTAATTAAAATAATTGTCCTTCAAATAATGAGTGATCTGTTTCATCAAATTCATAAACGCCACTAGATAATTATTCAAATATAATTCCATGACATGAAATGTGAAATGTACAGACCATGTTCTAAATAATGTGTTATTTATATCATTCTATCTGAATCCCATTTGGTGGTACCCTTTCCAATGCTGAATATTAAAAAAAAATCCCCTCAATTTTAGTCAAAAAATATTTTATCCTAGGAAGATGATATTTTTTGTGAATATTAATCTAATTTAAATTTATTTTGTTAATAAATTATTTGATAATACGTTTTACCTACATAAGAAATAGGACTAGAGAGTCATATAGTGGCACTGTGGGTTGAATAAATCCATTATACCACATACCTCAATCTAGAAATTATCTTCTACCAACTGAGAAGGTTCCCTTGTATTAGATGGAATAAAAATAGACATTTTACCAGGAAAAAATGCCAATAGTAAAATTATCCTACCTCTATTGTGGTTAACTAGAAAATTCATCCAGAAAGTCATTC
This sequence comes from Viscum album, assembly GCA_963277665.1. Lineage (NCBI taxonomy): Eukaryota > Viridiplantae > Streptophyta > Magnoliopsida > Santalales > Viscaceae > Viscum > Viscum album. The sequence goes on along the minus strand of OY728151.1, from coordinate 1,558,093,520 downwards.
GGGAAGGCACACACAACAACATTAAAATATTTACCCAAGAAAGGGTATATTGAATCAAGAAAAATATCTATAAACTAGCATAATATTTCCCTCATCAAAGGGGAAATAAGCCCTTCCATTCTGTTTCTAGAGCCTAATTCACCTAAATGATAGGGGTGAAATCATATATATATATCAACTCTACTCATGATCAGTAAAAATAACTATGATATTGACCACATTCATCCACTCCCTACTGATTATCATTATAATATGGTAAGGATCGATTGATATGATGTCTCACTTTTAAAAACTGATAGTTTTCATCACATGATGGGAGGGAAACATAAATCCATGTTCAAGAATCATTCTAAATGGTATCCAAATATATATCAAGTATAAAAAAATTTCATATTGTTACCCAATTATTTAAAACTATTTTTATGATAAAAAATAATTATTAACACCATTATTAAACAATTTTAACACCATTGATTGTGAAATAAACACCATGCTTATATATTTATCTTTAACAACCTCATATCCCTCTTCTGAATACTCCGCTACATAATTATGTATAGTTTCACCTTCTATATGAACATTATTATCCACATACACAGTCCCTTAGCCCGATGATAGGACGCACTACCTATTGAATATTCAGTAGGAACCTATAAGTCCAAAAAAATGTGGATCCCATATTTATTCTGTAGTTTTCCTTTTTAGAAAATTGTTTCATAAGGAAAAATCATCCACAATGTTGATAGATTATGGGATCCTCAAGACATATTGACTTTACATGACCTCAACATCCACAATAGTAATAGAAAACCAATTTCTTCCCTAATAAAGCCCCTGAAACCAGTATATAAGAAAATTTACACCTGTTTCACTTCTAATGCTTCCAAAAGAGTCATCTTGGATATAAAATGGACCATCTAGTGCTCTAGTATATCCATTAATTCCTTTTTCCTATAACAAATCGTCATTTTATACAACCTTCACAATGGTCAAAATGAAGGAATAAATTAACATTGTTTTGATATATATCCTCAATACCAACTCAAATCTACAAGCTATTATGTTCTCAATATTGACATAGTGTACTTCCAAATGACCCAACTCATATAAATGGGTAGTATAATGTAGAAGTGTACAAACATACCTCTCTAAGTTCATGAACTCTCTAGAATTCACCAAATGTAACAAATCATAGTAAAAATGATGGTTAAATATTCTATATAAAGAATCCATGAAAATATCCTCATGGAAAATTGATTTTACAATAGAGTACCACCATCTCCTTCTTGGTCCCTTGAGAATATATGTGAAAAAAACACCAGGTAGAGTCTTTAGAAGTCATCAATAAGGGGGTTATCCTCTTAATACACTTAGGCAACTCATCATATACTATGGGTATGCCACTGTTTCCCATAACTAGAAGATTGAATTTGGAGTCTGTGGGGGAGGTATTAATGAATGAATTCTTGGGTTTTGGTATTAGAGAAATGTAGACCATTAAACATTTCAAAAAGGAAAAAATATGTGTCTAAACACTACGTCGATTGGGGGAAGAATGGTTGATAGAGAAAAATTCCATAATTGTACCCCATTCAACATACTGGCCTTTTCTATATGTTGTGTGGGATGGTTAAGGCTTCCATTAAGGGGTATAAATCAATGTGAGATTGGTTTTCTTGAACAAGAGTACCCTTTTCAGGTGTCCTGGTATGTACTCTAATGAAGGATCCATTTTTGGTTCTCCCATATATAATGTGGTGGGTTAATTAATTGCAGGAGAATTATCTAGTCCTATTTTTTTGAATAGGTGTACTCCACTATATATTTCACTATTTTTAAGAAAATGTAATAATTAAAATGGTTAGTTATATTTTTTAAATGATTTCTTGTTGGAAGAATATTATTCATAGAAAAATACTACTTAGTAATGAAACAATCAACCAAACAGGATATTGTTTTTTCTAAGTGGTAGGGATGAAAAAACACACACTGAATAAAGAGAATCTATTTTCATTGATGTAAAAGAGGATTACTCAAAATGAAAATGAATTAATATAAATTTTAGGGGACATTGAATTATCAAATTCCCCACGATAAAAAATAATTCATATTTTATGTTTGTATAATCCCAACCCACCTCTTGTAAATTGGTAATTTTTTTTGAGGTGTGTAAATTTTCTACATTCTATTGTAAAATGTAAATTAATTTGTTGGGGGATTTCGTTGTGAATAACCAGAAAAATGATGTATTTTTTCTATAGAGATAGTTAAATGTGAAGTGTTGGTCTATCATAGTGTGTGATTTGTGGAATTGAGGGGCCACATTCTTCCTCTGGGTATATGAAAAACTATAACACCATGAAGTATTTTTTCAATTTGATTCAGAATTTTCGTAAATTTATTTGATAGTTCTCTAATTATTTTCTAATGTACCAAGCCCAAAAAATTCCCACCTAAAGAATAAAATCTGATCAATAGTTAGATGAGTAACTTTTGAGTAAATACACATCTTGGTTCTATGTTTTTTTGTGTCCTTGTTGACTTGGAAGATTGAATAATCAAATAAAAAGTTGTTAGAGAGACATTTTAACATATAAAACTATATCTTTTTTAATATTGATGCTATCTCACATGTTTCGATCCTTCCCCAATAGTGATATTACTTTTTAAATGGTCTTTTCCACATACTGAATCATTAAATTCTTTGCATTGGTATCCTTTTGAAATAATTACACAATTTGGTGATAGAATTAATTCATCATAGAAATTTTAAAATTTCATTTCATTGAGAATTAGATACAGTATGTCTATGAATTTTATTTATATGACGTGTTTTTTTTCCATCAATTTAAAATTGATTCATGAATAAAATCTTTTATTAGCTCGATGACAATGATTGAGATTGTATTTTCAATTTATGAATGTATTGATGATGAACCCCTACACCATGTCCAAGATAAATAATGTATTCTAATGAGTCTATATTAACCAAATTATATGAATAATATAGTATCCAATAAAATAAATATATATGACTTCATACTACTATATAATACACCAATTCAATAGATTGACCAAATCCATCCATCTTCATTCTTTAATATTTTCTTATGTTTTGTCCATGTGAATGATTCTAGTTTGGGGAACATGACATATAAGCTGTATTAAGGCAATGTATATATTGAATATATTTCCTTATAAAATATGAGTAACCAACATAATCGAGACATATACTTTATGAATTTCATTTATGTTTATACATCCATTTTGAATCAATAAAAAATGAAATTCCACTAGATGATAGGGATGGAAACATGCTTTTCATTCTTGGTGGATTATATATAATGAAAGTGATCATAAATTACTCCTATTTAAAAAATGATTTGAATTCTATAAAATTATGGAGTCTATCAGAATTTTTCTAGATGTTTGGATTTCACAGTTCCAAATTTATTCACAAACTAGGGGCCTACAAAAAATAGTAAGTCAACAATGTTAATGAACTAACACCTTTCACCTATCACATGGAGAAAAAACGACTAGATTGTGGGATATTCAAAAAAAATTGGAAAATTTCCATTGTTGGTAATATATATGATGTTTTTCATCATGTAACCATAAAATGGAAAGACACTAACCAATTTTTTTTACATTGTTGATAAATGTACAGATTATAACAGAGATGTCATGATGTCATCACATTCACATGTTTACATTTATTCCATTCAATGTTTGAGTAAATATAATATTAAATATTTCAGGGCCATGGACTATGGTTTGGCCCACCCTAACTCATACAAATTAACTATATTGACATGTTTATTGTTTAAACATAGACACTCAAAATATATATTATAATTCCATGTGGGGATACGTGATCCGACCAAATATATCTCCTCACATTGTAATAACTAGATTATTAACCATGTTTTTTAGTGATTGTCACGAACCAGGCCGGGTCGCCATCTGACCCGGCGCTGACCCGGCGCCCGACCCGGTCTGCAGCAAGGCCCGAAGGGCGTTCCCGATCCCCACGGGCTGGCACAAGTGCCCGGGTATCATGTTTAACAAGCGGGAACGGTTTTACCCGAAATACAAGACAAAAAGAAAACAACCAACCAGATAAAAACTGAAACTGGAACGGACTACAAAACACCCTTCTAAACTATAAACAGGTTTAGGTAAACAATTCAGCTAAAAACCCAAAACGAACAACAACCGAAAAAGAGAACTAGGCTCCAAAACCAACCTCATGTAACATGAGAAGTTGCATCCCCAAGCTACTAACACCAACCTGCACACGAAGACCAACAACAACCAGTGCCACCATCGTTAAGCACGACACACAACCTGGAATACACAAGAAACAAGAATCTACATACACCCAAGGGTGTATGTAGGTTGTGAGCTAAAGGCCCAGTAGGATGTCACCGAGAAAAAAAGTTCCATGCCACAACATCAAAAGACAATTTAAAGTGCTTATTCAAAATTATACATAAAAAAAATGCTTTTAAAGAAAACATTTACAAGCTAAATGCAAAGAAAAAACACTAAAAAGAACTCATTTCACAGGCACAATTTTTAAGAGGATAAGTAAGTTCATTATGGGCACACACACACACACTCTCACACACGCACACACACATACTCACACACACACACATACACACTCACACACACACACCCGCTAACACCCAAGTGGTCCCCCATATACCGACGGAAGGCACCACGACATTGATGGTAGAGCACTCTGGGTAAATCCCCTAAGGTTCATCTAGCTCATGTGGGACCCTAGAACCTCGTGTCTCTGTGAAACGTGGCTTAGAAGGCCACGACCCTCAGAAAACGTGGCTTAGTAGGCCACGACCCTCAGAACACGTGGATTAGAAGGCCACGACCCTCAGATATCATATGTTTAGTTAGTGTTGCAATCGTCAATCCAGCTAAGTGAAACAGGGACGATACCCATCTGGTTCACTAGCACACTAGTTCTAGTTTGCCCACCTAGATACCCAGGGTTTCCCTTGTGCTCAATCAAGTTTCACAATCACATAGTGTATATCACTTTCACATATCTCGAACCAAACAAAACATTACACATACACGTCACCGTTTTCATACCCAAACACCATAAATAAATAAAAACACACGCACACCAAAACCATTTTGTCACATAGTCCAGATCACTTGCGTGACTTGATAAACTATTTAAACAATTAGAATAACATTTCAAAATAGCACAATAAGAGTTTTCAAATGAGACGTTTCCAATTTAACATGCAAGAATACCTTTAAAACTTAACGCACACATAATTCTGTCAAAAACAGCTCTCGCGCTCCACATATAATTTAATAAGTGCAATTAACAATTTATTAAACACTTAAAATTAGAAAGAAAAGGTTTGAAATGATGAACTTAATTTCATATACAAACGTCACTTTAAAATCAAAGTGCAGCTTATACAAACTAAAACATGTTTTCCCATTGTTCAAACAATTTTTCAATTTAGTTCCAAAAGTATGCCACATGGCCAACACACCCAAAGTGACTCATTTTGTTTTAAAATCTATATTTAATGACACAGACACCTCAAAGAACTTGAAAACACACTTCGCACCTACCAAACAAGCCCAAAATCCTTACCAACCATATTCCGCATCTCAAAAGACACTTGATTAAACAATTGCTCAATTAATAAAACATCGAATATGCATACCAAAGGCCTCACTTTAAAACACACAAATTTTAAATGGCAGAACCATTTGAAAATCAATTGCACAAACCCAACCCTTCTGAAACCTCATTCGCACCCCTAAAAGATGCTCAAGGTGCATAATAAAAATTAACACATCAAAATAGTTTACCTTATATAAAAAAACTCAGTTTAATATCACCCGTACCTCAAGCGTTCTTGAAAAACACAATTTGCACACCCTAAACAATTAACTATAACGCGTCTAAACATTTCAACAACACAACACACAAGAAAATGTTGACATTTAATTAACAACAACTCAAATTCATCAATATGCATATCAAAGCACGTCCAAAAACAAAATTCGCATCATGCAATTTATCACTAGAACACAATATAATTTAATTAATGAGCAATTAAATTATCTAAAGATGTTATTGCATGGAACCACCTACCTCGACGTAGAATCCCGAGAATTGATGTGAAAACTTCAAATTCTAGCGCGAAACATCAATCGCGCTCTGTTTGCACCACAAGGAACCTCACGCAAACTCAATTTCATGAATTCGAATTAAACACATCAAGTTAAGACCACAAAACCGGACCTCATATCTGTTGGAAAAGAAAACTAAAACAGAGAACTTGCAGAAAGAAAGAAATAATAATAATAATAATAAATGTAAAATTATGATAATAATAAAACTAAAGGGAGGATATGGTTCGGCTAAGGGGAAAATGGCCGAAAAGTCCGACCGTCGGAACAGAGTCGGCCGACGAGGGAAGGGCAAGAGGCAAGGGGGTGCGGGGGGGGGGGGGGGGTCCGTGGTGCGATCCGAGAGGGGGAGGACGCTGGAAAAGATGATAGGGGGGGGGGCGTCGCGCGGCTGAAGAGGCCAGGGGAAGCAGGCTCGGGTCCTGGCAAATGTGCGGTGCGGGTGGCAGGAGGCTGAGGTGGCTGGACATGAGAGTCGGAGCAGGAGCAGGGGGTTCGCCGGAAGAAGGTGGCCGTAGGGAGAGCATGGCACATAGGGTTTCCAGGGGGAGGGAAATGGCGCATAGGGTTTTGGGGGGCAAGGGGTTCAGCGCGACGGGGACGGGTAGGAGGGAGGGTCCGACGGAATTTTGAGGAGGAAAGAAAAAAAAACGGAGGGAGGAAAAGAAAGAAAGGAGAAAAAAAGGAAAAAAAAGAAGAAAAATAAATAAATAAATAAATAAATAAAATAAAAATAAATTAAAATAAAATAAGATAATAAGAAATTAAAATAAAAAGCAATTAAAATAAAATACAAATAAATAAAATAAAACGGAATAAAACCTAAATTTAGTATTAATAATAATAATAATAACACTTCAAATTATAATATATTTATTTTTATCATTAAAACAAACTATTAATCCTTATTAGTTTTATTATTATTTTTATTATTATTATTATTATTATTATTAAGAGTAATATTAATAACGACACAAGAAAAATTATATTCTTAACACCATTAATATTATTGTTTTATTATACTGATCCATTTCATTTAATTAATTAACCATCAAGCAGGGCGTGCGGTGAAACGGGAGGGGCCGCGCGGCGACCCAGGTGAGGGCACGCAGCTTCGGTCGCGTTGCGCTGGACGCAAACTAGACCAAAACACAAAGAACTCAAAATCTAAAGTCGGGTTTCGACCTGAACTAACAAGCGCAAATAAAATTAATTAAATAAAAAAATTTTGAAAAATTGGATGCGACAGTGAATGGATGGTTTCATCTCATAATTCTTGTAATGGTCTCTGGGATTTCACCTTGATGATAGTGTCCATGCTGAAGTTGGGAATGTCTATCAGCTGAGTTGTACCCACCCGTCCTCATATATACGAGTTTGTGTATCATATACAAGAGTAAAAAAAATCACACTACCCTAGAAGAAAATTAAATGTTTTGTGTAGTTGGTTATAATACCACCATATAAGACATAAGTATCATTATATTACAACTATTCATCCTTATATCTTTGTCTCTAAATTGATCAACATAGTTGGTGTACACATCACATCATGATACATTGATAGTATTATTGAGCTACTAAGGGATATCAACCAATATAACTTCATGAAATATTATTTACCTTCTAGAGTGGTTATAGATAATTATGATGCAACATTATATGATCAATCATGCATTTTAATACACTGATATGAGATTCTTTCTACTGGGTTATATGTTTTTCCCATTGGAAAACATAATATTACCTATAAGTTCTTATGATTATTTAGATGTCTACAATTAGTTTCATCATTACCCTTCATCATGATTATAAGTTAATCACACTTTTTCATCCACCAAAAAATCATTCTTTAAGATCCAACATTTTATTCTGAAACTGTTGGATTCCACACTAATATTTATCCATAAAAAATGGTTTTTAGAACATCACTTATAGAAACCAAAATTACTGAATAATTCCTAGAAATTATATCGTATGAGGTGATGGATGATTTAAAAAATGGTAGGACATTAATTTGATTTAGATGATGTTGAGTGAACATTTGTTGCTATTGGATTAGGCCAACATGTCATGCATACATTCCTGGGATAACAAAGCTTCACCTCCCATTCTAGAGGAACATTAAACATTAGTAGGACTAAAATAAATAATATATATATATAGGATTTATTTAATATTAATTTTAGGATATATAATTATATTTTACATGATTCTTAGAATAATAATTGTATCTATTAGAGACATGAATAAATTATTGGGTTTTTGCATGACTACATATTCCCCTTCATCCCATGTCGATGCCTTTTCTATTTGTGGTACCATAATTTGGCATAGATAATATGGATTCCTACATCTCCTTATCATTTTAAAATATGTCCATTAATTTAATACCATTAATGTAAATTAATATCAAGTATACATATATTGATAATTCAAATAGGTAATGAAATCCTTGGGATATTTTTAGTGGTGGTGGTTCCCATTCACTTAGTGTTGGAGGCAAAAAATCTGAGAGTTTGATGTTAACCATTGTAATTTTTAGAGTTTTCTCTTCATGTAAATTATTTTTATAGCATTTTTTTATATTTAGTATTGGATGATTTTCCTTGGGAGGACTGTTGTATCGGTGAATCTTGATGTACATTGATGAATTCAATGGAGTCACCGTTGGTCTGTTAAAATTTTCATAGTGTATTTCATGAGTACAATTGACTATTTAATTATAATCCAATTATTTAAATTTTTTGAAACATTACTCAGAAAATATTTGCATTCACCATGATACTATAGAATGGAGGAAAAAACACAAGCCACTTACACTAGTTTTTTCCCCATACATCACATTAACAAAATCAACAATCTTTTACAAGATGTGTTTAATGAAAAAATAGTTTTATTTAGTGGGTTTTAATCTATAGTGTAGGGTGGGGTAATTTTGGAAATATTCAAGAAATGTTTTTAGGCTTCTTAGCATTTGTTAGTATCAATAATTTATTTTTCGTTAATATAATGTAATATGGGACTTCATCATATTAGTAATAAAATCAATTATTAGGGATTTTTGAATCGGTGTGTTTCATATAATTTCCATCATCCCAATGAGTTTATTTTTACTGATGCTTTTTTAAGTGGATTTAAAGAGTAATTAAACATGGTTTTTGGATGTTTAGTAATTATAGATAATGATTTTAAATTGATTTCTTAATTTTCATTTTAACCCATTATTTTTCCCTGATGAACTAGAATTGTTATTCATTGCGAACTTTTTGGAAAAATTGAATCCTCTCTTATTTTTTAAACTATATAATTAACTTAGAGGTTTAGAATATATATATTTATAATCATAATTATAAATAGATAATAAAAATATATGTTGTGATATTACTACCTAGTGATCAATCTATCTAGTAATCAAATAGAATGAATGATGGCATGTCCCTCTATGGTATGATTGAAACACATAATCAAGGATTCCTCTTTCTACTCATGAATCACCACTATGGGACCCCATCATGAATCAATGTGTATCAAATATTATTCCATATAACTTAAAATATTCATTGTAGAAAATATAGGATTTTGAATATTTTATGGGGGAAGAGTTACATCCAACCATTTTTGGAAAGGATTCAACTCTGGATTTACTAGTAATTGTCGTACTTCCGTATCATCCAATAGGGCCCTTAGTTAGTCAATAGTATTATTGATATCATGTGAAATGGTCTGATGGGAAAAATACATAACACATGTAACAACACATTGGGATATCAACAATGTCCTGGTGTGTATTTACATTTGATCACCTGCATTGAATAGCTTGTAAGGATACATAGGACATAACACTCGTTGGTTCAATAATGGAGTGAACATTTGGAATCTCAAAACCTTTGGTTTTAAATATATATATTTTTGAAATACCATGTCGATGATAGTTTTTTCGATATGTTTTTTGTCATGATAAAATCTCTTTGTTTTGGACATTTGTTGTTAGAGCGAGGTGATCCTATTATTTATGATTATTTGTTATATGGTTAATTCCACCGATATATTTTTTTATTCATTATCACATCTCTTTATTCTAATCCTCATTATGATGAAAAAAATTACTCATATATACATGGATCAACAACATTATGTGGAAATTGATATGTTGTCATACGTTAGCCATTTATTTGTTTGATTCTCGTCGATGAGGTAGTTGTGGGGAGTTTAATAGAGTTCCAAACTTCATAGAAATACACCTATTTCGGTTATTTATACCTTCTTATTTAATTTATACATAGACTATAATTTGTATCGGAACATCCTCATCCAATTACACTATATTGTATTCATGATTAGAAGTTCCTAAAGTGGTTTTAATAATTATGTTCATTGATGCTAATACATTAATGGTTTGTAAATAGTGTAATAATGGAAGGGAAATAATATATTCTACTGATATTTTTCTGGAGATTATGTATCATCTATAGTGGTTTTACTCCTGATAAATATATTTTCATTAAGACCATTTTTGGGATCTTATCCTTCCCATTAAGGATTTCAACATAGAAATTTGATAATGGTTGATTTAGAGGTAATCACTTGATGGTTATGTCATATTTTTTACCAATATGAATGTTGGTTTCTGATATAGGATGAACTGGGAGGGTGTGCATTATAGTGGGACTCCAATATGAAAAAATAAAAATATACCTTTAGTTGGAGGTTAATGCTGAAATCCCCCAATACTCGTAGGTTGAGGTACACCTTCATTAATTTTTTTACTCTTTATATTGGATTTAGTGGTCTCATCAGTGTCTATGGTTATAAAAATTACATCCAACTAGATATATGGGGATTCCAACATATTTTTTCTACCAAGAATATTATTTTATCCCATTAGATGTTTTGAATAATATTTTGAACATTATATTGGTGAACTAAGTAATTTAATAATTAAATGCATGATTTTGGAGAAATATTAGTTGTTTCCTGATTATGCATACTTTTGAATGATGTTTTCTCATCATTCATTGATGCTTCATTTATGAGTGTATCAATGGCTAGATGTCACTAGATCTAACATTTTTGTGTACTTTTGAGGGGTATTCTTTCTGATTGTTCCATCTTTTATGAATTTAACTCACCTATAAGAGAGAAATATAAGTAATAAAATTATATCACTTCAACCTTTGAGGAAATTAATTATTCGGTAGTTGTGTTAGTTGATGTTTTAAATGGTCACTACATCTCCTAATATACGCATTTTGTGGAATAATTTTGAACATTTTTCATATCTATTGAAAAACATCAACATATTCATGTTGGAAGCCTCCCATTAATTTCTTGATTTCTGGTATAGTGTAGCTAGACAGGTAGTTAAAAATATTTTATGATGAATTTCATTAATTTCATTGATAATATTTATATATCTTTTTTAAAGAACTATTTTTTATTTCTTGTGAAAAATATTTTTCCAGTGGTTTAATCAAATGTCTTAAACACACTCTTTTAAAAATGAATCTCAAAATACTATATTGAGGGGTGGATGATGGAAAAAATATTATTTTTATGTTTTCATTTTCTAATTTAATTCTCATGAGAGATAAATATTCTTCATCATATATAGAATAAAAAACCACCTTATCGGATCAAATTGGATGTTTCTCATCTTCATTACATTATGTGGGAGGTTTAGGGGGATTCTTTTTTTATGTGTTCGAATGAAGTCACTCCATATGTGTTTTGGAAAAGGACCATTTTCATTTATATGTCCTCTAGTTTATAAAGGTTATTAGTTATCAAAGACAAATAATTATTCATGACTTTACCCATCATCCCATGTGCACAATTATATGAGGAATTTCAAATAATTGATTCGTCAAGAGGACAACCATATTATTGAAATAAAATACAACTAAATGGATTAACTTTAAAGAAAATTCCATTCTGGGTGGAGTATCATCATGGATTAATTTCTAATTATTAGAGAAGATAATATGGTGTGTATCATGGGAATGGTATTTATGGATGTTGATGGTAAGGGGGAACTTCATTCTATATTCCATTGTTACTATGAATAGTGATTTAATATAACTCATAAAATGATGAGATCCCATGATCGATAAATTTTAAATAATGAAGGAAACCAAAATTGAAAATTTATTGGCCAGTAGAAAGAAATTTTATTGTAGTAATTTCAGGGGGTTCATAAAAATGATTGATAATTATTTTATATGGTACCAAATTAGCAAGATCTCAGTCCACCATTGATTGATGTTTTATGTACACAATAACACCATAACTGATGAGAGTAGGATTGTGAGCATGATCATGGATTTTCTATTTCTATAAGTGAGACATCCTATTTAGACATTATTGATGTGATAGTTTGATTTTCATGATATGTAAAGTGAAAATCATTCATGGGATCTTGAATGTGTATCTCTATTGTTTATTCCAGTTTATTTGAACACCAATATAGAGTTTTGGAACGGATATATGAATACCTGAGAGTGGCCATTAATTTTGTAAAATAATATCCATATGAAATTGGGGATTTTTCTGATGATTTATTCTACTTACCATGGTATTTTTTCAATGTAACAATTTTACGGTAGAATAAATAATCATATAAAATTGAGTGACCATCATATCATGTTTATGGGACATATAAAATTAGATGGAGATTTCATGTGGACGTCCATATTTAGGTTCATGAGATGAGGTCTAGACCACGCAATTTAACATCATGTAGTAAAAAACACTAGGTGGATGATTAGATAAAAATTATGGTGTGTGAATATCAATGAAATATCCTAGAGGAACAAATAAGAATATATCATTCTAGGATGGATATGACCCTAGTGGGAATATGTCGTAATATGGATGATGATGGAGGGGACTGGATGGAATAAAAACCATTGGAATGGCAGTGTCTCTACTAAGAATTTTATATATAAATGATTACGTTGAGTTTAAGGTAGCATGATTAAATCATACAGTAGATAACAATGTATCATATTTATACCATAATAATATCCCAAGTAGTTCAAACAAATGAGGATTAAACATATAAAGGATTCCAAAATAGTTTTTTTCTTTGGTAATATATAGCTTTGATGATTCATCTCGTGCTGATTGTGTCCCTATGAGAGGATTATAACATGTTTTTGTAGATAAGATGGAATATGAGTCCAATGTATATTTGATCATGATGATGAACTGACCACCACTAATATCTATGACCATGTGAGTGATTGTCGGATAGATAAACAAGGGGAAAAATTATAAGGGAATTAGAATAATATTCTATATCCATGGGTGGATAATTATTAGGATATTGAGGATGTGGTATTTCACATAATAATTGATATGGGATCACTCCATGAGGGAGAGAATAGTGGATTCTTATATTAATGATGGACGCTATGATGAGGGTGTGGTGACATATCACATTATTGTATTGTTTTTTGATTATATTAATATTTTTTCTATAGATTTATCTCCTCACCTAAGACGAAATAGTCCCCAAAAACCATAATATGTGATCTTCATTATAATTAAAATTAATGACAATTACAGTTCTAAGGATCATACATAATAGAGTGTTTAGATGAGTATATTATATTACCACATAAAAACAATTCTGGATGGAGGACAAACTTGTTTGTCTTATCCCTAGGCCAGATGAATAAAGAGAATATAATATTGGTATTCGTCAATTAATTCACATGTTTATTAGGAGTTTCCAAAATACATTTGGATATTTTTTGAACAGTGCAATAATGGGATGCAAATTACATGGAATGAGGGATGGAATCTATAAAACCCCAGCCTTAAACACTACATAATCTTGATTGATGTTATTAATTCACATTGAGAAAATTTTCATGTTTAGATCTTTAGAGAATTAGGTCATTACATATATATAACAGCATTAATATTTCATGTAGACACTTCAAATAAGAATATAATTTTTTCATAAAATAAATAGTCTTGAAAAAAAGAGTCAATTCTAGTTCCTTGTTTTAGATGACATGACTTTTCTTTGATCCCATCCTTTAATATATATAGCTTTATATCCAGTGAAAAACATTTCAAAAACATCGGATAATAATAAAAATCTCAAAACAGATTATAAATTAAAAACTAAAAAATTATTCCATAAATACATACCAATCATAAGATCATACCTCGTGAAATCATAGGACTTATGAATAACACATGTAAATCATAAATCATAAAGTTAACTATAGTCTTCCATAACATACTTACATTATAGCTATAAAAACTAATAGGGAGTTACATTGGAATACCCATCATAGTATATTCCATAAATCTCATAGGAGAAACATTTAAGTTTAACTCATTCACATTACTTAACGCTTTTGAGAGATATATTAGGATCACCCTCCCAAGGCTTATCACAGAACCACCCGTATATAAAAACTATGTCCATGAACCATAACATATTCATAACACATAAAAATCATAAAGGACAGATAAAATTTACAAATTTAAATCAAAACGTATCATTTAAATATATTGAAATAACAAATCCATTATCAAAAAAATTTTAAATACCAACATAAGTAAAAGAGTATATGGTATTTATTTTAATTTTAAAATACACTATGGCTTGTTAAGGAATCCAAAAATCAAATAATACTCACGGAGGACGAATGGTCATTATCACCAAATATGTTAAAATGTAACATTAATTTTTGTCATTTAGTAAAATGATTCAAAGAAAAATATTCCCATTCAATGAAAGAAAAATTTATAGGTGCTAATACACAGTATAAAATAATGTTTTGTATAAATCCAAATATGCCTCAAGGAATGGAGATTGAGATGAAGTTCCATACAAAGATCATTCTATAATTAAAATAGATCGATTTGGTGTATTCAATATAAAAAAAATAAATCAGGTATTAATAAATGATAAAATATGAAAAACTCATTTCTCACATAATCAATGAATGACATAAACAAGAAAAAGATGATCAACCTAAAGAATAGAAATTGGGATAAAAGTTCCCTTGCATCGACTCCGACACATCCTAGTGTTTCTTTCATTTCCTAAATAATAAACTAATGTTAATTTATAATTTCATAAGAAAATTTTTCAGGTTAATTATTCCTTTTATGTCAATTATTACCATGTTATAAATATTATATAATCATTTAAGTTAATATAGTTTGTTTTGTCGATATTTGGAACTTGAGTAAAACATTATCTTCTTATCATTACAAGTTGACCATGTAGTCAATAGTCCATTATCTATAGAATGATATTCATGATTTATATATAATATATATCATATATATCCAGTATATATATTTATTTATAATAGTACATAACATTTGTAAATAAGAAATGAATTGCACCATTGATTGAGAAGGTAAGTCATACGTACACATTAATGCTGATTTCATTTATATTTCATGTTATAATTGAATGAAAACATAATGATACATAGTTATATTATAATACTAGTATTATATAATATATAATTTCATTAAAACCATCATTTATACATCCCATATCTTGCATGAACGAGTCATATAATTTTAGGGGGGGAGGTATTATGCACATCCTCAAATGAAATTGTTGGGTTTTCCCATTTTGGAAATTATAAAGATATGCTATAAATGAAAAATATATAAGCATAGAGAAAACATAAACACAATATATATCATATATATATATATTTCCATCATAATGGAAACCGTAAGATTTGTATGAAGAATATTGAACAATAATCGGTTTATGAGGTAGTAGTTTGTTGTCCACAGAAACATTAAGTTTTGTACCCATTAGACGGAGGTGTGTTGAAATATAGTTCTAATAATTCTCATAAAAAACCTAGTATATTGAGGATACTGTTGTTGTTATAAAATAAAATAATAAAGCGAGTTTAGGGGGTTGGATAAGTAAAATAAAAGAAAAGAACTGAAGAGAAGACGTTACCTTTAAATCGTTTAACTCCATTTGGTTTGAACCAAAAAATAATAATTGAAGTTTCTTTATGAATAATTTATGGATTATAGGTGCAATATAGGGATTTAGGGATATTAATTGGGAATATTTTGGATGAAATTAATTTAAAATTAATTCATGTTGTAAAACAAATTGTGTTTTTATGAAATAATAACTATCAAAAGATTGACACTTCTTTATGTCCAATTTCAACGTGAAATTAATTCCAATGTCCAACATTGTATTCAATGATAAAAATAAAATATATATAAACATTAAAACCAATTATTATGATAATATAACCATAAAAATAAATTAAATTAAAATGTAGTTTTGAATTAAAATACATTATTTTTCACAAAATCATTAAAAGAATGAAAATTATCATAAAAATACAAAAATTTCATCCAAAATAAATTTTTATGTCCCAGTTCTAAATAATAATTTTATTTTATCAAATAGAACATATAAATGTGAAAACAACTAGATTAATAAGGGCTCTCCATTACAAGGCATTAAAACCACCCTTTTTATGAATATTATAGTATATATGCTTAAAATCATATTCTTTCTTATTTTAGGCCTCTAAAATTTTATAGATATATTTTAAAACATTTAAAAACATGTATAATAATATTTTAGTTAGTTATGTTCACCCCCCCAATACAAAGTATCGGCATTATCTACTATTTAAAATAGAATGATAATTTTATTATTTTTCAGTATAACTCAATGTTTTGCGCAACATAAGTTTTCAAAGAAACCCATTGTTGCGTATCAGGTGTGCCATTGAATATGGAATCTCCATTCAAGTAAAATTAATATATTATTAACAAATATAGAGATGTAAAATAATATATTTACTTCGGTTGTGACATCCTTCTCCCCTTTGGGAATTGTGTCACCGCAATTTTATTCACTTATCAAATAAATGTGGGTATTTATCCATCATATAATTTTATGATTCTCGTTATCTTCATCAATAATATAGTTTTTCCAGTAAATTTATACCTGGTGGATTACCTTATACTGCAAAACATGCTATATGTGGTTATGAATCTGGACTAGTTGTTCCTCAAAAAAAAAAGAATCTCTTCTAACTGAGCTACCTCTGGACTCAAAACATAAGATGAATGTCGCATATGCATCTCAATAATGAAACATGAAAAAAAATTGTGTACCTACGATAAACATTGAGGTAAAGACGCATTTTACACAACTAATTCAACAATCTCTAAGATTTCATAGTGTCCAATGAACCTCACACTCAGTATTCCATTATTAACAAAACACATCGCACTTTTCCGTGGAGAAAATTTGAGAAAGACATTATCACCTACCTCAAAAGAAATATTGTTCCTCCAATTATCCTCATAAATTTTCTGCCATCATTGAGATGTTCTCATAAGCTTCTGAATGAACAGAACTATCTTTCCATCTCTTCAACCAATTATGGTCCCATCAGTTTCCTTTAACCCACTTCATCCCCAAAAGATGGAGTTCGACACCGCTTTCCATATAATGCCTCAAATGGAGCCATCTGTTTACTAGAATGAAAAATATTAATATAGTAAAATTCAACCAAAGAAAGATGTTGGTCCCAAAATCCATGGTAATCCATCGAGCAAGCATGTAACATATACTACAAGGTCTTAATTGTTTTTTCTAACTGCCCATCTAACTAAGGATGAAAAGCTGTACTAAAATTTAATTCAGTACCCAACGACATATGAAGGCCTTTCCAAAAGTTAGAAGTAAACCTGGGATCAGGATTAGATACAATGGACAAGGTAACAACATGAATCCTGGCTATCACTTTAAAATACAACCAAGAAAAATGATCTAGATAAAAATTATCTCGAATAGAAATGAGATGAGCAGATTTAGTCAATAGATATACAATAAAACATATTGCATTATTACTTCAGGATATCATTGGAAATCCCACCACAATGTCTATGGATATATTTTTCCATTTCCACTATAGCACAGGTAAAGATTGAAGAATCCATTTTGGTAACTATCGATCTACATTAACCTATTGATTATTCAAAAACTTCTCCATAAAGTTAGAAATATCTCTTTTCATTCCATCCCACCATTAATACTCCCGATGATCATAGTACATCTTACTACTATCAGGATGAACCGAAAATGGAGAAATATGAGTTCCACATAAAACTCATTCTATAACTTTGAATCACAAGGAACACATAATATCTTCCCAACTGTCAAAATACAATCATTATCAATGTTAAAATCTGGCAACATACCCTTCTCAACAAAATCTACCTTTTTCTAAGACTCAAAATCTTAATTCCACAGTTGCATTATTCTGTCTGTTAGGGTTGATTTCACTAACACCTGAAGGTAGTTCAAAAAATAGAGCATTCACCAATCTTCTTTTCAATTCCTAAAAGCAATCATCACATTCTTTTGTATAGATGAACTTATCACCTTTTCGAGTTAACTTAGTCAGTGGGCTAGATAACTATAAAACATTTTCAACAACGATCCAGTAATAAACTAACAAACTAAGAAAACTAAAGATCTTGGTTACATTTTTAGGTCTTGTAAATTTATCAACACCCTTTTTATAAGTATCAACAACAATTCCTTCTTTAGAAACAATGAGTCCATGGAATGAAATTTTTTGTCACCAAAACTCACACATGCTAAATTTTCGATACTATTTATTTTCCTTTAATGTTTGCAAGACAACCATTAAATGAATTTTATGTTCCTCTTTACTTTTGTACTAAACCAAAATATCATCAATGAACACAACAATAAACATATCATAGAAATCACGTAAAATTATATTAACAAGATCCATTAATACAGAAGGTGCATTGGTTAACCCAAAAGCCTATACTACAAATGCATAATGGTCATATCTAGTATGAAATGCAGTCATTGGAATTTATGCTTCCTTTACATTCAACTGATGGTTCCCTGACCTCATGTCAATTTTTGAAAAATACTGAGCTCCTTGGATCTGATATAACAAATCATAGGTATGAGAAAAATGATACTTTTTCCTAACTGTGATCTTATTCAAGGCTCTATAATCAATGAAAAGTTTCATTGAACCATATTTATTTTTAACAAACAAGATTGGAACACCCCATGGTGATGTGGTTGGTCAAGTAAAACCATTATCTAATAACTCCTGCAATTGTTTATTTAACTCTAATAGTTCAATTTGAGTCTTTCGTTAAGGGGGGTTTGAAATTATAATAACATCAGGAACTAAGTCAATAGTGAATTCAAATTCTTAATCATGTAAAATACTAGGAAACTCATCAGAAAAAAAAACCAAACACTAATTTACCACTATCACATCATTAATCTGAATAGTTAATTTGTTTTCAATAATATGAGAATGGTAAAATTAATTTACATCATTTACTAGTTTCTCAACTTCCATCTATCTTATCGAAATAACGGGTTCATTCTTGTACATAAACTGAAAATATTTTTGAATAGAAACATCATTAGCTCTGCAGTCAATCTTAGCATGATAAAAATAATGTCAATCTGTACTGAAAATATCATAAACCTCTATTAGAGGCAAAAATATATGGTTTTCAGGTAGATTATTTCAGCACACATGCACACGATGGTTCTTATAATTTATTTTAGTCTAAACACTTCCTCCCGGTGTTTTTACCATAATTTCATGATTCATATCTTGAGATGGATTTTCTAATTTACTATAAAATTTCTCAGAAATGAACGAACGTGTAGACCCTATATCAAACAAAACATGTGTATAATATGAAAAAATGAACTATTTACTTGATAGTATAAAATTTTATAGCCCACTATCTACTGATGTGGTTGCGAAGGATTTCACCACCCCATTATGCTTGTAGTCTAGCTGCTTTATATCAGTTGAGTTCTTCATTGGACAATCATTTTCATAATGACCCATATAATTGTACTTAAAACATTTTACATACAAAAAATAATATTTTTTCTTACCAATACACTTATCATTTTTAGTGTAATTATGAGCCTTATGTCCGATTTTACCAGATCGGTAGAACATACCATAATTCAAAAGACATTCCCTATCATTATGGCTACCAAAATTTTCACAAAATATAAACTTAAGTTTCTTACCGTCATAAATTTTTGAAGATTTCTTGACTTTTTTCAGCCACCTTGACATCTTATTCCGTTGTTTATCAAAGAATACATGATCATCTGAAAACTCTATTTCCACCATCTAGGCACTTCGAACATGTTTGTCATAACTTTTGAACTCAATAGAATCTAAATACCTTCGATACAATGAATTTGGTTTGGAGTAAAAATAGCTGATTTTACTATCAAGATCTCATTTGAATTTTGCAGCATACCTTGCTAGCTGAGTGAATTTTGATTCATATGTAGCCACTGAGTCATCCTCCTTCCTCAATTCCAATAATTTTTTTTATATCATGATATGAACCACCATAGGAAAGCATTTCTGAAGAAACATTCCTTTGAATTCATCCCAATAAATAACATCATTATCCTCATTATCCCTACTTTCTTTCACCATCAACCTCCACCGATCAGATTCAACTTCAAAACAGTAATGAGTTGGATGAACTTTTTTATTTTCTGAACACCCCGTGATATCAAAAAATTTATTCACTGCTTTAATACAACCTTTAGCTAGCACAGAGTCAGATGATCCTCTGAATTATGGGGAATTATGCTTCATTAAATGCTCCACTACTAACATGTTCCTCTATGGTTGATCTGGCTGATCTCATGCTTGGATACCACCACCATTTATAGCCTATGAAAGCTATTCCATCATTGAATCAAACTGTTCAGTTCTGATTCAGACCATTATAGGTTGCTGATTTGAAAGGTTGTTTTCCTCTTGATGTCGTCTCATCGTAGCTTCCATGTTTCCTTTACATAAAACCATTATTAATAGAGAAATATCATAGGTGATGATACATGGAAATATATAAATGCAATATCATTTTAATCAAACCATAAATAAAATTATGGACATTAATTTATCAATAATATCACTCCTAAATTTGTCTAAACAGACCACTGATACCAATAGTAAGACCACGACCTTAAACATAAAAAAATATTTTTTTATGATAATAATTAACATTGTGTATCTTATCATGTTTAGGGATATATATAATTAGGTTATAAAATATACATAACAACTTAAATATTACATGTAGACACTTCTACTAAGTATCCATTTTTTCCTAAAATAAAAACTCTTGAAAAAAATAGTAATGTCTAGTTCCATGTTTTTGATTGCATACTTTTACTTGATCTCATCCTTGACCCTATTCATCAATAAGTCCTGTGAAAAAACATTTCAAAAACATCGGATTCGCATAAAAAGTTTAGTAAGGATTATAAAACAATGAAAGAAAACATTAGTCCATTAATACATACCAATCATAAGGTCATACGTCATGAAACCATAAGATTTATGATAACACATAGAAATCATAAATCATTAAGTTACCTTATGGAATACATAACATACATACATTTTATCTATCACAAAAACATAGGGAGTTATGTTAGAATACTCATGATTGTATATTATTTAAATATCTTAAGAGAAACATTAACGTTTTACTCCATCATGTTACCCAATGCATTGGAGAGATATCTAAGGCTCACCCACCCTAGGATTATCACGAAACCACCTATATACACAAACAATTCCCAAGAACCGTAACATATTCATAACACATAAAACAAACATAAAATAATGATAAAATTTCCACATTTAAATCAAAATATTTCATTTATATATATTTACATAAGTATATGGTATTTATTTTCCAATAAAAAACACCATGGCTTGTTAAGGAATCCAATGACCAAATAATACTCACATGGGTGGAAAGGTCATTTCCACCATGTACGCTAAAAGAAACATTCCTGTTTTCATTTAGATAAATGATTTATATAAAAATATTCATTTTGAATGAAAAAAAATTCATAGGTGTTAATACACTGTTCAGAATAATGACGTGTATAAATCAAAGTATGCCTCAATGAAAAGATATTGATACGATATTTCTAATAAAGATAATTTTATAAATAAAATAGATTGATTATGTTTATTAACTATAAGCACAAATAAATAAAGTATAAATACATGATCTGATATAAAAATTACTTTCTGAAATAATCACATAACGACATAAACAAGAAAACGAAGATCAATCCACAGAATAGAAATTGGGTTAAGAAGTTCCCTTACCTCGAGTCTGAGTTGACCTATTCGGTATTTAATCTCATGAATAATAAATATATTTAAATTTATGATTTTTTCAGAACCTTTTTTGGTTAAATATTCCTTTTATATCACTTATAACCACATTATAAGCATTGTATAATTAATTATGTTAATAATGGTCGTTTTGTCGATATTTCTCGCATGAGTCAAAAACGAACTTCTTATAATTACAAGTTGTCAATGTGGTCAAAATTAAATTATATACAGAATGAAATTAATGATTTATATATAATATATAAAATATATATATAGTTTATATATGTATTTATAATAGTAATACATAGTTGGAGATAAGAAATGAAATGCACTGTTTGTGGAGACAGTAAGTCGTATGTACACATGAACGCTACTTTCATTTCTTTTTGGTATTTTAATGGAATGAATATGTAATGATACATAGGTATATTATAAATCTAGTATAATATCATATATTATTTCATTAACTCCATCATTTATACGTCCAACGTATGGTATGAATGAGTCATATCCCTTTGAGGGGGTGGTAGTCCACACTTCCTCAAATGAAATTATCCCGTTTACCCATTATGGAAATCATAATGGTATGATATAAATGAAAAATAAAAAAACATAAAGAAAACATAAAAATAATATATATCATATATAAATAGAGTTCTATCATAATTTAAACCATACGAGGTGGTAGGAGAATATTGAACATTCATCATTCCATGAGGTACTAGATCAACGTCCACCAAAACAGCATGTATTATACACATTAGAGGAGGTGTGTGTGAGTGTAGTTCTAATACATCTCATAAATACATCCGAGTATATGTATAATATTGGTGTTGTTATAAAACAAAATAATAAATTGAGTTTATGTGGTTAGAGAAGTAAAATAATAGAGAAGAACTTAAGAGAATACATTGACTTTAAATTGGGTATTTTCTATTAGTTTAAACCAAAAGGATTTCAACATGTTCCTTATTCAAAATTTAAAGACTATAGGTGGAGGATAATTATATATGTAGCTTAATTGGGTAGAGGGTGGATGATCCCAGGGGCATGAGAAGTGTGAGTAATGGGTTAGAGCTGATTGATTCTTATAAGGTGGAGAAGGGTCTCTTTGAGAATGTTTGAATGTATTATTTTATTATAAACAGATTTTCATTTTCAAATGTTCCAAAACTCATTAAAGTAGAATATAAGATGACTTGTGGTCAAAATAAAATCATACAATAAGAATTGAACAGGTTTTGGATATCTTTTTATTTTTTATAATCTCATTTATTTAAATTATTCATTAACTAGGTAATCAATGCATAATCATTGTGTCATAAATAATTTTATTTATATGATGTCGAAAAATAAGAAAATAACACCATTATATTGGAAATATTTTTATATTTCAAATTAATATTTATATTTGAAGAGATATTTTTATAACCCCATGTAAAAATTGATTTACTAAAAGATATATGTTTAAGTCATTTTTTCTTTACATTAAATAAATTAATATAAAGTGTCATTATCACACCCAAGTGGCTCTGTTGGGACGCAAAATCGACCCAAGGATTCCCATGGTCTGACTAGTATCAACCAATATAATTAGGACACATTTTAGATAATTTAATATTACTATATTAATACTTGATTACTCTTATGTAGGGGAATTACCATTTAACCATGGTAAATAAAATATTCAATAAAGTAAATATTCATGTTGTCTTAAAATAAATGAAACCTATATACAAAATTTGGACCTCCGGATTCAAAATGTGGAAACCATTGTTTCGAATTCAAAACATAGAATTGGCATAAATTAATTTAAAATTAATTCCCATTTTTAATAACATAATGCGTGTTTTTAAGAAATAATAATTATCAAAAGATTGACATTTTCTTATGTCCAATTTAAATGTAAAATTACATTAAATGACCAAAATTGCATTAAATGGAAAAAATATAATCTAATTAAACTTTAAAACCAATTAAGAAGATAATGAAACTATATAAATGAATTAGATTAAAATGTAATTTTGAATTAAAATACAATATTTTTCTGTATTCATTAAAAAATAAACATTATTAGAAAAGTACCAAAATTTAATCCAATGTAAATATTTATGTCCCTATTCTAAATAATAAAATTATTTTATCAAATAGAACATATAAAATATTCAACAACTAGAATTAAAAAAGTTCCACCGTCAAAAGGCAATAAAACATAACTTTTAAGGAATATTAGTGTATTTATTCTTAAATTCATATTCATTCTTATTTTAAGCCTATAAAAATTATTGGATTAATATAAAAACATTTAAAAAACATTTACAATCCTATTTTAGTTATTTATGTTTATTATCCAATTACAATAGCTAGGTGTTAACTACTGTTTAAAATAATAATAATAATATTATTATTATTTATGTATAACTCAACGTTGTGTGGAACATAATTTTTCAATGAAACCCATTGTTACGTATCATGTATGCCATTGAAGATAGAATCCCCTTAGAATTAAAATTAACATTTTATTCACAAATATGAAAATTTATTATTCTTTATTTACATGGGATGTTACAAAATCCCTGAATGAAAAAAGGCCCAATAGAAACTAGATTCCATATACTGGCCTTTTTATGTGGTTTGGGGGTTAAAAAAGTGTTCTGTAAAGTCGAATACATCACAGTGAGCTAATTTTGTGATTTAAAGAAAAACATTTATTGGTGTCCAGTTGTGTCCTCTCTCAATATATTTTTTGGTAGGTATCCTTCATGGAATGTGAGAGGTTAATTAATTGTGGGAGTCTATATAGTCATCCATAATGCCGATACATTCAAATTCATCTATAAAAATACATATTCCAAACACCATGAATTTATATCAATGGTAAATAATAATTTATTGGGTTGGTTGGTTGGATACATATTATTCACGGAACCATGTGATGTTTTAATAAATGCTACATAAATAATGGATTTTATTCTTCTCCTAGAATGTAGGTTGACTACCTTACACCACAAAATAAGATGTCATTTCAAGGATATAAATGGAATGTATAGCGTAGAATATTAAATAAAATTATATAAATGGGATATTATATTTCAATCATCCACCAAAAATTTTAAAGTCCATTTATATAGGCTTGATATCATAACATCCTCCAGAAAAAAGAAAACAATTTTTTATGGTGTGTCGACTAAAAAACATTTCCTTAAAAATGGAAACTAATTTTCAAGGGAAATATTGTAAATGAATCACAAAAAAAATAATTGCATCATTTACAGGAGCTCTATTTTACGATTTGTTCATGTATAAAATGTGCACTATTTAGAAGGGATATGACACTTTTCAGTTCTTTCTTCATTAAAAATTTTAGCACCAAAAATATCATTGAAAATTTTATTCAGGGTTTTTCAAAATCAAAAGGATCATTCTTAAATTATAATCAAACATTACCAATCCCAATAATCACATACATAAATGAGATGTACTCATGTAATACATTGTATATAGGTCCTTGAGGATATAATCCACCATACACATGAACGACAGATTCATATCTTATTTGATAGAAGTAGAGAAGGATGTAGATTATGAAATTAACATAATAACATCTCAATATATTGAAAAAATAATTGTTATTTGACCAATATGGTTTGATTTAATTTTTCATTTGGTGAATATTAGATAAAAAAAGATTCTATATTATAAATAATAATGCATCTTCCAATGCCCTATTAATTTTCACCCATAAATCTAACCTAAATGGTTTTTAGATCTAAAATTACCTTCATAACATTGGGTGAGATATAAAGAAGGGATCTGGTAATTTTAATGGCTGATCAAAATTATTTTTATGTCCATTTCTAAGTGTATATGAGTATCCCATTTATAAGAGAGTGTAGAGAAACTTTTGAAATTTAATAAAAAGTCAAATGAACGTAAATTTATTTTATAGTTAAAATAATAATTTAAGAATATGAATAGTTTAAATCATTGAATAATATATAATTTTGATAAATTTATCTAATGTTTTTTTAATGTAAATCACAATTCATTATAATTTTATTATTTATAAACCTAATAACTATTGTACAAGTGGTGAGTATGGTCGATGTGCATAGTGGTTGTGAATAGAAACTAGAATATCACTTTGAAAAAAAGTACAACATGACATTTTTTTTAATATCAAATAAATATTTTTAAAAAATAAATGAACATTTAAAAAAATTAATTAAATTAACTATAACTATATATCTTAAATAACATATGGGACGGGTCAAACTGGGGGAGATGTTACTATCAAAAATGTGACCACTATTTAAGTGCATGTAATTCCAATTATAAATTTTCCACATCTAAATAATTCATTAGTTTATAATCATCAATTAAAATTTATTCAAATTACTATTTGGTATCATTATCTGATGTTAAAAATTATTCTAATTTTCACAAAATTCACCCATCATTTCATTTTTCTTCTTGATAAACAATTTGTGCATCATTATTGCACTGAATCATTTCATGAAATACCAAAACCCATTACTCAAAAATTATACACATATTTCTGAGATTTGATCACCGACATGACATATCTAATTAGGTATATGTCAATAATTAATGATGTTGAAAACATAAAAAAATTTAATTAATATATTTATTTATTGTAATTATCTTGTGTGCAATTAATTATTCCCTCACATTCGTGATCAAATTCCAAAACAATAAATTCTCTATTTATATAATGAACATCATTACATTTTTTGTGTCACCTAAATGAGTGCCAATTAATTTGTACAGAATCCAAAAGGAAATAAATTTCATAAAGATATATAATTAAATAAAAAAAACCAGAATGAAAGATCAATTCCAATGGAGATAAAAAATGAATTCATAGAAAGGGAGTGTAATCACCTTCATGTGCATCAAAAATTAGAAACTAATTAATAGTAAGTTGATATAATTTAGACAAGACACAAAAAAATAACATACATAATAAACCATGTTATTTATAATGTGTGTATCAACAGATGCTCCTTTAGAGGATCCCCAATTTATAATCAATGTTATGATGACAACGGTGATTCTGAATCATACAATCATCAATATTTTTTCCTCTATCAACAAACTTTACATGCGATAATATTAAAAAATTAAACTTTTCCCTATGAAAGTGTTACAATGCATGAATGTTTTTGGTCCAATAGTGTAATAAAAAGGGTTATTCATGTGCACCGACTATTTGAAAATAGATGCAGTTCGATGGTTTATTGGGATGGCAGGTCAGATGCACTGGTTTTCTGTGTGAGGATATGAAGGACATGGATGGTGTTGGAATTCTGTAGATATGGATGGTTTCATATGTTGTCTTCTTCTAGTTCAATATTATGGAGCATGGATGGAGGTATTGTTGTGGCCAACTATTTGAAACTATTTATGGGGAGATGTCATATATATTTTAGATGAGAGGAGATGGGAAGTGGTTGGGGTGATATGTTGGTGTCGAACAGAGAAGAAAAAGAAGGTGAATTCGTCTCATGACAAGAGGGTAGAGAGTTGCATGTATTGTTACTTCAACGAGGATGGAGTAGATATAGGTGTTGCAGGGTGAATATTTTTATGTGAATTCTAATAGTTTTCAAAAATATGTACATTAGTATTTTTTTGTATTAGAAAAGATTAAGTGATCATACGTCCAATATTATTTTTCAGAACATGAGAGATCACCTCAGCAATTTCCCCTGGTCGAGGACATGGAAAAGGTAGTGGAGTGTGGGGGTTTACCATGTTTTGATAGAGGGTTGTCTAGTTCAAGTGATCAGGGTGCATCAACTGCACTATTATAATCACAGGCTATCTCTAGCTGTCACAATACCATTCAATCACCATGTCGTCTTCTAAAAAATTATTGTTTATGATTTCAAAATAATTCATCATCACATGATTTCTTCCATCCTAGTTAGGATGATACTAAATTCCCACATATTTTCCCTACCTGAGGGATCTATGATCATCACCCTTGAGGATGTGGCAGTCCTACTGAGTGTTCTAATCCATAGGGAAGCAGTTATTGGACCCACCCACTCATACTAACCTAAGCATGTTAATAGATTTAAATAAGTCAACATTTTCTTCTAAGGATATTAATACAAATGGATGGATGATATCTATGGTCTATCTTGTGATGTTATTTTCACATTACCCTAATGATGTTGTTGAGAAAACTATCACGTGTCATGAAAATGACTATATATTATAGATCAGGGGAGGGAAATAATGTTTTGAACACTTAGTAAATCATGTGAACAAGATGTATTCTAGGCTACTATAGGACTTTAATATAGTTGTGATATATAGCTGGGGATCCTCATGCTATTATTACACTTTTATAGAATCATGGATGTCATATCGCACAGACAACACAAATCTTAGGTTATGTTTCATCTTTCTTCAGATGTATGAATGAGAGCACATCCCCCAACTCTTCCATAATATTTCTAGTTAGTCGTTTCTTATAGAGGTGACGCATGATGATACATGTAGATGACATTTTGATCACTCATATATATTGTTTTATGATGCTAGTTTGGGTAATTGAATTTAATATATTAATATTTATCGCATTCTATGAGGTAATGTTTAGGTGGATTCAAGAACATAGATTCATCAGTACTCTGACACAGCATTTGGGTGAATAGAAGATCATTTAAAATAGTATCCTACCGCTGATGTAAATATATATAGTCTATAATTGACTAAAAATATTTATAATATCATAATATTATGTTTTTAGTATGGAATTATGTTGCAAAATTCTCACATGTTATTTCAAATTTCATGGTTTCCATTCATGGCTTTGGTGGACTAGTTGCCTGAATAATGCGCTTTTGGACATCATGATGCTACGGCTATAGTTAATATCATTCAAATTCAAATTATTGCGTCAAAAATTCATGAAAGAGTTACATAGAAGTTTCAATGTATATAACCCATTCCATTGTTTTAGAGGCTATCACATAAACTTTATGCCTTAAAGATGGTAGGGAGGTCAGTTGTAGAGTGGAACAGAAAACATTCCTAGTATGTCGACTTCTAGGGAAGATGAGTAATGCTTCTTATCTAGATTTTGACTATGATGTGATTCCATATTTTAGAGCACGTCGAGTATGAGCCATGTTAAAGACTGACTTATATATGGTATCTTCAATGACAAAATAGATGGATTCATGATATGGTATGTCAATAAATTTTCATTAGTTTGTCATTGTACTGTATTATATTTCCATTTTTATCTATATATATATATTACACTAGAAAAGATGATTATAAATATGAGTGATCCAATGGAGGAGGGGGATACTAGCATGGTGGCGATCCATGGAACAATGTTGGGGATAATTCCATATTATCATGCACGTCACGGTAGAATTGAAGATCATCAACCACATGGAGATTATAATTCTAACTAGGGATTGGAGGTTCCTACTCTAAGATCTTCTGTAGTAGTTGTTTATGCTGATTAGTGATGCCAAGGATTATGTAGACTGAGTCAACTGCACGCGAGGCCTCACCGATTCCACAGGTAGATATCATTCATCTACATGTCCATCATTATCTAATTCGAGGACTACGTTGGGAGACATGGGATCTATATATCATGACTGGATATCAACATTTTTATCTATCATGGGTTTCATATCCTACATAGCCTATTTGGTCCCCCCTACAATGATGGTGCATCCCACTACTCCCCATGTTAGGAAAGGATCAGGTGGGCATGATGACAATCAGTTCACAAATCTTCCCTCTCATACATAGGCAGAAAATGTGATGGTTGATGTTGTAGTTCCCAAGGACTAAACCTATGAAGGTCTTCAGACTCCACCCATGCATGGAGCTGAGTGATCTCAACATAGGTGTATCATTCACACACCACCATTTGAGAAATAAAATCAACACATAAATTGCTTTTAATCGATCAGGTCTGTGGTTTTTGTCTATTAAAAAAAATAAATTATTTTTTACTATTATCCCTATTATAATTAATATCTACATTATCAATTTTCATTTAGATTTTAGTCACTATTTATATTTTATTGGCTTTAAAATTCTTGAACATTGAAAATATGATAACTTTTTAAATTTCATGTAGGAAAAATTAAAAAATATAAAATATAAACTATAAAAACACTCTAAATAATATTTTAATCATATCCTATGAATTTAAAATGAATTTGAAATTAAAACTAATTTCATAAATTTAATAAATAATTGAAAATGAAATATATTTAATAAAAGAATATAAATACAATTTTAATTGATTACAAAAATATTAAAATTTATTTTCAATTAATTATGGAAGAATATTGAACATTTTATATTAATTCTGACATTATATATTGAATCGTACTAAAAAGAACACATTTAACTCAAGCACCACCTTTTAATTGTAAATCATAATTCCATAGAATAGATTGACATAAAAAACCCATATAGGGATTAATATAACATAATAATTTCCATTAGTAGAATAAAAAAGATATCGAGCTAATATAACTTTTAGTACTATTGAAAATGGTGGGTGTATAAAAATTATTTAGTTCACATGTCCTTAATTTAAGTCTCACGTTCCATTCTAATGAGTTTTATTAAAATAAATGAATTGAAAGATTGAATGAAAATAGTATAGAAATTATATAACAAAAATTTATATATATATATTGAATATATTAAAAATGAATACTTATTATATAATTAAGTAATAATGAAAAAATAGTTTTTAAATAATGAATGATGAATAAAACCATGTATAAGGGATTTATAAAAATATAAATAAGAAAAAGAATGTTTATATTAGTTAAATTAGATAGAAATGATACAACAAGGAACATATATGAATAAAGAAAATAATTTAAAATAAAAAAAATTATAAATATTATAAGTAAAATCATATTTTCATGTCCCAAAAGCAATTGATTAAAAACCGAACACTCTAAATTTTAAATATTGTTTTCATTATTCAATAAAAAACAAAACAAAAACAATATATATATATATATATAATAATATTCAAACATGTATATTTATAAATATAAAAACATTTGTAATTAAATTAATATTTTTATTATTTATTCTAAATTGTGACAGGCCTCTTCAACATTTTGAGTTAACTAAATGAATGAAGGGGCATGTCTAGTGTTTCACCAAAAAAATTATCAATGAAATTTAATAAATTTATAAACACATAAAAAACTCATTAAGAGATGGAGGGTGGAGGCCCATTGGGTGTGAGAGCACTATAGTTGTTCTAGGGTATGGATGGAAATCTAGTTTCGCAGTAAGAGGAGAGGACACCACTGCTAAGGTCATGGGATGCAACCTATGATGGGGTATGATGCTATGGAATGAGAGGACATTTGGCCTATGTTAAAACCCCTTCATGGTTTTTACAAAACCATCTCTATGATGATGATCAGGCAGAGCCCCCTCAGTATGGATCACTTTCATGTAAACCATAATTTTCCAATAGCGTAATTTTTTTTTTCAAAAAATTATCTAAATATGTAAAATAATAATAATAATAATATCTCTATAATTATAATAATATATAAAAAATTAAATGATTATACTATAAAATGATAATTATTAAATCAATACAAGAAAAAATATTGTTATAAAAAAGATTAAATATAATACTAATTAAAGAACTAAATAAAATTAAATAGTAAATGAATATATAATTATATATCTTTATATCAAACATAATAATACAATTCAATTGTAACATGTAATAAAAATAATATTACTAGTGTTAAAATATTTATAATTTAATAAAAAATAAACTGTTAAAAATAAAACTACTACTATTTATAATGATATATGAAAATATATAATTCTAAAATATGAAATAAATATAAATACTATTACATAGAAATAAAAAAACAAAAAATAAAAGAACTATATTAGTTCAAATACAAAAAAGCTTACTATCAGATATTAAATATTTATAAACAATAAAATTAATATCAACTAAAAATTACTAATACTAGTATAATAATATCAATAAATTACAAAAATAAATAAAAAATAAAATAATAATAAAATAATATAAAATCTTTATAAGAAATTATAATATTTAATTAAGCAGAAGTTATAAAATTATTAAAATACTATCAAAATTCACATACATCAAAACCACACACGTATATATTTTCTATTATATGAAAAACATTCAGAAATAATACATACGTGGACCCGTGGAAAAATAAAAACATCAAAATTGCAAGTTCATTTTTTTCAATCTATTTTACCCAGAAATATCATGCTTCATTATTATATATACATTAAAAAATAGATTTCATCCCACTCAAATTCTTTTAGTATTTATTACATCCACTCATCCCTTATTTATCCTGTAACGCCCCGACCCTAGTTACCCAGAGTCGGTGCATTATTACATAACATTGGCATGATCACAAGAAAGATCAAATCTCGAAAGACCGATTGGTTTAGTAGCCTTGGAAACACTAGATATATTCATAGGTTTTACATTACATCATAAAATGAGAAACTACTACAACAACATATTGTCTCCATAATCCACACTCATATCCCCACATAATATCCCTGCAGGTGATTCATAACTTACTTCTTCACTTCCTGGGAAAAATAAAACATAGAAAAGGGGTGAGCTCAAATGCCCAGTAAGGATAACAATATAGCGGAAACTTTCATAAATAAGAATAAACATTTAAGGCAATGTATAACTAAAACAAAATCCTTTCAAACTTGAACTTTCAACATAGTATGGCATAAATAAAATGAAATAATTCCATTTACTTATTCACATGGTTATTCTACTAATCGAATAATCACATGCAAAATCAATAACCACTTTCATAATGATGGAATGCATAATGCCAGACTATCATAACCACATAGCCAAGGCCTCGTGCCAAGACTAAAAATAAGATTTTGTCAAGGCCTTGTGCCAAGACACTAGTTTGTCTCATGAGACCTACCGATGCATCGAGGAGCTATAGCGGGCTCCACCCGTCACTTACTAAGTCCAATGCATTCCCATATGAAAAGGTTTAAACATAACATAAACATTCGTATTAAAACTAGCATACGAAATGTCAATAATTTCACCATAAACTATGAATGGTATAAAAATAGCACATCCACAGTCAAACATATCACAAAACCTTCAATACAATATAGAAGTTTTGTATCATAATAAATCAACTTCAAATAATCTTAAAATCCATCAAAGGATATTGACATAGATGAAATCAAAATTCTTTTTAAAGAAATATCTCCTTTTATTTTGAAATCATTTAAGATCCATATAAAATAAAACATTTTCTTTGAAAATATTCTTATAAGCTTGTAAGGGAAGCTTTGAAGATTTTATAATGGCGGAAAATAGCCGCACCCGCCGTATAAGTTAAAAAAAACATTCTTACCTTAATTCTGTCGAAAAGGTTAAAAAGGACCTTGTTTTGAAAATGGCCGAAAGATTCCTTATAAACCACTTATAAAAGTCAAAAAGGGTATAAATGACTTTAACTCATATTCTAGTAAATAGTAAAAATGTTTTGAAATACATTTTTAAGAAACATAGATGTGGATGATAAAGAGATCCCAGTAGATTATTACGTATAAACAACCTTGGATAATGAAGAGGTTGTAAAGTAAACCCTTACCTTGTACATTTCCTTGGTTGGGGTAGGTTAACCTCCTGTATAATGGTGAAATAATTGTTATTAAATTATACAAGAATCATATATATTAATATGATATCATATATGATCTTTTAACATTTATTTGTTAATAATATCTTGGAATTATCGTTGTTTCGGGTGTTAACTTACTTGTTTTCTTTTATATGTTTTGTTACGTAAGACATGTTTGTAAAGGATAGGTTTTATATTATTCATATCCAGAATGATATAAAGTCCTTAAGCATCATATTTTAAATCATCAAATGATAATTATACTTGAATGGATACAATGGAGAATGAATCTCATCGCGTTCGTGGAGACGGTAGTCCGTACGTACGCACGAGCGACAATATCATTCTTTTGATATTAAAATAATATATAAATGGATGTTATATCATATATAAAGAATCATTAACATGTTATATTTATTATTTATATGAGTTACACATCATTATTATACCCATCCAAATAATAATATATTGAATAACAATTACACCACGACGTGGAGACGGTAAGCCGTACGTACGCACGTATGGTGACATGTTATTTAAAGGGTGGATAGAATACTGAATATGGTTGTACCATATTTATAATAACATCACAGTATATGTGAGATACTAGAGTTATTATTTTAGAATGGTAAGAACAAAGAAAGAAGAAGTGGAAGAAGAAATGAACTTAGAAAAGGGTGGTGAAATCATTACCTCTTCTTCGGGTTCTTCCTTTTGATTTGATCAAAATGGATCCTTAGGTTGGCTTTCTGATCAAGATAAGGCCTATAGTTTGTAGTGAGGGATGTTGGGAGAGTATTTGGGCAGAGTTTGGCCGAACCAAAAGGCTTTGAAGGTGTGAAGAAATGAGAAGGAGGAGTGCCCTTTTTATAAGAGGGGTGAGGGGCACCTTTGGAAAAGCTTGAAATATTAATTTATAATAAATTTATATTCGGTTTCTAATGGCTCCAAAGCTTATTATTCAAAGGTTAAGGTGGGGATAGGTCGCAAACCACTCAACCAATAGAATTTAGACTGGTTTGGGTACTTATATTAACCTTATCTTTAAGTATTAACTCTAAGTTAATTAGTTTCACTTTTACAATGTCTCTTTGTATTTTAATATAATATGGTTAATAAACATACTATATACATCCAAGAGACCCCCAAGTGGTACAATAATGATGAACCTATCATGATATAAGTCTCTTGGCCGAACCTTAGATTTTTAGGAATTTAATATCAATTAATAATATAATATTTGTTTTAAGAACTCTTTTATGTCAATTTTGACACTATTCAATAGTTGATTTTTGTGAAACTCATAACATATTGATTACTTCGAACAAAGTCAATTAAATCAATCCTAATATATCATATTATCCTAGAAAATTATTTTAATTCATTAAAAGATTCATATTATATTTATTTGGGTGTTTATAATATCAATTATTTTAATTTTTCACTATTATAGTAATTACTGCATCATCATTGTGTCATATATAAAATAACTTATTTAATGTCTAAAAATTATAAATAAAATATCATTATGTATTAAATCTTTTTAGCTTTCTAATGAATATTTATAATCTAAAATCCAACATATATAACCCTATGTAACAATTGTTTTTCTAAACGATATATGCTTGTGTCATTTTTGTATTCATTTTAAATTAATTAAAATAAAGTGTCATTATCACTTACAAGTGGATCCATGGGGTCCCAAAATAGACCCAAAGATTCCCATGGTCGACCATTTATCAACCAATAGGGTTAAGACACTTTTTAGGGTAATTTATTATTATTATAATATTATTTTTTTAACCCTTATTTACCGGATTTACCCTTAACCATGGTAAATAAAATATTTACCGCAGTAATTATTCAAAATGTCTAAAAATAAAAGTTACCTTTTTACACAATTTGAACATCCTGATTCCAAATATGGAATCTATTTTCCTAAATTCTAAACACAGAAGTGGCAGAAATTAATTTAAAATTAATGCCCGCTGTCAAAACAGAAAGCGTGTTTTTAAGAGATAATAACTATCAAAAGATTGACACTTGTTTATGTTCGGTTTAATTGTAAAATTATGTCCAATGACCAACATTATATTAAATTGTAAAAATATATTGTAAAAATACTTTAAAACCACTCAAATTCATAATTTATCACTATTAATTATTTTGATTTAAAAAGTTGTTTTTAATTAAAATTTAGTAATTTTCACTATTCATCAAAATATGAAAGTTATCCGAAAAGTACCAAAATTTCACCTTAGGGTGAATTCGACACTACGAATCCAAAAATGAAGTCAATTTTGAAATATAAAATATATATAATTTCAAAAATTAGGCATTACTATTCATAATGGCTAGTTTGATCGGTTGTGGTGTGTGTTAAAACTCGAAGTTGCGTACAACACACGCTACTGTATTATTCAAAGGAAAGAGTACCGTGGAAGCTTGGGATGTTTCATTTTAAATTTTTTATGTCCCCATTTAGTCAAAAAGTTTAAAATATTGTATTTAAAAAGGGTTCACTATTAAAAGTTGATAAAAGTGCAATACTGAAAATGAATTTGTTCTTGCATTATATCTAAGAAACTCATAATATGGATTCTAAAATTATAAGGATTATATAAAGTTTAAAATTTAGATAATAATATTCATAACCTCTTTTGAATGGATTTTTTTTTTGTAAGTCATGGTGTGATTGAACTCGGTGTTGCGTGTAGTGCAAGTTATTGAATTATTTTGAAGAAATAGCACACTATGAAATCTTGGGGTGTTACATTCTCCCCTCCTTCAATAAATTGCATCCTCGCAATTTGAAATTGTTCTTCAAAAATAAAAGGTTGAAAGTAGAAAATATATTTGTGGGAAAACCCACATCGGAAATTGGGTTACTAAAATTTATTCTTAATATGAGGAAAAGAGAAATGAAAGGGTCACCACCAAATTATGATCTCGATTAGGAGAACATTGGTGGCATTTAGAGACATATAATTGGAGGAAAAACGTAAATATTTATAGGTAGTGATTGAGGTCATCAATCACAAACAAGTATAAAATTGAGGTCCATAAATTCATCAATCTATGATGATTTGAAATACCATCGGTTCAACAAAACATAGGGTATTAGGATAACACATTTTTTACGTTTCAAAATATCTTAGTTGAAATCCCACATCGAAAAATGAATTAATGAGTCCTCTATTTAAAACAAAGAGTGGAAAGTATGAAGATTACCGAAAATAACACATACTAGGGTTCCATGTAGGAAAATATGGATATGGAAGAAAAATCTAACCATCAATTATCTGATGGAGAGTGGTAGAGAACATGGCTATGAAAAGGCCAACAATCCCAAAGCCATAAATTAGTGATGATTTAAGGTACCATCTAGGACAACATTTTTGTTCTAAGTTCCTTTTCTTAATGTTGAGGAATTTATTTATGAGATTGGCTAAGATCATAAGGAGATATACTTACATTATAATTAGAGTTTTATCCATTAATAAGTTTCTACCACAAACTCATCTTTCACTCTAAAAGATAATAGAACGTAAAAATTCTATTTACACTATTCGTATAGGGTTCCAAAATAAACGAATTTATAATTAATCTACAAGATCTTTTAATAAAAACTACATTATTTAATCCAGGACATCTCGTGGGCCAGTGGTAGGTGATACACCCTTGTCTTCCTTCGGCTGCGGGTTCAAGTCTCGCAGCCTTGCCGGACGCGACAGGTTGCCGTCCGACCTCCGGGTTGTCCTTTTATGGCAATCCAAAATAATCCAAACTAGAACTATCAAAAATACTTCTGTCCAAACTCACAGTCCAACATTTATAAGGAAGGTAAACATAATGTAGATCCTTTTTACCCCGTAATAGAATATGAATACCTTCATCATGTATTACCATATTACTTATTGATTACATTCATGCTCCCTTATTCCATATAGAATGCTGGATATACTTCATTAATCCAAAAATGTTTTAAACCCCAACAATGATGGAATATAAAAATCATTAATCAGTTCCAAGGTAGTCAAGAATATCCAATATAATTTATCCAAAACAATCACATATTATTCCAAAATCACTACCTCAGTATCAGAACTATATTATGATTTATCATTCTCTCAACCATATATTTTCCAAAAATTTATCTTGCTATTGAGTCACTTTTCTTTGTTCCACACAATCTCAAGTCCTTAATGAAATAGTACTGCACTACAATCCTTATATACTCCATAATTATTATAACAAGTACATTGTTGATACAACACTCATTTGACATAATCAACATAAGAACTCTAATCATTCCTCTTCATCTGTGGTAGTATCATAACTTGATTATTATCCAATAGCATCATTTGAGGAATAGTCTGATGACTGGGACATAGGTTCACGTAGTGTCCAAACTCCTTGAAAATGAAGCATTGTACATTTGAAACCATTTTCTTACCCTTGCAGTCACGTACTTTGTGCCCTTTTTCTCCACACTTATAACAAACTCTCATTCCTTTCAGGCAAGTTCCAGGGTGTTTCTTTCCACAGTTACCACATATGAGAAAATTCTTCTTTTCCCTCTTCCCTTTATCCATCTTTCTCTCTTCCATCCTTTTCTTCTCTTGCTTCCCTTCAAAGCCATAGGACTCAGTAAACTCTTTACTTATCTTATCAACACATGATATTATTTCTTCATATGATGATAATACATGGGAGACTATTTCTCTTATAAATTCTAGCTTAAGACCATGAAAGATATGATCCTTCCTTCTCTTTGGATCATGTGCATTTCTGGAGTTCTCATTCCTTCTACTGGGCGCCGTTTCTAAACAATGGAATACACTAGATCAGTTTATGAATCAAAATACATAATCCCATACTTATAAAACACTTAACATAAATTGAACTATTTATGGATATAATCCATAATCATAAAAATGTCTCCTTTGATGATGTATATAATCATAAACCCTTCATAATGGTTTGTAAAGAAAATGAGAATTATCCTAAGCATATCCCCCGGGAGTGTCGTAACCAAGAGTGCAGCAAGGCCCGTTGTCGTGCACCAGTACCCGTTCGAGTCTAGCTCAAAGCGGTGTTTTCGGGTTTTACCCCTAGGTACATCTGTGCCAGAGCCTCCTCTACCTGCTCGTATCCAGACAGGGATGTATTGCTCGGAAAACTCACAAAATCTCTACAATACCAAAATTCTAGGAAGTTCTTCTACACTAATCCTCAAAGTTCATCTTAGGTCTACGTGCTCTAATCAGAGTTTATCTAAATCTAGTTTCCAAGGTTTGTACTAAACTTCCTCTGATACCAACTGTAACGCCCCGACCCTAGTTACCCAGAGTCGGTGCATTATTACATAACATTGGCATGATCACAAGAAAGATCAAATCTCGAAACACCGATTGGTTTAGTAGCCTTGGAAACACTAGATATATTCATAGGTTTTACATTACATCATAAAATGAGAAACTACTACAACAACATATTGTCTCCATAATCCACACTCATATCCCCACATAATATCCCTACAGGTCATTCATAACTTACTTCTTCACTTCCAGGGAAAAATAAAACATAGAAAAGGGGTGAGCTCAAATGCCCAGTAAGGATAACAATATAGCGGAAACATTCATAAATAAGAATAAACATTTAAGGCAATGTATAACTAAAACAAAAGCCTTTCAAACTTGAACTTTCAACATAGTATGGCATAAATAAAATGAAATAATTCCATTTACTTATTCACATGGTTATTCTACTAATCGAATAATCACATGAAAAATCAATAACCACTTTCATAATGATGGAATGCATAATGCCAGACTATCATAACCATATAGCCAAGGCCTCGTGCCAAGACTAAAAATAAGATTTTGTCAAGGCCTTGTGCCAAGACACTAGTTTGTCTCATGAGACCTACCGATGCATCGAGGAGATATAGCGGGCTCCACCCGTCACTTACTAAGTCCAATGCATTCCCATATGAAAAGGTTTAAACATAACATAAACATTCATATTAAAACTAGCATACGAAATGTCAATAATTTCACCATAAACTATGAATGGTATAAAAATAGCACATCCACAGTCAAACATATCACAAAACCTTCAATACAATATAGAAGTTTTGTATCATAATAAATCACCTTCAAATAATCTTAAAATCCATCAAAGGATGTTGACATAGATGAAATCAAAATTCTTTTTAAAGAAATATCTCCTTTTATTTTGAAATCATTTAAGATCCATATAAAATAAAACATTTTCTTTGAAAATATTCTTATAATCTTGTAAGGGAAGCTTTGAAGATTTTATAATGGCGGAAAATAGCCGCACCCGCCGTATAAGTTAAAAAAAACATTCTTACCTTAATTCTGTCGAAAAGGTTAAAAAGGACCTTGTTTTGAAAACAACCGAAAGATTCCTTATAAACCACTTATAAAAGTCAAAAAGGGTATAAATGACTTTAACTCATATTCTAGTAAATAGTAAAAATGTTTTGAAATACATTTTTAAGAAACATAGATGTGGATGATAAAGAGATCCCAGTAGATTATTACGTATAAACAACCTTGGATAATGAAGAGGTTGTAAAGTAAACCCTTACCTTGTACTTTTCCTTGGTTGGGGTAGGTTAACCTCCTGTATAATGGTGAAATATTTGTTATTAAATTATACAAGAATCATATATATTAATATGATATCATATATGATCTTTTAACATTGATTTGTTAATAATATCTTGGAATTATCGTTGTTTCGGATGTTAACTTACTTGTTTTCTTTTATATGTTTTGTTACGTAAGACATGTTTGTAAAGGATAGGTTTTATATTATTCATATCCATAATGATATCAAGTCCTTAAGCATCATCTTTTAAATCATCAAATGATAATTATACTTGAATGGATACAATGGAGAATGAATCTCATCGCGTTCGTGGAGACGGTAGTCCGTACGTACGCACGAGCGACAATATCATTCTTTTGATATTAAAATAATATATAAATGGATGGTATATCATATATACAGAATCATTAACATGTTATATTTATTATTTATATGAGTTACACATCATTATTATACCCATCAAAATAATAATATATTGAATAACAATTACACCACGACGTGGAGACGGTAAGCCGTATGTACGCACGTATGGTGACATGTTATTTAAAGGGTGGATAGAAAACTGAATATGGTTGTACCATATTTATAATAACATCACAGTATATGTGAGATACTGGAGTTATTATTTTAGAATGGTAAGAACAAAGAAAGAAGAAGTGGAAGAAGAAATGAACTTAGAAAAGGGTGGTGAAATCATTACCTCTTCTTCGGGTTCTTCCTTTTGATTTGATCAAAAGGGATCCTTAGGTTGGCTTTCTGATCAAGATAAGGCCTCTAGGATGTAGTGAGGGATGTTGGGAGAGTATTTGGGCAGAGTTTTGACGAACCAAAAGGCTTTGAAGGTGTGAAGAAATGAGAAGGAGGAGTGCCCTTTTTATAAGAGGGGTGAGGGGCACCTTTGGAAAAGCTAGAAATATTAATTTATAATAAATAAATATTCGGTTTCTAATGGCTCCAAAGCTTATTATTCAAAAATTAATGTGGGGATAGGTCACAAACCACTCAACCAATAGAATTTAGACAGGTTTGGGTACTTATATTAACCTTATCTTTAAGTATTAACTCTAAGTTAATTCATTAAAAGTTTCATGTTATATTTATTTGGGTATTTATAATATCAATTATTTTAATTTTTCACTATTATAGTAATTACTGCATCATCATTGTGTCATAAATAAAATAAATTATTTAATGTCTAAAAATTATAGATAAAATATCATTATGTAGGAAATCTTTTTAGCTTTCTAATGAATATTTATAATCTAAAATCCAACATATATAACCCTATGTAACAATTGTTTTTCTAAACGATATATGCTTGTGTCATTTTTGTATTCATTTTAACTTAATTAAAATAAAGTGTCATTATCACTTACAAGTGGATCCATGGGGTCCCAAAATAGACCCAAAGATTCCCATGGTCGACCATTTATCAACCAATAGGGTTAAGACACGTTTTAGGGTAATTTAGTATTATTATAATATTATTTCTTTAACCCTTATTTACCGGATTTACCCTTAACCATGGTAAATAAAATATTTACCGCAGTAATTATTCAAAATGTCTAAAAATAAAAGTTACCTATTTACACAATTTGAAAATCATGATTCCAAATATGGAATCCATTTTCCTAAATTCTAAACACAGAAGTGGTAGAAATTAATTTAAAATTAATGCCCGTTGTCAAAACAAAAAGCGTGTTTTTAAGAGATAATAACTATCAAAAGATTGACACTTGTTTATGTTCGGTTTAATCGTAAAATTATGTCCAATGACCAACATTATATTAAATTATAAAAATATATTCTAAATATACTTTA
This sequence comes from Viscum album, assembly GCA_963277665.1. Classification (NCBI taxonomy): domain Eukaryota; kingdom Viridiplantae; phylum Streptophyta; class Magnoliopsida; order Santalales; family Viscaceae; genus Viscum; species Viscum album. The sequence goes on along the minus strand of OY728151.1, from coordinate 1,558,050,904 downwards.
AAACCACTCAAATTCATAATTTATCACTATTAATTATTTTGATTAAAAAAGTTGTTTTTAATTAAAATTTAGTAATTTTCACTATTCATCAAAATATGAAAGTTATCCGAAAAGTACCAAAATTTCACCTTAGGGTGAATTAGACACTACGAATCCAAAAATGAAGTCAATTTTGAAATATAAAATATATATAATTTCAAAAATTAGGTATTACTATTCATAATGGCTAGTTTGATCGGTTGTGGTGTGCGTTAAAACTCGAAGTTGCGTACAACACACGCTACTGTATTATTCAAAGGAAAGAGTACCGTGGAAGCTTGGAATGTTTCATTTTAAATTTTTGATGTCCCCATTTAGTCAAAAAGTTTAAAATATTGTATTTAAAAAGGGTTCACTATTAAAAGTTGATAAAAGTGCAATACTGAAAATGAATTTGTTCTTGCATTATATCTAAGAAACTCATAATATGGATTCTAAAATTATAAGGATTATATAAAGTTTAAAATTTAGATAATAATATTCATAACCTCTTTTGAATGGCTTTTTTTTGTAATTCATGGTGTGATTGAACTCGGTGTTGCCTGTAGTGCAAGTTATTGAATTATTTTGAAGAAATACCACACTATGAAATCTTGGGGTGTTACATAGCCTATTGTTCCATCACTCTAATTCCCCCTACAATTCAACCATATAATTTCTCAAATATCATACACATTAATTATTAACGTATGATTACGATGTGTTTCATATCTATACTAGATGAAATATAAATAATACATTTATCCCTACGATGTTAGATGAGTTTTAAATGTCTCTTGGGCTATGAAATGGTGGTTTATAAAAAAACATTAATTTGTTTTTTGAAAATATGTTTTGAATCATGAAATGAAGGTATGATAAATGTCAATCTAGTTGTAAAACTTAGAATTTGACTCCCCCATTTTTATAAAATTTATTTTCCCCATGATAACCATAATCAAGGAATCTCTCAATGATTTTTCTCCTTATTTTTATGGACTCAACTCCCTCAAATTAATGTTCCAAAAATGCGTGAGTATCGAACTCAAAATATAATTAACTATATATAATTTAATGTCCTAATATAATTTACACAAGTATAGTTTATGTTGTATCATATCCTTGAATGTGTGTCATATAGAAAACCTTATATCCCATAGTGTAATGATTCATTATTTTTTATGTTTCCCTAAAGATGATAGTAACTGCATAATGTCAATCATTCAACATTGAGTGACTACATCCCCTCAAACAACAATCATGATTTATAAATCCTCTCCAAACGTATATTTAAATTCATCTTAAATGTAATAATGAAATGGGTATGGAAATATATCATCTAATGGATCATCCCAAATATTCTTTATCATGGATTTAAAGGGCCACAGAACATAAAAAATGTATAGGTATCTTCTTTTGTAAAAAGTGATAATGAATCAAATTGGTCCCTCAGTAATTTTTGTGCAACAATACAAATTCATATTACTTTGAAGGAAAACATGTAAATTTATTGATGAAATTACAGGGAGGAGATTCCCACAAGAAAAATAGAAACATGAGATGATGGTAAAATAGGCAACAATTCGCACTGATATTGGAATAAAATTTTCTACATCAATGATTATAATGAGTGAAAAAGATTTCATAAAAAATATACAACATTCCAAAAAATAATTTTTAGGCATGTTATAAGATAATTAATCAAATATAACATCTACTAGGAATGGATTCCTTCAAAATAGTAATCATGTGTTCTAAATTATTAATGAATCATGTGGAATGTTCCTAACCATGTAACAAAAAAAATGAAACTTATTTCATATGGGTTTATTAGATGAAAAGAATGTATGATTTTTCCATATTGAATTTTTTTAGATAGTCAGATTACATTGTGTTTATAATGGCATTAATTTTGAAATAATATAATAATCTTACATGACTAATTATATATAGATGTGGAATGGCTTTCTAAATCTAATAATGATCCAAAAATGATATTCCTATATAATTAACACAAAGAACAACAAAACCCAGATCATATCAAAGAAGTCACGGCGTAATGAAAAAAATGTGGATAGTTAAGATATTTATAATAAACTAAAATCCATTACATTTATAGGAGAAAATAAACTATGGTAAATTAATTCAATTTTATTTATTAGAAAACAAAATTATATGAAAATAAATAAATTACATGGAAAATACACAAATGAATGATGTAATCCCATGGAACACCGTTTTTACATAATATTTAACCAGAATATGGAGAAACTCCACTATGATAAAATTAATTACCTTCAAAAAATTCTTCGTTATTAGTAGATGTGTGGAATCCATTTATTTACAATGAAATTATCATTCAAGATAAAAAAATATCTCAATGGAATGTAGTTGTTAAAATAGTTTTTAGGAATGAAATTAATATTTTCCAACATACAAGGGAGTGTATATACTTAATATGTAAAAAAAATCTCCCAATAAATGATGATTTACCAATTATTTTCATCATGATGATCATGAACATTAAATTTTTTAATTTGAAAAAGTGAAGAAATTTTATTGTAAGAATCTTTCAATGAAAACATTACGCCTATCTTGTCATTGAATGTAGTATTTAGGTTGATGTTGTATCCCAATTTATTTTTACCTCTAACCTCTAGCATATGAATATAATCTGGTATCAGAATAAATTAAATCTACAATCCTAGATAATGTGGGTTTTGATAAATTATAGAATGTGATTCTATTATGTCAATAATTACTTCTTTTTTAATGCATTCTTCTATAAACCCTGTGTCAAATTAATCCATTTTTATATGTGGAATAATAATCTAGGGTTGAACCCAGAAATAACATTACTCCATTGTTGATAAAAAAATTACGACGGTTCTCCCCCACAACCAGTTATATACATTTTCAATATAAGAATGTTTTATACCCCTGGATATTTTCTGAAATATTTGATCTCATATCATTTTTTGACATCCTATTTTGTGTGTAAATTCATTATATTTTGGCACAATTGTGACACTAGCACAGGAATGAAGGGTCTTGGTTCAATTTATTATTTATCCAAAAAAATATATACTTTGATATAAATTGAATGTGTATTTATAACTTTTGGTGGATGGTTTATGAACTAATTGATTAGGACATGTGATCATAGTTTTTAATGGAAAATTAAATTCAATGGAGTGGAATGATAATCTATAATATTCTTAAAATGTATTGATATTGGATGAATTGTATTGTTATGGATTGGAGTCATAAATGTTTTCAAATTAATGGAAATAAAACCCATTAAATGAATAAGGAAATGGATGAAATTCAAATGGATTATATAATGCACTCTCATAAAAATAGATTATTTGAATTAGATTATCAAGTGGTAGTGAGGTGGAACATTCAAAAAGATGAGTAATTTGATTTACTAAATTATTCAACATTTTTCATAGATCATTTGATAAGGATGGAAACTTTTCATTATTATTATATTTATTTTCAAAAATCTTATTTTTCTTTGTGTAGGAAAAAGAAACATGAGCCCAACTATTGAATCATATGTTTCACATATATAATAAGGTTCAAATTTTATGAAATTCATTAACATTGAAAATAATTAATATATTTGTAAGGACAGGTATGGAATCGTTATAGAGCATTATCATATAGATTATAACACATAATATAATAAATGATACTAAAATAAACACGATTTCATTGAAATGTTATGTTTGGTCAATCCTTAATCATTGTACCATGAGCTGTGGGAAAGTAGGGATAGTTTTATTTTGTAGATGTATGGTGATGAACACTCCAGTTATAACATATTTGGGTATTAATATTTCATACCAAAAAATTCCAATAATAGTAAATTGAGTTTCTATTTGTGTTTTTTTAAATTGATTTTTTTATTTTTTGACCAAAATCAACCATTTTAATTAACTTTATAATTCTACTATTCTTCAACGAAACATCCTTATAAATTTGTCTCTCACATCGCAACACATAAATATTTGAAAATTTATAAACATAATAACTATAGTAGAAATAGTTAATGGGGTCAAACTATATAGAGAACTATTGTATACACAATGAATATAATTTTAGAAAAATTTCTACAACGACATGTCTTCATTGATATTAACAAATAAAATGTTTTAAAAATGCAATTTAAATTAACAAATTAATATTTAAGTTGACTTTAAATGTCTATGACTAAAAAATAATGTCATTAAAGAATCCTAAATAAATGGAAGTGTCACTGTTATGACACATTTTTAGATGTCTGCAATGACAACAATTTACATTCAACGTATGAATATTTATTCATTTAATTATCACTAATTCGAATTTTCATGAAAATACTTTTATGTCTAAATCACTGAAGCTAGATAGTATTCTAAATTTAATGGAAATCATTCTTCATTTTTTTCTCTGCCTTGAAGAATAATTTCAGTTTCACGGTAGCACTGAATCACTTAGGGAAATACCACACCCTATTTCTCAAAAATACAATGACTCTATCTTCATATGATTTTTATTAAATAGATCGTGTATTTTTTATCACACATGAAGTACTGATGGTTAATAAACATAAAATATTATTTTTTAAATTAATATAATTATTTATTTAGAATTTTCCAATGTTTGATTTATGATTTCTCACATTAATGATTAAATTATAAAAAATTTAATTCTGTAATGATCTCTATAAACATGATTTCATTTTAGGTATGATACAAACAGGTCCCAAAATCCTATGATACATTTGATAGTAGATGATCTCCACCAAAGATGTTGTGATTTAAGTGACTAGGATGGTGTCATGTGGTGTGGCATGTTTTTCATACATTAACTAGTGAGGTAAAAAGTGTTTAATGTGCTCTCATATTTGACACAAATGACAAGGAGGTTCTTTGGAGTTCTCGGTGAAAATGAGAAAAATGTTGTTGGTGTGGTCTATTGTTGTTAAACCAATATAAATGAGGAGGCATATTATTCTTATTATATGTGTATGGAGATAGGCCATCATGGTTGTTGAAAAAATGATGGTGGAGATGTAGGTGATGTATTGATTGAGGGTGAAGGAGTTCATGGTGTTATAACGCTATAACTGTTGTAAGGAAGGACGATCCAGATGGTCTGATATTAGGAGGGTAGGAGGCCGCTTCTATGACATGAATATGTATATGACGTCATGGTGTGATGCAAGGGGAGGATAGGTCGTTCAGACCAGGAGTGGACCCCTACTATGGATTTTCAAAACCCACTCCCTCAAGATTATCTGGTGGTTCCACCATCCTTACAGATCACCTCCATGAGAAATAAAAAAATAAAATCAAATTTTTATATTGAAACAAAAAAATCAGTTATTATAAATATGATAAATAATAATAATAACAATATTAAGAATTTTAGAATTAGAATTAATAAAATATATACAAAACTAAATTTATTATACTAAAAATTTAGAATTAAAAAAAGTAAGCTATATATATATATATTTATATTTATTTATAATTAAAATTTTAAATATTTAAAAAATTGTTAGAAAAAATATTAAATAAATAAATTAACATATATTTACATATTAAAATATATTACATAATAATATATTAAATTATAACATATAATATATATAATAATTCTACTATTTCAAAATTTATTTAGTTTTATAAAATGAAAAATATATTACAATCAATATTAATATTGTTTTTAATTATATACAGTAAAACATAATTATCATATATTATATTAATAGAAATATAATTAAATATTAATAAAAAATTCTTGTAAATAAAAAAATATTAGTTAGACTACGAAATATGATAATTGTTTTAGATATTAAATTATAAGAAAATAAAAAATTAATATAATTTTTAAAAAAAATGTATCTCTAAAATAAATATATTATTAAATAAAAATTATAAAAGATAGCAAAACAATACAAAAAATGAAGATAAACTATGAGACTAGTAACTATTTTATTTTAAACTATGATACAAAATTATAAAAATTCTATTTAATATCTAGAACATCAGTTTCACACCATTTATATTTTTTTACGTGTTAATGATTTTTTTAATATGATAAAAAATTTAATATATATTGATTAATATAGTTATTATAAAGAGAAAAGTTTCATTTAAATATAACATGGTTAATATATTCATCCATATAAAAATAACATGATTGGTGATAGGATTCCTAACAATTTTAAATCATTTAATAATATATAATTTATTATAAAATATCACTAATGTCATTTTTGTATCTATACATTTAATTTCACAATAAATACACCAAAAAAAATTCATATATTATATTTTCAGAAACCCTTAAAAGGTTATAGTTACCTAAATAATTTTTGTCAAACTAATGAAAAATTCATCTTATATTTTAAAGAAATATTTAAAACAAAATATTTCATTCATTAATAGAAAATGTCTTTTTCCAATAATCTTTCTAATGTAAATTATTTATAATTACCATGTCAAAGCCATATTTATTTAATTTTCATGTAATTTATTAGATATTCAATAAAATCAAGCACCACAATTTATCAGATCAGTTTCATAATAACTGACATGAATTAGTGGGTATTCGACAATATGTCATTAGTCAGTTAGAAATGTATGTGAAGAATTAGATTGAACATATCAGTTATTTTATAACTGATGTGATAATGAAATATATTTTTATTATCACATCGGTTATAATGTTATCGACGTGTTGAATACAATTTTTCATGTCTGTTATAGTATAACTGATGTGATAAGTCAGTCAAAATTAAATTAAAATTTTGGTTATTATATTACCGAAATGATAAACTATTTAGAATTTTATGAATTCCAATTTTATTCACTTATGTGTTATTCGATCTGGGCAATGAAAACTTGTCACTCTCATGTGTGAAAGCCAAAACCTTTTTTCTTCAAATCATGTTTCTTAAAATCATGGTTTCCTTTCATTATAAAACATCTCTTTTCTTTGGCTCATTTTTTTCATTTGATCTTCTCATATCTCAACACTCATGTAAGCCTCACACATCGATTCTATCATTCAGTCATTCGATGTTGCAGACATGATATCATTGTATCCTTATATTGTCAACTCAAATGTCACATTACCATCTTCATATACCTTATTTATCTATTGATTTCTGTGAAAATTTATGGATTTCATTAAATATTAATTTTATATGTTAAATAATTTATTTAGACATTATATCATAATTTTCTATTATTTATAATATATTGAAGAGTGTGGGCATGGAATTATTTGATAGATGTTTATTCAACTATGATGAAGTATTAAAGAACGTATTCAAATAGAAACCCTTGATTATGGTTTATTTTATTGCAAATTCATTTCAATACCATATAAAATTATATTAATTTTCACCTTGATTTTGTATTGTCAAGATAATGTTATAGATAAATTTTATGGTATAACTCATATAACCATGCCTAACATAGTTTCAAATGTACTCTTCTACTTATTTGTATTTTTTTATAGATAGACATAATGATTATCGTCAACATAGTTTCATATATATGTAAGGTATGAGGACATATTATATAATTAAAGATGTGTTCCATTTATCATCCAATGTGTGGATTAATATAAAACATAGATCCACTTGGGGGAAAATACTTGTGACTAATAATATGGTATATATTTAGTGGAACATTTGGTCATCTACATTCCTTTTTCAAAATGACTATTATATATCATTATTCATTATTTATTAAATTACAATTCACAATGCATTAATTATTCTCTTAAAATACTTAATATATATAATATATTTAATTATAGTCACTATGTTATTTTTGTATGTTTTGATTTTGGTTAAGATAGTATTTATGCATTATATTTGATCATATATTCAATTATAGTATAGATTTTTAATTATATTTTCCAAATATATATATATATATATATTTACATGTAACCATTTTTTTACATTCAAATGATGCCATCAGTGATATATATTTTTAACATGGTTTTTCTTGATTAATCTCTTCTCATTTTTTTTACCACAATATTATTTTAACCGGTATTTTTTGACATTTTTTATGATAATAATGATTGGAAGTTGAATTATAATGTATCTAATAGATGATGAATATGAGGTAATTATTGAGGATTTTTTTTCAAATTTTCTAAAATACTATTCAAAAAAAGACATGTTTTTCAATACATTCCGTAAATTTTTACAAATATATAAGTAGAAAAGAAGAGTGATCAAAAGTAATTAAATATTTCATTGTTTTATTCCAATTATTTTCCCGTGGAATGGGCTTGGTGAAACATGGTAGAATTTCATATCTAATGATGATGATCATTTGAAAGATGATAAATTGGATGAACATGAATAATTGATTCACGATATTGAAGTAGAGGAAATTAATAAAGAACCGAAAATTGATTTTCTATAGGAAGATATTGAAAAAACAATTTATCTGGGTTGTATGGAATATAAAATTGTATCATCAGTCTTAATATTAATTAATATGAATGTAAATCGTGGTTGGAGGTAAAATAGTTTTACTAATTTTCTAAAACTGTTGTAAGATATTCTTCATTATTAAAATGGTAACTGTGATTCAAATTAAAAATCCACAAAAAACTATGATCAATGTGATTTGGGTTCAAAATAATACTTGTCTAGTAGGATGAATTTATCTATTAACAATGGAATATGAATTCTTGTGAAACAATATTATATGTGGGATGTCATGATCTATGTTGAATGAAAAATTACAAGATGATTTAGAAATTACAAAGACAACATGCATATAATTTGGCTATATACATGTAATTCCTCATTTTAAATGTTTACTAAGAAATTCACATATTAAAAAATGGTTATTATTACCGGATGATGAGTATATATGTGATGTAAAATTAAATCATCCAGCTAATTTTACACAGTATAAAATAATTGATAACAAATTTCCTATAATCAGAAATGATTTTAGAAATCACATACATGGAATATTCATAGATGGAATGAATCCATATCGAATCCTAATTAGTACACATAATTCATGGCCTTTTATATTAGTGATTCACATCTTATCTAAAAAATATTTAATTAAAAACAAATATTTAATGTTGACATTAATGATATATTTACCATCACAACTAAAAAATGATAGTGATTGTTTCTTATAATTATTAATTAATTATTCGAAACAAATATTAGAAGATGATTTTGGTGGGGTTATTCTTATAAAGTTTTATATTATCAGATGCATGAAATGATTATGAACACTATGAATGACTTCCCAATGTATGTAAATTTTTCTGGATATAGTGTAATGGTACATAATCTGTGTCCAATTAGAAAATAATATACATCCTAATATCAACTGAATAATGGGAGAAAAATAGTATGCATGGGTCATATAAATTATGTGTCTACGGATCAGTCATATAGAATATAAAAAAATTAATTTGATGGGTATTAATAATTTTATATTACTCCAAAACTATTATATTCTAATTAGTATTTTGAGAGGGGAAAAACCATAATGTGACTTGCAGAAATACACATAAATCTGGTAATGATAAAAGTATTTTTGGGAAATGTTCAATATATTTTGAGCTACCATATTCAAGATAACATGTGGAGGAGCACAACATTAATGTAATAATTGTGGTGAAAAATATCTCTAATAGATTTATTGGAACATTTTTATATATTAATGTATATGCTAAATATGGTTCAAATGAAATATTGTAATTAATGTTAATGGGAATACATTTTGGGTTAGCACTCACTCTAGATATAAGGTGAACATTAATTACCACTGATTATCAAAATTTATCCAACAGGGAGATAATTATATTTTTTTAGTGTCTTCATTATATCAATTTTCTTTAAGGATATTTTTCAGTGTTATAAATTTTGTATCTTTAATGGATTGGACAATGAGAGGTAAAATATTATGATTATCACGTCATGATGCAATAAATTATACCAATTTCATAGCTTGTTATATTAAACACCATATTCAGAATTACAATCATAAAGGTTTTTTACATTATTAATTTATTTACAATAAGGTGAATTATATGGTTGTTTTGTAAATTTTGGATGAACATGATATTTATATACATTTTTCAATTGAAAAATTATTTTCCTCTATCGGTTTTTTATATAATTTTTCATTTAATGGTTCAATTGGTTTGATAAACAATGTTGTGAGGACTAGTATATCTATGTTTGATGTATCCATTTTAATGTTATATGAAGTTATTTTAGTGGTTTATTAAGAATCTATATTCACAGGATGCCTAAATTATTGATAATAATATTTATGATGTGGTTGTAGTGTTTTGTATAGGAAACATTCCTAACATGGAGAACATTGGTTTACCTCTTTTTCTATATAAATGAGTCGAATATAGAGTAAAGGGGATCCATGTCTTTAAATTTTAATAAATTTTAGATTAACATATAAATAAGGTACATTTCTACACCATGAATAAAATAGATGATTCTCAAACATATAAAAAATTTCATATTAATGTGTTGAAATAATTTTATCCAATGAAGAATGACATGTGGATTTTGAATGAGTGTAACAAAAATATTTTTTTCTTGGTTTAAAGTGACCTAGAAAAGTAGATCAGATTCAACAAAAACATTAAAATGGATTTTCGCTTTTTCACATTTAAATTTGAAAACATGTTCCATGTTGGAAATTAATTTCTACACATTTGGTACAAATTTTCTAAACAACATAAATGTAGTTTAGAATAGTAGTGCATTGTGGTTTATAGAAGTAATGAATTTTATGAGTTCCAAATAAAAAACCAAATTTATGCATTAAGTGCACTTGGTGGACTCATTCAATAAATATGGTAGGTTGATAATTTAACTTTATTATTCTAGTATTTAATTGAAACTGGTTTGTCGATAACAATAGTGTTATATATGATGAATTTGGAATGACACTTTTTAATCTGAATTGATTGAAATTCCCAACTGAAAAGTATATAATGGAATTACATGCAATAAAAATTCAATTTTATTGATCAAAATGATATTATATGGAATGGTCTATTGTTTTATTAGGAAAAATGAATTTTATTTTGATTATAATGTTGACGAATATGACTAATTATGCGATATATCAAACTTCATGGAACAAAAAAAGATAATAATGATTGGAATGTCCTAGACATGGTTTATGAAATATAGAATGAATATGATGATGGAATTTGGGAAAACAATCAATTATTACATTCCTAATATTACATGTAACATATTTTTATTTCTCCTTTACTTCAATAAATTTCATAAAATTTTAGATATATTAATTTTATATTCGTTATTGAAACAAATATATAAAATAATATGTCAAAATGTCTTTTACATTAGTTTTGTTTTTTGAGGATTACTATGTTTACCCATACATAACATATGTATTTATTGATTTTGTTGAAATAAAATACTTTAAATCCAATATGATAACTATAAAAAAATAATTCCTATGTTTATATAGAAAAACATATTATTTTTTGTAAAAAAAAGACATATTAGGATGGACCATTTTTAATATACACACACCAATTTTGGACTTTATTTCATTCATTTACATATAATTTCATATATCATTACTATTGTTATCATTTTTATATCTATAAAAAATATTAATAATAATATGTAGCGTTTAATTTAGTTTAATTTTTTTTCATATTTTTTTATTTTTTATTAATTTAACTATGGTAATAGTTGTGTTTGTGTATTTTCATACAAATTGTTTGTTTCTTTGATTTGGATGATAATGAAAAATCAATCACCTATTTAGAAAAAAAACATTTAGAGATGAGAATAATCATACATATAGGGAGGAATATACACATGATTCTCTAGATTATATCTGTACATTTTGACATGAGTTATATTATCCCATAGTTCCAATGATGTTTTTGAGAGTTGGTAAATGTGGGAGCACAAGTATAGAAAAATTTTCCATTTCTTATAGACAGGGACAAGGGATACTAGTATAATATTTTGATAATTATATTCCAAGATATACTAAATGAAAAAAATTGAAGTGTCTTTATTAGTTTATGCAAAAAAAATGTTTTTATTTTGATTGATAATTGGAGAATTTTTGACAAAGTGAAGCTATCTATGTTTTGGGATAACATTTTGGTAATGTTGTTTTTTATTTTTTTACTAATATTGAAATGTGAATACTAATATATGTTTTCCTACTTTTTATCATATTACATATGATATACCAAACAATGGCGGAGTCAGGAGGAAATGTTTATCATTGACTGCTCGGAGATGTAGAGCTTTCAAAAAAACCATGATATCTGAGTTAATTATTTTGTATTGAAAAAATCATAATACATGTGATATATACCATTTTTTAGATGAAGAAACATGGAATAAATTTGATGAAATAATAATATAAGAAGTATTTTTGGTATGTTCAATGTAATATATTAGATGTTCTTTTTAAATTAATGATCTTATTAATGATTTCATAGGGTTAATTTATAGTAATTGAGGATGTATAATCAGGAAATAAAATATAGAAATGTAACCCCTCATAACATATCCTGATGAGGGTATAAGTTATTGGAATAAAAAATTATGGATGAAAAATTGTAAACACTAAGACCAATGTATTCATGCTATCGAGAGGTTTCTCCTTCATCCCCCTAGCGAGACATGAAAAATGGAAGAGGGCTCAGATGAAAAGAAAGTAAAATGTGTTATAGAATATTTGAGGGTATTGGGTTAGAGGTTTCTAAAAAGTTTACATTATTTATTTTATTATGATAATTCAATTGTTTATATGTTTTTAGTCATTACAAATCTTTTGAAATAATTAATATAGGATTCTCATAAAGAGAATTTAACAGACGGTGTATTTGTTGCTATGGGACGTCATGATAGTTTTTCAAACATATTGGGAAACCCCGAACACCCGTGTTGTGTATGTGGATACCCCACATCTGTATTAGTGATAAAAGTGTCTACACATTATTTATATTCTACAATGTAGGGTTTTTATAAAAAATAGAATATTTGGATGTTAGATATAACATCATTAATGTGATGATTGAGGATAAGATAATTTCATTGGTATAGTTCATATTGGTAGACATGATAATAATGTTTTTGACTACAGCTCCCACTCCTCGACCTCTTCCACAAGATCCCACTCTGCCACCTCCACCACCACCGCCCACTACTTATCCCACTACTACACCACCTCCTCCACAACTTCTCCAATATATTGAGTTACATATTAATTATCCACATTTAAATATTTTTTCATATGGGATGATATTTTATATTAGAGATACCATTCCTCATAAAACGAATGTAGATATTCTCTGTTAAGATTAATGGATGATATAATTTTAATTTAGAGTTTTATGAAGTCATGGATGATTCAATTTATTTATAAACGTTTCCTCAGTATTTCAATTATTTTATTCATAATAAATGTAAATTTATTCATTTTAATTTGTATATTTCGGATGAACCTCATAATTATAGTGGAAATGAGCACTAACACTTACATGTTCAATGGGAAAATCTGTTTAAACGTTTGGTTGTATTTTATAATGTTGTTAGTATATTTTGTAAATTATGAATGTTGTAATTAAAAATATATATCTTCTAGTTGTTTCAATACAAGATCTTCTTTTCATCATTTTTTCATTATTTTGGTCATCTATTTAGGGGAAGGTCTAAAGGAAATATATTTTCAAAAATAATTTTTTTTTCACTTATGATATTTTATAACCGATGTGAAAAACATGTATTGACTTTTTTCCACATGAATTATCTAAGAACAAATATATAAACTACTTTTTTATGTCAGTTTTTTTAAAAATAAAATTAAAACCCTTTAATACGTGATTATTTCATGTTGTTTATCTAATAATTGACCTAGAATGTAATTGTTAATGTAATTTCATATATAACCGATGTAATAAACCAATTATCATGTTGTTTTTTATGTAAAATAACAGATAACTAGGAAAAGATTATTTTTCTCAGTGTTTTTCTATAAATGGACTGGAAAAAAAGATTCTGTGATTCATTTAAAATATTAATTTTCTTATACTATGTTAAATAAATGATGCAATAAAAGTGGAAGTAATCCTGGGAAGGTGCAAGAGCAGTTCTCTTGCAATTGTTTAAAAGAACTGAATCATGGGGGATCTTATCATGCTGATAAGTGACATCAAAGGGGTGAAGGTGGAAATATAAAGATTGTTCTCTATTCTGAGGATTTTTCATATGATGAAGGTTTATTGTAGAAGGGGGCGCAGTAAGGTTATGAGTTTTCGGTGAATACAAAATGAGTATCATTTCTTGAAACTAATATTCAAGACGAGTCGGGACAGGCGGTGAATGATGGTTATCAAGAGGTGATAATCAAAAAGTATATGGGGAGACATTTCTGACAGTGAGAAGGAGAATGCTAGTGGCAGAGATCGAACCTCCTATAATGACTTTTTTCTACGTCGAAAGAAGAATGTGGATGGGAATGAGGACGTTGAGACTACTCCATAAAAAAGATTAAAAAATAAGGACTATTCTTCTATGCTTAAGGCTATGCCTACCAGATCATCCCTCTGCAAAGTAAAATGTATGCAGTCTTCTGATGAGTTATTGTATTTGGAGAAGATATATCTCAGACGGAAGTATGTGAAAACTATAAATCTTTATTAAAGCTCGTATTGGGAATCGCCTAGCCCGGATGAAGCAATTGATCGAGGAAATGATAATGTGTCTGGATTTTGTGTTATTTAATTGTATGTTTTGGCTTGTGATTATTGATTTCTACTCTTTTCCATTATTTTAATAAATGTTCGGAGACTTTGTCTCTAGATAATCTTTCTTGGTTATGCTATGTTAAATAAATATTTACGACATCAACTTTAATAATGTTCCCGATAACTGATGTGAAAAATAACAAAAACCAACATGAAAATTCATTTCATCAGTAGTTATTTTTTTATTCATGAAAAAATTATTTATAAATAATAAAATAATGAAAATGACATTTTCAATATTTTTTGTAAAATAATATTAATTTCAAAATCAGGACCAAATGGAGTCCAAATACCATACATTATATTTATATTTGATTATGGATGAAAAATAATCATTTCGATAAATTAATAAATTTTTAGGGTCATTTTTGTCATTATATTCTTATTTGTAACCATAATAACCTATTATACCCTTTGTCATGGTAATAAAAATTACAATATTTAATATTAATAATGTCCAAAAATAAAATGTAAATATTTTAAAAAATTAAAACAATAAAAAATATTAAATTATGTTTTTATGCTTCAATAAAATATGTATTATAATTTCATTAATACATATACATAAAAAATTATTGAAAAAGTTTCTAATAAAATTAAATTTTGGATAACTTTTTCATTACTAATATGAAGACTGTAATATATTTCAAAAATAGTAATTAGATTATCATAAATAAAAATGAACTGATAACATTTTATATAAAATAAATATATTCTTTTATTTTATGATTAACATAAATGAGAATAACCATTTCAAATATAAATCATTATTTTTACTAATTTCTGAAAAAATAAACATTTTAGAATATTCTCAAAATCCCTCTTTCATTCAATTTAAATTAAAATAATTCAAATATACTGATTATTTTAAATGAATCCATTCCTACAATTTAGATTAATTATTAATAATATTTTATCAAAAAATAAGTAAATTTCAATTTTTAAGAAATCAAATTTTTTGAATCATAAAATAGGGAATCAAAAATAAACGGGTTTTAATTGAAATAATAAATATGTTTTTATTCATTATGAATATTTTGTATATTTCATTATTTGTCTAATCATTTACATAAATTTTTATAAACATTTTAGGTTATAAATTCTATATTTAAATAATAATATTTTGTGGATCATTTATTCTTATCGTTTCATGTCATTGAAGATATCAATAAAAATATCGTTTATTTAAAAGTCTCAAGGATTTAAAATCACCTAGTATTGTTTATGGAGTATTTAATTATTCCTAAATTAGTTAACAATGAGTTTTAAAATAGAATATACCCCTGGAAACACACTCCCATGAGATATTATTTGGATAAATAACATAATAATGATAATGAATTATGAAGCAGTTTTCTACCATTGCATTAGTGTCAATCAATTGAATAATAAAAAATTAAATTTCATTTTTTTATTTATTGAAAACATTTAGTGTACCATATCCACCACCTTTTCAATATTTTTTTCATTGGTTACATACTATTACTTTGGGAATGCACATTATTTCCATGTTAATTTAGATTATATTCTCCTCAATTTCAATAATTGTGCATTTAATGGGACATAGTTTTTTCCTAATTTTATATCATATAGATAACTATCATTATATTATTATTTGATTATGTATTAATTATTTTATATAATAATTTGAAATTTATTTGTGACACATAATATGAATGAATATGACATAATTAGATATGGGTGAGGCCCGATATTGATTCCCCTTTGATGAATTTGAATGTCTAATGATAAAAAATATATAGTTTATTGCAGTATGCATTAAAAATTTATGAATTTTTTCTTCGAAAAATTCGTTCATGGTATGATTACATTACCCAAAAGTGTATATTACATTTTCATGATATTCGTAATTATTTCCCATGTGTTAATTTATTTTCATGGATACAGTATTCCCTCTTTTTCATTTGATTAGGGTATATCCGGGCCATCTCCCTTTTTCATATAATATTTATTCCATGCTTACATTATGATAGAATCAATTGTATGTTATTCATTACTAATCATCTATTATCACCTTTGTTCTATTTTTTATCCCCTATAAAACCTATAATAAATCAATGCTTAATATTAAACGATCATTTAATATAAGTAATAATGTTCTCAAAATGTTTTTATACTATTATTTAAATATTCAACTGTAATATTAATAATATCTATATATCCAGTCTGCTAAGAAAATAAACTTCCTTGATACTTGGGTAAATATCATATTATATCACAATAATGTAATATATATACATACTTTATGTTTCCAAAGTCAATGTTGGTATACTTATATATATAATTAATTCCCTAGATATTCATCATATTATAATAAATATATTTCCAATCATGGAAATTTATTAATGATTTTCAAAATTTAATTTATTTTTCTTAGGATTTTTACCATCTTATTCTAGATCAAGATGAAATTTGGGGACAAAAATTTCGGAAAATATCAAGTACTAGTTTTTTTATTTACATGATTTTATTAGGCCATTATACTATTTACTAACATATGGAGTATATTTAAACTCGTATTTTTAATTTTATTAATTACTAAATTAATATATTTTTCTTTTAATATGGGATTCATGTGAATCAAATATATTGTGAAAGAAATTTGAGGTATATAAGTTTGGGTTTCTACTTTCATCCACCATTTAAAATTATGTTCCTTGATATTTCATTAGTTATTATACGATGAAAATTGAATTGGATTAAAAAAAGTTCAACTTCATCATGTTCCCACATATTCTCTTCATACTAAGGGTTTGTCCCTTTTAATATGTCAAGGGGAGTTTTAAAATTTTGTAAAACATTGTCTCCATAATCATTGATCCTCACTATATTTTCCTCATATGAGAGATCATAATCTAGTTACACCACCCTTAATATCGTCTTTTAAGAGGGATTATGTAATTACATAATTAAGGGGTATACATGAAAAAAATCATGTAATTGATATATGTTCATTATAAGGGAATGTTAACTGGCCCTAGATTTATTACGATTGACTATATCAAAGTGGAAAATGTATATAGAAAACAATGTTTCCTTCTTCAAAATCCACATGAATATCTTTTTTAGAGATATAGAAAGGAATTTGTTCCCTAATATAAAACTGTATGTATCGATGACTATTTTATTTAATGTTCTTATATGTACTAGATTCTACTATGATGTGTCCCTAAATAAATTTGGCCTTCTCCATTATATATTAACCTCTATTATATTTGTACAACATTTTGGTGTCCTAAAATTATTCATATTATGCAAAATATAATTATCTATTTTAATTTTTGAGTGGATTTTCTTTTTCAATATGGAATAAACTAGAAGTAATTTTTGTTGATATTGTAAGTTGAATTAAATAGAGAAATATATTAATATATTCTCTAATTATGAGATTATATATTCACATTGTCAATAAATTTATTGTGTATTTGGATATTATGAAGTTCAAATCCATGATAATTACATGCAAAAGACTAATTTACATCATTGTGGTTAACACATTATCATAAAAAATAAATTTCATAGTCTCATTCCATGCATCCTCACCAATATTATGAAATAAATAATCACATATTGATCTTGATATAGTTATTGATGACTAATGACGAGGTGATCCATCATTATTATAAAAACCTGCCCAACCCATTTGGAATTAATAATGTTGAATTCCATTGGTTGTTACATGAAATAATTAATGGTGATGTTATCCAATTTCCAAGTCTTTATCGGTATGGGATTTATCATCCGCTTGGAATTTTTATATTTTGATTGATGTAGCTATAAAATAGAATTTTGTTTGGATATTCGACAATAACATTCTTCATATTTCCCACTATAGGATTTATAGGAGATATCAATTATTCAATTTTCTCTATAGGAATTTGGAGACATATGAGTTATGAGAATCATATACTAAATGCTTAATTTTCATAGTCACTAAAGGTAATATTAATCATTCCCAAGATCATATAATTAATTCTATATAATTTTTTAACGTTTATATTTGTTCATCCTTACTACTTATACATTCTTTTAAATATTCAAAATATTTCTTTGATCATTATTTATGTTCTCTATCATTGACAGTTGGATACTAATTTATTTAAGAATGATATTTTTCCTCCATTTATTTTTCAAATATCCATCCTCCACATGACATTGAATACATGATCCTTTTTAAAACTACTGATTTATATGGTCACATGATATATAATAATTAGATAATTTACAATTAAATTTATATCTAAAATAGTTTAATTGAATGAGAAATCATTGTACATGAAATTATATGATAATATCAAATAGAATATACTGATTTTTTTATATACAAATTGTAAAAAATAATTTATAAGTCACACTTTTGTCAATAGTGATATTGAATTGAAATTATTAATTAAATTATTTTTATAGTGATACACATCTCAAGTATCAAAAAAATTAATCGTATTCCGCATTAAATATATTGATTCATAATCTACCATATTATCATTCAACTTGCATAGGGAACCCATTCCCTTAATTTATATATTAAAATATATCATAAGTCCTTCCCCAATTGAGTTTGTTGTGTGTATAAGTGTATTTAATAGTCTCTTGTTCTACTCATTAAAAATCTATTTTTATACATCCATATTGAAAAAAATTATCCATTATGTGCCTTATAAGTCAGTGGGTTTAGAAGTCATCAGTTTTTTCCCACCAAAAGTCAATATTAACCGTGTTGTATTTGAAATCGTTTAACTCTATTATAAATGATACTATATGGTTTCATGAATTTTCTTTTTTATTTAAAGGATCAATAGATCTCTCATTACATGTGAAACAATTCACTCATAATGTTAGAATCTCTGTCAAAAATTAATATTTTCTATACATTTCATATAATACCTCCTTTTTATATACATAGATCATAACTAAAATTCTTATCAGGTTTTTTGATGATGTAGTATATTTTAAATTCATTTTAAAATATCATTTTTGAGATAATCTCAATTAAAATTATATAATTTCTCCAATAATATTTATGGATAATTAGTTATTTTCAACGGTATCAATGTGACCACATAGTGTCTATAACCTTTGTAAAGGTATTAAAAAGTTTTTTCCTCCATATTTACTTTATAATGATGATATACTGACTACACATACAACATTTATATGTAAAAAGACCCATTTTTTGGTCAACCATGCCATCCATCAATGTTATAAGATTCATTGTCTTTATTGTGATCTTGTTATTCCTTGGATATTAAATGTAGATGTTCAATGACATAACCATTTTCTTTGAATAGGGAACTATAGATCTCCATATAGATATAATATAATGTATAAAACAATTTTCCATGGCCTGTTGTAGTCAAATAGTCATCTATTCCAATGAAATGGGGGATTTTAATATAGAATTATGGATGTTTGGTATATATGTTGATATATGGTAAATTCAATACTCATCCTCCAAATCCAAAGTGTGAAAAATTTGGGGAAATATATAAGAATATTCAACCACAATTACAGCATAATGAAGGATAGTACATTACATTATCACAATCATTTGATCAAGATATGATTTCTTATAATTAATAGTATCCTATATTGAGAAGGTGTTTCCAAATGATTTTTTTCCATCCCAGTTTATTTTAACAATTTTAGAGGATGGATTAGTATATAAAACTAGATTTAAATCTACTCAATTTTTGTTTTCTCTATATAAGGAAAAATGGTGTATGAACATTATATCATCAAATTCTACTAAAATTTTAATCATGTATTTTATAAATTTATCTTATAAGAACTGATAATTAATCTATATTTTTATACATTACATGAAATATTTGACCACATTTTTTCACCAATAAAACTAAATTTAGGTCTTAAGGCAGTGATTCAATATTATTACTAATCATACTTGATATTAATGATTACCATGATATCTAATTGAATTATAAACTCTTTATTAGTTAACTAATTATTACTATACCTTTCACAACATTTTTTTCTAGATAATAATCATTATTAGTGATGACATATGATTTTCCTTATTCAAATTACATTAATTGGTGTTCCCTTCCATTTTCCCTTATAACTCTTAGATTGGGGAAATGATTTCAATAATTTCCAAGATATTATTAGTTTTAAAATTGTACATTAGCAGGAAGGTTGAATATAACCTTTATTTCCTCCATCTTAATAATTTTATTATTTATTTCACTTTAGTAGTAATAATATTGATTTTCCTATTATTCAAACATTTTGTATTTCCAGATTCCATTGAAGTGTTTTCTAGGTTGTTTTCCCCCACACCATTGACAGTGTTATATTTTTAACTTCTTCCCTCAATAATTTTTATAATCTAAATACGTATATTTAAAATTAAATTTTCTATTTTTATCATTTATCTAATGGGACTTATAATATTCTATATTAACAATATCCAACATTAATTTTAACCATAAAATTTATTTATAGTTTTAACATTCTCAAAATATTACTAATTTTCAAAGACTAGTATTTATGTTACTAAATGAATTGTAATACTTAATGTTTTGTTCAATAATGATTTTTGAGGAATGCTTATCAATCCTTTTGAAATTTTTTCTATAATAATATATTGATTCATCCACCCATTACAATATTATAGGAAATTACCAATGGACATTAGTATTAATAGTGTGAGTATAGTGCCTAATTAACAATATTTTCTTGAATTCTCCCCACCCCAAGGATTTACTATCTCCATTAGGTTTTTATTTTTGAATTGCGTTAACAATTGATCATTTTCATTCAAAATTCGATACATAGAAGATTTCACATTATACTGATCAAATTACTAGTTAATAACAAATACATTCATTGAAATTTACCCATTTTTTAATGATTTGATTTGAAGCTCTACTAAATGCGGTATGAATTTTCGATATAATTGAGTCAAGTATAAATTTTAATCTCTTATTAAATGAAGTATATTCACATGAATTGTGTTATTGTTCCTAACCATGTACATTATAAAAATTACAAACATGATGTTGTCAATTATTTCTCTGATCAAATTATGTCACTCTTTCGATCGATAACTAAAATTCTACCGCATTTTTTATTAAAACGGTTCCTTTTATTTATATCCATTGAATAAGATAAAATAATATTTATAAATGATAATACTTAATTTAAATGAATGTAATAAATTCGTAAAAAAATTAACTCATAAGTTATATATATATATCATATCTTCTATTATTTTAAGGATTTAATCAATGTAATTTTTGTTTTTTTCATATTAAGTTCTCTAATAAATATCATAAATTAACCAGATATTTATCTGGTAAAAAATATAACTACCCTAGTCTCATGAACATAATATTTTTTTCTATAAATATTTTGAGAAAATTCCAATATTAGGTGTCCATTGTCAATTTTGATTAGTAGAAAAGAATAAAATTTTAAAAATAACTATTATAATAATTTTTAATATATTCATGTTCTATTACTAGATCACATAACACTTATATCTCTCCATGGGTTATCATAGTGATATACATAAAAAGGGTGAGATCTGAATCCTAGTAATGTAATAATAATGAAAAACAGAATATTGATATATGAAAAGGTTCTATTATCATTATGAAAAGTCAAAAAACATTATGATCATTAATCATCCCATGTAAACATTGAATACGATAGTAGATATCATAAAATGATGAGGAAAATTAGAATCATTAGACCAGTGATAAAAAAATATAACATTTCATTATAAAAATATTTCATGTTAACAAACCACGTCATCAAAACATTATGGGCAATGTTTACTATAACATTCAAATGAAAAACTCTATGGTCGAAGAGTACTACATATTTACCACACTAATGGAACTCCTGCAATATATTTAATAATAAAATCAATTAGGGGGATAAATATTTTCAATCACCCAAAAGGAAATATAATTTTTTTGTGAACATGTGTTTCACATATAATAACTTCATACATAAATATTTATCCTGAGAAACCCCAAGATAATGATATTTGTTAAATAATAATGTATAAATTAAATACCAATTGAAATATCAAAATAATTGTAATGAATACAATTTAATAAATATTTTTATACATTAGTAATTTTATAATTAATTACTATTTTTAATTATATATATTATGTTTTGTAATAATATGAGAAATGGTCGGAGAATAAGTAGAGAAAATGACCCTATAAAACGATACATTGTGTAATGGGTAATGTTAATTTAGAGATGATAAGAGCAAACAAGTTTCCTTTAATAGATTGATAAACTAGAATATTTCCCTATAAAATATTTATCATTTATATGAATACTATATTAATATATATTTTATAATCAGGTTTGGTGAAAAAAATAGTATTTTCGGAGGTTCACTTTAATTAGGTTATCTCTAAAAAAAGTATTGTGATGGGAACATTAAATACTACATATACCAAATAATAATTAGTTAATTACTTATTTATATATGGTAAAAATATATATTTTACATTACAGAATAAATGTGAATAACATACTAAAAAATTGATGGAAATATTGATAACAAAAAATAAAAAAGATGGTGATTGAAAGGGACCCCTTACATTATATCCTTACTCATATTATACACGTTTTAAACAACTTAAATAAAATAGTTTCATATTAAATTTATATTTTAGTTATACTTGTAAATATTTATAATATATATTAATGTTCTTATTATAATTTTAAATCAATTATTTTATAGATGTTATTTGGGTCATCACATTAGGGTTGATTAAAAAACATATCTAAAACAACATTTCATATATTTAAAATGGTAAATGATTTTTTATAATTTGTCGATGTTATGTATTATTTTATTCTTTAGGAATAATTATCATTCACATAGATTTTATATTTTATAGCTCAACAGACTTTCCTAAATTGTTTAAAATTTTTATAAGTTGTTTAAAATGATTTTTAAGGTGGTTAAAATGGGGATGATTGTTCATTATTAATATCATTTATATAATATCCAATATATTTATAAGAAATTTTAATTATATAGGAAATAATATAATTATTCATTAAATGAAATTTAACATTAATTTTTGAGTCTTGGTAAAACAAGTTTAATAACATTATCTACATTGGTGGTAAAAACTGGAAATAAAGGGATAAATTTTATAAAAAACAATAAAGAATGATTTATTTGTGTTTTATGATTAAATGAATTATATTGTTGTAGAAATATGTGTTTTATTATATTAATATTGTTTTTTTGTAAATAATAATGTGAATGTAGAAGGACGAATGAAATTAAATGATGTTTGGAATGAATGGATTACTTTCTCACTATGACATAGCACACACAAACATCACCTTAAGATCTATGAGATTGATATTTTTTATAGTTAAAAGTCTCAAAACCTATCTACAGTAATTATAGAGTTATTATTTCAACATCATTGAATGATTATAGTGTTTTAATTTGAATACAAGTTAGTGCATGTGGGTGGTATTTACATTATGGGAAGAGGGGTGTTTCCGAAAATAAAAATCATTAAATAAATATTTTTCCTAAAATATAAAATTATTTTTTATTTCTTGTTAATAAATATATATTTTTAATAATTTTATTTGTAGATAATGGGTTATTATATAATATATTTTTCTATTAATCTTCTTTTTATCTTATATTACATAACGCCATATTTCATTATTCATGAGATAATAAATTTTATTATTAAATTCTTGTATTTTTAGAATAGTTGAAATCTATAATAAAAAAATGTTACAAAAATTGCACATATATACGTACATTTTTACGTCAAATTGATAATAATATTATAGTTTTTTATACTTATATTTATTAACATAATTTATTATTGTAATTATATAGATTTGCATTTCATTATATACTCTAATACTCATTTCACTATTCTTGATCATCATTTATTATTCAAACTGTAAGATTAATATTACCTGTTGATATATCCAACACATATCCCTCCAATTTAAAATAGATGTAATGACCATAAACTTCATTTAAATACAAATAGTATAATTATTCATCTAATAATTAATATTCCCATAAATAATCTATATTATTACTTTTCAAATATCAATTTTATTTCTAATGTTTTTTCCTTTTTATAGTGTTATCCAAATCTGTGATAATTTTCAGTAAAAACAATGTTCCAAAATATCTTGTTCATGTAAAATTAATTACATTGTTTTATCACCCAATTATACTATTTAACTTTGAGAGATTAAATTAATAGTTTTTATATAATATTCTATTTTAGTTTAATTAAAAACGTGTTCTTTTTTTAAGGGATACATGTGACCCATATGTATATTGAGGGAAATATCTTATCAAAATATCGTGGTTGTTATATTCTTCCCCAATTTCAATTTTGAGTTATATTTTCATTCACACTCTATGGTGAGAATGTATAAGGGTAATAATATTTCATTCTTCACTAGGTTCCAATTATTCCCCTCTGGCCTAATGGTTTCATAGATGAAGATTGAAAAGTTCAATAATATTGATGCATAAAAATTTAACTATATGTTTCATGATATCACCGATTGTTTCTCAGAAGAAATTTCATTACATACATGAAATAAATTTTTTTTTTCATATGGGTGATCTGTTTTGTAGTAAGATAAGTGCTATATGTATAACACATCATGTGCATGAAATAATATTATTTTAAGGGAATTTTGATATACCCAACTAAAATTTCATATAATATTTGAATGGGTATAATATCATTGGGACATTACTAACTATTATTATCATACCTCACATATCTAATACATGGATATAAGAGAGTGATCACATTATTACAAACATCGAACTTAATTCGTCAAGGAATATAATAAATATATACCTTCTCTATACTCTGTGATGCTATTATGTCTTAGTAAATGTTATTTACCTTCTATAACATTTCATACTCCTAATCAAGTAAAAAATCTTATAAAAATGAAACATCATCACATAATGATAAAGCTATAAATTTCTTCAAAAATTGGTATTCAATATCATCCATTATATTTTTTCACTAGATTCAATTATTGTATGACAACACAAACTAAAATATCTCATAATTTTTTAGCTACATCTCCAAATGAGGTTTTTAATGCTCTATCAGTTGATTATTCCCTTGTCGTTAATCCTTGGTGGTCATGTTTCATCATGGTTGTCTAGATTTTTGAATATAAATAGACTTTTGATGCAGTGAAACATGTGAACCCCAGAGAGGATCTATATTGGTAGTAGTACGAGGATTCTGTTTGAGTTAAATGGAGTTGGAAATAATTCATTAAATTTCTACCAATGGTTCGTGGAAGGTACATAAGCCTTATAGTGGATCTGTGTATTCATAATGAAACAAAACTAAAACATAGGTGTAATAAATTTATATTACCTTTAAATGTGTTACATTATCAATAAAAGAAATAGACTCACGTCATGAACTTATTCATGACGTGAATAGGTTGTAAATCATGATACAATCAAATGATGTGTATTCATTGTCCAAATTGAATATTATGATGAAGAAATATATTTCTTGGTGTGTCATTCTAAAAAAGAAATACTTGACCAGTAACTTCATTACATGTCCTGTAATTTCATAAAATTGTTTTTAAATGTTTCGCACACCTGATTTATCTTCTTACATGTCTAAAGGATCCATTGTCTCTACCTTGGGAGATCATAGAGTATATTTTGGAGCACCTATCATGATTATTGGCCTCCCAATTAATCATTTGATCCCTAATAAATGGTTTTAGTTAGTTTTTTACATTATATTCCATTGATCTCTCCCCATTTCAGTGTAATACATTGATTGTGAGGGTTGAATGTTATTATCCTGATTACTTTTGAGTTATGTTCTCCTTAAGATCCTATAAACCTTCATCATTTTGGAATTTTCAATTTGGAGTGTTAACTTCTTTTCTGATTAAAGGATGGGGATCTTAATCATATATCTATGACCTGATTTTCAATTCCATTATATATGAAATATTTCTATTGAACTAACACATGGTTTCAATAACAATAGTTTTGTATTTAATAATGATATTCCTATTTTTTTCATTAGATCAATTTGGATTCAATTTATAATTTGACCTAGGTTATTGGTATATATTGGGTGATAGAAACATTGAATATATTGTATATTAAATTTATCAAAAACAAATTCTACAATAACTATGATTCATTTAATTTCATGATATAGATTCACCATGGAAAATTGAATATATTATTTATTGACATATTTGGTAAATTGAATGTATAATACTACTTATTAGAATTATACACATGGTTTTATACTTATATTTTATTATACTTTCTACTTTGATAAGAACTCCTAAAACATGATTATATGATTATATATCTAGAATTTATGTTGAACATGATATGATACTTATATATTTGTCTTGGCCGTGACACATGATGGGTTTCTTATATACAAGGATATTCCCTAGTAAAAATTGACAATCATATATATAGTAATTGTCCTTAACACATGTTGTGATGCTTATATAGTGGGCTTGGACCATTGGTTTTTTATATAATAGTTGAATTTTTGTGGTTGTAATGGTTGTGAGACATGGTCAGTGACGCTACGACATGCGGATATGAAATGTTATTTTTTAACAATTTTATATTGATATGTTTGAAAAATATGTGAGACATGCTTATAGATATTCCATCATCATGCCGATGTAGGGATTTTCAATATTTTATTATTAGTTGATTTAATTAATACACTTATTACTGAATAATTATAGTTCGCTATATATCAGACTAGTTTTTTAATACATGGTGGTGTTGATATACTGATTTTCACTAACATTTTATTCAATACGACATTTAGTAACCGAGTAAAGATCATGGTTATATGTTTTGACAAGGGAAAGAACCTTGTTTCTAACTCCATTCTTTCAGGACAGGTGAGAGTTAGGATATGGGTGTGACAAGGGGTTCAAAAATAGAGAACATTTTGGTTAAGTAATGTTACATGACTCCTTTATGTGTAATTTTAACATCTTGACATTTAAATACATATCATCCTATCATTATATGGTATATTAGATTTTTTATTTTAGTTTGAGGATTATTTTACTCGTTCTATTATTTTTTTCTTCTTTTTCAATTACTATAATTTATTTTCTAATTTTCATTACTTCCACTCCTATAAAACATGATACTATGAGGTATAGTGTACATACTATAAAATTCACAACCCAACTACTAGTCGGAAACCTCTAACGTATGAGGATTCATGATTGCTGTCTTGTAACCAAACCATTTTGGAAACGTGATAATATTCATGATGGAGGGATGATACAATGTGGTATCCAAGGAATATGTTTTATTTTATATTTTATAACTATTTTGGATATATATATTGGATAATAGGATGTACTGGGACATGTTATTAGGATTCTACATAGGAATAGCTAACCCATTTATTGGAAAAATCCCATGCTCCTAGGGACGTGAGTTTGTCCATAATAGTCACTTGTTATGGATTGATGTTATTTTATCATTGCTTATTGAAATGATTTATGATGTTATTCTCTGATGTGATTTATATTCATGGCCATGTATGGTAGGAGATGAATATTCATGTATCCTGATGAGTACATATGATTATAAAATTACATGAATGTTTTATGATTGGGACATACATATAAGCATGTTATTTATAACCTCTGTATAATATGGTATGAGATATAAGTTAATCCTAATAAATTAAATGAATGATATTTTATATTAGGATGAACTACTTATTTATACATGTTTAGAGTGACCAAGAGCTAGTGGTTCTCTACTGTAGTCACATGTTGAGGTTGAATTTCTTGTTTAATAGTGTTATTTGATGATAGTCCATCATTTAGTTGAAATGCATCATTTTCATCCTAGAATTTAGAATCAATAGAATGGATATCAGAACACTCCTAATAGAGCTAATCTATAGAGTCATTTATCTCATAAGCATCTAATGGAATTTCAGCATTATAAAAGCATTTTGAGGGTCAATTGATCCATGGAGAGGCAGGTTGTTTTCATTATATCTCCAATATCTGAGCTGATTCCAATTAATCATTTGTAGAATCCACCTATGTTTATGAGGCCAGGGTGACCCAATGTGTTCGAGTTATAAACAGTATAATTCCATCAATTATTCATGATCCTTCAGATAGCTGCATATAATAGGGTGTATTGTGAGGTATATGTGCTCTATGTACCAAAAATTTATTTGTGGGGGATTTATGGAAAATGAGAGAAGTGTTACAATTTATCATTGAATGTCATAGAGATTATTTTCATGATAAAATGATATCATTACATTTTTTGTGGGATGAGATATCTTGTGAGATCATTCACAGAAAAGTATAGTGCTTGTTAGTAGTGGACAACACATGATTTTTCATAAACCTACAATGAATTTTTCCATTATTAGTAACTTATTAGATAGTATAGGAGACAAATTTTGAGAATGGGATTCTCTATGATATTAGGTTATAGATGAAGGATTTTTATATACTCAATTTCAAGATTTTGGTAAATTTGGAACACATAAAAGAGGGGAATCTATGTGAGGTCCTGAGTAGGTGCCAGTCTATTTTAGGATAGGAAATTAGGATATCTTATTCAGGTAGCATGAACCTTCAATTTTAAAATTTTCACCAAGGATATATGGAGTTTTGTAGCTGGGGAACTGGAAACCCAACTCTGTACCACATTCTATTTATGTTCTACAACTGATGAATGTTCACCCATAAGATCCCATAGTTCCCTTAACCCATAGATTAGTATTGTGTCTTTGGTAGAATTGATATTCTTCATTTTTTGGCCAATTCTTTATGAGTCTTATGAATGGTGGTCAGGATAGAACCTATGTTTGAATGGGGCACAGATATCATTCAAATGAACGTACCTTGAGTTCATCTGGTCATTCAGGCAGGGGTTAGGGACATGGTAACCCAATCCAGGAGTTGAAATACCACCTAGAGGGATCATCACATAGATGTATGACAATATCCTAGTGTAGAGGGTTGATCCATTTGCATGCTACAATGACTTCTCCAAATAGTTTCTATGTTGCGCCTTTTACTGTTAGAGCTATGAATATTATATCATGTACACTAGATTTTTGGTTTTTTGATATATGATAATCAAATTTAATTTTATCTTCTGTTTTTGAAAATGTATTTTTCTATTATGTGGAAGTAATGGATGGGGATTTGACCATTGATAAAAAATTTGGAGTACGATCATAAAATATCAAACATCTAAAAGATGTATTCATTATAGACTTGTGGTTACAATTTCCTTGGGTATCTGTTAGTTTTAGAAATTAATTGTTTCAAATTAATTCTTTTTATGGATAGGTTAGAAAAATACTAAGCCTATATTGACTACTTTTATAGGGTATTTAATCTTATATCATTATAAGGATTATTTTATTTTCGCCATGATGAGTTAAAACATTAGGCTATTCAAATATGAACAATTAATTGAATATTAGATTATATCATGGATAAAATAATCCTTCATTCCATTTTTCATAGTGTAATTAAGTATTAATAGTTTCCTTTGTTGGTAGATCAATTTTTAGACAAATTTTCTAATAACTTCTATGGTTTACTACCTAAGTGATATATAGATATCATTCTAGATATGGTTTCGTGAGAATAGATTGTTACTATTCCATCATATATAATGTAACTAGTAGTTCATTGAGTTTTGATGTTCTAGTATGAACATCTAGATGATATTGGATTCATAAAGCCTAGTATATCACATTTGGGTTTTCTCATTCTCTTTCCCAAAAGATAATGGCACCATGTGATTATTTTTGGATTGTTAGTGATTTAACATGATGATAGTCAAGAACCCTAATACCCTCCATCACATTGAGGATATTTTCAATTACCTTAGAGGTGAGAATATATTATCAAATATTGATTTGATTTTAGGATACCTCTACTTGAGATAGTGACCTTCATAAATTCATCATACTACTTATTAGTGAAATTATGTTTTGCATGACATTTTGGATGAGAAATTCACCTATGGTATTTAGGGACATGATGAATAGAATCATTAGTAATTTAATTGAAAGATTTGTGTTGATTTGTGTTGAATGATATTAGTTTATAATAATTTTACAAATATAAATGCCAAAAATATTTACATCAACTGAGTACATTGAGAGATAATTGACCTTACTCCATGATAACCAAATACAGATAGCAGTTTGGTAATGTTAACATATTAGGCCATGTGATATGATATGAAAGAGTGTCTATGGAAATCGAGAAGTTGAAATATATTATATCATGTGAGAATCAAAAGTATTTATTAATGATTAAAATAATTCATGGTTTGGTATGTTATTTTTGGTTCTTGATCCTATAAATTCTATAATATGGAAGCACAAATGTCAGAACATACCATGATAGTAATGACCATTATTTTTTCATATGATAGCTATAGGGATCTTTTTGGATATCCAAGGAATGATGATCTTAGAACCTATTATAACTTTACTTATGGCATATAATTCATATACTACATACTATGAGACATACAGAGTTCGACACAGAGAAGTTCTAATATAGGGGGGTTGATTGGATTCATATTTCCCAAACTATTTAAACTGTTCATTATGAAATATCCGAAAAATATTCATTATTTAGTAGAACTAGAGAATTATATGAGATGATGGAAACATTATCATACTGGTGAGATTTTATTGGAAGAAATGTAACACAAAACATTAGGTAATTATTTTACTAATTGGATCTAAACATTCATCACAGGTGATTGGTCAATTATTTGTAGACCATAGGCATTTTTGTGTACACTGAGAATTGAAAAAATCATTATGTATTATATTTTTCTATAAATGAATTATGGAAGAATTTGATGAGTGGTTACTAATTACTCTCATTTCATATATAATTAAATATGTTCGTGAGATTTAGGGGCACATATCCGGGACATTTACATCTGTTATAGCCCTGATTTTATGCCAAATATGTACTATGTGATTATTTGATTTGTAAAGATTAGTCCTATAAGACATGGTATATTGGGAGGAGACACCATCATTAAGGTCTCATAGAAATGGAAATTATATTCTTTTTGTGGATAATCATTGGTTCATATGGGCATACAAGATGATTTGAAGAGGGAGTTTCATGTTTCTTGATGGGTAGCACGTGATGTCCCAGACTCAAGTTCCACCAAGGCTTCCCCAATACCACTGTGACCCAAGGAATGAAGCACAACTCCCTGGATTATAGAGGTATTCAACTAACTGTGAGGGCCTATTATTCATCCATAGGGTGACTATTCCCTCATTGCAAGAGTGTGTAGTAATATAATGATAATATAAATTTTCTAAATAGAGGAATAAGTAATATTAATTAGAAGGAATAGTGTAAATAGATAAAATAATAATAATATCTAAATAAACTAGAATAACATAAATTAATTTCATGTCACTATAAAGCCGTAAAACATGGATATAAGAAATCATACATAACATGTTCAATAGAAGTATAAATATGAATCGAAATACTGACCCCTGAATCCCACGATACAACATGGCCATCTGTTATCATGATCTACCTAAAAAAGATAGAAATAATGTTTTTAAAGCATGTCACTTCCATTTATCAACAACTACACACATATGGTCTACCCAGGTACCAATGTTGTCCAGATCGGGTGTGAGCTAAATGACAGTAGGCCACAACCAATGGTGTTTATAACATACATTAAATTTAATATAAACTGAAATAGTTTTCTAGAATGTATGTATAAAATAACTAAATACATTAATGAGAATTCTCAAATACCATAAATTTCCCTTTGTATATTTTCTTAGCATGCTAATAGGTAATTAATTATCGGCGTCTAGATTATAATGGAATATCCAGGATTATAACTAATGAAACATAGAGTTCAAGGGTTTACAAATCATTTGTAACAATAAATTGGATAATTTGTAGCTGTATAAATCATGAATCATCATCAATGAAATCCATAATCAGATGACTGTCATGCCCTAAAATTTATCAGAGGAAAAATAGTGCCAAGAAATGACTAGGCCTGATTGGATATAAACATGGGACATACTATCAATGATGTATAAAAGGAGTGTATACGAGGAATACTATACTACAACATGAGGGAATATGTGGGGTCATAATAGGAATCCAAATATATACATGGATCGGGATCTTGGTGAGTGTCAACCAAATAAAGTAACATCCTTGAATTTTGAATGAGGATCTTGAGTTCTCATTGAATTATATAGGGAATCCAAGGATGGATCGATTCAGTCCAATCTTATTTTGATGATGATGTCATGTAATATTTCATAAGTTTCATGTATTTTCCTATCATTACTGTGCCAATTCCATATAGAGAATAAAACCATTAATTAAATTCATTTATGTCATAATCAATGAATAATTCTATATTGTTTAAAATATTTATTTCATTATATTTAAAATTAAAAGTACCATGAAACCATCATTAAATCTATTTATGATACATTCAATATTTAAGGTGCATTCCAATACCTTCCATTAACATCGTATGGGGTGTTGAGAACATGAAACCAACTATTCAATTACACTTAATAAGTTCATGTCTTATACTTAGTATTCATTCCAATTTCAATTTAACATTAATTAATCAAATTAAATAGCTTACCTTAGGTAGGTCAAGTGATGATAATATATGGTACATTCTAATAAGTAATTTCTAAATTATTTCGAAATCCCTTTAATATGGGAAATATTAACATTAGAAGGGTCAAGCCAAGGCACACACAAATAGATGATCAATAGTGTAAAAAACGTAAATTATGGGAAAATCAAATATATGGGATGGAGAATGTGGTGTGTGTAACAACAAACAATATATTAATCAATTAACATGAAAATTAGAAAAATGTTCATACAAATATAAACATGACATATAATTTCAATGAAAAAAACCCAATGAAATCATTTTGATAAAATGAAAATTTATAAAATGACAATACAAAAAGGATGAATTAAATACCACATACCTCAGTCTCATATGGCTCTAATCATCCTGTATAAAAATCTAACTTTCCATGGTATATAGTAGATATTAAAATGTATCAGTGCCCTATTTATAATGAAAATGATGTAAGCCTTGATAATATAAATAGGATGAATTTTAATGAAGACATTCTAGAAAATAGTTGATACCATAGAGATTCACATCCAATATATCTGATAGTGATTGAATTGGAGTTCAGAATGAAAACATCTCTTATTTCCTAGTTTAATGATGATAAAGGATTGAAAAGGTAATATTTTTCTGTTAACCCTACTAAAAATAATTTATAACGAAGGATGAGGATTAACTGGATAATTAAGAATAAAATCCTAAAATTATAAATGAAATTTCATTTGCATGGTTTGGACACATGGTTTTTCAAACCGTGTGCCAACTATGCAAGATAACCTATAAGAATGGGGCATAGTTCTGGGTTACGATGCCATAACACCAGTACTAGAGGGTTATATCGGCCTTATGGGGACTTTATGTTCCTCTAAATAAAGCATAATGGATACTCCATAAAGTTAGCATCATCATACAATTCAACATCCTCATGATAAAAAATATGATTCAGGATGATATGATAATGGAAATGTTATAAATTCTGAATGATTTCATACATGGAACGATACCTCTATGGTAGAAGAAACTGAATGGCTAGCATGCCTAAAGACTCCAAAATATCAAACGACCATACATAATAAGGAAACACCATCCCTTTCATCTATATTTTTCTATTCCATAGGCTTAGATATACCCATAGAAAAATATTATCCTCAACAAAAAACTCAAGAACTCATCTTTGGATATCGTTATATGATTTCTTTCTAGACTGAGTAGTAGTCCCAAAATTCTTCTCAACTATAGCTACAATAATGTCTCCAGAATTAGATGTGGACTTAGTAGATATTCCTCACCTACCTCTAGCCAGCATGGTGGTGAAAACATGATATACCATGTAAGACCCCATAAGGAGTCGTATGAATCATCTCTTTAATGATATTATTTTATGAAAAAGAGATAATAGGTATATTCTTCTCTTATTATTCAAAAAAATAATTGATTCATGATCAAAGAATTTCTTTTAAAACTTGTATCCTCTGTTCCGGTTGTCCAACATTCTGAAGGTGAAAGGTTTTACATAAAATCCACCTTTTACCCATATACTTATAAAATAACTCATATATCCTTCATGTGAATCACGCGACCATATATGAAATGATAGTAAGAGGGAACCAGTGTAGTCGTATGATCTAATTGAAATAGTATCTTCCTAGATCATCAACTTAGAATGTCTCCAATATTTTGAATGAATTGGAATAATATCTCTACCATTTCAATGAAAACCCATACAGTGATGATAACTATATTAGACCAATGTAATCTGAATAAAATGTACATGTAAAAAATATCCCTTATGTATTCAGTGAATAGAATTGGCTACAACTGGCCTAAAGATCATTGGAGAAACACCATCACCTTCTTATAGGTGGAACACATAGTGAAAGACCCTACAATTTGATAGTTCATTCCAAGACACCAATACCTCCATCACATATCTCTTTATATCATAGAGATTCCTAGATGAACTGCCCATAAAGAATCATGTGACTCATGAATAATCTCCTATAACAAATCCATTGAAACCCAAACACATCCTTGAATACAAATGATTCCGTTTGTATCAAATGAAAAATACAGAGTTTGTTCATCTCCTAAAATGATTTCAAATAGAACTAAACCATCAAGATTTAAATGTTTCCCACAATTCACCATATCAAGGTGGAAACAATTATAATTTATGGATGAGATCTAAGAAAACATCTGAATATCATGAAACTCTACATACATATCACAAAAGAGGTCCATTATTCTACATTCGTCACTGGGTTCCTGTGTGGCATCTTCCTGTGCTTTCTAACTAATCAAATATGCAACTACATTGCCCTATGTAATTATATAGGCAAGATAAAAATTGACATATTGAATATATTCAAACCATATACACAATCCGGGATTCACATAATTATTTTAAATGATATATTTGAGGCTCTTTTGGTCCATATACACTAAAAGAGATCATCTAATAGATATCGTATCCAATAGTTAAAGGAATGTAAAAATTTTGAAAGCATGAGGTCATGTGTTGGTTATTTTATCTCATGTGGCATCCATTGTTGAGATCCAAATACATTGGCTTTTTCTCTGGCATCAGATTTGTTGCATGGATGATTCCAAATGCATCACAAAAGATGATATAACCTCTTATTGGCTCTGGTAGAAGAAAAAGGTGTTGAGACAAGCCTCACATTCATCTCCAAAAATTCTTTCTCATATTCTTTTCCCAGTGTAAACTAGAAAACATCTTTTGAAAGGCCATAATAGGTGAATCAAGGAATGATAAGTCCTATTTGAAATGTTTTTAATATCCATCCCACCCCAAGAATCTATATATATCAACTTGTTACTGTAAATCTCCTAGGAAACTATTTTACTAACCATAAATGGGTCAATAAAAGCACCTTATTCTGAGATAATTCACCCTATTTAGTAAAAAAATGTTTATCCATAAGTGGAAAACTGAAATATTGTAGAAAAGTTGATTCCCTATCATTGTACTCAGAATGATGTAAAATTTTATAGCATGCACAACTAGAAATTCGACTATTTGCGATGGGTAATTTGGGATGAGATCCAATTGCAAATGACCTGTTGTAGAAAACGGTGTCGCAAATAATATTTTTAATGACGGGCCCGTTGCAAAATGATTTCATTTTATTTAAAAATATATATTTGTGACAGGCCCGTCCAAAATAATATTTGCGACAGTATCGTTTCCTGTCACAAATTGTTCCTTTGAAAAAACCAATTGCGATGGGCCCGTCACAAATATTTATTTGCGACGGGAAACGAGCCACTCACAAATAATAATAATAAAATATTATTTTTGATGGGCCCATCACAAATAAGTATTTGAGAAGGGAAAATATACTCATCTCAAATATTAATAAAAAAATTAAAAAAAATAAAAAAAATATATTAAATTAAAAAGTTTAAAAAAATAATTCAAATATTAAAAAATTACAAAAATATATTATAGTTAAATTTAATTAAGATAATTGAAAAATTAAATATATTTCCAAACAATTTTTTATAATTTTTAACAATTATTGCTTATTATTCCTATTTATTAACAATTAATATTAATTCTTCCTAATTATTCATAATAATTACCAATTATTCATAATTAATCCTATTTATTCCTATTTATTTCTCATTATTCTTATTTATTGCTAATTATTCCTATTTATTACTAATTCTTCTTATTTTTTACTAATTACTCCTATTTGTTACTATTTATTCTGATTTATTAGTAAATATTAATAATTATTTCTAATAATTAATAATTATTTCTAATTATTTTTACTTATTTTTAATTGTTACTAATTATTACTATTTTTAAATAATTATTCACATTTCTTAATAATTATTCCTAATTATTACTAATTGTTCATAATTATTACTAATTATTCATATATATTAATAATTATTCCTAATTATTACTAATTATTATTAATTATTCTTAATGATTCCTGATTATTAATATTTATTCACAATTATTCTAAATTATTTCTCATTATTGCAAATTTTTCATTATTATTTCAAATTATTTTTAATTTTTACTAATTATTCCTATTTAATACTAATTATTCCTAATTTTTGCTGATTATAACTAATTATTTCTATTTATAACCAATTATTTCTGGTTATTACTAATTATAACTATTTATAACTAATTATTCCTATTATATTATTCCTAATTATTAATATTTATTAATATTTATTGCTATTTATTTATAATTATTAATAATTATTAATAATTATTCCTAATTATTACCAATTATTTTTAACTTTTCCTAATTATTCCTATTTATTCCTATATATTAATAATTATTCATATTTATTAATAATTATTCCAATTTATAAATAATTATTCCTATTTATTAATATTTATTCATATTTATTAATAGTTATTATAGATAATTAATAATTATTCCTATTTATAAATTATTTTTCCTATTTAATAGAAATTATTAACAATTATTTCTATTTATAAAAAGTTATTGCTAATTATTAACAATTATTACTAATTATTAACAATTATCGCTAATTATTAACAATTATTGCTAATTATTCACAATTATTTCTAATTATTAACAATTATGGAAAATTATTAATAATTATTCCTATTTATTCTTATTTATCAATAATTATTTCTAATAATTCGTATTTTTTCCTATTTTTTCGTATATATTCATATTTTTTTGTAGTTGTTCATAATTATTATTATTTATTTCTAATTATTCTAAACTAATATTATTTATTCCTAATTATTAGTATTTATTACTAATTATCTTTAATAATTAATAATTACCAGTAAATATTAATATTTAATACTAATAATTTGAATTTATTAATGAAAAATATGCTAACAACAAAACAATCTAAATATAATTTAATTACATCTAATTAACAATAATTAAAATTAATATAAAAAATAAAATAAATAATAAATCAAATATAGTATAAATACCTTTAAACATGATCTTTAGTAGGTTTAGAAGACTTAAAAATCCGCTCAAAAAAATAATCCGTCTTCAAAAACTTTTAACTGTGAAAGTGAGTATAGAGAGAAATCATAGAGAGAAGTTGAATGAGAGGAATGTTTAAATGGACGGGGGTATATATAGATTACATTATTTGTGATAGGAATATTTGCGAGGGGAGACCCGTCACAAAAAGTATTATTTGTGAGGGGCGTGCTTCAAATAACTGACCCCACATTAATTATGGTCGGTAGTTAAATAAGAATTTGGGAGGGGACTATTTGCGACAGGAGACCCGTCACAAAAAGTATTATTTGCAACAGGACCTGTCACAAATAACTGACCCCACATTAATTACGGTCGATGGTTAAATATGTATTCGTGACATGACCCATCGCAAATAGTCACCTATTGATATACTATTTGCAACAGGGGTATCTTCTCATCCAAAGTACTATTTATCAATGCGGTTATTTGTGACAGGAAGTGTCTTCCGTCGCAAATAACCTCTCCCGCGGTTTGGCTTGTACTGTGCGTGAACCCTTTTGCGACGGGACCCCTTACCCCATCGAATGTAATTAGTTATTTGCGATGGGGAAAGCGTTCCCATCAAAAATAACATTTTCGCGGGACTATTTGCGATGGGACTCTATCATGGCACAAAATAACCCATCGCAAAAGCCAGAATTTCCCGTAGTGAGGGTCTCTATGAGTATAATAATCCCAATGTTTTATTCCACAATGAACTAAAAAAATATAGATATGGATAGAAAACCCTATTCATTAGATCCATGATAGTGGTGTGAATGTTCTTAAGACCATATGAGATGACACTAAAATCATAAAGTCAATATTATCTACTAATGGTTTTACAAGGTATGTTTTCTGTCCTTACACACATCATCATTATATCCTAATCTCATATTTATCATAGAGAAGACCATATCCCATCTAATCTGGTCAATGTGATCATCTATTTAAGGTAGTGGTTACAGTTTATTTACTATAAACTAGTTCAACTATTGTTAATCTACGAATACATGTAAGGTTTCATCCACCATCAGGTTAAAAAGCGTCGGAGAACCTATATAGAATGTACTGGTCCATATTAAACTTTTTTCCTCTCAATCCGATAACTACCACAGGAGCTCCTAAATATTAGGTTCCATCCTGTGTGCATGATTAAAAAATGATTCTAATCTAGGTACAAGATTAATTGTATTCTCTATATCTCTCTCTAATGGTTGAATAGAAAAATAAGCAGGAGAGACATCTCTGAAATGATCTACTTATAGGGGGAAATCATCTTGATGTAATACCAGATTCTCAATGAAGATATTTGAAACCTTGTTGGTCCATCAACATAGCCCATGATTATCTAGTCCTAATATTCTATCATGGAAATCCGACTCACCCTTATGTAGATAAATTCATCCCTTCGTTGATGTAATCGATACTCTGTGGTGGTAAAAGCCTACAAAAGTGTGATATTGAACCAAAAAATCCATCCTGATAATGAAATTGAATCCCACCATCTTGAGAACACATATTATATATATATGTCAATTTTATACATTAAAGGTGACCTTCTGAAACATTGTGTATTCCCTCTGACTGTTCTCATAATGGTGTATATAGTGAATAAATCATTCTTGATCTGCGAATTTGTGTGATAAATGGACTACCATGATAAAAAATGCTCTGATTGCACTATTTACGGTCTTGAGTCCAAAAACTATTTCTATGAAATCATCCCTAGCCAGTCCTGTCAGGGATATTCCAACACTTTCCCACATGGCATAAAAGAACCTACTCTTGAAGGTGGATCTAGCACAGATCCTCATCCACTCAAATCTTAGGGATAGGTTTGGAATAATATCATAATATACCCAATATGGCCAGATTCCTGGAACTCTTGTGGGTCTCTATAACACTAAGGCTATAGGTGACCCCATTTCTATAAGGCGTCGACTATAGATAATACATAATAATGAATTAATTAATAATTCACATCGAAGATCTTTTCATGTTTAGAGTTTTTGATAATTAGACAATAACTGTTACATTATATCTCAAATATTAAAATGTACACACTTCTACTTACTATCCAATTTTTTCATAAAATAAAATCTCTTGAAAAATAATCATGCCTAGTTCCATGTATTAGACAACATGGCTTTTCTATGATCTCATCCTTGACCCTGTTCATCTTCAAGTACTATGAATGAAATTTCAAAAAAAACATCTGATGAGCATAAAAATCTAAGTAAAGATTATAAAATAAAGAAATAAAAAATTAGTCCGTCAATACATACCAAGAATAAGAACTTTAACATACCTCATGAAATCATTTGATTTATGAATAATACATTGAATCATAAATCATATATGTAACTAGTGACATCCATTGAATACATACATTGTAGCTTTCATAACTATACAGGGAGTTAAATTTGGAATACCCATTATAGTATATTCACTAAATCAATTAGGAGAAATATTAATGTTTACCTCTTTCATGTTATCGAATGTTTTGGAGAGCTATCTCAGGATCACCGCCATAGGTTTATCAGGGAACCACCAATATGCGTAAACAATGTCTGAGAACCACAACATATTAATAACACATAAATCAAACATAAAGGAATGATAACAATTCCAAATTTCAATCACAATATATCCTTTATATATATTGATAGAACCAATCCATTTTCAAATCCATTTTTAATACATAAATACATAAAAGAGTATTTGGTATTTATTTTCCTTTAAAAAAACAGTTCGACTTGTTAAGGAAGCCAAAAATCAAATAATACACATGGAGGTGTAATGGTCATTGTCCCCTTATACGTTAAAATGAAATATTATTTTTTTATTAGTAAAACGCTTCATAGAAAAGGATTCTATTTTAATGAATTGAAAAGTAAATTTTTTTACATGATATAAAAGAATGTCATGTATAAATTAAAATATTTCTAAATGAAAAGAGATTGAGACAAAGTTCCAAACCTCGTGTCTAACATGACCTTTTCATTCTATAATATCCTGAATAATTAACTACAATTATTTTCTACTTTCTTCATAACCATTTTCAATTTTATTATTCCTTTTATATCTCTTATTACTATGTAATAAACATTATATAATCATTTAAGTAAATAACGTTCATTTTGAAGATATGTGGTACTTGAGTAAAAATGAACATCTTATAATTACAAGTTGTTCATGTGGTCAAAATTCCATTATCTCCTGAATGATATTCATGATTTAGATATCATATATATCATATATATCATGTATATATATGTATTTATAATATTACATAACATTTGGAGATAATAAATGAAATGCCCCGTTCTGGGAGACGATAAGATGTACATAAAAATTCTCCCTACTTTAATTTCTATTTTGTATTTTAATAGAATGAAAAAAAATGAGAGATAGATATATTATAATTCTAGTATAATATAATATATAATTTCATTGTATCCATCCTTTATACATGCCATGTATGGCATGAACAAGTCATATCACATTGAGGGGGTGGTAGTTTGCACATTCTCAAATTAAATTATTGTATTTACCCATTATGTAAACCATAATGGTATGATATAAATGAAAAATTAAGAACAATAAATACAATATAAATATAATATATATCACATATAAATACAGTTCCTCTATAATGGCCACCATTAGAGGCGGTATGAGAGAATTAGAAAATCGTTGTAACATGACGCAGTAGTTCGCCGTCCACAGAAACAGAATATTTTTATCAATTGGGTGGAGGTGTGTGGAAATTTAGTTCAAATCATTCTCATAAAAACATATTATTATATTTAAGAAACTATTTTTAAAAAAATAAATTTAATAAAGATATTTTATGGGGTTAGAGAAGGAATATTAATGAAAAGAACTTGAGAGAAGAGGTTACCTTTTAATCAGGAAACTCCCTCTGGTCTATACCAAATGGATTTCATGAAGTGACTAATGCATATGATAAGGATTCGAGGTGGAAGAAAGGGATGTTGGGGGATTATTTGGGAAGAGGATGGACGAGCCAAGGGGCTTGAGATTCGTCAGTAAGGGCTAGAGGTGATATACATTTATAAGGGGGAGGAGGGGTTCTTTAGGAATGCTTGAAAGTATTATTTTATTATAAAATTATTTTCTGTTTCAAAATTTCAAAAACTAATTAAATTTTATTAAAATATGACTATTGTTAAAAATAAAATCATTAAATAATAATTGAATAGGTGTTGAATTTTTTTTTAATTTTTATAATCTCATTTATTTAAGTCAGTCATTAATAAGGTAAACATTTCATCATCATAGTATCATAAATAATATTATTTATTTAATGTAATAAAATTATAAATAAAATATCATGATGTAGGAAATATTTTTATATTTATAATTTCTATTTATAGTTGACATGACCACTTATATAACCCATTAAAAATTTGATTTACTATGAGATAAATTTTTATTTTTCATTTTCTTATACTTTATTTTAATTTTTATAAAGATTCATTTTCACTTAAAAGCGGGTCCACGGGGTCCGAAAATCAACACAAGAATTCCCTTGGTCGAATA
Source organism: Viscum album (assembly GCA_963277665.1). NCBI lineage: Eukaryota > Viridiplantae > Streptophyta > Magnoliopsida > Santalales > Viscaceae > Viscum > Viscum album. The sequence continues at coordinate 1,558,007,719 of OY728151.1, read as the reverse complement.
TATCTCCTAAAATATGGTTAGGACATGTTTAATAGTAATTTAATACTATTATAATATTAATTTTTACACTTATTTACCAGATTTACCCTTTAACCATGGAAAATAAAATATTTACTAATGTAAATATTCATAATGTATAGAAATAAAAGCTACCTATTTCCAAAATTTGGACCACCTTATTAAAAATATGGAATCCATTTTTCCATATTAAAAACACAGAATTTTCAGAAATAAATTTCAAATTAATTCTCATTGCCAAAACAAAATGCCTGTTTTTTAAGAAATATTAATTATCAAAAGATTGATAGTTTTTTATGTCCAATTTCAATGTGAAATTACATCCAATGACCAAAATTTCATTAAATGGTAATAATATAATATAATTACACATTAAAACCATTTATAAAGTTAATATAACCATATATATAAATTATATTTATATGATGTTTTGAATTAAAATAAAATATTTTTAACTATTTATTAAAGAATAAACTTCATCAGAAAAATTCCATAAATTTACCATAAGTAATTTTTTATGTCCGGTTTCTAAATAATAATTTTATTTTGTAAAATATAATATATAAATGTGACAAAAACTTGATTTAAAAATTTTAATCCATTAAAAGGCGCTAAATAGACCTTTTAAAGAATATTTGAGTATTTATGCTTACAATTGGATTCATTCACATTTTAAGCCTATAAATTTTATTGGATAAGTGTAAAAACATTTAACAAACATGTTTAATCATATTGTAGTTATTTCTATTCATTCCCACTAATACAATGACTATGTGTTTAATACCATTTATAATAATATAATTATATTAATATTTTTCAGTATAAATCAATGTTGTTTGCAATGTAAGATTTAAAAGAAACCCATTATTGTGTTTTTGGTATTCCATAAAAAGTAGAATACCATTTAATATAAAATTAATAAATAATAAAAAATTATATATGAATAAATCATACCCTTTATTTTCCTTGTATGTTACATCCTTCCCTCTGTATGAAAATTGCATCCACATAATTTTATTCACATATAAAATAAATGGGGGTATTTATCCCTCATAGAATTTTTATATTCCATCGTTTCCTCATCAAACATATGGGTTTTCCATAAAACAATAACCTGGTGGATTACCTTATTTTACAACACTTTCTCTCTTCAGTCAAGAATCTAGACTCATTGTTGCTCAAAATATTAATTTTCTTCCAAATGAACTACCTATTGACTAAACAAATGAGATGGATTCGGAATATAATTTCTCGAAATTGAATCATGAAAATCATTTTGTACCTTGGATAAAATTGGAGATAATTTCGCTCTTTATGCATCTGATCCAACCTTCTATTGGATGTCATAGGGTCTAATTAACCTCTAACTCAGCTTTCCTTTCATACCAAAACACATCACACTTTTCCATGAAGAAAAATTGAGAAAAGGATGGTTAACCATCTCAAATGAAACAACTTTCCTCTAGTCATCCACATAACATTTTTTCCAGCTCTGAGTTGTTCTCAGGTACTACTGAATCAATTGAAATTTTTATGTCATATCTTCTACCAATTTTGGTACCATCAACATTCTTTCACCTACATCATCCCAAAAAGATTAAGTTCGACACTAATTTCCATATAATCCCTCAAACAGATCCATATATATACTGTAATGTAAACAGTTACTATAAAAACAGTCAACCAAAGAAATATGTTGGTCCCAAATTACTTGGTATTACATTGAGAAAACACATAACATATCTTTCAAATTCTGAATTTTTCATTATGAATTCCCATCTGATTATGGATGAAAATCTATAATAAAATTTAATTCAGTACGCAATGATTTCTAAAGGCCATTCCAAATGATAGACGTAATCCTGGGATCACGATCAGATATAATGGAGAGGTGAAATCCCTGAAATATGACTATCTCTTTAACATACAACTGAGAAATTTGATCTAAATACAAAGTATATTGAATAGGAAGGAAATGAGAATATTGAGTCAATTGATCATCAATAAACCAAATTTCATTATTAGCTCGATATGTCTTTGGTATTCCCACAACTAATTCCATGGATATATTTTCAAATTTCCACTCTAGCACGGGTAAAGAATCAATTATCCATTTCAGTAACATCCACTAATCTTTGACCTAATGAAAAATAAATAAAATCAATGTATTGTCATCAATATCTCCTTTCATTCCATCCTACCAGTAATACTCCTGAAGATCTCTCTACATCTTAGTACTGCCACGATGAACTGAAAATAGAGAACTACGAGATTCACATAACAACACATTCTTCTACTGTGAATCACACGGCACACATAATCTCTTCCCAGATCTCAATAAATAATCATTATCAATATTAAACATATGTAACATACACTTATGATCCAATTCTACTCTTTTCTTCAACTCACTATCATCTTTATGATCGTTCATTATTCTAATAGATAGATATTATTTAAATGATACTTGAAACAAAACAGCGGAATATCCTACATCAATATCTTCTATTCCAATGTTTAGTAACTATTTAATCAAAGTATATTCTTCCAAATGTGACATAGTTAGTGTAGAATTAAATTTTCAACACAAAGCAGCAGCCACTTAATATACCTTTCCTAGATGGTAATGAATTGTGAAATCATAAACCTTGATTAATTCCATCAATTTCTTCTGTATCATGTTCAATTATTTTTGAGTGATTATATACTTAAAACATTTTATGTCATTACATATTTCACATTTTTCTCTATACAGATGATGCCTCCAAATTTTAAAGCAAAAAAAATAGAAGCAAATTTCGAATCATGTGTATCATAATTCAACTTTTGAGTTTTCAACTAATGTGAATCATAAGAAAATACCTGATCATTCTGGGTTAGGAAAAGACCAAGTTCATTCAATGAAGAATCACCATAGATAAAAAAAATCACCTTATCTGGAAGTTAAGGAAATAGCATGATCATTCACCAATATTCTTTTAAATTTTTGAATACAATCATCACATTTTTTTCTCTAAATGATCATAACACCTTTTAGAGTTAACATAGTCAGTGGGATAGATAAACATGAAAAAATTTCACCAAACCTCCATTATTAAACTACTAATCAATGAAAACTATGAATCTTTTTTATATTTTTTTGGGTTTTTTCCATTCTTCAAATGCATTTGTTTTAGCAGGATCAACATTATGCCATTTTATGAAACAATGTGACCATGGAATGAAATTGTTTGCAACCAAAACACACACTTGGTGAATTTCACATAAAATTTATTTTCTTTTAAGGTTTTAAAAACAACCCTATATTGAATTTAATACTCCTCATTACCATTTGAATATACCATAAAATCATCTACAAACACATCCACCATTTATCACCTGAATCAACTGATCCATTACTATAACAAATTGTTCAATTCTGATTCCGATCATCTCAGGATGGTGATTTGGAAGGTTATTTACCTCTGTATTACATCCCAACCTAGATTCACTATTTACTCTACGCAACACCATTTTGAAGATAGAAATTTATTACGCAAAGAAACATGTTAATCTATTAATGATGTATCATTTAATTTTGTCCATAAATTAATTTATGGATATTTATTTAACAATATAATAACATATATAGTTGTCTAAAATAACCTTTGATACCAAATATAAGGCCCCATCCTTGAAAAAAACATAATCATGAATTATGTTAATAATTCACATTGAAGATTTTTTCAGGTTTACTGTTCTAGAGAATTAGGCCATAACTATTTCAGTACACCTCAAAAATTACAAGTATACACTTTTACTCAGTATCCATATTTTTCATAAAATAAAAATTCTTGAAAAAAAGTCATCTCAAGTTCCATGTTTTAGAAAACATGGATTTTCGATGATCACATCCTTTAACCTATTCATCTTTAATTCCTGTGAAAATAATTTCAAAAAAACATGGGACAAGCATAATAATATAAGTATGGATTATGAAATAAAGAATGATAAAATTAGTACATCAATACATACCAAGAATATAATCTTTAACATACCTATTAAATCCTAAGATTTATGAATAACACATAGTAATCATAATTCATAAATGTAACTTGTGGCATCCATAACATATTTATATTGTAGCATTCACATCTACATAGGGAGTTATGTCTGGAATACCCATCATAGTATATCCCCTAATGCAATTAGTTGAAACATTAACGTTTACCACCATCATGTTACCCAATGAATTGGAGGAATATATTAAGCTCACCTACCCATGGTTTATCACAGAAGTACCCATATGCGCAAACAATTCCCAAGAAGCATAACATATTTGTAACACATAAACAAAACATAAAGGAAAGATAACATTTCCACATTTAATCACAATATACCATTTAAATATATTTACATAACCAATCCATTATCAAAACCATTTTCCATAACAAAATATGTAAACTAATATATGGTATTATTTTCCCTTTTAAAAAACACTACAACTTGTTAAGAAATCCAATAATCAAGTAATACTCACAGCGGCGAAAACGTCGTTGTCACCTTGAACGCTAAATAGAAATATTCCATTTTTTCTTTTAGTAAAACACTTCTTAGAAAAATACAAACATTGAACAAAATGAAATAAAAAGTTTTTATAATCCATATAAAATAAATTCATGTATAAATAAAAATTTTCCTCAATGAAAGGAGATTTATTGGAAGTTCCTTACCTCGTGTCAGATATAACCCGTTTGTTCATCAATATCCTGAATAATAAATTACAGAAAATTTATACTTTCATTCAAACCTTTTTTAGTTTTCTATTCATTTTATATCACTTATTACAAAATTTTAAACATTATGTTATCATTTAGGTTAATGACATTCATTTTTTAGAAATTTTTTATAAGAGACAAAAATGAACTTCTTATAATTACAATTTGTCATTGTGGTCAAAATTACATTATATCAAATATTATATTAATGATTTATATATAATATATATCATATATTTCGATTATATATTTATTTATTTATTTATTTATAATAGTATATAACATTTGGAGATAATAAAATGAAATGCACCATTAATGGAGATGGTAAGAAGTACGTACACATAAATGGTAAATTTATTTCTATTTTTTACTTTACTAGAATCAAATCTAATTTATAAATAGGTATATTATAATTTCAGTAATATAATATATAATTTCATTAACTCCATCCATTATACTTCCCACATATGGAATGAATGAGTCATATCACTTTTTGGGGGTGGTAGTTTGCACTTCCTCAAATGAAATTATCATATTTACCGATAATGGAAACCATAAAGGTATGATATAAATGAAAAATTATGAAACATGGAGAGAATATAAATATAATATATATCACATATATATCTTGTTCTATAATAATGTATACCATGATAAGCGGTAGGACTTAATTGAAAAATCATCGTTTTGTGAGGCAGTAGATCGTCGTCCAGAAAAATAGTATGTTCGTATCCATTAGATGGAGGTGTGTGGTTGTAAAGTTCGAATAATATTCATAAAACATCCAATTATATTTAATATACTATTTTTTTATAAAATGATTCATTAAATAGTGTTTATGGGTTTGTATTAAGTAATATTAAAAGATAAGAACTTCAGAGAAGATGTTACCTTTAAATCGGGGAACTCCCTTTGGTTTAAAACAAAAGGCGTTCTTGAAGTGATTTATGCCTAGGTTAAGGAATATAGGTGGAATAGAAGAAATTTTTGAGCTTCTTTGGGTATATTTTGGATTATCCAAGGGGGTTGATAGGTGTGTGTAAGTGTTAGAGTTGATGACTTTTTATAAGGGGGGGGGGGAGGTGCTCTTTAGGAAAGTATGAAAAGATTATTTTTTTATAAAATGATTTCGGTTTCAAAGGTCCAAACTAATTAAATTAAAAAATAACATGACTTTTCATAGAAAGAAAATCCTCCAATAATAATAGGTATTTTTTGGATATTTTTTTAATTTTAATATTTTCATTTATTTAAATCATTCATTAATAAGTTAAACATTGCATCATCATTGTGTCAGAAAAAAAAATTATTTATTTAATAATAATTTATTTAAATAAACTAACATGTGGTAGGAAATATCTTTATATTTCTAATGAATATTTATAGTCGACATGATCACTTATATATCCAAATTAAAAAATTGTTTTATGAAGAGATATATGTTAATGTTACATTTTCCTTAACATTAAATTAATTTTTATAATGTGTAAGTTTAACTTACTAGTGGCTCCATGGGGTCCCAAAATAGACACAAGAAAAACCGTTGTTGGAAATAATTCATCCAGTAGGGTTATAACAAGTGCAATGGATATTTAATATTTTTATTATACTATTTTTACCTGTATTTACCAGATTTACCATTTAACCATGGTATATAAAATATTTACTAAAGAAAATATTTGTAATGTCTAAAAATAAAAGTTGCAAATTTACACTATTTGGACCACATAATTACAAATAGGAAACCCATTTTTCCAAATTCAAATCACAAATGTTGCAGAAATTAATTTTAAATTAATTCTCGTTGTCAAAAAATGTTCTTAAGAAATAATAAATATCAAATGATTGACAGTTGCTTATGTCCAAATTTAAAAATGAAATTACATTAAATAACCAAAATTGGATTAAATTATAAAAATAAAATATAATTACACTTTTAATACATTATAAATGATAATATAACAATATAAATAATTTATATTAAATGGTAGTTTTGAATTAAAATACAGTATTTTTACAATTAATTAAAAATTTACCTTTATCAGAAAAATACCACAAATTTCCCCAAAGAAAATACTGAAGCCCAAATTATAAAAAAGAATTTTATTTTGTCAAGTATAACATATAACAGTTAAAAAACTAGATTAAAATTGGGTTCTTCATTCAAAGGAATTAAATCAGCCTTTTAAAGAATATAAGAGTATTTATGCTTAAAATTGGATTTATTCACATTTTAAACCTCTAACATTTATTAGATAAGTGTAAAAACATTTAACTGTCATGTTTAATAATATTTAAGTTAGTTCTATTTATTCCTATCAATACAATGTCTATGCATTAACTACAACTTAAAATAATAATATTATATTATTATTTTTCATTATAACTGAATATTGTGTGCAACATACGATTTCAAATAAAATCATTATTGTGTATTGGGTATGCCATAAAAAATAGAATCCCCTAAAATTTAAAATTAATACTTAATTCAAAAATATTAATAAATATGAAGACATCATATCCTTAATTTTCCTGGATATTACATCCTTCCCCTTTTTAGAAACGGTGTCCTGGAAATTTTATTCACTTATAAAATAAATGATGGTATTTATCCCTTATAGAATTTTCATATTACCACATTTCCTCTTTAGCAATATGTTTTTACACATATCTTTTACCTGATTGATTACCTTATTCCGCAACACTTTCTCTCTTCGATCAAGAATCGAGATTGGTTGTTCCTGATAAGAAAGATTCTCATTCAACTGAACTACCACGGGACTCAAAACAAGATATTGATCAGGCATATACATTTTCAACATTGAAACAAGAAAAAAATTGTGTATATGGGATAAAAATTGAGGTAAATCCACTTTGTATGAAATTGAACCAACTATCAGAAGGATTTCATATGGTCCAAATATCCTCGAACTCTTATTTCCCTTATTACCAAAACGAATCACACATTTACATGGGAAAACATTGAGAAAGTCATGCTCACCAATCTCTAAAGAAAGATCCTTCCTCCAGTTATCTGTATAACTTTTCAGCCTACTCTGACCTATTCTCAAGTAATTTTGAATTAGTTGAACTTTTGATTCCATATCTTCTACCAATTTTGGTCTCATAAACATCTCATCACCTATTTCATCCCAAAAGGTATAGTTGACACTGATTTCCATATAAGTGATCAAACGGAGCCATATATATATCGAAATGAAAATTTTTATTATAAGAAAATTAAACCATAGAAATATGTTGGTCCCAAATTCCCTATCAATCTATTAAGCATACATGTGAAATAACTTCCAAAGTCTGAATTGTTCTTTCTGACTGCCCATATGATTGAGGATGAATAGATGTACTAAAATTTAATTCAGTATCTAATGACTTTTGATGAACATTCCAAAAGATAGAATTAAAAATGGGATCACGATCAGATACAATGGAGAGGGGAACTACATGAAACCTGACTATCTCTTTAACATACAACCGAGAAAGTTGATCTAATGAAAATGTATCTCGAATAAGATGAAATTCAAAAGATTTAGTCAAGCGATATATAATAACCCAAATTGCATTATTACCTCTTGATGTCTTTGTTAATACCACAATGATGTCCATAGATATATTTTCCCATTTCCATGTTGGCACTAGTAACTACTAAAGCATCCCTTTTGGTAAATTCTACTCTTCTTTAACCTATTGAAAAGTCAAAAACATCATAGTAAATTCATCAATATCTATTTTCATTCCCGCCCACCAGTAATACTTCAGATGATCTCTGTAAATCATAGTATTGACCGGATGAACTCAAAACGATGAACTATGATTTTCACATATCAACTGATTCTTCAACTATGAATCAAAAGGCACAAATAATCTCTTCCCAAATCTCAAAATACAATCATTATCAATATTAAACTCCGGTAACAAACACTTATGAAACAATTATACAATTTTCTACAACTCGCAGTCATATTTTAATGATGGATTTATGTTGTCTGAGAGAGATGATTTCACTGACACCTGAAACAAATTAGAGGAGTATCATGAACCAATAACATCTATTACAATGTTCAACACATCATTAATCAATGTATATTCTTCCTATGTGACATAGTTAATGTAGAATTAATTTTTTAACTCAAAACATCATCCACTATATTTTCCATTCTTGGACGATAAAGAATTGTGAAATAATAATCATTTATTAATTCCATTCAATTCCCCTCTCTCATTTTCAATTCTTTCAATGTGAATATATACTTCCAACTTTTATGGTCAGTATATAATTCAAATTTTACACTATACAGATGATGCCAAATAAAATTTAAAACAAAAACAACATCATATAATTAGAAATCATGTGTTGGGTAATTTAACATATTATTTTTCAACTGATGTGAAGCATAATAAATTAACTAATCATTCAATATTATGACAGAACCAAGTCCTTTCAATGAAGAATCATTGTAGATAAAAAATTCACCATCTCTTTTTGGTAAATCCCAAACTAGACCATTCACCAATATTCCATTCAATTCCTAAAAACAATCATCCCATTCTTTTGTCTAATGAACTGAACACATTTTTGAGTAAACATAGTAAATGGGTTAGATAACCATGAAATTTTTTCAACAATCCTCCTATAATTAATATCTAATCCACAAAAACTACGAATCTACGTTAAATTTGTGGGTATTGTCCATTCTTCCACATAATATTGAATTATCAGGATCAACAGTTAAGTTATTTTTGAAACAATGTGACCAAGGAATGAAATTTTTTGCAACCAAAGCTCACACTTTCTGAATATCCAATACAGTTTCGTTCTTCTCATGTTTTCAATACAAAACATTAATTACATTCATACTAATATTTACCTTTTGAATATTCAAAAATATCATCTATAAACACAACCACCATTTATCATATGAGTCAAATGGCCCATCATTACAACAAACTGTTCAATTCTAATTCCGACCATCTCTCGATGCTGATTTGGAAGGTCGTTTCCCTTTATATTCCTTGAATGCATAGCTTCTATCTTTCCTCTACGAAAAAACATTTTGAACACAGAAATATCATCGGTGAAGCAACATTTTAATCTTTAAATGATATATAATTTCAATTTTTCCATACAATAATTTATTGATATTAATTTAACAAAATACTAAATTATAATGTTATCTAAACCAACATATGATACCAACATTCAGGCTCCATCATTAATCAATACATAATCATTAATTATGTTAATAATTCACATTTATAATCTTTACTTGTTAATAGTTTTATAGAATTAGGACATAAATATTATATTACATCTCAAATATTACAAAGTATACACTTCTACTCATAATCCATTTTTCATAAAATAAAAACTCTTGAAAAAAGTCATGTCTATTTCCATGTTTTAGACATCATGACTTTTCCATGATCCCATCCTTGACCCTATTAATCATTATGTCCTATGAAAAACATTTCAAAAAAAACAATGGGTTAGAATCAAATTCTTAGTAAGGATTACAAAATAAATAAAGAAAAATCTATTCCATAAATACATACCAAGAATAATCTCTTTAACATACATCATGAAATCATATGGTTTATGAACAACACATAGAAGTCATAAATCATAAATTTAACTTGTTGAATCCATTAAAAACTTACGTTGTTTCTTTCATAGCTATGTAGCGAGTTACGTTTAGAATACCCACCACAGTATATTACCTAAATATCTTAGGCGAAACATTAATGTTTACCTATGTGACGTTACCCAATGCATTAGAGATATATCTCGGGCTCACCTTCCCTTGGATTATCATGGAATAAACCATATGAGTAATCAATTCCCCAGAACCATAACATATTCATAACACAGAAAAAAATGGAAAGATAAAATTTCCACATTCCAATCACAATATATCATTTAAGTATATTGACAAAACCAATAAATTATCAAAACTATTATCAATACAAAAATATGTAAAATATTATATGGAATTTATTTTCTTATATATAAACACGATGTCTTCTTACGGAATCCAGAGTTCAAATAATACTCATGGTGGCAGAAAGGTCGTTTGTCACCATGTACGTTAAGAAAAAACCTTATTTTTTTGTCTTTTAGAGAAAATTTTCATATAAAATTATTCCCTATGAATGAATTAAATTTCAAAGGTTATTATAAACCTTATAAAAAATCGTGTATACATTAAAATATACCTCAAGGAAAAGTGATTGAGACGAAGTTCCTTACCTCGTTTTCGACTTGACCCGTTCATTCTTTGGTCTCTTGAATAATTAACTAATGTAAATTTATTCTTTCATAAGAAAAATTTTGAGGTTTATTATTCCTTTAATATTACTTATTACCATGTTTAATACATTATATAATTATTTATGTTAATAGAATTTGTTTTGTATATATTTGGTACTATAGTAAAAAATGAAATTCTTATAATTACAAGTTGCCCATGTGGTCAGATGTCTGTTATCATTAAAATCATATTAATGATTTAGATATCATATATTTCATATATATTATGTACATATATTTATTTATAATAGTACATAAAAATTGGTGATATGAAATGAAATGTATCGTTCATGGAGACGGTATGTCGTACGTACGCTTGAATGCTACTTTCATTTATATTTTGTATTTTAATTGGATGAAAGCATAATTATAAATAGGTAATTTATAATTATAGTATAATATCCTATATAATTTTATTAACTCCATCATTTATACTTACAACATATGGTATGAATGGGTCATATCATTTTGAGGGGGTGGTAGTCCGCACTTCCTCAAATGAAATTAGTTTATTTACCCATTATGGAAAACATAATTGTTATGGAATAAATGAAAGATTCATAATAATAGAGAAAATATAAATATAATACATGTCACTTATAAATAAAATTCCATCATAATTTCCCATATGATAGGCGGTTGGAGATAATTGAATAATCATCATTTCGTGAGAGAGTAGTTCGTCATCCACATAAACCTTATGTTCATATCCATTAAATAGAGGTGTGGGGAAGTGAAGTAAGAATTATTATCATAAAGACACCCTAGTATATTTAATTCAATTTTTTTTTTGTAAAATAATCTAATAAAGATAGTTTAGTTGTTAGGAGAAGGAAAATTAAATTAAAAAATACTCAAGAGAGATGTTACCTTTAAATCGAGAAACTCCATTTGGTTTGAACCAAAGGGATTTCATTAAGTGACATATTCCTATATTAAAAATTCTAGGTGGAAGAGTGGGATGTTGTGAGATTTTTTTGGGTATAGGTTTTATGAGGAAATGGTGATTGAGAGGTGTGATTATGTAATGGAGGTGATGGATTTTTATTATGGGGGAGAGGCTCTTTAAGAAAGATTAAAATTATTATTTTATTATAAAATTTTTCAGTTTCAAAATGTCCAAAACTCATTAAATTAAAAGATAAGATGACTAATTTTCAAAATAAAATCATCCAATATGAATTAGCTTGGTTTGGATATTTTTTTAATTTTTATAATGTCATTTATTTAAATCATTCATTTATAATGTAAACACTACATCATCATTGGGTCATAAATAATGTTATTTATTTATGTCTAAAAATGATAAAAAAAATATCATTACATTTGAAATATTTTTATAATTATGATTAATAGTTATATTCTACATGATCGCTTATATAACCCATTAAAAAACTATTTTACAATGAGATATATATGTTTATGTTACATTTCAATAACTTTAAATTAATTTTCATAAATTTTCATTTTCACTTAAAACTGGATCCATGGGGTCCCAATATCGATCCATAGATTCCATTGGTTGCAGATATTCTATAAAATAGGTTTATTACATGTTTAAGTGTAATTTAGTATTATCATAATATTATTTTTTACCTTTATTTACCGGATTTACCCTTTACCTGCGGTAAATAAAATATTTACTGAAGTAAATATTCATAAGTTATAAAAATAAAAGTTACATATTCACTCATTTTGGACCACCTGATTCCAAATATGGAATAAATTTTACCAAATTCAAAACATATAATTTTCTGAAATTAATTTAAAAATAATTCGTGTTTTCAAAACAATAATCATTTTTTTATGAACTAATAACTATCAAAAGAGTGACACATGATTATGTCTAATTTAAATGTGAAGGTACTACCAATGACCAAAATTGGATTAACTAGTAAAAAAATAATCTAATTACACATTAAAACCATATAAAAAGATAATATATCGATATAAATAATTTATACTAAAATAATGTTTTGAATTAAAATGCAGTATTTTTCAGAATTCATTAAAAATGAACATTATTAGAAAAATATCAAAAATTTACCCAAAGTAAATTTTGAGGTACTGAATCTAAAGACGTATTTTATTTTGTCAAGTAGAACATATAAATGTGAACAAAACTAGATTTAAAAATGGTTCTCCATTAAAAGGTGATAAATCTACATATTAAAGAATATTAGAGTATTTATTTTTAAAATTTGATTCAATCACATTTTATGCCGCTAAAATTTATTAGATAAGTGTAAAAACAATTGACAAACATGTTTAGTAATAGTTTAATTGGTTTTTTTCATTCACTCCAATACAATGGCTATACGCTAACTGCAATTTAATATAATAATAATATATTATTATTTTACTCTATAACACAATGTTCTATGCAATGTAATATTTCAAAGAAAACCATTGTTGTGTATTAGGTACACCATCAAACATAGAATCCACTTTAATGTAAAATTAATAGTTATTTCAAAAATATTAATAAATAAGAAAATATCATATCCATTATTTTCTTGGGATGTTACAATTTCCAACCCTGATCATAAACCATGGAGCTAAAAATCTAGGCAATCTGTCTAGTACGTCCTAACGAGAGACCTCGAGGGAACATTTCATTCCACCAGGAGAACATCTGTTCATCCATGAAATTTATCATATATTCCATTTATTGTTGCTGCCCCTTAGGATTCACTCATGGAGATGATCCGAATTTAATTTCTGGTGAAATATTAGTTATGAAAAATACATTTACCTTTGTATGAATGGGGTATAGAAGTACATCCTTGAAGTATATAGCACATGAAATATCATCAACATATAGAAGAGGAAAAAAGTGTTGGAACTCGATAAGGACACTAAATAGTTGGTTCCTAGTTCAGGTAAATGGATTGGTGTATCTAGTGGAACTCTTAGAGGTATGACTGGAGGCTCAAGGACAAACATGTCTCGATCATGGTCATCAACACCCTCCAATTATATGATATAAGAACATCATTGTGGCATTGGACAACAAATTTCAATCACATTTCTTAGAACAAGAATTAAGTAGGCAGATAAAATCATTTTTGGAAGCCCGCAATATCAAAGGCTCATAACCCAAGGTAATATACCACAACTACCCACATAGATTTCCTGCTAATGGTATGTGATGAAGAATAATGTTCATTTCATTTTACATTCAATTACAATTTTGACTCATTTACCTTTCATCAACATGAAAATTTGGGATATGTACGTGAAACCATTACATTTCTAATGTATTTTTTTTCATTATCATAGATATCAATTCACAATGAATCAGTTCCCATAAACCATATCACTAAAAAACAACCATTTATTTATATCATGGTTGTTCAACTCGGTAATTATTCATCCTAACCCATGAGGGCCCATATACCTCATAAAATGATATTGGGAATCACTCAATCACAATAAAATAATATCATAAACAAAACAAAACTATCACATCATCACTCAACAATCACAGGAATATCAAGCATTTCATGTAGTGAAATTTAGCTATATTGCATGGCAATATGAAGGTCATGTAAATTCTTGGTGATTATATATATTATTTTAATAATTGTCGTTTTCCTATCTAACATCCCACGAAAATAAAGCATTCAATATTTTCATATTTATTAATATTTGTGAATGAAATATTAATTTTAGTTTAAATGGGATGATATGTTTTTATGGCGTATCTAAAACGCAACAATGAGTTTCAGTGAAATCTTATGTTTCACAAAATTTTGATTTATAATGTAAAATAATAATATAGAATTATTATTTTAAATGGTTTTTAACGCATAGTCATTGTATTTTCTGTAATGAACAGAACTTACTATAGAATGATTGCACATTTTTATTAAATAATTTTACACCAATCCAATATAAGTTAGAGGCTTAAAATATGAATGAATCCAATTTTAAGCATAAATACTCTAGTACTCATTAAAAGGTCGATTTACCTCCTTTTAATGAAGAAATTTTTTTATATCTAGTGGGTTTTCACTTTTATATGTTCTATTTGAAAAAATAAAATTATTCATTTTAATCGGGACATCAATATTTACTTTGGATTAATTTATGGTATTTTTCTGATAAAGTTCATTTTATAATGAATAGTTAAAAAATACAATATTTTTATTCAAAACTGACTTTTAATATAATTTATTTATATGGTTATATTGTCTTTTTAATTGGATTTAATGTTTAATTAGATTATATTTTTATTATTTAATCCAATTTTGGTCATTTGATGTAATTTCACCTTGAAATTGGACATAAAAATGTGTCAATCATTTTTTAATTATTATTTCTTATAAACACGCTTTTTTTGTTCTGACAATGGTAATTAATTTTAAATTAATTTTTTCAACTTCTGTGTTTTGTATTTTGAAAAATGGATTCTATATTTCAAATTACTGGGTCCAAATATTATTAAAAGGTATCTTTTATTTTTAGACAATATAAATATTTAACTACATTAAATATTTTATTTACCATTGTAAAATTTTAAATCTAGTAAATAAGGGTAAAAATAATATTATAATAATATTAAATTTCCCTTACACTTGTCCTAAACCTATTGTCTGAGATATTTCTGACCAAGGGCATCATTGGGTCGATTTTGGGACCGCATGGACATGTATGTGAAAATGACACATAATAACTGATCATGTCGAGTATAAAAAGTAATTATAAAAATAAAAATATTTCATACATCATGGTTGTTTATTTATAATTTTCATAATTTAAATATATAAAATTATTTATGAAATAATGATTATGTAATGATTACCTCATTAATGAATGATTAAAATAAATGAGATTATTAAAATTGAAAAATTATCCATAACCTGTCCATTTCATACTATAATCATTTTATCATATAATTTAATGAGTTGTGGACCTTTTGAATCCGAAAATTATTTTTTAATAAAATAATACTTTTAAACATTATTAAAGAGCCCCTCCTCCACTTATAATAATCCATCACCTCTATCCCTTACTAACACCACTCAAGCCCCATTTTCTCATCCAAAATCATTAAAAAAATCTCCCAACATCCCTATATACCACCTAGAAGATATACATTAGGTAGAAGTCAAATCAAGAATGTCTATTTGATCAAACCAAATGGAGTTACCATATTTAGAAGTAACGTCTTCCCTAAAGTTCTCTTCTCTTATTTTACTTATACAACCCCATAGACTCTCTTTATTTCATTATTAAATAACAACACCATTATCTTTATTATACTGTGATGTTTTTATGAGGATTTGAACTACCCTTTCACACACCTCTATCTAGTGGATACAAATATACTGATTCTATGGAAGGTGAACTACTGCATCAAGAAACTATGATTGTTCAATCATCTCATAAAACCTATTATGGTAACCATTAACATGGAATTGTATTTTTATGTGATAAAAATTATATATTTATTGTCTCTATACTTTTATATTTTTCTTTTATAGAAAACATTTATAGTTTCCATAATGTTTTAATACGATAATTTCATTTGAGGAAATGCGGACTACCGCACCCTCAATGTGATATGAATTGTTCATGCCATACATGGGAAGTGAAAAGGATGGAGTTAATGAAAATATATATGACCTTATTCTATAATTATAATATACCTATGTGTCATGACCCACCATCACCAAAAGGAGGGAAGGGACAGTAGATTGCAAGACCCTTCCTTATTTAATTTAAAGAAGAGATAATGACCCCCGAGACCCGCCCTCGATAGGTCCCGGAGTGGCGACTAGCACCAAGGGTATAGAATCACAAATAATATGGAAGGAATTACCCTTTTTTATTGGATCGAGAGATAAGGCAGAAACCCCATCAACACCAAAGCCGAATGTGAAAATAAATATCAAAGTAGACCATTCACATATGCATGTTCAATAGTAAAACATAAAAGCCACAAAACTCCAAAGGTAATGTACCAAGAAAAAGGAAAACGACAACTGACATTTCCCCCAACGTCCGATCTAGTATGGTACCGCATGATCCCTAAATTCCTCCTTGAAACCTGAAAGAAGTTTTATATACGTAGGGTGAGCATACAAGTATACTCAGTAGGGAAACAAAAATATCTCGTGCACAATTGGGGAAGCATACTAATGACCTGTGAGAAAATAGATAACCCAAAACACCCAAAAAGGGAAAACTATCCAGTGAAACCTCACCCAGGCACACTTCCCAAATAATGCAAGTCAAGTAATGTATAGTAATATCACATCGATAGTTGGGTACCCTGTGCCAATTTCCCATTGGTTATTAAAGACATCCTACACATCTAACCAATCCCTCCATTCTTACTGCAGTCCCACTGCCATAGCCCGCCCGCACACACCTGGGCCTCACTGCAGTCCCACTGCCACATATCCTGCCTGCAAACACCTGGGCCTCAATGACCACATGAAACCATGCCCGCAGAAACCTAGTCCAGAAAAACTATATGAAACCACTCCCACAGACACCTGGGGTAGAACAACTACTGCCACACCCGAAAACACCAGGGCCTCATCCTGAAGATACTTGGGAAACATCATGCCCACACACACCTGGGCCAACCACCACAACTACCCTACCCGAATAATCTTGGGATATAATGGACCTCAGGCCATCACAGCCTGCCCTAAGAGTCTTGGGCTATTCTGGAAAAGGAGTATAAAAGGAGGTAATAACCAGGCACTCATAGAAGTGTTGAGAAAAGCACCATCCCCCAAGGAATGGGGGTGTTCGGTACTATGTTCTGAACTTTTGTGGGGCACGAATAAGAAACATATAAACTAAAATTGAACATATAAGCATACCAGCACTCAACCAAACGTAGGGATCCAAAACCTGTCTAAGCACAAACACCCTTGTTACTCTTCATTCATGAATGGTACACCACCCACAGCTATGTTACAATTCATTCCAAGAAACAATTCACCATCGAGGGTTTCTTGTTTTCATGTTCATGTGATTCCTTTTAAGTAAATTCCACACTATTTTGCAACTAAAAAGCATAAAAACGAGCTAATGGAATGAATACATCCAACCAAAATTTAAGCATTCGCACCAGGTTCTCTTGTAATGTCACAAAAACAAAAGGGATCAGTGAAATCTTTCGAATTACTGGAACCAAAGAAAGCCATGAGATATAGCCCTGTGTCCCCAAAAATTGGAACCAACAAATTCTCAACAATAGAGGATCCCACCCGAGTTCGTGTCACAGCAGAGCAACCACACAACATTAGATTCACAACCAACAACCATGCCACAACGGAGGATCCCTTCCTCACCCAAATTCCCTCATAAGAATCTAGTAGGAAAACACAACCAACTACCCAAATAGAAATAGAGGAACTTCCATGTTCTAGTACATCCTTCATTAGGTTCATCTTTCTGTTCGATAACCAGGGTGGTCACACAATGATTCTTGTTTTACTGAACATCCATTTAATCCACAGGGTTTACGTGAATAAACAATTTCCATGTTACAACAATTCAATCATCACAGAATACATGGTTCATTAGTAAGCAAGGAAGGACCACAAACGTCCATGATTTTCTTTGAGCATAGTCCCGCACAATTCACAACACATATCAGCATACAAGAGTGGAACAAAACATTGGTCACACCCCCCTTCATTCTTTAAAGGTCTGTTCATTATCGTAATTAAGTTTGGTTTCATCAATTTCCATGGAAACCGTAGCATACCCAACCCGCATGATACACAGTAAGGAGAGATGAAGGAAATACCCCACATGGATGATCAAGGATCATCGTTTAACTTGGCGGGCCAAGAGCTGGGGATGCGCCACATGCAGGGAAGGAACGTCAGTGACTCCAAGGGTGACCAGATAAGCTTCGGCATTGGTGCACCACTTTCTTAGAGAAGGGGACTCAAAACGCACCAAGGGAAGAACAAAACAAGACTAGAATAATAAGGAAGGACGAATTCTTATGGAATATAGGGATGAGATCCGGTTGTGATGGGATATGGGAATTTGAATGGATTTAAAGTCGGATCGTGGGTTTCCCCCATGCGGTTGGGTAGTTACACATGATGAGATTAATTGTTATTTAATGATTCCCATTATAAAAGCTGGTAATAGCTGGGACTTTATTTAATTTTATATAAATAGAAGGGCATGATACACTGACACACAGCTGGGTCCGTCAAGTATCGCCCTAATTTAAGGAATTTGAATATTGATTGTTGGCTAAAAAGAAAATGGATTTGATCCACTTCCATGAGGTTAAAAGGGGATAAAAGTGGTGTTATGGGAGAAACTATAGAAGAGAAACCTAAGAATGCCGAGTGACACCAATCGTGTCACACACCGTTCAATCGCACTGATCGGTGAGGGACCGATCGGTCAACCCGATCAGTCGCACGCTGATTGGTCGCACACCGATCTGTCACATAATGATCGGTCGCATGCCGATCAGTCGCATGTTGATTGGTAAAATGCCGATCAGTCGCACATAGAGACATCACCCGTAGGATCCGGAATTTGATAAAGGGATGGTCCATGAAGGTCTAGGCCATCACATCAGATACCTCTCAAACTATTGTAACCCTCGAGATTCAAAATCAAACTAGAAGAAAAGCTAGGGTCCGAACAACCCCCTCGGAAGATACCTCTCAAGAGTGGACCTCAATGACATTTAAAATCACCCCTCCCTCATGTAACCAGGCAACACTCAGGGGTCAACTATCCAGTCATATGGGTTAGGGAGTTTCTTCCTCCATGTCAAGATATTATCCTCTTTGGGGGGCACTGACTTGCTCGCACGGGTTTAATCGCTTCCACCTTAATGCGTCTTGATTAGGGATCTGGTTCTCCCCTCCCCATAGTCAGGACACATCACAAAACTCCCCGATAGGGAAAAACATCTTATAATCCAATATGTTTAGCATTACATCACAAACAAGTACAAAATAAAACAGAAAAAATCTCAGAATAGCTTTAGGTATTGGGTGTGAATATGTGCTTCCCATTCCCAGGTACTTTTCTCGAGCCCGCCATGCCTCCACAACACATGACCCAAAGGGATGGTTCGTCCTTGGATCACCGTCTCCTCAGGATCCTCGATCCTCACTGGTCTTTCCAAAATGGTCACGTCGTCCTCGATATCCATCATTCCCCAGTCGAGGACGTGTGAGTCGTCATGTAGATACCACCGGATCTACGAAACATGGAAGAAGTCACGCATTCTCAGTAGCAGCGGTGGTAACACTAGCTGATAGGCCACTTCTCCAACCAGCCGCAACACGTCGAAGGGTCCGATGAATCTGGGGGAAAGACTACTCCCCCTGCTAAACCTCAATTTACCACGCCAAGGGGAATCCTTCAAGAACACATGGTCCTCGACCTTGAACTCCAATGTTCTCCCACTATCATCGGCATATGAATTATGTCGATCCTATGTCACCTTCATCCTTTCCCGTATAAGCTAAACCTTTTTCTTCATGCTCTACACCACCTTCGGGACAAGGACACTCATTTCTCTAACCTCGGTCCAGCAGACGGGTGAGCGGCATGTCCTTCCGTAAAAAGCCTTGAATAAATACATACCAATGGTAGAGTGATAGCTGTTATAGTAGGAAAACTCCACCAGAGGGAATTGTTGCACCCAAAATCCCCCAAAGTCTACAATACATGCCTGCGACATATCCTCCATGGTCTGGATGGTGGGCTATGTCTGTCCATCTGTCTAGGGATGGAAAGCAGTGCTAAGATGTAGTTGTGTGCTAAAAGCATGCTGCAATCCCCTCCAGATACATGAGGTAAACCGTGAAACCCTATCCGATACTATGGACCTCAGAACTCCATGCAACCACACCACCTCATCCATGTTCATTCATGCTATGGAATCCACTAAACCAGACTCCTTGATCGCCAGAAAGTGAGCCAATTTCATCAACCATCCCACCAATACCTAGGTGGCATCACAACCACTTTGAACCTTGGGTAGCCCTATGATGAAATATATTGAGATGTCATCCCACTTACACTTGGGGACATCTAAGGGATGCAAAAAACCTCCTAGAACATGGTGTTCATCCTTCACCTGCTGACACACTAGGCACTTGGACACGAACTATGCTATTGCCCGCTTCACTCCGGGCCACCGAAACTGACCCCTCAGAACCTGGTACATCTGGGAAACTCTCAGGTGCACTGGCAGGGCTGAGTTTTAGAACTCACCAAGAACTCCCACATGCAACACTTCTAGAAGAAACTACTTTACTCAAAAAAGCATCTGATTTTGTCCATCCTCCATCCACCCTTCTTGAGCATCTCCATGATTAACCTGATCACGCATCATATCACTTTCTGAGTCTCCCCACTGAGACTCCTCCACCTGTCGTAAGAGAGGGAATTTCACCATCATCTGAAACATGAAGCCTCTACCACCATACTTCCTTACACCCAGGTGCAGGGCAGCCAACTCCTCCCTCACCTTCCAAGCTTCTGCCGACTCTTGAACGGCATCCTTCTGTGACATCCTTCTCAAGGCATCAGCTACCACATTTCCTTTTCCTGAGGTGTTGGAAATCACGAAGTCATAATCCTGAAGGAACTCCATCCACCATCATTGCAGTGACTTCAGGTACCACTGGGAGAATATATATATCAAGCCTTTTTGATCGGTGAAGACCACGAAGCGCTCTCTGACGAGGTAATTCCGCCACAACATTGGTGTCAACATGACCGCCGCAAGCTCTAGATCATGGGCGGCACAGTTACGCTCATGGGGACGTAACTACCTAGACACATATAAGATCATCCCTTGTTTTTTCATCAACACACACCCAATTCCTTGCCCTGAAGCTTTACAGAACACCTCATAAACTGCCCATTCTTCTACCAATCTCAGCACTGGGGCACTTACGAACTTCTCTTTTAGATAGCTGAAGGCTACCTCGTGCTGCCCATTCCATATGAAAGCCTGATCCTTTATGGTCAAGGCTATCAAAGGTTCTGCAACACGGGAGATGTTGGGTACAATCCTCTGATAGTATCCTGATAGTCTATGGAAACAACAAACATCTTCCACGTTCTTGGGTGCTGCCCAAGAAACAACCACCTCGACCTTCAACGGGTCCACCACTATCCCTTTCTCTAACATCACATGCCCAAGGAAATGTACTTATCACTCCCAAAACATACACTTGGACATCTTTTCGTAGAGCTCGTGCCATCGAAGGACCTCTAAAACCTTTATCATGTGCTCAGCATGATCCTCCTCTGATCTTGAGTTGATCAGGTTGACGTCAATAAACACGACTACGAAATGGTCCAGATATTCCCAGAAGATGGAGTTCATGAGCCCCATGAACTCAGCTGGTGCGTTCGTAATGCCAAACGACATGAAAACAAACTCAAACTGCCCATATCTGCACCTGAAGGATGTATTTGAGATGTCGCTATCCGTAACCCTCACTTGGTGATATCCATATCGCATATCGATCTTGGAGAACCAACATGATCTCCTCATCTGGTCAAAGAGATCATCTATCCTTGGTAGATGGTAGCGATTATTGACTGTCACATGATTGAACCTCCTGTAATCTATCCACATCCTCAGACCACCATTTGCCTTATTTTCGAACAAGACTGGAGCACCCCACGACGACGCACTTGGTCGAACAAAACCATTCTTCATTAGATATTCAATCTTGATCCGCAACTCCTTCAACTCAGAAGGTGACATCCGGTAGGGAGCCATCGAGATTGGACGGGTACCAGGTTGCAAGTCTATCGCGAACTCAACATCACGTCTAGGGGGTAGAGTTGCCACCTCCTTAGGGAATACGTCCATAAACCCACTGATGATCCCTGGAACATCCACCATTTCTTCCTCCACTAACTCAATAATTGTTCTGTAAAAAAATGAGGGGCTCCTCTTGCCTACTGCTTTTCTGGAAACCCCGCTCTCCGATGAAAGTTACACGCTGGCCGCCCAAATCTGAAAACACAACCCTCCCTCGAAAGCAGTCAATGAAATCACATATAGAGAAAAGTCAGTCGATTCCTAGGATGACATTGTAAGGTTTTATTTGCCACGGTAGGAGATCCCTTATAGACGGATGTGTCCCAATCATCAGACTACACACTCGGCAAACATAAGACAAGTCGGTCTGACCCCTGACTGGTGTGCTCAGCACAAACTGGAGGTCTCTCTGCGTCTAATCCTAGGGAACGAGCTAGACTGGGTTTAAAAAAGGAGTGCGAAGCTCCTGTATCAAACAAGGCATAGGCAAGAGAAGTAATCAAGCCGATAATACCACGAAAAACTTCAGGCCCTGCTGGAACTGCTGCCTCGGTGGCGTGCAACTAACCATGCTCAGCTCCTCTGCCACTCGGATGTCGGTCGCCTCCCCGACCACGCCTCGGTCGAGGTCCCTAAAGAGCACCCTCAGGTCGTCCTCCTCCTAAAACGTCTGCCCTCGGAGGGACAGGAACTTGCTGACCCTGCTACTGGTTCGGAAAGGGCCTAGCAGTAAACTACTGCTTCTAAGGTGGGCACTGAACCTGCCCACCCCTGATGTACTGAAGTTTGTCCGGGCACTAATTCCAAAGGTACCCATGGCTTCCACAGATGAATAATCTTAGTCTCGGGCCCAAATAAAACGGGCGAGGACTGGGAAATCAAAACTAGAATTGCTGAGGCATGCTCTCTACTAGTCAAAACCTAGGGGGTCCTGACGCCGGAGGCCTGCTGCTGACAGCCTTCCCCTTCGAAGAGCCCAACTGGATCCCCTCTCATGACACACCTCACAGTGTGTTCATCCTTTACACTACATCAGCTTTCTTCTAGGAATCCATGTAGGTTGGTAGGGTGAAAGGAGTAACAACATACTGGAGAGAAGGTCTAAGTGCCTCCTCCAAATGTCTCGCCCGTGACTCCTCATCCAGAAAGAGGTCTGGAGCGAAGTGGAGGAGATCTTTGAAATTGATCCCCAACTCTCTCACTAACATGCCCCCTGTTGGAGGGAGAGTAGCTTCTGCCTCTTCTCATCCAACATCGTGGAAGAGAGGAATTTTGCCCGGAACTCCCTCTCGATGTCATCCCACGTAACCTCAGCTTCCGTCTTATCCCCAAGAAAAAGTTCCCAACAATGACGTGCTGCTCCCCACATCTGGCTGATTTCTATAGGAACCTAGTACTCTGTCGGAGCCCGAATCAATCCAAATATATCACTAGATTTTCAATTAAGCTCTCTGTCTCTATGTTTGAGGTGCCATCCTCGTACTTCTCGAGGTTCTGCCATTGAAAGGCACGAAGCGTCCTCTGACACTGATCATCCTTCTCCTCTCATTCATCCCTATGTCGATTGACCAAAACGTCCTCTGGGACCTTGATCTCCCGCACTACATGTGTTCGTCTCCCAGGTTCCATAACTGCAAGGTAAACAAGAAATTCTTAAGCCCAAGTAGTGTAGAAGATTTCTTTTAAATTTGTCTTAAAATTATTATTCATTTTTAAACCCCGCAATCAACCATGAATCACAAGAATAAAAGTCATTATGAGGCATGTACCTATCCTAAGGTCTCTACCCAAAAATCAATGTTTCCTCAATTTGACTTTTGGTAGGTCCAGAGTCCTTGCATCGGATCACGAGGGCCCCTAAAATCTTGCGACTTAGCCCGTCTTCCCTGGCCTATTTCACGCACCAAGGTCACCCAACACTATTGCCCTACCATCCAATGAAATCCTCACTGTTCCTTACTCCATACTCCATCCTATCTCTCAACCACTCCTTTGATACTATTCTTTCCTAACCCGCCTTCACCAAGAGGAGGGAAGGGACAAAAGATTTACAGACCCTTCATTCATTAAGTTGAAGGAGATATAATTAACCCTATGACTCACCCTCGATAGGTACCAGAGTGGAAACTAGCACCAAGGGTATAGAATCACACATTATATGCATGGAATTACCCTTTTTATTTTATAGGATCAGGAGATAAGACTACAACCCCATCAACACCAAATCCAAAAGTAAAAATAAATCCGAAAGTAAACAATTCCCATATGCATGTTCAATAGTAAAAGAAACAAGCCACAAAACTGCAAAAGTTAAAGTACCAAGAAAATGGAAAACGAAAACATCCACTCCCACCAATGTCTAAGCTAGTATTGTCTCGCAGGATCCCTAAAGTCCTCCTGGAAACCTAAAAGCAGTTATATATATTTAGGGTGATAATACAAGTAAACTATGTAGGGAAACTAAAAGCTCTCGTGCACATGTGGGGAAGCATACTAATGCCCTGTGAGAAAATAGATAACCCAAAACACCCAACAAGGGAAAACTATATATCCAAACCGCACCAAGGAAAACTCCCAAAATAATGCAAGTCATGTAATGTATATTAATAGCACATAGATATTTGGGTACCCCGCGCTACATTCCCACTGGTTATTAAAGACATTATTACCTCTTGATGTCTTTGGTAATACCACAATGATGTCCCTAGATATATTTTCCCATTTCAATGTTGGCACTAGTAACTACTAAAGCATCCCTTTTGGAAAATTGTAATCTTCTTTAACCTATTGAAAAGTCAAACACATCATAGTAAATTCATCAATATATCATTTCATTCTAGCCCACCAGTAATACTTCAGGTAATCTCTGTAAATCTTATTATTGATGGGATGAACTCAAAACGATGAACTATGATTTTCACATATCAACTGATTCTTCAACTGTGAATCAAAAGGCACACATAACCTCTTCCCAAATATCAAAATACAGTCATTATAAATCTTAAACTCTGGTAACAAACCCTTATGAAACAATTATACAATTTTCTACAACTCACAGTCATATTTTAATGCTAGATTTCTACTGTCTGAGAGAGATGATTCCACTGACACCCGAAACAAATTAGAGGAGTATCCTGAACCAATAACATCTATTCCAATGTTCAACACATCATTAATCAATGCACATTCTTCCAATGTGACATAGTTAATGTAGAATTAATTTTTCAACTCAAAACATCTTCCACTTTATTTTCCATTCCTGGACGGTAAAGAATTTTGAAATAATAATCATTGATTAATTCCATTCAGTTCCTCTCTCTCATTTTTAATTATATCTATGTGAAGATATACTTATAACTTTTTTGGTCAGTATATAATTAAAATTTTACACTATAAAGATGATTCCAAAGAAAATTTAAAATAAAAACAACATCACATAATTACAAATCATGTGTTAGGTAATTTAACATATGAATTTTCAACTGATGTAAAGCATAATAAATTAACTAATAATTCCGTATTATGACAGAACCAAGTCCTTTCAATGATGAATCAATATAGATAACATATTCACCATATCTGTTTGGTAAATCCCAAACTAGATCATTCATTAATATTCCATTAAAATCCTAAAAAAATCATCACATTCTTTTGTCTAATGAACTAAACACATTTTCAAGTAAACATAGTAAGTGGGTTAGATAACGAAGAAAATTTTTCAACAATACTCCTGTATTTATCAGCTAATCCATGAAAAATACTAATCTACATTAAATTTTTGGGTATTGGATATTCTTCCACAAAATATTGAATTATCAGGATCAACAGTTATGTTATTTTTGAATCAATGTGACCAAGGAATGAAATTTTTTGCAACCAAAGCTCACACTTTCTGAATTTCCCTTATAGTTTCATTCTTTTCATGTTTTCAATAGAAAAAATTAATTACATTCATACTAATCTTTACCTTTTTAATATTCTAAAATATCATCTATAAATACAACCACCATTTATCAAATGAATCAACTGACCCATCACTACAAAAAACTGTTCAATTCTAATTCCGACCATCTCTGGATGCTGATTTCGAAGGTCATTTCCATTTATATTCTTTTAAAGAATATCTTCCCTATTTCCTCTAAGAATAAAAATTTTTATCATAGAAATATCATCGGTGAAGCAACATTGTAATCTTTAAGTGATATATCATTTAAATTTGTCCATAAAATAATTTATTGATATTAATTTATCAATATACTGACTTATAATGTTATCTAAACCAACCTATGATACCAACTTTAAGGATCCAGCTTTAATAAATACATAATCATGAATTATATTAATAATTCACATTGAGAATCATTACTTATTAATAGTTTTATAGAACTAGGACATAACTATTATATTACATCTCAAATATTACAATGTATACACTTCTACTCATTATCCATTTTTCATAAAATAAAAACGCATGAAAAAAAGTCATGTCTGTTTCCATGTTTTAGACATCATTACTTTTCCATGATCCCATCCTTGACCCTATTTATCATTATTTCCTATGAAAAACATTTCAAAAAAACATTGGCTTTGAATCAAATGCTTAGTAAGGATTACAAAATAAATAAAGAAAAAATTATTCCATAAATACATACCATGAATAAGCTCTTTAACATACCTCATGAAATTATATGATTTATGAATAACACATAGAAGTCATAAATCATAAATTTAACATGTGGAATCCATTAAAAACTTACGTTGTAGCTTTCATAGCTACGTAGCGAGTTACATTTAGAATACCCACCACAGTATATTACCTAAATCTCTTAGGCGAAACATTAATATTTACCTATGTCACGTTACCCAATTCATTAGAGATATATCTCGGGATCACCTTCCCTAGGATTATCCTGGAATAAACCATATGAGTAATCAATTCCCAAGAACCAAACATATTCATAACACATAAAAAAATGGACAGATAAAATTTCCACATTTCAATCACAATATATCATTTAAGTATATTGACATAACAAATAAATTATCAAAACCATTATCAATACAAAAAAAATGTAAAATATTATATGTTATTTATTTTATTTTATATAAACACTATGTATTTTAATAGAATCCAATGTTCAAATAATACTCATGGTGGCGGAAAGGTCGTTTGTCACCATGTACGTCAAGAAAAAACATTGTTTTTTTGTCGTTTAGAGAAATGTTTCATATAAAATGATTTCCTATGAATGAATGAAATTTCAAAGGTTCTTATACAACTTATAAAAAAAGTCGTGTATAAATTAAAATATACCTCAAGGAAAAGTGATTGAGACGATGATCCTTACCTCGATCCCGACTTGACCCTTTCATTCTTTGATCTCTTGAATAATTAACTAAAGTAAATTTATACATTCATAAGAAAAATTTTGAGGTTTATTATTCCATTAATATTACTTATTACCATTTTTAATACATTATATTATCATTTATGTTAATAACATTTGTTTTTTAGATATTTCGTACTATAGTCAAAAATGAAATTCTTATAATTACAGGTTGTCCATGTGGTTAGATGTCCGTTATCATTAGAATCATATTAATGATTTTGATATCATATATGTCATATATATCATGAACATATATTTATTTATAATAGTACATAAAATTTGGTGATATGAAATGAAATGTATCGTTCATGGAGATGGTATGTCGTACGTACGCATGAATGCTACTATCATTTATATTTCGTATTTTAATTGAATGAAAGCATAATTATAAATAGGTAATTTATAATTCTAGTATAATATCATATATAATATTATTAACTCTATCATTTATACTTACAACATATGTCATGAATGGGTCATATCATTTTGAGGGGGTGGTAGTCCGCACTTCCTCAAATGAAATTAGTGTATTTACCCATTATGGAAAAAATAATTTTTATGGAATAAATGAATGATTCTGAATAATAGAGAAAATATAAATATAGTATATGTCACATATAAATGAAATTCCATCATTATTTACCATATGATAGGCGGTTGGAGATAATTGAATAATCATCATTTCGTGTGGGAGTAGTTTGTCATCCACATAAACAGTATGTTCATATCCATTAAATAGAGGTGTGGGGAAGTGAAATAAGAATCATTCTCATAAAGACACCGTAGTATATTTCATACAATTTTTTTTGTAAAATAATTAAATAATGAGAGTTTACTTGGTAGGAGAAGGAAAATTAAATGAAAAAATACTCGAGAGAAGACGTTGCCTTTAAATCGAGAAACTCCCTTTGGTTTGAACCAAAGGGATTTCATGAAGTGACATATTCCTAAATTAAGGATTCTAGGTGGAGGAGTGGGATGTTGTGAGATTTTTTGGGTATAGGTTGTATGTGGAAATTGTAAAGACCCGTAAATTTCACAAAAAAATTTTTCATAATTTTCTTTGGAATTTTACAAGAACACAGTTTTAGACGGCACCTGATTCCGAGGCTCGGTCCGGAATCAATTTCCGAAGTGTGGCTCGGGTACGTTCAGTGAATGAACGAGCGGGTTTTTCTAACTTTTGAACCGGTGCTCGGAATAGAATTCTGAGGGCACCAATGGAATCGCAGCGCCGGTACTTGCTTAGAAACGCCTCTTCCGGAGTTGCATTTTCTCGGGTGTGGTTTTTAATTTTTGGGTTTTAAGTTAAGATATAAAATAAAGTTGTGCGACAATTTTATTTTTATTTCACTTAAAGCCGCTTAAAGACCACTTCAAGTTGTTTAAGCTGAGTTGATGCAGATAGGGTGCTATCAAAAAATATCCTACCCTCCTGGTATGATATTTGTGAGGTGGGGCCCGCACGAGCCCCAACGTTTCTTTTCCCCTAAGAAACGCACCCGCAAAAACCTGTTTTTATGAAAGTCAACTGACGTGTTTCTTAAATTCTTAACGCACCATTTATTTGGGTGGTTTTATTCGTTGAATTAATTCTATGAATTAATGGGTCTTTACTTATCTCTTTTTCGTTTGTTGGCATGTTAATAAAATAAGACCAACGCTTTTTCTCCTTAAGTGTTGTTTGTTGAGAGGATTTGACAAACCTCAAGTTCTTCATCCTTCTTCGCGAAGAACGCGAAGAATGCGAAGAACGCTAAGAGCGCCGGCCTTCGGCGAAGGGCGACAAAGAACGTTGAGCCTTCGGAGATCGACGACGCGAGGCCAAGTACCGCGACGCCGATGGTTCTTCTTATGCGACGTTCTTCCACGACAATCCAACCCCGAGACAACCTTCTATCGACAACGACAAGGTAGGGGGTTGCATTTCATTTAAATCTCTTTTTGGGTTATAACAACATCAAAGATTTAATTATTATTAATTAAATCTGTTGTTTCTTGATCCTCGGAGATCATTGACGCGACGCCCTTCCACGATGACGCGACGCCCTTCCGCGACGCGATGCTCCACTTGTTCCGCGACGGTCAATTCCGTGAAGAACGTGCATGCGACGACTTGACGAGGTAGGGGTTTGTTGTGAAACAATTTATATTCCCGTGATTCTTTCTTTTATAATAAAGAACCCGGTTTCATAAGAACAATTTTAATTTATTAAAATTCTTATTTGTTATGTTTTCTATGTTGATTATTCTTCTCGATTGTTATTGCCTAACACGGAGGGTGCGGGCCAAACGAACACGGCCCGATAACCCTCCACATTTTTTAGTTGTTGTGCGGATTTGGCGGGCGACGACAAAACATGCCGCAAGGGTGATTTGATGTTTCCGCAGTGAATAATGGAACCTGGGAGGAGCAGTGGTGTAGACGGGAACAGAATCGGACCACCGGAGTGACTCCGGAGGCCCGTGGAAGCCACCGGCGGCGCGGGACGCCGGCGACGCCCCGGCGCGCCGCCGGAGGGAGCCACCGCGGCTGATGTCACGGCAGTGGCAGCGGTGCCAGTGGACCCATAGCCACGCTGGTCCAGCGCACACAGGATGCGGCTTTGCTACTTCCGTTGACCAGCCCCCCCCCCCCCCCCCCCCCCCCCGCGGGGGCCGCGGTGTTGTCACGCGGGGTCAGCGTGCCCCCCGCATTACTCGGCCGCTCGGCCAAGCTGAGCCGGGCCGGCCGGTCGGGCCGGGCCGCGCCCTGGCCGGACCGGACCTGGTCTAGACAGGTCGGACCGGGTTGGGTCGCCCCAGTTCGGGTCGACCAGGTTCGGCCGACCCAGGGGGTTGGGCCGGGTCGGCCCGGGCCCTGACCCCCCGTCTTCGGACCATTTTCAGTCTTTTGCCCGTAACATGAGTTACGGGCCTCCGAATGACGCGCCGTTAGTGGAAACATGATCCTTGGATCGAGACAGTCATTTCGGTATACTGCACTCAGGGTTTCGGAATACTTTGGGTTCGGCCAGGTTGGTTCGTACACGAAACCAATCAGGCTCTCGGAGCGGAAACGCTCATATCTTGAGCTTCGGACGTCTGATTGACGTGCCGCCAACTTTGTTGAATTCCTCTAAGTGAGATGGATCTTTTGGCTCACTCCGGCCAAGGTTTGGACGCAGGTGGAGTACGGTATGGTTGGTTTTTCCATAAAAACCAACCGGGCCCCTAGGACGAAAAAGCCAATAACTCTCAGACCGGGCGTCCAATTGACGCGCCGTCTACGACGTGAAGTTCCTATTGACGATACGGAACTTTTGGATACATCAACTCTGGACCTTGTGTCAGTTGATGTATCAGCCTCTCGGCTCGTGGAGCGGACCCTCCCGAACGAGCTTGCTGTGTGCGGGAACCCTAGTGCTGGCTGCGACTTCGACGACGACGACTGTGCAGAGATCCTCAGTGGACTGCGACGATGAAGAGTGCTGGTCATGTATCCTTTGTGGGTCCCAGCTATACTGGTCTTGTATCCTATGTGGGTCCCAACTTAGATGATCCAGTGCTGATCTTGTATCCTATGTGGGTCCCAGCATAGATGAATCAATGAAGACTGTTGGTCTTGTATCATATGTGGGTCCCAACTGTGTTGGTCTTGTATCCTATGTGGGTCCCAGCTTAGATGATTCAGTGCTGGTCTTGTATCCTATGTGGGTCCCAGCATAGATGAATCAATGAAGAGTGCTGGTCTTGTATCCTATATGGGTCCCAGCTGTACTGGTCATATATCCTATGTGGGTCCCAGCTTAGATGATTCAGTGCTGGTCTTGTATCCTATGTGGGTCCCAACATAGATGTATTAATGAAGAGTGATGGTCTTGTATCCTATGTGGGTCCCAGCTATGCTGGGCTTGTATCCTATGTGGGTCCCAGCTTAGATTATTCAGTGCTGGTCTTGTATCCTATGTGGGTCCTAGCATAGATGAATCAATGAAGAGTGTTGGTCTTGTATCCTATGTGGGTCCCAGCTGTGCTAATCTTGTATCCTATGTGGGTCCCAGCTTAGATGATTTAGTGAAGACAGCTGGTCTTGCATCCTCAGTGGGTCCCAGCTTAGATAATTTAGTATCTTTATCCGATCATCCCTTTCACCTTTTTTGACGATGTTTTTTCTGTGTGAGTTGAATCCTGTTTACTCTCCTTTGTGGATTGTGTTGAACTATCCTGGGTGGATTTACTGTTTACTTTCATTTGTGGATTGTTTTGAGCTATCCTATGTGGATTACTTTTTCTCTCCTTCATGGATTGTGTTGTGCTATTCTGTGTGAGTATACATTTTGCTTTCCTGTGTGGATTGGGTTGTGCTTGGGCTTGGATGTTGGAGCCGAACGGGAATTGATGACTTAGGTATATGTATGGGCATATACCTAAGCAGTGTCGACTGTTACTTCGTGATTGTATCTTTCCTTTGTGGTTTATCCTTTGTGTATTTCGGGAGACCTTTGGGGGTCTCGGGGTCCCTACTGAGTAGCTTATACTCACCCCTACACGGGTTATGCCCGCACTTCGTTGTGTTGGTTGCAGATGACGGACAACGCTGATCGTGGTGGAGGCTTGCGGAGCAGGACGGTACCTGGAGGTGGACCACTAGGCGGGACGTACTCGGAGCGGACGGCTAGACCGAGGAGCTTTGGAGGCTATCTGTGCTCGCCCTTCCAGAGGACGGCTCGACGCTGCAGCTTTTCTTTTCAGTTGCTATTTTTCCCTTTCAGTTGTACTTTACAGTTGGGCTTGTATTTCCGGCCCCTTTCACATTCAGCACAACTTGTTACAGTTTTTACATAGCTTTTACTCATTCTGCTTGCTTACTCTGTGATGGTTGTTTACTTTACAAAGGCAATGCCTTCCCTGTTATCGTGATTTAATCCTTGGTGCTAGTCGCCAACCCCTGGCCTATGGAAGGCGGGCTTGGGGTAGTCACGACACGGGCGCTGAGGAAGGGTCATGACAAATTGGTATCAGAGGAGTTCGGTTCTACCGCGGACTCTGATCTTTTCTATTTGAAGTAATAGTGTTTAGCGTATTGGGTGTGGTTATCAGTCCAGGGAGTCCAGTGTTGGTGCGGCGGCCAACGTATTCGTACACCAGGACCCTGACTTCGGATTTCCAACTTAATGCACAAAAACATTGATTGCATGTGTGTTTCACGTTTTCATTGTGATTACTTGTATCAGCTCACCAGGTATACAGTTCTGACCGTGGCGCACCTGTTTCTTTTTAGGATGGCCCCACAACTGCAGCCAACTAGGGTTCCGATAGTGGAGCGTGATGATAGCACACCATGCGATGAGGCCTCGGTGCAGGGCTGCTTGTCAGCAGAGGCACTAGCCATACCTTTACCCGCCGAGCCACCGATGCTACCAGCCCCAGCTGCTGATGATTCATGTCGCCTTAGTGCACTGTATGAGTTCCAGTGCCAGCGACCACCCAGGTTCCGCGGGGAGACGGACCCTCAGGCCCCCGAGGACTGGCAGGAGTCAGTTGTACGGGTTTTTAGAATAGTGAGGACACCAGCAAACCTCATGGTGATCCTCGCAGGGAGCCTCCTGCACGCGGCAGCAGGAAGATGGTGGAGCATGATGCTCCAGGTTCACGACGAGACATCTCTCCTCTGGATGGACATTGAGTGCATCTTCCGCTCCGAGTTCACCCTAGCCACCATCTGTGCGGTGCGCATCCCAGAGCTGATACAGCTACGGCAGGGTAGCATGACAGTCGCCTAGTACTCGGTGAGATTCACTGATCTGTCGCGCTACTCCACGGATATGGTATGGGACCCGTTCTTCCGGGCCCAGACCTTCGAGCAGGGACTGAGGCACGAGATCAAGGCTTCTATGATCTCCCTCAACATTCTAACACAGGCAGAGGTGTTGGAGATAGCCCTTCTAGTGGAGAGTTTTCTCGCCGAGCAGGCTCCAGTGACAGGGCCCTCCGCAGGACGGCCCGTAGCAGGGTCTTCCGCAGCTGGTAGTAGACATGTGACGCAGAGGTCCAAACGGGCCAGACCATCAGTTGGGAAGTCTCAGGATGAAGATTCGGTTGTGCGGGGTACCCGAAGGAGAGCCAGCTACACGAGGGTCAAGCATTGCTACGCATGCAGCGGGCGAGGTCACATGGCTCGAGACTGCCCGACTCGTCTTACAGATGAGCAGAAGGTGGTAGAGGGACCTCCCAGATAGAGGTTCGGCCACGGTAGTATGCAGCGTGTAGGCGGACGAGGCAGAGGAGCTGGCCGAGTAGCATATGGTGGGCGACACTTCGAGGTGTTTCCACCACCATCACCAGGAGGTCCACCCCGACCTCAGGGAGTTGGTGGACATGCGAGAGCTCAGCTTTAGGCAGTTCAGGACTTCGATCATGGAGCTCTGGGAGAAGATGGACAGGAGTGGAACTAGTGGATACATCCTTTGTACTTCTAGTTCCTTGTTGTTGTGTGTGTGTCTTTGTATTATGAGCAGCAATAGTAAAAGATGCTTACCTTTGTGATGTTTTCATTCCTGTCCTCTTTTGTGTTGTTACTAAGAGGTTCCAGTTTAGACTGTTGACTTTACCCTCACTTGTGAGACATCTACTAGTGGAGACCCAATTACTACACGTTGATGCCGACAGTGTGAATCAACCCTTGGAGGTAAGAGTAACGGTTGGATCTCTTGGTAGTAGCGTCGAGCCCTTATGAAGCCATCCATGTTGTGTATTAACAACATCCATGTCGGGATTGACTGTATTAGGCAAAGGAAGTGGTTCATCCAGGGGATCAGACCGGATTTCTCTTATCGGCAAAGAAGAAATCTTATCAGTTCTTGTGAGATCAGAGATAGTCCAGGTCATCCAGGAGCGGATGAGTTTATCTCAGAGCCGACAGAAGTCCTATGATAAAAGGAGGTGGAGGTCACTTGAGTTCGAGGATGGAGACCACGTCTTTATGCGGGTCTCACCTCGACGTGGATTACAGGGATATGGCCGAGGAAGCAGTTGTCTCCATGCTTCATCAGACCATTCCAGGTCCTCAACAGGATTGGTGGGGTGGCTTATCGCCTTGCTCTACCACCTCAGTTGCACCAGGTGCATGACTTCTTCCACGTATTTCAGCTGAGGAGATACATTCACGAACCGACACACATCATTGACCATGGGGAGCTGGACATTGATGATTGGGCGACCTTTGCGGCGGTCCCGGTGGAGATCGAGGATCAAAAAAAGCGGGTCCTATGTGGACGATCGATTCCTCTTATGCGCATCTGATGGCAGTATGAGAACCTCCATGAGAGCCCTTGGGAGTGGGAGTCTCAGATGTGTGCTCAGTACCAGCTTTGTATCCCTAAGTTTGTGGTGAAGCTTTACGGGGACGTAAAGCCCTGTGGTGGGAGTAAAGTAAAGACCCGTATATTTCAAGGAAATTTTTTTCTTAATTTTCTTTGAATTTTACAAGAACGCAGTTTCAGACGAAACCTGATTCCGAGGCCCGGTGTGCCCTGAATCAATTTCCAAAGTTTGGCTCGGGTACGTTCAGTGAACGAACGAGCGGGTTTTTCTAACTTTTGAACCGTTGCTCGGAATCGAATTCTGAGGGCACCGATGGAATCGCACCGCCGGTACTTGCTTTGAAACGACTATTCCGGAATTTCGTTTGCTCGTGTGTGGTTTTTAATTTTTGGGTTTTTAGTTAAGAAATAAAATAAAGTTGTGCGACAATTTTATTTTTATTCCACTTAAAGCCGCTTAAAAACCACTACAAGCAGTTTAAGCTGAGTTGATGCTGATAGGGTGCTATCCAAAAATATCCTACCCTCTTGGTAGGATATTTGTGAGGTGGGGCCCGCACGAGCCCCACCGTTTCTTTTCCTCTATGTAACGCACCCGCAAAATCCCGTATTTATGAAAGTCAACTGGCGAGTTTCTTAAATTCTTAACGCACCATTTATTTGGGCGGTTTTATTCGTTGAATTAATTCTATGAATTAATGGGTCGTTACTTATCTCTTTTCCGTTTGTTGGCATGTTAATAAAATAAGTCCAATGCTTTTTCTCCATAAGTGTTGTTTGTTGAGAGGATTTGACAAACCTCAAGTTCTTCATCCTTCTTCGCGAAGAACGCGAAGAACGCGAAGAACGCCGGCCTTAGACTAAGGGCGACAAAGAACACCGAGCCTTCGGAGATCGACGACGCGACGTCAAGTACCGCGATGCCGACGGTTTTTCTTCTCCGACATTCTTCCACGACAATCCAACCTCGCGACAACCTTCGATCGACAACGACAAGGTAGGGGGTTGCGCTTCATTTAAATCTCTTTGTGGGTTATAACAACATCACAGATTTAATTATTATTAATTAAATATTTTGTTTCTTGATCCTCGAAGATCGTCGACTCGACGCCCTTCCATGACGACGCGACGCCCTTCCGCGACGCGACGCTCCACTTGTTCCGCGACGGGCAATTCCGTGAAGAACGTGCGTGCGATGACTTGACGAGGTATGGGTTTGTTGTGAAACAATTTATATTCCCATGATTGTTTCTTTTAAAATAAAGAACCCAGTTTCATAAGAACAATTTAAATTTATTAAAATTGTTATTTGTTATGTTTTCTATGTGTTGATTATTCTTCCCAATTGTTATCGCCTAACGCGGAGGGTGCGGGCCAAACGAACACGGCCCGATAACCCTCCGCAGTTCTTCGTTGTTGTGCGGATTTGGAGGGCGATGACAAAATGTGACGCAAGGGCGATTTGATGTTTCCGCAGTGAAGAACGGAACCCGGGAGGAGTAGCGGTGCAGACGGGAACGGAATCTGACCACTGGAGCGACTCCGGTGGCCAGCGGAAGCCACCGGAGGCGCGGAGCGTCGGCGGCCAAAGGAGGCGGCGCCCCGGCGTGCCGACGTAGGGAGCCACAACGGCAGCAGCGGCGCCAGCGGACCCGCGGCCGCGCGGGTCCGGCGCACACAGGACGCGGCTTTGCCGCGTCCGTTGACCAGGGCGGCCCCCCCGCGGGGGCCGCAGAGTTGTCGCGCGGGGGCAGCGTGCCCCCCCCCCCCCCGAGTTGCTCGGCCGCTGGGTAGAGCCGAGCCGGGCCGGGCCGTGCCCTGGACGGACCGGACCGGGTCCAGCCAGGTCGGACCGGGTCGGTTCACCCCGGTTCGGGTCAACCCGGTTCGGCCGACCCAGGGGGGGTCGGCCCGGGCGCAGACCCCCCGTCTTCGGACCATTTTTGGTCTTTTCCCGTAACATAATCTACGGGCCTCCGAATGGCGCGTTGTCAGTGGAAACATGATCCTTGGATCGAGATAGTCGTTTCGGTATACTGTACTCATGGTTTCGGAATACATTGGGTTCGGTCGGGTTGGTTCGTACACGAAACCAACCTGGCCCTCGGAGCGGAAACCCTCATATCTTGAGCTTCGGACGTCCGATTGACGTGCCGTCGACTTTGATGAATTCCTCTAAGTGAGACGAATATTTTGGATCAATCCACCCGAGGTTTGGACGCAGGTGGAGTACGGTCGGGTTGGTTTTTCCTTAAAAACCAACCGGGCCCCTGGGACGAAAACGCCAATAATTCTCAGACCGGGCGTCCGATTCACGCGCCGTCTTTGACATGAAGTTCCTGTTGACGATATGGAAATTTTGGATACATAAACTCTGGACCTTGTGTCAATTGATGTATCAGCCTCTCGGCTCGTGGAGCGGACCCTCCCGAATGAGCTTGCTGTGTGCGGGAACCCTAGTGATGGCTGCGACTTTGACGACGACGACTGTGCAGAGATCCTCAGTGGACTGCGACGATGAAGAGTGCTTGTCTTGTATCCTATGTGGGTCCCAGCTATGCTGTTCTTGTATCCTATGTGGGTACCAGCTTAGATGATTCAGTGCTGGTCTTTTATCCTATGTGGGTCCCAGCTGTGCTGGTCTTGTATCCTATGTGGGTCCCAGCTTAGATGATTCAGTGCTGGTCTTGTATCCTTTGTGGGTCCCAGCATAGATGAATCAATGAAGAGTGCTGGTCTTGTATCCTATGTGGGTCCCAGATGTGCTTGTCTTGTATCCTATGTGGGTCCCAGCATAAATGAATTAATGAAGAGTGCTGGTCTTGTATCCTATGTGGGTCCCAGCTGTGCTGGCCTTGTATCCTATATGGGTCCCAGCATAGATGATTCAGTACTGGTCTTGTATCCTATGTTGGTCCCAGCATAGATGAATCAATGAAAAGTGCTGGTCTTGTATCCTATGTGGGTCCCAGCTGTGCTGGTCTTGTATTCTATGTGGGCTTTAAGTTAGGAAATAGAATAAAGTTGTGCGACAATTTTATTTTTATTTCACTTAAAGCCACTTAAAGACCACTTCAAGCTGTTTAAGCTGAGTTGATGCAGATAGGGTGCTATCCAAAAATATCCTGCCCTCTTGGTCGGATATTTGTGAGGTGGGACCCGCACGAACCCCACCGTTTCTTTTCCCCTAAGTAACGCACCTGCAAATAACCGTTTTTATGAAAGTCAACTGACGCGTTTCTTAAATTCTTAACACACCATTTATTTGGGCGGTTTTATTCGTTGAATTAATTCGATGAATTAAGGGGTCGTTACTTATCTCTTTTTCGTTTGTTGGCATGTTAATAAAATTAGGCCAATGCTTTTTGTCCTTAAGTGTTGTTCATTGAGTGGATTTGAAAAACCTCATTTTCTTCATCCTTCTTCGCGAAGAACGTGAAGAACGCGAAAAACGCTGGCCTTCGACGAAGGGCGACGAAGAACACCGAGCCTTCGGAGATCGACGCCGCGACGCCATGTACCGCGATGCCGATGGTTCTTCTTCTGTGACGTTCTTCCACGACAATCCAACCCTGCGACAACCATCGATTGAAAACGACAAGGTAGGGGGTTCTGCTTCATTTATATCTATTTGTGGGTTATAACAACATCTAAGATTTAATTATTATTAATTAAATCTGTTGTTTCATGATCCTCGGAGATCGTTGACGCGACTCTCTTCCACGACGACGCGACGCCCTTCCGCGACGCAACACTCCACTTGTTTCGCGACGGTCAATTCCGAAAAGAACGCGTGTGCGATGACTTGACGAGGTATGGGTTTGTTGTGAAACAATTTATATTCCCGTGATTGTTTCTTTTAAAATAAAGAACCCGGTTTCATAAGAAAAATTTTAATTTATTAAATTCTTATTTGTTATGTTTTCTATGTGTTGATTATTCTTCCCAATTGTTATCCCCTAATGCGGAGGGTGCAAGCCAAATGAACACGGCCCGATAACCCTCCGCAGTTCTTCGTTGTTGTGCGGATTTGGCGGGCGATGACAAAACATGTCGCAAGGGCGATTTGATGTTTCTGCATTGAAGAACAGAACCCGGGAGGAGCAGCGGCATAGACGAGAACAGAATCGGACCACCGGAGCGACTCTGGTGGCCCACGAGAGCCACCGGCGGCACGGGTCGCCGGCGGCTGGAGGCGGTGGCGCCAGCGGACCCACGACCGCGCGGTTCCGGTGCATATAGGACGCGGCTTTGCCGCGTCCGTTGACCAGGGCGGCCCCCCGCGGGGGCCACAGAGTTGTCACGTGGGGGGCAGCGTGCCTCCCGCGTTGCTCGGTCGCTCGGTCGAGCCGAGCCGGGCCTGCCAGCCAGGCCGCGCCGCGCCCTGGCCGGACCGGGTCGGGTCTCCCCGGTTCGGGTTGACCCGGTTCGGCCAACCCAGGGGGGTCGGGCCGGGTCGGCCCGGGCCCAGACCCCCGTCTTCGGACCGTTTTCTATCTTTTTCCCATAACATGAGCTACAGGCCTCCAAATGACGCGCTGTCAGCGGCAACTCAATCCTTGGATCGAGACGGTCGTTTCGGTATACTGCACTCAAGGTTTCGTAATACTTTGGGTTCGGCCGGTTTGGTTCGTACACGAAACCAACCGGGCCCTCGGAGCGGAAACACTCATATCATGAGCATCATACATCCTATTGACGTGCCGTCGACATTGTTGAATTCCTCTAAGTGAGACGGATCTTTTGGCTCACTCCACTTGAGCCTTGGATGCAAGTGGAGTACGGTCAGGTTGGTTTTACCTTAAAAAACAAACAGGTCCATTGGGACGAAAATGCCAATAACTCTCAGACCGGGCGTCCGATTGACGCGCCATCTGCGACGTGAAGTTCCTATTGACGAAACGTAACATTGGGATACATCAACTCTGGACCTTGTGTCAGTTGATGTATCAGCCTCTCGGCTCGTGGAGCGGACCCTCCCAAACGAGCTTGCTGTGTGCGGGACCCCTAGTGCTGGTTGCGACTTCGACGATGACGACTGTGCAGAGATCCTCAGTGGACTGCGACGATGAAGAGTGCTGGTCATGTATCCTATGTGGGTCCCAGCTATGCTGGTCTTGAATCCTATGCGGGTCCCATATTAGATGATTCTGTGCTGGTCTTGTATCCTATGTGGGACCCAACATAGATGAATCAATGAAGAGTGCTGGTCTTGTATCCTTTGTGGGTCCTAGCTGTGCTGGTCTTGTATCCTATGTGGGTCCCATCTTAGATGATTCAGTTCTGGTCTTGTATCCTTTGTGGGTCCCAGCATAGATGAATCAAGGAAGAGTGATGGTCTTGTATCCTATGTTGGTCCCAGCTGTGCTGGTCTTGTATCCTATGTGGGTCCCAGCTGTGCTGGTTTTGCATCTTATGTGGGTCCCATCTTAGATGATTCAGTGAAGATAGCTGGTCTTGCATCCTCAGTGGGTCCCAGCTTAGATGATTCAGTATCTTTATCTGATCATCCCTTTCACCTTTTTCGACGATGTTTTTTTCTGTGTGAGCTGAATCCTATTTACTCTCGTTTGTGGATTGTGTTGAACTATCTTTGGTGGATTTACTGTTTACATTCCTTTGTGGATTGTGTTGAGCTATCCTATGTGGATTACTTTTTCTCTCCATCATGGATTTTGTTGTGTTATTCAGTGTGAGTATATGTTTTACTTTCCTGTGTGGATTGAGTTGTGCTTGGGCTCGGATGATGGAGCCGAATGAGAATTGATGACTTATGTATATGTATGGGCATATACCTAAGTAGTGTGGATTGTTACATCGTGATTGTATCTTTCCATTGTGGTTTATCCTTTGAGGATTTCGGGAGACCTTCGGGGGTCTCGGGGTCCCTACTGAGTAGCTTATACTCACCCCTGCACGGGCTATGCCAGCACTTCGTTGTGTTGGATGCAGACGACGGACAACGCTGATCATGGTGGAGGCTTTCGGAGCAGGACGTTACCTGGAGGAGGACCACTGGGCGTGACGTACTCGAAGCGGACGACTGGACCAAGGAGCTATGGAGGCTATCTGTGCTCGCCCCTCAGGTGGGACTTCTAGAGGACGGCTCGACGCTGCGGCTTTTCTTTTCAGTTGCTGTTTTTCCCTTTCAGTTGTACATTACAGTTGGGCTTGTATTTCCGGCCCCTTTTACTTTCAACACAACTTGTTACAGTTTTTACTTATCTTTTACTCTTTCTGCATGCTTACTCTGTGATTGTTGTTTACTTTACAAAGACAATGTCTTCCCTATTATCGGGATTTACGCCTTGGTGCTAGTCGGCAGCCCCTGGCCTATGGAAGGAGGGCTTGGGGTAGTCACGACACGGGCCCCGAGGACGGGTCGTGACAGAAATGGCGATTGAGAGGTGTGATTATGTAATGGAGGTGATGGATTTTTATTATGGGGAAGAGGTTCTTTACAGAAGAATAAAATTATTATTTTATTATAAAACTTTTCGGTTTCAAAAGGTCCAAAACTCCTTAAATTAAAAGATAAGATGACTAATGTTCACAATAAAATCATCCAATATGAATTAGATTGGTTTAGATAGTTTTCTAATTTTTATAATGTCATTTATTTAAATCATTCATTTATAATGTAAACACTGCATCATCATTGGGCCATAAATAATTTTATTTATTAAATGTCCAAAAATGATAAATAAAATACCATTACATTTGAAATATTATTATATTTATAATTAAT
Organism: Viscum album; assembly: GCA_963277665.1. NCBI lineage: Eukaryota > Viridiplantae > Streptophyta > Magnoliopsida > Santalales > Viscaceae > Viscum > Viscum album. Next base: position 1,557,965,374 of record OY728151.1, on the reverse strand, counting down.
AGGTATATTCTACATGATCACTTATATAGCCCATTAAAAAACTCTTTTACTATGAGATATATATATTTATGTTACATTTCAATAACATTAAATTAATTTTCATAAATTTTCATTTTCACTTAAAACTGGATCCATGGGTTCCCAATATCAATCCATATATTCCATTGGTTATATATATTCTATAAAATAGGTTTAGTACAAGTTTATGTGTAATTTAATGTTATCATAATATTATTTTTTAACTTTATTTACCGGATTTACCCTTTAACTGCGGTAAATAAAATATTTTCTGATGTAAATATTCATAATGTCTGAAAATAAAAGTTACATATTCACACATTTTGGACCTCCTGATTCCAAATATGGAATAAATTTTACCAAATTCAAAACATATAATTTGATGAAGTTAATTTAAAAATAATTCGTGTTTTCACAACAATAATCGTTTTTTTAAGAACTAATAACTTTCGAAAGAGTGACACATGATTATGTCTAATTTAAATGTAAAGGTACTACCAATGACAAAAAATGGATTCAATAGTAAAAATATAATCTAATTAAACTTTAAAACCATATAAAAAATAATCGATCCATATAAATAAATTATACTAAAATGATGTTTTGAATTAAAATACAGTATTTTTCAGAATTCATTAAAAAATGAACATTATTAGAAAAATAACAAAAATTTACCAAAAGTAAATTTTGATGTACTGATTCTAGATACTTATTTTATTTTGTCAAATAGAACATATAAATGTGAACAAAACTATATTTAAAAAGGGTTCTCTATTAAAAGGTGATAAATCGACATGTTAAAGAATATTAGAGTATTTATTTTTAAAATTGGATTCAATCACATTTTATGCCTATAAAATTTATTAGATAAGTGTAAAAACAATTAACAAACATGTTTAGTAATATTTTAATTTGTTCTGTTCATTCACGCCAATACAATGGCTATGCGCTTACTGCAATTTAATATAATAATAATATATTATTATTTTACTATATAACACAATGTTCTATGCAATGTAAGATTTCCAAGAAAACCATTGTTGTGTATTGGGCACACCATCAAACATAGAATCCACTTTAATTTAAAATTAATATTTATTTCAAAAAATTTAATAAATAAAACAATATCGTATCCATTATTTTCATTGGATGTTACAATTTCCCACCCTGATCACAAACCATGGGGCTAAAAATCTGGGCAATCTGTCTAGTACGTCCAAATGAGAGACCTCGAGGGAACATTTCATTCCACTAGGAGAACATCTATTCATCCATGAAATTGATCATATGATCCATTTATTATTGCTTCCCCTTAGGATTCACTCATGGAGATGATTCGAATTTAATTTTTGGTGAAATATTAGGTATGAAAAATACATTTCACTTTGTATGAATAGGGTATAAAAGTACATCCTTGAAGCATGTAGCACATGAAATATCATCAACATATAGAAGAGGTAAAAAGTGTTGGAAATCGATAAGGACACTAAAAAGTTGGTTCCTAGTTCAGGTAAATGGATCGGTGTATCTAGTGGAACTCCTAGAGGTAAGACGGGAGGCTCAGGGACCAACATGTCTTGAGCATGGTCGTCAACACCCTCCTAGTATATGATATAAGAACATCATTTTGGAAGTGGTCATCAAATATCAATCACATTTCATAGAACAAGAATTACGAAGGCAGATAAAATCATTTTTGGATGCTTGCAATATCAAAGGCTCAATACCCAAGGTAAAAGTCCCCAACTACCCACATAGATGTCCTGCAACTGGTATGTGATCAAGAATAATGTTCATTTCATTTTACATTCAATTAAAATTTTGACTCATTTACCTTTCATCAACATGAAAATTTGGGATAAGTACGTGAAACCATTACATTTCTGATGTCTCTTTTTACTTTATCATGGATATCTATTCACAATGTATTAGTTCCCATAAACCATATCAATAAAAAACAACCATTTTTTTATATCATGGTTGTTCAACTTGGAAATTATTCATCCTAACCCACGAGGGACCATGTACCTCATAGACTGATATTGGGAATCACTCAATCACAATAAAATAATATCATAAACAAAACAAAACTGTCACATCATCACTCAACAATCACATGAATATCAAGCATTCCATATAGTAAAATTTAGCTATATTTCATGGAAATATGAAGGACATGTAAATTCCTGGTGATTATAAATATTCTTGTAATAATTATCGTTTTCCTATCTAACATCTCAAGATAATAAAGGATACAATATTTTCATATTTATTAATATTTGTGAATGAAATATTAATTTTAGTTTAAATGGGATGCTATGTTTTATGGCGTATCTGAAACGCAACAATGAGTTTCATTGAAATCTTATGTTGCACACAATGATGAGTTATAATGAAAAATAATAATATAGCATTATTATTTTAAATGGTTGTTAACGCATAGTCATTGTATTTTCAGGAATGAACATAACTTACTAATGTATGATTGCACATTTTTATTAACTATTTTTACACAAATCCAATATAAGTTAGAGGCTTAAAATTTGAATGAATCCAATTTTAAGCATAAAACTCTAGTACTCATTAAAAGGCTAATTTATCACCTTTTAATGAAGAAAACTTTTTAAATCTAGTTTTTTTTTCACTTTCATATGTTCTATTTGAAAATATAAAATTAATCATTTTAATCGGGAAATCAAAATTTGCTTTGAGTTAATTTATGGTATTTTTCTGATAAAGTTCATTTTATAATGAATAGTTAAAAAATAAAATATATTTTTTCAAAACTGACTTTTAATATAATGTATTTATATGGTTATATTCCATTTTAATTGGATTTAATTTTTAATTAGATTATATTTTTATTATTTAATCCAATTTTTTTCATTTGATGTAATTTCACCTTGAAATTGGACATAAAAAAGTGTCAATATTTTTATAATTATTATTTCTTAAAAACAGGCTTTTTTTGTTCTGACAATGGTAATTATTTTTAAATTAATTTCTGCAACTTCTTTGTTTTGTATTTTGAAAAATGTATTCCATATTTCAAATTACCGGGTCCAAATATTATTAAAAGGTATCTTTTATGTTTAGGAAATACAAATATTTGACTATATTAAATATTTTATTTACCATTGTTAAATTTTAAATCTAGTAAATAAGGGTAAAAATAATATTATAATAATATTAAATTACCCTTACACTTGTCCTAAACCTATTGTGTGAGATATTTCTGACCGAGGGCATCATTGTGTCGATTTTAGGACCCCATTGACAAACTTGTATGTGAAAATGACACATAATAACTGATCATGTCGAGTATAAAAAGTAATTATAAAAATAAAAATATTTCATACATCATGGTAGTTTATTTATAATTTTCATAATTTAAATAAATAAAATTATTTATGAAATAATGATTATGTAATGATTACCTCATTAATGAATGATTAAAATAAATGAGATTATAAAAATTAAAAAATTAGCCAAAACCTATCCATTTCTTATTGGATGATTTTATTTCATACTATAATCATTTTATCATCTAATTTAATGAGTTCTAGACCTTTTGAATCTGAAAATTAGTTTATAATAAAATAATACTTTTAAACATTCCTAAAGAGCCCCTCCTCCTCTTATAATAATCCATCACCTATATCCCTTACTAACACCACTCAAGCCCCATTTTCTCTTCCAAAATCATCCAAAAAAACCTCCCAACATCCCTATATTCCACTTAGATGATATACATTAGGCAGAAGTCAAATAAATAAATTCTGTTGGATCAAACCAAAGGGAGTTACCATATTTAAAAGTAACGTCTACCCTAAAGTTCTCTTATCTTATTTTACTTATACAACCCCATAAACCCTCTTTATTTCATTATTATATAACAACACCATTATCCTTATTATACTGTGATGTTTTTATGAGGAGGATTTGAACTACCATTTCACACACCTCTATCTAGTAGCTAGAAACATACTGTTTCTATGGAAGGTGAACTACTGCATCAAGAAACAATGATTGTTAAATCATCTCATACAACCTCTTATGGTAACCATTAAGATGGAATTGTATTTGTATGTGATATAAATTACATTTTTATTCTATCTACACTTTTATATTTTTCATTTATAGAAAACATTTATAGTTTCCATAATGGGGTAATACGATAATTTCATTTGAGGAAATGCGGACTACCGCACCCTCAAAGTGATATGACTTGTTCATGCCATACATGGGAAGTGTAAAGGATGGAGTTAATGAAAATATATATCACCTTATACTATAATTATAATATACCTTTGTGTCATGACCCGCCTTCACCAAAAGGAGGGAAGGGATAGCATATTGTCAGACCCTTCCTTCTTTAAGTTGAAGAAGAGATAATGACCCCCGAGACCCGCCCTCGATAGGTCCCGGAGTGGCGACTAGCACAAAGGGTATAGAATCACAAATAATATGGAAGGAATTACCCTTTTTATTTTATTGGATCGGGAGAGAGGAATTAACCCCGTCAACACCAAAATCGAATGTAAAAATAAAGTTGAAAGTAAACCATTCCTGTAACACCCCGAGATTTTATGAAAAATATTATTTTTAATTTCACTAATGTCTTGTGTTGTACGCTACACCAAAAGGAGCTTCCACAACACGCATCCTTGATTTTCCTTGCATTGCACGCAATCGCGACCTTCCTCGATAGCGTATGTAGTACGCAATAACGAGTTTCATGAAACAACGATATGCTATTAAAATATTAATAAAACTAGCCGTTATGAATAGTAATAACCACTTTTTTAAATTTTTGAAATTTTAGTTCTCACAATGGACTTCATTTTTGGATTCGGAGTATCGAATTTAGCCTAAGGTGAAAATTTGGTACTTTTCGGATAACTTCCATATTCTGATGAATAGTGAAAATTACTAAATTATAATTAAAAACAACTTTTTTAATCAAAATAATTAATAGTGATAAATTATTAATTTGAGTTGTTTTAAAGTATATTTAGAATATATTTTTACAATTTAATACAATTTTGGTCATTGGATGTAATTTCACATTTAAACCAGACATAAGCAAGTGTCAATCTTTTGATAGATATTGTTTCTTAAAAACACGCTATTTGTTTTAACAGCGGGATTTAATTATAAAATTAATTAATGCAACTTCTATGTTATGAATTTGGTAAAATAGAATTCATTTTTGAATTCGGAATATGAAATATAGCTTAGGATGAAAATTTGGCATTGTTCTGAAAAACATCAATTTTTGATGAATAGTGAAACTACTAAGTGGTAGGTTAAACACTGAATTTTGCATAAAACTTAATTTTACCGCTTCTGTGAATGGAATTTCGAAAATCCAACAGACACGGTTAATATCAAGACTAAAATGTGGTTCAATGAGATGAAAATAATTTTTGGTGAATAGTAACTTTTTACTTTTTTTTACCACGGTTAATAGTAAATATGGTAACTAAGGGTAAATATGATATTACTATTACCCTAACACATGTCCTAATTCTATTGGATAAGTATAATTCGACCAAAAACAACCTTATGAATATAATATGACCATTTATGTCCACTTTGATTAGATTATGACATTTAATATTATTTTATTTAATGAATAGTTAAAATAGTTAAAATCAAAATTGAATAACTAAAACATTTTTAATATGGGGTTATACATAAGATAAATTCTACTATAAATATTCATTAGAAATCTAAAAAGATTTCCTACATAATGATATTTTATTTATAATTTTTAGACTTTAAATAAATTAATTTATATATGACACAACGATGATGCAGTAATAACCCTTTTAAGGAAATATTAACATAATTGATGTTATAAATGCTCAAATGAATGTAATTTGAGACTTTTTATGACTTAAACTAATTTTCTAGGTTAATATGACATGTTATTGTTGATTTAAGTAACTTGGTTAGAACTTATCATTCTTTTATGAATTTCATAAAAATCATGTACCAAATAGTGTCAAAATTGACATAAAATAGTTTTTAAAACAAATATTATATTATTAATTGTTATTTTATTCCTAAAAATCTAAGGTTCGGACAAATGACTTAGATAAGATTATATATATTAATAATAAACAATTTGGGGTTCGTTTGACATGTTATAGTAAGTGTATTAACCATATAGTGAAAGAAAACAAAAAGACATGGTAAATGTTAAATTATTTATCTTAGAGTTAAATCTAATTGATATGGTTAAAATAATACCCAAAACTTGTCTAAATCCTATTGGTTGATATTATTTCGACCCATCCCCACTTTAGCTTCGAAATAAGACCCTTTGGAACCATTATAAACTGATTTTGACTTTAATATAAAATAATATTTTGAGATATTCCTAAGGTGCCCCTCTCCTCCCTTATAAAAGGACACATCCTCCCCCTCCTCCTCACACCAATTTGATCACTAAAGCTCGTCCAAACCCTGCCAAAATCTCTTCTCCACTTCCCTATCAACATCCTAGAGGTTCTGGTCTTCCTCAAAGACCAATTTTAGTGCCCTAAGAGGAGGTCTCAAAGAGGCGCTTCAAAGAAGAGGTAATTACCGTTACAAATTCTTTCATCTTTATTTCTTCTTCCACTTCTTCTTCTTAGGTTGTTTCATTATGAAGTAATAACATCAGTATCACTCATATACTGATATGTTATTATAAGTATGAAACAACCCTATTTCACCATCTATCCATCCTACGGAAAAAGAAATCACCACGCGTGCGTACGTACGGAATACCGTCTCCACGCCGTGGTGTAATCTATTTTCCACCACCACCTTACATGGATGGGTATAATAGTGTAAAGAATAACTATACATAGTTATTACAACATCATATTTATTATGATATATTGTATAATCCACTCCAATTCAATTCAATATTTATGGAAATGATATCATCGCTCGTGCGTATGTACGGACTACCGTCTCCACGACGCGATGAGATTCATTCTCCATGTTAACCATTTAAGAATGATTATAAAGTATATATAAGAAATAATAATGAAATATATGACATTATAAAGCTACTGGATTTATGTATATATATATATATGTATGTCATCTACTTACTTCCATTCAAGACAATAAGGAAAGGAAAACAGCGTTCATGCGTACGTACGGACTACCGTCTCCATGAACGGTGTTTTTCATTTCATTTATCTATCTATTATATATATATATATACTGAATATATATGATATATAAATCATATTTTATATTCTGGAAGTAATTAAATCATGATATAAGTAATAATAATGTCACGAACAAGAAGTCAAAACACCTATGATAAATGAAACGATTTTACCCAAAATGCTTATTTAACATGGAATTTACAAAAGAACGGGTAATATAATGTCATAAGGGAACCATATATGATATCATAACAATGAATATGATTCTGTAATAAGTCAATGACATTATTTAAATCATTATACAGGAGGTTCGGACACATACGAAGCAAATCGGACCTAAAGTAAGGGAAAATATCACAATCTCATTTTTATCCGAGATTTTTTATTCGTAAGTATTTACTGGGGTGTATTTTATCATCCACATACATGTTTCATCAATATGTAATATTATTTCCATACACTTACAATTTTTTTAAATTCAATTTTACCCTTCAGTGAGTTTTTATTAAAAGATATGAAAGGAATCTTTTTTCGTTTTCCGTACGAGGTACTTTTTGACTTTTCTGACAAAAGTACGAAGAATGTTTTTTTTAACTTATACGGAATGAATGGATTTTTAAAACATTATTTCCAAGAATCTTCCTTTACAAGTTTTCAAGTTTATTTTTAATCAACTTCTTTTAGTTTGTAATTGTATGACATGTTAAGAATGGAAAAGTGTTTTTGAAGTTGAAAGGATATTTTCCTCAAGAATGGAGTTCAAGTGTTTTATCAAAATTATTTTCCATCTAAGATAACATAGGGTTCTGTTTCTATCCCTATTATTACATTAATTTGGTTATGTTTAGATGGAATTATTTTTATGAATTCCTTTATCTTATATGAATTGTTTTATGATGTCATGTTGTTTAAGAATCCCATTTTTATTACATTGGTTACGCTATGATGTATGGTTTATGATTATGTGGCACACATAAGAAAGGATTCATTATAATATGGGTGGGACCTATATCTCCATCCAATGAATTGGGTAAAGATTTTATATCTCATGAGATAGACAGGGCTGGAAAGGTAGGTTATACCAGTTCAGTGAAACAGGACTGAAACGAGGGTTACTCGATTTAGAAAGGGACTTTGTCCACTAAGATAGTCTTGGAAATGAGTCTTGACTAATAAGAAATGATTCTCTATGATTATGTGTGAATGCCACAAAGTTTCATGTTTTAGGTTATGATTATTGTGATTACATTTCACTGCCATGATTTACCCCATGTTATGAAATTATGATCTCTTTTGCAGGTTAAGATTTCCAAAAGTTATGTGCTTATGTATATGATGTGATTGATATTTCTTTTGTTTACCCTTACTGAGCATTTGAGCTCACCCTTTTATGTTTTATTTTCCCCAGGATATAAAGAAAGGTTTTATGTAAAAAAAAAGAAGATCTTTATGGGAGATTTTGAAGATCTTTCACCACGATTAGAAGATTATATTCCGAGTTTCCAAAGACACTAAACTATTACGATCCTTGTGTGTGTGTGTTTTGTTATGTACTAAGTATTCCGCAAATGTAATGTAATGTCCATGTACGTTAAGCTTCGAGTCTCTTCAGTTGGTATCAGAGGAAAGGTTTAGTCAACCTTTGGAAACTAGGATGCGAAAACGTTAGTGAGATCCCTAGAGATATTTCTATGGTATGTCTAGGGATGTACCTAAGGTTAAGTATACGTATAGGTTATAGTACTAGAACTACGCTAACGATCATAGAATTAAACCTAAGATGTTAGATATTGAAGGTACTCCACGTTTATTATGTTGTTTTCCTTAGCATGATTTTTGCCACTCACACTATTCTTTTTGGGTTTTAGACGATGGCTGGAACCCAAAGGAACCGTGTTGATCAATGTAATGGACAATGCAATGATTGTCCTCCTGAACAAACAAATGTTATGGGAGATGGAGTGCAAAATCTTATTGCTATACTTACACAAGCTATGAATCATTCTGGACTTCCAAATGAGCAGAGAAGGGAACAATATTTTATTGAGTCCTTCATGAGGCAAAGTCCACCTTCTTTCAGTGGGTCTTCTGATCCACTTGTTTCTGAACAATGGATCAGTACCACTGAAAAGATATTTTCAGTTCTTCAATGTTCTGAACTTGATAAAGTCATCTTAGCAGTATATCGTTTGGAAGGTGAAGCTGATCAATGGTGGAATCTTATCAAGAATACAAGGCAAAGAGATGAAATTGAGTCCATAGAATGGGACGAGTTCAAGAACTTATTTTTCAATAATTACTTCCCTCGTATTCTTCGAACAAAGATGGAGAAAGAGTTTCTTGAACTAAAGCAAAAGGATGATGAATCTGTTGGTATATACGAAGCGAATTTTACAAGACTTGCAAGGTATGCATCTGGCATTATCATCCAACCTGAAAGTAAAGTTGATCGATTTTTCAGTGGCTTAAAACCAAGTCTTCGAAGGGCATTATCTATAAGAGACTTCAGTAGCTATGAAGAAATTGTGCGTTGTGCTATCAAGGTAGAAATGGAAGTTGGTGTTACATATCCTTCTCATGGTTTTGACAAGAAACGAAAGATGGAGTTCAAGGAGAAATCTCTGAATAATGGTGAAAAGAAGATGAATGTTTCCTTATGCTGAAAGTGTGGAAAGAAGCATGGTGGAGATTGTCTTAATGGGACTAGAAAATGTTTTAAGTGTGGAAAAGAAGGTCATCGAGTAGCTGAGTGTCGAAGTAATGGAAAAAGGGTTTCTAATGATGTCAATAAAGCAAACACTGCAGAGAACGCACCACCAACACTTCAATGCTTCAAGTGCAAGGAAATGGGGCATTATGCTAATAAATGCCCTAATCCAAGGGTTAGTGATGATCAACATGAGCAACCACTAAAGGCAAAGGACAAAGGGAAGTCACATGCGATCACTATTGGTGATGTTGAATATGACAACGATGTGGTGGAATGATTAAGTGTTTATGTAATGGGATTCCAAAATAATGTTGTATCATGGAGTATTGGAATATTTATGAATTGGTATATTGTGGTATTCAAAGTGATTGAGATATTATGCGCATAATGAAGGGAAAACGAGAAAATGAAATGTTTAATAGTATTCATGAGCTCATGATTGATATAAGGACTAAGTGATATCATGGTTTGAGTATATATAATTTTGAGGATTTTGGTATGTGGAAGGTGTTAACTTTTAACTGCATTCATGTTTTCACTAAGGTATTCAAGATAATATATGATTAAGGACTATGAATGTTTGGAATGGGACCAACAAAACATATCTTATGATATATGGGGATCAACGATGGTATTAAATCTCTGGTAATTGTTTTCACTTTGTGGACTGCAGTATTATGGATAAGCCTAAAGATTGGAATGGATTATGTTGGACATAAGTTATTATTGTTTAAGGACATGAGTTTTTTTTCGATATTACATATGGGATGTTATAGTAATGTAGTTTTAGAAAAAGGACAACCTGCAGGACGGGCGACAACCCATCGCTTCGGTCAAGGCTGGGGAAATCGAACCCACAACCGAAGTGCGACTGGCCTTTATCGCCTACCACTAGCCTACAGGAAGTCCCTGTTTAGTAGAAACTAGTTTTATTATATTAAGCTGTATGATATATAATGTATAAGTCCATTTTAGGAACCATATATGATTAATCTCACTATAGATCGACTTATGTATATAATTTTTGCTAACCTTTTGTTTGAGACAGATGGAATGACCCGTCATTCTATCACATGATCTGCTAACACTTCAAGAATAACAAATTCAACTTCATTAATTTAAGAGATGAAGTGGAAATTGTTCAAGGCATGAACAACAGTGAGATTCTACCAAAATCATGTAAGTATTTCTTTTAATTCATCAACTTTAGGGAAATGATCTCGAAAACCAAAAATGTTGTCCTAGTGATCTTATATCTGATGAATCAGATGGTACCTTAGATCGTCACAAATTTATGGCTTTGTGATTGCTGGATTTTCCATAGCCATGTTCTCTACCACTCTCCATCAGAACATGATGATTAGATTTCTCTTCCATATCCATATTTTCACCTATGTGGAAACCCAGTGATTAGTTTATTTGGGTAACCGTTAAGTTTCATACTTTTGTTTTTAAAGATTGGTTTTGGTATTCCTTTTTACGATGTGGGTTTCTATTAAAGAAACTTTCAAATAGTAAACAATTTATAACCCCGACGAATTTCGAGGGTGAAATTCATTTTAAGGGGGGTAGAATGTAACACCCCGAGATTTTATGAAAAATATTATTTTTAATTTCACTAATGTCTTGTGTTGTACGCTACACCAAAAGGAGCTTCCACACCACGCATCCTTGATTTGCCTTGCATTGCACGCAATCGCGACCTTCCTCGATAGTGTGTGTAGTACGCAATAACGAGTTTCACAAAACAATGATATGCTATTAAAATATTATTAAAACTAGCCGTTATGAATAGTAATAACCACTTTTTAAAATTTTAGAAATTTTAGCTCTCACAATGGACATCATTTTTGGATTCGGAGTATCGAATTTAGCCTAAGGTGAAATTTTGGTACTTTTCGGATAACTTCCATATTCTGATGAATAGTGAAAATTACTAAATTATAATTAAAAACAACTTTTTTAATCAAAATAATTAATAGTGATAAATTATTAATTTGAGTTGTTTTAAAGTATATTTAGAATATATTTTTACAATTTAATACAATGTTGGTCATTGGATGTAATTTCACATTTAAACCAGACATAAGCAAGTGTCAATCTTTTGATAGATATTGTTTCTTAAAAACACGCTATTTGTTTTAACAGCGGGATTTAATTATAAAATTAATTAATGCAACTTCTATGTTATGAATTTGGTAAAACAGACTTCATTTTTGAATTCGGAATATGAAATATAGCTTAGGATGAAAATTTGGCATTGTTCTGAAAAACATCAATTTTTGATGAATAGTGAAACTACTAAGTGGTAGGTTAAAAACTGAATTTTGCATAAAACTTAATTTTACCGCTTCTGTGAATGAAATTTCGAAAATCCGACAGACACGGTTAATATCAAGGACTAAAATGTGGTTCAATGAGATGAAAATAATTTTTTGTGAATAGTAACTTTTTACTTTTTTTTACCACGGTTAATAGTAAATAGGGTAACTAAGGGTAAATATGATATTACTATTACCCTAACACATGTCCTAATTCTATTGGATAAGTATAATTCGACCAAAAACAACCTTATGAATATAATATGACCATTTATGACCACTTTGATTAGATTATGACATTTAATATTATTTTATTTAATGAATAGTTAAAATAGTTAAAATCAAAGTTCAATAACTAAAACATTTTTAATATGGGGTTATACATAAGATAAATTATACTATAAATATTCATTAGAAAGCTAAAAATATCTCCTACATAATGATATTTTATTTATAATTGTTAGACTTTAAATAAATTAATTTATATATGACACAACGATGATGCAGTAATTACCCTTTTAAGGAAATATTAACATAATTGATGTTATAAATGCTCAAATGAATGTAATTTGAGACTTTTTATGACTTAAACTAATTTTCTAGGTTAATATGACATGTTATTGTTGATTTAAGTAACTTGGTTCGAACTTATCATTATTTTATGAATTTCATAAAAATCATGTACCAAATAGTGTCAAAATTGACATAAAATAGTTTTTAAAACAAATATTATATTATTAATTGTTATTTTATTCCTAAAAATCTAAGGTTCGGACAAATGACTTAGATAAGATTATTTATATTAATAATAAACAATTTGGGGTTCGTTTGACATGTTATAGTAAGTGTATTAACCATATAGTGAAAGAAAACAAAAAGACATGGTAAAAGTTAAATTATTTAACTTAGAGTTAAATCTAATTGATAAGGTTAAAATAATACCCTAAACTTGTCTAAATCCTATTGGTTGATAGTATTTCGACCCATACCCACTTTAGCTTCGAAATAAGACCCTTTGGAACCATTATAAACAGATTTTGACTTTAATATAAAATAATATTTTGGGATATTCCTAAGGTGCCCCTCTCCTCCCTTATAAAAGGACACCACCTCCCCCTCCTCCTCACACCAATTTGATCACTCAAGCTCGGCCAACCCCTGCCAAAATCACTTCTCCACTTCCCTATCAACATCCTAGAGGTTCTGGTCTTCCTCAAAGACCAATTTTAGTGCCCTAAGAGGAGGTCTCAAAGAGGCGCTTCAAAGAAGAGGTAATTACCGTTACAAATTCTTTCATCTTTATTTCTTCTTCCACTTCTTCTTCTTAGGTTGTTTCATTATGAAGTAATAACATCAGTATCACTAATATACTGATATGTTATTATAAGTATGAAACAACCCTATTTCACCATCTATCCATCCTACGGAAAAAGAAATCACCACGCGTGCGTACGTACAGAATACCGTCTCCACGCCGTGGTGTAATCTATTTTCCACCACCACCTTACATGGATGGGTATAATGGTGTAAATAATAACTATACATAGTTATTACAACATCATATTTATTCTTATATATTGTATAATCCACTCCAATTCAATTCAATATTTATGGAAGTGATATCATCGCTCGTGCGTACGTACGGACTACCGTCTCCACGACGCGATGAGATTCGTTCTCCATGTTAACCATTTAAGAATGATTATAAAGTATATATAAGAAATAATAATGAAATATATGACATTATAAAGCTACTGGATTTATGTATATATATATATATGTATGTCATCTACTTACTTCCATTCAAGACAATAAGGAAAGGGAAACAGCGTTCATGCGTACGTACGGACTACCATCTCCATGAACGGTGTTTTTCATTTCATTTATCTATCTATTATATATATATATATACTAAATATATATGATATATAAATCATATTTTATATTCTGGAAGTAAGTAAATCATGATATAAGTAATAATAATGTCAAGAACAACAAGTCAAAACACCTACGATAAATGAAACGATTTTACCCAAAACGCTTATTTAACATGGAATTTACAAAAGAACAGGTAATATAATGTCATAAGTGAACCATATACGATATCATAACAATGAATATGATTCTGTAATAAGTCAATGACATTATTTAAATCATTATACAGGAGGTTCGGACACATACGAAGCAAATCGGACCTAAGGTAAGGGAAAATATCACAATCTCATTTTTATCCGAGATTGTTTATTCGTAAGTATTTACTGGGGTGTATTTTATCATCCACATACATATTTCATCAATATGTAATATTATTTCCATACACTTACAATTTTTTAAATTCAATTTTACCCTTCAGTGAGTTTTTATTAAAAGATATGAAAGGAATCTTTTTTCGTTTTTCGTACGAGGTACTTTTTGACTTTTCTGACAAAAGTACGAAGAATGTTTTTTTTAACTTATACGGAATGAATGGATTTTTAAAACATTATTTCCAAGAATATTCCTTTACAAGTTTTCAAGTTTATTTTTAATCAACTTCTTTTAGTTTGTAATAGTATGACATGTTAAGAAAGGAAAAGTGTTTTTGAAGTTGAAAGGATATTTTCCTCAAGAATGGAGTTCAAGTGTTTTATCAAAATTATTTTCCATCTATGATAACATAGGGTTCTGTTTCTATCCCTATTATTACATTAATTTGGTTATGTTTAGATGGAATTATTTTTATGAATTCCTTTATCTTATATGAATTGTTTTATGATGTCATGTTGTTTAAGAATCCCATTTTTATTACATGGGTTACGCTATGATGTATGGTTTATGATTATGTGGCACACATAAGAAAAGATTCATTATAATATGGGTGGGACCTATATCTCCCTCCAATGCATTGGGTAAAGATTTTATATCTCATGAGATAGACAGGGCTGGAACGGTAGGTTATACCGGTTCAGTGAAACAGGACTGAAACGAGGGTTACTCGATTTAGAAAGGGACTTTGTCCACTAAGATAGTCTTGGAAATGAGTATTGACTAACAAGAAATGATTCTCTATGATTATGTGTGAATGACACAAAGTTTCATGTTTTAGGTTATGATTATTGTGATTACATTTCACTGCCATGATTTACCCCATGTTATGAAATTATGATCTCTTTTGCAGGTTAAGATTTCCAAAAGTTATGTGCTTATGTATATGATGTGATTGATATTTCTTTTGTTTACCCTTACTGAGCATTTGAGCTCACCCTTTTATGTTTTATTTTCCCCAGGATATAAAGAAAGGTTTTAGGTAAAAAATAGAAGTTCTTTATGGGAGATTTTGAAGATCTTTCACCACGATTAGAAGATTATATTCCGAGTTTCCAAAGACACTAACCTATTACGATCCTTATGTGTGTGTTTTTTGTTATGTACTAAGTATTACGCAAATGTAATGTAATGTCCATGTACGTTAAGCTTCGGGTCTCTTCAATTCCCATATGAATGTTCAATAGTAAAAGATAAAAGGCACAAAACTCCAAAGGTAAAGTACCAAGAAAAAAGAAAACCACAACAGCCATTGCCCACAACGTCCAAGCTAGTATGGTACTGCACGATCCCTGAAGTGCTCCTTGAAACCAGAATGCAGTTTTATATACGTAGGGTGAGCATACAAGTATACTCAGTCGGGAAACAAATAGATCTCATGCACAAGTTGGGAAGCATACTAGTGCCCTATGAGAAAAGAGATTACCCAAAACACCCAACAAGGGAAAACTATCCCGCCAAACCTCACCAAGGCACACTCCCCAAATAACGCAAGTCAGGTAATGTATAGTAATAGAACATCGATAGTTGGGTACCCTGTGCCATATTCCCATTGCTTATTAATGACATCCTACACATCTAACCAATCCTGCCATTCTTACCACAGTCCCACTGCCACAGCCCGCCCACACACACCTGGGCCTCACTGTAGTCCCACTGCCACATATCCTTCCTGCAAACACCTGGGCCACAAAAACCACATGAAACCACACCCCCAGACACCTGGGCCAGAACAACTATATGAAACCACGCCCATAGACACCTGGGCAAGAACAACTACTTCCACACCCGAAAACACCTGGGCATCATCCCGAAGATACTTGGGAAACATCATGCCCTCACACACTTGAACCACCAACCGCAACTACCCTGCCCGAATAATCATGGGATATAATGGACCTCAGGCCATCACAGCCTGCCCTAAGAGTCTTGGGCTATTCGGTAAAGGGTGTAGAAAAGGAGCTAATAACCAGACACTCATAGAAGTGTTGATAAAAACACCCCCCATGGAATGGGGGTGTTCGGTACTAAGTTCTCAACTTTTGTGGGGCACGAATAAGGAACATATGAACTAAAATTGTACATATAAGCATACCAACACTCAACCCAACCTAGGGCTCCAAAACCTGTCTATGAACAAACACCCTCGTTACACTTCATTCATGAAAGGTACACCACCCACAGTTAAGTTACAACTCATTCCAAGAACGAATTCCCCATCGAGCCTTTCTTGTTTTCATGTTCAAGTGATTCCTTTTAATTAAATTCCACACTACTGGAAACTAATAGGCATAACCACGAGCTAAGGGAACGAATACATCCAACAAAAATTTAAGCATTCGCACCTGGTTCTCTTATAGTGTCACAACAATAAAAGAGATCAGTGAGATCCCTCGAAGTACTGGAACCAAATAAAGCGATGAGATACAGCCCCATGTCCCCAAAACCAGGAACCAATGACTTCTTAACAATACAGGATCCCACCCATGTTCGTGTCACAGCAGTGCAACTGCATAGCTTTAGATTCACAACCAACAACCATGCCACAACGGAGGATCCATTACTCACCCAAATCACCTCATAATCATCTAGTAGGAAAACACACCCACTACCAAAATAGAAATAGGGGAACTTCCATGTTCTAGCACATCCTTCATTAGGTTCATCTTTTTGTTCATTTACCAGGGTGGTCACACAAGGATTCTTGTTTTACTAAACATCAATTAAATCCACAGGGTTTACATGAATAAAAAATTTCCATGTTACAACCCTTCAATCATCACAGAAGGCATGGTTCATTAGTGCTCAAGGAAGTACCAAAAATGTCCATGATTTTTAGTGAGCATAGGCCCACACAGTTCACAACACATATCAGTATAAAAGATTGCAGAAAAACATCGGTCACACACCCCCTTCATTATTTAAATGTCTTTTCATTATCGTAATTAAGTTTGGTTTCATCAATTTCCACAGAAATAGTAGCATACCCACCCCGAATGATACACAGTAAGGAGAGACGAAGGAAATCCCTACTTGGATGATCAATTAACATCGTTTGACATGGCACGCCAAGAGCTGGGGATGTACCACTTGCAGGGAAGGAACGTTAGGGACTCCAAGGGTGAGAAGATAAGCTTCGGCACAGGTGCACCACCTGCTTCGAGAAGAGGACTCAAAACGCACCAAGGGAAGAAAAAACCAAGCCTAGAAGAATAAGGAAAGACGAATTCTTGTGGAATATAAGTATGAGATCTGGTTGTGATGGGATATGGGAATTTGAATGGATTTAAAGTCGGATGGTGGGTTTCCCCCATGCAGTTGTGTAGTTACACATGATGAGATTAATTGTTATTTAATGATTCCCATCGTAAAAGGTGGTAACATCTGGGACATTAAATAATTTTATATAAATAGAAGGGCATGATACACTGACACACAGCTGGTTTCGTCGAGGATCGCCCTAATTTAAGGAATTTGAAAATTGATTGTTGGCTAAAAAGAAAATGGATTTAATCCACTTCCAAGAGGTTAAATGGGGATAAAAGTGGTGTTATGGGAGAAACTGCAGAAGAGAACCCTGAGAATTTCGGGTGACACCAATTGTGTCACACACCGTTCAAACGCACAGATCGGCGAGGGTCCGATCGGTCAAACCGATCAGTCGCACGCCGATAGGTCGCACACCAATCGATCACATAATGATCGGTCAGATGCCGATCAGTCACACACTGATCGGTCGAACGCTGATCGGTCTCACACCAAGTCGTCACCCGTAGGATCTGGATTTTGACAAAGGGATGGGCCATGAAGTTCTAGGCCATCACATCAGACACCTCACAAACTATTCTACCCCTCGAGAATCAAAATCAAACTAGAAGAAAAGCTGGGGTCCGAACAACCACCTCGGAAGATTCCTCTCAAGAGTGGTCCTCAATGACATTTAAAAACACCCCTCCCTCAAGTAACTAGTCAAAACTCAAGGGTCAACTATCCAGTCATATGGGTTAGGGAGTTTCTTACTCCATGGCATGATGTTATCCTCTTTTGGCGGAACTGACTTACCCGCACGGGATTAATAGCATCAACCTTAATGCATCATGACTAGGGATCAGGTTCTCCCTTCCCCATAGTCAGTACACTTCACAAAACTCCCCGATAGGAAAAAAAATCATATAAACCAATAAGGTCAGCATTACATCACAAACGAGTACAAAATGAAACAGAACATAACTCAAAATAGCATTGGGTATTGGGTGTGCATTTGAGCTTCCCATTCCCAGGTACTTTTCTCGAGCCCGCCATGCCTCCAAAACACACGAACCAAAGGGATGGTTCGTCCTCGCAGAACATTCTCCTCACGATCCTCGATCCTCACTGGTCTTTCCACAATGGTCACGCCGTCCTTGATATCCATCTTTCCCCAGTCGAGGACGTGTGAGTCGTCGTGTATATATCGCCGGAGCTTTGACACATGGAAGACGTCATGAATTCTCAGTAGCGGAGGTGGTAACGCTAGCTGATAAGCCACTTCTCCGACCCGCCACAACACTTCGAAGGGTCCGATGAATCTATGGGAAATATTACTCCCCTGCTAATCCTCCATTGCCCACGCCAAGGGGAATCCTTCAAGAACACATGGTCCTTGACCTCAAAATCCAATGGTCTACCCCTATCATAGGCATATGACTTCTGTCGATCCTGTGCCGCCATCATCCTTTCCCATATAAGCTAAACCTTTTCCGTCATTCTCTACACCACCTTCAAGACAAGGACACTCATTTCCCTAACCTCGGTCCAGCACACGGGTGAGCGACATGTCCTTCCGTACAAAGCATCGAATAAATCCATACCAATGGTAGAGTGATAACTGTTATTGTAGGAAAATTCCACCAGAGGGAAGTGTCACCGCCAAAATCCCCTAAAGTCTAGAATACATGCCTGTGACATATCCTCCAAGGTCTGGATGGTGCGTTATGTCTGTCCATTGGTCTAGGGGTGGAATGCAGTGCTAAGATGTAGCTGGGTGCTAAAAGCATGCTGCAATCCCCTCCA
The DNA here is from genome assembly GCA_963277665.1 of Viscum album. NCBI lineage: Eukaryota > Viridiplantae > Streptophyta > Magnoliopsida > Santalales > Viscaceae > Viscum > Viscum album. The sequence continues at coordinate 1,557,945,794 of OY728151.1, read as the reverse complement.
GATATGTGAGATAAACCGTGCAACGCCATCCAATACTATGGACCTCAGAACTCCATGCAACCGCACCACCTCATCCATGTACCTTCATGCTATGGCATCCACTGCACCCGAAACCTTGATCGCCAGAAAGTGAGTCGATTTCGTCAACCGGTCCACCACTACCTAGGTGGCATCACAACCTCCTTTAACCTTGGGTATCCCTATAATGAAATACATCGAGATGTCATCCCACTTCTACTTGGGGTCATCTAAGGGATGAAACAAACCTCCTAGAACATGGTGTTCATCCTTCACCTACTGACACACTAGGCACTTGGACACGAACTATGCTACTACCCGCTTCACTCTGGGCCACCAAAACTGACCCCTCCAACCTTGGTACATCTTAGAAACACTCAGGTGCACCGCCAGGGGTGAGTTGGGGAACTCACCAAGAACTCCCACATGCATCGCCTCTAGAATAAACAACTTTACTTGAAAAAAACACATGATTCTGTCCATCCTCCATCCACCCTTCTTGAGTATCACCATGATTAACCAGATCACACATCATATCAATTTCTGAGTCTCCCCACTGAGACTCCACCACCTATCGTAAGAGAAAGGATTGCACCGTCATCTAAAACAAGCATCCTCTACCATCATCCTTCCTTACACCTAGGTGTAGGGAAACCAAATCCTCCCTCACCTTCCAGGCATCTGCTGACTCTCGAACGACATCCTTTTGCGACTTCCTTCTCAAAGCATAAGCTACCACATTCCCTTTTCCTAAGGTGTAGTAAATCTTGAAGTCATGATCCTGATGGAACTCCATCCACCTTCATTGTAGTGACTTTAGGTCCCACTGGGAGAATATATATATCAATCTTTTTTTATCGGTGAAGACCACGAAGCGCTCTCCGACGAGGTAATGCCACCACAACTTTAGTGCCAACACGACCGTCGTAAGCTCTAGATCATGGGTGGCATAGTTACTCTCATGGGGACTTAACTACCTCGACCCATATAATATCACCCCTTGTTCTTGCATCAACACACACCCAATGCCTTTCCTGGAAGCTTTACAGAACACCTCATACATTGCCCGTTCGTTTGGAAATCTCAGCACTGGGTGTAACACCCCAGGTAAATAAAGGAAATTACATCTTTATATTTATCCCTATTTGTGAATAAAATTTTAATATTAATTTAAAGGGGATGCCATTCTTGATGGATTACCCAATACGCAACAATGAGTTCCTTTGAAATCTTACGTTCCACTATAATAATAAAATAATATTATTTTAAATGGTAGTTAACGCATAGCCGTTGTAATGGAGAGAATGAACATAACTAACTACAAAATGATTATATATGCTTGTCAAATATATTTACTTTTTACAATAAATATTAGAGGATTAAAAATGAGAATAAATTCAATTTTAAGCGTAAACATTCTAATATTATTTAGAAGGTCGATTAACCGCCTTTTGATGGAGATCCTCTTTTAAATCCACTTTTTGACAATTCTATGTGTTATATAGGACAAATTAAAATTCTTCTTTATAATCGAGACATCAAAATTTACTTTATGTAAATTTTTGGTATCTTTCTGATAAAGTTCATTTTTTAATGAATAGTGAAAAATGTTGTATTTTAATTCAAACCCTCTTTTTAATCTAATTTATTTAGATGATTAGATTACATTTTGAATTGTTTTTAAAGTAAATTTATAATATCTTTTTACCATTTAATCCAATAGTGGTGTTTGGAATTAATTTCACTTTGAAATTGGACTTAAACTAGTGTCAATCTTTTAATAGATATTGTTTCTTAAAAACACGCTATTTGTTTTGACAACGGAATTAATTATTAAATTAATTAATGCAACTTATTTGTTTTGAATTTTTTAAAATAGACATCATTTATTAGTTAGGAATATAAAATATACCGTAAGGTGAATTTTTGGTATTTTTCTGAAAAACTTCAATTTTTGATGAATAGTGAAACCACTAAGTGGTAGTTAAAGAAACTGATTTTTCGTTTAAATGAAACAATTCCACCTATGTGTTTTGAATTTAAAAAATACTACATAAATAGTTTTCATTAGGAATTAAATTTTGGTTCAATGGGATTAAAATAATTTTTTGGTGAATGGTAACTTTTATGTTCTTAATCGCGATGAGATGTAATTAGTGTAATTTAAGGTAAAATAATGTTTAAATAATAAGAAATGACCAAGACACATGTCCTGAACTCATTGGATGTGTCCTTTCCGACCAATAAAATCCATGGGTAATCTTGGGGACCCCTTGGAGCCACTTTGGTTGGAAAATGTCAAAAATAACTTTTTATTTAAAGTTAAAATAAAAAAGTCACAAGCATGAGATGTTTCACTAAAACAATTTTTAAATGGGTTTATAAAAGTCATATTTTTGACTATAAATATTAATTATAAATATAAAAATATTTCCTAAATAATTATATTTGTTTTATAAATTTTAGGCATTAAATAAATTAAATTAATTTTGACATCATGATGATGCCGCGATTACCTCATTAATAAAGGATTTAAATAAAACGAAAAGATAATGTTAAAACTAAAACATAAACTTGTCAAAAACCTATTTTATGAGTATATTTCTAACCCTGAACACCTTATCCTCTAAATACATCAATGTGGGACCTTTAAAATCCGAAACTCATTTGAAAATAAATTAACATTTTTTAACTTTCCAATAGTGCCCCTCCTCTCCTCTTATAAAAGGCCCCCACCTCTACCACCTTACCCACACCTCTCAAGCCTTTGGATCGGCCATACCCTTCTCATTTTTACACTCCAAATCCCTCTATTACTCCTATATTCCTCACTTTGGGCATAAGTCTTCCCATGGATGCCTTTGATCTCAAATCAAAGAGAGTTACTCGATTTTAAGGTAATGTCTTCACTTGTGTTCTTTTGTTTTATTTTTCTTCCCCAACCCCCTAAACTCTTTTTATTCATTTATTTTGTAACAACTACAGTATCTTCAATACACTAGGTTGTTTTTATAAGAATAATTGTAGCTACACTTACACACACCTACATCTAATGGTTAAATAACATACTATTTCTCCGGATGGCGAATTACTGCCTCACGGAACGATGATTGTTCAACACTCATATAAAACCTTAAAAGGTGGCCATTATAATGTCACTATATTTATATATGATATATAATATGTTTATGTTTTACTTAATGTTATTTATTTTTCTTTTTTGGCATACCTTTATGGTTTCCATTGTGGGTAAACACGATAATTTCTTTTTAGGAAGTGCGGACTACCGCCCCCTCAAAGTGATTTGATTCGTTAATTCCATATGTGGGATGTATAATGGATGGATTTAAAGTTATTATATATGATTTATGTTACATATAAATGATGAATATAATTATGGAATTAAAATATACAAACCTCTCATTTAGTTTTAATTCCATTAATATGACATAGAAATGAAAGTAGCGTTCATGCCAACGTACGGCTTACCATCTCCATGAACGATGCATTTCATTTCTTACCTCTAAATTATTATGTAATATTATAAATACATGTATATTATGGATATATATGATATATATGATATCAAAATCATGAATATAATTCTGGATATAATGAACCTTTGACCACACGAACAACATGTAATTGTAAGAAGTCCACTTTCGACTTAAAAACCAAATATCGACAAAACAAACATTATTAACTTAAATGATTACATAATGTTTATAACATGGAAATAAGTTATATAAATGGAATAATGAACTTGAAAAATGTAACGCCCCGACCCCAGCTACCCAGAGTCGGTGCATTAATTACATAACATTGGCATGATCACAAGAAAGATCAAATCTCGAAAGACCGATTGGTTTAGTAGCCTTGGAAACACTAGATATATTGATAAGTTTTACATTACATCATAAAATGAAAAACTAATACAACAACATAATGTTTCCACAATCCACACTATTAACCCCTCATAATATCCCTGCAAGTCATTCATAATTTACTTCTTCACTACCTGGGAAAAATAAAACATAGAAAAGGGGTGAGCTTAAATGCCCAGTAAGGATAACAATATAGCGGAACATTCAAAATAAGCATAAACATTTAAGGCAATGAATTACTAAAACAAAAGCCTTTTAAAATTGAACTTCAAAATAGTATGGCAAAAGTAAAATGAAATAATGCCATTTACTTGTTCACATGGATATTCTACTAATCGAATAATCACATGCAAAAATCAATAACCACTTTCATAATGTTGGAATGCATAATGCCAGACTATCATAACCACATAGCCAAGGCCTCGTGCCAAGACTACAAATAAGATTTTGTCAAGGCCTTGTGCCAAGACACTAGTTTGTCTCATGAGACCTACCGATGCATCGAGGAGCTATAGCGGGCTCCACCCGTCACTTATTAAGTCCAATGCATTCCCATATGAAAAGGTTTAAACATAACATAAACATTCGTATTAAAACTAGCATACGAAATGTCAATACTTTCACAATAAACTATGAATGGTATAAAAATAGCACATCCACAGTCAAACATATCACAAAACCTTCAATACAATATAGAAGTTTTGTATCATAATAAATCAACTTCAAATAATCTTAAAATCCATCAAAGGATGTTGACATAGATGAAATCAAAATTCTTTTTAAAGAAATATCTCCTTTTATTTTGAAATAATTTAAGATCCATATAAAATAAAACATTTTCTTTGAAAATATTCTTATAAGCTTGTAAGGAAAGCTTTGAAGATTTTATAACGGCGTAAAATAACCGCACCCGCCGTATAAGTTAAAAAAAAATTCTTACCTCAATTCTATCGAAAAGGTTAAAAAGGACCTTGTTTTGAAAACGACGGAAAGATTCCTTTATAAACCTCTTATAAAAATTCAAACAACGGTATAAATGACTTTAACCCATATTCATGTAAATAGTAAAAATGTTTTGAAATACATTTCGAAGAAACATGGATGTGGATGATAAAGAGATCCCAGTAGATTATTACGTATAATACAACCTCAAATAATGAAGAGATTGTGAAATAACCCTTACCTTGTACTTTTCCTTGGTTGTGGTAGGTTAACCTCCTGTATAATGGTGAAATAATTGTTATTAAATTATACAAGAATCATATACATTAATATGATATCATATATGATCTTTTAATATTGATTTGATAATAATATCTTAGTATTATCGTTGTTTCGGGTGTTAACTTACTTGTTTTCTTTTGTATGTTTTGTTACGTAAGACATGTATGTAAAGGATAGGTTGTATATTATTCATATCCAGAATGATATCAAGTCCTTAAACATCATTTTTTAAATCATCAAATTATACTTGAATGGATACGATGGAGAATGAATCTCATCGCGTTCGTGGAGACAGTAGTCCGTACGTACGCACGAGCGACAATATCATTCTTTTGATATTAAAATAATATATAAATGGATGGTATATCATATATAAAGAATCATTAACATGTTATATTTATTATTTACATGAGTTACACATCATTATTATACCCATCCGAATAATATTATATTGAATAACAATTACACCACGACGTGGAGACGGTAAGCCGTACGTACGCATGTATGGTGACATGTTATTCAAAGGGTGGATAGAATACTGAATATGGTTGTACCATACTTATAATAACATCAAAGTATATTTGAGATACTGGAGTTATTATTTTAGAATGGTAAGAACAAAGGAAGAAGAAGTGGAAGAAGAAATGAACTTAGAAAAGGGTGGTGAAATCATTATCTCTTCTTCGGGTTCTTCCTTTTGATTTGATCGAAAGGGCTCCTTAGGTTGGCTTTCTGATCAAACTAAGGCCTCTAGGTTGTAGTGAGGGATGTTGGGAGAGTATTTGGTCAGAGTTTGGCCGAACCAAAAGGCTTTGAAGGTGTGAAGAAATGAGAAGGAGGAGTGCCCTTTTTATAAGAGGGGTGAGGGGCACCTTTGGAAAAGCTAGAAATATTAATTTATTATAAATTCATATTCGGTTTCTAATGGCTCCAAAGCTTATTATTCAAAGGTTAAGGTGGGGATAGGTCGAAAACCACTCAACCAATAGAATTTAGATAGGTTTGGGTACTTATATTAACCTTATCTTTAAGTATTAACTCTAAGTTAATTAGTTTCACTTTTACAATGTCTCTTTGTATTTTTATATAATATGGTTAATAAACTTACTATATACATCCAAGAGACCCCCAAGTGGTACATTAATGATGAACCTATCATGATATAAGTCTCTTGGCCGAACCATAGATTTTTAGGAATTTAATATCAATTAATAATATAATATTTGTTTTAAGAACTCTTTTATGTCAATTTTGACACTATTCAATAGTTGATTTTTTTGAAACTCATAACAGATTGATTACTTCGAACAAAGTCAATTAAATAACTCCTAATATATCATATTATCCTATAAAATTAGTTTAATTCATTAAAAGTTTCATATTATATTTATTTGGGTATTTATAATATCAATTATTTTAATTTTTCACTATTATAGTATTTACTGCATCATCATTGTGTCATAAATAAAATAACTTATTTAATGTCTAAAAATTATAAATAAAATATCATTATGTAGTAAATCTTTTTATCTTTCTAATGAATATTTATAATCTAAAATCCAACATATATAACCCTATGTAACAATTTTTGTTCTAAAAGATATATGCTTGTGTCATTTTTGTATTCATTTTAACTTAATTAAAATAAAGTGTCATTATCACTTACAAGTGGATCCATGGGGTCCCAAAATAGACCCAAAGATTCCCATGGTCGACCATATATCAACCAATAGGGTTAATACACGTTTTTAGGGTAATTTAGTATTATTATAATATTATTTTTTTAACCCTTATTTACCGGATTTACCCTTAACCATGGTAAATAAAATATTTACCGCAGTAATTATTCAAAATGTCTAAAAATAAAAGTTACCTATTTACACAATTTGAACATCCTGATTCCAAATATGGAATCCATTTTCCTAAATTCAAAACACAGAAGTGGCAAAAATTAATTTAAAATTAATTCCCGCTGTCAAAACAAAAAGCGTGTTTTTAAGAGATAATAACTATCAAAAGATTGACACTTGTTTATGTTCGGTTTAATTGTAAAATTATGTCCAATGACTAACATTATATTAAATGGTAAAAATATATTCTAAATATACTTTAAAACTACTAAAATTCATAATTTATCACTATTAATTATTTTGATTAAAAAAGTTGTTTTTAATTAAAATTTAGTAATTTTCACTATTCATCAAAATATGAAAGTTATTCGAAAAGTACCAAAATTTCACCTTAGGCTAAATTCGATATTCCGAGTCCAAAAATGAAGTCCATTTTCAAATATAAAATATATATAATTTCAAAAATTAGGTATTACTATTCACAACGGCTAGTTTAATTAGTTGTGGTGTGTGTTAGAACTCGAGGTTGCGTACAACACACGCTATCGCATTATTCAAAGGGAAACGTACCGTAGAAGCTTGGGGTGTTACATTCTCCCCTCCTTCAAATAATTGCGTCCTCGCAATTTCTAGGGTATTACTGCATAAAAAGACTCGGGTGGTTCTTCATCATAAGTTCCTCGGGTTCCCACGTTGCCTCTTCCATCTTATGATTCCTCCACAAAACTTTTACCAGACGCGTCGTCCGGTTTCTCAGCACTTGTTCTCTCGTATCAAGAATCTTGATGGGCTCTTCGCAATAAGACAGATCGGGTTCCAGTTCTAAATCTTCATAGGCGAGTACATGCATTGGGTCAGGCATGTATTTCCTCAACAGAGATACGTGGAACACATCGTGAACTTTGGAGAGACTTGGCGGCATTGCCAATCGGTAAGCTACAACCCCAATTCGTTCTAGAATTTCGAAAGGTCCGATGTACCTGGGACTCAATTTACCTTTCTTACCAAAACGTATGACTCCCTTCCATGGAGATACCTTTAGGAAAACATGATCACCGACTTGAAATTCCAAATCCTTCCTTCGATTATCGGCATAGCTCTTCTGCCTACTTTGAGCTGCTTTGATGTGATTTTGGATTACTTTCACCTTTTCCACCGTTTCCTCCACCAGTTCTGGGCCTACAAGTTTTCTTTCACCAACGTCATCCCAACAGGTTGGTGTACGACATCTCTTTCCGTATAACGCTTCATATGGTGCCATCTGAATACTCGAATGGAAGCTATTGTTATAGGAAAATTCTACCAGTGGTAAATATTGATCCCACATACCCTGAAAGTCAAGTGAGCAAGATCTCAACATGTCTTCTAGGGTTTGAATAGTCCGTTCTGATTGTCCATCTGTCTGAGGGTGGTAAGCAGTGCTCAAATGAAGTTCAGTATCCAGGGATTTCTGAAGACTTCTCCAAAATCTTGAAGTAAAACGGGGGTCACGATCAGAAACAATCGATAGGGGTACTCCATGAAGTCTCACAACTTCATTAATATATATTCTTGCTAGACGTTCCAGGGGTAGATCTTCTCTTATAGCAAGAAAATGTGCTGACTTGGTAAGACGATCAACAATCACCCATATTGCATCGTTCCTTCTAGGAGTCTTTGGTAGCCCCATGACAAAGTCCATCATAACATTGTCCCATTTCCACTTTGGTATGGGAAGAGGTTGCATGACTCCTCCAGGCTGTTGCCTTCCAGCTTTCACTTGTTGACAAACCATACATCTTGACACAAAATCAGCAATCTCCCTCTTCATGTTGTCCCACCAAAAATGTTCCTTCAAATCTCTATACATTTTGGTGCTCCCAGGGTGTATAGAGAAATTGGAACTATGAGCATCATCCAGCAATTCCCTTTTCAGATCAGGTAAATCGGGAACACAAAGTCTCTTCCCGAATTTCAAAATCCCATCTTCATACACAAAGTCTCTCAATCTCCCATCATTCACAGCTTTAATCTTCTTCTGAAATTCTTCATCATCGGTCTGAGAACTCTTAATCCTTTCTAGTAAAGATGGTTTGGCAACCATTTGAAAAAGCATTGATGTTTCACCTTCCCTGGTTATTCCCATGTCCATCTTCACTAGATCCATGAAAATTGGATCCCTTTCAATTCTCATCATGTTCAAAACTCCATGGTATTTTCTGCTCAAAGCATCTGCCACCTTGTTTGCTTTCCCCGGGTGGTAGTGTATCGTAAAATCATAATCCTTGAGTAATTCAAGCCATCTCCTTTGCCTCATGTTGAGTTCTTTTTGTGAGAAAATATACTTCAAACTCTTGTGATCAGTATAAATCTCACTTTTTTCCCCATAGAGGTAGTGCCTCTATATCTTCAAAGCAAAGATCACAGCTGCTAACTCAAGATCATGAGTAGGATAGTTTTGTTCATGAATTTTCAACTGTCGTGATGCATAGGCAATAACTCTATCATTCTGCATAAGGACACAGCCAAGTCCCTTCTTTGATGCATCACTATAAATAACGAACCCATCATTCCCCGATGGTAGAGTCAATATAGGAGCATTGACTAATCTTCTCTTCAGTTCTTCGAAACATTCTTCACACTCTTTTGTCCAAACAAATTTAACCCCTTTACGTGGGAGCTTCGTTAATGGGTTAGCCAATCGGGCAAAATTCTGGACGAAACGTCGATAATAACCTGCCAAACCAATAAAACTACGTACCTCAGTTATAATCGTAGGTGCTGGCCATTCTTGGATTGCCTTGGTCTTAGAAGGATCAACAGAGATTCCATCTTTAGAGACTATATGGCCAAGAAAAGAAATCTCCTGAAGCCAGAATTCACACTTGCTAAACTTCCCATATAATTCATGCCTCCTCAGAGTCTTCAAGATAATGCGCAAGTGATTTTCATGATCTTCGTAGGTTTTGGAGTATACCAATATATCATCAATAAATACCACCACAAATTCATCGAGATACTCCTTGAAAACTCTATTCATTAGATCCATGAATACAGAGGGTGCATTAGTCAATCCAAACGGCATTACAGTAAACTCGTAATGCCCGTACCTGGTTCGAAATGCTGTTTTCGGAATGTCTTCCTTCTTCACACACAACTGATGGTATCCAGATCGAAGGTCAATCTTTGAAAAGTATTGAGCTCCATGCAGTTGGTCAAATAAATCATCAATACGAGGTAGGGGATACTTGTTCTTTATCGTTATAGCATTGATCTCCCTATAGTCGATACATTACCTCATAGATCCATCTTTCTTTTTAACAAAAAGAACAGGGGCTCCCCATGGAGAAACACTAGGGCGAATAAATCCCTTATTACTCAGTTCCTCTAGTTGTTTCTTTAGTTCGACTAACTCTACAGTGGCCATTCTATAAGGGGTCTTCGATATAGGCCTTGATCCAGGAATCAAATCAATAGAAAACTCAACTTCTCGTTCTGGAGGATGTCCAGGTAAATCTTCTGGAAATACATCTACAAATTCTTTCACAACAGGTACATCCTCTATTTGAACATTCCTTTCCTCACCGACAGTTATTTCATTCTCTTCCTCCCCAATAATTGAATTAAGTTGAGCTACTGGGGGTGGATCTAAATAAGAATTAGGTGGTGACGATTCTGCTCTAAAAATAAGGTGCTCCTTATCATTATCATCAAGAATCGTAACCTGTTTCTTCTTACAATAAATCTTCGCATCATAGTCCGAAATCCAGTCCATACCGAGGATTATATCAAACTCAATCATAGGTATGACGATGAGATCAGCTGATAAAGAAAATTTATGTGCTCTAATGGGGACTGATTCACAAAACTTTGTTGCAACGATACATCCCTTAGGAGTTTTAACTGACAACTCCCTTATTAAATCAAATTGGAAATATCTAATTTTCTTAGTAAACTGGGAAGATATGAAACAATGCGATGATCCAGAATCAAATAATGCATTTGCTAAACTTGAGGAAACCATTAAATTACCTACCACCACGTCTTTCGGAGCTTCTACCTCAGCAGTAGTGATAGCATAAGCCTGGCCTTGATCCCTTGGCCTTTTCTGAGGTAAGTTCTCCTGACGCTTAGGGCATGCATTTGCATTATGCCCCATCTCCCTGTAATTGTAGAACTGAACGTTGGTAGCTTCCTTCTTCCCCTTGCAATCATGAGCTTGGTGGCATTTTTCACCACACTTGTAACAGACTCCCATTCCCTTCAGGCAAGCACCGGGGTGTTTCTTCCCACACTTACCACAAGATGGATATTCAACCTTTCCCTTCTTCCACTTATTTCCATTCCCAGATTGATCATCAGGTCTCTTCTTCTCTTTCTTTGCTTTAAAGTCATAAGACTTAGAGAATTCCTTTTCGGTCTTGATAGCACATGAGACAATGTCTTCGTACGATGAAAAGGATTGTGAGACTAATGCTCGACGGAGAAATGGTTTTAACCCATCAAAGAAACGATCAATCTTACTTCTTGGGTTGCGAATATAATCACCAGCGTACCTCGCTAACCTTGTAAAGTTAGCCTCATACTTTGTGACATTCTCATCCTCCTTTTGTCTCAGACTCAGAAATTGTCTTTCCATATCTGCTCGATGGTCGCGAGGAAAGTATTTTTCTAAAAACAGATCTTTGAACTCCCTCCATTCCATGTTTGATACTTCATCATCTTCCTTCATGTTTTGAATCAATGACCACCATTGATCAGCATCTCCAGTGAGGCGGTAAACTGCCATGGTAACTTTTTCCCTTTCACTACTCCCCAAAGCCTGAAATATTTTCTCTAGGGAAAATATCCATTGCTCAGCTACTAAGGGATTTGTACTCCCATTGAACGTTGGTGGTTGTTGTCTCATGAATCGATCTAACATTGATCCTCCACGCTGCGGATCAGGGTGCTCCATACGGGTAAGGTTATTATTCATAACCTGAGTAAGTTGTCCCAGTATGGTGATTAGCTGATCAGCACCAGTTGCATCACCAGCCCCACTATAATTATCTTGAGCAGGAGGGCAATCCCTACATGGAGTGCGTGCATTGATACGGTTTCCATTTCTTCCACTAGGCGCCATTTCTAAAAAATGGCATAAACTAGATCAGTTTATGCATCAAAATACATAATCCCATACTTATAAAACACTAAACATAAATTGAACTATCTATGGATATAATCCATAATCATAAATATGTTTTCTTTGAGGAAGTATATACTCATAAACCCTTCATAATGATTTGTAAAGAAAGTGAGAGTTATCCTAAGCATATCCCCCGGGAGTGTCGTAACCAAGAGTGCAGCAAGGCCCGTTGTCATGCACCAGTTCCCGTTCGAGTCTAGCTCAAAGCGGTGTTTTCGGGTTTTACCCCTAGGTACATCTGTGCCAGAGCCGCCTTTACCTGCTCGTATCCAGACAGGGATGTATTGCTCGGAAAACTCACAAAGTCTCTACAATACCAAAATTCTAGGAAGTTCTTCTATACTAATCCTCAAAGTTCATCTTAGGTCTATGTGCTCTAATCAGAGTTTATCTAAATCTAGCTTCCAAGGTTTGTACTAAACTTCCTCTGATACCAACTGTAACACCCCGACCCCAGCTACCCAGAGTCGGTGCATTAATTACATAACATTGGCATGATCACAAGAAAGATCAAATCTCGAAAGACCGATTGGTTTAGTAGCCTTGGAAACACTAGATATATTCATAAGTTTTACATTACATCATAAAATGAAAAACTAATACAACAACATAATGTTTCCACAATCCACACTATTAACCCCTCATAATATCCCTGCAAGTCATTCATAATTTACTTCTTCACTACCTAGGAAAAATAAAACATAGAAAAGGGGTGAGCTCAAATGCCCAGTAAGGATAACAATATAGCGGAACATTCAAAATAAGCATAAACATTTAAGGCAATGAATTACTAAAACAAAAGCCTTTTAAAATTGAACTTCAACATAGTATGGCAAAAGTAAAATGAAATAATGCCATTTACTTGTTCACATGGATATTCTACTAATCCAATAATCACATGCAAAAATCAATAACCACTTTCATAATGTTGGAATGCATAATGCCAGACTATCATAACCACATAGCCAAGGCCTCGTGCCAAGACTACAAATAAGATTTTGTCAAGGCCTTGTGCCAAGACACTAGTTTGTCTCATGAGACCTACCGATGCATCGAGGAGCTAAAGCGGGCTCCACCCGTCACTTATTAAGTCCAATGCATTCCCATATGAAAAGGTTTAAACATAACATAAACATTCGTATTAAAACTAGCATACGAAATGTCAATACTTTCACAATAAACTATGAATGGTATAAAAATAGCACATCCACAGTCAAACATATCACAAAACCTTCAATACAATATAGAAGTTTTGTATCATAATAAATCAACTTCAAATAATCTTAAAATCCATCAAAGGATGTTGACATAGATGAAATCAAAATTCTTTTTAAAGAAATATCTCCTTTTATTTTGAAATCATTTAAGATCCATATAAAATAAAACATTTTCTTTGAAAATATTCTTATAAGCTTGTAAGGAAAGCTTTGAAGATTTTATAACGGCGTAAAATAACCGCACCCGCTGTATAAGTTAAAAAAACATTCTTACCTCAATTCTATCGAAAAGGTTAAAAAGGACCTTGTTTTGAAAACGACGGAAAGATTCCTTTATAAACCTCTTATAAAAAGTCAAACAACGGTATAAATGACTTTAACCCATATTCATGTAAATAGTAAAAATGTTTTGAAATACATTTCGAAGAAACATGGATGTGGATGATAAAGAGATCCCAGTAGATTATTACGTATAATACAACCTCAGATAATGAAGAGATTGTGAAATAACCCTTACCTTGTACTTTTCCTTGGTTGTGGTAGGTTAACCTCCTGTATAATGGTGAAATAATTGTTATTAAATTATACAAGAATCATATACATTAATATGATATCATATATGATCTTTTAATATTGATTTGATAATAATATCTTAGTATTATCGTTGTTTCGGGTGTTAACTTACTTGTTTTCTTTTGTATGTTTTGTTACGTAAGACATGTATGTAAAGGATAGGTTGTATATTATTCATATCCAGAATGATATCAAGTCCTTAAACATCATTTTTTAAATCATCAAATTATACTTGAATGGATACGATGGAGAATGAATCTCATCGCGTTCGTGGAGACAGTAGTCCGTACGTACGCACGAGTAACAATATCATTCTTTTGATATTAAAATAATATATAAATGGATGTTATATCATATATAAAGAATCATTAACATGTTATATTTATTATTTACATGAGTTACACATCATTATTATACCCATCCAAATAATATTATATTGAATAACAATTACACCACGACGTGGAGACGGTAAGCCGTACGTATGCACGTATGGTGACATGTTATTCAAAGGGTGGATAGAATACTGAATATGGTTGTACCATACTTATAATAACATCACAGTATATGTGAGATACTGGAGTTATTATTTTATAATGGTAAGAACAAAGGAAGAAGAAGTGGAAGAAGAAATGAACTTAGAAAAGGGTGGTGAAATCATTACCTCTTCTTCGGGTTCTTCCTTTTGATTTGATCAAAAGGGCTCCTTAGGTTGGCTTTCTGATCAAACTAAGGCCTCTAGGTTGTAGTGAGGGATGTTGGGAGAGTATTTGGGCAGAGTTTGGCCGAACCAAAAGGCTTTGAAGGTGTGAAGAAATGAGAAGGAGGAGTGCCCTTTTTATAAGAGGGGTGAGGGGCACCTTTGGAAAAGCTAGAAATATTAATTTATTATAAATTCATATTCGGTTTCTAATGGCTCCAAAGCTTATTATTCAAAGGTTAAGGTGGGTATAGGTCGAAAACCACTCAACCAATAGAATTTAGACAGGTTTGGGTACTTATATTAACCTTATCTTTAAGTATTAACTCTAAGTTAATTAGTTTCACTTTTACAATGTCTCTTTGTATTTTTATATAATATGGTTAATAAACATACTATATACATCCAAGAGACCCCCAAGTGGTACATTAATGATGAAACTATCATGATATAAGTCTCTTGGCCGAACCATAGATTTTTAGGAATTTAATATCAATTAATAATATAATATTTGTTTTAAGAACTCTCTTATGTCAATTTTGACACTATTCAATAGTTGATTTTTTTGAAACTCATAACAGATTGATTACTTCGAAAAAAGTCAATTAAATCACTCCTAATATATCATATTATCCTAGAAAATTAGTTTAATTCATTAAAAGTTTCATATTATATTTATTTGGGTATTTATAATATCAATTATTTTAATTTTTCACTATTATAGTAATTACTGCATCATCATTGTGTCATAAATAAAATAAATTATTTAATGTCTAAAAATTATAAATAAAATATCATTATGTAGGAAATCTTTTTATCTTTCTAATGAATATTTATAATCTAAAATCCAACATATATAACCCTATGTAACAATTTTTGTTCTAAAAGATATATGCTTGTGTCATTTTTGTATTCATTTTAACTTAATTAAAATAAAGTGTCATTATCACTTACAAGTGGATCCATGGGGTCCCAAAATAGACCCAAAGATTCCCATGGTCGACCATCTATCAACCAATAGGGTTAAGACACATTTTTAGGGTAATTTAGTATTATTATAATATTATTTTTTTAACCCTTATTTACCGGATTTACCCTTAACCATGGTAAATAAAATATTTACCGCAGTAATTATTCAAAATGTCTAAAAATAAAAGTTACCTATTTACACAATTTGAACATCCTGATTCTAAATATGGAATCCATTTTCCTAAATTGAAAACACAGAAGTGGCAGAAATTAATTTAAAATTAATTCCCGCTGTCAAAACAAAAAGCGTGTTTTTAAGAGATAATAACTATCAAAAGATTGACACTTGTTTATGTTCGGTTTAATTGTAAAATTATGTCCAATGACCAACATTATATTAAATGGTAAAAATATATTCTAAATATACTTTAAAACTACTAAAATTCATAATTTATCACTATTAATTATTTTGATTAAAAAAGTTGTTTTTAATTAAAATTTAGTAATTTTCACTATTCATCAAAATATGAAAGTTATCCGAAAAGTACCAAAATTTCACCTTAGGCTCAATTCGATATTCCGAGTCCAAAAATGAAGTCCATTTTCAAATATAAAATATATATAATTTTAAAAATTAGGTATTACTATTCACAACGGCTAGTTTAATTAGTTGTGGTGTGTGTTAGAACTCGAGGTTGCGTACAACACACGCTATCGCATTATTCAAAGGGAAACGTACCGTAGAAGCTTGGGGTGTTACAAAAAAGGTTCTTAAGCAAGTATAAATTAACTAAAGTTTAATATTCAGGACGTTAAAGAACGATCGAGTCAAGTCGGACCCGAGGTAAGGGATCCTACTCCTCTCTTTCTTTTTATGTACACTCTTTTATGTCATTCCTTTTAAGCTCATATTTCTTATGATTGGGATGTTATTTTATATTACTGAAACTATATTTTTTTTTCATATGATGAGAGACCCTATATTCTCTCATGAATCCATTTTGGAAGTTTTGAGTGGCGCCGTTAGGCTGCCGAATTTTCGTAAGAGATCTAACCTCTCTCTTTCTTTTTAAGTACTCTCCTATATGTCAAATATTTTATGCTCCAATTTTTTATGATGGGGGATGTTTGTTTATATTCCTCTTGTAGTAAATTTTATTGTAATATGATGAGAGACCCTATTTGATCTCATCAATCCATTTTTGGAAGTTTTAAGTGGCGGCGTTAGGCTGCCGAGTTTTCGTAAGGGATTTTTCATCTCAGTTTTAGTCTCATGAGATTTATGCTAAATTTTCCACCATTTCCATTGAGTGGTGTACGTAATTCCCATTATTATACTCTTTGTGTAATATAATTTCATTTATGGGTATTTACATATTCATCATATCACCCTTCTTCAATGGGGTGTATGTTTCATATGATACCCAAGTCGGTAAGGGAACCGTTAACCCTCCTCTTTTAAAAGACTTCTTTTGTTATGTATTTTAATTCACATACTATTATATTGGGAAATGTTCTTATATATCCTTATTGATGTAAATTTTATGTCCAAGTGATGATATACCCTTTTTATATCTCATCAATTTTTTTTCTGAATTTTTAAGTGTCGCCGTTAGGCTGTCGAATTTTTGTAAGGGAACTTCTTAACCCAATTTTGATTCTTTGGGATAAACATATAATCCTTTAATATGTCGTTATATGAATATTTGTGAATGAGTACTAATTTTGTTTCACTTAATAACCACTGATATTTGGTGTATTCGTTTGTCACACATAATTATGTAATTTATTTATCCTTAATCCAAGGATATCGTCTTTCTATGGGACTTTGTCTCAATCTCCATTCATTGAGGCATATTTTATTTTATACACAACCTTATTTTATATGGTGTATAAACCCCTTTTACTTTTACATTTATCCAAAAGGAATATTTTTTATACGAAAAGTTTTACTAAAAGACAAAAGGGAATGTTTTTGTCGCACGTATGCAGCGACAACGACTTCTCCACCGCCATGACCATTATTTGAGATTCGGATTCCTCTATAAGCCATACCTTCTTTTTAAAAGAAAAATAAATACCATGTTTTACTTTTATTTTATTTTTGGTTTTGAAAATGGTTTTCATAATGTTTTTATATCAATGTGTTGTATTGATATCTTGTGATTGAAAGGTGGAAATGTTATGTTTCCTTTATGCATGTTTTATGTGATACGATTATGTTGTGGTTCTTGGGAATTATTATGAAGATGGGTGGTTCCATGATAAACTAAGGGTGGGTGAGCCCGATATAGCTCTCCAACGCATTGGGTAACATGAAGGAGTTAAACGTTGAGGTTTCTCTGAAAATACTTGGGGAATATTCTATGTTGGGTATTCTGAATGTAACCAAGAGGGTTAATCCCTACGTAAGAATGTTATGAATGCCTCACGTTACCTTTATTTCTTATGATTTCTATTATTTATTCATAATTTTGATGAGGTATGTTAATGTGCTTATGTTTTATGGGTAATGTATGATTTCATTCTTATGTATATATGTACTCATGTTTCATTTCCATATTTTTATATCCCTTACCGAGCTTTTTATGCTCATCCAAAGTTTTTTTGAAATGTTTTTCACAGGTCAAGGGAAAGGTACATGATATGATAGTGTCAAGAAAGTTTCAAGGAAGAATCCATGTTTTATTTTAAATATGTTTCCGTTGATGGAAAAAATGAACACTATCCTTATTTAACCAATTTGATTAAATGTGGAATGTAATGAATGTTTTATGATCTATTTCTCTAAAACTCTAAACCTGAAAATATCCTCAATGTGTAATCTTGTAATAACTCATGATTAAGTAAGGTTTAAGGCAGGGGCCTTATACTGGGGCACTTACCGACTTCTCTTTCAGATAGATGAAGGCTGCCTTGTGCTTCCCATTCCACATAAAAGCCTGATCCTTATTGGTCAAGGCTGTCGAAGGTGCTGCAACTCAGAAGAAGTTGGATACGAACCCTCGATAGTAGCCTGATAGTCTAAGGAAACAACAAACATCTGCCACATTCTTAGGTGTTGTCCAAGAAAAAACTGCCTCGACCTTCAACGGTTCCACCACTATCCCTTTCTCTAACATCACATGCCCAAGGAAATGTACTTCTGTCTCCCAAAACATACACTTGGAAAACTTCCCATAGAGCTGGTGCCATCGGAGGACCTCTAAAACCGTTATCAGGTGCTGAGCATGATCCTCCTCTGATCTTGAGTTGATTAGGATGACGTCAATAAAAACGACTACGAACCGGTCCAGATATTCCCGGAAGATGGAGTACATCAGCCCCATAAACTCAGCTGGTGCGTTCGTAACGCCAAATGACATGACCACAAACTCAAAGTGCCCATATCATCACCTGAAGATAGTATTTGAGATTTATCTCTCCTTAAATCTCAACTAGTGGTATCCATATCACCGATCGATCTTAGAGAACCAACATGATCCCCTCAGCTGGTCAAAGAGATCGTCTATCCTTGGGAGAGGGTAGCGATTCTTGACCGTCACCTGATTCAACCTACTGTAATCTCTGCACATCCTTAGACCACCATTTGCCTTCTTTGTGAACAAGACTGGAGCACCCCACGGTGACACACTTGGTCGAAAAAAACCATTCATCATCAGATAGTCAATCTGGATCTGCAACTCCTACAACTCAGAAGGTGACATCCAGTAGGGAGCCATCGAGATTGGATGGGCACTAGGTTGAATGTCTATCCCGAACTCAACATCATGTCGAGGGGGTAGAGTCACCACCTCCTTAGGGAATACATACATAAACCCACAGATGATCCCTAGTACATCCACCATTTCTTCATCCACTGACTCCAATAATTGTTTAGTAAAAAAACGAGGGGCTCCTCTCGCCTACTGCTTTTCTGGAAACCCCGCTCGCCGATGAAAGTTACATGCTGGCCGCCCAAATCTGGAAACACAATCTTCCCACAGAAGCAGTCAATGACGTCACATATATAGAACAGTCAGTTTATGCCTAGGATGACCTTGTATGGTTGTATCTGAAACAATAGGAGATCCCTTATAGACTGATGTGGCCCAATCATTAGTCTACACCCTCGGCAAACATAAGTCAAGTCGGTCTGACCCCTTACTGGCGTGCTCAGCACCAAATGGGGGTATCTCAACGTCTAAACCCGGGGAACGGGCTAGACCAGGTGTAAAAAATGAGTGCAATTCTCCTGTATCGAACAAGGTATAGGAAATAGAACTAAACAAGCCGATAATACCACGAAAAACTTCCGGCACTGCTGTAACGGCTGCCTCAGTGGCGTGCAACTAACCATGTTCATCTCCTCTTCCACTCGGATGTCGGCCGACTCCCCGACCACGCCCCGGTCGAGGTCCCTATGGAGCACCCTAAGGTTGTCCTACTCCTAAAACATCTTCCCTCAGAGGGACAAGAACTTTTTACCCCTGCTGCTGCTACAGAAAGGGCCTAGAAGTAAACTACTGCTTCTGAGGTGGGCACTTGACCTGCCCACCCCAACTATACTGAACTCTATCCAGGATCTTATTCCGATGGTACACATGGCATCCACAGATGAAGAATCTTAGTCTCGGGCCCAAATAAAAAAGGGCGAGGACTGGGAGATCAGAACTGGAACTGCTGAGGCATGCTCTCTACTGGTTAAAACCTAGGGGGTCCTGATGCCGGAGGCCTACTGCTGACGGCCTTCCCCTTCGACGAGCCAAGCTGGATCGCCTCTCATGACACACCTCCCAGTGTGTTCATCCATTCCACCACATCAGCTTTTTTCTAGGACTCCATATAGGTTGGTAGGGTGATATGAGTAACAACATACTGGAGACAAGATCGAAGTGACTCCTCCAAATGTCTCGCCCGAGACTCCACATCCGGAAAGAGGTCCGGAACGAAGCCTAGGAGATCCTTGAACTTGATCCCAAACTCTCTCACTGACATTCCCCCTACTGGACGGAGAGTATATCCTGCCTCTTCTCAGCCAACATCATGGAAGAGAGGAATTTCGCCCGGAACTCCCTCTCGAAGTCAGCCCACGTAACCTCACCTTTCGTCTTATCGCCAAGAAAAAGTTCCCAACAATGACGCGCTGCTCCCCGCTTCTGGCTGATATCCAGAGTAACCCAGTACTCCGTCGGAGACCGGATCAAGCCAAATTTGTCACTATATTTTCAATCCTACTCTCCATCTCCATGTTTGAGGTGATACCCTCGTACATCCCGAGGGCCTGCCGTTGAAAGGCACGAAGCATCCTCAGAACCTGATCATCCTCCTCCTCTTGGTCATACCTATGTCGATTGGCCAAACGACCTCTGGGACCTCTATCTCCTGCACTACTTGTGGTCGTCTCCCAGGTTCCATAGCTGCAAGGTAGACAAGAAATTCTTAATCCCGAGTAGTGTAGAAGATTTCTTTTAAATTTGTCTTAAATTTCTTATTCATTTTTAAACCCTGCAATCACCCATGAAACACAAGAATACAAGTCATTATGATGCATGTACCATTCCTAAGGTCTCTACCTAGAAATCAATGTAGCCACAATTGGACATTTGGTAGGTCCATGGTCCTTGCATCGGATCACGGGGGGCCCTAAAATATTGTGACTTAGCCAGTCTTCTCTGGCCTATTTCACGCACCAAGGTAACCCAAGACTATTGCCCTACCGTCCAATGAAATCATCATTGTTCATTACTCAAGACTCCACCCTATCTCTCAACCACTCCTTTGATACTATTCTTTCACGACCCGCCTTAACCAAAAGGAGGGAAGGGAAAATAGATTTCTAGACCCTTCCTTCATTAAGTTGAAGGAGAGATAATGACCCCTGAGACCCGCTCTCAATAGGTACCAGAGTGGAAACTAGCACCAAGTGTATAGAATCACACATAATATGCAAGGAATTACCCTTTTTATTTTATAGGATCATGAGTTAAGACTACAACCCAATCAAAAACAAAGCCAAAAGTAAACCATTCCCATATGCATGTTCAAAATTAAAAGATACAATCCACAAAACTCCAAAAGGTAAATTACCAAGAAAAAGGAAAATGAAAACATCCACTGCCACCAACGTCTGAGCTAGTATTATCTCACATGATCCCTGAAGTCCTCCGGGAACCTAAAAGCAGTTATATATATGTAGGGTGAGAATACAAGTATACTCAGTAGGGAAACCAAAAGCTCTCGTGCACATGTGGGGAAGAATACTAATGCCCTGTGAGAAAAGAGATAACCCAAAACACCAAACAAGAGAAAACTATATATCCAAACCTCACCAAGGAACACTCCCCAAATAACGCAAGTCAAGTAATGTTTATTAATAGCACATAGAAATTGGGGTACCCCATACCAATTTCCCACTGGTTATTAAAGACATCCTATGCATCGAACCAATCCTGCCATTCTTACCGCAGTCCCAATGCCACACCCCGCCCGCCCAAAGCTGGGCCTCACTTTAGTCCCACTCCCACATATCCCTCCCGCAAACACCTGGGCCACAACAACCACATGAATTCATGCCCGTAGACACCTGGGCCAGAACAACTATATGAAACCACCTTGGCAGACACTTGGGCCAGAACAACTACTCCCATGCCTGAAAACATCTGGGCCTCATCCCGAAGATACTTTGGAAACATCTTTCCAGCACACACCTGGGCCAACTACCACAACTACCCTCCCCAAAGAATCATGGGCTATAATTGACCTCATGCCATCACAGCCTACCCGAAGTGCCTTTGGATATTCGGGAAAGGGTGAAAAAAAGGAGATAATAACTAGCCACTCATCGGAGTGTTTGGAATAAAAACCCTCCACCATCGAATGGGGGTGTTCGACACTAACTTCTCATCATGGGTGGGGTGAGAATACGAAACATATGAACTACAATTGTATATATAAGTAGACCAGCACTCAACCCAACCTAGGGTACCGAAACCAGTCTAAGCACAAACACCTTCATGACTATTCATTAATTAATGGTACACCACCCACAACTAAGTCACAACTCATTCCCAGAACCAATTACCCATTGATCCTTTGTTGTTTTCATGTTCAGGTGATTACTTTTATGTAAATTCTACACTATTAGGAAACAAAAAGGCATAACCACGAGATAAGGGAAGGAAAACAACCAACATCAATTTAAGCATTCGCACCCAGTTCTCATGTAAAGTCACAATAACAAAAGGGATCAGTGAGATCCCACAAAGTACTGGAACCAAAGAAAGCCATGAGATACTGCCCCATGTCCCCAAAATTACGAACCATCAACTTCTCATGAATAGAGGATCCCACCAGAGTTCGTGTAATAGCAGAGCAGCTGCACAGCTTTAGATTCACAACCAACAACTATGACACAACGTAGGATCCCATCCTCACCAACTTTCCCTCATAAGCATCTAGCAGGAAAACACACCCACTACCAAAACAGAAATAGGTAAACTTCCATGTTCAGTCACATCATTCATTAGGTTCTTCTTCTGTTCATTAACCGGGTGGCACATAAGGATTCTTTTTTTACTGAACATCCATTTAATCCACCGGGTTTATGTGATTAACCAATTTCCATGTTACATCCATTGAATCATCATAGAAGACATGGTTCATTAGTGCGCAAGGAAGGACCACCAACAACCATTATTTTCAGTGAGCATAGGCCCGCACAATTCACAACACATATAAACATAAAATATTAATGCATAACATCGGTCACACCCCCCCTTCATTATTTAATGGTCTGTTCATTATCATCATTAAGTTTGGTTTCATCAATTCCCTTGGAAACAGTAGCATACCCACACCAAATGATACACAGTAACGAGAGATGAAGGAAAATATCTAATTGGATGATCAACGATCATCATTATACTTCACGTGCCATGATCTGGGGATGAGCGACATGCAGGGAAGGAACGTTGGGGACTCCAAGGGTCAGAAGAAAAGCTTCGGCACAGGTGCACCACTTGTTTCGTGAAGGGGACTCAAAATGCACCAAGGGAGGAACAAACCCATCCATGAAGAAGAAGAAAGGAAGAATTCATGTGGAATATAAGGATGAGATCTAGTTTTCACGGGATATGGGAATTTGAATGGATTTAAAGTCAGATCGTGGGTTTCCCCCACAAGGTTGGGTAGTTACACACGATGGGATTAATTGTTATTTAATGATTCCCGTCGGAAAAGGTGGTAATAGCTGGGAATTTAAATAATTTCATATAAACAAAAGGGAAAGATATGCGGACACACAGCTAGGTCCATTGAGGATCGCCCTAATTTATGGAATTTGAAAATTGATTCTGTGCTAAAAAGCAAACTGCATTGAACCACTTCCATGAGGTTAAAATGGGCTAAAAGTGGTGTTACAGGTGAAACTGCAGAAGATGAACCTGACAAGGCCGTGTGACATCAATCATGCCACAGACCGATTGGTCGCTTCAATCGGTGAGGCACCGATCGGTCCCGTCGATCCGTCACGCCGATCGGTCACACCGATCGGTCACACCAATCGGTCACACGTCGATCGGTCGCACGCCAATTGGTCGCACACCAAGACGTCACCCGTATGATCCGAATTTTGGAAAAGGTATGGTTCATGATGGTATGGGGAATCAAACTATGTATCACTATGTATTCATTCCATTAAAATAATAAATAGAAATGAATGTAGCGTTCATGCAAACGTACAGCTTAACGTCACCATGAACGGTGCATTTCATATATTATCTCCAAATGTTATGTACTGTTATAAATACATATATATAATATTTATATATGATATATATGATATCATAATAATGACTATCATTCAGGAGATAGTTTACTTCTGACCACATGGACACTTGTTTATTATAAGATGTTCATTTTTGACTCAAGTACCAAAAATTGACAAAACGACTGTTATTATCTTTAATGATTATATAATGTTTATAAAGTGGTAATAAATGATATAAATGGAATAATAAACCAAAAAAGGGTTATATTGAAATTATAATTTATCTTTAGTTTATTATTTAGGTGATTAATGAACGAACGAGTCATGTTGGACACAAGGTATGGAACTTCATCACAATATCCTTTCATTGAGGGATATTTGGATATGTACATGTCATTATTTTATACAGTGTATAAAAACTCTTGACTTTTCATTTTATTCAATGGGAATATTTTTCTACAATGTGTTTTACTGAATAACAAAAATGAATGTTTCTTTTTAATGTATGTTGTGACACTGACTTTTCCACTACCGCATGTATTATTTGATCTTTGGTTTCATTAACCATCCCTAGTATTTTTGAAAAGAAAAATAAATACCATATAACATATTTACATATTTTGTTATTGAAAATGTTTTTGATAATGTATTTATTGTGTCAATATCTTGAAATTTTATATTCTTTTTGGAATGTCGAAATTTTATCATTACATTGTACTTTTTTTACGTTTTATGATTATGTTGTAGTTCATTAAAAAATTTTGCATATAAGGGCTGTTTTGTGAAAAAACCTAGGGCGTGTGAACCTGAGATAGCTATCAAATGTATTGGGTAACATGACAGTGGAAAACATTAATGTTTCCCCAAAAATATTTAGGTAATATGCTGGGATTGATATTCCAAATATAACTCCATTCATAGCTATGAAAGGTACAATGTAAGTATGTTATGGATGCCATAGGGTACATTTATTATTTATGATTTCTATGTGTTATTAAAAAATATTATGATTTCAAGAGGTATGTTAAAGCGTTATTCTTGGTATGTATAAATGGACTATTGTTTTCCTTCTTTATTTTATAATCCTTACTGATATTTTTATGTTCATCCCATGTTTTTTTGAAATTTTTTTCACAGGACTAACAAATGAATATGGTCAAAGATGGATCATGGAAAAGTAATTCTATCTAAAACATGGAACAAGACATGACTATATTTTTCAAGAGTATTTATTAAATGAAAAATGGATACTGAGTATAAGTATCTCTATGTAATATTCATGTTGTTATTTATATGTTATGACCTAATTCTCTAAGGATCTAAACCTGAAAATATCCTTAATGAGAATTATTAAATTAATTCAATATTATGTAATGTTTAAGGATGGGACTTTATAGTTTGTATCGACGGTCGGATTAGAGAACTTTAGAAGTTATGATATTGTTAAATTAATAAACATAAATTAATTTATGGAAAAATTGAAATGATAAAGAATTTAAATATTGCCATGTTTCATCACCAAAGATATTTCTGTGTTCAGAATGGTTTTTCATAGATAAAATAGGGAAGCTATGTTGGGAAGGCATACAAAGGAAAATATCATTCCAAATCAGTATCCTGAGATGGTCGGAATCAGAATTGACTAATTGTTTGCAGTGATTCCTTAGCTGATTAAGGTGATAAATGGTGGTGGTATTTATAGATGATATTTTGGTATACTAAAGAGATAAATAGGAGTAGGAAAGTCATTTAAGGGTTGTATTTAAAACTCTAAATGAAAATAGACTATATGGGAAATTCAACAAGTGTGATATTTGGTGGAAAAAATTTAAACCTTGGGTCACATTGTTTTATAAAAAATGGAATAATTTCTTATCCAATAATTGTCTAATATTTTCCAAGAGCAACAAATATTACCATGATTCATATTTTTATTTTTTTATCAGGTTATTACTAGTTGTTTGTTGAAAATTTTTCATGTTATCTATCCCACTGTCTATGTTATAGGAAAAGGTGTTATGTACATTTAGAAAAAAGAATGTGATGATTGTTATCAAGAATTGAAAAGAAGATTGGTGAATGATCCAGTTTTGGATTTACCATCCAGAGATGGTGATTTTGTTATCTATAGCGAGTCTTTGTTTAAATAACATTGTTTTTCCTAATACAGAATGATCATGTAATTTTTTATTCCTCACATAATTTGATAAATAATATATAAATTACCCGACACGTGATTTGGAAATAGATTCTATTGTTTTTACTTTAAAAATTTCGAGCCATCATTTGTGTGGAGTAAAATTTAAAATATATACTATCCGAAAATGTTTGAATTATATATTTACTCATAATGAATTCAACATGAGACAGAGTAAATAGATGGAATTAATCAAGGATTATTATTGAATAATACATTACCATACAAGAATGGAAAATAAGTGGTTGATTATTTGGGTCAAAACATTAATGCTACATTAACTATGTAACGTTCTCAACAAGATACTTTGTTTAAAGATTTTATGAAATTTGGAATAATATTTATTGGTTCAGGAGATTCATATATTTTTTTAGGTGTCACTGAAATAATATCTATCATACAGAATTATGCAAGCACAGAAAGATGAATGTGAGTTGCAAAAAAGAGTACAATTGGTTCATAAGGGTTTGTTACCAAAATTTAATATTGATAATGATTTTATTTTGATATTATGGAATAGGTTATGTGTACATTTTGATTCACATTTATTAACGAGATATTATGTGAAGCTCATAGTTCTCTGTTTTCAGTTTATCCGGATAGTACTGTGATGTACATAGGTCTTTCGGAGAATTACTGATGGGATGGAATGAATAGAGATATTTAGGACTTTTCTGTGAATTTTTTGACCTGTAAACAGGTTAATGCAGAGTGGTGGTTACTAAAAGGGATGATTCATTCCTTTCCAATGTAGGAGTGTAAATGATAAAATATATCCATGGATTTCATTATGGGATTACCATCAGAAACTCGGCATAATAATGCAATTTCGGTTAATGTTGATCGGTTTACTAAATCTGTCACTTTCTTCCTATTCGAGATACTTGGGATGTAGATCAACATTCTCAGTTGTAATTTGAAGAGATTTTCTAGTTTCATGGAGTTACCCTATTCACTATGTCTAATCATTATGATATGTTTACATCTAATGTATGGAAATTCTTTCAGAATTCATTGGGAACCAAATTAATTTTTATTTCTACTTTTCATCCTCAATCTGAGGGGAAGTTAGAACGAACCATTCAGACATTGTATTATTTGCTACGAGCTTGTTGAATGGATTACTAGGGATGTTGGGACTAGCATCTTTCTTTAGTGAAATTTTCTTATAATTATAGTTTTCATTCCAGTATAGAGATGGCTCTATTTGAGGCATTATATGGGAACCATCTTCGAACATCGGATTTTTGGGATGAAGTATGTGAAAAGAATATTGTTGGTTTCAGAATTGGTAAATGAGACAGCAGAAAAGGATCATTTTATTTAGAAGCACATGATAACAACTCAGAGTAGGCAGAAATGTTATGCGGATAACCTAAGGAAGGATCTTTCATTTGAGGATGGTGATCATGTCACTATCAATTTTTCTCTATGGAAAAGTGTGATGTGTTTTGGTAAGAAGGGAAAGTAGAGTCTGAGAATCATTGGACCCTATGAAATCCCATAGAATGTTGGATCAATTACCTAAAGAGTTTATTTACCTCAATTTTTATCCCAGGTACAAATTTTTTTCCATGTTTCAATGATGGAATTGTATATCCCAGATACAAGTCATGTTTTGAGTCCAGAGGTAGTTTAGTTGGAAGACAATCATTCTTATGAGGAACAACCAGTCAAGATTCGTCACCAAAGAGAGAAAGTGTTGAGAAATAAGCTAATCCATCATGTAAATTTTTTGTGAAAACCCATATCGTTGAATAGAAAATGTGGGAATCTGGAAAGTCTTTGAAAGATAAATACCCCCATTTATTTGATAGTTGACTAAAATTACAAGGATCCAATTTTCAAAAGGGGGAAGGGTGTAACATCCCCGGAAATTAAAGGATATGATATTTTCATATTTATTAATATTTTTGAATTAAATATTAATTTTACTTTAATGGTGATTCTATATTTGAGGGCATACTGAATATTTAACACAGTGTTTCATTGAAATATTACGTTTCACACAACGCTAAGTTATACAGAAAAATAATATTATAATATTATTATGTTAAAAGGTAGTTGGTGAATAACCACTGTATTGGTGAGAATGAACATAAATAACTACAATATGATTACACATGTTTGTTAAACGTTTTTACACATATCTAATAAAAGTTAGTGGCCTAAAATCTGAATGAATCCAATTTTAAGCATGAATACTTTAATATTTTTTTAAAGGACAATTTACCACCTTTTAATGGAGAACCATTTTTAAATCTAGTTTTTTTCACTTTTATATGTTTTATTTGACAAAATATATTTCTTTATTAGAATCCGGGAATCAAAATTTACTTTGAGTTAATTTTTGGTATTTTTCTAATAATGTTCTTTTTTTAATGAATAGTTAAAAATACATTATTTTTATTCAAAACTACCTTTTAATCTATTTTATTTATATGGATATATTTCCTTTTTAATTTATTTTAAAGATGAATTAGACTATATTTTTACCATTTAATACAATTTTTGTGATTGTATGTAATGTGTCATTGAAATTGGATATAAACAAGTGTTAATCATTTGATAGTTATTATTTTGTAAAAACAGGCTTTTTGTTTTAACAATGGAAATTAATTTTAAATTAATTTAGTCAACTTTTGTGTTATGAGTTATAAAAAAATGATTCCATATTTTGAATCGAGCATCCCAAATTTTATAAATAGGTATATATTATTTTTAGACATTATAAATATTTATGTAAATATTTTATTTACCATGGTTAACGGGTAAATCTGGTAAATACGGGTAAATAAGGGAAAATAAAAATATTATAATAAGATTAAATTACCCTCAAACATGTCCTAACCCTAATGGATGAGATATTTTTTACCATGGAAATCCTTGGGTCTATTTTGGGACCCCATTGAGCCACTTGTTTTTAAAAATTACACTTTATAAAAATTAATTTAGAGTTAAGGAAAATAAAACAGAAACATATATATCTTAGTAATTTTGTTTAATGGGTTATATAAGTGATATTTTCGACTATAAATATTAATTAAAAAGATAAAAATATTTTCTACATCATGGTATTTTTTTATAACTTATAGATATTAAATAAATAAAATTATTTATGACAGAATGATGATGTAATGATTGCCTAATTAATTAATGTTTTAAATAAATGAGATTATGAAAATTAAAAAAATACACTAAAACTTTCCAATTATCATTGGATGATTTTATTTAAAACAATAAACATATTATATTTTAATTTAATGAGTTTTGTTACTTTTTAAACCGAAAATAAGTATATAATGAAATAATACTTCTAGGCATTCCTGAAGACCCTGTCATCCCCCTTATAAAAAGTTATCACATATAACCCTTACTCACACCTATCAAGCCCCATTTTCTCATAAAAACTAAACCCAAATAATCGCCTAACATACATCTCTTCCTCCAATAAGACTTACCTTAGGCATAAGGAACTTCAAGAAAAACTTTCGGTTCAAACCAAAGGGAGTTACCCGATTTAAAGGTAACGTCTTCCCTCAAGATCTCTTCTTATATTTTACTTCTCCAACCCACTAAACTCTATTTATTCCATTATTGTTTTGAAAAAACAGAATAATCAATATAATATGATGTTTTTATGAGGATTATTTGATCTACACTTCCATACACCTCAACTTAAGGGATACGAACATATTGTTTTTGTGGACGGAGAACTACTCCCTCATGAAACGATGATTGTTCAGTCTTCTTGTACCACATCGTATGGTGACCTTTAAAATGGAACTTTATTTATATGTTATATTAATATATTTATATTTTTTCTTTTATTCTTTATTTTCTATTTATTCAACACCATTATGATTTCCATATTGGGTAAAATATGATAATTTCATTTTAGGATGTTTGGACTAATGCCCCGTCAAAGTGATATGCCACATTCATACCATGCGTGGGATGTATAAAGGATGGAGTTAATGAAATAATATATGATATTATACAGGATGTATAATATACCTTTTTATAATTAATTCTTCATTCCATTAAAATACAAAATATAAATGAAACTATCATTCATTGTACGTACGACTTACCGTATCAATGGACGATGAATTTCATTTCCAATCTCTAAATGTAATGTACTATTTTAAACACATATATATAATTGATATATATGATATCCAAATCATGAATATCTTTTTGGATATATTGTACTTTTTACCACATGGACAACTTGTAATTATAAGAAGTTCATTTTTGAATTAGGTACAAAATATCGAAAAAACCACCTTTATTAACTTAAATGATTATATAATGTATATAATGTGGTAATAAGTGATATAAACGGAATATAACATGAAAAAAGATCTAAATAAAGTATAAATTATCTTTAGTTTATTATTCAAGAGATTAATGAATGATCAGGTCAAGTCGGACATTAGGTAAGGAACATCGTCTCAATCTCCGTTAATTGAGGCTTATTTTGATTTATACACGATGTTCTTTTGTACGGTTTATAAACACCTTTGACATTTCATTTTATTCAAAGGGGATATTTTTTTACGAATCATTTCATTAAATGGAAAAAAGGAATGATTCTTTTTAAAGTACATGGTGACAACTACCTTCCAACCGCCGCGAGAATTATTTGATATTTTGCTTTCTTATCAAGCTATAGTACTTTATAAAGAAAAATAAATACCATATACCTTGTTTACATATTTTGGTATTGAAAATTATTTTGAAAAAGTATTTATTATGTTAATATCTTGAAATGTTGTATTGTTATTGAAATTTGGAAATGTTATATTTCCTTTATGATTTTTATGTGTTTTGATTATGTTATTGTTCTTTTCAATGATTACGTATAAGTGTGGTTCAATGATAAACCTAGGGTGGGTGAGCCCAAGAAAGATCTCCAATGAATTTGATAATGTGATAGAGGTAAATGTTATTGTTTCTCCTAAGAGAATTAGGGAATATACTATGATGGGTATTCCAAACGTAACTCCCTATGTAGTTGTGAAAGCTATATCATAAGTATGTTATTCATGCCACGAGTTACATTTATGATTTATGATTTATATATTTTATTAATAAATTTAATGATTTCATGAGGCATGTTACAGAACATGTTCTCGGTATGTATTTATGGACTATGGTTTTCATTAATTATTTTACAATACTTACTAAGCATTTTATGCTCATCCAATGTTTGTTTGAAATGTTTTTCATATGACTTAATGATTAATAGGGTCATGTATGGGATCATGGAAAATTCAATCTTTCTAAAACATGGAACTAGACATGGCTCTTTTTTTCTAGGGATTTAATTTTATTTAAAAATGGATACTGAGTAGAAGTGTCAACATTTAATATTCAAGTTGTTATGTATATAATATGACCTAATTCTCTAACACCCTAAACATGAAAGGATCCTTAACATGAATTATTAACATAATTCAATATTATGTAATGTTTATGGCTGGGTCCATATACCATCATCCCAATAGTCTAAGAATGAATGAAA
Organism: Viscum album; assembly: GCA_963277665.1. Taxonomy (NCBI): domain Eukaryota; kingdom Viridiplantae; phylum Streptophyta; class Magnoliopsida; order Santalales; family Viscaceae; genus Viscum; species Viscum album. The sequence continues at coordinate 1,557,913,719 of OY728151.1, read as the reverse complement.
TTCTCAATGAACATAATAATGATAAACTCAAAAAAACCAAGTGTGTTGACCAACGATGAAAAAATAGCAACTATGGTTTGAAAAAAATAAAAAAAATATATAATTTTGGTAACTTGTATTTTACCTCATACATGTGTTAACGACACCCAAGAAGAACATATCACCATGTCCCAAAATATTCATAATCTCTAGTCGATTTCCTCTAAATAGTAATAAAACTACCTGCACCTATATCACATTATGACGTCCCAGGCTTGGAATCCATTGATGGTTCCTCGAGACTAGTGGGGAACTTGTCCTCATGCGTATCTCCCTGAATACCAGAGGTTTCTGACTATGATCAATTTCCCAGGGTGTTTCTATGATGATACAATTAACTCATTACCATAGTGTGTAGAACCATAATATTAAAAAACTGTAGGTAAATTGTTGAATCCATAATACTAATTTTTTTAGAAATTTAGACTACAATAACAATAACTGAACCATCTTAAATAACTAGTAATGAATTTCATGCCACATTAATACTGGAAAACATGTAAAAAAGATAGTACAAAAATAATAAAAACTAATAAAAACACTATACTAGGAATCATAACCTCCATATAATTTATCTTCTATCATTTCCCATCCTAAACTACAATTAATCAAGTGTATGAAACATGTCTATTACCTTTATTGGCACATGCAGACATATGGTCTTCTATGGTACTGAAGGATCCCATATAGCTTCTGAAACAAATATTAGTAGTCCACCACCAATTGTTTTTATAACATCATTTCAATTTAATATAAGCTGGAATATTTTTCTAGCTTGCATATATAAAATATTGTTGTATTGTAATCTAAATACCCAAATAACTTATTCATCCATTAATTAGTGTTTGAACATGTAAGTAGTTAATTAATTAATTTTTTTTAGTTTATAATGAAATCAAAAATGCTGTCACAAAGGTAATATATACCTTAAGTGTTACCAAGTTAGTATTAAATATCACTTTGATAAGGAGTGATAGTGTAATCCAATGAAAATCATCCAATTCATTTCACCCTAAGACGCCTATTGATTCCATGGAGTTCATCCATGGTAAAACGAGGCTCTAAAATCAGTGGGCTTCATGGGATGAAACTAGACAACATAATTTTCAACATTGATCAAATTATGGTATCCAATGCATCCTGTAGTACTACATTAGGGATCCTATAGTTTCATACAATCAATACTGCTTTAGACAAGGATCAGGATTTTTGTGGGTCCCAACAAGGGAATGAAGCATCATTGAATTTGGAATGGGGTTATAGAGTTCTATAGTAATTTCCTAAGGAATCCAAGATGATATCGAGTCACAAAACTCTTATTTTGGAAATGATTTCATATAATATTTCATAATGTTCATGTTCATTCTTTTCATTAGTGTGACAAGGAAAATTGAGCACATAAATATTCAATCAATTAATTTTAGTCATACTCAATTAATATGTCAATTTTGTTCAAAAATTTCCATTCATTAGCATGATAAGGCTATGTAGTATAGAACCATCATTAAATCCATTTATATAATATTACATAATTTAATTTCACTCAACTAGCTTCCATTAAATTCGTCTGGGGTCATAAGAATATGATAACTATTATTCAATTACACTTAATAATTCCAAGTCATATACTTAGTATACATTCAAATTTCCATTTAACATTAATTATTCAAATTAAATCACATAACTTTTTCTGGACATTTGATGATAATATATGGAACATAACAATATAAAATATCTAAATAAATTTAAATTCCCTTTTATATAGGTATGATTTCCATTTTTAGGTTCATTCCAACACACACCTAAATGGTGGATCAAATGTATTAAAACATTAAAAAACAAAATATCAAAAAATATATTACATTGGATGGATAAAGTTGTTGTCATAACCTTGAATGATAAATTATACAATCAACACAAGTCATAAAATATGGTTATAATGATAATAAGCATCACATATAATTTTAGCGAATGACACTTGATGAAATCAGTGATATGTAATGACAATTTATAAAAGGATTAAACTTAATGGATTAATTATAGACCACATATAATTGGATTGTACTACATTCCTTGTCCAGTATCAACCTCTAATTTTTCATATATTTTAGTATATATAACAAATATATTAATGACCTAAAAATCAAGCATATGAACCTAAATATTGTTAACGTAATCGGGAGAGATAAGAATAATGAATAAATAAAATTGTGTCGAGAACCTACCAATTATCATATAACACAACTAATGGAAATTGAATCAAATTACGGATGAATTAGGACTATCAATTCCTAGATTATTGATGAAGTAGTCTCCGGAAGGCATTTTTGGGTGTTAATAATCCATTAAAATGATGTAGGAGGGAGGAGAATGAATAATTTCATCATTAAGGGTAAAATTTTAAAAATAACTATAAATATATCATGTTCATGGTTTGTCCACATGAAATTAAAATCCTTGTGCCAACCATTCATGGGAAACTATAGGAAGGGGCATAGTGCATGGTCAAGCTACCCATTTTGAGAATCTATGCAACAACCATACATGGATTCATTTCCCGATATTGCTAACAATCTTAATGGTTACATATTACCAAGAAGCCTACCCGTATGGTTTACTCTAAAAATGTGGAATTCTCAATTCTCCTAAAAATATTTTTGTAAGGGTCCGAATATTCCTCATACAACATTGAGACATTCGCTAAACCATTAGGCATCCATTTTTGTCCAAAATAATGATTGAGAATGAGATTTAATGGATCGATACATGAGTGAATAATCGAGTTCATTCCAAGAAATCCTAGTTTTACTAATATGTATCCAGGTTACCATAGATAGTACATGTTTTCAGTATGTATTAATTAAGTACTAGTCTTCGTGTCAATATTTTTCACTTGTTAGAAGGTGAAATCTAAGCATGAGAGGCCTGCTGGAATTTTTCATCCTTTCCAATTCCTTAATGGGAATGGGTTGATTTCATAATGATTTTTTCAATATAATTCCCTAGGAAACAACATCAGATTGATTCAACATCGGTAGCATAGGATATAATGTAAATGGTATCAAAATTCATTCCTATCAAGGAATCCTTCATAGTTAATGATTTTTGTAGTCTTTACATGGATGTTTTATTTTAGTTTCATGGAGTTATGAGTAGTTTCATTTTATATAGAGATCATATATTCATGTCACGGTTCTATAAGGGTATTTTAATAGCTTTTTAATCGTAGTTCCATTTTTTTAAAAAACCTATAATACTCAGAATAATGCACAATATGAGCAGAATATTCATGTTATGATGTATACGATACATGCCTCTATTTTCAATTTTGGGGGTTTATAGGAGAAATTTAATGATCAAATGGATATATAATATAAAAAATAATCTAGTAATATATCATGAAGGCACATTAATAGTATTTTAGTGAAATTTGTGTCTTTATCCTCTTTCATAGTGAAGGTAGGTGAATCAGGGTCTGTTAGACTATGTCTCAAGATGGAGGAATCTCAGTTTGATCAGATGATTTGGAGGAATTTGGAGACTATATAGATTAGAAATAAATCATCTAATGACCATTATATATTTCCTTTGGAATTCCTAGATGTTCATTGAGTTATTCATCAGGTTTCACCTAGTTATTTATTATGTGTTGTCGTTACACATAATTAACCAATTACCTGATGTGTAATGTTCATTATAATGGAATATTCAATTGAATAAATGTTTTTTTGTATATCATTCTACTAATACATACATGACTTTTAAAATCAATAAACATTGTGTAATTTCTAGTGATTTTATTTAAAATTGACGTTCTCATAATTTTTCGTCTCACCTATGTATAGATGACATCCTATCGACCTAGTGTTATAATTTGGGAGATTTTGGAGTACCTATTCTGGTTCCATACATCTGAATCGAACATTGGATCCCTATTATGTTTGTTTCTATAGGTTTTTCATTCTCTTCATTAATGTTTTTTCCACTATAGTGTAATACATTAATTGTATGAATCGTTTCTTATTATCTTGATATGTTTTTATCAAGGTTCTGCATTAGATCATTTTCACTATATTCTTTAACAAATTTTCTATTAGAAGCATTCTATTCTATACAATATAATTCTAGGGTTTTAAATCATAACAGTAATGTCAAAATCATAATTGTGATTTATTTACAATATTTTTATTTTGATAATGAATGTGAATAATAAATAATAAAATAAATATAATGATGAAAATCATACATTGGATCCTTTATTAGATACCATTAGATTCAAATATTAATGTGAGTTTGATTATGTCTACCTATTTGGAGAGATAAACCTCCAAAATAATTTAATGGAAATGGATTAAAAAATATATTAGCATGACATGTGATGTAGGTTATTTTTAGATATAGACTCACTATGGATAAGGGATTATTTGATTTATCAAAATAATGGGTTAATTTAATGAAAAAAAAAAGAAATTACAAGAGATGACCATTTGGTTCTTTGTGGTCATATTGATATATACATGTTATTGTGATATTATTATGTGAAAATTGTTGAGATACATTTTACATATATATTCCATGACACATTCTAATATGATTATATACCATGATTTTTCTTGAGATATATCAAGATGCTTAAATACAGTGTTATTCCCTGTAAAATGTGTCTATTATTATATACTAGACTTGGACATGAAACATAATACAATTCATATATTATTATATTTGACTAGAGATATGTTATATCCTTGGTATAATGTTTTGGTTGGTATGGTTTTGAGACTTTCATTGATGCATTCCATCATGACACCAAAGCAGGTTATGTTTACCACGATTTTGCACTTATGGATGGAATAGTTTTCAAGCATACTCTAAGATATTCTTGCACGATGATGATATATGATGTTATAGTGTTTCATTAAATTTGAAATAATTAATAAACTAGTGATCATATTAAAAAAATGATCATTGTAAAATACAGTTTTGTTAAGTCATTGTTTTTTCAACCAACTAATTATTACTAACATCATATTCAGTCCACTGTTTTTTACCCAAGATGGTTTTTTGGATAAATGTTTTAATAATTATGGAAGAACATATAACTATAATGTTTTCTACTATATGAGTTGTATTTATGTGATGGTTCCAAAAAAGGGTCGAATAAATGATAATATTAGTTTCATCTTCTGTTAGGTGACTTTTTATAGTGTTTTTAACATTACATTTAGATGCATATCGGCATGTCATTACAAGATACTTCATTTTTTTATTACATCTCTTTCTCCATTATTTTTCCATTTTTTTAGTATGGGTTTCACTATGATAATTATTCTGATTTATTTTTTTTAATTTGATAATTTTCAATTCTATGACACAACATTCCTAGGGTTATTTTCTCCCAAAAATACACTTCACAACCCTAATTCTAGTAAGTAGTCCATGTAATATGTGGAGGAGTTCATAAGTTATAGTAACCAACCCTTTGGTCCATGTCTGAGATGGTCAGATAAGGGGTTGTTACATGACCATATGAAGATAATGATCCCAAAATTCATTAAATACCATAGTTCAATATCTAAAAAAATTATCATGTGTATAATATTTAGCTTATTAATATCCAATATTAATAGGGTGATATGTCATACTAATGAAAATATCAAATTTTATAGAATGATGTCAAATATTTCAAAAGATAGTGGCGATTTTCATATATTTTGTAGATAAAATTAATATTGGAGTTCCTTGAGACTCACTAATTATAGGATACATATATTAACACGTAGATTGATTGAGAATTATTCATGGATAAAAATAAAGGTTTTCATCTTGGTATGATGATCCTAATAAACTTATATTTAATTATTTCTAATATATGTCATTGAAAGACCCATGATAAAATCCTTATTGATATTCTAAAAATTCCATATTTGTATTTGTATTGATTATATTATCCCGTTATAATTTTATAATTTTAGTTAACATGTAAACATATCTATAGTTTTTCAGTATCATCCCCAATATCATTATTAACATTTCATTATAATATATTCTCGTAGATATATCTATACATCATTATACTCCTTTGGTAGATTTATGATTTTTTACTATCTGTATCACCTAATAGATCACTTAACTTAGTGTCTAATAGTACACATAATTATATCAAGGGTAAATATCTATAATTATCAACAATTAATATTGATAACAATTAACTAATTATTTCAACCACCTTATTTAGAATCCACACATCATTCTTTTAATCTTCATTAATAATATTTTAAATATATGTTTGTCTGATCATTTTAAATGTTATGATTTTTTCCTCCATACATGATTCCCCTATCAATACATATTATGGCTTAAAAATTTACATCCTTTCCAATAATCATTATAGATATGGTTTGTAGATTAAATCTACATATACTTTCTACCACTATATCTTCCGTTCCGTTATTGTATTTGAATAATATATATAATTATATCAGGATACATAATAATCATAATTGGTTCATATGAGTTCCTTTAATATAAATATATAAAATATACTTTTATGTTTAGTATATATGTCAAAGTTTTCTCCACAATGATAATGGATTAAAATCAATAAGGTATAGATTACATCCTCCAAATCCATATTAAATTAAAAAAAAATTATCCAATCCTTTTAACTATATTAAGACATTATATATCAGTTAATCATTCTACATGAATACAAAATAATCAAAATTTAGTGATCAGTTATTGTATATTAATAATCATTTACAACCTATTGGTTTTGTGATTATATTTTAAATAAATGTCCTTCTAATCACCACTATTATCTAAATTTATATCAATCCATACATGAAAAAATTACTCATTTTGATTAATCATGATGTGTGGGTTTCAAATTCCACTGATGTTTATCACAATCTTTCGATAATACACAGTTAATCTAAGAGAGTTGATGAAATTCACTAAAAACATCAGTTTAGGTTATTTATCTATTGAATATCACTTTGATGGATAAATATTTAACCCCTTAACAAAGTTCAAATTCCACATGAGTTTATCTTTCTCCATTCATAAGTCACATTTACCATATATTACATTAGAAATCCCATTTTCATTGTATTTTCCATCATATTATAGTGCTCCTCGTATATTTCATTTATCATGGAGTTTGTGAGAATGTAATCTATAATGACCTATTAAAATTTGTTGACATAACATATAGAGACATTATTTGTCATTTCCATTACGATTTCATTGTAATTTGAGAGACATAATTGCATTACTATGAACTCATATTCTACATAACTATAAAAAGATTAGTTTTCAGAATTTCCACTATGTTTAAATTCAATAGAAGGAATGATGATCAATGGTAACCCATTCAGAATTCAAACCCATTGTATTCTGTATAAGGAATCATCATTCCATGAATTAAATTTCATTTTCAATATCATTATATATTTCTGTTAGAAATGATCAATAGTGAGGAACATTTATCTATACATGTTCAAGAAAAATAGAATTGTGACACCCCCTAGGGGAGAACAATGGTGTATAAAATAATATTCTATTTCCATTTTTAGTTTTCTCACCATATCCTACAATTGGGTGGGGTATATTCTATATGGACTCATGGATATGGTACGATCACTTTGTATACGTTACATTGTGAATTCATCCCATCAATACCAAGTAATACTATAAATTCATTAGTGAATATATCAATATATTCATAAAAATGACAATGTATTCATAATTATACATCATTTTTTAGTCTACATTTTTATTATGAAATTATTTTGAATGAAGAAAAAATATACAAACCAATTAAATAGGTTCCAAAAGAATTATTTTATTCACATTTTATTTTATTTGTATTAATGTAATGGCTGGAATATAGATTGTGATTTCCATATCATATTAGTTTATGGTATCTCTATTGTAGGATGACTAGTCAGTGATTAATAGAGAATAAAATTATACAAAATGTAGTATGAATAGATTTTCTATTATTTATATAGTTATATTCTTATTCCAACACTTTTTACATAATGGATTTTGTATCATCATTCTTATAAAATGATTTTTAGTTAAACTACCAATGTTAAACTCCACTAATATATTTTTATCCCCATCCCAATTATACAATTGATATTGTCTAATATCTATTTAAATTTTATAGTTATATGAGAAAATTTCAATATAAGTATGAATGAATTGAATTACATTTTAATTTGGAAGGAATGGATAAATAATGTTGAATATGTTCCACACATTTCTTTTAGAGTCAATGAAAACATAATATTCATGCATATAAATACATGTGATGTTCTTCATAGAGTACCAAATAGAGTTTCACACATATTCTTGTTCTCAGAAAATTACCTCTCTAATTTTGTATTGATAGTGCATGGAAAATATATTTTATTTTATTCATGAATTCATCCTATTATATCGATTTGATTTATTTTTTATGCCTTTCAATTCTAGGTCAGCTTCCAAATGTGAATGGATAGTACCTAAATTGGATAAAAAGACAATATAACATTATATTTAATGAATTATTTGAGTATATAAAATATCTTCCCAATGTAATTAATCCATTGTTTCAGGTTTAAGGGATCCGGAGATCCACCGAAAGGGTTTTTTATTTTTGAAAAAAAAACATCACCAAAAAAATCATGTTTCCTCTTTGGATATAAAAGGTGATCTACATGGTTCATGTTATAATTAATTTCGTGAGTTATAATATAATATACTACAATGAGAATCCAAAATATCAATCCATTAATAATATAAATGTTATTAAATTAGTTATTAAATTTCTAATAACATTGGTCATTTACAATATTCTACCTATTTCATAATATTTAATTATATAAAAGAAATTTATAGAAGGGATTACTAATACAATAACAATATAAATGTAAAATGTTAAACATAGTAGTAATAACACATAAATTTGTTTTATATCCTAACTTATGTCCCACTATTCCTTAACCAATATAATATATAATGTACATACTATTTGGGTCCCTATCATAATCACATAAAAGTACTACAACGTTATTTTATAAGAACATTATCAAATCTAGTTTCAGAAAATTAATATTAAATTAAATTTAACATTAATTTTTCAAAATACTATTATAAAACTACTGTTGTGGTGTATTTGGTATATCAGAATAATAATTTAATAAATAATAAATAAAAATATGTCATTTATTTATATCTTCAAATTATTATCAAAGAGAAGCTCAAACATTAATCACAATATGGGGTATCCACGAGGAATATGAAAAATATGTTAATATATAAAATTAATGGGGGAATAATAAATATAAACATGGGGGGTGAGATAATAAAAAAGTCAATATACATAATGAAGAATCAAAATATGATATGATCATGAAACATAACTTGGAAACATTAAAGACTATGGAAGATATCATAGGAACATAATGATTTTGAATAATATAATAGTCTATAAAAACATTATAATTTGCATCATTAACAAAAATCCATGATCACATCCAAAAACATCATAACATTATGATAAAGAAAAATTCATCATTCCCTTTCATTACATTCAATACAACCCCAACCACATCATACCTACACATACAGATATAATGAGACATATACAATTACACTATTGTTTTTGGGGATATATAATTTTGGTCATACCAGTAACATCATAATCTATACATGACTATGCGTCATATATAATAGGAATTCATAGAAAAATCAAACGAATGAGTGAATGTTATTTGAATGATCCAGATTATATAGAAATTCAGAATATCCATAACAAATTATATATCAAAACTATTACCATGAAAATAATGTATTATGTAATTTCAAATGGTCTTTATTGAATAACAAATTATTGTTGTCTAATTATGATAACATGTGATGAAAAAATCATTGAAATTGGTGAAATATTACATGTGATAATAAACGCCTTAAATGATATTTTATGAAATAGGTAATGAACCATTAAAAATATAAGATCAAAATACATTAAATAAAACAAAAATAGAACGGGAATAGTTTTTCATAAAATAATAATTATTTTTCAAAACCCTAGAATATAAAAATCATTAAAAGGGTGGTACCTGCAAGGAAATAAGAAATAAAATTATTATCTTTAATATGTGTTCTTTAAATAACTGATTTTCCAGCGAACAAAATAATCTAAAAAACCATGACCAATGATTGGAAAATTATCTTGGATTATATAGAGAATATATTTATATAATATATATTATTAATAATTGAGAAATGTAAATTTTAATGGATATAATGGGGTGGAACATAAACCAAAAATGTTTGTTTGAGAATAAGTACATTCCTAATGTCCTATATTGAAATAAATGATCATTCATAATATATATTAATTATGTTAAATATTTCATATTAATAATATGTAACTATATGTTGGTTCATATCATATATTAAAGTATGTTTATTATTATATTTTGCTAATTTAAAATATAGTTTTTGGTTTTGTCAACCACTTTGTATTTTACAATCATCTCATCCAAAACTACATAGGTATATTAATAGTGGAATGTACTATAATAAAAGTGTTTTTTGACCTCTATAATTTAATATTTATAGATCCTTTATCATTCCAATACAAATAATTCTATAAAGGTTGATAGATTGAAAAAAATATTTTCATAATATTGAATGTTTCCTACCACATTCGTATTTGAAAGATAATATGATTATGGTAAATTGATTATATGTGAGATGATTGGTGTCTTTTTTAAAATCATCATAATTTATGATTTCTGATATCATAGAAAATCTCAGTTAATATATTTAAGGAAAAATAATATTCATCTATAAATCAATATGACTATAAATTTTTTTGGCTTGATACAATCTTTATTTTCCATTGTTCGGGGGTCGTTTTTTCTTATCAGTAACACTTAGTTATAACATTGGTTTGGAGTATGGTAGGTCAAGATCATCATTAATTTTTGAGATAATTACATCATACTTTGTAACTATAATATATATTTTACATGTCCATATATCCTTTTATAATCAAATTATCAAACTGGCTACCACCGTGCCACTTATTAATCATAGAAATGAATCAATGAAAACATTTTTATATATGACATATGTTATATTCCTACATAAATAAAAGTATTTCCAAATATATATAATATATTTTCTGTAATCCTCTTTTACAAGGTTAATTTTTTATATTTAATGTTACACAACTAGATGATTTATGTTGTATCACCATCCAAGGAAGAGGTGGTGTTTTTGGAGTTGGGTTTGGGACCAAGAAAGGTGTTTCATATATATCCTCATGAGTGGAATCTTATTCTACATTGTATGGTGACACCTAATGGTAATGTTCATAAATTTTAAGGTCACAAAGATAGCACAATTGGGGTTCCATATAAGATTGGGAATACATACATAGTTAATTTCTATTTAATGACATTGTTAAATTAATAATTGAAGTTATATTTATGGACATGAATCATATATATATTGTATATTAGTATTAATCATCATTTAGGTATCCTATATATCAATGTTTATAGAAATAAAATAACTCAAAGTTCAGTATTTCAAATTATAAGGTTTTGTGATATGAATGAACCATATCGATAAATGTCATGAAACTAAGTTATATATGTAAATGATGCCTAAAAATATCATGTTTATGATTTATTTATAAATTATTCTTTCTATTACGTAAAATTTACTTGTAACTAAACAAGAGATGATTTTTTTTCTCAAAAATAACTTGTCAATTTGAACTATAATTTCTTCGAAAGGAATATGACCCGTGGACGATATGAATTGAGGGGGATTCAAACCTGACAAGTTATCAGGGGGATTACTTATAGGCTACAAATTTGGGTGGGTCTCAATAATTAACCATTACTATGAGGTAATTAAGAATGGTATAATTGGTTCTTACATATAGTAAGAGGGCCACACATTATTAGCATTTATTAACAATATATTAGGGGCACCAATATTTAATTCCCAATAAATAAGGACCTAATATGTAAGTATGGTGAAGGTAGGGTGTTTATGTATACACCTAGTATATTTTCCACTTGAAATAAATTTATCTTTGGGTGGAGTTATGGTTTTCACATGGAATTATGGATGATTGTGTTCTACGTATGCGTCACCCCATATATGTAACACGAGTAATGATAAATTTCAAAAATACCCTCATGATATAATCAAAAAATATCAATGAAATAAATGATAATAAATAACCCAAGGGTCTTATTATTTCTTTATTAGAACCTATGAGAGTACAATTATTATAAAAAATTTGTCATTTAATGGGTACATGGTAATGCGTGTGGCACGATTAAGTGTAATTGAATTCCATTGTGGTGGAAACATTGGAATGGGAAATTATGTTTTTTTTCATGGAGAAATGAATATAATAATGTCAATTGAATGAGTCTACTCTGTTTAGATAAAACAAATTGAATAAATAGTTTCACAGAACTATGACTACCGATAATTGAGTTTCTTCACAAAGTTTCTATTGTAGGGTCAGATATATCAAATTCAAAGGGATTCATAAGAAGCATAGATTATTATTTAGGTATCCTCAATTTCACATAGTGTATTTATAACTATTTTTATAAATATAAAATATAATTTAATGATATCAATTATTGGATAGTGAATCATTCACAACCCAACAAAAATAGAGTTCGTGTGGTTTCTCCTTAAAGGGGCCCTCTAAGATAAATTATACAATAGAGATTTATTGGCGTGTTTCATTTATTGAGCCTCATTAATTTCACTCAAAAAAATTTCTGTGGGGGTGTTCATAATGTATTTAATTGGAAATATAGATCCATTACTGGTTATTTTTTTCTTTCAGGATTTTTTATGGGTTTTCGCTTATTCATTCACTGGTGTTGGATTGTAAATTAAATAAAAGATTTCATTGAATGTTTATTAAAGTAATAAATTCATGTAAAATGTGGCCTCTAATAAAATTCCACTTCATCAAAGTGAAATGATTCAATTAAAATATTAATGTTTTTTTTATTTATTAGAGATATTACATAACTTACAAATATAGATTGTAAATCAGGAAGCATACGAATAAATAGGAATTTGGTATCATGTGTGTGGTTGAATCCTAGTATAAGATTTTTATATTATTTTTTATTATATTAGGCTATACCTTCTCAAATAACATCTAATTTTGAATTTTATTCACTACCACGAGCATAGGAGGATATCACGAATTAATTGTGAAAGATTTAATAGACCATATCATCCATCTAAAAAATATAATCTTTTTGTTCTTGTGAAATAATTAATGATTATATTTACTCTTCCAATGGTATTTCACTGGGGTAAAATTGGTCATGATTTTTATATGTCATTATATATTTGAAATGTGATCTCATTTGTTAATTATTATAGAGTAGGTTATACATGATCATGTACGTTCAATGATATTTCATTATGGTCGAATTGGTCAGGATTTATGCATTATACATATTTCATATAGAACTGCATAAAATATTATTTTAATGGAATTGTTGTAGACAATGTTTCTGGTGGCCTACTGAGTTGTACAAACACGCTACTCAGACATACTAATTAATATCTGAATAGAGTATATTTTTGTAGGATTGGATAAGGGAAAAGATCATGAGGTAGATTTGATGATTTGGAATTGACCATGGAAGTGGGAACAAGACATAGCTCAAGACCTTCATGGGGTGTCACATTGTATTAATTTCTTATTTCATTACAGTCAATTGACACTTCTTTAGTAATATACTCATTTTTCTTTCAGTTGAGTATTTATATCCTATTTAGGGATCGGGTGAAATGAGTATTTAGTTGGTTATATATATATATATTATTCCTATTTTCATTATTTATATCCTCGAGTGTCTACTATGATAAATGAGGGTATATCCTCCCCATGAATGACATACCATACCCTCACTACTAGTCAGAAGCCTCTAGAATTTGGTGAGGTGCACTTCATGTCATGTGGGGAACTAGATCGGTGCACTGTCGCATGGAACTTGGGTCAGGGATGTTACAAAGTTGTATTGAAGGACTAGTTTTCCTTTTTTTCCTTTGAATTCCTATTTAGGGAATGGTATATAAGATTCTAGAATGAGTTGGGTCTTGGTAATGCGAGCATGAAAGGGAGTTACAAACTCATGTTTGGGTGAAACCTCGAGTAGTTGGGTTGTGATTTTTTATTGCTATTTGATGTTACATTTTAATATTTCATAACAATGGGAGACTCACTTCTGGTTTGATTTGATTATTTTCCTGAAAATTATAGAATATTTATAGATGACCTAGTGTTTTATGATATTGGAGTATTCATGCATCATTTCAGGCACTCAACATTATTGTGAATGTATCATTTTAGGCATGGATGAGAAAACAGGTTATGAGAACGTTCTAGAACATTAACTGTATCAATGTTTATGTGGCTAAAATTAAAATGATGCCTAAAATGATAAAAATAGGATATCAAACTGAATCAACTTGAGAATAAATCAGTTTCCAAATTGGAAACAAGATTCAGTTAGTGTGTTTACACTTGTTATCCAAATACTAGGAGTATGATGGTTAGGTGTTGTGTATGTGCATCGGTTGTGACCATGTTTCGAGGAGGGGAAAAATTAATTATTATGATTATTACTCTTATGAAAATGTAATAAGGTTCTATTATGAGACATGAGATGTGTTTTTTGATTTATAATGATTATTCCTACATTACTCGTGTTGATTAGATGACTGAGGGTTGTTCGTAAGAATGATTTTCTAGCTACAAAACATGAGGCACCATTTGTGCTCGCTAAAGATGAAGGGGAGATGTTTTAGGAGAATATAGTTCACATCCTGATATTTATGGAAAGAGACATAGGTATAGTTTTGTAAGGTATGTCTTAGTAAATAAGTGATTTCAAGTTGTATCACCCTCCGTCTTTTACATGAGATGGTAGACTTGAGGGAGATGAATTCTCGGTTGGGTCCATAGAGACAATATTTGACCATTTGGAGAGCCCAAATAAGAGGAGGGTAATGTTTTCTACATATATGCTACAAGGATTAGCAATTTTCTTGGGAGAAGATGATTAGAAACCCGAAATACTGACATCATTTTGTGGAACAAAATTATGGAGATGTTCGGGGAGCAAATTTATCTAGAGATGGTGAGACAAGATAAAGATAGTGAGTTCATGCATCTACCACAGGGGAGCATGTCGGTGATGGATTATGTTAGATTATATAATGATCAGAAATATGGGATTCTCTCATAGTTAAATATATTCAAGAAGAATAATTTTACAGAACTGGCAGATCAGGCTATCATAGTTGAGGGGAACATGAGGGAGGCTTCTAGTGGTGGAAAACTAGTTATTACTGGATGATCAATAGGTGAATCTTTAGAGAGCATAAGGTTCTGTTATTTCAACTATATCCATGGGAGTGGGGAGCAGTATACACAAAGATATTTATCGGCTTGATAGGTCATTACTGGGGTAATCGTTCATTAGTGTGGTAGGTCAGGAAAATATCGCCAACACTATTTTTGAGAAAATGTATAGTGTCAATATTATATAAAAAATGGGACACATATTAAAGTTATGCAGGTCAATGTGAAATATTGGTACTAATGGAGCAACTGGGTAACGTCATATTTTTGGCAGAGGATCTTTAGTAGCATATGTGGCTGGACATGTGAGTTCTAATAGATGAGGTCGTAAAGGTAGTGGATGTGGTGCTTCAAGGAAGGAGCACCCTCATAAGCAGAGTGGTGCTACTGAGGGGAGTCATAAAACATTACAAGGAAGTGGGGAGGAACAATTATATATAGTACACTAGTGGAAATACGGGCTTTAACGCCGTCGTAATAACGTCGGTTTTTTAAAAACCGACGCGAATAGTATATGCGGGGAATTTTTGGCGTCGGTTTTACACAAAACCGACGCCAAAAATAATTATGTGTTTATTTTTCGCGTCCGTTTTTAAGAAAACCGACGCGGAAAATATTAGTATACATATTTTCCGCGTCGGTTTTCCTGAGAACCGACGCGGAAAATCCTGTTATAATCGGTTTTCCGCGTCGGTTTTTCTAAAAACGGACGCGGAAAACCTTTTCGATTATATTTTCGGCGTCGGTTTTTAGAAAAACCGACGCGGAAAATCCGGTCGAATAGGTTTTCCGCGTCGGTTTTTCTAAAAACCGACGCGGAAAATCATGTTTTAATCGGTTTTCCGCGTCAGTTTTTAGAAAAACCGACGCGGAAAACCTATTCGACCAGATTTTCCGCGTCGGTTTTTTCTAAAAACCGACGTGGAAAATAAATTTTTAAAATGTTTCGGCGTCGGTTTTCATGAAAAACGACGCCGAAACTCATTAAAAAAATATATTTCGCGTCGGTTTTAATGAAAACCGACGCGAAAAGTCTTTTAAAAATATTCACAGTCAGAAACCCTCATTTTGTTCGTCCGTCGAAATCGAGTTCCGCTGTGGCGCTTCGGACTCCCGACGACCTTCGAACTTGATTGGCGATCTTGAACGGCCATTGTTGAAGGTTTTTTGTCGTCTGCACGATTTTGGGTATGTGTTCTTCCTATTTATCTCTTGTTTCATATCCCATTGTTTATTTCTTTATCAATAACCCTATTTTGCGTGATTTTGATTATTGGTTAGATTTTAGTTGTAATTTATCATTATTTTTTGTTTGTATTATCATTGTTGGTGTAGATTTGATATTGTTTGTTTTTGGAAGTAATTATACCGGTCACAGTTTGGATTTAACATCTCAATTCGGGTTGAACTTCAAATTTTTTGTTTATATTATCATTATTCCTGTTTAAAATGATCTTTCATTACATTATGAAGTACTATATTTTTAATTCCATTTCCATTTTAATAAATTATTCTTCCAAAAAATAATTTTATTGTGTTAAATGAATTCACTCACATTTTTGCATGTAGTTTGTTGTTATTTCATTACTTCTTGAGATTTACCATGCCAAATTCCTCAATTCTTTTTGGTTCTCATCATTTAACTAAGACACGAATAATTACCACTATCTATTATGTTAAAAAAATTTGAATAATTATTTTCATGCCATTATATAATAAATAATTTTTCTTGCAATGTCCATAATACGACTAGAATCATAATGTATTGTAATCTTCGTAGATAATAATATAATCATTATCCCTCTATTAATGTTCAAAAATACCTTTCCACTTTCATATGTGGGGTTAGATTCATGCATTTTTAATAAATGTCCTCTTAAACTAATCTCATTCCATTGATTATATTTATTCATCTTTCTCTCCCTCTAAATAATAGTCATGAAATGATTTACTTCTCCCTCTAAGTCATAGGCTGCAAATAAAACATTCTCATGATCTAATCTTTCATGGATGGATAATATATTTCTCTTCATGTTGATCCATTCCTTGACATGTTTTGCTGCAATAGACCCATGGATGGGGGTGTAAGTTGTCACCTACAATATGCAATGGAATTTTTATCCCTCCATAATGAATTTATATGTTCATAGTTCCCTATTATAAAACTCATGGATTGAGGGAGTTGAGTTATCATAGTCACCAAAAATTGTATCATGTCTCTTAATACACATTGTTTTAAATAAGGATAGTTATTGCACTATTTTTCACATTAATTTTTCCATGATTCATTCATGTTACATCAAATGTATAAAAAAATAAATATAGTGTGATCAATAGTAGTCATAGTGAGAAATCATATTATCTTGTATGTCATTAATATAATATTTATATCATGAAACTTTATTTTCAAAAAATGAAACCTTTGATTTAACCATTTTGTCCTTGTATTTCAATATAACACACATGTATATAATATTAAAATTAACTGTTTACTATATTTGTAATCGTGTTTCATATTTGATGTCTTTTATCTGATTATCAATAGTTTTTATGGAATATGTTTTTGTTTACAATTTATCTGATAGATATTTAAATGTTTTTATGTTTTAATATATTCATCAATTATATTGTGATATCAGGTATTAATGGATCATAATTGGATTTATCTACGAAGAACTACTAGTGAATATGAAAGAGGAGTTGACAATTTTTTGGAATTTGCTAAACGGCATAATCAAAATATTGATTTGATTTTCTGTCCATGTGTGAAGTGTGTAAATATGAGAAAGTTAAACTTCAGAGAAATCAAAGATCATCTCATTTGTTATGGTTTTAGCCTTAATTATACACGTTGGATCTTGCATGGTGAAAGAACTGAAAATTCAACATCCAATGTTGATGACGATATTCATAATGAGGCAGAGGATCGTATTGAAGAATTAATTCATGATTTAGGTGTTGAAACCATCGAAAAAACACCAACTGTTGAACGATTGTATGGAGATTCTGAGAAACCATTATTCCCAGGTTGCAGTAAATATACAGTGTTATCAGCAGTTTTGAGATTAGTTAACTTAAAAGCAAAAAATGGGTGGAGTGATAAAAGTTTCTCCAGTTTACTTGAGCTTTTAAAAGAGCTTCTTCAAGAAGGCAATGGGCTTCCAGATTCCAATTATGAGGCGAAGAAAATATTATGCCCAATGGGATTGGGGTATAAAAAGATACATGCTTGCCCCAATGATTGTGTACTATATAGGAAAGAAAATGAACATTTATCAAGTTGTCCTACATGTGGAACATCGCGCTATAAGATGGATGAGAAAGTCAAATCAGATTCATTTTCAGGTGATGTCATGTAACGTTATGAAAAATCAATTTTTTTACTTTCCAATGATATCATCCAATATTTTTTTCAAACAATTCTGATAATTCAATTCTGGTTTATTTTTAGGTACCAAAATCAAAACTCCATCTAAAGCATTTTGGTACCTTCCAATTATTCCTCGTTTGAAGCGTCTATTTGCAAATTCAAATGATGCAAAAAGGTTAAGATGGCATTCAGATGAGCGCATTTCTGATGGTAACTTACGTCACCCTGCCGATTCACCACAGTGGAAGAGTTTTGATAAAAAATTTCATGATTTTGGAAGTGAAGTTAGAAATCTCAGAATGGGATTGTGTACTGATGGAATGAATCCATATCGGAGCCTCAGTAGCCAACATAGTTCATGGCCTGTTTTGCTGGTACTTTACAACTTGTCCCCACATCTATGTATGAAGAAAAAATATGTTATGATGAGCTTGATGATTTCTGGACCAAAACAACTAGGAAATGATATTGATGTGTATCTTACACCATTGATTGAGGATTTAAAACTGCTATGGGAGAAAGGTGTTACAGTTTTCGATGCATACAAGAAAGAGTATTTTCTTTTGCGTGCTATGATAATGTTCACTATAAACGACTTTCCTGCGTATGGAAACTTATCTGGATATAGTGTTAAGGGACATAAAGCATGTCCAATTTGTGAAGAACAAACTTCATATTATCAATTGCAGAATGGAAGAAAGACAGTGTACATGGGACATCGAAGATTTTTGCGAATTGATCATCCTTATCGTAGATTGAGAAAATCATTTAACGGTTTACAAGAATACAACCTCCCCCCTCAACCATTGTCAGCTGAAGAATATTATGACAGAGTGAAAGATATTGATTCAACATTTGGAAAGAGAAAAAGTTCTGGTTTACAAAAACATATTTGGAAGAAGCAGTCTATTTTTTTCAAACTACCTTATTAGAGATTTTTAGAGATAAAACATAACATTGATGTTATGCATGTTGAGAAAAACATATGTGATAGTTTGATTGGAACTTTGTTAGACATAAAAGGAAAGACAAAAGATGGATTACATGCTAGATTGGACTTGATGTTAATGCGAATACGTTTGGAGTTAGCTCCCGCTGTGAAAGGAAAAAGAACATATTTACCTCCGGCTTGTCACAGATTAAGCAAGATTGAAAAGATGAATTTTTGTCAGTGTCTTCATGGTATTAAAGTACCCAGCGGTTTTTCTTCAAATGTGAATAATTTTGTGTCATTGAAGGATTGTAAATTAATAGGTATGAAATCACATGATTGTCATGTGTTAATGCAACAAATTCTACCAGTAGCAGTGCGTGGTATATTACCGAAAGCTGTCAGGAAGAAAATCATCAGGATATGTAATTTCTTTAAATCCATTTGTAGCAAATTCGTTGATCCAAATTTGTAAGATTTGTTGGAGAATGAAGCAACTCTTATTCTTTGTCAACTAGAAATGTATTTCCCACCCACATTTTTTGATATAATGGTTCATCTATTGGTTCATTTGGTGCGTGAGATAAGAATGTGTGGGCCTGTTTATTTAAGATGGATGTATCCTTTTGAAAGATATATGAAAATTTTGAAAGGATATGTTAAAAATCCTTATCGACCAGAGGCCTCTATTGTTCAAAAATATGTATCAGAAGAGGTGATTGAGTTCTGTACTGATTATTTGAATGAAGTGGAGCATATTGGTCTCCCTCTATTTCGACATATGACAGTTGACAGAGAAGGTAGAGGGGATCGAGGCTTAAAGGTACAGTTCATTCCACGTGATGAAGTGATGCAAGCACATTTATACATTTTGAACAACACAGATGAGGTTCAACCATATATATCCTCACATATTGCTGAATTAAAGTTACGATATCAGAAAAGAAATGAAAAGTGGTTGATGATTGAGCATAAGAAGACATTTGTTTCATGGTTTAAAGAGAAAGTCACCTCAGATATATCTGTATCAGAAACATTGAAGTGGTTATCAGGGGGACCATCTTTTAATGTGATCACTTGGTCTGGTTTTGATATCAATGGCTACACATTTTACACAAAAAACCTGGATGACAAGAGTACCGTTCAGAATAGTGGTGTGATGGTATTCGCTGAAGCAGTGCATTTTTCGAGTGCCAAAGATAAAAACCCAATTTCTGCATCAACATCATATTTTGGAGTTATTGAAGACATATGGGAAATTGATTATATTAAATTTCGAGTCACTATTTTTAAGTGCAATTGGGTTGATAGTAATAGTGGCGTGAAACATGATGAATATGGGTTTAAACTGGTTGATTTGAAAAGATTTAATCACAATGAGGAACCATTTATCTTGGCGACACATGCAAAACAAGTATTTTATGTCATTGATCCGTCGAATGATCAGTGGTCAGTTGTTTTGCAAGGGAAAAGATATCATTTGGGTGATGATGATGATTCTGATGATGCTAGTGATTTACATGAGCGTTATTCATCTATTATGCAATTTTCAGAGGATTACAATGAATATAAGACATACATAGTGCATGCAGTACGTACCGATCATGATGAAGGGACGTGGGAAAACACTAAATTAATCTCCTAATTTTTCTGGTAAATATTTATATTTTGTGTCTATTTTTAAAACTTACAAATGCATGCCTCTATTTTCACATATTTATTTTTCATTTCCTTGTTTCTAATTATTCAGTTTTCTAATGATATGCAGGTACCCAAAATTTCATTACACTTTCTAGTAGCAATGTCAAATACAGATAGAGATGAGCAGTTACCGAGGTATATCTATTTTGACATATTATTAAATATTCAGTAATATACATATTTAATGAAATAAAACTGTTAATTTATTAAAAAAAATTGCAGGACTACTGATGCGTCCTCGGCGGAGGAGACTTCTCCAGTTACTACTGAAAAATCAAGTTCTCTAGTTGGTAAACGTGGTATTACACGTTTACCAAAACTATCACTCGCTCGTGATGATAACAAATTACACATCCGTTTTGATGATAATAATAATGCAGTTGGCCCAAATGCAGTTCAGTTTGTCAGTTATATAGCGATGCAGAGCCGTTGCAGGATTAGTATTTTATATCCTGATTGGAAGTCAGTGGACATGACGGCGAAGCAACAGCTTTGGGAGGCCGTGATGGTAAAATATCTTTATTTATTTATTTTATATCATTTTTTTAATATTATATAGTTTAAATGACATATTTTATTTTTTCAATTACAGATGACATTCAATTTTGAGGAAACCAAAGAAATTAGGAAAAAACATCTCTCTTTAGCGGCGGTTCGATGGAGAGATTTTAAAAACAAACTGATGAAAGATTATGTTTTTGGAAAGAGAAGGTTTGAAAGCCCATGTCTTAAGTATCCATATATAGATGAAGAAACATGGAAGCGATTTGTTGACAGTCGTCAGGAAGAGAAATTTCAGGTATTGTAATTGTTTTATATTTTAAAATTTATGCTATATTTTCCTTATTACTTATGTGTTTATTTTTATGTAACAGGCCTCCAGAAGATCTCATCAGGAGATCCAGTTGAAAAACGTATACCCTCATACTTTATCACGTGGAGGATACTCGTATTTGGAGCAGAAAATTATTGAAGAAAAATTTGAAGCATTAAGAGCTCGATCAAGTAGTGGTTCAGAAGAGGTCCAGTATGGTCCTCCATCTCCTCCCACTCGCCATGAGAAATGGAAACGAGCAAGAAGAAGAAAAAATGAACAATATCTTACAGACGAAGCTCATCAAGTGGCTGATAGAATTGTAAGTAAATATTAATTCTTTGTTAACAATTTTCCTTTTTTATAATTTATAAGCACTAATATAAATTTTTTATTTTTCATTTTAGGATGAACTTCAGGAGAAAGAGACACATGGCTCTTTTATCCCTGAGGGTAGGATGGATATCCTAGCCACTGCTTTGGGAAAGACTGAACACCCCGGCCGTGTTAGAGGATATCAGGTGGGTGTTAGTATTCGGATGGTTTTTGGTAAGAGTAAGCAACCAAGAGACCCGGAAATTGAATCCTTAAAAGAAGAGCTGCATGATATGAAACGGTCTATGGGTGATCAAATTCAAGCAGCAGTACAGAAGGCTTTATTAGAACACTTGGCAAGACAGTCACAGTCTGCTCATCCTTCCGAGGTATATTATTTACTGTTAACAATTTTTCTTTTCTATAAATTATAAAAACTGATATAACTTTTTCATTTTTCAACATTCTCAGCCTACTCACTCAGACTATCATGCCTCATATGCTTACCCAACACCGTCTGGGCAGCCTTCCGAGGTATATTATTTAATGTCATCAATTTGTCTATTTTATAAATTATAAACACTGATATAACTTTTTCATTTTTCAACATTCTCAGCCAACTCACCCGGACTACCCTGCCTCATCTGCTTACCCTGCCCCGTCTGCGCAACCATTTGAGGTATATTATTTTATTTAATTTTTAATCAATTTTTCTATGTTATAAATTTTAAACACTAATATACCCTTTTCATTTTTCTGACTTCTCAGCCTGCTCACCCTGACTACCCTGCCCCACCTGCTAACTTTGAGCCTCCACCTCCTCCATCGGATCGAACCTTATATTGTGAGTTGTTTGCGGGAGATCCTCATGTACATATTGTTGCGTTAGGACAAGTGTATTTTTTGGGGGAATCGGTACATCATCAGCCTATGCAGATGGGTCAGGTTAGAGTATCAGTACTTGTTATTATAGATCCTACTGCTCTACTACCATTTCCTACTGCGGAGATCACCAGTGTTGGGGAATGCATGGGCCATTTTTTACTTTGGCCAACTGCACTTCTTCGTTATATTTCACATGAGGTATGAGTTTTTTTAACTATTAATTAGAAATGATTCCAAATTACTTATAATGTTTTCTGACATTTAACTTATATAGGAATATCTGAAAGCAAAAGAAACTGTACAAATGCAGCAAAATGTTCAGAAACAGTCGGCTGTAGATACTTCTGATATTTCTTCTGGGTTGAAAAGATTATCTCAGTGCTCTTCTTCCTTGAATTTTATCTATGAGTTTCGGATGACGTCCGATATATGTGGAAGAAATTATAAATTGAGAATATTGAAAGAAGATATCATGAATTTAGTTAATTTTGAAGAGATCGGGCTGAATGTGGTGCAGTTGTTTTCCATGTAAGTAAATTGACGTCTGAATTGCTATTTCTTTACTAAAATATTGTTATGTCATTGACTAACTATGTTTTCTTTTTAAATTAGGTATCTATACAGGATTCTTTTACAAAATGAAACTACAAGCATTTACAGCTTTATAGATCCAGAGTACATTTCCTTGGAAGTCAAACATGTGAAAAATGATGAAAGAGTTCAATATATATCCGAGAGATTATCACAAACAGAGATTCAGTGCTGGTTTTTTCCATTTCTTGATAAGTAAGAATATCAACATAATTTTGAACTCATGATCATTATAATGTCATTAATTATGAATTTTTTGTATTATAGGGGGCATTGGATGTTAGGTGTATTTTGCCCAAATGAATGCACCTTATATTGGTTTTGCTCTTTATTAGGAAAAGTGCGTAAACCGTTTTCCAACTTATTAAACAGGTAAGTTGTTTTTTTTATTTTTAGAAGTTTGTTATGTTTAATTTTAATTGTTTACACAAGTTTTATTAGTTCTTATATAAAAAAATGCAGTTCATGGAAACATTTTACAAATTAAAAGAAACCAACGAAAATCAAATATGTGGAAGTACAGGTAATTAGTTTTTATATTTTTGTTATATATTGGGTTTCATTATTAGTTAAATGTTTTATAACTGCAGTGTCATCGTCAAAATGGAAGCGTTGAATGTGGTTATTATATTCTACGATTTATGTACGAGATAATCACAACTGGGGAAACTACTGATTTTCATAAGGTTAGTTGTATTAACTTTTTTATATATTTTCATCCACTTTCTTCTATTTATTAATTTCATATCATTCAATATTATTGTAGGTATTCAATGATTCACAGTCATATTCTCAATCTGATATGATTCATATTCAATCTACTTTTGCGGACTATTTGTTAAGTCTGATTAAGATTTGAGGTATGTATACTAATATTTATAAATAATATTATATATGGGTTTAAAAAACTAACTCTTATGATATATTAGGTGTTTGAACCTACTAATAATCAAATGAATGCTTCAACAATAACAAACAATGAGCATGTCATATATTTCAGGTACGTGTATTTTAATTCTGCTTTACTAAGTTTTCTCAAGTGCCTCTGCAGAAACTATTTTATTGAATCTACTAATAATCAAATGAATCCTTCAACAATAACCAACAATAAGCATGTCGTACATTTCAGGTACGTGTATTTTAATTCAGAATTAGTTATTATATTTCTTTTCATTGTTATTTCTTAAAATCATTTGTCTGTACAGTGACAAATCTGTAGGGTGGTACTTGGATCATGAACATAGAGATTCGTATAGCGAAATAACATTCACAAACACTAAAAATTGTCTCCCTTGAATGCACAGCAATATCTTCTAGGCCTTTTTATTTTTTATGCAAATAAATATCGAAAAATGATTGCCGAGAAGCATATCACATAATACCTGAAACAACGCTTAGTGGCTTTGCAGAAAGATAAAATAGAAGGCGTCAATTTTTAAGGTATGTTTCTTTATGTCTCTTCAATCTGCATTTGATTTCAATTTTCTAACCTATTTTTTGCACTCAAACTTATTTCTCTGTTATTCCATAACTTAAACAAATAACAATAGTGAATGGGTAATGCACGTCTATACAGAGCAAATATAAAAACCTGAGGTTGGGGGTGGTGGGGATCCTATGGTGAAAAGACACCCCCAACATCTTCAGTGGGGGAGGTGAGGAAGAGGTTGCATCGGCTGAGTGTTCCTGGAATTTTGATCAGGAGTCGTAACATTTCATTTTGGTAATTTACTTTGTGAAAAAATGAATTATTCAAATAAATTACACATTTTCATTTAATGTTTATTCATTACACTAATAACTTGGATTGATTTTTTCACTCACATCTCCTTAGTTTCATTACTGTTTTGACAGGATTGGTGCTATCTATGGGAGGAAACTTACAATGATTGATACTGAGTATGGTTAGATTAAGAAAATGCACCATGTAGGTACGTGTATTTTAATTCTGCTTTACTTTGAGTTTTCTGAAGTACTTCTGTTAAAGCTGTTTAATTGTTTTTGTATACTTCGTTATTTTTTTTCAGGGTTCCGATTAGTTTGGAGGAGAAAATATATGTATTTTATTTAAAAAAAAAAATTACGGCGTCGGTTATTTTAAAAACCGACGCCGAATATTTTTTAAAAAAAATTATTTACGGCGTCGGTTTTTAGAAAAACCGACGCAGAAATTCCGGTTGAAAGCGGTTTTCCGCGTCGGTTTTTAGAAAAACCGACGCGGAAAACCTATTCGACTATATTTTCCGCGTCGGTTTTTTAATGAACCGACGCGGAAAATAATGTCTAAATGTAGCTTCAGCGTCGGTTTTATAAAAAACCGACGCCGAAGCTCATAAGCGAATTATTTTTCGCGTCGGTTTCTATGAACCGACGCGAAAACGCTATTTTTAACGTCGCCTATAAAGACGTCGGTTTAAAACCGACGTTAAAAATTAAAAAAAACCGACGCGAAAAAGTGTTTTTGCACTAGTGGTAAAACCTACACTTGTGGATAGTGAGGGTGGACCATCGAGAATGAGAGGTACTATTGTAGTAGTTTATACTTTAGCTAGTTGATTCATTGATACAGGTTCCTCTCATTCCTTTATATCTAATAAAATTGATGGTTTAATCCTGAAAGATCAATTTTTTAGTGGGGTAATAAATATAGATACATTGTTGGGATAACGGTCTACAGATATCTTTAAATTAATGTTATGCTCACTATAGATATAGGAATATAATTTTATATGGGATCTATATGTTTTTATATGGTAGAATTATACCAGATTATAGGGATGGACCGGCTAGTCACCTACATAGATAGAAATTGATTGTTACAATAGGATAGAGACCTTAGTGTCTCCTAAGGGTAACTTGTCACGACCCGTCCTCGGGGCCTGTGCCGTGACTACCCCAAGCCCGCGTTCCATAGGCCGGGGGCTGGCGACTAGCACCAAGATGTAAATTACCGATAAAAAGGGAAGGCATAGCCTTTGTAAAGTAAACAAACACCATAGAGCAAGCAAGCAGAAGAAGTAAACACTAAGTAAAAGCTGGTACAACAGTAAGTGCGGAAAAGTAAGTGGGACAGTATACAAACCCAAACTGTAAGTAAAGTACAACTGGAAGGGAAAATAGCAACTGAAAAGTAAAGCCGCAATGCCGAGCTGTCCACTGGAAATCCCACCTGAAGGGTGAGTACATATAACCTCCTCTGCTCCTCGGGTCCAGTCGACCGCTCTGAGTATGTCCCGTCTAGTGGTCCACCTCCAGATATTGTCCCGCTCTGCAAGCCTCAACCATGATCAGCGATGTACGTCGTCTGCAACCAACACAACGTAGTGCGGGCATAGCCCGTGCATGGGTGAGTATAAGCTACTCAGTAGGGACCCCGAGACCCCCGAAGGTCTCCCTAAATCCACAAAGGATAATCCACAAAGGAAATATGCAATCACAAAGTATCATCTGACACTACTTAGGTATATGCCCATACATATACCTAAGTCATCAATTCTTGTTCGGCTCCAACATCCAAGCCCAAGTACAACCCAGTCCACACCGGAAAGCAAAACATAAATCCACACTGGATAGAATGACATAATCCACATAGGAAAGAAAAATAGGATTCGTCTCACACAGGTATACTTCTTCGTGTGACGATAGAGATGATCAGTTATAAGCAATGATTCATCTATGTCGTCGGACCCACAAAGGATTGATAGGTACTAACCCCTGCAATGACCCACATAGGATCTGACCCACAAAGGATCGATAGGTAACTAACCCCCGCAAAGACCCACACAGGATCGGACCCACACAGGATCTGTAGGCGCTGGCTCACACGGAACTGCTGAGCGCTGACCCACACCGGATCAGACCAACACAGGATTTGTAGCACTGATCCACATAGGATCGCTGAGTGTTGTAGTCGTTGCCATTGAATCTACTGAGTAACTCTGTACAGTCGTCGTAGCAGTAGCAGTCGCAGCTAGCTCTTGGTTTCCCGCACACAGCAAGCTTGTTCGGGAGGGTCCGCTCCACGAGCCGAGAGGCTGATACATCAACTGACACATAGTCCAGAGTTGATGTATCCAACAGTTCCGTATCATCAATAGGAACTCAACATCGCAGACGGCGCGTCAATCGGACGCCCGGTCTGAGAGTTGTTGACTTTTTCGTCTCAGGGACCCGATTGGTTTTTAAGTCAAAACCAACCCGACCGTACTCCACCTGTGTCCAAACCTCGGGCGGAGTTAGCCAAAAGATCTTTCTCACTATGAGGAATCAAACAAAGTCGACGACACGTCAATCGTACGTCCGAAGCTTATGATATGCGCATTTCCGCTCCGAGTTCCTGGTTGGTTTCGTGTACGAACCAACCTGGCCGAACCCAAAGTATTCCGAAACCTTGAGCGCAATACACCAAAACGACAATCTCAATCCAAGGATCGCATCGCAACTGACAGTGCGTCGATCGGAGGCCCGTAGCACACGTTATGGGCATCCAACCGGAAAATATTGGGTATTAAGGGGTTCGGGCCCGGTCTGACCCGACCCGAAACCCCCAGGGTCGGCCCAAACCGGGTCGACCCAAACCGGGTCCGGGTCCGGCCCGCTTGGGCACGGCCCGACCCGGTCGGGCGCTCAGCCAAACGGACGAGCCATTGATAAGGGGGGAGCCTACCCCCCTAGTTTCTAACCACAGCCCCCATTAAGGGGGGCCGTTCTGCTGGCCGGCCGGGGGTTTGAACCCCCAACTTCCTCTTGTCCGGTGGGCCCACCCCGGCCCGCCGGTTTCTGCCACCACGGGACCGGTGACGGCCGGTCCCCTCCCTGATCCGACACCGGCGGCCTGGAACCGACCGCCGGTCACCCTGCTCCGCCGCGACACAGTATCAGCCGATGTCTTCATTCATCCGGTGTGGCGCGACGGCGCCGCACCCCTCCACCACGGCCCCGCTCCGACCGCGGTGCTTTTGTGGTTCTACGGTGCGACACAACGGCGCCGCAACATGGTTCAATTTCACGGCGCGACGCGACGGCACCGCGCATTACATGTCGTACAATCCTGCGCAGTGCGACGACACCGCGCCATTCCCATTCCAACCACATTAGAAACAATAACATAGATAAGGGAGGAGGGTCGGCCATGTTTGTGCGGTCCGACCCCCTCTCATTAATCATTAGCAATTGGTCGAATTTTCACGAAGAACGACAAGGTATTATACATGAACAAAATAAATAAAAATAACCCCTACTTGAGCATAGCTTGAACGGAGGTTCGTCGAATGAGGATTCGTCGCGGATTATCTGTAGCGGGAAGAGGCGTCGCGGAAGGAGACGTTGCGGAATGAGACGTCGACCTCCGAGGAATCCGGCGTTTTTCGCGTTCTTCGCGTTCTTCGTGTTCTTCGACATAGAGGATGAAGAAAATCAAGATTCCCTTAGCTTTTTCTCCCAAATCTCTCAAGGCAACAAGACTCCAACCCAAAATAAAATAAGACACTAACTTATTTTTTTAAAACAACACAAGGATTCAAATTCAAACACTCACATTAAACTCACTTCATTAATATCATAAGTTATTAAAACTTAAGATATAAATTTTAATTTTGAGTTGAGGGAGTTATGGAATGTGAAGGGGTGGGTTTCGTGTGGGCCCCACCACCCTCAAACCCTTCCATGGGAAGTTGGTTAGTTACCCAACTTCCACCCAATGCTTAATCCACATAAAGTAAAAATAAAAATTGTTGCATAATTTTTATTTTTACCTTACGCATAAATTAAAAACTTCTCTCGTGTAAATGCAACTCTGGAAATGTCGTTCCAAATCAATTACCGGTGCTACGGTTCCATCGGTTCCCTCGGAAATCGATTCCGAGCACCAGTTCAAAAGTTAGAAATTCCCGCTCGTTCGTTCACTGAACTTACCCGAGCAAAACTTCGGATAGAAATTCCGGGCACATCGGGCCTCAGAATCAAGTACCGTCAGAAACTGCGTTCATGTAAAATCCCAAAGAAAATTAAGAAAAAAATTTCCTTGAATTTTACGGGTCTTTACATTACTCCCACCTCAGGGCTTTACGTCCCCGTTATGATACTTCGTAAACTAGGGAAACAAATGTGGGTACTGAGCATGCATCTTAGCCTCCCGGTCCCAAGTGCTCTCCTAGAGGTTCCCGTGCTGTCATCTGATGCGCACTAGAGGAATCAACCGTCCACATAGGACCCGCTCATGTCAATCCACGATCTCCACCGGGACCTCCGCAAAAGTCACCCCATCATCAATGTCTAGCTCCCCATGGTCAATTATATGCGTCGGTTCGTGCACATATCTCTTCAGCTGAGATACGTGGAAGACGTCGTGCACCTGGTGCAATTGAGGTGGTAGAGCCAAGCGATAAGCCACCTCGCCAATCCTGCTGAGGACCTGGAATGGTCCGATGAAGAGTAGAGATAACATGCCGCCTCGGCCAAATCTCCGTAATCCACATCGAGGTGAGACACGCAAGAAGACATGGTCTCCATCCTCGAACTCTAGTGTCCTCCGCCTCCTTTTAGAATAAGACTTATGCCGGCTCTGAGATGTCCTCATCTGCTCCTGGATGACCTGGACCTTCTCTGTCGTGGCCTGGACCATCTCCGGTCCCACAAGTGTTGACTCCCCATGGTCTATCCAACACAAAGGAGATCTGCAAGGTCAACCGTACAATGCCTCGTATGGTGCCACCCCGATGGTGGAGTGGAAGTTGTTGTTGTACGCAAACTCCACTAAGAGTAGGTGGTCATCCTAGATATGACCAAAGTCTAGAACACATGTTCGGAGCATGTCCTCGAGAGTCTGAATGGTCTTCTCCATCTAACCTTCTGTCTAAGGGTGGAAGGCGGTGCTCAAACGTAGCTCCGTCCCGAATGCCTCCTACAACCCCTTCCAAAGCCGGGAAGTAATGCGAGCATCACTATCGGAGACGATAGATGATGGCACACCGTGAATCCGTACAATCTCCTGATCGTAGAGATGCTCAATGCTCTCCACTGAGGCCTACTCTCTGATGGGTAAGAAGAGAGCCGACTTGGTGAGTCGGTCGACAATCACCCAATTGGTGTCATGACCCCTGGAAGTGCATGGAAGTCCAGTCACAAAGTCCATATATATCCCGTCCCACTTCCACTCCAGGACCTCCAGGGGCTGTACCATGCCTGCTAGTACCCGGTGTTCTGACTTCACCTGCTGGCATGTGAGACATTGAGAAACGAACTCCACCATAGCCTTATTCATGCCCGGACACCAGTGTTGTCGTCTGAGATCCTGGTACATCTTCTCCAATCCAGGATGTACCGCCAAAGGAGAAGTGTGAAACTCCCTCAGCACCTCCTCCCGTAAAGAAACTGGTACCAAGGTACGTCTTCTGAAAAGGACGTTGTGCTCTGCTACAAAGGAGAAACCATAAGGTGCATGTCCTGAGGATATCTACGCACGTCGTGTCTCACAGTCAGAGTCCCCACACTATGCCTCTCTGACCCACTGCAGTATTGGAGGAGTGACTGTGAGAGACTGAAGGAAGGCTACCCCATCTCTATCCACGAAGGATATCTGCAAAGTGGCTAGCTGCTCTATCGCCTCCTCAAGTTGCTGAATGCCCGTCCTCCTGCTAAGAGCATCGACTACAACATTCCCCTTCCTAGGAGTATAGATTATCTCAAAGTCATAGTCCTGGAGAAACTCAATCCATCGCCACTATCTTAGATTCAGGTCTTTCTAAGAGAATATGTACCTGAGACTCTGATGGTAGGAAAAGACTGTAAATCTATCACCCATAATGTAGTGTCGACATGCCTTCAGAGCGAAGACCACTGCTGCTAACTCCAGGTCATGGGTAGCGTTGTTCTACTCATGCTTCCTCAAATGACGTGATCCATAGGCGATCCCAGACCGCTTTGGCCTCATAACACATCTATGTACAGTCCCTGATGCATCGTAGTAGACTACGTACCCTACTCGTTCCTCGGGCAACCTCAAGATAGGTGTGCTGGTCAATCTATGTCTCAGCTCTTGGAAGCTTTGCTTACATCTTTCTTACCACACAAATGGTTTCCCCTTCTTCATAAGAGCTGAAAATGGTTCCTCAACTCTGGAGAAGTCTGGCACGAATCTCCAGTAGTATCCGGCTAGTCCCAAGAAACTGCGCACCTCCGTCACGCTGCTGGGTGGATCCCAAGCTAGCACTGCCTCGATCTTCACAGGATCCACCGCAACTCCCACCTCAGACATGACGTGTCCCAAGAAGTGGACCTCGCGTATCCAGAACTGACACTTCAAGAGCTTTCCATATAGTTGGTTCTCTTGGAGTGTGTCTAGTACAACCCGCAAGTGTTAGGTGTGCGCATCTTCAGTCGTCGAGTAAATCAAAATGTCGTCGATGAAGACCATGACAAATCGATCGAGATATGGATAAAAGATCATGTTCATGAGGTCCATGAAAACTTCTAGAGCATTGGTTACACCGAATGGCATAACCAAGAACTCATAGTGGCCATACCGACATCTGAAGGCCGTCTTATGCAGGTCCTTGTCCTGAACTCTGAGCTGATGATAGCCTGAACTGAGGTCTGTCTTCGAAAACCACCGTGCTCCATTGAGCTGATCGAAGAGGTCATCAATCCTCGGAAGCGGATACTTGTTCCTCATTGACACCTGGTTCAAGCAACGATAGTCAACACAAAGCCGGAAGCTCCCATCCGCCTTCTTAGCGAAAAAAATCGGGGAATCCCATGGTGAAACACTGGGTCGGATGAACCCCTTACCCTGTAAGTCCTCCAACTGTACTCGTAGCTCTAAATGTTCAGTGGGGGACATCCGATACACTAAAGTCGATATCGGGGCTGTCCCGGGGTACAGGTCGATATAGAAGTATACCACTCTACGAGGAGGTTTCCCTGGAACGTCATCGGAAAAGACGTCCGCATACTGATCCACCACTGCAGGAAAACTAGGACTCCACACGTCAACTGCTCCTAGGATGAGGCTAGCCAACTGATGAGTGATGGGATGTCCTCTCCTCTGCGTGAGTCCATTCTGTGTTGTGAAGGCTCCCTTCTCACCGGTGAAGGGGAACCTACTCCCGTCAGTGCGTACACATCGCACCTTGCGCCTAAAACAGTCAATCTGTGCATGGACTGTAGATAACCAATCCATGCCCAAGATGATGTCGTAAGGCCTCGACGCCGCTACAAGAAGATACCAGCCGATTCTCTCGCCTCCTAGAGTAATCTCACACTGCCGACACTAGTGTGTAATCGTCGAGTCTGCTCCGGTAGGAGTCTCTAGCTGTAAGGATCGAGCCAACGGCTCTGTCGGAATCTCTGAGCTCCGAACAAGGGCAGCAGCTATGAAAGAATGACTCGCTACTGTGTCTATAAGTACTGCAGAAAGGGTGGAATAGACATAGATAATACCTTGAATCATCTCAGGTGCGACGTGGTTGTAGGCCTCCGTTGCCTGGAGCTGTTCCGGTCTCTGCCCACCAGCTCCCTGTGGCCGAGGTGGACCTCCTGGTGGTGGTGGTGGTTGATCCTCAAAGCGTCGCCCACCACCTGCTTCTCGGCCAGCTCCTCTGCCTCGTCCAGCTGCTCCCTGCGGACCGCCACGGTCGACCCTCTGCCTCTGCCTGGTTGGTCCCTCAACCGTATGCTGCTCCTCGGCACGACGGGCCGGGTAGTCACGATCCATGTGGCCCTGCCCGCCGCACGAGTATCACTGCCTGCCTCTCGGAAGACTGGCTCCCTACTGTGTGCCCCACACTGCTAACTTAGTGTCCTGAGCTCGTCTTCCAGAGGGTCTGGTCTGCCTAGACCCATGAGTCATCCGTCGACTGCCTGCTGCGGAAGACTCTACTACGTTCCGCCCTACGGTGGGTCTCGGTGCTGACGAAGGCTTAGCAAGAAAGATCTCGATCATAAGGGATCGCTCCAGTACTCCTGCTCGAGTCAGAATGTTGAGGGAGATCAGTGATTCCCTGATCTCATGCCTCAATCCCTGCTCAATGGTCTGGGACCGGAAGAATGGGTCTCGTACGATGTCTGTCGAGTAGTGCGAGAGATCCGTAAATCTCTCCGAGTACAGGGCGACTGTCATGCTGCCCTGCCGCAGCTGAAGAAGCTCCTGGATGCGCACCGCACGGAGGGTGGATGGGACGAACTCCGAGCGGAAGAGGCTCTCAACGTCCATCCAATGGAGAGATGCCTCATCGTGCACCTGGAGCATCACGCTCCACCATCTGCCTGCTGCTGCGTGCAGTAGGATCGCTGTGAGGATCACCATGAGGTCTGATCGTGTCCTCGCTAACCTGAAAACTCTCACCAATGCCTCCAGCCAGTCCTCGGCTGCATGGGAGTCCGTCTCCCTGCGGAACCTAGGCTGTTGCTGGGGCAGAAACTCGTGCAGTGCACTAAGGCGACGTGCATAGTCAACGGCTGGGGCTGGTAGCATCGGTGGCTCGGCGGGTAGAGCTACCGCTGGTGCCTCTGCTGTCAAAGGGCCCTGCACAGAGGCCTCATTGCTCGGTGGGCTTTCATCACGCACAACTCTCGGATCCGTAGCTGGCTGCCGTCGTGGGGCCATCCTAAAAAAGAAACAGGTGCGCCACGGTCAGAAAAGTATACATGGTGAGTTGACACAAAGTAATCACAAAGAAAATTTGAAACAGACATGCAATCAATGTTTTCGTTCATTAAGTCGAAAATCAGAAGTCAGGGTCCTGGTATACGGATACGTCGGCCGCTGCACCAACACTGGACTCTCTGGACTGATAACCACACCCAATACACTTAACACTATTGATTCACATAGAAAAAGATCAGAGTCCCAAGTTCTGTGGTAGAACCGAAATCCTCTGATACCAATTTGTCACGACCCATCCTCGGGGCCCGTGTCGTGACTACCCCATGTCCGCCATCCATAGGCCAGGGTCTGGTGACTAGCACCAAGGCAAAAATTCCCGATAAAAAGGGAAGGCATTGCCTTTGTAAAGTAAACAAACACCACAGAGCACGCAAGATTAAGAAGTAAACACTAAGTAAAATAGGGTACAACAGTAAGTGCAGAAATGTATGTGGGACAGTATACAAACCCAAACTGTAAGTAAAGTACAACTAGAAGGGAAAACAACAACTGAAAAGTAAAGCCGCAACGCCACGCTATCCACTGGAAATCCCACCTAAAGGATGAGTATAGATATCCTCTTCTGCTCCTCGGGTCCAGCCGACCGCTCTGAGTATGTCCCTTCTAGTGGTCCACCTCCAGGTATCGTCCTGCTCTGCAAGCCTCAACCATGATCATCTCCATCCGTCGTCTGCAACCAACACAACGTAGTGCGGGCATAGCACGTGCAGGGGTGAGTATAAGCTACTCAGTAGGGACCCCGAGACCCCCGAAGGTCTCCCTAAATCCACAAAGGATAATCCACAATAGAAAGATGCAATCACGAAGTAACATCCGACACTGCTTAGGTATATGCTCATACAAATACCTAAGTCATCAATTATCGTTCAGCTCCAACATCCGAGCCGAAGTACAACCCAGTCCACACATGAAAGCAAAACGTATATTCACACAGGATAGCACAACACAATCCACAGAGGAAAGAAAAACAGGATTTAGCTCACACAGGTATACTTCTTCATATGACGATAAAGATGATCATTTATATACACTGATTCTTCTAAGACGTCGTACCCACAAAGGATCGATATGTAATAACCCCCGTAATGAACCACATAGGATCTGACCCACAAAGGATCGATAGGTAACTAACCCCTGCAAAGACCCACACAAGATCTGTACGCGCTGGCTCACACAGAACCGCTGAGCACTGACCCACACAGGATCAGACCCACAAAGGATTGGTAGCACTTATCCACATAGGATCGCTGAGTGTTGTAGTCATCGCTGTCGAATCCACTAAGGATCTCTGTACAGTCGTCGTCGTAGTAGCAGTCACAACCAGCTCTAGGGTTACTTCACACAACAAGATCGTTCGGGAGGGTCCGCTCCACGAGCAGAGAGGCTGATACATAAACTGACATATAGCCCAGATTTGATGTATCCAGAAGTTCCGTATCGTCAACTGGAACTCAACGTCGCAGACGGCGCGTCAATCGGACGCCCGGTCTGAGAGTTGTTGGCTTTTTCGTCCGAGGGGACTGGTTGGTTTTTAAGTCAAAACCAACCCGACCATACTCCACCTGCATCCAAACCTCGGGTGGAGTAAGCCAAAAGATCCTCCTCACTATGAGGAATCCAACAAAGTTTACATCACATCAATTGGACGTCCGGAGCTTAAGATATGAGTGTTTCCGCTCCGAGGGCCCGGTTGGTTTCGTGTACGAATCAACCCAGCAGAACACAAAGTATTCCTAAACCTTGAGTGCGATATACCGAAACGACCTTTTTGATCCAAGGATCACATCTCAACTGACGGTGCGTCGATCGGAGGTAGGTAGCACATGTTATGGGCATCAAACCGGAAAAGATTCTGTATTAAGGGGTTCGGGCCCGGTCCGACCCGGCCCGATACCCCCAGGTTTGGCCCGAGCTGGGTCGACACGAACTAGGTCCGGGTCCAACCCCCTTGGCCGCGGCCCGGCCCGGCTGGCACGGCCCGGCCTGGTAGCCGGCCTGTCCTGGCGCGCGGCGCGCTGGCCAGGCGCTCGGGCAAATGGTCGAGCCGTTGTGAAGGGGGGGTGCCTGCCCCCCTGGTTTGTAACCGCGACCCCCATTAAGGGGGGTCGTTGTGCTGTCCGGTCGGGGGTTTGAATCCCCGGCTTCCTCTTGTCCAGCCGCCCCCCCCCCCCCCGGCCGGCCGGTTTCTGCCACCATGGGACCGGTGATGGTCGGTCCCCTCCCTGCTCCGACACCGGCATCCCGGAACCGACCGCCGGTCACCCTGCTCCGCCGCGGCCCGGTATCGGCCGTGACCTTCATTCATCTGGTGCGGCGCGACAGTGCCGCACCCCTCCGGCACGGCCCTGCTCCGGCCGTGGTGCTTCTGTGGTTCTCCGGCGCGGCGCGACGACGCCACGACTTGGTTCAATTTCACGGCGCAGCGCGACCACGCCGCACATTACTTGTCATACGATCCTGTGCGGTGCGACGGCACCGCGCCATTCCCATTCCAAACACATTAGAAACAATAACATGGATAAGGGAGGAGGGCCGGCAGTGTCTATGCGGTCCGACCCCTTCTCATTAATCGTTAGCAATTGGTCGTATTTTCACGAAGAATGACAAGGTAGTATACACGAAAAAATAAAAATAAAAATAACCCCTACATGAGCGTATCTTGAACGGAGGATCGTAGAACGAGGATTTGTCGAGGATTATCCATTGCGGGAAGAGGCATCGCGGAAGGAGACGTCGCGGAAGGAGTCGTCGACCTCTGAGGAATCTGGCGTTCTTCGCGTTCTTCGTGTTCTTCGACGAAGAGGATGAAGAAACTCAAGATTCCCTTATCTTTTTCTCCCAAAGCTCTCAAGTCAACAAGACTCCAACCCAAAATAAAATAAGACACTAACTTATTTTATTAACACAACACAAGGATTGAAATTCAAACACTCACATTATGCATACTTCATTAATATCATAAGTTATTAAATCTTAAGTTATAAATTTTAATTGTGAGTTGAGGGAGTTAAGGAATGTGAGGGGGTGGGGTTCGTGTGTGCCCCACCACCCTCATAACCTTCCATTGGAGGTTGGGTAGTTTCCCAACCTCCACCCAACGCTTAATCCACTTAAATAAAAAATAATAATTGTTGCATAATTTTTATTTTTACCTTCGGCATGAATTAACAACTTCTCTCGTGTAAACACAACTCCGGAAATGGCGTTCCTAAGCAATTACTGGCGCTACGGTTCCATCAGTGCCCTCAGAATTCGATTCCGAGCACCATTTCAAAAGTTAGAAATTCCCGCTCGTTCGTTCACTGAACTTACCCGAGCTAAACTTCGGATAGAAATTCCGGGCACACCGGGCCTCAGAATCAAGTGCCGTCAGAAACTGCATTCATGTAGAATCCCAAAGAAAATTAAGAAAAAAATTTCCTTGAATATTATGGGTCTTTACAGAACTAGTATATTCATCATGGAGATTGGGATATCCTGAATGGCCAAGAAGGGCCAATTACACTACAACTAGGAGATATCACAAACACTATTTCTAGTCAATAGTTGGATGATGGGGTTGTTAGGAATGATGTCCTTCCACCAATGGTGGAACTATTTCAGGATGGCTTTCTTGAATAATTCTAAGGGATACCACCTAAGAGATTTTTGGGATTTACTTTTGATCTCATTATGAGGGCTGATCCAATATCTTTTCCAGCATATAGAATAGAATCGAATGAGCATCAAGAGAAAAAGACTCAGTTGGAGGAATTGAAGGATAAGTGATTTATCCATTAAAGTACGAAGACTTCAGGATCACATGATTTTTTTTCAATGAATTTTAATGGGAGTTAATTTTTTTGTGATTATTACCATAATTTCAATATAATGACGGTAAAGAAACTATATCATCTTTCATGTATGGAAAATATCTTTGACTAGTTGAAGGGATCACGTGGATTCTCAAAGATTGACTTGAGATGAATGAATCTTCAGTTGTGTTTTTAGATGTTTGCTATACCATATACTACTTTATGGAAACGGTGTGTCCATTATGAGTTTGTCGTAATGACATTTGGGTTAAAAAATGTACCATCAATATTTATGGCCTTGAGGAACATGATATTTCATCCAAATTTTGATTATTTTGTGGTGGTGTTTGTGGATGAATATTTGGGTACACCAAGTCTCATGAAAACCATTCACAACATCATGATTATGTCCTTATTACAGTAAGATAGAATTCGTTATACACCAATATATCTAAGCCTCTATTTTGGATTGACTGGGTACTCTTCTTGGGGTACATCATTTCAATGGATGGTGTGTTAGTGGACCTCGCGAAGGTTCAGGAAATGTATTATTTGGAGAATCCGGATACTGTTTTCAATATCCAATGTTTTTGGGGATTATATGGTTATTATGGTAGGTTCTTCCAAGATTTTTTCTTTTGGAAGTTCCACATTCAGGCTTGACCAAATAGGGAGTAGTGTTTGAATGGTCACATGCTTATAATAGGTATTTTTAGGATTTTAAGATAAATTAACATCCGTAACAGTATGGATCTTTCTAGAGTCTCATGAGGTGTATAAAGTTTATTGCGACACTTTTGGGATGATACATAGAGATGTTATTATGTTGGGTGATCGGGTTATGGAATAAGGGGTTCGGTTGTTAAGGAATCATGGATGAAATTACCCTACACATAACCTCGAGTTGGAAGTAGTAGTTTATGATATTAAGTGTTTGTGAAACTATATATTGGGAGGAATGTATAAAATTTATTCAAATCACATGATCTTGATGAATATATTTTCACTCTGTGACTTGAATCATCAACAACGTTGATGGGTTGAGTACATGTAGTCATTTGAATTTGAACTGGAATATACACCCATGAAAGGAAATAGTGTTTCTAATGCCTTGAGAATGAAAACATAGACTCAGATGGTTCAAGAATCATGTTCATAGTGGATGATTACGAACATGCTGGCTGAAGTCCATGTATTGGTTCAGAGATTTAGGAGAATATGACATTAGTTTTAGCTGATGTTGAGTCAAAACTATTGAGATGTATTAATTAAATAGAGTATGAGGATCCAAAGATCCTGACATTGTGATAATTCTTTGATGTTGGGGATATATCTTATGACTTGATGATAGATGTGGATGAAATCATCAATGTGAGGAATTGAATACTTATACCTACGAGCAAGAAAGATGAGTTAATGTGGGAATTTCATGCATCAAAATGGGTAGTTCACCCTGGTGAAACAAAAATATATTTTTGACCTATGAGGATTGTTTTGGATTCCATCCTTAAAAAATAATATTCAAGGGTTTGCAGCATGATGCTTCACCTTTTAGCAGGTGAAGTCCGAACATCAATGACCCGGTGGTTTACTACATCTATTGCATATTCTATAATGGATGTGGGATGATGTAACCATGGATTTCAATTGTTGGTATACACAAATATCATATGAAGTATAATTCAATCTGGGTCATTTGGTATTGACTGAAAAATTTAGTACAATTCATTCCTATAAGGAAAACCATTATAATATAGAATTCTGAAGAACTGTACCATCGAAAGATTGTTTTCTGTCATAGACTTCCACATACTATTCTTTTAGGACATGACTCATGATTTACATCATGAATCTTGTTGGTCTTGTAGAAATCATCTGGCTGACATGATTTATTGAGTATTCATTTCCACCCACAAATATATGGGTAGTCAGAATGTACTATACAAAACCTTGAGAATAGGTTACGAGAATTTGTGATTGAATTAGACAAATATTTGGAAAAGAACATGGATTTAGTGAATTTTTCCTATAACAATAGTTATCTAGAAACTAAATAGATTAAACTATAAAATGGTATTTATGGTATTCCATGTAGATTATCACAATGCTGGATGGAGACTGATGAGCAAGAGTTGTGGGGACCGAGTCACATGGAGGAGACATCAGAGCAGGTATAGTTTTTTTTGAAAATATATACCTAATGATCAATGTAGACTGAAGTCATATGATAACTAATAGAGATGACCCTTAGTGTTTCCATAGGGTGGTCGTGTATTCTTATGGGTGTATTATAGATTAACTCAAAGTAGGATATAGAAGATAGTAATTTGGGCTCCCCGGATTGATGGAATGTTTGAGATAGAGGAGAGAATCAAGCTAGTGGCATATCGATTGACTCTTCCATAGAGATATAGTGTTATTCATGCTGTTTTCTGTGTATCACATTTATGGTTGTATCATCCCAAATTTTTCATGTGATCAATGTCGCTGAGGTTTACCTTGAGATAGATGCGTCCATTAGGGAGCATATTATATGTTTGTTGGATCACAGTGAAAACATGTTGTTGGGAAATATTGTGCTGAGAGTTCATGTGTTAGGGAATCATGGATGTCTATAAGAGGAAACATGTGAGATAGAGGTATATATGAGGGATCAATGGGCTGAACATTTTGACTCAGAATATTATAAATGATTGGAATTTTAGCTTCAGGATGAGCTACTATATGGTAGGGAGATTGTATGATCTCAACCTTTTATACAGTAATTGTGGGAAAAAAATATGGTAATTTTATTTCATAATTAAGATTGATGGAAGTTTTTGATATGAGGAATGCTTGGGTGATTCCTAATTAATGTTTGTAGAAACAGGGTTTGTTCATGGTTGGCACATGATTTGTACAAACCATGCAGATACCATGGAGAAACCATATCCCCTCTAGCCTTTTGAGGCAACAGAATCTACATAGTTAAAGCATAGTTTGAGAGTTCATGTGATGAATATGTGCGAAGTTCCCCTTAAATAAGTTTCTAACAGATTATTACCACTCAGTTTTTTTAATCATTCATCTAAACCATGCACATTCCAACATTGGGATCCTACAATTGCGGTTCTCAATTATATTCATATTTTAAGAACCTTTTTAACCACTTATGCAGATCTTTCTCATAATTTTACTTTCATGTGGTTATGGAATGGTTCTACCATCGTCTCAGAGGTATTCGAAGGATATACTAACTCCATTCTTCATGAATGGAATCCCAAATCAAAGATCCACTCTTCTCACAGCAAGTGGATTTCATATTGATCCTTCCCCCATTTTATCTTTTATATTTCAATCATCTTTTCATGGCTGATATCATCTTTTTTACTTTGATATAAACCTATGTGGTGAGATATAGATCTAGTATTGTCGATCTAGATCTATATTTATGATATCTTTATCTCTCGATATTGATTTTGTTTTTAAGAATTTAGATCCATAACATTTATCAGCCTCATTGTGATACTCATATTTTTTGTATTTACATTGACCAAAAATCCTTCAATGAATTGTGGTAGGTGGTCTAAATACAGAATCCATAGTATTGGATTTTATAAATATATGAAAAATTGTAGAATTTCTGGCATCCTTTGGCAATGGGACTTCTTGAATTGGGTAAATTTGGTTGACCAATTGATTTATTGAAGCATTGTTGAAATATGTGATTACTTGGGGAATTAATAATGAGACAAATGTGATGACTAATGAGATACTTAATTTGGATAAATTGGTTAAAAGACATAAGTTTTATATTCTATATAAGTACTTGGGGAAATAGTTATTAGAGGTTCGGTTGGATATGTCGAGACAATTAATTGTGAAAAAATTATCTTCCTTTATATTATGATCTAGGTAATTAAATGGGGGATTAATTAGGAAGAGTTGAGATTTAGAAATAGATCATTAATTATGAAAATGTAATTATTGGATATGAATTGTGATATCGATTAATCGATTAATGATATTGAGACATTTAGTTAATTGTTGTTCATACCAATGGATTTAATTTATTAAACTAATTGTTGAATTATTTAGTGAATTTATGTGGGCAATTAATTGATGAATTAATTATATGATTATGTAAGGGAACATCGTAATTATAAATTGAGATATAAAAATGTTAACATGGTCGTCATACATATGAATATGATAATGGGAACATGGTCTTTCTAATGTGATGTATACATGGTAACACGGTAATTATACTTATGTGGAATGATAATGGGAACTCAGTAATTATATTAGTGGGTAATCATGGTAACATTGTCATATTAGTCACGTTTGTGATATTTATAACTTTATAAATGTGGATAATTAAAATGAAATTAATGAATGGATATAATGGAACTGAGAGTAATGGAATCAAAAAAGACTATTAGAACTCCGTAATGAGTCGAATTAGGTAATGAGGTATGATAACACATTTGAATACATCAAGATTCAGAAAGTATAAGTTATTAAGATATGATATTACCCTGATAAAACATCACGATCTGGTATGATATGCAGTTATTATTGTGGTACGAGTATTCCTGGGAAACATGGAGTAAATGATGTTTGATAAGAACAAATGACAATGTAATAATTGATTATTTATGCATTCTACATAATTCACATGGAACTTCTCACACAATATTTTATCTATACATTTTTTAGAAAACATTGGTGGTGGCCTAATGAGTTGTACTCGCACCCTACTCGGGCTTCCTGGTCAGTAAAAAATAGCTTATATTGTTGAAGGATTAGATAATGGAAAAGGCCATGGGATAGATTGTTGATTGGGGATATATCATGGTGGAGGGGACTATACATGATTTGATACTTGAATGGGGAGTCATAGAGTCTTTATTTTATGTTTCATTGTAGAAACTTCATACTTATATTGGAACGACATTTTTTCCATTCAGTGGAAGATTGATTTCCTATTTGGTTATCTTTTGAAATGAAATTTTTTTGGTAATATATATAGTCTTCTTCATTTGGTTGTATATTTTTTCCGGTGTTTACGCTGTTAAATGAGGTTATAGTCTCCCCATGAATGACTTAGTATACACTTGTTGTTATTCAACAGCCTCTATGATACATGGAACCGTACATGAGTTCATCTGGTGATCCAACTTGGGCACCATAATGTGTAACTCGAGACAGGACATTACATTAATACTTTACCTTGAAATTTTTCATATGATCATTTAAAATGATATTTTGTGAAATACTATTTTTT
The DNA here is from genome assembly GCA_963277665.1 of Viscum album. NCBI lineage: Eukaryota > Viridiplantae > Streptophyta > Magnoliopsida > Santalales > Viscaceae > Viscum > Viscum album. The sequence goes on along the minus strand of OY728151.1, from coordinate 1,557,869,923 downwards.
TATTAAATATTTATTTCTTCAATGAAATTAAATTTATTTGATAGCATGAATTATTTGCATCATTTTGTTTAACTTAGTTACACAATACTCGAATTTATAACAAAATGTGATATGTTAAAAATATTGTCATTATTCATTGCCATTATAACCTATCCAGAAAACGTAGATATATGGTTATTAAATATTTATATATAAATATTATCTATAATGGTTTTATATAATGATATATAACTGAAAAAATACTTAATTCATTGTAATTTCATTATATGTTTTGATAATAATAGTTAAAAAAATGTTTTTAGGTCCTTATGTAAATAAAATTAAAATTTATTTTTAACAATTCTAGTAAAGTATATCATTAAAATAAAATTATTTTTTAAAATCATTATTAAAAAATTTTATAAGGGTTTATTTTTGTGATTTTTTTAAAAATGATAATTTATTGATAAATAGTCATAAATACTAGATTTTATTGAAATTTGTATTATTATATAAATAATTTATAATATTAATTTTTTAAAAAAAATAATTTAATGGTAAATTTTTTTTTTCAATTATATTCCAATAAATAAAATGTAAATCATATTATTCATTTTCATGATTAATATTAATGTACATCATTTTAAACTTTGGATCATTTTTCAATGGAAATCACTTTCTTATAACATATGTGGGATTAATATTTAAATAAAAATAATGAAATTATGTGAATTGAATTTATTAAAGGGATTAAATATTTTTAATAATCATAAATTATATTATATAATATGGAAAACTTTATTTTTTTCATACTAAAAAGTATAAATTGTAAAACATATTAACCATAATTAATGTAAAAATGGCATACTATGGGGAAAAATACAAAAATTGGATAAAATGAAAATAAAATAAGTCCAAATACAATTAGATTCCCATATATTGACAAAAGCATATATTCAATTATAATAAAACATTTTATAAACTTTTTCACTTTAAAGAAATGGGTATTCATTTTTTTTAATAATTGCTAATGTGCCTCTCACCCAACATTTAAATAGCCACCCACACATATTTCCTCATAACAAATTAAAAAAATTATTCCAAACAACAAAAATTATTACACATCTGTTTATATACCTATATCATAGGGGCCTTATTTTTATGATAAATCCATCATATGAATCAATATGTATAATTTTAAAGATTCAATCTGAAGAAGTAAAATCTAAAACAAGATTTATTTATTTATTTGTTCTTCAATCTCCTTAAAATAATTTTTAATTAGACTAAAATAAAAATAATCTGTCTCCCATATACTCATATGGTTTTATATTAATTTATTTAATTATATCCATCTTCACTTCCATAAAATGATATACCAAATATATTTTCATGTGTATGGAATATTGTTGTCTTGCGGACTGATGTTACTCATTTTTAATTAGCACCTATCATGACTAGATGTATTGATTTATATAATATTAATAAAAAATATTATTCCACATATTTTTTTATTATATTTCTTATAACTCTATAATTCCAAATAATTAGGAATCCTATGAGATTATTCATTTTATCAATAGATTATTTCCTCATGATGTGATGTGATTCGGTTATGATTTATGTAGATTGTATAACATTTCGTATAATGATCCAATTGTCTATATATGAATAAAATATTATTATGGAATTATTAAATATTTTTAGCAGTCTTTCTTTCAATCCATCGAGGAAATGTTAATTTCATTCCTGTGTTTGTATGGCTTACCATCTCTATGAACTGGGAATTTCATTTTATAATGATGAATTTTAGGAATTAAAAGAATTAAATATAAACATAATATATATAATAATTAGATCATTTTTAATATTAATCATATTATTTTATTTATAAAAAATTTACATGAGAAAAAATATCAAATAAAAAATTACATAAAAATGGAAATGTTATTTCTAGAAATGTGAGTTTAATAATGAATTGTTAATAAACTGCTAATAAATTGTAGCAAGATAATCAGATATGTTATTTTATTTATAGTTATGTGTATTAAATATATTTAAAATAAAGAAATATTTTTTATCCTAGAGGTTTTAATGTTTATGAAAAATGTTGAGACTTAAGGATATAAATTTATGTCTCAATTTTACTACTTTGAGATATATATTATATTTAGGAAATATATTAATTTACATGGTGTATACACATACCCTTTGACATGTAATATCATTAATATTATTATTTTAATTATATTTTATATATCATATAATTTTACTCTTTCATGTTATATATGATTCAATGATACCAAAGTGATAAGGGATTATGATATAATCTCATCCCTTATTGGGGTTGTTCATGAATATGTTTACCAAGTAGAAATATTATGATATATATCTCCAGAAAAAAATGAATTTAATTCAACTATGATTTTTTAGTTTTTTAACATGTTATGTTTTGATAAAAAGATGAAATGATTGATTACACTTTTTTCACGTGTTATGTTCTATTTAAATTTTTATGAAACAAATTTATATTCAAGGGTTATGATATGATGAATTATTATGATCTAGTGGAGAGAATCTTTATTGATTACATGGCATGTAATCAATATATCTCTATATAAATAAATGGGTAATTATTGATATATCATCTGATACACATGACATGAATGAGGAGTGATATCAGTTTGGTAATCGACTCAACCCACTCTTATTGTATTTTTATTGAACCTTAAATACTAATAAGGTTTCTAGAGTGAACCCATTGTACAATGATAGAATTTGAAATGATAGTTATACTAATTTGAAAACGATTTTATATTGTTATGTGTATTCCAAAAACATACTCTTTACAATAATGTTGCGGTCATGTAGTTCATGTTCATTTATTCCATTTTTATTCATGAATTTTTAATAATAAATACTTATTACAAGACTCATGTTTACTATATTTGATATGTAGGGTATAGTTTTAAAATCTAATTCTCATGTCCCATACACATATGTTAATAATATATTGAAACCTTCCCTGTTTATCCATTACCCTAGTTATGATGAACGAGATTATTTATTATATGTATACTAAGGGCTATAAATATAAGAAATATTGTCTAATATTAGGTATCTCACTTATGGAAATGTTTTCTAAGAGTCCATGTATCCAATGTGACTGGACCTAAATAATTATACTATGGGTCATTACATTATGTAATGATTACTCATTTATTAATATTCAATATATACGTATGTGATGTTTATCCCATTATATTAGGTATTAGATAATTTTGTAGATATATTTTTATAACTAGGTTGAGAATGAATTAGTGATATCCTTGTGATTTTTTATAAGGATATGTCCAAGGACGAGGTAAATTGTGGGAAAATGTCATTGAATTTTGGTAAATGATAGATCCATTGGTATCCAAGAATGTACATCGCTATTGTCATCCAATATGTCAATTTTAATATTTTAATGAGGAATCATGGTGTAATTATATTTTAAAAGGGAATAATTATCATGATTCAATTGTAACTATTTGAATGATTACATGACTTTCAACAGTAGTCATTAAACACTACTGGGGGATATACTTTTGAAATTTTCAATCTATCTAAAAACCATCATGATGTATTTAAATATATTATGACTATAAATTCCATATAATTTAATTAACATGTTATAGATTAAAAATCACATGTCATGGTTTATAAATCATATAATTTATTTATTATCATATCGTCCCCCAATTTGGTTAATTTTTAAGTAATAAAAATTTTGGTATTAGTCATTGGATAGAAACTAATGTATCAATGTTAATACTGATTATGGAGAACAATTAAATTTTTTCCTCTTAATATTCCAAATATTATTGGAGAGGGAATGAAAAATATCTTTTTACACCCACCCATATTTATCAATCCATTAACCACACAAAAATTCCAAATGAGAAAAGGTAGGAATAATGTTATATTTATCCCTTCTTGTGGAAGCACCCCCCATCATATCGTGGATCCACCAATCCACTAGATATTGAGAAATATATTTTTAAAACAAAAAACATCCTTATCCAGTGTTCAGAAGACGAAAAAGTGGTTTGTATAGTCAATCATTTGTATGGTAAAGTACATTAGTAGTGGAATTACATCAGGAATTCAAGTGAACATAATGAAATTGACAACATGGAGTGGGATGAGTTTAAGTTATTATTATTTATAATTAAATCCCTCATATTCATCATATAAAAAATTGATAAATGACTTCATATTGTTAAATGGTAGAATGAAGAATATATTGGCACCTATGAGGGATATTTTACCAGATATGTGAGTTAGACATCTGGAAAACATGAAACTAAGGGTCATTGATTTTTCATTGACTTAAAATAAAGTGGCACATGGTTATAATCCATAATAAAAAGTGGTAATTATGAAGAAGTAATTTTTTATGATCTCAATGTTGACATAGAGATCATATTTACCATAAAATATTTTCAATTTTATTAGAAAAAGAATTTGGAGTTCAAATAAAACAGATAAAACCATAGAGATATGATGTTCATATTGTCTTACGAATCAATGTATAGAATTAATAATGGTGGAAATTTTTTTAAGGGGGTAATTAAATTTTTATGCCTGGTGGGGATGGTCATTTGGATCTAGAATGCTTAAGTTATTGGATGATGTTATCTAATGATATGAATAAATGGAAATGTTAATATAATTCCCCAACAATGATAAATTTTTTCATACTAAAGAGTATGAAAATTATAGTGTGTTGTCCCCAAACCATTTAACTAGAGATTATGAACAATTCTAGAAACATATTAAAATTATTTATAATGTAAAATCTCATGCAATAAAATTTTAAGATGAGGGGTTCAATAATGATGTTTTGAATGGTACAACTAACATACAATAAATAAATGTCAAGTTATTATTTGATTTATTATTTTCCGATTCAATTATATATAATTTTTTTAATTATATCTTGATTCCCCCCAATGGATTAGATGTACATTTTAATTGAAAACCCATAAGTGTGTGATGATCATATATCAATTAAATGAATTATATCCAATTGATGTATATGAGAATGTGATTCTTGATAATCAATTAAATTTTCCCCTTCTTAAATTAGATGTAATCATAGGAACAAATTAAATATATCTACATAAATCACACACATATATATGTGGAGGGAAATTAACTGTTGATATTCCAAGCCATGTATCTTCATGTATCACTATGATGATAAATATGTATTTATTAGGGAAATCACATCCATTTAATGTGTTTGGATTCCAATTCAAAATTGGTTATTTTGTCAAATGTTTTGGGAGAGGCTCATTATTGATGATATTCTTAGTTTGTGGGGTTTTTTTATATCATTTAATAATATTTCCATATATTAGAATAAAAATGTAACATTGTGTTCTCAAAATAACTAATAACTAGTAACAACCATATTTCAAATACTCTGAATAGAACGTATGCAATTGAGTTGTAGGAATAGAAACAATAACTCTATAAGAACTGCAAAAATGGATTCATTTTTAAAATTAGATCACCTTGGGATTCACCTATACCTTTGGATAAAAATAATTATGGATTTATGTGACTCTAAATTAACTAACAAGAGATAACAATGACAAAAGTGATGAATAAATATCCTATAACCCATATTAATGATATATTTTGTAAACTTCATGAACATAGTGAAATTTTAAAGGAAAACATTAATTATGGATATCATCAATTGAGGATGAGGATATACCAAAGTAGATATTCCTTATATGGTATGTAAAATATTAATATATAGATATTCCACTCGGTCTTTTAAATTCGGCCACTATCATCATGAATTTAATGAATTAAGAATTTATATTTTATAATGATAAGATTATGTTGGTATTTATATATGAAATTATATGATATTCAATATGGAGGCACGATAATGAGGGTCACACGATAATATTACTAAATACCCTTGGTTTGGAAAACACATATGTTAAATTTAAAAAGAATTATTTTGGAAGCAAAATGATTCATTTATTGGTTATATATTCTAAATCAAGGGTAAATCATTAGATCCATCATTTGAAAAGGCTATTGATTTTTTCCTAGAACATCCAAAGGGATTGAAATATATCGTTATTTTTATACATATAGATATTATTAATTATTTTAATATATCTTCTCATTACTATCCAATAAACTCTCCATGTTAAATTTTATTAGATCCATGCTCTTCTGGGTAGATGAAGGAAAGTAATATTTGAAGGAAAAAAATTTAATATTACTCATCACACATGTTTTTGCATTTCACTATAGTTTATAATGATCTGTAATATGTTGGGGAGAATCCATGAATGAAATAGTATATGTTATTATTTAAAATATCTTGGATATAACAGTTGACTCGTGAAAATTTATGTTTCATGAGACAAATTAACCAACTCCTGATTTTGAGTAAGATAATATAATTTTTCAAAAATTGATATATTAGAATTATGTTTATGGAGAAAGTTTTTGACATAAATATCGATCAAAATAGTTTTAGTTATAAATTCACAATGATGGTTTTGAATATGACCTAGATAATATGGTTAGAGTTGAATAAATAATATGTAAAGTCAACAAATTACCAACCTACGAAAATGAACATGATGGATAATACATGGAGCTTAATGTTTAATGTAGCTAATCCACGATGAGGATATAAAAATCTCTAATAGGGATGGATTTTTGTAGGAAAAATATGGATATCTTGAATGAAGAAGAGAACTACTATATTTCTCAATTTAATGTTAAACTATATATCCATGTGATGATTAAAGAGTCATATATGGAAGATGTAGATTTTGAAACATTTATTTGAATGGTTCTTATGTTTAAAAATGACCTAAAATGAATGATATGGATTTTGAACCACGTATGTGTCCCATCCAGAAAATATTTGAAGAAATAATTTTTAATGGATGATCATACTTATTCATTCAATATTCATACCATATGCACAATTATGTATATATATTTGAAACACACTACTAATGGGATGGAATTAAATGAGATATTACATAGTTTTTATCATTTTACTTTGAATGAAAAAAATATAAGGATGATGGAAACATGTATGCGGGGATGTTATATCCAACACCCATAACAGAATAGAAATTGGGAAACATCAATATGGATTTTATTGTCAGAATCTAGAAAAAGTACAAAGGGAATGATTCTATAAATTATGTAATAAATGGAATTAAAATGTTAGAAAAATTCACTCATATCAGAGAGTATTCAAACATTGATTAGGTTTCTAGGATATACATTTATTATTATTTATGGCGGAATGTAGTACTAAATTCAATTTTATTTGATCAAGATCTATGGTTTACCTCAATGATCTGTGAAATTATTCATCTATCACATCAGAATGAGTTGTGTTTTAACACTAATTTTCATCCCCAAAAAATGCTATTATAAGAGAAAAATTCGAACCCTATAGAATACGTTTATTTTTTATTATCATGATTTTAATGTTGGTCAAGTTAAACAACTTTCTCTATTTTATTTTTCATGAAATAATATATTCCACCTGATCATTCAGATTCATCATTATGAAGAACACTATGGAATGAAGTATATATCAAAAGTGTTCTAGAATAATTATTGAGAAATAAATAAATATTTATGTGATGAATATTTATAAATAGAAATTAATATTAGATCCATCAATAAATTTTTAAGGAAGTTCACATTTGTAAAATTTTTTTGGGGGAAATCATCGACATGATTTCGAATTTGATGTTAGTGACAAAGTGATTCTAAAAATTTATACATGGAAAAAGATAATGAAGCCTAGAATGGAGTGAATAATAAAACCATGGTATATCACTCGCATTTTATTTGTTAATCCTAATAGGATAGTAGCCTCTAAATTAGTGCTTACACCAACCATTCCAAACGTCAAGACATCTTCTATGTATCTCTCCCGAGGAAGTACATACCTTCACCTTCACATGTACTTATCATAGAGGAAATATATTTGGAGAGATATTTTTATGATAAAAAAATATTGAGGTTATAGATAGAGGATGAATTTTTATATGATACAATACCAATCTCAATTCCAATGATTGTTGGAAAAACAACTTATTTAAATGAGCTACATGGGAAACATAGGAAATAATAATGTATACATATCCACTTTTATTTTGTCACAATGATAAATTTCAAGTGATAAATACATTTTAACTGGGGAATAATGTTATATACTTTGTTTTTAGGAATTATTTTTGGATGAAATTAATCTTCTTAAATATATTGTGTTACAGAAAACAATGAGTTTATCTTTAATTAAACATGACACAAATTTTTGTAACAAAATTATATTTTATTGATATTTGTTATCCATATTCAACCATTGTATCAAAGAAATTAATATTTTTAGATATGAATATTAATAACTAATATTAAATTATTTTCTATAAAGGGTTTATATAACAAAACATACTGACAAAAAACATCAAATTTTGTGAAGTCACTATATGATTTTTAAATATTATATTGAAAAAATTATTTCTATTTATGAACAATAATAAGTTTAATTTTCCATAATTTTAAAATATTAAATAGATAATATAGTTTTTTATTTAAATATTAATGTCAAAATTAATAGAGTGGATTTATGGAATTATTATTAAATTAATAATTTCTTATGAATAGTGGTTAATACAGGATTTAATTAAATGATCCATTATGATTAAAGAACTATATATTTTTTTAGGTTTCAAAATGTTATTAAATATAAATTTATATCATGTTTATATGTAAATTAACCCATTTTTTTATTTTAATAATTTTTATATTTATATTTTCTATAAATTACTTTTATACCATTCAACAGTATGTTAATGCCCTGACCCTAGTTACCCATATTTATTTCCTTATTACAAAAAACTGTCATTATCACAAAACATCATGTCTTGAAAGGCCGATTTTTTTAGTATCCATGGATGTCCCAGATACATTCATAAGTTTTAAATTTCAATATAAAATGAAAAACTACAAAAAAATTGTCTCCATTGACCACAATCATATCCCTAAGACAATCCTTGTAGTCCATTCATAATATACTTCTTTGGATCCTGGGAAAAATAAAACATGGAAATGGATGTGCTCAAATGCTCAATAATATAACAATATAGTGGAAACTTTCATAAATAAGATAAACATTTAAGGAAATGTATAAAAATAAATAAAATATTTTAAACATATAAATCATTGTAATATCGAAAATATAAATCTAAGTAATGTCATTTACCTACTCACATATATATTCTACTATTTTAATAATCACATGCAATATCAATAGCCAATTTCTTAATGATGGAATGCATAATTCCAGACATCACAACCACATAGTCAAGGCCTTATGCCAAGAGTAAAAATAAGATTTTTTGAAGGACTTTTGCGAAGACACTATCTTGTCTTATTATTTCTTTGGATGCATCGAGGATCTATGGCCAGATCCACCTTTCACTTACAATGTCCAATGAATTCCTTATACCAAAAGGATTAAACATTACATAAACATTCATATTTAAACTATTGTAAAAAAATTTAATACATTAACCCTAAACCATGAATGGTATAAAAATAACACATCCATTTTATATTTTGAAACCTATTAAAAAAAATTGTACATATTTTTATAAGATTTTACGAGAATCTTAGAAGGTGTTATAATAGTGGAATATAAATGCACATGCTATATAAGTTAACAAAAAGAAATTCTTACCTTAATTTTTCGAAAAGGTCATATAGTACCTTTTTTGTAAAATGATGGAAGGATTATTTTCAAACCATTTTATAAAAAGTAAAAAATGGGTATAAATTACTTTATCCCATAATCTAGTAAATAGTAAAAATGTTTTGAATTAAATTTTAATAAACATTGATGTGAATGATAAAGAGGTCCCAGCAGATAATTAAGTATGAAAAAAATCGGATAATGAAGATATTGTAGAATTAACCCTAACCTTGAACATTAACTCAGTTGATTGTATGTTATCCTCCTGTATAATAGTTAAAAAATAGTTATTAAATTTTAAAATAACTATATATATAAATATGATATCATATATGATCCTCTAATATTTCTTTGTTAATAATATTTCAGTAGTATCACCATTTCAGGTGTTAACTAATTCGTGTTTCTTTATATGATTTGTTATGCAAGCCATGTTTGTTATGGATAGGATGTATCTTATTAATATACAGAATTATATTATGTTTTTATACATTATTTGTAATAATAAAATGAAAATTTTTCTTGAATGGTTATGATGGGGAAATGAATCTCATCACGTTCGTGGAGACGTTAATCCATACGTATGCATGAGCAACAATATCATTATATTGATGGTGAGATCATATGGAATTGGATGTTATATCATATATACAGAATCATTAACATGTTATGTTCATTATTTAAATAAATTATTCTCATTATTATTCCCTTCCAATCAGTGAAGTGTTGAATGAAAAACTTCACCACGACGTGGAGACGGTAAGCCATACGTACGCACATATGGAGACTTTGTCATTTATAGGATGGATAGAATAAAAAATATTATTGTACCATTATTATAATAACAACACATTATATAGAAGATCCTAGAGTTACTATTTTAGAATGGAAACATCAATGATAGATGAAGTGGAAGAAGAAAAGTACTTGAAAGATGTGATAAAATATTTTACTATTCTTCGGATAATTCCTTCTAATTTGATCAAAAGGGACCCATAGGTTGGCATTCATACAAATGGAAGGCCTCTATGATGAAGGTAGTATAGTTGAGAGGATATGTGGCCAGTGGTTGCCATGAAAAATGGTTTGAAGATGTGTATTTTAGATAAGGGGATGTGCCCTTTTATAACATGGGTGAGGGGAACCTTAGGAAAAGATCGAAATAATATTTTATAATAATTTTTTTTCTTTCTAATGTATCTAAAATGATTAATTTATAGTATATGGTGGTTATGTGTCGAAAACCACTCAACCAATAGGTTTTATAAAGGTTTGGGTCACCATATTAACCTTATATTTTAGATCTAACTCGTATTTAAATAGTTTAAATTTTACTATATATTATTTTATTATTATAATAATTGTTAAATAAACTGAAAATAAAATTCCAAGAGAATATAATGTGGTTCAATAATGATATACCTATCATTTTATATGTCCATTGACCAATCCTTATTTATTTATAAATATTATATCAATTAATAATTCAAAATTTGTTTAAAAACTCTTTTATGTCAATATTGACAATACATTGTATTTTGTTATTTTTAATGTCATAACAGCATGATTAATTCGAAAAAAATTAAATTAATAAACCCTAACATAACATATTAAACAAGAAAATTAGTTTAATTCATAAAAATTATTAAATTAGATTTTTTTGGATATTTATAATATCAATTAATTCAATCTTTCATTAATAAGTTAGTCGATGCATCATCATTGTGTCAAAAATTAATTTAATTATTTTATGTCTAAAAATTAAAAATAAAATAATATAATGTAGGAAATATTTTTATCTTTATAATTAATTTTTATAGTATAATTTATCTTATTTATAACCCAATATTTAAAATTTCCTTGTTATGAAACCTTGAATTTAACAATTTTGACTCTTCTTTAAATTAAAAAAATAATAAATGTCCTATTCTCATCCATGTTGACCTAAAGGATCATATTTTATTCATAAGGTTGTTTTTGGATGATTGAATTTGTCCAATAGAATTAGGACATGTGTTTGGGTAATTATAATATTATTTTTACCTTTAATTACCCAAATTTACTTTTAACTATGGTAAATAAAAGTTAAAAGTTACGAATCACCAAATATTAGTTTCATCTTATTGAACCACATTTTTCTTACTGAAATCAACCTTGTCTCTCTGAATTTAGATATTCAGCTTACGGACGTGGTAAAATTAATTTTTATACAAATTAGAAAATGGTCCTTCGAGGTGGATAAAAGACGAAAACAAGTTCAATAAAATATATATATATATATATCTAAACATTTTATAAAATGAATCAAATTAATTAAATTGAATATATATAGGTATTATGATTCTATTTTGACCTAAATTAAATTTATGTAAAATAAAATAATTATTTAAATAAAATGTGGTTTTAAACAATAACGCAGTGGTTTTTACTATTCATCAAAAATTGAATGATTTCTGAAAAATACCTATAAATTACCCTAAGATAATTTCGATATTATGAATCCAAAAATGAAGTCCATTTTGAATGAAAAAATTTAGAAAATTTATAAAAGTGGGTATTACTATTCATATCTGCTAGTTGTATTGGTCGCAGTTTGTTAGAATCTTGAAGTTGCGTACCACCCAAGCTATTCTATTATTCAAAGGGAAATGTACCGCAGAAGCATGGGATCATACAGTCTCCTGTAATTCAATTATTTTTTCCCAAGAATTTTTTTTAATAATACCAGACAAAAAAATTTTGGTGGTTCTTCACCATATGTTCATCGGGTTCCCACGTTTCCTCGACCATCGTATGGTTTCTCCATAGATCTTTTACCAGACGAGTCATCCGGTTTCTCAACACTTGTTCTCTGGTATCAATAATTCTGATAGGCTCTTTGCTGTAATATAGATCGATTTCCAGTTATATTTCATCATAGGTGAGTACATTATTTGGGTCTAGAATGTATTTTCTCAATAGTGATACATGGAACACATCCTTAACTTTAGAGATACTTGGCGGCATTTCCAAATGGTAAGATACAACCCCAATTTTTTCTAGAATTTCAAATGCTCTGATGTACATGGGACTTTATTTTCCCTTCTTACTGAATCGTATAACTTCCTTCCATGAAGATACCTTCAAGAAAACATTATATCCTACATGAAATTCAAAATTATTCCTTCAGTTATCAGCATAGCTCTTTTTCTTACATTGAACTGCATTGATGTGGTTTTGTATAACCTTCAACTTTTCCATCATTTCATCAACAAGTTCTAGGCCAATGAGTTTTATTTCACAAAAATCATCCAAACATGTTTGTGTATGAAATCTAATTCTACATAACACTTCATATAGTGCCATCAGAATACTTGAGTGGAAGATATTGTTACAGGAAAATTATACCATAGGTAAATACTGATCCCACATACCTTGAATGTCAAATGAGAAAGATCTCAACATGTCTTCTAATTATTGAATGGTACATTCTGATTTTCCATTAGTTTGAGGGTGGTAGGAAGTACTCCAACAAAGTTCAGTATCAAAGGACTTCTGAATACTTTTCCATAATCATTATGTAAAACTAGGATCATGATCAGAAAAAATCAATAAGGGTACTCTATGAAGTCTTACAACTTCATTAATATATAGTCCTTCTAGACGATCAAGTGGTAAATCTTCTCTTATAGGAAGAAAATGTCATGACGTGGTATAATGATCAGAAATGACCCATATTTCATCATTTCTTCTATGAGACTTCGGTATCCTCCTGAGAAAGTCCATTATAATATCATCCCATTTCCACACAGTTATGGGAAGTGGTTTCATGACTCCTCTAAGATGTTGTCTTCCAGCTTTCACTTTTTGTAAAACCATACATCATGACACATAATCACCAATGTATCTCTTCATGATTTCCCACAAAAATTGTTCGTTCAAAACTCTATAAATCATATTTCTACTAGGGTGTATAGAAAAATTGGATCTATGAGCATAAACTAACAATTCCCTTTTTAGACCAAGTAGGTTAGGAACACAAAGTCTCTTTTCAAATGTCAAAATCATGTCTTCATATATGAATTTTATCTATATCCCATCATTCACAGCATTAATTTTCTTTTGAAACTCCACGTCATCAGCCTAAGAAAATTTTATCCTTTCTAGTAAATATGGTTTGGAATCCATTTGAAAAAATATCGATGTTTCACCTTCCATTATTATTCCCATATCCATTTTTTTAGATCAATGAACATTGGATCCCTTTCAACTCTCATATTATTCATAACTCCATGATCATTTTTTGTCAAAGAATCTTCTAAATTATTTTCATTCCCTAGGTGGTAGTGTATAGTTAAATCCTAATCCTTGAGTAGTTCAAGACCTCACCTTTGCCTCATGTTGAGTTCATTCTATGTGAAAATATATATCAAACTCTTTTGATCGGATTATATCTCACATTTTTTACCATGGAGATAGTGTCTGCATAGCTTCAAAGCAATGATTACAGGTGATAACTCAAGCTCATGAGTAGGATATGAATTTCTATCCATCATGATGCATAGGAAATAACTCTATTATTCTGAACGAGGACACAACCATGTCCTTTCATTGAAGCATCACTATAAATAACAAACCCATCATTCCATGGTGGTAGAGTCAAGATAAGAGTATTTACTAATATCATCTTTAGTTCTTCAAAACATTATTCACACTCTTTTTTACAAAAGACATTAACCTCTTTACGTGTGAGCTTCGTTAATGGGTTATCCTATCGGGAAAAATTTTGGAAGAAAATCCGATAATAAACTACTAAACCAATAGAACTGCGTACCTCAGTTATACATTTCGGTGCTGGTCATTAATGGATTTCCTTTGTCATAGAAGGGTCAATAGAGATTCCATCCTTAGAGACAATATGGCCAAGAATAGAAATCTCCTAAATCCAGAAATTACACTTTCTAAAATTCCCATATAATTCATTTCTTCTAAGAGTCTATAGGATAATGCGTATTTGATTTTCATGATCTTATTATCTTTTGGAGTATATCAAGATATCATCAATAAATACAACTACGAAGTCATCATTATATTCCATGAAAACATTCTTCATTAGATCCAAAAAAATAGAGGGTGCATTAGTCAGTCCAAAAGGCATTATTGTAAACTCGTAATCCAAGTACCTAGTTCGAAATGATATTTTCAGAATCTCTTCCTTCGTCACACACAACTGATGACATCCAGATTGTAGGTCAATATATGAAAAATATTTACCTCCATGAAGTTGGTCAAATAAATCATCAATGTGAGGTAGAGATACTGGTTCATTATTGTTATAGCATTGATCTCCCTGTAGTCAATGCACAACCTTATATATCCATCTTTCATCTTAACAAAAAGAACAGGGGTTCCCCATGGAGAACCCATGTGGAGAATAAATCCCTTATTACTCAATTAAACTAGTTGTTTCGTTATTTCCAAAAATTAAACAATTCCCATTCAATAATGGATCATCGATATGGGGATTGAACTAGGAATTAAATCAATGGAAAACTCTACTTCTTGTTCTGGAGGATGTCCAGGTAAATCATCTTGAAACACATAAACATATTTTTGCACAATAGGAACGTCATCTATTTTAACATTCCTTTTCTCAACCCACATTTTTTTCATTATCTTCTTCCCCAATAATTGAATTTCATTGAGCTATTGGGGGACGATCTAGATAAGAATTAGATGGTGACATTTTTGATTTAAAGATAAGGTGTTCTATATCTTCATTATCCAAAATTTTAACCTCCTTCTTAGAATAAATTTTCACAGCATGGTCCAAAAGACAATCCATACCGAGGATTAAATGAAATTAAATCATGGGTATGACGATTAGATGAGTAGATACAGAACATTTATAATCCCTAATGGGAAATGATTTAGAAAAAATTATTGCAATGATACTTCCCTTATGAGTTTTGATTGACAACTCACTTGTTAAATAAAATTGGAAATACCTAATTATCTTAGAAAATTGGGATGATTTTAAACATTAAAATGATCCATAACCAAATAATGCATTGTATTAAATTGAGTAAACCATTAAATTACCTTCCACCACATCTTTCGGAACATCAACCTCAGTAGTAGTGATCACATATGGTTAGAATTGATCCCTTTGTCTTTTCTAAGGTATGTTTCCTTGATACTTAGGAAATTCATTTTCATAATGTTCCATCCCAAGGAAATTGTAGCATTGAATACTGACAAACTCTTTCTTATCCTTGCAATCACAAGTTTGGTGGCATTTTTAACCACACTTGTTACAGACTCCCATTCCATTCAGACAATACTAGGGTGTTTCTTCTCACATTTACCACATGATGGATAATCAAAATTTTCCTTCATACCCTTATTTCCAATTCCAGAATGTTCACCATATCTCTTCTTCTCTATCATTTATTTAATGTCTTAAGACATAAAAAATTCCTTTTTCTCTTGATAGCACATTAGACAATATCTTTGTACAATGAAATGGATTGTGAGTCTAATTCTCGAAAGAGAAATAGTTTTAACCCATCAAAGAAATGATCAATCATACTCCTTGGGTTACGTATATAATATAATGCATGCCTTTCTATCCATGGAATGTTAGCCTCATACTTTGCAAAATTCTCATCCCCTTTTTTCCCCAGACTCAGAAATTGTCTTTCCATATCCGCTTGATGGTCACACGGAATGTATTTTTCATAGAAAATCTCATTAATCTCCCTAAATTCCATATTTTATACTTAATCGTCTTCTTTTTTGTTTTGAATCAATGAGAACCATTGATATGCATGTCTAGTGAAGAGATAAAACGCCATGACAACTTTTTCCCTTTCGCTAATCCACAAAGCATGATATATTTTCTCTAATGAACAAATCCATTGCTCGGATACAAATAGATTTGTAGTCCCATTAAATTTTGGTTGTTGTTGCCTCGTGAGGTGGTCTAAAATTGATCCTCCACATTGTGGATCTAGGTGCTCCAAATGGGTAAGGCTATTATTCATAACATTAGTGAGTTGTCCCGGTATCGTGATAAGCTAATCAGCACCAGTTGCATCACCAGCTCCACTATAATTATTTTGAGTATGAGGGAAATACCTGTATGGATTATGTTCATTGATATGGTTTAAACATGTTCTACTATGTTCCATTTGTAAACAATGGGATACACTAGATTAACTTATGAATTGAAATACATAATTACAACCTTTTAAAACACTTAACATAAATTGAACAGTTTATGGATATAATGTATAATCATACAAATGTTTTTTGAGGTAGTACATACTCATAAAACTTCATAATGTTTTGTAAAGAAAATGTGAATTATCCAATGCTTACCCCCCAGAAGTGTCAAAACCATGATTATAGAAAGTCTCATTGTCGTGTACTAGGATACCAAGAGTCAATACCGAAACTCATTGTCTTACTTTTCACTCCTACGTACTTTTTTCCAAGATAATCCTCTACATTCTTGTATCAAGAGAGGGATTTATTTTTGGAAAATACACAAAATCCCAACATTACCAAAATTTTAAGAAATTCGTCTATACTAATCTTCAATGCCTATCTTAGGGATATGTTCTATAATCATATTTTTTCTAAATATAGCTTCCAAGGATTGTACTAAAAATCCTCTGATTCCAACTGTAATTCCCCAAACCTAGATAACAAGATTCAGTTCATTATTAAAAACATTGGAATGATCACAAAAGATCATGTCTCGAATGACTCATTAGTTTAGTTGCCTTGTAAGTTCTAGAATCATTAATATGTTTTACATTACTATATAAAATGAAAAACAACCACAAAATTTTATCCTTTGACCACATTCATTTCCATTAGACTATCCTTGTAGTTCAGTCTTAATGTTCTTCTTCAAATCCTTGAACAAATAAAACATAGAAAGTGGTGAGTTCGGACGCCTAGTAAGGATAACGATATAGCGAAAACATTCATAAATAAGTATAAACATTTAATGAAATGTATAAAAATAAATAATATCCTTTTAAACTTATACATCATCATAATATGGAAAATATAAATCAAAATAATTCCATTTACTTATTCACATATATATTCTAAAAGACTAATAATCAGATGCCATATCAATAGCCAATTTTATAATGATGGAATTCATAATGCCAGACATCAAGACCACATATTCAAGGCATTGTGCCAAGTGTAAAAATAAGTTTTGTGAAGGCCTTGTGTGAAGACACTGGTTTGTCTCATGAATCCTATCGATGCATCAAGGAGCTATAGAGGGATCCTCCTATCACTTACTAAGTCCAATGAATTCTTCATACAAAAATGTTTAAACATAACATAATCATTAAAATTAAAACAAGCATACGAAATTTTAATACTTTAACCATAAACCATGATTGGTATAAAAATAACACACACAAAGTCAAACATATCACAAAACCTTCAATACAATATGGATTATTTTAATCATAATGAATCAACATTAATCATGTTTAAAATCCATTAAAATATGTTAACATAAATGAAATTAAATCTATTTGAATGAAATTACTCTGTCTATTTTGAAACAATTTAAAATAAAACATTTATTTTGGAAATATTATTTTAAGCTTGTGAGAGAATTTTCAAAGGTGTTATAATTGTATAGAATTGCCGCACCCGCCATATAGTTAAGAAAAGACATTGTTACCTTAATTTGTTAAAAAGGTCATAAAGTACCTAGTTTTGAAAAACATGAAAATATTCATTTCAAACCATTTTATAAAAATTAAAACCTGTGTATAAATGACATTAACCCATAGTCTAGTAAATAGTGAATTGTTTTTGAAATACATTTTATGAAACATGGATGTGGATGATAAAGAGGTCCCAGTACATAATTACGTATACACAACAACGGATAATGAAGATATTGTAGAATTAACCCTTACATTTTACTTTTCCTTAGTTGATGGTATGTTAACCACCTTTATAATAGTTAAAACATTGTTATTAAAATATAAAAGAACTATATACATAAATATTATATCATATAAGATCCTGTAATATTTCTTTGTTAATAATATTTTATTAGTATCATCGTTTCATGTGTTAACTGATTCTCTTTCCTTTACATGTTTCGTTATAAAAGGTATGTTTGTTATGGATATGATGTATCCTATTCATATCCAGAATAATATTAAGTTTCAAAAAATTATTTTTAATGATCAATTGAAAATTATTGTTGAATGGTTATGATGGGAAAATGAATCTCATCGTGTTCGTTTAGATGGTAATTTGTATATACGCATGAGCGACAATATAAATATGTTTATGGTGAGATCGTATGTAATTGGTTGGTATATCATATATACAGAATCATTAACAGGTTATATTTATTATTTAAATCATTTATACTCATTATTATACCTCTCTAAATAGTGAGGTGTTGAATGACAAACTACACCACGACGTGGAGACGGTAATCCATTTGTACGCACGTATGGTGAATTATTCATTTATAGGATGGATAGAATAACAAATATTATTGTAAAATTTTTATAATAACATCACAATATAAAGAATATACTAGAGTAAATATTTTAGAATGGAATAAACAAATAAAAGGACGTGGAGGAAGAAAAGAATTTGAACGAGGTGATAATATAATTACCCCTTCTTCGGGTTATTCCTTTTGATTTGATTACAAGGGCTCCATAGGTTGTCTTTCTGACCCAAGTAAGGCCTCTAGGAAGAAAGTAGGATTGTTGGGAGGATATTTATCAAGGGTTTGGCTGAGCCAAATGGCTTTGAAAGTGTGAATTTTAGAAAACTGGAAGTTCCCTTTTATAAGAGGGGTGAGGGGTACCTTTGGAAAAGATTGAAATATTATTTTATAATAAAATTACATTCTGTTTATAATGGCTCCAAAATGAATTATTTAGAGACTAAGGTGGGGATGGGGCGAAAAACAATCAACCAATAGGTTTTATAAAGGTTTCGGTCACCATATTAATCCTATCTGTTAGATTTAACTATTAGTTAAATTGTTTAACTTTTTCCATGTATTATTGTATTATTATAATAATTGGTAAATAAACTTACTATAAAATGACAATAGAACCTCAAGTTTTAATTAATTATATACCTATCAATATATAAGTCATTTTTCTGAACCTTATATTTTTATGAATGTTATATTATTTAACTATATAATATTCATTAAAAAAACACTTTTATGTCAATTTTGACACTATTTGTTTTTTTGTTAAAGTCTCAAAAGTATGATTACTTAGAAAAAATTTCATTTAATCAACCCTAAAATTTCATATTAACCTAGAAAATTAGTTTAATTCATCAAAAGTGTCAAATTAGATTTATTTGGATATTTATAATATCAATTTTTTCAATCTATCGTTAATAATGTAATTACATTATCATCAATGTTTAATAAATAAATTTAATTATATAATGTCTAAAAATTATAAATAAAATACTATTATGTTGGAAATCTTTTTATATTTCTAATGTATATTTATACTCGAATTTATCTTATTTATAACCCTATATTAAAAATGTTTCAGTTATAAAACCTTGATTATAACACTTTTAACTATTCTTTAAATTAAATAATAATAAATGTTCTAATCCAATCTGAGTGGACCTAAAGAATCATATTTTATTCATGTGGTTGTTTTCAGTTGAATTAAATTATCCAATAGAATTAGGACATGTTTTGTGGAAATTATAATATAATTTTAACTTTATTTACCCTATTTACGTTTAACCGTGGTAAATAAAAGTTAAATGTTACTATTCACCAAAAAATATTTTTATCTTATTTAACAACATTTTACATATTGATGTCAACAGTGTCTCTGGTATTTTTTAAATTCACCTAAAAAAATGGGTAAAATTAGGTTTTATGCAAATTTGAAAATGCTCATAGTTAGTGGGTAAAAGATGGTAAAACTTTCAACCAAATATATATATATATATATATATATATATATATATATATATATCTATACCTATTATAAAATGACTCTAATGATTTATATTGAACATATATATGTATTATGTAACTATTTAAAACTTAAATAAATTTCAATAAAATAAATAATTATTTAAATAAAAATTTGGTTTTAAATAATAACATAGTGCCTTTCATAATTCATAAAAAATTGAATGTTTTCATAAAATTACCAAAAATTTACACTAAGATACTTTCGATATTCTGAATCAAAAAATGAAGTCCATTTTGAAAGATAAAATTTGTAAAACTTCAAAAGTGGGTATTACTATTCATAATGGCTAGTTTTATTGGTCGTGGTGTGTTATAATTCCGAAATTGCGTACATCGCATGCTATTTCATTATTCAAAGGTAACGTACCGTGAAAGTTTGGGGTGTTAAAATTCTATTTTTGAAAAATCGCTTTTTAGTACTGTATACATAATTAATTATTAAATAAATAATATACAATTTTTTGAATATAATTAGCAAAATTTAATTATATATTTTGATTCATGATAATTTATTATATATATTACGTTTAACATAATTTTTATTCAATAATTCTTTTAAAAAAATAGTTAAAAATATTTAATGCGGTTAAGATAAAGAAGGTTTTAATAAAGAATAATCTTAAAAATTTGGGTTATAAATTACCCAAATCATGTCAATAAGAAATTTTATGGAAATAATACAACCATATCATGGAAGAAAATATAATTATCCATTTTATATCCTTTTCTAATATGAAAATCTATGATACATCTTTCTATTATAAATAATTACAACTACGCCACTCACCTCACTTATAAAATCTCACCCACTATCATCTCCAATTAATACATTTAAATACCTTTTTATTATCCATTAATAAAATATTTACTTATATAACTCCACCAATATCATATATTTATTAGTTTTATTAACTATCCCTCCTAAATGTTCTTTAGGTATAATCCTAATGAGTCTCTTTAGAGAAGATGTAAATTCATAAACATGTGTTTTTTATTTATTCTTCCACCCCTGATTATTTTGTGTTTATGAATATATAATATAATATCAATATCTAATATAATAATATTTTATTGTTTTTCATATAATTATATATATGGTTATCCTCAACAATCAAAGGGTATACAAAATCATTATTAGTGTGTTCGAAAGACTGTTGCCACATGGACTGTTGTTTTTCATTTTAAATCACCACATCTCACTGCTTGATATAATGATGGATTATATACATATATGTGATATATGTGGTTTTATTATACTTAGATAATAATTATATAACATATAAATCCTTTTTATTTTTTGGAAATACGATAAATATGCTCTTGTGTATGACTGACTATTGTTTAATGAATGGGTTTGATTAGTTCACAGTTTACATGGAAGGTAATAAGGATATATTTAACAAAAATATCATATATATATATATATATATATATCATAATAACTATTTTTAATGATACTATATTAAATTACATTCATTTTTTATTTCTTTTAATATACTGGAAACAACATTAAAGTATTTGTACAACCAACTATACCCATGTTCGATGTATTTTGTGTATATCACTAACATTTATAGATTTAAAAAATTATATATATATATATATATATTTAATATATATTATATATATCTTGATGAAAATTATATATATGATAGATCTTTGATCAAATTCTAGGGACTAAAAATAACAAATCAAAACGGACACAGAAGAAACAGTTATTGTATGAAGCAATACATTGACATTGAATTATTGATAAAATGGTCCTGAAAGTTCAAAAATTATGTCATAAATTGTATGATATATATAATTATTGTTATATAATATATTTATAATAAATTTAAATTTATTATATTTGAGGTTTTTTTGTGTGTGATTAATGTTGATAATTAGGGTAAGGAAATTGTTTTCTAAATTTTTATTCTTTGAGACATATTTTATTTTAATTACCAATAATATCTTAGGAGGTCTATAAACATACCTTATGAAATTTAATATCATGAATTTATTTATTATTATAAATTTTTTAGATTCATTTTATTTTATTCATTCATTTAGGTTACATTTCAAAAATACGAAAGTGTAAATGGTTTTATGATATAATAACAAAATTCATTGCAATTTACCATGATTAGAATTAAAATGATAAAATATTGTTATCAATATTTCATGAAAATATATAATATTATTCTCCAGAATTTATTTAGTATTAATACATTTATTTCAATTTTTAGGCTCTAAATATTCACTATAGTTCAATATATTGATTTTAAGAAAAACAATTCATCATTATTTTACACTTAAGATAAATTTTTTTTATGAAATATCAATGATTTCTACAATTTATTTTAAAATTTATTTCAAAGTCCAAAACCAATTTATTAATATATTTTTTTCCCATATTTAACATTTGAAAACTGTTTTAAAATGATCCTTGAATTCATTTTCCAAACAAGCCTCTTTTTCCATATATTTGAAAGTAAATTTAATAATGTGTATTTATGTGACACATATCTTTTAATTTATTTTATATGTTGAATGGTTTAGATAATGTTTGAAAAAAATTGGATTATGATAAGGGTGATACCTATATATCCCACTAATGAATTCTGTGATGATTTATTTCTCCACATAAAATTTGGATTGGAATGAAAAGTTAAACCAATTCAGTAAGGGACATTATCAACTACGATATTATTGCACTAGTAGAAAAATGGTCATTAACGTCTGTTTTTCATTGACATTGAAGGTAACGATGTAAAAAATATGACTTTTACATCAGTTTTTGAAAACCAACTCCAATAATTAATTACATTTGTTTTTTAGTGTTGGTTTTATAAAAAACGCCAAAAAAAAAATCAATACATGTCATTTTTGGCGTCGGATTCCTTGAAAGCTGATGCCAAAAAAGTAAAAAAAAACTGTTTTGTCGTCAGTTTTTTTAAAAAAACGGATACCATATAAGAAAAAAACCATTTTGCATCGGTTATTAAAAAAAGACAGCAAAGGAAACTTTTTCTTCTTCCATGTTTTAGAAAAATACCTAAGCATCGATTTGATAGGTCATGGAGCAAAAACAAAGTCACAGATCAATAATGATGGTCGTCGGAAGCTTGACTTGTCAATGTTTTGATTGGTATAAATCGTTTCAAATAAATTTTGATAAACATAAGTTAAAATCGCATACAAAAAATGACAATGGGGATCGATAATTAAATTTACACCATAGTTGGTAATTCTCATTCGAATGTTCTATATATGTAACTCGACAATAATAATAAATCATCTCTATAAGCAAGCTAATATAGCTATTTTGAAATGATGTAAAAGAATAACAATGAAACTAAATGATTAGAATTGTTACCGTGTTAAAATTAACAATTGATTGCAGTCTTGATTGATTTGAAGAGGAAGAAAATGTTGAACGAAGGATAAAATGGATTTATATATAGTAAACGAAAATATTTTCGATATCATTGTTTAGAAATGTAGGCAGTATTTTAAAAAGTTAAATGCACATTTTGAAAAAAATGAAATTTTGATCCCGCGTATTGGAAAATACTCTTTGGCGTTGGTTTTGAAATAATCTCATGGTAAAAAGTAAAAATAAAATTATTTTTAACATCAATTCTTTTAAAACCCGACACCAAAAAGTTAAAAAACAATATTTTTTGCATCATTTTTAAAAAAACAGATGCTAAAATTTAAATTAAAATCTTTTGCGTTGGTTTTTTTCAAAAATGGTGCCAAAAATAATTTTTTTACTTTTTGGTTTCGGTTTTTAAAAAAACCGATGTGAAAAATTAAAGGAATATTTTTGGCATCGGTTTTCATAAAAACCGACGCTAGAAACGGAATGAAAATTACAATGTTTTATATAGTTATTTGTGCTTCGATTTGACTGGTTGTTGAGATATAATAGAGTTACAGATTAAAGGTTATGGTCTTTGAAAGGTGGACTTATTTAAGACATCTATTAGATAAAATCAACTTCCGAAAACAATAACTCTTAATCCGTAACTCCTTTTTTGCTCCACGACTTCTCAAATTGAAGAATATAAAATAATCTAAAACATTGTAAAACAATCTATTTTTTGGTGTCGGTTATTATAAAACCAAACGCCCAAAATATATTTTTTAAATTTTTCGAGTCAGATTATAAATAAACCGATGGAAAAATTCAAAAGAAAACACTTTTTCACGTCAGTATATTTCAAAACCGATTGAAATATTATTATTTACTTTTTTGGGTCGATTTTGGAAAAAACCCATGCAAAAATTTAAATGAAAACACTTCTTCGCGTCGGTTTGTTTCAAAACCGATGCGATTTTTTTTACCTTTTGGTGTTAGTTTTCATAAAAATCGACGCCAAAAATGAAAAAAATACAATGTTTTAGATAATTTCATAATCTTGGATTTGACTAGTCATGGAGCTAAAATGGAGTTACGGATTAATAGGTAGGGTTTTTGAAATATGGACTTCTTTAAGACATCTATTAGAGAAGATCAACTTCTGACAACCATGACTTTTAATCAGTAACTTCGTTTTTGCTCCACGACCTGTCAAATTGAAGATTATGAAATAATATAGAACTTAGTTAAAAAATCTATTTTTTTTGCGTCAGTTTTTGTAAAAACCGACGCCAAAAATATATTTTTAAATTTTTTCACATCGTTTTTTAATAAAACTGATGCCCATACTATTTTCTTTCTTTTTGGAAAAACTTTTTTAAAAAATCGATGAAAAAATTCTCTGGAAAAACATATTATGTCGGTTTATAGGAAACCAACGTCATATTAACGACATTAAAAAACATTTTTCTACTAGTGTTGGGATTGTACATATACTATTATGATGGTTTAGAGAGTGAACCGTTTAAAAAATTATATACTTAGAGTTAATACTCATACTAGAATGGAAATAGGTTTCTATGCCTATATGTATGAAAAAATTCTATGACATATACTAATGTTAGGTTCTGATAGTTCATGTTCATTGATTTCATTATGAATCACATCATATAAAATGATATGATTTATTCTAGGACTCATGTGAATTATCTATTATATACAGGGAATGGTTTTAATTTTTTTTCATTTTCTCACATCCTTATACTCAAGATAGGTTGATATCAGTTTATTTTACCTTTATTAAGCATTTGAGATAACCCTATTCAATATTTTTTTCTCTATGATACAATGAAATGTATTATGTATGATATTTATAATTTGGTTTTTATTTATATTTATCATAGTGAGAGATGATATAGCTCACTTGTTGACCAGTTTTCCATGATTCCATGTTTCCAAAGGAACTAGAACAAAATGGTTCTTTCTTTGATCATTATGTAATATAATAAATATTCATCGATTAGGATTTATGATTTTTGTATGATAAAATTAGGATTTTATGTAGTTATCTCATCTGTATTCTTTGATTATTTATTTTCATCTATGATGATCTTATCATAGATACTTAATGATCAATTCATGGGGTTGGGGTATAATGGTATTTGAATAACATTAAAATAATTGATATCAATGAGAATTTTTGTATGCTAAAATCCCTACTCAATCAATAAATCATAACCCTAATTTGGTCAATGGATGCTAATGATTTGACGGGATAAAATTAAGATTCAATTTAATGATTCAATGAACAATAGGTGTTTTGATATTATATCCCAGTTTTCATAACTATATTTAGATATTATTTTCTTCCATGAATAGTGTGGGAGAATCCTTTTATAATCAAAATAAATAAATAATTATTGTAATTGGAGAAAAATGAAATACTATAATCCTGAGAAACATTAAAACTAGGAATTATATCCCAATGGATAAGTAATATGACCAAGGGTAGATAACATGAACATTTCATTATATTTTTGTAGATCCAAATGATTTTCCACTACCGATAATCCATTTAAATTCAATTTATTTTATATTTTGAGTCTTTGGAGGGTCATCCATGGAGAGATTTGATTTTTCGAGAATGTACAGAAATGATATCCATCTACATATTGATGGTGAATCATTTTGTAAATCCCACACACATGAATTATATTATCCATATATTTTATATAATTCATAGTAAAATAATACACTCTTTATATAAAATCTTGAACTAATATGTGAACTTGACCGTGAAGAGTCATGCAACTGATATTTCCTCTGGGTTTACACTAGATCTAGGCTAGTGATCAAACAGCAGACATGGTTGATCAGCGACTACCAGCATATCCTCCAATTTTTCTCGTCTGGGAACCACCCATCATTTTGTAAAGAAGTGTCGATGCATAGTTTTGAGTAGGATTCATGAGGTTTATCTTGAACAACCATGGAGAATTGAATCTTTCCCCGTCTATGGAAGAGTTGATGCAGGTTTTTCAGCAGCATCATCGTCCCACTTTCTCAAGGGATGGAGGACCTCGGGCTGCATAGTCAGGGTTAAAAGCCATGTTGTCGGTATTCGTGCATCTAGAGACACATCCAAAGAGGATGGTGAAGCTTTCTATGTACACAAATAAGAATTCCTCCTAAAGATGGTGGGATTTGATATCACAGCAGGGACATAAGATGGTTATTGGTTGGGATTAGTTCTAGTAGACCTTCTATGACTACTTCTACAATGAGAATTTGGGGGATGACCCAGCCCGAGAGTTCCTGAGTTTTTATTATGGTACTCACTCAGTAATGGAGTATTCTTTTTTCTTCAAAGAGTTGTAGTGATTGAAACCCAATCTATGGGGTGATAAGTTATTTCTGGTGAGGATCTTTGAGGATGGTCTAAGGCATGGCATCTGATACGAAGCAAACATCTTCATGTTGACTTCTATATCATCTATATTCAACATGGTGTTGATCACAGAGCGCAACCTAAGGGATTATAGAGCTTTGGGCTAGGGTTGATCAGCATCAAGAGTTTGAACCCTTCTGACTGACATTAGGAAGTGTCACATCGAGTCCGCGCACGAAGATCTGAGTAGACGAGATAGTCACACATGTAGCATGGTGGTATTCTAACATTGTGGGAGAAGCATGAAAATGAGGCCAAACTGCCCAAGATACCCAATAGAGTGCCGATATTACAACATGATGGGTCATGTGAAGCATTTCTATTGGTTTTCTCAACAGTAGCTGGTGATAGGGGATTTGTTATGACTCCACGATCAGGAGAAGGACCACAAATTTCTCATCTATCTGGGAACTGGATTTTGTCTGACCGTTTAGGATAAGGAGGTGGTCTTGGAAATGGGATTCAGTCTACAAGGTTCTAGAAATATCCATATGGTGGATTAGGAATGGGATCTCAGATAGCTTCACAATGATGCGGTACAGGTCAGGACTTGTGCTTGGGAAGAACAGGCAGTAAGAGGATCTCTTATACTATACAGTTAGAGGTACAATTTTGGTTCCATTACTTTTTAGCTTATTCTAATTTAAAAATATTTTATTCCCATAGATTCATATCTGTTGGTGTTGTGGAGATCATTGGGCCTTGTATCCCTTATTCTTAAGATGCTATGACACTAGACACTCTGTTGGGATTACGGACGACCAGCGTACGTCATTACAAAGAGATCCCTCATGAGTTTAATGGGTGTCACTTCTTATGGGGCCTCTATGTATTAGATATTATGGGCTATGATGTTATTCTCATAATTTTCTAGTTAGTTACATTCAGTGATGTTGTCAATTTCTATCGATATAGGGTGAGTTTCATGTCACCATAGGTCAGATGGTTTCTACATAAGGGATAATGGGATGTTTAGGTGAAGAGAGCGGGACTCGAGCATCATGGGTTGAGAGAAGTTACTGGCATGGTTACTATTTTATATATGGATGACCAAGGGATTTCACAGATGGACTTTCCTCTTATGGAGGATTTTATTAGGGATGTATTTCTAGTGGACTTTTCAGGTTTACCTCTAGAGGGAGAGGTAGATTTCACTATTGAGCTTGTTCCAAGAGTGGCATCGGTATCAATTCCCCTTATAGGATGGCTACACCAGAGTTATAGAAGCTCATGAAGCAATTAGTGGAGTTGTAGGAAAAGGGTATCATCCAACCTAATACATCTCCTTGGGGACCTCTTGTTCTGTTTACAAAGAAAGATGACAATACCCTCAAACTTTGTGTGGATTATCAGAAGTTCAACCAGTTCGTATTCAAGAACCAATATCCCTTTCCTAGGATTGATGATCTATTTGATCAGATTTGATGAGACATGGTGTTCTTGAAGATTTAATTGAGATCCAATTAACATCAGTTGTGTGTTATACCATCAGATATAAATCTTACATCCATTGGGAGCGGGTATGGTCTATACGAGTATGTGGTTATGCCCTTTGGTCCCACGAAAGAACATGAAAATTTTATGGAACTGAGGAACCAAGTGTTCCATCCATAGTTGGACTCCATTGTGGTCATTTTCATGGACGATATTGTGGTATACTCTCACACTCGTAATGACCATGCTACCCAACATTAGATATTTTTGAGTACACTAATAAAGAATTAGTTATATGATATGCCCCCAAAATTACACTTTTGGATGGAAATGATTCACTTTTTGGGTCATGTTATATCAGAGATAGGAGTACAAGTAGACCCAGGGAAAGTAAGAGTAATTGTTTCCTTAGGTCATCCAAAGAACATCATTGAGGTTCAGAGTTTTCTAGGGTTGTATGGTTACGAAAAGAATTTTATACTTGAATTTTCGCAATTAACAGCTCCACTGAAGGGCCTGACTAATATGCGTGTAAAGAACCTATGGACCTATTAATACAATTCATCCTTTCAGGATATGAAAGGGAGGATGATTTCATCACCGATACAAGTTTGGCCAGCGTCAGACAAAAGATATACTATTTAATCTGATGCATCTTGTATCAGTCATGGTGTTGTTCTTATGCAAGGGGAATGAGTTGTTATGTTCAGGTCTTGGAAGTTGAGGCCACATGTAGGGAATTACAAGACACACGATCTTAGTTTGGCTGCAGGTGTTCATTGTTTATGCTGTTAGAGACATTATCTGTTGGGATATTGTTTTTTTCTTTTTCACCAACCACAAAATAATCATGTATAAAATCACTAAGCACGATTTGAATTTGAGACTACGGAGGTGGGTTAAGTAACTTTATTCCTTTGACATTGATCTTGTCTACACGACTGGATAGGGAAACATAGTGGCTGCTGTAGTGAGTAGAAGGAAATAGATACATAAATTTTTAGAGGACATCAGAGACTGGAAGCTTATGGATATATTCTCTGAGATTCATTTATAGGTGAATGATAGACAAGGGACGATTTTTCTATCCTCTGTGGTTTTTACCACTACTCTACTTGATCTACTGCGAATGAGGCAGCTATCATATTCTAAATGACTAGTTATAGGGGAGAGTGTGTTCGGAGATGACTCTATTCCTAGATGTACCATTTTCATGGATGAGATATTGTGTTTTCATTAGTGTGTATAGGTGTCAGTAGACATACACAAGGAGCTAAAGCAGGATTTTCATTCCACGGTTTTGGCAGTTCATCCTTGTATCGCCATGATATATCAAGATCAACACCATCAGTATTGGTGGATAGGTATGAAGAGATATGTTTCTGTCTTTGTGATGAGGTGTTCCACCGGTCAGTAGGTGAAGGTGGAGCATCAGTGACCATCATGGATTTTGTAGCAGTTTACCATTCCCTGGTGAAAGCGGAATGATGTCATGATGTAATTTGTAACAGGTTTACTAAGGAATCCTCGAGGAAACAATGCAGTTTTAGTAATCATTGAAAGACTCATTGGTGGTTTCAAATTCCTTACTGATCAATGAGACTTTCAGTATTGATGAGGTCAGAATGTTATAAATTTTGGAGATTGTAAATTTACATGGGGTTCCTCAGTAAATCATTTCAGACAGGGACACACATTTTACTTATTGGGTCTAGCTGGGACTACATATTGCGTTGGGTACATATGTACTCCTTGTTATAGCTTACCATCCCTATACATAAGGCCAGACTGAGCACACAATTCAGGTGATAGAATACATGATTTGAACAGGGGTCTTTTATTTTGGATGTTCATGGGAGAATCACTTACCGGTGGTAGAGTTTTCCTTCAATAATAGTTTCCATGAAACTATTCAGATTGAACCATATGAGGCTTTGTATGGTAGGCTATGAAGATCACCCTTATGATGGTTGGAAGTAGGAGAGACAGCTATATAGGAACCTCTTCATTTCTAAGAGTCCACAGAGCAGGTCGAGTTGATTCAGAAAAGTATGACTACTGGCCAGTCATGGATGAAGTTGTATGGTGACCGATGGAGAAGACAACTAGTGTTTGTGGTCGGAAATCATGTTTTCTTATGTGTCACAATGAATCTGGGAAACATGAGGACAATTAGATAGGGAATTATTCAAGTAAGATATCTCAGTCCATATTAGGTTTTGGCGAGAGTTGGGCCGACTTCCTATCAATTGGAGTTACCTCATAGTTGTGAGGATGTGCACAATGTCTTCCATGTTTCATAGTTTCATCATTACATCTCAGAAATGTCTCGTAATTTTTAACCAGAAGAGGTTGGGTTGGCAGTGGATACATCATTCGAGGAGCATCCTATCTGTATTTTTGATCACATAATGATGGTTCTTTGTGGTAGGTTTTTTCCTATGGTATGGGTGTTGTGGCAGTACCGGTGAGTACAATACGTGTCTTAGGAGACAGAGATCGTTGTGTGATCGCAATGGCCGAACATGTTCGAGGATTCTTCTACGCCACCATGTTTGGGAAATTTGGGGACAAATTTCATAATGGGGGGATGCTTGTAAGAACCTGGATCTTCATTTAAAGCATGTAACTTTATTTTGGCTGTTTTTGAGAAATGGGGGAGAGTTTGGAAAATTATTACATACACGACATGTACATTAGAGAATACACCATATACACAGTTATGGTGGGTAGCAGTGTACTGGTCGTTTAACGGCCATGTACATGGCTATTTGAGGTGACCTGGAGACCACCTTAAGTATGAGCCTATTAAGGAAAGTACAAGACATGTACATTAAATGAACAGTCCATGTAATTTTTTTATTTGTTAATCAGACTAGGTTCACGTCTAATTACCAAAAACACCATCTTCTTTCCATATCACATCCTAGAGCAATGAGAATTACCAAATCTTCTATGATCTCTCGATCTTTCATCCATTCTACAAACCAAACACTATTGATTCTATTGGAATCATCTCAATATATGACGTTCTAGGTCGATTCTAATGCTAATAATCATGTATATCGATTGTACCCCATTGAGGTAGGTGGTTTGTGCCTTTTCGTAGTTTTATTTGGATTATATGTGGAAAAATTTACTAATACACATGTTTAGGGTATTGCATGACTTAGAAATCTAACCCCCTTGATTCATGATTATTTTTCTTGTGTAATGTTTTTGATTATATATTTAGTTTATTACCTTTCTTATGGATGAGTTTTCCCATGGTTGTTTGATATTTGTCATTGGGTCTAGAACTGCCTGTTATGGTGTTTTGTTTTCCATGACTAGTGTTGTTAGGATGGATTCGATGATATATGACATGGTTGAGATATGCATTGTAGTTTTTATCCAAGTGGTATTTGATATTTAATTTGGATGTTGGATATCATTTGTGAATTAATTGTATTACAAAGAGATTTGAGAAACTGGTGTAGTTAGACCACATGGGGAATTGACGTTGAGGGCTTTGCTAGAGTGTCTCTTATACTTTTACATTCTGAGACCATATGGGGGGATTGATGGTGAGTTCTTCATCAGAGAGTATTTAGTATACCATTATGAGACGATAGGGGGAATTGACGTTGGGTACTACTTCATAGTGTTTTTATTTTGTAAATAAGAAGACCGTAGGAGGAATTGACGGCGACTACTCCCTCGTAGATTCATTTGTTGCATGTTACCAAAGGTGATTTACTGTGTGAGAATTCCTATATGGGAATTATATCATTATTGATTTAAATGATAAGTTGAACCAGAGAGGCTAGACTGTGAGAAAATTCCCATATGGTTGCTTGTGAACGATTGGTTGAATAATTAATAAATTTACATGAATGTAGTTTGAAACTAAAGGATTGTTTACTATTGAGTAATTCATTTTTTATTACTCAATTTTTCATTTTACCTACTATATATATTCAAATACCATTAAGAACAAATCTTTTGGTTGTTTCCTATAGGGATATGTCTCACACCCTATTTGGAACGACCTTGAGACCTCCTAATGTAGGGGAAAGATAAGGGATGTACACGATATATACATTAAATGAAGGCATTCTGTACTTTTATTTTTATTTGTTAAATCGGACAGGGGCCACATCTAATCGTGATAATTACCTTTCTCAAGCCCCATATCGTCCAGGAGAAATGTGAATCTTTAAATCCTCTCTAAGACACTGACCTTCCATCTGTTCTTTGAATCAAACACTATTGATTTCATTATAATCACCATGGATAATTCTTCCTTCTTCTACGTCATCTCTTCTTGATTTGAATTCGTTCTTGAGATATTCAATGATGAACATTTTTTATGATATTTTAGATCTACGATGTTCTATGTCAATTCAAAGGTTGAGTTTCATCTATATCGATCATACAACATCGAGGTAGGTGGTTTTTTCCTTATGATGTCTGTCATTGAGTTTAAGTGCCACTATGTCGATTACCCATGTTTTGGGTATTTCAGGTTAATAAAATTAAACCATGTTTTATCTGACACTGATTGATGGCTGGATTAAGGGTTTGATGTTGTGTTATTATGTGAAATTACATGTTTAAGGTACACCCCATGAGAGTGTTTCCTTGTCTAAATGTTTAGGGTCATTTTGTCCAGGTGTCCTATGAGGTAGACATGGTTTTCTTTCCCTTTCTTGATTGGATGGAACTAAATGTATTTTGATTCTTTTAAAATCATTGTGATATTAATTTGAATAGTTTGACCATTTAGTAATTGTGATTCCATTGGGATGCATGATATCATATATGAAAGATTGAATTGGACAAGGCTATGAGAACCCAGTGTTGTTAGAACACATTAGGAATTGATTTTGAGTGCTTCCTAAATGTTTCGTTTATATTTCATGCTATGAGAGAATAGGGGGCATTGACAGTTAGTGTTACCTGAGAGTATCTATATTTTACGTTATGAGACAATAGGGGGAATTGATATAGGGTACATTCCTTGTGATTCTATTGTTGTTCTGGATAGAAAATAGGGGGAATTGATGGTGACTCCTTCCTTAAAGAGTCTTTGCCATTTTATTTCATTATGTGGCTAGAGGGGTTAAACTGTGGGACATACATAGAAGGTTAACATATCTATTAATGGTTTGTGATGCAAATTCCAAGACAATGGACAATCTTGGATTCGGTCGTATTAGGTTGCCTTTTGAGATACCTACTGTGACACATACATGATTAATTGATGAACATTAAATTATAATGAAATAAAGTAGAAAATGTCTGATTTTTTACTTTTATATACTCCTAGATCATTGTTGCATTTCCATTATTACCTACAATATATACTCACTAACATTTAGGCGCAGTTATTGGGGTGGTTGCCTACAGGGAATCGTCTCACACCCTATTTGGGTCATGTCTTTAGACCCAAGCAGATTATATGGGTGCAGATGTAGATATGGTAAATCTCCCTTATTCTTCAGGTACATGATTGGATGGTTGGAGCTGGAGAGAATAAGACCATGATTAGGGTTGCGATGCTACCTGCGTTTTCCTTTTTTTGTACATTGGTTCAGATGTATTTCCATCATATTGTCTTCTTTACCTTCTTTCCGATACAGATGTGCCATGCATCATTTATATATATATTCTCCAATTGATATTTACATTCATTTAATAATTATTTTCTAATGAATGGTATTTTTATTCTACTTCTGTTTATTATTTGTTTTTCCATTGAGAATGCTCTACCAATGAGGGAATTGGTTCCCCGCTATCACAACAAAGGGCCTTACTGATAGTCGGTAGCCACTTTCATTTTGGGAAATGAGTTTTATGCCATGTGACCAACCAGGTATGGGGAACCACTGGGCAGCAACCGAAACTGGGACATTACACCAGTCTTGTCCATTTTTTTACCTAGTATGACTATATGAGTACAGGTGTTGATAAAGGAAAGAGAAATTCATGAAGAACTTTTTTTATTTCTATTTAGGATGTAGATTGATAGGAAATGTCCATGATGGATGTTGGGATGCAATAAATTGTTTTTCATACATGTTATATAATTTTTTTCTACATGTTATGTTGGTTTCGTATATGCATTATTTTTTGTATTATATTTACATTACATATACCATCTTCAATTATTCCAGGTGATTCTGTTGATGTTGTGGTTGTATTTAGTTTCATTGTACCTTATATTTACTATTACCACATCCTTTATTTACCTATTATTATTTATTTTTTTAAATCATCTATTTCAAATTCTATAAATGAGGGAATAACCTCTCCATGGAGACACCCTTGACCTTTGATTCTTTTCAACAGACTATGGAAAAAAGGAGATGTGCTTGAGCCCATGTAGCCCACCGTGCTTGGGACAAACTCAGTGGAATCCGTCTCTGGGATGTCACAATTTTGTACTAAAGTGGTTACATTATTGAATTACTATTTGGAGGAAATATATTATAGATTATAATTTCTATGGGAATTGGTTATATGTCAATCTTGGACATCACAAACACATGTTTGAGATAAAATATGGGTACCTTGAATAATTGTTGTTATTTATTCCTATTATATATGATATTATTTAACCATTGGGTGATTCACATGCAATGCTGATGTTATTTTTGTTATTATTATTTGTAATTTCTCTCATCACTGGTCAAATGGGATGATGGAACATGACATTGTTTCATGCATCATTTCATTCACCTAGAATTCACATGTGTGTCATATTGTCATGCCATATAGGTGTATTTCATTATATTCATGTGTGCCATATTGTGATGTATATCCACTTTTAGTGATACTCTATGGATATGATTTATTTATTTGTAGTTTTAATTAATTTGGTTTTATGGGCCCTCGTGGGTTAGAATGGTTAATTTTCCATGTCAATCCATTATAAGATTAATAAATTGGATCTGTTTTTAGTGATACGGTGTATGGTGATTTATTCATTAGGAATGGATACCCATTAAAAGGTAAAACATGAATTTTGAAATGTAATAGTTAAACATCCTTATGCCACATTTTCATTTATATGAATGGTAATTAAGTGATCATTGTAATTTAATGATAAATGAACAGAAACATATACACGAACACTTACCAGTACCTAGATGTCTATGTGGGTAGTTGGGTTTGTATAACATGGGTAGTGAGACCTTCATATTGTTTATCATTTTTATGTTTTCATATCTGTTTACATAAGTAATTATAAAGAATGTGATTCATATTTTTAGGCTAATTCCTCTATGAGGCTCTCGTATCATATACTAGGATGGTAGAAACAACCATTCGTTAGATGGGGTGGGCCCTCTACATCCATTCATCCATCTACGAGTATTACTTAAGGAACCTCCCATTGTACTTGAATTTTTAACTCACTCCAACGTGTGTTCAAGTTTCATACATCAAATGAAATCGATGAATGATTCTCTATAGATTGAACCTATTATGGCCTATCAGACTTTTGAGTTCTATATGTGGAGTCCACTTACTTCCTCATGCGATAAATATCCACATTTTGTTGAGTACTGGTTAGATTTCACCCTATATATCATTGTGAATTTGGAGAGACATCCAAAATAGATGTTCACACATGATACAATCATTCTTTGGAATTTTTCCAAATGTTGGTTGGATGTGGTTTCCTAGGAAGATAGTTTTCATGTCATTTCATGGACTGACATTTAGACTATGTTATATGACTAGGTCATTCCTCAGTTGCTGAAAGAGGAAAGAGCCAGATATTTCATGCATTTGAAGAAGGGTTATATTTCAGTTTTTGAATATACATCATGTTTCAATGTGTGATAATTCACTGTACTGATTCTATCTAGTTATGTGTTATCATGTTCTAAACACTTCAAGGACCGGCTCGTGTACACTATCCATATGTAGGCAAATTAAATTCTCCAGCATAATTTTTCTCAAATAGTAAGATATATATTATCAATGAGCACAACTTGATGGATAGAAATAGTACCATGAATAGAGGATTAGTTCAATGATCTTCTAGTAGTTTTCCCATGGTCAATCAAATTTATCTAAAAATTTCTCATCAAGGTTTTGATAGCTAGAGTATTCATATTGAGAAATCGTTGGCCTGTCATAAGTGTGGTCCATGGGGGCACTTGAAGCCTCTGTCTGATAGAGACCCTCTAGATTATCAATAATTCAACTGTATGGGGAATATTTAGAGATTCATCTAGACCATTCCACCTAAATTGAGTGGAAATTATCTATGAAAGATCCACCTTTAAGAGTTGGTTTATTTACAATATGATAGTCGATGATTTGGAATAGAAAAAAATGAATGGATGAGGATGAATTCATGCCCACAGTATCCAGACTCTTATCTAGCTACAATTCTAGTATAGTAGTTTTTTTTCATGGTAGTCTAACAGTCACATAACATCATGTATTCTTCAAGTTTCATGCACTTTAGTAGGTACCTAAGTACTAGGATTCAAGACCTATACCGTATGAGTTAATATTATCATACACTCCACTATAGTATCTAATTTATTTTATGTAGTTGACTTGATATACTTTATCACTATATCTATAATGGAATTTCATTGACCAATGGTACATTATTAGTAGGTTTAATGACCCTAGACACACATTTGAAATTATGGTCAAACGGAATACACCGATGTAGCAATTTTCCCCTCGACTTAGGTAGTTTTCCTTTATTATGGGACATTTCAATTTTGAGATGATGGGATTAGATTTCATTCTGAGGATTTGTTTTTTGGTTCAATATCACACATATGTACATTAATTTTGTTGTTTTTTATTGTTTACATCACCAGAGTGAAGTTTTTATCTTCATAAGGGTGAATGGGATGTCCATGATAGTAGTGTTGTACCAGGGCATCATGGTCTAGGTGGTGTTTCAACCCACCTATTAATTATCTTTATGGAGTATTAGGGTTTAAAACAAGACGATTTGACTCCAATAGTGGATCATTTCTGGAAGAAATTATCAACACAATTTTTTGTTTACCTCATAAGAACATTGTGTAGTCGATGATCGATCTCATTATAGGAGAACCTCCAATTACCAATAATCCAAATTGGATGGAAACTATAAATATCTAGTTTCTCCTGTTTCTATTAGAGAATTTAGTGGTGAAATGTTTTATAAATCTATGTACATAATTTGTTGGTTCACCCATTTTATAAAGAAACTATACGGAACCATACACCTTTGTTTGTATAACATGTGCTTGAACTAGCCAATTGTTAATAATTTTTATCTACTTCCTTGAATATATGAGATTATAAACATGATTCGAGGATAGATATACTTCCCTATGATTAACCAGATATCGGCATATCATATTGCACGATTAAGCCCGTCAGAAATTCTTTATACATGTTTGTGTAACAGGTATGTTCTCCATGAATTCTTTTTTATGAAAATCATCCACATGAATGTGCCCACCATTTTCATGGCCCCAATGAATATGGTTTTCAATCCTTATATGAATTCATTGGATGTTGTCATTATGGATTCCATATTTATGTTTTTTCATATGTGTAATGACTATAAAATAAATCATGGGATCATTCTGAATACACTGATAGTGTATTAGATTTATTCAGAGATTGTTAAGTGACACATAGAGATAAAAATTATCAATCCAAGTGTCGTATAATATCATAATTAGGAGTGTATGTTTCCTTATATAATTTAAGTGCTGTAGCATCTTGGTATCCTCCCTAGAAAATATTTCATATTTGAAGTTTCTTTTGGATGGAGAAATATTAAAAAAAATCATAAAGGATAGAACATTCATTTATGAAACTCTTAGAGGCCTTATAAATTAGGGTGGGAAGTTATTGTGGATAGAAGGTTGTGAAAATGCCTTTATTGATTACAGTGGGACTCTTGTCTTGCCCACTATTATGAGTCTCCAAGGGAAAGAAAGAGGTTATATCATCTAATGTGTTGCATTAGGCATAAAACTATGTGTAGTTGTTATTTATGAGGGTAATTCCATGGCATATCGATATTGGTTGATTATTCCTCATGAGAGAAACTAACTGATGTAGAACATTGAACTATCAGCAATTATCCATACCTTACATTTTAAGAGAAAGAATCTGTTGGGTGAGAATGTATTAGTGTACACCGGCCAAAAGAGCCTAATATATATATTTATATAGGGTGACAAGAATCATAGATAGTTTCAATGGATATAATACCTTTAGTAGAGAAATTTGTTGCACTATTATGCACATGGGAATGGAAATGTGGTCGTACATGTGCTTATTCAGAAAACATAGGAACATGCCGTATTGGAAGCCAATGATGAATCAAAATTAATTTCCCTTTTTTCTATGCTACATCTGGATATTCATGACTATAACATCTAGTCATATCTCATAGCCTTGAAAATTACATATTATATCCTATGAAGGTGAAGATTATGCAATTTTCAAATCCCAATGTCTGGGTTCTTCCTTGTTGTATTTTAAATGTTAATCCTCCTCCATATTTTTATATGAATAGAGATGAAATCATACATATTCATTGACATTTCAGTGTTCTTATAGATATGAACAAAGAGTTTATCCATGTATCCCAATCTTCTTGGTGGGATGTTCATCATGTTATCTCTTTGATGTATCATAATATGTGATTCCAATAATGGTGTCCAGGGATGAAACATCATATATTAGGCTTTGGCACTAGATGTTCCACCTCTGAATAGGTGAAGGTGATGTTATAAAGAATTTTAGGCTTGTTACAACCACTTCTAGTCCTAGAATAGAAATTTTTTGATGATTCCATGGAAATTTTCTTTGGTTTACCTAGTTCACATAGATGTAGTAATACAATGTTTGGTTTCATTAGCAGAATGATGAATTTATCCCTCCTCATTCCAATTTGGAATAATCTTCTACTAGATTTTCTGGGAATACTACATTTTTTTTGAGGACATACAACTACACGTGGACTCTCATATGATCATTTAAGATAGGGATAATTATTTCACATCACAATTTTAGCGGGTATTGTACAAGGACATGTGTATAAAGATTATTCTAAGAATATATTTTTACTTTTAGACTGATGGAAAATATGAACAGACGATACATGTTTTAGTGGACGAGCTCCGAGAATTAATTCTTGATTTCAGTTTTCCTGAGAAAAGAATATACCTCACTTCTAGTTCACCTAAAATAATATCCTTCATTAAATGATTCAGATAAATCTTAATGAGGACTTGTATGGTAGGCCATGCCATTCACCCTTGTCTTAGATATTCATTTGTTAGGTATTAAAACATGGTCCTCGTCTAATTTTGGAGATATTGTAGTAGGCTCACCTAATCCGAAATCATAAGGATATTACTCTGTCTAGACAGAAATTAATTGTTGATTTCAATTTTTTTCATATAGATAATGAGATTGGGAATTATATTTTTTAGATTGTATCTCCCTGGCTAGGGAATATATGGATGGAGAAGAAAATAAAGTTAATGACTCTATATGTAGCAATGAATATGATTTAATATAAAATATTATAGACATGATAAATCAATGTTGAGAATTATGGCATTGAAAAAATATTGAAAAAAGGGTAATAAGTAGGTTTTGAAGTTGAACACTATAAAAGTATGGATACATTGGACTCTCCCTTCATAAATCTCTAAAGATAATATATTAATTGTATATTTCAATTTTTTACAAATGAACTCAAGGGATACACCTATATCATTAGAATAAAATATCATGTCCTCTATATTTGTGTATTCCGTTGATAAAAGTGGCAAAAAATCTTAAATATGTTTTTTAATTGAATATAAAAAACCCAAAATTCTTATTATAAATATTATTCAATTAATGTATAAACAATGAAAAAAATAAAAGTTAATATATATTTTTTTTAAAAAATCTAGAATAATTATGAAGAATGAATTTCAAGATATTAAAATAACTCCTTCATTTAAGAAACATAGTTCAATTAAAAATAAAATAATTGTACTTCATAAATTATAGATATTAAAAGTTTTCTTCTTGATTAATACTACAATAAAAATCAATTAATTTATCAAATCACATGTTTGTTAACTCCCCTCATCCTTCTTCCTCATCATACCCGATATTTCTCATGATTATCTGCAAATGTATCAGAAACCATTAATAATGACCTCATTTATTTCATGATAATATCATATATTGGAGGGATATTTTATCCCATGAAAATGTGTTGAAAATTATTTAATGTTGATTATATCACTAATTTATATATTTGGAATCTTTTCACCCATGTATCAACATAACAATGAATTCCCTAGGTGATATAGATTCAAAAATCATTCTTCATGCACAAACTCATGAACAAATATAAAATTCATTTGAATATCTTTCATTTATTATATCTTATTCTTCCTATAATTCTCTAATAATAATTTACTCATTATATCCTCTTCAATTGATTTTTATTTATTCATTCTTAGTTATAGCATAGATTCATTTTGATGAATCTATAATATCTAAAATTTCTGAACACGTTGAGTATATTTCTTTGGAAGATTCGTCGTATCATTTTATCTATCAAAAGTCTTTTGTGGACATATGATGGATATCATATCTTAATATTTAGGGGGAATTAATTTTGATACATTGATTCTAATTATTTTAATTGGAACATATTCCTATGATTGATTAAAAAGTAATATCATTCTCTTAAATGACTTATATTCGGGCTTTATGATCAGATATATAAATAAATGTGATTAGTCAATTCATATGATTAATATTTCCATTTGGGACTGCAAAATTGTTTCATTTTAGATTCAA
Organism: Viscum album; assembly: GCA_963277665.1. Classification (NCBI taxonomy): domain Eukaryota; kingdom Viridiplantae; phylum Streptophyta; class Magnoliopsida; order Santalales; family Viscaceae; genus Viscum; species Viscum album. The sequence goes on along the minus strand of OY728151.1, from coordinate 1,557,828,051 downwards.
AATCATCAAAATTCCAATAAAATATCATAATAAATTATTAGGTACTTTCTTAGTAAATTTATAGATGATATGACTACAAACAAATAAAAATTATTGATTAAAAAAATTATTTCAAAATACAGAAATACAAATGGAAATAGAAATTGATGTGATGCAATTTAATAATTAAAAATTTATTGGACTTTATTACATCAAATAGATAAAAAATTATAGAAATCATTATATATTTTAGAAATGATAGTTCTGCTTATATGAAACCTTTAGATGGTGCTGCGAACCAATTGGGACATAAAATTTTAATAAGTGATGTAAACCATAGAAATAGTCATATGAGAATAATAGTGAAAATTTACAAATGGGAAATAAAATATGTTTTAATCAAGTAGAAAAATATAAATATTTAACATCTAATTCCATGTAGTATTAAGAAATACATCAATGTTTATGTAATTTTAGATAATAATATATCACCAAAATGATTGTGTAACATTAATGAAAGTGTTCATAAAAAATGAAAATAAAATATAAAATAATAGATGTTAGGATTAGAAAAATAGTCTAAATATCATTTCAATTGTAAAAATTTTCTCTCAAGGGAATGAAATTCAATTAATTATCAACTTATAGTTTTAGTGATCTATCAAAAGAATATAATGTTGGGATCATGAAATAGAATTATCAAACCCATTAATAAAACCAGAAATTTTTTAAGTGTAATAAATTGGGATGTAATTAATCCTTTAAAAAAATAGGCTCATAATATGAAAAATACCATAACAACTAAAAATTGTTACGAAAAACTCATACCTTAATCGTAGAGTTCAATTCATTAAATTTAATATCTTTCATTTGAAAGTGAATAGTTTTGTAATGATATTGAATTATAACTATTTAAAGGGAATCATATAGAGGTATTTTTTATATTATGGAGAGAAGAATTATGTTATGTTATTTTTTTGGAAATGATAAAATGATACCTCTTTTATGGGTATTAATCGGTGGATTTTTAGAAATATTAAATATATAAGATTAATTAATGTTAATTTAAAATTTAAATATAATATTAATAGATAATATTAGATCTACTAGGTAAATATCAATCTCCACCTCCCTCATGATAATGTAAATTATTTATTTTTATTTAATATATCATTTTTAATATAAAATACAATTTATCACATTTTTTGGGATATTGAGTTACATGACATTATATATACATAGATTACTAAGGAATTAAAAGTTAAAAAATTATTTAATTATATAACAATAAATATATATGTACATCACATGTGGTATCTATGTAATTATCTTTTAATCGCAATAAATTTTTTAGAGCCACAGGGATTGTCATTTACTATGTTCTTTAAAGTGATTCTTGTATACAATGTGAGCATTTAGAAAATAATCCAATTTATAAAACATAAATATATAATAATAACATAAAGAGAATTATAACTCCATAATTATATTATTATATTATCATTAATAATTTATACTTACTCATATTATTATCATAAAAACACATATATGATATTATTCTAACATTTATCCCCTTGTGTGTGTACTATGAAAAGGAAATTTATAACTCCAATAAAATTTAATGTAATTTATTATAAATTTGATATAAATAATATTGTTTCAAAATTTATTAATCATAAATTTTTTTTATCTAATCCACAAATATTAAATTTTACTATGCCAACTTAATTTTTTTATAACGAGATACACTTTTAAGGAATAAATGATAAACCATAAGAAAACACAATGTTGTTAAACGAAAATTTAAACCTATTGAAATTTTTATCCTTAAGATGTTCCCAAAACAAAGAGGTTACATGTGTTTTTGGATAATCCTTTACAAGGTCTTCAAATCGACGCACCAGTCTGTCCCATGATTGCAAGTATTCCTCTTTGTTGATTTTCCCTCCATTGAGACCTCTATCTAGGATATAATTGTTTTCTTCAATTTAGTCCCTCTGTTCACTATTGGTGTCCACCCGAATAGTCATTTCCATCTCTATAGCACCCTCATCTGTTGAAGAAACATTCACAAGAGAATTCACCTACATTTCATCTCTGGAAAACAAAATTTTCTCCACATTTTTCTCCTCATCCATGCATGAAAACTACTATACATTCCTAATATAAACAACCCCCTAAACTGAAGTTGTCGCATCCCCTTATCGTGCTGCATTACCATTTACGATGAGAGAACCTTCCCTCACATGGGTGTCCACATTCCTGGCAGATCAAGTTTCCATTAGTGAAGGTAGGTAGGAATAATCCTTAATAGCTGGCACCACATTCCTCGAGTGAGATCTGTTCACTAGATATGGATCAACCAGAGGACCCACCATTCCCTTTTTATCAAGTCCTGAAAGGAAATATTAAATATATGAAACTGCCATGGGGCCCTCTAGACCTTCTTCATATCCCATTGAAACTTCAAAAGATGGGTTAGAACCAACTACCAGGTCCCAGACAACTATATCAGCAGGACAATCCAAACCAGATTCCACTTGTCCCATTTTCACAACAGGATTGGGAATATCCAAGTATCTCTTCAATTGTTTAAAACATATGATACTATAAGAATTCTCTCTAAGGGCTCCCAATTAACACCCTTCACCAGAACTATGTTAGAGACAAACCTCTTTCCCGATGGTTCTTCTGCAGTAACCATGGAAAAATTCACGCTCACACCTCCTGGGTTTTCTTCCTTAATACAGTGACCTGAAAATTCATCAACTGAGATGGAATTTTCACCATAACCCATGGACAGAATGATATTAACCTCGTCTAATGCCAACCTAGAGAGCCCCGTCAACTGATTATGGATACTGGAAACATCGTGACCGAGACGAAAGCAGGATGAACAGAAGACGACCCAAGATTAATAGATGAACTTTCGATACCACCGAAGCTCACATTCAATCTCTATGCCAATGGTTTCCAATTGTTCCATTGATACATAATCTTAGATGAATATTCAAGGGGATATCGGGTTGCTTAAAACGTTCATTCATTGGTCTGCGCATAAGAATCGTCCCAACATGTTTCCAATCATGTGTAGAATAGCTGGATTCTGAAACGCGAGAGGGAGGCCGGGGAGTGAGATACAAATTGTCAAGGCAGGAGGGTATCTTCTCAAGTGAAATAGAACGACCACCTAAAGAGAAACAATTTCATACATGTGAATCCTTGCAGAGCATTAGCCCAAGCATAAATGAGATCTTCTTCCGATGAGAAGCGAATCAGGAGGTCCCTCGAATCCAGGATCCCAACAATCACCTAGTCCTGGAGCCACCACTGGTCAGAGATGAACCTGTCGAAAGAATCAATTGTGCGTCGTCTCTTAACAAAATGAGCGACCAACGAAAGATTCATCAACACAGAGGCATTAGTGAACTCCAAAGGAGAAATTGAAGCAGTCAGAACACCATCGATGAGCGATTGGACTTTAGGGATGATGTGAATGGAGGTGAAAAGGGGGAGCGAGGCGGGATCCGTTAACAACATAAAACCCGAGGTATGAGGGGACACGGGAGGAGTAAAGAGACTCTCCCCCCTGGTCGAGGATTGCTGAGGAGGGGAGGTTCTAGAGCAGCATGTTAAAAAATAATTAATACTTCCATACTAATATAGAAATAACACTGAATTGATTTTAAATTTATAAAAATTTACTAATATAGAGATTATATTATCATATATGAGTTTTTATAAAAGTAAAGGTTTTAGGAAATAAATATATATATATAATATCATACTGGATACGGTATTCACAAAAATAATTTATTACAATTCACACAAAATAATCTTATACAAAGAAAATCCAAAAAAAATTACTAAGATAATTTATTTAATGTGATTCCAAAAAAAATTTATTTAATTGAAATTCTAAAATTTCTAAATTTCACTTTTAACAGAAATCATAAAAGAGATGGATACAATATGTAGAATAAAAAATAATTTTTTTCTCAAATGAAATATCATATTCTATAAGAATACCTAGTTAATATAATATATATGATAATAATAATAATAAATATGAATATATATATATATATAAAATAGGAAAATATAGTTATAATATATCAAAAAATTAAATAATTGTTAAATCTGATAAGTATAATAATATATGTCAATGGAATTTATTTCACAATTAAATGAATCCATCTTATGACATAATTTAATAATACAAGTTTTTTTTGTAAAATTTGTATATATTAATCCTTATTGTTACATAAAATGGTCATATATTAAAATAAATATATCGAGAATAAATACATTTTTATAATAAAAAATTTATATTTTTAAAAGATACCGAAGTTTCCAAATACTTAATCCATTGAATAAGAGCATATATATACATTATTTAAACATTTGATTTAATTTTTGATGAAATAGAAACTATTTAATTTTATAATAATGTTTTAGTATAATATGTTCATTTATAAGAAATATACATTTGAGTGTGTGTCCCAAGAACTACTATTATTGTCAAGTGCTATTTTCCAGATAATAATATATAGAGCTGTTTTTATTTTTATCGATTTTTTAGATTCATTTTATTATCAGGATAGAGAGTTTCAAAAAATTTAATTACTTGATTTATATTAATTAAATAAGCACAATTTCATCCATTAGTTTTGCGTTAAGAAGAGACACATCCATTGATTGACATTATATTCCCAAAAGAGAATTCCAAATATGAATATTTGATTTCTAAAACATAAAAAAACTTTTAGTCATCATTGGAGAAAATAAAAGTTATTTTTATTCGTTGAATTAAGGATTTAAATAAAATTTTCACATTAAATATTGTCACTGAAAAATGGGTTAAATTAGTGATGATAATGAATAAATAAATTAAATAATTATTTAACCTTCAAATAAGTAATCGTAAAACACCTCTAGATGAATAATTATTATTCAATATTTAATATTCCCAATCCCCCTTTACAAATACTTAAAAATAATTAAACCCTAGAATCAATTAATCCCAGTTTAAACGTTCTATCAAAAAATAAATATATCATTTATGTCAAAATTTGATGATACTCAAATTAAAAAATAAATTTCCCATAATTTTACAAATCCCAATATGTGTTACTCCATTTCTAAAAAACAAAAATAACCCTGACATAAATTCTTTAAAAAAACACAATCTTTCAACCTCTATTTATGAGATCAAATAAATTCTTATAATAATATATAAAAACAAATAATTTAAAATTCATAAAAATTTGGAAAAAAATTAATTTAATATAACTTTAATATCATTCACACTGCATAACATTTCATTCCCCAATGTTAGATGTATCTTTCCTTATATATTCCTAAAATGAAATAACCATTATCTCAATTGACATTAATTTATTAAACAGAAAATTACATTAAAAAAGGGTAATCTATACATTTTTTATAAGGTCTCCAAAGAAATAATTTCATTCTCCATAAAATTATATGTTAATATAAATTGTTACATATCCCTCAATCATGTATTGATCAAAAAACCAAAAAATGATTCCTATATATCTCCATTACCATTAAAATAATGTTATAGTTGACCATATAATGATATCTATGATAATGAAGCTATAAATCCGTTTAAAATTATTATTATATGATGGTATATGAATATATTTATTTTCCTGAATTAATAACATCTAAAAATCTAATCTTATCTAAACATAGAATGGATACCAATTATAATTCACCAGATGCACAATGCCAGATCATGTGGAAAAATCATATTGCTACAAACCTTAACTGATAAAAATTATAAAATATGTATAATTTTAATCAATAATTACAATAGTGAGAGAAAATGTCACGTAACATAAATTGATATTAATATTTATGTATTTAGATTTTGAGATATATGAAAATCTTCTAAAACATATAATAGTTTACCATCATTTTACATTTATTCCATAATAATGGATTATTTAGAATTATATTTTTTTTTCATATTTTTAACTTAACACATTTATTGGATTCATATTGATTGTCTTCATAAAATGAATTTAAAATATATAGTGGAGTTTATATGATTTATAAGGTGTAGGGTATAGTGAAATTCCAAAGTGAATAAAAAATCCACTAATAAAATGGTCTACATTGAAAAAAAATAAAAAAATCATATCTATAATATAATTTGACAGATAAATATTAATGGGTAAATTAAATATTATATATTCAAATAGAAAAAATAAACTATTTCATTGGGATGAAATTATTAATGTTAGAAAACTAATTCAAAAATTCAAGGCTATATATGAAGGAATGATAAATAATTCAATCCTTCATGGATACATGCAATGACATTAAACTTTTTTTAAACCAAAAAAATATTCTTAACAATAATTATAAATGATTAAAAATATAATGTAATAAATCAAAAAATTGTAATTAATTTATCACATAAAGACCTCAGACTGTGAAATTATAAAAAAAATCAATGGTATAAACAAAATACCAAAATGGTTCTTCCTTTTGAGAGTTACTGATGCATATAGGGGACAATAAAATCTATTCCCAACCTATTATTAAATATATCCAATCCATTTAAGAATTATATAATGAATTAAAATTATAATATATAATTAATATGACGTAGTAATCACTATGTATCCATATTTAATAAATAGGTAAATACAAATTAAATATATTAAAATTCAATAAATGAAATCAATTTCTTTCTAAAAACCACTAAAATATACAGTATGTATAGTAATTGAATTTTTTTTAAATTAATATTAATATATATATCTTTTATAAATTATATAAAATATATCCATAAAATTAAATAACATGAACATGAATACATTTAGAATCATATATATCTTAATTAAAAAATTTGAAATAAATGGGTTTCATAATGAATTTTGTAAATAATTATCATACGATATCATTGGAAAAAATTGATTCATATCATTTGAGCATTTCACTAGTGAAATATATGAAATTTAATGGAATATTGAAATGTATGAACGCGATAATAATTGTATTGGATAGTTTCATTAAAAATTATACATATCAGTAACTCTTTTTGAATATTATTTCAAAATAAAACATTAGCAACAAATAATGAATTTGTTTTCGGAAAGCAAATAAAACATGAATGTGAGATTCTGTAAGAATAATTTATTTATTTTTTAAATGGAAATATTACTGATATAATTTTAAAAATTTCTTCCATTTATACTTTAGTAATTAATTTTAAAAATATTCCTAAGTCAAGAACATAATAAATATTTTTTTTATGATTTTGTAATAAAAAATATTTTCAAAATACTCATACAGAAATGGAAAAGAATCAAAAAAATATAAAATTTGAATCCTGAATTTCAATGGAAAACAATGGGAAATAAACATCTATAATGATAAAATAATTTAAGGGTGAAATTAGTACACTATATAAAATAAAAATAAATGATTTAAAATATGGAATATAGTTCACAAATGAGCTTTTGTGACTAAAATTCCTAACTAGTATATCTAAGTTAATGTTTACTGTATCTGATATAAATTATGATTTTTTTTAATTCATCATATCAGAATAAAATAATGATAAATTGTTTAGAATATTCAGAATGATTTTATTATTCAGTTATTATTGAAAATTGAATATATTTATTGAAAAATAAATATTTTTTTACTATTCAAAATGTAAAATTATATTTTAATTAGTTTTAATATATATACATTACTATTACCTAAAAATGTTTTAAATATTTTTTCTTGAGTGAATTTTGTACATGACATTGACACAAAACTTCTTTACAATTAAAATGTAATTTTTCTAAGAATCGTTTTTTTGTTATACAAATAAATTAATTTCTACCAATTTTTTGACCTCAATAATGCAAAATGAATTCAATATTTTAGATATGATAGTATAAATATAGTAAATTGTTTTATTTTACGTTAATTGACAATTAATTTTCCACATTGGATAATTTTATTATCTTGATAAAGAAAAAATAGGTTTATTGGTGTTAAAACTAATATAAAGGGATTTAAAATCATCGCAAAATGTTACTAAATATTATTTGATGAGATTATTTATTCAAATTTAATCCAATTATTTCATATATATCATTTTTGTTCCATTTTCCATTCATAACTCAATTTATAATGATTATGTAGGAGACAAAGTAAAAAAATTTCCTTCTCGTGAATTTATTATATCTTAAATTTATAAATACGATAAAAATAATATAATTTTTATTTATTATTTTAATTTTATTTATAAATAATTATTATGGTAATATATATCAAAATTTAATGAATAAAATAGTTAATAAAAATTATTACGCAATACAAATAATATATTTTTACAATTAAGAAAATATAATAAATAAATTTAAATGAATTAAAATTAAAGTAATATAAAAAATGTAGTATTTATTATTAATTATTAATAAATTAATTGAATATTAATAATATATTTAATTTTTTTATTTTAATTCCATTTCATTATTGTTATTAAATTTCAAATTTAATGAATAGTGATAAAACATTAAAAATTGATATTTTATGGTATTAATATATTATAAAATTATATAAAAAGATTAAAAATCATAGAAGATGATAATTAGTAAATTATATGTTATAAAATGTATCCTTTGACGGATTTATTAGTTAATATAAACCTTATAAGTACAATTATTACCCTTTATGTGGGGGAATGTTGTTACCACGATCATTGTCAAAATGGGCTAACTAATATGTTGAACCAAAAGATATTGCTCAAAAACACCACATTAAATAATAAATATTCTATTGGATTATGGGATTAAAATAATTTTATATTATTCATTTATATATATGGAAATTTGTATGAATCTTCCACTGGAATGAATTTAATGTAACTTAAAATTTTGTGAAATTCTAAAATTGTCCATAACCTCGATTATAAATCTATACTTCCCCCGATCACTTCATCACACATTAGCAGATATATTAATAAAAAACCGTCCAAAACATTTCAGAAAAAATTATTAATCAAATTCTAGTTTTTATTTACATCCTAAAGTACCAATCTTAGGATCCTTAATATAAGATCAAAATGAATTCTTTTAAATAATAGTTAACCTCCTTAACTGACCACTTTCAATTTTTTATCTAAGTTACCTTCTATAAAAATTGATTATTTACCAAAAAATAATATATTAAGTATCATAATTATACATAAATGTTAATATAATTATAAATTATGTTTTATATATCCTCTTTCCCATCAAATGTGATTTGGTTGTATCGTTCACACGTACGTTAGGCTCACCATCACTACAAAGTGATATTAATCAATTTTCAACATCATATATTATTTTTGGTTATTATTATTTGTATAATATTAATATATGATATTTATTAGATAATTATTATTTTGTAATTATCATATCACATATACCTTCTTACCTTTTAATACTTTTGATTTCAATAATATCACTCAGGCATATGGGTGGACTGCCACCTCCATGCAGCAACGTGATTTTATAGTACTTATTGGTCAAATTACATTTTAATAACGATATATTTAATAAATATATAAAATTAATATGATATAAAAATGTTCTTAGATTGGTAAATTGAAATTTAACATTCATTCATTAGACAAAACAAATAAAAATAAAATCATTCTTATGGACGGACAATTTTACAACTAAAAATTCAAAGTATTTCATTTATAAATCACAAACTTTTATAAACGAGTCTAAATAAATTTTTATATATAATTAATATTTATGTTATTTACATAATTATTAAAGTTACAGAATAGTTTTAACCATGATCAATGTAACGTTATCACAACTAGTTAATTAAAACACTCGTATAAAATCAAACAATTAACACCAATAAACAGTGATTTTAATAAGAATTTATTGATAAATTATTATTGAAATGAAATAAACGGAACATAAATTAAATTAATATTATATATATGATTCCAAAATAGATTTATAATTTAATTACCATTATCATATATTATATTATTGTTCTTTTCAAGTGAGTGGAACTCGAGGTAAGGGTTTGTCGACTCAGATTATCATTTTTTAATATAACTATTATGTAATGAAACTATTATAATTTATGAGGTGTGTATAATATAATTTGAAATTTTATATACTGAATAAATTTCTATTCAAGTTATATTAATGTTCTATTTATATTATTTTTACATGGGGATTATTATTCATATTATACTGGAGTAGTATGTTCTATACATTACAATTTATATCTTTGTCAGTATTATTTAGGATTATGTATTGTAGATGTAAAATTAAGTAATAACTCTCAATATTTACATGAATATTATTATCCTATGGTTATTTCTGGAGATTATTTTTTAAATTTTTTTACCAAATATTATTAAATCAAATGATCACATGAATTTGTTATGAAAAATTGAATTTATTTTTTTCTTCAGTCGAATTTTTTTTCATCCCAATAATTGTCTTATAAAAATTATTTTACCTTTATCTGATTATTGTTTGAATTCATCCATACCCAAATTTATTTTTATAAAAAATTATTTAATTTTTTATCTTATATTCATTTTCTAATTTTGGTATAATTTTACATTTTTAATAAATTGAATGGAATGTTTTCAATTTTTATATGGAATTAAAAATACATATTTTTTCATGACCACTACATTAAATAATGAATCCTTCATAATCATCAATGGATGTTTAAAATAATAATATTTTAATAATCAATTGGTTTTTTAAAATTTTATTTTCAATGAGGGAAGGGATATTTCATCAAGAATGTTTTAGTGATTTTATAATTGTGCTAATATTTATCAAAATAAATTAACACTTGATTACAGTTATTATTTAATTGTTACATGAACATATGGTACCATCCAAGTTCTCTTTCATAGTTTTTTATTTTTCTGATGATAAGATGTTTGTAATAGTTATTAATTTTCCATGATTTTTTATCAGATTAAATGATAAAATTATTAGGAACCCCATTACATTTTAGGAGGTTATTTTATGTTGAAATATTATGAAGAAATATTTTTTTCAAGGGTTCCAATATGATAAATGTTTTGCGATATTGTGAAACACATGTAAAATATATTAACTATAAGATGGTTGGTCTCATTATTATATCATTTTCCAAAGAATTTGTTAAAGATAGAAATATAATCAGAAAAATTATCTATAATTCAGATTGAAACCATTTTACAATGTTAATTATTCCACTATATTTGTCTTGGGGTTGACGTTTTACTAATTTTATGGTTAGGGTATTGAACCATGTCAACTATTATAGTCTTCTAAGTGATCCTTGACCACTACTATATTTGTTATATATAATTATTTGTAGTCCAAAAACTCATTTCTTATGATAATATTATTTTATATTGACTAGAAATCAATAATATATAAATGATTTTTATTTTATGACCCTCTAAATTTTATTGCATGACATAATAATCTGATCACTGTAATATATGGTATTGTATTAAAATGTAATTATTATGTTATCATAACATTATTTTCATTATATTAGTATGTAAACATTGATATATCCCTTATTTACCATTTCATGGATTTTGATCTCACAAATTTTCTATGTTACATTTCCCTATGTAATCAAGAAGAGTATTAAATAATACAATTTTATGAAGGGATTTATTTATGATGACTAATGTGGTATATTATGTGGTTAAAATAAAACTAAATTTTTATGTATCCATGTTTAAAAATGTACTAGACCTATATAATTCATGCAAAGATGATAGTGTTGCGTTTTAATTTTTATAAAATTTAGATCTAAAATAAATGTTTGAACTCAATGGGTCATTATACTAATGCTTCAAAAATTAATTTAAAATTCCTCAAAATATATGAAAAAAAGTTAATCATTAGTTATATATGAATAATTTCATTATTCTCATATGGAATCATTGATGAACATGGAGTGACATAACAATTTCTAGAAAATTCATACTTGATTGTGGAGTGGAAAATGTTGAAAAAATGCACTATTTTGCATGATATGGTAAAAGAAGTTGAAATTCATTAAATTTACATAATGAATAAATTTTATTTTTGATCACATAAAAAATTATTACTTTAGTGATTTCTTGAAGAAAAAGGGATTCTAATTTTCATAGTGTTTGAATTTTTTATTAGTAAGATATTTCATCTTTACTTATTAAGTACCCTAAGGATTATTTGTGCAGAAATTGAAAATGTCCTAAATTTATGATATTGTATAGATAATAACCATTCCTTCCCACATAATCATTTAGATAATAAATTATAATATTTTATAAATTAAAGGGTAAAATAATTTGTTTATCAGAATGTATCATTTAATGGGAAAATTACAAATAAAACTATATTACACAATTTGTGGGGAAATAATATGTCTTTCTGGAATTATATTTTTTTCTCATTGTTATAAGGTAATTAGAGGATGAATGTGGCATATGATTTCATTATTAGTAATATTACTATTCAGGAATGTGGTTAATTTTTGGATAATTCTCATGGTTTTTTCTTATACAACGAAATATTACATTTAGTGTTAGTGGAATTGTGAGGATTTATCTGGGAAATGTAGGGAACATATAGATTGGGATCATGAGATAATTTATAAAATTAAAAAATGTTTTCATTGGAGTGGGTGGATGATTTACCCTTTACCAGGATTGTGATAACCTATTTTCCCACATAGAATTTTTATTAATCAATTAAATGATTTAATAGGTATATTCATGAATCATGTACTATCTAGGTTTAAAATTTAGTAATGTCTTATTTAACATAGATAATATAAATATTATTTAAAAACCATGTATTCCTATTTTCAAATTATGGATTACTCCCCATAGTCATTTAAATATGTGCTATTTTGAGTCTTAAACAGTTATTCAACTTCCATCAATAGAAAAATTTATTAATAATGATTCAAATTATATACAAGAATGCGAGGTGTTTCCTTGAAGAGTATAGTTCATGTTTAACCCCCTCCAATTTATAAATGAATATTAACACCCTTATATATGGTAATGGTCCCAATACATTATGATTAAAATAATAGTATGTTAATATCCCTTTATGATTTAGAAAGAAAATTTCCCATCATTATTTGATCTGATATAAACTATTTGGTGGATATACAATGGTAGGGCGTGGATTATCATGTCATTAATTTTGATTGGATATTCACATACCTAATTAATGTTCATAAAATGAGACAAATTCATGACTTAGTAGTATATTGATGTTCATTGATCGTGGAAAGTCATGATAAGTCCACTCTACCTTGGGCAGTACTTGACAATCTAGTCAGGGATAAGAACATAACAGTAACATTATTGATGATTTGAGAACACGATATAATATAAATTTTTCTGGTTGGGATTGTACAAACCATATTTTCTGATAAATATTTACATGTAAATTTGTATTATTCAAGAAGAAATATTAATAATATATATATAAATAATAAATTTTTAATAATGAATTTGTTATTTATAATATTTATATTTAGTTATTATTATTTAAATAATTCAAAAGTGATTGGTAGGTTTTTAATAAAAGTATTACATTTAAATATTAAAATTTAAAGTAAAAATTTTTTGAACCTGAAACAAATTACAATGAACAAAAACTAAAATAGAAGATAAATAAATAAATAAATATATATTTATTTATTTACATATAATATGCTGTAAAAGTTAATATAAATATGAATATATATTTTAATTATTAAATTATTAAGAGTATGTTCATCAAAAAGGGTGTATGATATGTAATTTAAATTACCCAATTTATTCATATATATATATATATATATGTTTGTCTGTGTGTAATAAAAAATGTCAATACATATATACTAACATATATATATATCATAAAATGAAAAAAATCCAAATCATGGGGTTAATAAACTTCCTATAGTCCGTACTAATGAAAAAGAGGTATGTGGATGAAAAACCAACCCTCCCATATCCAATTAGCATCATCTCCAATGGCCATGATGTTGTATCTATTCATCTGTCCATATAACAAGAAAACATTTTAGAGTTTGGTTATTATTCCACTGAACATTACAATAATTTTTTTCAACGTGGACTAAAATTACCACCTCCATCATTTCTGCCATAACTTTTGAACACACATTCCCCTTTGTATCAAACAATTACCCTCTAAAACTAATCATCACCACAAATAGTAAATAATAAAATTGATCATTGCATGTACATGATTCTATAACTAGTGTGTGGAATCATATAATCATAGTTAATGGTCCCAAAAAAATGATAATGAGTAATACTAGGGGAGAAATATTCATTCTTAGTTGTAGATGATGACTGTGGGATGTTTCAAATATTACATAGTTTTTCAAATGGGGATGTAATGTGAATGTTAGGATCGATTTTTTATACTCATATAAATAATACATTAAAAGGGAAAAATATTTTATGGAATATATAATATGAAATTGTTTAAGGGAAATATGATGTTCCATTTGAATGTTGCAGTGGATATATCCTTCTTTAAATGATTCAATACCCACATAATAAGACAGAAAAGTTAAAATAAATGTAAATAGATAAAAATAAATCATACAAAAATTGTTTTTATCAAATCAAAATCACCTATAATGAAAATTATATATCACATTATTTTACTTCGCATCATATTATAAAAAGACATGATTGATCTTTTTCATAATTAGTCATAGATAGAATTAAATGAGTGAGAGGATATAGAACGTGTTTCCCCTCCATAAGAATAAATGCATAGAATATTTCATGAATAATTAAGGTAATGGGAGATATTATCGAATATTGTTTCAATTTTTATATTTTGAATATATTAAGTGAAAATAATTCAAAGTTCATTTGATATTAATTTTTTTTTGAGAAATCAATTTTCATCATTAATGGATATTTTAGGTTTGAATTAATATTTTTAAAATAAAAAATTATATTTTTAGTGGATAACTCATTATAATTTTTTAATTTAAGGTAATAAAATTCATTATAAAATAATATTTTACATAATTTGGAAACCATTTTAATATATATCAAATGTATATTTTTTTCTTAATATGTTAAAATAATTATTATATTTTTTGAAATTGTACGAGTGTATAATTTTGAAAACAAGATTCTTATTGAATGTAACACCTCATAGTTTTCTAGAGATGTTTGGGGATCAGATACATGTAATAAATTTCCTTATGTTGAGTACATACTGATTGTGTATTACATTTGGATGTGTCTAGGTAATAAAACAAGAATATTTAATGAATATGGAATGTGCATAGTTGGTGCATAGTTTATTCAAACATTTTTTTCACCGTCCAATTAATAATTATGACCTTAGATAGATAGATTTTTCACAGTTTGTGCCTGATTTTTCAGTTTTTTCTCTCAAATTATAGAAATTGTGCACCCCCATGGAACTGGAGCATGGTTAAGGAACACGGTTAGGGAAAATTGTGTGCCCTTTCCCCTGAAATCATGCAAATGAATTAAATTAACAAAAAAAATTGTTTAAAAATATCATAATCCCATATTTTATTCCCAATTAGTACCAATTCAGACCTAATGCCACTATCAAAATATTGGATCCACTTTAATAGAATCCATGCTATGCTGACATGTGTTATTCATGATTCGAATACTAGATTTAATATATACACCCCTCCCGGTAAGATGATCGCATACAATGTGGTTTCCCCTCACATTCCATTCAATATCAATCAATTTTAGGGATATTATTCCCCATTTTCAGATAGTTATGAATTTAATATTGAGCATCTAGATCTATATTTAATGTATCTAAATTTATTCAGTCTTGTAATTAGGTTGTAGATTTGGATCTCACCCTACTTCATTGATTCGTTCAAATTATTGATTTTCATATGGCCATTTTTTGTCAAACAAATTCGGTATATGGTATATAATTGATATTCCAAATTATTGATTGAACTTATATATATGTAATTATAAAATTACAATTTGATGATTAGAAATTCAGCTCTTCATTGAATTAATAAATTTTGATAATCATTTAATTATGTAATATGTAAAATTTGTGGTACTTGAGATTATAGATAAGAGATACTTAATTGTGTAATTAATTATTAAACATTAATACTTGAGATTTGAAATAATTTATTAATAAATAATAATTATATTTTGAAATAGTTGATTGAGATAATTGTTTTTTGAATTAATTATATGATATTATAATAGATGTTTTGAGATAATTTATTGTGGAATTTATATGAGAAAATGAAATTGTTCATTTGTGGTGATTAATTAATTATTGAAATAATTAATGGGATTCATATTATTAATTAATTTATGACATAATTAATAATATTGATTTTCAAAATTCATTAAGTGTAATTATGTGATGGAATAATTATTTAATTAGAAACAAGGTTGAGATGGCTAATAAATTGTGTAATTAATTAAGGAAATAAATAATATTATTTAATTTTTGAAGTAATTAATATGGTTTCTGTGATTAATTAACTTTTGATATAATTGCGAAATGATGAATAGTAAAACAGACATTGAATTTTGAAATAATGAATCGTTACAATGGAATATAAATATTACATGATATAATGAATGGTTACTATGTCATTCATGTGTTATTTCAGAAAAATTAATGTAAATAATGGAATTAATGTGTTAATTATGAACAATGAATTTTAACAATGGAACTCATGATTTAATTGAGAATATGTAATGCTAAAAATTTTATTCAAGTGTTTTATTGATATGAATAATGGTATCAAAATTATTCTGGTAGATGATATCCCATGGTATGGTTCGAGATCCATCCTGGTTTGAAGTAGGAATCAATGTATTGGTGTCAGTGGAAACCCCAATGATTATATAGTTAAATAAAGATTAATTCATAATGTGAGAAGTGTTTACCTATGAATTGTTTTTATTAGTTAATAAAATTATGTAGAATAATTTTGATCGGATGTGGTTTTATATGTCATTGGTGGTGGCCTACTATGTTGTACTCACAACATTATCAGGATTCTAGATTGGTACATGAATAGATTAATTGATTTTTGGATTGGATAAGTGGAGGTTACCTATGTTAGATGTATTATTTAGGACATATAATGGAACAGGGAACTAGGCATGGTTTTGGTCTTGTTTGGGAGTTTTTGGTATCATTAATTTTGTGTTTCATTTTGATAGTATTAATGTATTATTTCATGGAATATTTACTAATAAATATTCACATTGTATTTTCTATTATTGTTATCAAGAGATATTGGTATGGGTATATGTTACTCAATTATTGTTACTTATATTCCACTTGTTTATATATCTAATAAAAGTGGGAATAGTCTCCCTATGGTTGACTATAGTCTCTCAATAATAGTATGCTGCCTCTGAAGTAGGTGGAGGTGCACTTGGGGTCATGTGGTGTTTAGGATCATGGTTCTAGTCTGCGGATCCCTGTCCAAGATGTTTCAAAGTGGATGTAGAGGAGTTTTGTTTTCTTTTTCTTCTATATTAGTATTTGGTAAATGTAGAAATAAATCAATGAAGTTTCATGATTTACTATAATATATCTAATTAGATATTTTTACCCAAATATGGGGGAGAACCCAAGTACCCAATGTGGGGATTGTGGTTATTACTCAATGATGTAAATGTTGAATATTATTTCACATTGGGTAATGCATTTTTGGTGGGATATAACTTCTATTTCTATGATTTCATGTGTATTAAATCATTTAGTCTTATTAAATTAAGTTTCATTATTCATTCATCACACTAGGATATCATTTTTATTTTTTACACACATTATCTTAGGTACATACCTGCAAAAATTGGTTTTGGGAATTTTATTGAACATGTAATGTTTTTTTTGACTATGAAATTGAACTAACCACAATTACTAATATGAAATTTTATATGATTGTAAAATTATGAATGGTGATAATAAATTGGTGTCTAAAGAGAAAATAGAAAAATAGATTTTTTTACCCTTGTTAACCAAGACATAAGTGTATGTGGGTTATGGGTAGTGAGAGCTCCTCAGTTTTGGAACATGTTTCTTTATTTGGGGAATTGACTTGATGTACCATATTTTATTTCCATTAAATATATTAATGTTTTGAAATGTGTTCTAAGGGGTGGATTGGAATTATATATTTATTCCTCCTTCATGATGCTTATTGAGAGAATGACTGGAGGAAATTTGTAGGGATGATAATATATTGGTGGATGTGGAGTAATAGATAGTGTCTACTTGAGGAATTCCATGATAATTTCTGGGAGAACATTGTTAGGTTTTTATAGCCAATATAATGATACCAAGGATGTGTTTTGATAATAATGTATAACCTCACATAACAATTGTGGTTGCAGAACCCTCTGACTTTTACAAGATTTTGGTAAAATAAGGGAGATGGTTTATTGATTGAGTCTATCCAGATGATACATAACCATTTTGAACTCTAGATAAATAGAAGGCCATGTTATCCTACTATATGTTATGAGACTCAGAGAATAACTTGTGGGGACATTCAGGTTTAGAATAGATAGGTTAATATTTTTTTATTGAGGGATATCATGGGGGTATTATAGAGAACTTCCATCATAAAAATTGAGGTAGGATTGAGTTTGTGAGATCATGAGGTTGACACAAGAAAGTATGTTAGTTGTAGACTATGATAGATGCTTTATATATTTTCAGTGCATTCCTCCACCATTGGAAGAAGACAATGATTCTATTGTGAGGGGTTTCAAGGATGGACATAAAGGTGATATTACGTCCTAGGTTATCATATATGGATTGAAGAGTTTTTTCTAATGTACTAGATCAGGCTCCCATGGCTCAGGGGAACCTAATAGAGAATTCTTGTTCCAGACATATGGTTTCTAGAATATAATCAAGATGTATTTACTTTGACATTAAGATTAATTTCTACTAGGGTGTTAGTTTGGGGGTAGAATTAAGAGTTTCCATATGGAAGGTTCAGTTACATATGTATTTACCATAATTTTATGCCACCAGTGTGTTGGACAGAACAATTATCTTAGTCAAGGTCCTCAACCATCACTGGATTGTCGATCCTACGATAAGATGGGTCATCTATAGATGTTCTATCGAAACCTATTAAAATTAGTTTTTGATGGAGGACATAGATAGAACTAGGGAGATATAAGGGAATTTTATGCACCATATCAGTATGAAAACTACAATTATACATTCCATGTTGGTATCATCAGAGGACATGTAGATTTTAGGAATGAGAACCCGTATCAGCTGAGTGGTGCAGATCAGGGAGTTGGAATGGATCACATTGAAGAAGCGAAGGACAGTTACATTCAATTCTCCATACAACTATGAATATTAAGGATGTACCAAAAATAGTTATAGGTAATATTATTTCATCTTCTTAGGTATATAGATCTTAATTTGATAGAGTTTCCTTGAATTCATTTATTTCTGAAAATTGTGTTAATGGATTATTCATGTCTTAGTTCGTATATAAGGACCCAACCTTTAAACATTTCATAATCTATAATTAAATAAATAATTCACATTTAGGATCTTTTTAGGTTTACTATTTTAGAAAATTAGGTCATAACTATTAAATTAAATCAAAAAAATTAGAAATTAGACACTTCAACTCAGTTTCCATTTTTTCATAAAATAAAAACTCTTGAAAAAAATGGACATGTCTAGGTCCATGTTGTAGACAACGTGACTTTTTCATGACCACATTCTTGACAGTATTCCACTTTATGTCCTGTGAAAGACAATAAAAAAACATGGGAGGAGCCTAAAAATCTCAGTAAGGGATACATAAAGAATAGAAGATGTTAGTTTTTCCAAAAAACAAGTAAACCATGAATACATCATCATAAGTATCACTTTTCACCATTATGAAGTAGTAAACACACTTCACTAAATAAAAGATCATGTCTTACCCTTTTGTAACCAAAATATTACCGTAAGATCCATATAAAGTACACATAACATATAAAGGTAACTTCGGAGATAAACATACTTAAATAGATTAACCATATGATGGACTTCTACACATATCACTAAATGGAATATCCATGCGTCCAACTTCCATAACCCATGCATTGGATTTTATAACATAACTATATATCCTGGTTTATCACGACACCACCCGTCAATTGGTTTATCATGTAACCACCCGTAAAATGTCTACGTACCATTATAGAACCATAGAATATAAAATATTTCAAATATAATCATTTCCCTATTAACCTTTTATTGAAATAAAAATATATCATTTAATGATACCGACAAAATAAATGCTTTATCAAAAAAATTTCAAGACCAATTATTAAAGAGATTTCTGATTCAAATTGTACCATACCACATTGAATATTTTAATGGAATTAACATAATAAATCCTTAATTACCATTTAAAACAATTCTGAAAACCTTTTTTAAAACATGTACATTAATGAGAACAATTTAAAAGAATAAATATTTAAAACAATATTCTAGTTATGGAGTTCTTAACCAAATGAGAGATGCATGAATAAAAATAATTGAGGAATAACAATTAATGAAAGATTTATAATATAATGAGAATAATGGTATTCATGATATAATATTCCAAAGGATAGTATATATAGAATATTAATGTGAATTGGTGCATAATAACAATGAAGTCTTAATGGAATGTAAATTGAGGTGAAAGCCGTTATAAAGACAGTATCCTTTGATTATGGATCAATCAATTACATAATTGTGAGTGAAAAATAATAATACACCCAATATAAGTGTATATTATGTATAAAACAATCATAATTCATTCACACATATTCATAGGATGACATATTCATGATGTACATGTTTAACCCAAAGAATTGATCTTTGGTAAAGAAGTTCCCTAACAGAAATTCGACAGCCTAACAGCATCACTTTGAAATTCAGAAAATGAGTTTATGAGAGAGAAAATGGTATCTCATCACATCGAAATAAAATTTAAATAAATAAGGATATAGAATAACATATCGGAACATAATAAGATGTAAATTAAAATACCTAACAAAAATAATTCTTTTAAAAAAGAGGAGGGTGATAGGATCCCTTACCGATTTAGTAACGTTAGAAACATAAAACCAATGAAAGAAGGATCATGCAATGAAGATGTAAATACCCTTAAATTAAATTCTATTACACAAATAACAAAATTATGGGTAGTACATATAACACATAAAATCGATTAGTGTAAAATATAACATAAATCTCACGAAAATGAGAAGTGAGATGAAAACCCATTTCCTCATTGTAATCAATCGAATGGTATGTCCAAAAGATAATAACCGGAAAATAAATTAT
This sequence comes from Viscum album, assembly GCA_963277665.1. Lineage (NCBI taxonomy): Eukaryota > Viridiplantae > Streptophyta > Magnoliopsida > Santalales > Viscaceae > Viscum > Viscum album. The sequence goes on along the minus strand of OY728151.1, from coordinate 1,557,806,683 downwards.
AGAATACCATGAATATAAAGTTAATAATGATAAAATATATCAAATTATAGTACATAATACACCACATTCATGAAATAAGTTGTGAACAATTGAAATTTCACAAAATTGAAAGTGAGGTAAGAATCCCTTACAATGTGACCGACTTAACTCACTCGTATGTTCCTTGTTATTAATGAATAATGAAAATAAGAAATATTCTAATTGAATAAGAATATTTTTTCAAGATTATTATTAATTTTATATAACTTATTACAATTTTATAACAATTAGTTAAATTTTTTATTTCATAATGGAAACTTTATAAATGTTCAGAATGTGAGTCAAAAATGAACTTATTATAATTACAAGTTATTCATGTGGTCATGGTCCATTATCTCCAGAATGATATTAATTCTGTATATATCATATATATCCCATATATATATGTAATTATTACAGTATAAAACATTTGTAGATAAGAAATCAAATACAATTTTCATGGAGACGGTAAGCCGTACGTACGCATGAACAATACTTTTTTTCTATTTCTAATTTTAGTGGAATTAAAACATAGTTATTAATAGGTATATTATAATTAAATTATATTATCATATATAATATCATTAAATAAATCCTTTATACATACAATGTATGGTGTGAACGAGTCATATCACTTTGAGGGGGCAGTAGTCTACACTTTCTCAAATGAAATTATCGCGTTTACCCATAATGGACCATAAAGGTATGATATAAATGGAAAATAAATAATCTTAAAGAGAACATAAATATAATATATAAGATATAAAAATACATTTCCATATTAATTTTCACCATGAGAGGTGGTAGGAGATAATTTAACAATCATCGTTTCGTGAGGTGTTAGTTCTCCGTCCACAGTAACAGTATGTTCATTACCCATTAGATGGAGGTGTGTGTAAGTTTAGATAAAATAATTCTCATAAAAACATCCTAGTATATTGAGGATACATTTTTGTTACAAAATAAAGGGATAAAAATATTTTAGGGGGTTGTATAATTAAAATAAAACAAATGATCTTAAGAAAAGACATTACTTTTAAATTGAGTGACTTTCGTTGGTTTGAACCAAAAGGGTTTCATGAAGTGAATTTTGATTATAGTAAGGCTAATATGTTTAATAGAGGGATCTTGGGAGCTTATTGGATAATATTTTGGAATATCCAAAGGGATTGATAGGTGTGAGGAATTTGATAGAATTGGTGTCCTTTTATAAGGGGAGGAGGGGATCTTAACGAATGTGTGAAAATATTATCTTATTATAAACTTATCTGCAGTTTAAAATGTTCTGAAACAAATTAAATTCTACGATAAGATGACTAATATTAGAAATAATATCATCTAATATGAATTGGATTGGTTTTCAATATTATTTTAGTCTTAATAATCATATATATTTAAATTATTTATTAATGAGGTAAACACTGCATTATTATTGGGTCAATGAAAATTTAATTTATTTGATGTCTAAAAATTAAAAAAAATACCATGTTTTAGGAAATATTATTATCTTTCCAATAAATATTTATAGTGGAAAATATAACTTATATTCCCCCATTAAAAATTATTTACTAGAATATATTTTTGTGTGTTATTTTTTTCTTTACTATAAATTAATTAATCTAAAGTGTCATTATCACTCCCATGTAGCTCCATAGGGTCCCAAAATCGACTGAAGGATGCACATGGTCATATATGTATCGAAAAATAGGATTTTGACACGTTTAAATGTAATTTTATATTATTATGAAATTAATTTTTTAACCACATTTACCGGATTTACCCTTTAACCACGGTAAATAAAATATTTACTCAAGTAAATATTTGAAATGTCTAATAATAAAAGTTTCCTATTTAAACAATTTAAACATACATATTCCAAATATGGAATCAATTTTCCAATTTCAAAACAAAGAAGTGGCAGATATTAATTAAAAATTAATTGTTGTTGTCAAAACAGGAAGCGTGTTTTTAAGAAATAATAACAATCAAAAGATTGACATTTGTTTATTTCCAATTTCAAAGTGAAATTTCATCCAATGACAAACATTGGATTAATTGTTAAAAATATCTTATAATTACACTTTAAATCCAATTAAAAGGGTAACATAACCATATAAATAAATTAGATAAAAAGTCATATTTGAATTAAAATAAATTATTTTTCACTATTCATTAAAAATTGAAATTTATCAGAAAAGGACAAAAAATTTATCCAATGTAAATTTTCATGTCCCTATTATAAAAAGATTTTTATATTTTCATGTTGATCATATAATAGTGACAAAAACTATATTTAAAAAAGCTTCACAGTCAAAAGCCAATAAATTGATCTTTTAATTAATATTAGAATATTTATGCTTAAAATTGGATTCATTGGGATTTTAAGCCACAAATATTTATTGGATAAATGTAAAAAAAATTAGCAACCATTTGAAATAATATTTTAGTTAGTTCTGTTCATTCCCGCCCACACAACGGCTAGGTGTTATCTATCATTTAAAATAACAATATTATATTATTATTTTTCAGTGTAACTCAACGTTGTGTGCAACATAAGATTTCAAAGAAAGATGTTGTTGCGTATCAGGTATGCCATCAAACATAGAAAACCTTTTAAAGTAAAATTAATATTTAATTGATAGATAATAATAAATATGAAAATGTCATATTCTTCATTTACCTGAGATGTTACATCCTTCCCCCCTTTTGGTAATTGTGTCCTAACAATTTTAAAATTTGGCCTGGAAACTTAATTGAAAGTCCCACATAGTAAAAATAGTCAATAAAAATATCACATTAAAAGAAATAAAGAGAAGTAAAAAGGTCACCAATGATAGCCCATATTAGGATTCCATGTAGAAAAACATAGATATGGATGACAGACAAACCATCATGGTCTGATGGACTGTGATAGAAATCATGATCCAGAGAATGTAAACAATCTGAAAACCATAAACTTGATATGGGTTAAATGGTCTTTGATTCCCTAGTAGGAAAAGTTAATAGACAAAATTTATGTTTTTTGTTACTTTTCATAACGTTGAGGAATTTATTTAATAGCTTAACTAAATACATAAGAAATCATACGTACTTGTCATGTAGACATTCATCCTATACTAAATTTCAACCACAAACTCAACTTTTCTCCCAACAATTCGAATTCAAGTTCCATTGGTCACATAAAAACTGATAAAATAAACTTCTATGGAATCACATAATCCACAATAAAGCTATATATATTTCATGTCTTTAATCATTAACCAAAAAAAAATGGTTAGTATGTGATTAGATAATCCCCAAAAAGGATAATCCTTTATTATAAGAAATATTGCACTTAATATCCAAAATTGAACAAGCAAAAATCGAAGGATAAAAAAGAAAAATCAATACATAATTTCCCTTAAAATTATTCAAAACATACCAAACTAAGATTAAATCCCAAAAATCCGAATAATTTTATCACATTGTCTTCCATGATATATCTTAACATTTATCTCCCAATAACATCAGCTACACATAAAGATTCATACAGAAAATTACTTAAACTAATAATATATTCTTTATGATAGTTTAATAATTTCCATATATAACCCATAATAAACATATTCATGATTCTTAAAATAATCTAACTAAAAGGAATTATTCATATAAACCTGGGAAATCATGTAGTACAGTGGTAGGCGATAAATCCCAGTCGCACATTTTTTGTAGGTTCAATTCTCGTAGCTTTTTCCGACGTGATGGGTTGTCACACAGTCTACATGTTGTCCTTTTTCAAAAACTATATAATTTTATAACATTCCCAAAATGAGATAAATTCATAACAAATAACCATAAAATATTTTAACCATGATGGTTATCTTATAGCTTTCATTTTGCATCCCAAAATGTATTAACCAATATTTACCTCAAATTAATGGATCATATAAACCCAAATGGTTCTTTATAACTATATCCCCCAAAAAAGATAATTAATCATTGAATAAATTTTCATATATAAAACATCAGGGTTACACATACTATAAAAATTCTTCTCATATAATCCCATCATCAAAAGGTCCTTAATACTTTTAAGCATTTCAATATCCTAAAATATACTATAACTCTTGAATCCCTTATATGTTGACCTCTTACTCATTCAACATTCTTCATGATACAATAACCATTCCTTTCCATCTTATTCTAAAATACTTATTCCATACAAAAAAATCATGAATCATATCATATGATTCAATAATATGAAAACATATGTTAAGAAATAATCCATACCTTTCATTGGTCATTGTCAGTTTCTTCATCCTCAATCAGAATGACATTAGGTATTGATAAAAAAATATTTCTATGATCCTGGTGATAAAATTCCAAAAAAATCATTGTAGGTCATCAATTGTGTAGTGACCATGCATAGAACATTTAAAATATTCAATTAACCCCTCGGAAGGAACATCATTCCCTTTCCTGGATTCAACTAGATGCTTCCTTCTTCCATGGCATGTTCTTGCTTTATGAACTTCATTTATTAAATTGCGTTATGCCTAAAGTAAGGCTTCTAGAATGAGGATATGGATATTTGGATCTTATTTAAGCAGTTTTTGGAAAATCAAAAGGGCTTAAAACATGTGAGTAATTGGTTAAAATTGGTGTCCTTTTATAAGGGGTGGGAGGGGCTCTTTAAGAAATGTTGAAAATATTATTTTATTATAAAATTATATTTGGTTTCAAAAGGTCCATATCACAATAATTTATAATTTATGATTACTCATATTCAATATAAAATCATACTATAGAAATTGGACTGGTTTTGAATATTATTTTAGTCTTTATATTCATATTTATTTAAATCATTTATTAATGAGGTTAACAATTCATAATTATTGTGTCATAAATAATTTAAATTATATGATGTCTAAAAATTATGAATAAAATATCATCATGTAGGAAATCATTTCATATTTCCAATTAATATTTATAGCTAAAATGAAAACTTATATAACCCCATGAAAAAATTAATTTACTAGAAGATATTTGTTTGTGTCATTTTTGTCATTACTTTAAATTAATTAATCTAAAGTTTCATTATCACTCACAAGTGGCTCCATGTGGTACCAAAATCGACCCCTGGAAACCCATGGTCAGATATTTATCAACCAATAAGATTAAAACACGTTTATGGGTAAATTTATATTATTATAATATTATTTTCCTACCCTTATTTACCTGATTTACCCATTAATCACAATAAATAAAATATTTACTAAAGAAATATTTAAAATGTCTAAAAATAAAATTTACCAATTGACACAATTTGGACCTACTGATTCCAAATAAGGAATCAATTTTTTCAAATTCAAAACACATACGTGGAAAAAATCAATTTAAAATTATTTCTCGTTGTTAAAACAAAAAAGCGTGTTTTTAGGAAATAATAACTATCAATAGATTGACACTTGATTGTGTCTAATTTCAAAGTGAAATTACTTAAAATGACTAAAATTGGATTAAATGGTAAAAATATATTATAATTACAAATTAAAAATAATTAAAAAGGAAATATAACGATATAAATAAATTATATAAAAAAGCAGAATTGAATTAAAATACAGTATTTTTCACAATTCATTAAAAATGAATTGTATCAGAAAAAAAAATTATCCGAATAAATATTGATGTCCCAATTCTAAATTAGAATTTTATTTTGTAAATTATAACATATAAGAGTGACAAAAACTATATTTCAAGTGGGTTCTCCATCAAAATGTGGAAAATTGACCTTTTAATTAATATTAGAGTTTGTATGCTTAAAATTGGATTCATTCGCATTTTATGACTCTATTATTTATAAGATAAATATTAAAACATTAATTAAACATGTGAAATAATATTTTAGTTAGTTTTATTCATTCTCGACAACAAAAAGGCAAGGCGTTAACTACCATTTATAATAATAATAATATATTATTATTTTTCAGTATAACTCAGCGCTGTGTGCAACGTGCGATTTACAAGAAAAACATTGTTGCGTATCGGGTACGCCATCAAAAATTACAACCCATTTAAAGTAAAATTAATATTTAATTCACAAATATTAATAAATATGAAAATTTCTTATTCTTTATTTACTAGGTATGTTACATCTTATGTGGGGAGTGTTGACAATAGACACACCATTATGAGTATGGTCTAGAGACATATTCTTGTGAAATATATGTTATCCCTATATTTGAGACTATCTTTTTTTGTATGATAACTATGTTCTTGAAATTTTGGGATTCACCCTATTTATTGGTATGGACTGTTTATAGCATACTAAGCCCACATTGATTTTTACCAAAAGAGAGTGACTTTTACACATCATAATGGGGACAGAAATATTCTTCATGGAGAGTGGGATATCCATGTAGGCTGAGCATGGATAATTACTCGGCAATTGAGAGTGATCATAGACTTCATTTCTTGCCATTTTAATGATTTCGTTGGTGTAATGAATGATTTCATTCCACTAGTATTAGACCAGTTTCAGGATGTGTTTCCCAAAGGCTACTCAGGGATTCCATATGAGAGATATGCGGAGTTTACAATTTCTCTCTTGTCAGGGAATGATATAGTTTCACTTATACCATACAAAATGGAATTGATAGAGAATCAAGAGCTCATAACACAGTTTGAATATTTGGAGGATATGTAATTTATCTGTCTGACCTCGTCAACATGGATTCTTCAAAATAAATATTAAAAGGAAGATAGAAGAATGCACATATCTTCTGATTATATAAGGTTGAAATAGATGTTTATGAAGAATCAATATCCACTTCCACTTATCGATGAGATATTTATCCAGTTGAGATGATATTTTCTTTTCTCAAATACTAATTTGTGGTTTGGGTATCATCATCTAAGAGCATAACCATATGATATATTTACAACTTCATTAAGAAGTACGTAGGTCTAATATGAATTATATTTAAATTAATTTTTGTTCATGAGCACCACTACAATATTTAGGTCTTTGATGAAAAAATATACCATCCATGCCTAGAAAAATTAGAGGTTTTGTTTATGGATGATATCTTTATGTACTTCATGACTCATAAATACTATGCACACAATCTTTTTATCATCCTGAGAACACTAATAGATTATTAGTTATACTCAAATACATATGTGTGTCAGTTTTCAATTGATTAGGTACACTTCATGGTTAACATAATATTAATGTAATGTGTGTCTCTATTCCTTGAGAAAGTAAACTCTATGGTTTCCTTAGAGAAACCCAAGAATGTTTTCGATATCCATAGCATTATGTGGTTATCTATATATTTTAAAAGATTCATTGAAGACATTTTACAATTATTATTTATTCATTCAGGCTTGAACAAAAAATGTATACTGCTTTATGGTATGGAGAATCTGTGGATTGTTTCAAATAGATAGATAAAAAGCTAATTTTGGCACCAATTATGATCCTACGTGTTCTAGGGGAGATATACACATTGTATTTTGACTCTTCCTAGATAATATTTGTAGTAGTGATGATGAAGGGAGATTGATGGGATTTATATGGATATCAATAGTTTTGGCCTCATGAATGGAACTACCATGTACAAAAACAAGATTTTGGATGTATTTGATTATATATTGATGTGATGGAAAAATTATCTATTTGGGAAATGATTAATATATACACAGATCAGTACATCATAATGTATATATTTTTACTGTGGTATTTGAATATTCGGAAGAATAGATGGGTCATGTATATAATCTCTTTTTATTTTGATCTAGATTATCATAAATTGGAGGAAAATCACATTAATGAGTCTTTGAGGTGGATAAATATAATTCAAAATCATAATTATTATTGTTCTGAGTGGAAGATGACTAATTTACTATCTGAGATACTTGTTGTTGTTCATGAGAGTTTTGGGAAAATGTCACATTGGTAAATTTTAATGGAGTCTACATTTTTGGAATGGACCAGGGAAAATTATTATGAAGATCTATAGTTTTTAAGCATGAGGGATATCCTTGATGGTGGGGGAACAATTTAGATGAGAGAATAGATGATGATGAGATTATCTATGATAAAAATTAGGTTAGTGAGCTTACAAGAATCTTGGTGGAGCTGATACATGGGTTTCATTCCATGAAGTTGGTGGTACATCAGAGTGTGAAAGAAATGTACCGTGACCTACAAAAGAAGTATTGGTGGAATGAAATGAAAATAAGATAAAAGGTTTTGGGAAATGATGTTACACATGTCAGTAGGTGATGGCTAAGTATTAACGACGTGGTTGTTTATTGTATCCATTGTCATTTCATTGTGGTATTTTGGAATACCCTACTTTGGAAATTATGGTGGATCTCCAAATGATACTTCATAATAATGACGTTATATGGTTGATTTTGGAATGACTAATGAAGGTTGAACATTTCTTTCCTATACATAAATTCTATCATTGGGTCAGTTTGGAGATTTTTAATTTCAAGTAATAGTCCATCTGGACGAGGATACATGGACTATTGTTTCATTCCATGACTCATGTTTGACATCAGTCTTCTTAGTGGTATTACCAACAATTATACATGTATAGGTTTTGTGGATAACATATTTCCGACTACTAACAAATGGAATTTCATAACACACTATAAAAGTGCATTAGGATATGTTGTGACCACATGTTCTAGAATTTTTTGGGTCTTGGTAGAAGCAAATTTTAATAGTGGAGTTCAGCGTTAAAAATAATTATCATGAAACTATACATATGGAACTATATGTGGATATTTATAATATTTCATGTAGATCACCTCTATGATGGATAGAGGTAGGTGATTTTGAGATGTTAGGACTGATTCTAGTGAATGACATGTTTGAGAATGTACATCTAACTCAGTTGTGTAAGGCTATGTCTCATAATAGAAAGAAGTCATTTGGGATAGAATCCAAAACCCCCTATAGTTTATAAATGGTGATTCTATATTCTTTTGGAATTAACCTATGTTGTCTCACCAAAGGATATAGAGATAAGGAATGAAAACTCCTAGGTTCATTAGTCTATTTTTAGTAATAGAGAGAATCAGGCTGGTGGAGTACAGATATGCTCTTCCATAGAGATATAACAATTTGCAAGGCATTTTTCATGGGTCAAAATGTCGGCAGTATAACGCCGAATCGTCTCATGTGATTAATGTGGATGATTTTGAGAATGGTTTATGTAAACCATTTTAGGAGAAACTGATACATTTTAATTGATGGAATGGAAAAACTTTGTGGTTGAATAACTATGCTGATTTTTTATATATTATAGAATCATAGATGTGTGATGGAGGAAACATTGGAAAGATATGTGGATATTTTGTCTCAATTTCTCAATAATTTTGACTCGGAATATTAGTGAAGCAAGGGAGTACAAAAGAAGAATGAATTGTTATATGATGGGGATTTTATAAAACCCAGACCTTTTCATGGGAAGTATCATGCCCTAATGCAGGTATTCATTTTCCCTACGCTGAGACATTTTTTTGTGGGTTCCAGTTGTGGGTGTGATTGTGTTAAAAGATAAGAAAAATTTTAGGAAGATGGATTGTGCAGGATTGGGGAACGGTTAACCCAAACCATGTTCCCCATTCATGCAAATTGTGAAAGATTTCATATAATGGTTTTTCATTGCAGGAACACCATTTATCAAGACATGCACCCAAAAATTATAAACTATTAAATCCCCAATGAATGGTATCATGGTAAGGGTAAACTGTGTGTCCCATACCACCAAACCATGTAGGGGAATTATGTTATCCCAAAAATTATTAAAAACATTCTCGAGCCATCATTTTAATCATAAATTGATAGCCATTCATCAATAGCACTTATTTCATGATTTTATAGACACATTGATGTATTTGAATCAATTCTAACCACTGTTATCATGATTTTAATATCAAATTAAAGATCTTCACCCCTCCCAATCGAAGGACCATATCCTGTGTGGGTTCAATTCACATTCAGTTCTTCTCCTGTTTTTTGTAGGGATTAGAAAACCAATTTTTTGTAATATATAGATATATTACTGTGGATATTTATCTATATTTATGTTATGTTGATTTATTCAGTCATGGATTTTGTATTTAGATTCAGATATCATGTAGTACTGTTATCCATTTCTAATTTGAGATTTTAACTATATGAATATTTATTATCGAACACAGGCTGGTGGTACATAAATCAAATCCTAATGTGCTGATATCAAATGTGTGAATTTAATTGTATAACTTATATTAATTTTTTATCAAATGGGTTCATTATTGTGTTAATTAATTTGAAGAAATATTTAATGAAGGAAGATGTGAAATTTGGGTAATTTGTGATTATATATATGAGATTATTAATTGTGGAATTAATTATGTTACATAAAAAATTGTCTGAGATAGGTGAATGCATAAATAATTATGAGTTATTTGAATTGTTTATTAATATAATTATTTTATGAATTAACCATGTGATATTGAAATAGTTGATTTGGGATAATTAATTTTTGAATTGACTACAAGATATTGATATAGTGGACTTGAGATGAATTATAAATTGTTTAATTATTTATTGGGTTAATTGGAATAATAAATTGATGAATTAATTAATTGGACTAATGTGATTAATTAAATAGGGAATTAATTGAGGGGAATTATTTGATGAACTATTTATTGAATTAATAATCAGATTGAGATGAATAATTAAATACTAAATTAATTAATGAAAAGAATATGATAATTAATATTTGAATGAAATAATATGATTGGTGTGATTATATGACTATAAAATTAATTCTGAAATAATTAGTTGTAACACGATCATTAAATTGTTAATTTATGAATGATAATAATCACATTCATATGTGAATTGAAAAAATTAATGGTAATAATGGTATTCATGAGTTAATTTAGAATAATAAATTGTAATAATTCCATTGTGTTAATTGAGAAAAAATTAATGGTAACAAAGGAATTAACGTGTAATTTCTTAAAAATTAATTTTAATAATGTAATTAATGTTATTTATGTGAATAATAATGGTCATAAGATATTTCCGATATATGATATCCCTTGGGTATGGTTCTTGGTTCTTCATGGGTTGAATCTAGAATCAAGGTAGGGGTGTCCGCTGGAACTAGGTAGATTTTGTGGATAAATAAAGATTAATTGATAATTTGATAATTGATTACCTATTAATTTCTATTATTACATTATAAAACTTCATAAATTATTTTAAATTTCCTATTTTTTCAGACACGATTGGTGGTGACCTACAATGTTGTACTCATACCCCACATGGGCTGCCTGATCAGTACCCAAATATATTACATGATTTCATTATAGGTTAATGGGAAGGGACATATGTTTGATGGATTATTCTAGATGGAGCATGGATGATGTAACCATATGTGGTTTAGGTCCCACTTTCTAGTTGTCATTGTCTTTATATTCAATTATCTTTTTTATACTTTTGACGTAATTTTTAATGGCATATGCATTGTTCACATTTTACATTGTATTTTCTAGTTATATAAATACTTTATGGTAATATGTTATTATGTTATTGTTTCATATATTTCATTGGTGTATTACAATAAACAAATATATTATTTTCTCCCAATGATCAGTATAAGACCCTTGATGCTAGTCGGTAGACTCCAACATATGGGGAGGCATGCCAAGGTCATGAGGCTATCTGGCTAGGGGGACCAATGTGTGACACCCGAACTGAGACATTACAATCAATTAGAATCACATATATGAATTATATTCTTCTGTTGATTAAATATGTGTATGATTTATCATATGGATGTACTATATTTTGATTGAAAACCATATACGATTTATAGTAAAAAATATATTTTTATCGATTTTTGATTATTAAAATGAAATTTATATGTATATATATATATATATTTACATATATGAATATTCTAAATATATATATGAAATCATATAGTGTAATTGATTTAAAAATATAAATGAAACCTCAATTTTAAAATTTAAGGCTCATAATATGTTATTAAAATTTTGTGCATGGACATTGTAAACCAGACGATGACATGGGAGTGAATCCAATACACATGTTCCACTTTCCACCACTATGGTTAGGTCCTATAAAACATAAAATTTTTCAATTCACCATAGTGTTTTCATTTCAATTTTTTGATGATTTTTTAAAAAATCACTATATTAATTTTATTTATAAATAATATTAATCTATTATGACCTTAATTTTTATGAAATTTCCTCTTCTAATTTGAAGGGATCAATTGTATGTTCTATTATTTTATTATTCATTATGTTATTAGTGAAATATTTTAAAAAAAATTCACTTAGTAACACATTATGGAATTTTTATTTTAATTATGAATTTTATGATACATGAATGCTTAGTTCAATACAATTATTTATTTTTTAAAATAAATATTTTCAACATAATTTATGTATTTTTTTTAAGAAAATTAAAAACATGATTTTAAATTTTCATAAAAGAACATTTTATTTACCCATGTCTGAAAAAATAGTGTATTTTGTGTATTATAGGTTACATAGGGGACAAATATCAAAAATGTGGTTTATAGATAGAGAAAATTTAATGATTTCTATGATTTTATTTACATTAATAATGAAATTCTCATTTGATATTTTTTTTATCATTTTCTCATTCCTCCAAAACTATAAACATAATCGATTGCAAAATGAAATTGTGGAATAAATATTTTTCCCATGATATTCAAGATTCTATTTAGAAAAAATACATACATTTTAATACATTGTATTCAGAAATGTTGATCCTGAAATATCTACTAGTATTAAAAGATGGAAAACAAATATTTAGAGTATTGGATGTTGAGGATAACAAACAAGTTAGAAGTAATATTTTGAGGTTTTAGGTGAATAGATTAATTTGACTCTTAATTTTATAAATCCTGATATATAGGTGAGAATCATATAGTCATTATAGGGTGTTTGTACTTGGGATAAACGATTCATTCAATCACTCCTTTAGATGGATACATTTTCGAATATTAATCAATTGTGATTATTCATTTTTTTAATCTAAGTAGTCATAACATTTTGAAACCATTAACAACAATTATCCACCAAATTTAATTTTAAATATCAATATAGATAATTAAAAATATTTGTTAAATAATTTAATTATATGGGGGGAGAATGTGATGTCCAATTTTATTAATATATAAAAAAAATTATTTTAATATTCATGTGATAATATTGATCTTATAATTAATAATCATTTTTATATTACATATTTTCATATATAAAATATTAACATTTAATTTTTATTATGTAATTTATTATATATGTATGTTTTTTATATTCATAACATGAATTATTAATGATTATATAGTTGAACTAATATTAGTTATAAATTTTATCAACAAAAACTATTATAAATACTATTATATATTAATTTCAAATAAACTTATTCTAGATGATATCAATTATAAGAAAATTAGAAATAGATATAATATTTATTATGATGGTTAATAAAAAATTATTTCTTGGCATTTTGGTAATTTATTATATCAAATTATAATCATAAAATAGTTGTATTCCACTTAATTTTATGAAATATAAAAAAAATTATGAGCTAATTTAAATTGAAATAAATGGTAAAAATGATTGATATATATATATATAAGAGTTAATATTATAAGTGGATATATATATATATATTTACGGTGGATAAAATTTAAATCTTATAATTCAGATTAAATTTATTAATTTAATTTATTAGACATAGAATATAAAAAAATTGAGGTAAAAATTAGATTTTAATTAATTAATATCTATAATATAAATATAAATATTTTTATTAATAAAAATATTAATACATAATGAAAAATCTATTGAAATTAGTCGGGTTACCACCCTCCCCCAACCCACATCAATGACACACAATCACCTCTTTGACATACCAACACCAACATCTCTAATTTCCCTCATCTCTCACTTGAACCGTGATAAATACAATAAGGAATCATTTCATATCAAGTGAAAATATTATGGATACGGGATTAGACCATTACAAGTCAATTGAAATTGTTTTATCCACAGTTTAGAGCACTGTGTCCTTCTTTCATGATAACAAACGCGACAGCTATTTCCCCTCAAAATTGTCAGATCACCCATAACCACAAATACTTATCTGACATAACCTAAATAAAAATAAATCTCACTATTTTGTAAGCGGTCTTGCTTCTCAATCACATATTCATTTTGAAAATATAAAAAACTATGAATAACATTCAACTCATATATTTGAGTTTTAAGGTCCCAACCTAGGTGTCATTTAACGTTGCCTCGAGTCAGTGGGTATCATAGTCTTCTGCATTCCTCCACATATTTCAGATGCTAAAAACTAGTAGAGATGGACTTAGGTGTTACAATATGGATATTATTCCATCATAAACAGGGTATAGGGATGTTGTGTAATCACATCAATCAATACCAAAAGCATATCATCTAGTTTAGAAGAATTACTTACATATCCATATGGTTGAAAAAAATCAGTTCCCATGTAATTACCATATATAAGCATATTAATATGTAAAAAACATAATAAAATGATGTTAATACATCGAAACATACATCTACTAAAATAAATTTATCAAAAGTTGAAAAATTTTAAAAATATATATCTCTAGATAGCATCAAGATCATAGTAAAATAATGGTATCCCTTTAAATAATGCACAATAAATAATTAATCATAAATATGGAGTCTTCTCATGAACCTATGTAGATCCTGGAAGTATCCATGTGTAGTCAATAGTGGGACAAATAGGTTGTGAGATGAAACTCACCAGATCACCAAAAATGGAGTCTATAAAAGATATAGTATTAGTATATAAGATGAGCAATGTAAAATATATAACATTAATATAAATATTAAACAAAAGTGATATATTAATATTACACACTTTCTCACCTATAATGGATTAATATAAGGAGTAATTAATAAAAACGTACTAAATGTAAAGAATGATAACCTACCAACAAAGGCATATGACATTTAATCCATTGTAAGGCCAACAAGGGCAGGATCCAAGGCATATATTAACTATAATTATAATTGTTTCATGCATCTATGCCATGTATCCATGTTATAAAATAATTAGGGAATCTTTGTTGACTCCATGGATAATCAACATATAATACTCAGTAATGGCATAGTTAGAGCCTAAGGTGAATGTTCACGAATCTTTCCAATGGTCTTCCATGAATGTTGGATCCATGGAGATTAAATGTCCTTAGAATCCCAAACAATTTGAATCAATGGACTAAAAATTTTCATTGAATCTCTACATTATGCATCTACAGATTATAAAATTCACTAGCATCCAATTTTATAATTTGTCAATTGCATCATAATCATTTATCACATCATTAATCATTCATAACTCATTTCATAATATAATAAAATCCATGTGTTCATCAAAACAAATTCCATGTTATATCTTTTACATAATTAAAAATTTTAATAATATATAACAACATGGAAAATGAGGAATAAACCAACTCATAATATAATAATAAATTGTGTAAGGATACAACAAATATTGAGACCTCCCACACGCACCCAAAATGGTACTATATAAAACGGAAGAATCATTAATACACCTTATGTGTTTCATGGATAAGGATGATAACTTATAAAAATCACCATGGTCTATTTTTCATGTCTAATAATATTATAAAAATTTAATCGAGGTATTTAATTCATTTTAGTTGCAACGTCGAAATTTCTTACATGTGACAATTTGAAAAATATTTATAAATAGAATGTTTTGAGGAAAGGTTTAAACCACTTAAATTATACTAATGGAATAATAGTAAACCTATATCATTTACTAACATGTATCTTTTTAGAAAAAACTAGATAAAATGAAATACTACATGAATATGGGGTAAAATATAATCCACTAAAAAAATTATATCGATGGGAAAAAAAGTGAAAATTAAAAAATTAATAGAAAAAATATATTAAACACATATAGTGAGACTGATTTCAGGTGAATAATGGAAATATTGTTATTATATTACAAGTCCAATATATGGATTCTATTGGAGATCACCAAGTTCTCATGTGGGAGAGAAATGGTGGGGACTTACTTCTATAAAAAAATATTCTATGTCACTTATATTAAAATAATTCCCAATAAATTTACACAATTTTTAAATTCATTACACTTCATTGAAATATTGTTTTTCCTTATTTGGAATTTTCATTACACATCATGAATTACCTTACATGGTCCAATACACATAAATTATTAAGTATATGATGTGAGTTCGAAATACAATTTATTCAATTGGCCCATGTTCCACATTCACACCCCCATAATTCCATCCTTCCAAAACAAACCAACTAGCCCATAGTTCTAGATATAGGGTCAGAAATAAATCAAGAACATAAAAAATTTTGAACACGAAATAAATGGATTTTTACATCAACCAAATACAGTGGATCTTACAATATTACCAGAATATTGAAACATATCCATGATTTTATTTTCTAGGAGTAGGGAAGAATTTAATATGATTTTGGAAAATAGAACACATACATATGAATATATCTCTTATGTACACTCTTTCCCAAGTCCATTCTACCATATCATTGGAACTAAAAGAAGATAATAGACATGGATATCCACATAACTTCATCTGAAAATATGTATAATATTCTCCTCAATTTAATCCTCTACAAATAACTCAATCTCATCAAGATTTAGAATATGATACATGCCTTAGTGATAGATACCTAGCTGAGATACAAGGAATATATCAGGTATGGAATGATACCTATGTGGTAACTACAATGAATAATCTACTATTATACTCCCTCTAGAATCTCAAAAGGGTTGTCATATCATAGGAAAAATTCTCTTTTTCATTTTATCTATCTATTATCCATCCATTGTGAGATATCTAGAAATTCATGATCCACATCCTCAAACTATAAATGTCATTGAAGGTGATTGACATAGTAAATTTACCAAAACGTTTATGTATCTATATGCTTTCTTATTAGCTGGACTAACTCTAATGTATCATTCTTGTGGTATGGTTTGAGAAGCTCTATATCTCATCCGTCTAACAAAAAAGAGGTGATTCAAATGACATTCAATACAAATCTTCCAATTGAACCATCTTTATAGAAACACGATGGCTATTTTTTTTGTGAAGTACACCTTGTTTATAGGTTGATCCCATTAGCCGCCAAAATCATATATTCATTATCTATGATCAATCATTAAAACCTATATTCTGGGCTCCGACTGACTATATGTATGGGTGTGTTATTTGATAGTAAAATTCACCTCTGAAACTAACATGCACTATAATCCATGTAAAACCCAATATATAATTATAGAGTCCCGATATGATATAATTTTATGAAAACCCCGATGATGGATTCATGTATCATAGATATAATGTCCACTTGATTCACTTATTTAGAAGGTGTATCATAATATGAATGATCTGGGAGACCTTCAAGTTCATGTCCACAGGAATCCATATAATATCCCCACCTCAACCTGACCTTCATAACCCTATCATAAAATCCATGGTTACATCATACACATATCTAGGCAATGATGGTAATATGCTATAAAAGATATGTTTGTCATTAGAGTTCTTACATCACCTACTAATAAGATGATATCCTTGTGAAAAAAAAGATTCCACCCATTTTATACATCACCACCAATACTGGTTTCATACCATATAATACATCATAGTGAATTTTGGATATACTTCCCACATTGAAGCTTTGAATTATCGAATAAACCGAAATAGTATGTTAGTTGGAACCCAAACATAAAAAGATTGTATTGAATTAATTCGTACCAATGGTTGAACCTTGAGATAGGTCATACCCCATTAGGCCCTAAAGTAGGACATGAATCATGGATTATGATTGTTGTCCAATCACTATCATTTTTAGAATACTATATGATACAACCACAGTTGAGATAAATGAGCTCTTGAGACTATCCAAAACATCCATGTGCATCTCAAATAATAATCCCAAAAATTTCCATTCACTACTGGCCTACATAACATCATGTGTTTATGTATTCTGGGTTAAAGAATACATTAATTCATTACCTTTACCACTATTATATGGTAAATCAAAAACAAATGATTGGATGCACTAAATGAACCTTCCTTACTGAAGGTTCATGTCATGATTCTTACATATGTACTTAAGGATTTTGTGGCTCACAAACAACAATAAATTAACTCCTAAAAAATATCCCTCTATAAATTCAATGAATGAACAATGAATGGAAACTCGAGATCTTGTGTCAGGTAATTCCTCTAATTATGTCTAAATTGATGAATGAATTATTCCATGACTCTATCCCACTATAGAATTATATATCCAAACATGACACTGTATGAATAATAATAAACAATATAGATTCATTTTTTTATTCTAAAAATTAAGGTCATTGATGAATTCAACCTGGCCATTATCTTATTGAAAACATATTCACATAATTTTGACCATAAAAATCTCACTCACTTAATTTTTAATCCCATAATATTTCCTAACTTGACATGAGAGGACTTGTAAAAAGTCCATTTAGTTGACAAAAAATCCCAATAAACTCCAAATATTAATGAAATTAATGGGATTCTCTCATAAAACACATCTCATAATATTTCTGGGTACATAAATATTGTTGTATTTAAGACGATGTAACCAAGGATTTGAACATTATCATTTCATAATTGAAATTTTGTGAGAATGGAAGAAGGAATATGACCCACATGGTATCTAGACATTTTTGCAAGTGACAATATTGGTCTTGTATATTATTAGAATACACCATGATTTAATAGATGAAAAATAAACTCATGGAATCCAGATTTAAGAATAAGGCATGATTATTCGAGGCTAGAAAAACTTCTTGATCCTGTGTGAAAACAAATGACATAAGTATATACTAAAAATATACATATTTTTTTTGGAATTAAAAATGTTTTATATATGTATATCAAACACAAAACTGTAGATAACTTATTTTTAGATTTACCATCAACAATTCTCTAGGACCATAGATCTAGTTGAAAAGGTTATTAAAACATTGTAATGGATATCAATTGATAACCATAGACTAGTACTATTTTTTCTAATCCACACACACAATTACATTTCCATCCACCTATTTCTCAAAACGGACAGGAAAACACCCTGATAATGTAATATACCATACAAACCCCCTTTTCCCATGTCCTATAGTTTTCTCTTGAGCTCCAAAAACTCATTTGTAGTCATCATATATAGAGTAATTGATCATAATGTATCCCCTTGAACATGCTCAATATAGAACACCACCTCTATCACAAGTAGTATAATAAAATATTCATCATGTAAGACATCCCATCAAAATTATACCACTATGGGGAACATATTTTATTTTACACCATGTTCATCTAAAATAATCTATCAATTTTTGTTTTCATCTAGCCTCTACCACAATGCTCTAGTATAGTTCAACCAATAGAATACCTACCCAACCTTTTAAATAAAAACCCATCCCTATGGTGATGTGAATGTTAACCTCCAATGATAGAATTCAACAAAAGCATGAAAGGGGCCCAACGAGTTCATCATGATAATGAAATCAAATACAGTCATTTGGAAGAAAAAGAAATTCAACATAAGAAGCATCACCCTAATTCCTAATGTGGTTACTCCATGAAATGTTGTATATAATCTGATCACATCCCCAAAACAGACTCATGAGTCAAAATGAAATCTTAGATGTAAACAATGATCTAGAGACCCTACATAAATGGCCCAAATAAAATTGAATTAAATGAATATATATATATATATATTTTTGATAATGATATAAAATCTATCATGAAAATATATATAATTTTAGATATATCAACACTTGTCATTTGGTATAGGATGTCCTCAATTTATCGAGCCTAAACGTTGTCCTATAGAGACAACCTAATTACCATTAGAAGGCTCACTCTATTATCGAGGTGAACCTTGAGTATGAATCCCCTGAAGATGTCCCCCTCCTCATACTAAATGTCAAATAATACTATATATCCCTTCCTAACATGTAGATGTAAATCCCTCTAATGAACTATGATTCAGTTCTGACCTCCTCCCATAGGAATATGAATGCGAGGTTTTATATAAAAATTGCATATAGCCTATCCAATCATAGACTTAGTACTTGACAGGGTCCCTCTCATGTTAGATCCTTATGTTTCCCTACCATCAACACAGAATATAGAAGATAAAACTTCCAAAACCCACACTATGGATGGTAATCTCCTTTTGAGGATACTCAAATTTTTCTCTCATTCACCTCAAACTGAACCACTAAGTTATGAATATGAACTACCCAATCATGGGATCACAAAATCCTGTAAGGTAAAATTTACTAATATGTATACAATCTAAAATCATAGTAATATTATTAAACCAATACATGTTATCCTTTTATAAATAGTAATAGTTAAGACCTTACTCAAATCATTTATCGCTAGATGTGTCATATATATGATAGACTGTCACAAAGTTCTGAAACATATTAAAATGAACCAAATCCTCCATAAAAGTCATATCACCATTCTCTATATTCATAAAATTAATTTCCTATTCAAATATAAATGTATTATTAAATAAGAAACCCAAAATGTGGATGTTGGATCCCCCCAAACCATCTCTAGATGCTTATTAACCTAGTTTAGAGAGTATATCTATTGCTAAGTGGTTCCTCAAGGCCTCAAATTTGCTATCATGACTCTACTATTTATAAGAGTATCCATGTTCTTGAAAATCATCATTATATTCTCATGATAATAATATGAAGCTAATGGGCCAACATCCACAAAAAATTTGTCTTACACTCTCCTCCACTACCTCTTAATTTGCAGAGAAGTATGCAATTGTACCATTCCAAAGAATTCTGTTGTGGGGATGTAGAACACAGTCAAAGGAAGAGGGATTGTATATAGATTAAACAAAATATTATTATTATTTTCTTAAATCATTATATAGGGCCTGACATTATTCCATTCATTTATTTTCTACAATTTGAAACATCTCCTTTTTTCCAACAAGATCTTATTACAAAATGTTACATGAATTAAAATAATGGGTGATCCTTTCATAGGCAGCAAGCGATTCAAGATGTGGGTTTACTCAAATCTCGTTTTTCTATACCATGAAAAAAATCATGAGACCATAATGGAATTTTAATTTAGATAATTTATTGATAACATTTTACATTCTAAAAAATGTTATTTTTATCAATCACCATACAAATCACGTTTTTTTGTAAAATCTATAAATGTACTATAATTTTATTCTAATAATAGTACTTTTCAAATTGAATACATTTTTCTAAAATTAAAATTCTTTAATTTATAAATTATACTTTAAAATAGAACAATATAAGAAGATAATTTAATTAAAACTAAGGCCTCTTTTATTTAAAACCTACTCAATTTGTTTTTACCAATATAAACATATAGATAATATTTATAAACCAAATATGATTTATACATCATTATGTATTATTTTACAACATTATCCATATTTTAAATTTAATCCTCTAAATTTTATACAGCTATTAAACATGATGGGATTTCATTCCCTCATTCAATTATCATATTCTGGTATTTCATCATCACCCATATATCTTTCCATAAAAAACTATCATGGTGAAATAACATGTTTGAAAATAAATTATCAAGGTCATGGCTATTAATAGGTTCTTCATAAAATGAATTATTCTATTTAAATTGAACTAAATCAAGGATCAAAATTTGTTATGTATCTTGGAAATTTTTTCTAAATATTAAAAAATGTAATATGATGTGCACAAGGGATAAGCACAACAGAATATTCACATACATGGAAACTAATAAAAAAAATAACATGTATTACATTTGGTTCAATCAACAATGTTAATATCATTAATATTTTAGAATAATTAATAAAACATTTCAATAGTGATACTTTATGAAAACATTTATCACCTAATTCAAAATAAGGTACTTTCCTCATGTCTTCCCCATAAAATTATTACATGTTCTCAGTACTCCTCATTTGTTTATGATTCAACAACTCTTTATTATCCATTTATTATAACATATATAATTCATTAAAATATCATTCACATACATGATCTTTAATATCTTCTATCCAATACTGCTTTCCATATATTTAAAAAAATTGTCTAACTGTATACGGTAATGAAACATCCTATTATATGCATAAGCAACCATGGAAATATGTTTATCCAAACATCAAATTTAATACATTGAAGATGAAAAAATCATATAGATTGTTGTTTTAATCTTTCAAATAGGATATCCATTAAATTGACGACGAAAAGTTATAATGAAATTCTATTTAATACCCATATATTTTTTAAGACCATAAAAAAATAGATGTTAATTTGGGATAATGGTAACAGACAATGGATAAAGAAACTCTCTATAACCATTATATTTATTTAATATATTGTTATGAATATAATTGAAATTACACAGTATCTTGAATTGGAATGAAATTATAAGATTTTTTAATTCATAAACTATAATTCAAATCACAACATCATCTCTAGATTTTACATGAAGTATCTCTATGTAATCAATTAATACATTTTCTAATTTCCAATCTAGCACTGGTAGTGGTTAAATAATTCAATTCACTATTTATTATTCTAAATTAACCAATTGAAAATGTAAACATTTCTATGTAAAGACATCAATATATGGACTCATACCATAAAACAAATAAAAATTCTCAATGTAATAGTACTTCCCAATGTTATTAGAATAAACAGAAAATAAAAAACCATGAGCATCAGTCAAAAACTATCTATTCATTTGGTAATCATAGGGAAACACAATTGATTTTGAAATGTAATATTACATAATTAATAAATATTAATATATGGAAACAATCCATTTAAAAATAATTCTATGATTTATATGAAAATATGATCCCTCTTCTAAACATTATTAATTCTTTTTGACATATTTTTATACAATTAAACACGAATAAAAAAACATTATTTCACAATATCAAATAATTCTAGTACAATGTTGACAAAATCATTAACCATAAGGTTGTGTTTCAAAAATATCAATGTCAATGTATAATTATTTATTTACTCAATGAATTAGTGTCTTTTTTATTTTCCTTGTTGTTAGTGAATAATTGAATCATAATCCTTTATTATTAATATCCA